>CM077676.1:77708894-78986394 GCA_039707655.1 Elymus sibiricus
ACCATAATCAAACAAAAACAGGAGAAGAAAGAAGCAAAACATGCATCTACATCAAGAAAAATTACACTAGAAAACAAAGACATCTACAACAAAAACAGGGCAGACCAGACGAACATCAACCTACACACACTAGCAGCCGCAAAAATGGATCAACACCACTAATTCAAAGCCCGCCACAGGGGGGCTACATCTACATTCGGAAGAAGAAATCAAAATAGACAAGAGGGATCACCACGTAATTTACATCTAAACCACAAAAATGACAACTACAACCCATGTGTACTGAAAAAGGTACTTTGAGAACTACATTCCCCCCTGCATTCCCCATCAACCTAAAACTACATCTCTAACCTACATTACATAAAAACAGATGTGATCAAATTTCAGTTCACACCCCCTGCATTCCCCATCAAAAAAATCAAAAGTCCTAGCTCAGGCTTACCACCAGGACAAAGAAAATGTAAAAATGTAGGCACATATGTGACATGGCACTAAAAAACTACTTTCTACCCTTTGGGAATGCTTGAGTACATTCATTCAAAACAAAAAAATCTGTGTTGGAAATCATACTCTACACATTCATCTTCATCCAAGAAAAACACACAAAAAAGAAACCTGTGTTGGCAAAACTCAATCCTACTCTACTCCACGTCCATTTCTCCTATTTGGGTGAACCCCCAAAAAATACTTGCTACGCAAAAAATCCACATCCATAATACAGCCACCCACATCTCTGATTCGAAGCTGCCAAAATCATATAGCGTTCCTATGGATCTGACCAGAAAAAAAAAAAGAGCTCTAAAAAGAAAACCCTAGAACATGAATCTCTAAAAACAACAAAGAAAAGATAGAGGACGAACAGCACGGGCGGATTCTTACTTCGAAAATGCCGCCGCCGCCGGGCCATGAGACAGGGCTTGGGCTTCTGCGTGGAAAACGTCCCGGGCCGGAATGCAAGTGGCCTTCGTCAACAAAAAAGAGAAAAAAAAGCGTGCGACAAAAAAAAAAAGAACGGGCCGCGAGCAGGACAACAGATGGGCCGCGTCTCCTGTCGCTACGAAGCTCTCCACCTGGACCGAACACGAATCGTGGCGCGGCTCAATCGGACGGTCGAAAAAGTGAATGAGACCAATTAGTTTTTCATTCGAATGAGTTTTAGCAAATCCGAACTTTATAGGGAGTATTACTTATAGGAGATACTATCTTATAAATATGAAAAGAAAAATCTATGTATAAAAATTGGATAGTTATAACCATAGTTCTACACGGTAAGTACTCCATCCACTCTTCTTAATACTCGTACTTGGTTCTTCAGAAAACAAAATACTAATATGTATTGAAAGATGATATGTCGTTGCTATGAACGAGGCGTCATCGTCCAGCTCACCATGGAAGGCAGAGGGGTGGCGGAGGCATGGGGCTCCGCACGTGCGTGCAGCGGAGGGCGGGAGATCGGGAGTAACCGCTACCGGCGGCCTCACCTCGCCAGGTCCATGCCGAGCGGGGGTGGAGGTTGTGCAGGGTGCGGTACCTAGATGTCGTGGCGGCGAGGCAACCTTTGGGAGGGACGGCGGATGTGGCTCCAGTGAGGAGGAGGGGCGGCACCGTCGCTCCGGCAAGGAGGAGTGGCGGCGGCGCTGGTCGGGGATGGGAGAAAGAGTCAGTGAGACTGAGCGAGAGAGAGGGGGCTTGTCTATATTGCCTAGTCAGTACGCGCGGGTGCCTCCCGACCATGTCATCCCTGCGAGCGGACCCCACTAGTCAGTTTTTGTGTCAAGAACGGGATTAAACAACGATCAGTTCATTCTGTGACTGCCAGCCCGAAAACCTGTACTAATCTGAAAAAATATAAAAATTGGTAACAATTCGTTGACCTAGTCTCAGGTGTGGTATCTATATGCAATTAACTCTCATCTCTGAGATACCAGAGCAACCGAAGGCGAAAGAGTCATCGTATTTGTCGCACTATCGTGTGTGGTGTAAAAACAGATTAGCTCACTTTAATAAAAATTAATCTTCAATATCAGCAACACCAATAGTTGGTTGAAAGCACCTAAAAACAAGTCGTGTGCCTCTTCCAAGTCACGCGTAAAGATGAAAGCCTAAGACTGCTTCATTCCACCATTATAATACTAGTAGTGCATGTCGAAGAAAGTCATGATGTGTTCGTTATGTTCCTGATACCGCTCAAGCTCACACGACGGGGAAACGTTTTTGTTCTCGTATAAATCAATGTTCGAACGTGGCGACAAACTTCCATTTCTTTCGTTTCTTTCCTTCCTCTCCCACATTTAGCCTCCTTATTTTTGTGCCAAGTCGCCTTTTATAACACTGCTCGGTTGGGTAGAAGTGTACAGTATTTCAGCAAATAAATGCAAATGAATGTTGAAGCTCAGGTAGGCAGTAGTGACCTATATTGATTCTCTTGGTCCGGTGTGGCCATATGGGTGCATCACCCGGTTGATAACTTCTCGTCTCCGGAAATCTTCTTTATGCAACTTCTACTTGTTTCTTCTTCTTTAAGGTCATTTTGCATGCCTAGAAAAAAAAAACTCAAGACGATTCTCAATACATATGCATGTAGCTTGTACATTTTCGAATTGGGTGTGTCACTGGCAGATCTAGGATCTAAACACTATGAGTGGCACAATTCTGATTTTGTGAAAATGTACAGTATATATATATATATCTTGTGCAATTTAGTATAATCACCATCCTACTTCAAACAAATAATCAGAAAATAGCTTTAAGTTGTTCGATATGTCTTGTTTAGTACACATTACAGATTATTTTTCCAAATTTAGAGGAGGTGACATGACTCCCATGGAATCCCCTAGATCCACCGTACCCTTGCATGTGTGTGTGTGTGTGCGTGTGTGTGTGTGTGTGTGGGGGGGGGGGGGGGGGGGGGGGTTGTGGGTTTGTTTGGGGGGGGGGGGGGGGGGGGGGGGGGGTGAGGGGTAGTCGAGCCTTCAATTCAGTACGTGTTGCATGTCTGAATGAACTAAAAGGTGGCCATTTGTAGCATGCACAATTGCACGCACTATTGAGTGAGTAGGTGAGGTTTCGTGCATCAACCATGGTTGGAATTTTGGCATTTTAGACTCCATGCACAAGTGTAATGATAGAAAAGACCACCTACGAAGGCAATTACCAAAAACGACCATGGGGCAGGCTTGACAGCCAAAGGCGGCAAGGCCTGCCGCCACGGTCGGTGGTGGCACTGTTTGCATCACGAGTTTTCAGACAAGGAGAAGACGAAAAACGTAATGGCGAGGCCACATGGAGCCTGCTGCCATAGGGGTAGCGGATTTGTGGCATGCATGTCTCAGGGCACCGACTCTGCCACGCGTGCTTTTATTTTTTACTTCCGATTTTCAAACATTTTTATCTTTTGAAGGAACAGTCTAAATTAAGTTATGTTTTAATATTCGTGTTTCTCATGATGAGGGCTTTCAAATAAGATTCATTTTCAATACGTTTGATGAATTTTGAAAATAAATGTTAAGTTTTAACTCTTAAAACTTAGTATGAGCGACCGATAAAATCACGATTTTTTTCCCTACAACAGAGAAAAATGTCTTTAAATTTTATCTGTGAAACTTGGTAAGGGGCGAGCGTGAAAATCGGAAGCTTAAGATTAAAAATCATAAGTATCAACGACTGAAACTTAAAACTTACTATGCCCTCATGCGAAATTCAACTACTTCGCGAATCGCTAGACAATCGAGCGGCCGGACCGGGCTTGGCCGATGCGTGGCCGAGCAACTGCCCTGCGAATTTCCGCCGCCATGGGATTTGGCGGCATGTTGAGCTCTGTAGGAGTACGTCTCATTGTGTTTTTGTGATTGATCAAGTTCTTATTTGTTGTGACTGCGCCACTGTATCTAGCGGCCTAGCTCTGCCTTTTCCTTTCGAATGATCGTACTAGCATGCATGCACTTGGTAATGGTATGGTGTTTGAGCAACAAGGTGGCCGCGTCTCCACAGCTATAAAATATAGTGTGTTCATTAGTAATACATCTCCGAAGTGTCACAGTTTTGAGCTAAACTCAGCTCAAAACTGCGACACTTATTTTGGATCGGAGGGAGTACTTGATTAGAGTGTGCGACAAGGTGGCCTCACCTCCCCAGATCCTTGCCGAGCAAGGGAGGAGGTTGTGCAGGGTGTGGTACACAGATGTCATGCTGGCCAGGCGACCTTTGGAGGGGGACGACGGCTGTGGCTCCGGCGAGGAGGGGGGGGGGGACGGCAGCCATGGCTCCGGCGAGGAGGAGGGGTTGCGGCGCTGGTCGGGGATGGGAGAGAGAGTGAGTAAGACTGAGCAAGAGAGGGAGAGAGAGGGCCCGCTACTTTGCCTAGTCGGCACGCGCTGGTGCTTCCCGACCATGTCATTCCTGCGAGCAGACCCCACTAGTCAGTTTTTGTGTCAAAAACGGGATTAAGCAATGATCAATGCAATCTGTGACAACAAGCCACAGAACCGGTACTGATCTTTAAAAAAAATTGATACCAATTCATTGATCTAGCCTCAGTTGTGGTACCTATATGCAATTAACTTCTTTGTAGGGGTCAGAATTAATGATATCAACAGTGACTATTTTATTGCTATAACAGAGGTGTTAGGCAAGAAGATCCTATATGTCATTTTCTTTTCAATTTAGTGCTGATGTTTTTCACTAGGATGCTAATCAAAGTTGCTTGTAATAAATTGATCACTGGTTTATTCCCTAGAATTAATCTTGCTTGGAGTCAACTAAGAATCTCAAATGATCATTGTCCTGCTTTGAGTAGCTGTCTGGAATGAAGATCAATTTTCATAAATGTTGAGACTGATGATGCCCAAGTCTTTGCTCACTTACTACAGGGAACACTAGGTGATTTTCCTGCGCGTTGCTGCGAGATTTTAAGATTAATTTTGTATATATTTTGTATGAATGAAATGACCTAAAGCAAAGACTATGATTTTTCAGAAGTAATTGTGTGAACAAAGAGTATGCATGTATGATAGACCATTGGAAATGGAACAATTAAATTGCGGTATGCATGTGCTACAAAATAGTTTTAGTGGATGATGACGTGGCACATTTCGTGATGTGGAGGGCTCCATATTGACAGAATTAGAGTTAGTGGGGATCATCTATTTAGGTATTATATATGCTTATAGGTGGCCTCAAATTAGTGGTGGGCGTGACCAGTTACCTGCCACTGCTATTTTAGAGAAGTAGCAGTGGCGGGCAACAAAATCCACCCACCACTAGAAATACCATAGCAGTTGTGGGCAAAAATAAACTCCTGCCACAAGTGGACTCTCCCAAATTTGCCGCCGTGATGGAAGTGAGCAGTGGCGGGCATGGTAAAACACCCGCCACTGGTTTATAGCATGCATCAGTGGCGGGCCATATGTATGCCACCACAGATAAATTGTGGTGACCCGCGCAAAAATTAAATTGTAAATATCCAAAAGTTAGAGTGGCGACCGGGCACTAGGAAAGGACCGCCACACATATATACTAAACCTAGAGTAGTCTCAAATTTGAAGGGGGTCCAAAAATTCCTAAGGAAATCATATTTACTAAACCTAGAATAGCTCATTTGTCCGCTACTTCGGTGGGAGTGTCCGGTTTGTACACGATGTGCATCAAGTTTTTGTCGTGACACTAGTAGAAAAAGGACTTTACGTGAGCCCCATTAGTCCCGGTTTGGAATCGGACCGGTACTAATGTGACCATTAGTCCCGGTTCCAACGGCTAGGGGGGCGGGCATCATTAGTCCCGGTTCGTGTTGAACCTCTAGTACCGGTTCGTGACACGAACCGGGACTAAAGGGGTGGTGGCAGGCTGGTGTCAGGCTGGGGCCCCACGATCACCTTTAGTCCCGGTTCATGTCACGAACCGGTACTAGAGGCTCACCTTTAGTCCCGGTTTGTGTAACGAACCGGGACTAAAGATGCTCCTATATAAACCCTTCGTCCAGCCCTAGCTCTCTGTTCTTCCCCTTTCCTCTCCTCTCTGTTCTTCCCCTCTTCCTCGAGCTCATCCTCCATTTTTGCCAAAATTTGTCAAGATTTGGAGGCACCCCATCCATCCAAGTGTTCACAAAGGTTAGCAACTTTGTCCTTTCATCTCTCATTGCTAGATTAGCTCTTGCAATGCTCTATAAGTATAGTGATTTGTGGGTTTTAATTTGGGAGTATTTATATGTGGTAGTTTATTTGATTTATATGCAATTTGAGCTCAAATTAACTTCTTAGTTTGGATGTGTAGGTGTGGTTTACTTAGTGCCTTCCCGTCCCCGTCCTAACCACCGTCGATCGCCCGCACCGTCCCGTCGCCGGCACCACCTTGGTGAGCCTCTTGTTCTTATCCTTTTTATAAAAAGAAAACCATGTTTGTGTGACTTAGATAGTTACTTGTATAATTTTCTTACCCGTACGTTGTTTGTTATACATAGTGGCATGGTTTTGATATCCGTCCCCGTGGGCCCTCGTCCGGTTTATGATTCGGATGTGGTATATTCTCTTTTATAACTATTTGTTGCATTTCGTGTTTATGACAATTATGCCCATCAAGTTGACATAGATATTTTTATCTAGGAGGTATGTGAACCGGAAATTGCAACCGACCCTCTTGTCGAGAAGTTAAATTTAGTTGAAAAAGAAAACGAGTATTTGAAAGAAAAAATGAAAAGAATTGAAGAAGAGAAGACGAAACTGGAGTTGTATGTTGCCGATGTCGTCGATGATCACAAGATCAAGATGGATGCAATGCGCTTGAAGATTAGAAAATTTAAAAAATATGCCATTGATAGTGAGGCTTGGTATCACTATGCTGTTGGATCAATTGTTACCTTAGTTGCGATCTTGATCGCATTTGTTGTTGCATTTAAATGCTTTAGCTAGAGAGTTTGTATGTTGTTTTATGAGAACAAGTGTGTATGAACTTTATGTATGAACTTGTATTAATTTGGTCTTTTCGGTATTGTGTAATGAAGATGAGTCGACAATGGATGTACGATGACCGATGCTCTCCCCAGTTCATTAATGGCGTGCGTACTTTTCTGGTTGCGGCTGAGGCAAACAAGCGGGCGGATGGTTTTATGTATTGTCCATGTGCTGGCTGTAAGAATGATCGAAATTACTCTAACTCAAGAACCATTCACGTCCACCTGTTTGAGTCCGGTTTCATGTCCGGCTATAACTGTTGGACCAAGCACGGAGAAAGAGGGGTCCTAATGGAAGAGAATGAAGAAGAAGAGGATGACGACAGCTATCCTGGCCATGGGTTCCCTGAATACGATGGTACAACAATGGGGGAAGAAGCTGAGCCGGCAATGCGGGAAGAAGTTGAAGAAGAGGCATCAGATGAGCCCGCTGATGATCTTGGTCGGGCCATTGCCGATGCAAAGAGAAACTGCGCAAGTGAAAAGGAGAAGCTGAAGTTGCAGCGCATGTTAGAGGATCACAAGAAATTGTTGTACCCAAATTGCGAAGATGACAAGAAAAAGCTGGGTACCACACTGGAATTGCTGCAATGGAAGGCAGAGAATGGTGTATCTGACAAGGGATTTGAAAAGTTGCTGATAATGTTAAAGAAGAAGCTTCCAAAGGACAACGAATTGCCCGACAGTACGTACGAAGCAAAGAAGGCTGTCTGACCTCTAGGATTAGAGGTGCAGAAGATACATGCATGCCCTAATGACTGCATCCTCTACCGCGGTGAGTACGAGGATTTGAATGCATGCCCGGTATGCGGTGCATTGCGCTATAAGATCAGCCACGATGACCCTGGTGATGTTGAGGGCGAGCGCCCCAGGAAGAAGATTCCTGCCAAGGTGATGTGGTATGCTCCTATAATACCACGGTTGAAACGTTTGTTCCAAAACAAAGAGCATGCCAAGTTGATGCGATGGCACAAAGAAGACCATAAGAAAGACGGGAAGTTGAGAGTACCTGCTGACGGATCGCAGTGGAGAAAAATCGAGAGAAAGTGGAAGGACTTTGCAGATGACGCAAGGAACGTATGGTTTGGTTTAAGTGCAGATGGCATTAATCCTTTTGGGGAGCAGAGCAGCAATCATAGAACACAGCCTGTGACTCTATGTATCTATAACCTTCCTCCTTGGTTGTGCATGAAGCGGAAGTTCATTATGATGCCAGTGCTCATCCAAGGCCCCAAGCAACCCGGCAACAACATTGATGTGTACCTAAGGCCATTAGTTGAAGAACTTTTAGAGCTGTGGAGTATAGAAGGTGTACGTGCGTGGGATGAGCACAAACAGCAGGAATTTGACCTGCGAGCGTTGCTTTTTGTAACCATCAATGATTGGCCTGCTCTCAGTAACCTTTTAGGACAGACAAACAAGGGATACCATGCATGCAAGCACTGTTTAGATGATACCGACAGTATATATTTGGATAAATGTAAGAAGAATGTGTACCTGGGACATCGTCGATTTCTTTCGAGCAGGCATCCCGTAAGAAAGAAAGGCAAGCATTTCAAAGGTGAGGCAGATCACCGGAAGAAGCCTCGCCACCGTACTGGTGATGATATATTTGATATGGTCAAGGATTTAAAAGTAATCTTTGGAAAGGGTCCTGGCGGACAATCTGTTCCGAATGACGCTGACGGACGCGCACCCATGTGGAAGAAGAAATCTATATTTTGGGACCTACCCTATTGGAAAGACCTAGAGGTCCGCTCTGCAATCGACGTGATGCACGTGACGAAGAATCTTTGTGTGAACCTGCTAGGCTTCTTGGGCGTGTATGGGAAGACAAAAGATACACCGGAGGCACGGGAGGACCAGCAACGTATGCACGGAAAAGACGAGATGGATCCAAAGCAGTATCAGGGTCATGCCAGCTACGCTCTTACCAAAGAAGAGAAGGAAATCTTCTTTGAATGGCTGCTCAGTATGAAGGTCCCGTCTGGCTTCTCGTCGAATATAAAGGGAATAATAAATATGGCAGAGAAAAAGTTCCAGAACCTAAAGTCTCATGACTGCCACATGATTATGACGCAACTGCTTCCGGTTGCATTGAGGGGGCTTCTACCGGAAAACATTCGATTAGCCATTGTGAAGCTATGTGCATTCCTCAATGCAATCTCTCAGAAGGTAATCGATCCAGAAATCATACCAAGGTTAGAGAATGATTTGGAGCAATGTCTTGTCAGTTTTGAGTTGGTGTTCCCACCATCCTTCTTCAATATCATGACGCACGTCCTAGTTCACCTAGTCGAAGAGATTGCCATTCTGGGTCCTGTATTTCTACACAATATGTTCCCCTTTGAGAGGTTCATGGGAGTCTTAAAGAAATATGTTCATAACCGTGCTAGGCCAGAAGGAAGCATCTCCAAGGGCCATGAAACAGAGGAGGTCATTGAGTTTTGTGTTGACTTTATTCCTGACCTTAAGTCGATTGGTGTTCCTGAATCGCGGCATGAGGGCAGACTAGGTGGAAAAGGCACGCTAGGAAAGAATTCAGTAATATGCCATGACGGGCATTCTTGGGCGCAAGCACACTACACAGTTCTACAAAGTTCCGCCTTGGTGGCTCCGTATATCGAGGAACACAAGAATATTCTACGCTCCAAACACCCGGAGCAGTCTGACGACTGGATTACACATGAACAAACGGGGACTTTCGCCGGTTGGTTGCAGACACGTCTCATGCATGACGACACTGTTGCAGATGAGTTGTACTTGCTGTCCAAGTTACCATCTTCAACTATATTGACTTTCGAAGGGTACGAGATAAATGGGAATACATTTTACACGATCGCCCAAGATAAAAAGAGCACCAACCAAAAGAGTGGTGTCCGCTTTGATGCAGCAAACACCAATAGGCCAAAGGACACATATTATGGTTACATAGAGGAGATATGGGAACTTGACTATGGACGTGGTTTGAAGGTCCCTTTGTTTCGGTGCAAATGGGTCAATCTGACAGGAGGCGGGGTAAAGGAAGACCCGCAGTACGGAATGACAACAGTGGATCTCAACAATCTTGGGTACGCAGACGAACCATTCGTCCTAGCCAATGATGTGGCGCAGGTTTTCTATGTGAAGGACATGTCTACCAAGCCGAGAAAAAGAAAATATAAGGAAGCGAATACATCATACGATGAGCCAAAGCGCCACATAGTTATTTCAGGGAAAAGAAACATCGTGGGAGTGGAGGACAAGACAGACATGTCAGAAGATTATGAAAAGTTTCATGAAATTGCTCCCTTCATAGTGAATATTGACCCGACCATTCAGTTAAACGATGAAGATTGTCCATGGTTACGGCGCAAAGGGACACACGTGAAGAAAAAGTTTTATACCCAAAGATCCCACTCTGGGATGTGACCGGCTTCACTGTCATCACTTTCTTCTCTAGTGAGTTTCCGGACTTATATATCTGGAAAGTCCCACTTCGGACAAACCGGAGGGAATCTTTGTAATAGTTAGGGTACTTATGTGTTTTGGCATTTGAAACGCGAAGAACTGGATGCACTTCGTGTACAAAATGGACAATCTCTTTCAAAGTATCAGGCTTTCGGACGAAAACTTATCTGTTACAAAGGCATTTCATTTTTTTAAACTTATTTCAACTCCAGACATTTTTTGCGTTCAGTATGCACCATTCAAAGCCACGTCATCAATTTTCAACCCTTTCTGACTTCATTTGCTATTTTTCATGCATTTACTGATTTTTTTTTAGCTAAATGACCCTGAAATTGAAAAGCAGTACAAATGAACTCTGAAAAGGTTGAAAGTTGGCATGGTATCATCATTTCACCCACATAGCTTGTGCTAAAAAGTTGAGAGGGTTACGGCAAAAACTGGATGCACTTCATGTACAAAATGGACAATCTCATTCGAAGTATCAGGCTTTCGGACGAAAACTCATCTGTTACAAAGGCATTTCATTTTTTTTAAACTTATTTCAACTCTAGACTTTTTGTGCGTTCAGTATGCACCATTCAAAGCCACATCATCAATTTTCATCCCTTTCTAACTTCATTTGCTATTTTTCATGCATTTACTGATTTTTTTTAGCTAAATGACCCTGAAATTGAAAAGCACTACAAATGAACTTTGAAAAGGTTGAAAGTTGGCATGGTATCATCATTTCACCCACATAGCATGTGCTAAAAAGTTGAGAGGGTTACGGCAAAAACTGGATGCACTTCGTGTACAAAATGGACAATCTCTTTCGAAGTATCAGGGTTTCGGACGAAAACCCATCTGTTACAAAGGCATTTCATTTTTTAAAATAACTTAAGAATTACCAAATTGAATAAAATGATAAAACACACAAATATTAAACAGCAGAAAAAAGAATCACTGAAAAATCTATTTTTAAAGTAAAGTTATTCAGAAACTAGTGATTCACACAAATTTCAAATAATTCAAATTTAAACTATTCAAATTTGAAAACTACTGGCACTAACAGAAAGTTTATAATTTTTTGTGACCTAAAGCAAAAAAGATTCACAAAGAACCTCTAAATAAAGCAAAAAAATAACTCAGAAACAAAAGAAAATAAATAAAGCAGAAAACAAAAAAAAAACCCGCCTACTGGGCCCCACGGCCTGCATACGACTAGAAACCGAACCTGTAGTTGGGCCAGGATGCAGGCCCGCAAGGCCCAGTAAGCCCAACAGGGCAGCACAGGTTCAATAGGCCCACAAAGGCCTGCTTACAGAGGAGCTCGATGGAGTGGCTGCGGCGGGGCTTATAAACTGGTGCTGGCGCTTCTCGCCAAGCGAGGTGGGACTAAACTTTGCCCTGCACCGCGCCTGCGCGAGCACAACCTTTAGTCGCGGTTGGTGCCTCCAACCGCGACTAAAGGGGGGTCTTTAGTCGCGGTTGGAGCCACCAACCGCGACTAATGGTCTGGCTTCCCGCCGCTCTGCCTGGCCAAAACCACCCCTTTAGTCCCGGTTGGTGGCTCCAACCGGGACTAAATGTCTCCGCATATATATACAACACTTCAATTTTTTGTGCAGTTCTCTGCTTCTTCGACCACACTACAGAGGAGATCGCCGCGCCGCCAGGCTGCCGCCGTACGCGCCTGCCCCGACGCCGGAGCTCGTCGCCGCACGCGCCTCCTCGCCGATCCCCGACGCCGGACGCGCCCTCCTCCCCGAGCCCCGACGCTGCCCGCGACGCCGCCCACGCCCGCTCCTCCCCGAGCTCCTCGCCACGCCGCCTGCCCCGACGCCGTCGCCGCCCCCGACTCGCCTCGCCTCGCCGTCGCCCCGCTGTGAGCTCCTTTCCTCCCTCTCCCCCCTCTCCCTCGCCCCCTACCGCCATGGCCGCCCCTCCCCGAGAGCTCACACACACACACACACATGCATGAACACACACACACACACACACACACATGCATGAACACACACACACACACACACACACATTTCTTAAGTTAGATGATTTATATGTATTTTTGTATGTTTTAGTATATATGTATAGCAATTTTGACATTTTTCAGAAGAATTTTGACATATTTTTTTCACTAGATGATTAGATGTATAGAAAAAAGTTGAGGAATTTTGACATTTGAGGAATTAATTAGTATAATGTGTGTATAGAAATTTTGAGGAATTTTGACATTTGAGGAATTTTGACATTTTGATCCAATGTATAGAAATTAGTATATATATATGTATGTATACAATGTATTTGCATAGAAAAAAGTTGCATATTTTAATGTTGTATTTGCAAAAGTTTGTTATGTATTTGCAAAATCAAGTGAAAAAGAATTACAAAAATCGCAATCAAGCATTTAAAAAATGTTAAATTTGCATAGAATTTGTTCTCGACGTCAACGATGCCCGGCCCGCATCCTCGTCGTCGACTCGTTCGCGACGACGTCCTGCTTCAGAGGCGCCACGTTCGGGACTGGGCTCCGCCGGGCTGGCACTGGGAGGTGCTACCTTCAGGGGCGCGCAGCTTGGTGAGGAACCCGGCCCCGGGTCCCGTCGTCAACCCGGAGCTTCTTTGGTGGCGTTCGCGTGGGCCACTTTCAGTGCGGAGGCAGCCGGCCCCGCCGGAGGTGGTACGTCGCCGTGTCAGGGAGGAGAACGAGCACGTCCGTCGCTACATGGATGCGTTGGACGTCAGGTTCTCCAATACCTGGCAGGTTCTTTAGGGATCTCACCCGAGCTATGATCCTGTGATGGTTCCTTCTCTTTGGGTGTCCACCTCCCGCGCCTCAGGAACCGCGAGTGAACTAGATTCTTCGATAATATTCGATCTGTATTAGCTAGTGATGTTATATATATATGATAATATTCGAGATGTATTAGTGATAATACTCGAGATGTATTCGAGATTATATTCGAGACGATGTATTCGAGATTATATTATTCGATAATATTCGAGACGATGTATTCGAGATTATATTCGATGATGCATATTATCTGGAATATTCGAGATGCATATTATCTACTATGATTCAGTTTTTCCTTATTGATTGCATGCATTCTAATTTGAATACTAAATTGTTTTATCTTTCTTCTGGATTAGTTAAATAAAAGCTATGGACAATACCGGCAGAGAAGGAGAAGAGGCTCTGTTCGACATCATACGCTCCCCGAGTCCAGATGATCATGATGACGGCTCGCAATATCTGAACCCTTCGGGTGAGGGTATGATGTTTGATGAAGACGAACGAATAGATGAAGGCGACAACAATGATGACGAAGGAAATGTTCTTCAAATAACAAAGACCGGCGAGCTAGAGGTATATTTATTATATAAGCCATCCGGTGATCATTACATGTATTAATTGATTTGTATATATTAACGAATCAATCTTTCTTCTATTAGCCCTCCGGATCGAGCAAATCTTCTACAAGCGGCAGGGCAGTTCGAGGCCCGGCCAAAAGGTTGCAGGCTGGCGTAAAGTACAACATCGATGCCATCAAATCAAATGGCGAACCGCTTGAACCTAAGAAGAATGCGACCAAGTTCACTCGTCAATGCGGAGTTATTGTCAGGGACCAAATCCCGATCTCCGTTCAAGAATGGAAAAAGCCAGCAAAGGGAGATCCAGGAGTTACTTTTGTCGACGAAAGAGCAAAAGATCTGCTTTGGGAATCGCTCATGTCACATTTCACCCTACCAGATCATTTGACAGATGCAGATCTAGCAAAAGTCAGGAAGAGTGCTCTTAAGAAGATGGCGATAGCATTCAACAACCACAAGAAAAATATATGGGCCGCGTACGTCAGAGCAGGAAAGTAGACTCCAGAATTCAATGGAACACTGGAGAAGGCAAGAGATCACTGGGACGATTTTGTGAAGTTCAAGGAATCGGAACTAGCTCAGGAACGGTCGAGACAAAACAAGATTAATGCTGCGAAAAAGAAGTGGCACCATACTCTGGGGCCAGGTGGCTACCAGGTGGCCCTGCCTAAGTGGGATCTCGCTGAGCAAAAGATGATGGATGCAGGGGTCACTCCAGTTACATTGGACTGGCCCCCCAGGTGCAGGACTTGGTTTTATGCGCATGGGGGGAAGTTGGACCCAGAGACAGGGCTGATTATGGAGCGGGCAAGTCTTAAAAAAGCTCAGGACGATTTACTTGTTGCAATAGAAGAAGCTCGAACGGGGGTGTTCACGCCCAACAGAGAGAACGACGAGCTTATGCGCGCCCTGAAGAATCCTGAACACCCGGGAAGAACACGAGGCAAAGGCGTTGTTCCGTGGTTTGAGGGGTTTGCGGATTGGAACGCCGATTACAGAAGCCGTGCGAGAAAGAAGCAGCAGGAGGAGCAGAAGAGGAAGCTGGAGAAGGAGAAGAGGAAGGAGGAAGCACTCCTCCTTCAAGGCCTATACTCTAGTCACTTGGAGTTGGAACGCGCTTTCAGGCGGCAGCAGGAGCAGATCGACTCACTTAGCCAGGAAAGGGTGTCTCAGCGGCAGCAGGAGCAGATCGATCCAGCATTGGATAGCACCGTCCCATCTATGCCGAGAAGCAGCGTGGGTTCCACCCCGGCCGATGATGCACTGCTGGCTACATACCCTGTGGATGATATCAAAGATAGGACTACTTGTGAGCTACACATGAAAGTGAAGAACCTATCCATGAAGGTGGCGGATGGCTATGCTTTAACAAATCCCCCTGAAGCAACCTTCCATTGCAATCCGATTCCAGCTGGCTATGCTCGTGTTGGGGTTGATGAAGTGATGTCAGGATATTACGAGCTACAGCTTGACATTCCGGGAGGTGACGAGGAGAGCACACTGGGAGAGGCCATACATCGTATCATTCTATGGAAAAAGGATTGCATCGTCTTTCCAAGGCCACCGACTCCTGCTGCAACAAGTCCGCCACCGCGTCAGCCGACTCTTGCTCCTCCAAGTCCGCCGCCGCGTCAGTCGACTCCTCCGCCGGCACCACGTCAGCCGACTCCTCCTCCTCCAAGCCCGGCACCGCGTCAGCCGTCTCCGCCGGCACCGCGTCAGCCGACTCCTCCTCCTCCAAGTCCGGCACCGCGTCAGCCGTCTCCGCCGTCTCAGCGGGCTATGCCGCCTACGCAACAGCGGAAGAGAGGCTCCGCAGCTACGGCGGCTAGCGGTACAACAGGCAAGAAATACAAATATGGTCCAAGCCTCAAGCCTCTTCCGAAATTGCCTTACCACCTGTCTGAGGAGGAAACCAAAGCCGAAGTGGCTGCCCAATTGAAGGCCCATTTTGGACCGAAACCGCCCCCGCCGCCAAAGGAGAAAGTACGTGAGGATGTCATACAACACTTTATTGATAATTCTCAACCGGCTGTCAAGCATACGGACTCAGACTATGAGCGCTGTATCAAGAAGTTATATCAGGCACAACAAAAGAAGGAGTCGAGCTCGAGCTCGAGCCAAGCAGTTGGCAAAAAAAGCGGGAAAACTGTTCCCCAGCTGGGAGAACAGGAAGTGCAATCGATCCCCCCGCTCATTGTACAAACACATGTGAGTACCGCCCATCAGCTGGTAATAACCGACGATCATAGAAGGCAGGCTAAAGAGGCCGGTCTCACTGTTGAACAACTCCTATGCACCGAGGAACTCCCCGTGTTTAAAGAGGAGGAACTAAGATGGAAATATGTCCGCGGCCAACCTCTGGTCAAGCCTGAGCAGGTCCCACTTCTACCAACGAGAATGTACAATTTGCATAAGTGGTACATGATACAAGCAGCAAAGACCGATCGAGGGTCCCTCATGGTGAAAGTCAAGGAAGAGCATTACTTCCATGCAAAAGATTTGTGGGTTGAGTTTGAAGAGATGTTTCAGTTATTCAATCAAGACGCACTCGACAAATCTATCGTCAGTTGCTATTGTCTATAAGTGATTTCTTTCTGTAATTTAAGTCTCTAGCTAGCTATGCTCGTTCATTACCTGTAATTATCCTCACTATATTCTTTTCTGTGGTATTATGCAGAATGAAGATGTATGAAATGAAAAAAGCTAGACGCTATAGCATTGGGTTCATTGACCCAAATACGATTAATCAAAAGACATGGTCAACTGAATGGTCGAGAGAAGACGCAGAGATCAGCTTGCTAGAGTTTTTGAAGCGACTAAACACCCAACCAGAAATACTACTTCCTTACAACTTCGGGTGAGTGTTACTATATCTTGTACTACAAATTCTATTTTTGCTTACTAGATGTTAATAAGTGTACTTGATGAGTTATGCACATGCCCGCTTAATTATACAAACATGTGCGCATGCAGTTTCCACTGGATCTTGTTAATCATTGAAGTTGACAAGGGAAAAGTTCAAGTACTGGACTCACTATATAAAGAACCATCCGAATACGAAATCGTGAAGGGGATGGTCGACAGGTAATTTCAATCATTATCGCACTATGTCGGCCTCTTTAGTTCATTTCCTGATATCAACTAATTAATAACTCCTTTATTCATTTTCTTTGTCGGCGGGCAGGGCTTGGCAAAAGTTCATCAAAGAGGTCACCGGCGAATGGAAACAACAACTGAAATGGGTGCGACCCAAGGTAATTAAGTAGTACTACTAGCTAGCTTGATTAATTCTAGTTTCAATACCATTATCATGCTTGATTAATTATTATCTGATTGAATTTTATTCTCGTAAAGTGGCTGAGACAGGCGCCGGGGAATAATTTATGCGCATACTACGTTTGCGAGACCATTCGCATGATGACGTCCGAAATGGAAAAATCTGAAAGACAACTTTGGGTACGTTTGCCAGAACACTATCCACAATTTTTTTATCATGATCTAATATATATACACACAACTAATATATTCATCTTGATCTCCTTCTTTAAAGCTGTCGGAGATGCGGGGCAAGCTCCTACCAACGGATCGCATACGAGCAATTCAAGAGGAAATAGCGGGATTTTTGCTCGACCAGGTCATAGATCTCAAAGGAGAATACCATTACAAGCTGTAATGCCTGCATGTAATGATCCGCAAATTGTAGGAGAAATTGTATATATATATGTGTATGTAAATGGTCGTACGAGAAATTCGATGATATATATATGATCGGTTCTACGAGAAATTCTATTTATATATATATATATATATATATATATATATATATATATATATATGCATAACGTGTACAGTATGTAGTAGCGTAAAATATGTTTGAAATGAAAAAGAATTAAATGGAAAACACAAAATTAAAAGGAAAAATAAACCATAATTCATAAACCCAGAATTAAATGAAATACTTTTAGTCCCGGTTGGTGTTACCAACCGGGACTAAAGGTCCCCTAGCCCCCAGCGCCGGCTCGTGCCACGTGGTGGGCCTTTGGTCACGGGCCGTGTTGAACCAGGACTAAAGGGGGGGGGGGGGCTTTAGTCCCCTCCCTTTAGTGCCGGTTCCTGAACCGGGACTAAAAGCCCTTACGAACCGGCACTATAGGCCGATTCTGCACTAGTGTGACTATCTAAAATTTTGACCACACACCATAGTTGTCCAATGAATACACCATGCGAAGTTTATCCCTTCCGAGCTCGTTTGCACGCCCAAAGCTTTTTGCCTTTTTAGTTGCCGGAAAGTCAATTAATGCTGCAAAAATAGCAAATCAACTCAGAAAGCTGCAAAATTTGAGCACAGGGCTTCCAATAGTGTCTATTACTCATGGAAAAAGTTTGAATTTCAGAATATTTAAAAAAAATGTTGTGTGTGTAAGCCGGCGGCTTTCGTTCGAAACCCATACACTTGGTGGAAGAGTGTACACGATGTGCATCATGTTTTTGCCATAACGATTTTAATTTTTTACCACATCCTACAGGTGTCCAATGAAGACACCATGCAAAGTTGCATCCCTTTTCGAGCTCATTTGCACGCTCAAAGCTTTTTGCCCTTTTTAGTTGCAGAAAATCAATTAATGCCGCGAGAACAGCAAACCAACTCAAAAAGTGGTAAATTTTGAGCACGGGGCTTCCAATAGTGTCTATTACTCTTGGAAAAAGTTTTAAGTTCAAAATATTTTAAAGAAATGAGTTGTGTGTAAGGTTGTGTTTTTCAGTCGAAACCGTGGTGGGAGAGTGTCCGGTTTGTACACGACATGCATCAAGTTCTTGCCGTAACGATCCCAAAATTTTACCACAACCTACATGTGTCCAATGAAGACACCATGCAAAGTTTCATCCTTTTCCGAGCTCGTTTGCAGGCTCAAAGCTTTTTGCCCTTTTTAGTTGCCGGATAATCAATTAATGCTACGAAAATAGCAAACCAATTCAAAAAGGTGGTAAATTTTGAGGACGAGGCTCTAGATGTTGTATACTAATCATATAAAAGGCCCCAGGTTAATTTTTTTTAAATGTGTGTTCAATGGTGGAAAAGGCGATGAAGTGGTGCTTTCATACAAGTGGCGGGCGCTAGGACATGCCCGCCACTGCTTTAGCCGTTTCGGGTGGCCAGCAATATGTAGCGCCCGTCACTACCTTTGTCGGCGGTTCAATTTTCACCCAAAAACGGTTCCCACCAAAACAGTACCCCTCCCCCCACGTGCCACGTGCCCACGCCGCCAAATCCCTCCCCTCCTCGCCGCAGCGCCCCTCCTCGCCGCCGTTGCCTTCCTCGCCGCCACGGCCCACGTTGCCGCCGCAGGCATGGCCTCCTCCTCCAACACCGGAGGCATCTCGCCGCCGACCTCCTCAACGATGGCTAGCCCTGCCGCCATCTCTCCCCCCTCCGCCAAACTCGGAGGCCTCGCGCCGCCTTCGAACGCCAAGCGCGCCACCTCTCCGGTATGTTCAGATTTGTGTTTAGGGTAAATACAAGTAGTTTAGAAATACATGCCAATTTTTCTTAGTGTTATTTGTGTTTAGAGTAAATATAAATGCGTGCCAATATAAGTATCGATTTCAGTTTAGGGTAAATATAAGTACTTGTGTTTAGGGTAATATAAGTTCTGATTTGTGTTTAGGGTAAATATAAGTTCAGATTTTTGTTTATAGTAAATACAAATATAAGTTCAGATTTGTGTTTAGAGTAAGTACCGATTTGTGTTTAGAGTCGAATTTGTTCTTTCATATTTTGCCTAGGATCCATTCTAGTGTGGTTGGCTTCTACTTGTAAGTATTGACATGAGTGCCAATGTTTTCCCGAAACGTCGATTCATTTCTATTTTGCCGAATTTTTGGCACTTGTTATGTCCTCTTATTTAGCAAAGGTCATGTCGAATTTTTTCTTTCATATTTTGCCTAGGATCCATTCCAGTGTGGTTGGCTTCTACTTGCAGGTATTGACATGAGTGTCAATGTTTTCGTTAAACGTCGATTTATTTCTGTTTCGCCGAATTTCTGGCACTCGTTATGTCCTCTCTTTAGCAAAGGTCATGTCGAATTTTTTCTTTCATATTTTCCGTAGGATCCATTCTAGTGTGGTTGGCTTCTACTTGCAGGTATTGACATGAGCGCCAATGTTTTTGCGAAACCTTGATTCATTTCCGTTTTGCCGAACTTTCGGCACTCATTATGTCCTCTTTTTAGCAAAGGTCGTGTCAAATTTTTTTGCTGTCATATTTAGTTTTTTATGCTTTATAACTCATCATAGCCACACTAAATTTTAGCAAACGCAACAAATGGATTCCGGGGAGCCATCTTCTATGGACCCCGGCGTTAGGCGTCGGAAAAAGGGCTGAAGAAGAAATCGGCCAATGAACCTTCCGCCGATAAGACACCAAAAGATGTGGTGAATGTTCTAGTCGGTCCGCGCGTATGGCGAATGTTTAAGCCCGGTCAACCGATGTTACCACCACACAAGTTGTGTGCACTCAGCATTGACACTCAACTTCTACACAATGACGTGGTAGCTAGGTCAGGAAAGGGTGGGATGTATTATACCGCTGATGTTATCGGCGGTCTTGGATTTGTTGATGCATACCCTGCTGATAAAATATATCTCAGGTTTGAGAATGTGGTCAACGACAATATTTTCTATGTGGACGTAGTCAGGCCGTCCTTAATAAGGCTTTGCTTGCTCTACTATGCTACAAATCCATCACTCCAGAATAAAGAAGTTGCCTTCCTTGATCCGTATCACATGCATTTTTTTAATGTGGATTCTGATAAAGGCCAATGCGACATCGCGACTTACCTCCACCGGACCATTCTTCATAGTCCTCGGCACAAGGACAACTTTATCGTGCCTTAGTTCGAAACGTAAGTTGTTCATTCGTTTATGCATTCACATATACCTGACTACTTCGATGTCAATCTCTTTCATGTTACATTGTTCAATTGTTTTGCGTAGCAATGAACACTGGATCGTCATCGTACTAATGCCCCTAGAAGGCCGAGCTTATTTGTTTGATTCCAAGAGAGACCCTAAAAAGGCGTGGACCGATCTGAAAAAAGTTCTCAATGCTGCTCTTTTGATGTATCATAAGTCCGATAGTAAGAGCATGTCATATTCGCACTACAAATTTCACACCAGTTTATGTTGCTGGCAACAACCAAAAGACGAAACCATTCAAATATATGGCTACTATCTCATGGTCCTCATGGATGACTATGTGCCCCCAGGACCCCTTTTCAGAAGTCATTCATTGTTGCAGAAATGGTCCGAAGAGAATGAGAAAGAAGTTAAGCCAGCTCACTTTTGACAGAGCATGAGTGCCTTCAGAGGGTGCTCACGAATATCACCAATCGCTTGGTAGCGAGGGATCAGGGGATTTTCTACTGCAGGGCAAAGAGGCAAGAAGAACGAGAGTTGAGAATTAAATATCAAAATACCGATGGATGTTATCACTAAAGGATAGATATATATGCTCCTTTCAAAAAACTTGTCAAACTTTAAATTAGGTCATGACACAATGCTTGTTGCTTTGCACTACTCTATTAATTACCATGTGATCTTTAGTTTATATTTACGTGTGTCATATGGTCTTATGAATTACCTTGTGATCTCTAGTTTATATGTACGTGTGTCATATGTTTATATGTACCTTGTGATCTTTTCTATATGTATAATTTTGAATGTTATTGTGTACTAAAAATAACAGTTCGGACCGCGAGAAGAATTGTGGGAGGTTTTTTTTGGGAGAAGTACTATCTATGGAAGCGGTACATGCATCGGGCAGAGCACCTCAGGGAGGCGATGTTAGCTTGGGTCAGAAGTGCTCCAACGGCACAATGTTCTTTCCCAGCGATGGAGAAGAAAGCAAAGAGGCGATTCAATGACCTCGCGGTGTGCATCTTGACGGAGGCGACCCCGGATGGGAGGTTGAAGATCTGGCCGGGTCTGAGTTGTAACACCCCGATAATCATGCTACAGTAATCTCCCCCTTAATGGTGGCCATGTTATCATGATTACTATGCAAATTGCCACTTGTCCAAAAACAAAGTCAAATTCAAATTTAAATTTGCAAGTGAAATTATTATTTTTTCGAACAGTAAAACTAAAATGTTCGCATTATTCTATAAATTCCCCTGATCGTTGTCATGTTGAACCAACTTCATTTGACTCATAAAAAATTCCTAGTAAATTAATAAATAGTCCAACAGCAAATAAATAGTCATGTTGCTATGAACCCTTTTCACACTCTGTTTCAAGCATCGAACGATTGCCTACCCACTTGGAACTCCTTATAACTTCATATAAATGTATCTTGCTCTCGATGTGTTTCATTTGTTCAACTCGAGAGATACCTTGTGCCTCATTCTCTGAGATAAATACCGCATGCCAATCCTTTCAGACATCCGTCATTATAGTTTCCCCTTCTCCCCTTTTCGAAAGTATGATGAAGATTCTGAAGGAAGAATGACGACTTCATCATGATGCACTGAAGCAGAGAAATAAAGACACCAACAAAAGGATCAACCTCGTCGAGAAGGGTAACAAGAACCAGAAGACTCGTTAGAATTTCGTAACCAATTCTTTCTCCCTTACTCTACCTCTTAAATCTCGGGACGAGATTTCTTGTAGTGGAGGAGATTTGTAACACCCTGATAATCATGCTACAGTAATCTCCCCCCTAATGGTGGCCATGTTATCATGATTACTATGCAAATTGCCACTTGTCCAAAATCAAAGTCAAATTCAAATTTAAATTTGCAAGTGAAATTATTATTTTTTCGAACAGTAAAACTAAAATGTTCGCATTATTCTATAAATTCCCTAGATCGTTGTCATGTTGAAACCAACTTCATTTGACTCACAAAAAAAAATTCCTAGTAAATTAATAAATAGTCCAACAGCAAATAAAATGGTCTTTTCAAAATAAACAATTATTTATACAATTCAAATTGACCTCAAACTTTGTGGGCCTCTTCAATATATTGCATAGTATTTATGTGCCAATTGTCACATTTAACAAAAATAATTTAGTTGCTAAATTTAATAGAAAACAGTGAAGAAATTAGGAAACAGAAAAAGATAAAAGAAATAAAATAAAAGGAAATGTCTAACACCTACTGTGCCACTAGGCCTAAGTGCCACAGTGCACTCGGCCCAGCCCATCCTAGGCCTTCTCCTTTCTCAATAAAGAGGAGAGGCAGGGCCATGGCGTGCCCAGGACGCACGCCGTCCACGCGCCCGATGCGCTCGTGTCGAACATCTAGCGTGCCCCCGAGGAGTATAAATCCCTCCCCGACGCAGTGGACAACCCTAGTCCCCCTTCCTCCCTCTCCTCGCGTCGCCCCCTTCGATTCTATCGCGCCCGAGCTCTGCTCGCCATGGCCGTTGCGGTAGTCGCGGCCAATGGCCACCCCGCTCCCTGAGACCATGTCCGGGAGCTCCTTCATGGTCGGATTCATCACCACCACGAAGGATTCGAGCTAGGAGGCCCCGTACGCTCGGCATCGAGCACATCTTCGTCGGTACATCGTCGCCGTCCGACGTCGTTTGCCGCGACTCCGGTTCACCTCCGGCCTCCCCGACCACACCTCCGAGCTCGCGATGAACCCCTCTTCCTATTCCCCACATTTTCCCCATCGATCCGTCGCCGTAGCCCTCACCTTGTACTCGCCATGGCCGCTCCCGAGCTCCCGCGTACATATACTGCTGCCGCTGCTGCTCATGCTGTTGCGTGACTGCTACTGCTGCTCCTGGCCGCTTGCGCTGCTGCCGCCCGCTGCTGCTTGCTTTGCTGCTCCCTACTGCTGCTAGCGCCGCCGGTGCTGCCTCCTGTGCCGCTATTGCCCGCCACTGCCGCCCCGGCCGTGCCCGCCTTTGCCAGCCCGCGCCGCCCCCCCCCCCCCCCCCCGCTGCTCGCGCGCCCCCCTGCGCAGCTGCTCCTGGCTGGCCATGGCCTCCGTGGCCCTGTGCCCGTGCGTGCTGGCCATGGCAAGCTCAGCTGTGCCACAGCCGCTGCATGATTGGGGCCGGCCTGTTAATTGGGATTATCCCTTGTTGATTATTAGTAGATTAGTTAGATGGCCCTATGATCAGTGGCCCCCCACCTCTAATTAAGCTAGATTAAATAATTTGTTAACTAAATGTCCCTATGACAGGTGGGACCCCCCTGTACTATTTCTGTAGATAAGATCTAATAAGCCCCTCTATGACATCTGGGCCCCATATGTTAGTTGGACCATTCAACCCCGTCAGCTTTAACTGTTGACTGCTGACTGGGCAGTCAACAGGGCCCACTGTGAGCCACTAGTACACACTGGGTACACTTCTGTGTACCCACAGCAATTTAGCCATTTAATTTTTTGAATTAAAATAAATACTGAAATTACAGAAAATCATTTAAACTTCGAAAATTCATAAGAAATAAACCGTAACTCGGATGAAAATAATTTATATATTAAAATTGATCAGAAAAATGAGACGAATCCGAATATGCCATCCATATATCTGCCACACCCCTCCAGCACTGCAAACATGGAACCTTCCCCTCCGGATCGTCTGACCGAATAATACCTGGAGCTGGGAAAATATTCGTGAATATTTCCCCTCTTCTTTTGAAATGCTTAGGGATGCATTAGAGCATGTCACCCACACATCTTGCCGTGCCATTGCATTTGTGTTGCATTTGATTGCGTTGTTATTTATTGTTCCCCCTCCATTACTTCCTTTCCGGTAGACTCCGAGACCGTTGTTGATCCGGTGATCGACTACTTCACCGTCGAGGATCCGTTTCTGTCTGCAGAGCAGCCAGGCAAGCAAAACCCGCTTGATCATTCCTATATCGCCCATTCTTTCTCTCCCGTGCTTGCATTAGATTTTGCTACTGTAATTGATTGCTCCTACTCTGATGCATAACCTGATTTTGTAACCTGCTGTTGATACTTTATCTGTTGTCCTAAATGCTTAGTATAGGCTGGTTAGTTATCCACCATTGGCCCCACACCCTTGTCCTTGTTGCCATGCTTTACCACCGGTGACTCGATCAGTGTGATCGATGTACAGAGACCGAACACAGCACCGCACACCCCCTTAGTTGTACGACTCTGCAGAGCTACTATCGAGTGCCGAGGGTGATACCTCCTACCTCACTCCTGATGATATCTCTGTAGCGTAACTAGTTGGTTGTGGGTTACCGAGGGTGATTCCTCTTTCACCACCTCCGATGAGGCCTCTGTCGGGCAACCCCTCAAGTGTGAACCCATCGAGGGTGATTCCTCCAAGTTCACCTTGACGGTTACATCGAGTGGGAATCCATCGAGGGTGATTCCTCGGATTCCCCACGATGTTATGGACACACGGGTACTTTAACCTTCACCTCAGACCATTGTTAAAGACGGGTCGGCTCCAAGAGCACCCGCGAGATAATGTTGAAGTCGGGCCGACCCCAAGGGTACCCGCGAGAGAGTCCTGTGGCGGCTGGCTGTTAGCGGTACCACCCAGGATGTGGTGGTAGCTCGGGACTTGTCCCGACAGCCGACACGGAACCTACACTGTAGTCGGAGCGACAGGGCAGGCGGAGACTACCTAGGAGCGAGGTGGGCCTAGTCCCTGGTCGTGGTCCACGAGATACCTAGTCGGAACGGACGAAGCACTAGTCGCCTCCGCGAGGTCCTAATAATTCACTAACGGATTTGGGTATTTGATCTGAGTTGGCCACTGGCCTATACGCACTACCACCATGCGGGATAATGGTTTAATGGGGCCCTCGGCGCCATATGTATCAGCCGAAAGCTCTGTCAGACGTCCAGTTCAGCATTGCATCACGGCCGGGTCGGCGCCCCAGAGGAGGTGGCCTGGATCGCCCTGCTCGCAACGACCCGGAGTGCAAAGGGCGATGGTCCCAAGACCCCTGAGCACTTAGGATGTAGACCGGCGGGGACCTCTCTGCGGAGCCTAGGTAGGACTACGTCGTGTCGATCAGCCGAGGCCGGGCATGACCGAGAAAAGTGTGTCCGGCCAGAGTTAATCGAGCGTGTTGGGTAACAGTAGTGCACCCATGCAGGGAAGTTATCTATTCGAATAGCCGTGTCCACGGTAACAGGACGCTCAGTGTATTATCCTGATCTACTACAACTTGAACTGGATACATGTTACTTTAATTGTAAGCTCCGGGATCGCTTTCTCGCAGGGAGTCGAGGAAGGATCTCTAGGCTTTGCTACTACATACTTAATACTTTGTTATATGATAATCTACACTCTTGTAATGCTGCAAGACGCTGCAAGATGCTAGTATTCGATAGGCTAGGCCTTCCCTCTATTCTGGCATTTCTGCAATCCAATCCACAGATACAGCCCCTTTCATTTGATACCGATGCATACTTAGCATAGATCTGATGTAAGTCTTGCGAGTACTTTGGATGAGTACTCACAGTTCCTTTGCTACCTCTTTTCCCATACCCGTTTGCTGTGATCAGATGACGGAGCCCCGGAGCCAGCTGACCCCCTCGACGACTAGTACTACCCCAACGGAGCCTACTACTACGTGGAGCCGACGACCAGGAGTAGTTCGGAGGCTCCCAGGCAGGAGGCCTGCGCCTTTTCGATCTAGATGTCGTTGTTTTGCTCGGCCTTCTCAAGGCAACCTTGTCTAGTTATGTCTGTACTCAGCTGCTGATGCTTTCACTGACTCTTGTGTAATCGAGCTTATTTATTCGAGCCCTCGAGTCCCCTGGCTTGTAATATAAAGCTTGTATTGTTTTATTTATTGTCTAGAGTTGTGTTGTGATATCTTCCCGTGAGTCCCTGGGCTTGATCGTGCGCATTTGCGTGTATGATTAGTGCACGGTCGGGTCGGGGGCGTCACAAGCTGGTATCAGAGCCGACTACCTGTAGGAAGCCCCTTTCCAACTCCTTGGCCGAAGTTGAGTCTAGTCTTTGAAAAACTATTTTACTAACCTTGCTGTGTGGCTTACAGGCCCACATCGCCAACGGATGGGATTAGGATCTTTTATTGCTCTCCTTTACTCTGGGATTCTGATCTCTCTACTATTCGGGTTAAAGTTTTGCTAACACTAACATTAGGTTCTCGTGTTCACATCCACCCGGAGAGCTGGATTGTCTGCAATTATTCTTTTCCATTGGTCCGTTTAATCTGATCATCACATTTTTCTTTCCATTGGTCTGTTTAACCTTTCTTGTAATCTAGCTTTTATTTGAGCAGTGATAATTCCCTGCTTAAGTCAACACCCCAAATAAAACCTTGTCACTATTGTTGATGACATTCCGGTAACCACCGATGGACGAGAACCTTGCCTATTGGTCCGCCTCGTTTTAACGAGTAGGAAAATGGTTCTCTTCGTTCCCCGCCCTTGGTACCGACATTGTTGGCGACATAGCTGACAGACTTTCCTCTGACACGTCTTGTTGTCGTGACCGTGCAAGATGTCACCGCCCTTCCTACTCTTAATCCACACTCACTGTAATTCCACAGGATTGAAAAATGACTCTCCTGTACATCCTTGATCCCGAAGTATCCTTTGCACTTGGATTCGAATGGAATTGACGAGCCATCTTCTGAGAGATGATCTATTCCCGTTGCTATGAACCCTTTTCACACTCTGTTTCAAGCATCGAACGATTGCCTACCCGCTTGGAACTCCTTATAACTTCATATAAATGCATCTTGCTCTCGATGTGTTTCATTTGTTCAACTCGAGAGATACCTTGTGCCTCATTCTCTGAGATAAATACCGCATGCCAATCCTTTCAGACATCCGTCATTATAGTTTCCCCTTCTCCCCTTTTCGAAAGTATGATGAAGATTCTGAAGGAAGAATGACGACTTCATCATGATGCACTGAAGCAGAGAAATAAAGACACCAACAAAAGGATCAACCTCGTCGAGAAGGGTAACAAGAACCAGAAGACTCGTTAGAATTTCGTAACCAATTCTTTCTCCCTTACTCTACCTCTTAAATCTCGGGACGAGATTTCTTGTAGTGGAGGAGATTTGTAACACCCTGATAATCATGCTACAGTAATCTCCCCCCTAATGGTGGCCATGTTATCATGATTACTATGCAAATTGCCACTTGTCCAAAATCAAAGTCAAATTCAAATTTAAATTTGCAAGTGAAATTATTATTTTTTCGAACAGTAAAACTAAAATGTTCGCATTATTCTATAAATTCCCTAGATCGTTGTCATGTTGAAACCAACTTCATTTGACTCACAAAAAAAAATCCTAGTAAATTAATAAATAGTCCAACAGCAAATAAAATGGTCTTTTCAAAATAAACAATTATTTATACAATTCAAATTGACCTCAAACTTTGTGGGCCTCTTCAATATATTGCATAGTATTTATGTGCCAATTGTCACATTTAACAAAAATAATTTAGTTCTAAATTTAATAGAAAACAGTGAAGAAATTAGGAAACAGAAAAAGATAAAAGAAATAAAATAAAAGGAAATGCCTAACACCTACTGTGCCACTAGGCCTAAGTGCCACAGTGCACTCGGCCCAGCCCATCCCAGGCCTTCTCCTTTCTCAATAAAGAGGAGAGGCAGGGCCATGGCGTGGCTAGGACGCACGCCGTCCACGCGCCCGATGCGCTCGTGTCGAACATCTAGCGTGCCCCCGAGGAGTATAAATCCCTCCCCGACGCAGTGGACAACCCTAGTCCCCCCTCCTCCCTCTCCTCGCGTCGCCCCCTTCGATTCTATCGCGCCCGAGCTCTGCTCGCCATGGCCGTTGCGGTAGTCGCGGCCAATGGCCACCCCGCTCCCTGAGACCATGTCCGGGAGCTCCTTCATGGTCGGATTCATCACCACCACGAAGGATTCGAGCTAGGAGGCCCCGTACGCTCGGCATCGAGCACATCTTCGTCGGTACATCGTCGCCGTCCGACGTCGTTTGCCGCGACTCCGGTTCACCTCCGGCCTCCCCGACCACACCTCCGAGCTCGCGATGAACCCCTCTTCCTATTCCCCACATTTTCCCCATCGATCCGTCGCCGTAGCCCTCACCTTGTACTCGCCATGGCCGCTCCCGAGCTCCCGCGTACATATACTACTGCCGCTGCTGCTCATGCTGTTGCGTGACTGCTACTGCTGCTCCTGGCCGCTTGCGCTGCTGCCACCCGCTGCTGCTTGCCTTGCTGCTCCCTACTGCTGCTAGCGCCGCCGGTGCTGCCTCCTATGCCGCTGTTGCCCGCCGCTGCCGCCCCGGCCGTGCCCGCCTTTGCCAGCCCGCGCCGTCCGCCCCCCCCCCCCCCCCCGCTGCTCGCGCGCCCCCCTGCGCAGCTGCTCCTGGCTGGCCATGGCCTCCGTGGCCCTGTGCCCGTGCGTGCTGGCCATGGCAAGCTCAGCTGTGCCACAGCCACTGCATGATTGGGGCCGGCCTGTTAATTGGGATTATCCCTTGTTGATTATTAGTAGATTAGTTAGATGGCCCTATGATCAGTGGCCCCCCACCTCTAATTAAGCTAGATTAAATAATCTGTTAACTAAATGTCCCTATGACAGGTGGAACCCCCCTGTACTATTTCTGTGGATAAGATCTAATAAGCCCCTCTATGACATGTGGGCCCCACATGTTAGTTGGACCATTCAACCCCGTCAGCTTTGACTGTTGACTGCTGACTGGGCAGTCAACACGGCCCACTGCCAGCCACTAGTACACATTACTGGGTACACTTCTGTGTACCCACAGCAATTTAGCCATTTAATATTTCGAATTGAAATAAATACTGAAATTACAGAAAATCATTTAAACTTCGAAAATTCATAGAAACTAAACCGTAACTCGGATGAAAATAATTTATATATGAAAAATGATTAGAAAAATGAGACGAATCCGAATATGCCATCTATATATCTGCCACACCCCTCCAGCACTGCAAACATGGAATCTTCCCCTCCGGATCGTCTGGCCGAATAATACCTGGAGCTGGGAAAATATTCGTGAATATTTCCCCTCTTCTTTTAAAATGCTTAGGGATGCATTAGAGCATGTCACCCACACATCTTGCCGTGCCATTGCATTTGTGTTGCATTTGATTGCGCTGTTATTTATTGTTCCCCCTCCATTACTTCCTTTCCGGTAGACTCCGAGACCGTTGTTGATCCGGTGATCGACTACTTCACCGTCGAGGATCCGTTTCTGTCTGCAGAACAGCCAGGCAAGCAAAACCCCCTTGATCATTCCTATATCGCCCATTCTTTCTCTCCCGTGCTTGCATTAGATTTTGCTACTGTAATTGTTTGCTCCTACTCTGATGCATAGCCTGATTTTGTAACCTGCTGTTGATACTTTATCTATTGTCCTAAATGCTTAGTATAGGCTGGTTAGTGATCCACCATTGGCCCCACACCCTTGTCCTTGTTGCCATGCTTTACCACCGGTGACTCGATCAGTTTGATCGATGTACAGAGACCGAACACAGCACCGCACACCCCCTTAGTTGTACGACTCTGCAGAGTTACTAGCGAGTGCCGAGGGTGATACCTCCTACCTCACCCCTGATGATATCTCTGTAGCGTAGCTAGTTGGTTGTGGGTTACTGAGGGTGATTCCTCTTTCACCACCTCCGATGAGGCCTCTGTCGTGCAACCCCTCAAGTGTGAACCCATCGAGGGTGATTCCTCCAAGTTCACCTTGACGGTTACATCGAGTGGGAATCCATCGAGGGTGATTCTTCGGATTCCCCACGATGTTATGGACACACGGGTACTTTAACCTTCACCCCAGACCATTATTAAAGACGGGTCGGCTCCAAGAGCACCCGCGAGATAATGTTGAAGTCGGGCCGACCCCAAGGGTACCCGCGAGAGAGTCCTGTGGCGGCTGGCTGTTAGCGGTACCACCCAGGATGTGGTGGTAGCTCGGGACTTGTCCCGACAGCCGACACGGAACTTACACTGTAGTCGGAGCGACAGGGCAGGCGGAGACTACCTAGGAGAGAGGTGGGCCTAGTCCCTGGTCGTGGTCCACGAGATACCTAGTCGGAACGGCCGAAGCACTGGTCGCCTCCGCGAGGTCCTAATAATTCACTAACGTATTTGGGTATTTGATCTGAGTTGGCCACTGGCCTATACGCACTACCACCATGCGGGATAATGGTTTAATGGGGCCCTCGGCGTCGTATGTATCAGCCGAAAGCTCTGTCAGACGTCCAGTTCAGCATTGCGTCACGGCCGGGTCGGCGCCCCAGAGGAGGTGGCCTGGATCGCCCTGCTCGCAATGACCCGGAGTGCAAAGGGCGATGGGCCCAAGACCCCTGAGCACTTAGGATGTAGACGACGGGGACCTCTCTGCGGAGCCTAGGTAGGACTACGTCGTGTCGATCAGCCGAGGTTGGGCATGACCGAGAAAAGTGTGTCCAGCCAGAGTTAATCGAGCGTGTTGGGTAACAGTAGTGCACCCCTGCAGGGAAGTTATCTATTCGAATAGCCGTGTCCACGGTAACAGGACGCTCAGTGTAGTATCCCGATCTACTACAACTTGAATTGGATACATGTTACTTTAATTGTAAGCTTCGGGATCGCTTTCTCGCAGGGAGTCGAGGAAGGATCTCTAGGCTTTGCTACTACATACTTAATACTTTGTTATATGCTAATCTACACTCTTGTAATCCTGCAAGACGCTGCAAGATGCTAGTCTTCGATAGGCTAGGCCTTCCCTCTATTCTGGCATTTCTGCAGTCCATTCCAGAGATAAAGCCCCTTTCATTTGATACCGATGCATACTTAGCATAGATCTGATGTAAGTCTTGCGAGTACTTTGGATGAGTACTCACTGTTGCTTTGCTACCTCTTTTCCCATATCCGTTTGCTGCGATCAGATGGTGGAGCCCCGGAGCCAGCTAACCCCGTCGATGACTACTACAACCCTGACGGAGCCTACTACTATGTGGAGACCGACGACCATGAGTAGTTCGGAGGCTCCCAGGCAGGAGGCCTGCGCCTTTTCAATCTAGATGTCGTTGTTTTGCTCGGCCTTCTTAAGACAACCTTGTCTAATTATGTCTATACTCAGATGCTGACGCTTTCGCTGACTCTTGTGTAATCGAGTTTATGTATTCGAGCCCTCGAGGCCCCTGGCTTGTAATATAAAGCTTGTATTATTTTATTTTGTGTCTAGAGTTGTGTTGTGATATCTTCCCGTGAGTCCCTGGGCTTGATCGTGCGCATTTGCATGTATGATTAGTGCTCGGTCGGGTCGGGGGCGTCACATGAGTCCAACCACCATACCCACACCGGGCGAGTTAGGTAAATGGGCTCTTCGAGAGGCCAAATCTCCGATTCCATAGCAAGAGGCCCGCGGGTCCCCCTTCATTCCATCCACTAGTCATTCATATAGTATGAGCGGGTTCTACTAACACTCTATGTGTTGAACATCGCCCGACACTCATTTCACTCCTAAACAACTTGTCAAACTAGTAATTATGTGATGAGCGACATATGCTTGTTATTGTAATGCACTTGTTTTATTTACTTTACTACTACTTTTAATTAACCTGACATCGCTGTAATGTGGTGTGTGTGTGTGTGTGTGTGTTGATCAATGTTAAAACTAGAATTTATGTATCATGCAATCTGATGATCCGATCCAGGTGCAATATGCTGCAATAGCATCAATTCGGCATGTATTAGAATCAGTGGCGGGCACAAAATTCTGTGGCGAGCGAAACAAAGCGCCCGCCATTGCTAGATCAAATTTCTGTGGCAGGCGATGACAGGCACCTGCCACTGCTGATTCGCTACCACTGGCGGGCGAGCGCCCGCCACAGATTGTATGTTAGCAGTGGCGGGAGGTCAGTGCCGGGCGCCCCTGAGGGTCTTGCCCGCCACTGCTAGGCTTTTTGGGCTCGCCACTGCTAGGCATTCCTACAGTAGTGACTCCCTCTACTGTAGCTTAGGATCCTTTCCTCTTAAGTATTTAGGAGCTCCTATTCATCATAGCAAGCTAAGAAGAGAAGTATTCCTCTTAAGTATTTAGGAGCTCCTCTTAAGTATTGTAGATAAAATATTGAAGAGAGCTGCTTGGAGGGGTAGCTTGCTAACATATGGAAAGAGATCACACTTAAGAAGTTTGAGTTCCTTAACAATGTATCCCACGACAAACTTGCCTGGTAACTCACACTTAAGTAGCTCGAGCTCCTTCACGATACATTGTATCTCATCAGGCTGGTCCAATATAGCGATTCTCAGCCACCCTGTAATCATGGAACTGATTCATGAAATACATCTCGCTTCCAGCATTAATCGCATCAAATTTAGCTTGGAGCGCATCCCGGAAGTCCTTGCCAATCCGCATATGTAGATATGCATCAACTAGTTTGTCTCCGATCACAAGCTCCAACAAAAATAATGGTGGCCTCCTTGAACGCCTTCTCCATCATAGGTGTAATCGTTCCTTTAGGAGCGTCACCAATGAGCAAGAAAACACTCATCGTTGTGAGCCATAAAGTATTTTTGGTCTGCCAACGCTTAAAGTGCATCCCCATAAATTGGGTCGGTTTCAGTGTTGTGGCAAAGCCATGAATCGAAAATTGCCTAGAAACATTAGGTTTTTCGATTGTTGAGAAAATTATCAATTTTTTCATTAATCTAATCCAGAAATATATAACAATCATGGCGTTGACAGTACTAGTTCCATACTAATATCTATTAATGTAGGAACGTACTAGACATATGGCAGAAATATCTACGTAAATAGCTAGTACAACCAACACAAAAATAGACAGGAGCAGGATAAACAAGTTCGGCCCTCCAGTCGGCCAGGTCAAAGCCGCGGCGGTGGCGGCGGCAGCGGTTTCCTCGGTAGCGATCTTCTCGGTTTCGGTGGACATAGTGATGGCGAAGGTGACGAGGATGTAGACGAACGGCGGCGAGCAGTCACATAGCAGACCCACCACAAAAACCTAATCACTCTTCTCCCGGTGCAGGATCAGAAATGGCGGTGTTCCGGAGGCCTGCTCTCCCATACAGCCATGCACACAGTGGACGGGATGAGATTGCTGGCAGCAACAGCAGTGAGAGGAATGACGGTGGGCGGTGTGCGCGAGCAGACAGATGCAATCTGATATAGGTGATGGCTAGGGTTGCCTACGCCTCCAATGTATAGCGCAGTCGGGTTGGGAGGCGTGGGATGGACCTACGTCCGAGTTGGCAACAACCCACAATCCGATGTCTCAGATTCGTGGCGCGTCCGTTAATGTGACTCATAATTAATGGCCAATTAATTATTCATTTTTGACTGACAAAAACAAGCGCACACATGACATAGGTTTCAGTTCGGCTCGGCTCAATCACGAAACACGATGCGAGGACGGGCAAGGCATGGCGGGTGGCGGAGGACGAGCGCACGGGAACCATTCTCTTTTCAAGCTCCAATAGCATGTGAAAGAGGATCCCTTTTAAAGAGGTCCAAAGATTCCTCCACTAGCAGCGTGGTACTAAACTTACCACCACCTAATCATGACACCCATATGAGCCTTTAGAGAATTTTCTGAAATTGTTGTATAGGCCTAAATCCCATCCTATATTTCAACATCACGTTCTCTCCCTAAGTCTCATACAAACACAATACCGAAGAGCTTCAATGCGGTGAGAAGGGGAAGACCGTATTTTCATTGCTTTTCTTATCTTTAAGTTGTGTGGGCTCTCTTGCCTTCCCATACATGAAAAGATTATATTATCCCGCTCCAATCAGACTTTTTGCTTCTGAGAATCCTTACTTGTCTACTACTCCCTCCGTTCCATAATATAAGAGCGTTTTTAATACTAGAGAGTACATCACAAAACGAAAAGCTGCAAAGGTCCTCTAGGTTCTCACATTAAGGGGAAGTTGAGAATTACTAACCACATTAGCAGAAACTAGTCATCAAACCCGTGCCCCTGCACGGGCTAGCAAAATTTTATATTTATATTTAGGGAATACCTATCATGATATTCTGATTGATTAACGTTAAGTTCTGTAGTTAGATATAGGGAAAATGATTGACTTAAGTAGCTCCAGTTCATTTGTATGTTATTTTTGCATGCATACACTTTTTGAACCGTCGGTTATGCACAAACATGTGATATTCATGGTGTGTCATGCTCAAGAACCTCAATTTTATATAAAGTATCTAACATATTAAATTTCAAATGGTTGTGTACACATTCGTGGGCTATACTGCTGGAAAAATGCAAAATTTAGTGAATGTATGCTGTCTTGTTTTAGTAATTGAGCATATATGTCTGCATCAAAATTTTAAACTATTTTTGTAGGTCTTATGATTTTTAATGATTGAATCATCCATTACTATTTACATTAAACAAAAATGTATTTTTTTCTAGAGTACATGCAAATATCAATTTGTTAATGATTATAATGAGCAGATCCATGCACCATGGTCTAAGAGAAAATATGTGATATTCAAGCAAGATATGTTATGTCAATAAATATTGTTGTAGTTTGCTAAAAAAAATTGTTGTACAACTAAAAAAGTGCTTTTGTTGTGCTTTTTGCTTAAAAAATTATATTAAACTAAATCAGAATGATGTCATGTTTTTTTATGTTAATTATTAAATTTCTGGAAATTTCTATTTAAGGTAAAGTTGGGATTACATATATTTTTTTGGCGACACATATATACATATTTGTATATCAAATGAATACATCTTGTTCACGGAACAAAGACATAATGGTTACGTTTATTACCTTGCGTGAGTATACTGGTATGAGAATTTTAGCACATAATACTTTTTACTATTTATTTCTTCTAATTGTGACAAAGAGGGAGACATATATGTGCAGCTATGACACCTTCCGTCATAGTATCAGTGAATGCCATGCCCCAATCATATGAAATTTTTAAGCTTAAATTTTAAGTAATAAAGCGCCCCTTTTCGAAAAATGAAAAATTTAAAATTTAAAGCACACGTAGAGTAATATCAAACCCACCTTTGCCCGTATCTGAAGGCACGATGCCGCTGGCATGTACATGATGTCGGACAATATTCGCTCGTCTTCTCCTATTGACCACTTCCCTTCGTTAGGCACAACGTGCTCATGAACGCCTGAGCTCGCCGATCGCCGTGCCGTCTTCTTTTGCATCCGGTCTGCGGGTTTCCTTGTTTTTGAAAATTTACTGGAGAAAAAAATTACAGTCTCCACTATGGATTCCTAACAACACGAAATATTCAGTCAAACATCAAATCTTGAGGTATACGTAGTCTGTTGGTGGCTCAAACAGAAAGTAGCTACATCCCTGCCATGCATATTGCCAATGGAAAATGATGCTGACAGTATTCACTATCCAAAAGAAAGGTAGAAGAACAGGAGTTTATCCATCAAATATTTGTGGCCATCGTACAACATGTGGCTGCTGGTGATCTACCGGGAATCAAGGCCTGCTCCACATCTATATGTGAGTTTTGCTCCAGATCTGAAAACATGGGTGTGATGGAAACTCGGTTGTTGCAGCCGCGCGTGGAGGCACATGCACAGAGGGGACGACTTCTCCTCTAGCTTGCACCAGTCAATCAGCTGTAAGCAGTACTCCGAGGATTAGATCTGTTTTTTCCCCTTCATTTCTTCCTTTTTATATTACGGAAGGCACTTCTGTTTCGGTACACCCCCGCTAAACACATTAACGGTTGAGATTACCCCGTACCCCTTCATAATAAAGGGCACGCTGGTCATTTTGAAAGTACATCACCTCCTATTTATTTTTAGTAACTAAGTACCGAGCGCGCGGTTACGGTGCACAACTGGGCCGGCCCACCAGGCACGAGTAAAAATCCTGGAAAAATAAGAAAGTTAGCACGAGGGATTGAACTCATAACCTCATCCTCCTGTTTAGAGGAGCTAGCCACTGTACTACGCCGATGCTACTGACAATATAAATCACGAAATTTACAATTAGTTGTTCCCTGTAGATCTCGCGGGTCATCATTGCTCTGTAGTTTGTACTTTGTACTACTCAAGGTTTTTTTTGAGAATCTTTGTACTACTCAAGTTGTTCAACGGTTCTGTGTGTGTATATTTGTTTTGTGTGAAGGAACATAGTAAGTACCCACGTGGATGCATGTGCAATTCTCAAATTGATTTGTGCAAGCTATGCTTGTACGCGTGTGTGCGCACATGTCATTTCTGCTGATTTCTTTGTGATAGATTCATGCATGTAGTCTAGTGTATGTGTATGTGTCTCCAAACAGCCATTGTATCATGTATGTATATGTTCCCATTTTTGAAATTTTTTTTCCCAAATTTAAGAAATGTTTGCGTTTTTAAAAAAGTTGATAAATTTTAAAAAAAGTACATAGTATGCAATTTGTGTTCAACATAAATTATTGGGAATTTGTTAACAATTTTGAAAAAGAATGTTCAATTTTATAAAATTTTCATACACAATTTAAAATTTCAAAATTATTGACAAATTTCAAGAAATGGTTACGATATGAGAAAATGTTCATGTTAATTGATAATGATGGAAATTGCAAATAACTGAGAAAACTGTATGCAAATTGCGACACATTCGGTCATTTATCTGCTTTTTTGACTGAGAAAACTCCAGAAGATGCAAAAAAAGTCGAAAACTGAAACAACTTGGCATTGTGCCTTGAATTGGTCATAGCAGATGGTGGAATTTTTTTTGGGCCCATTTGAAGGATGTCGAGATACAACGTGCTCACAAACGAAGCCTTCTGGGCAACTCAAACACCCTTCATTAAACATGGTCTAGTTTTGGACATTTTTGAAATGACCCCAACTTTTTCAATAAGGTGTGCATGCCCATGGTAGTCATCCATGCCAGTTTTGAACGATTTCTGACACCGTATGCAAGTTGCAACACGTCCGGCCATTTATCTGCCTTTTTTGACTGAGAAAAGTCCAAAAAATGCAAAAATTGTCGAAAACCAAAACAACTTGGCATGGTGCCTTGAATTGGTCATAGAAGATGGTGGAAAAAAATTGGGGGCATTTGAATGATGTCGAGAAACAATGTGCTCTCAGACGGAGGCTTCTGGACAACCTAAACACCCTCCATTGAACATGGCCTAGTTTTGGACATTCTTGAAATGTTACCAACTTCTTCAAGGAGGCGGGTATGCCCATGGTAGTCATCCATGCCAGATTTGAATGATTTCCTACACCGTATGGAAGTTGCGACACGCCCGACCATTCATCGGCCCTTTTTGGCCGAGAAAACTCCAGAAAAGGCAAAATTTGTCGAAACCAAAACAACTTGACATGATGCCTTGAATTGGTCGTACAAGTTCATGGAAAATTTGGGGTCATTTCAAGGATGTTGGGAAACAACGTGCTCTCAGGCGGAGCCTTCTGGCCTAACCAAACACCATCCATTAAACATGGTCTATGTTTGGACATTCTTCAAATGACCCCAACTTTTGTAAGCAGGTGGGCATGCCAATGGTAGGCATCCATGTCAGGGTTGAACGACTTTCGACACCTTATGCAAGTTGCGACACGTCCTACCATTTATCGGTCTTTTTTGACCGAGAAAATTCCAGGAAATGCAAAAAAAAATCAAGAACCAAAATAACTTGGCATGGTACCTTGAATTGATCATACAAGGCCATGGAAAATTTGGGCCATTTCAAGGATGTCGGGATACAGCGTGCTCTCAGAAGGAGCCTTGTGGCCACCCGAACACCCTCCGTTGAAAATGTTGTTTTTTTGTCATTCATGAAATGGTCTTAACTTTTGCTAGCAGGTGGGCATGCCCATGATAGGCATCCATTCTAGGTTTGAAGTAAAAAAGTATTTAAAATTATTATCTAAAAAAGTAACCAAGTTTTAAAACAATAATAAAGTTCAAAAAGGAGAAAAATGAATTAACAGAAAAAGAGAAGAAAAACAAAAAAAAATTAAAAGAAAAATGCTTAGGCTTTGGCCCAACTAGGCGACAGCATCGCTCCTGTCAGGCGCCTGTTAGGCCGGCCTAAGCGTTCGCGGATTTTAAAAAGTTCATCGATTTTTAGAAAAATGTTCACAAATTTGAAAATTTTCATAGATTTTCAAAAAAAAAATTCACTAAATAAAGTTGCAAAAAAAATGTTCCCGGTTTTGGGAACCTCAGCTTACCAGCCGGTTTTTGAAAAAAATCATCAATTTTGACAAAAAAATCATCATATGTGAAAAAAAGTTCATCAATTTTGAAATTTATTCACATGTTTTGAAAAAGGTTCACGCTTTCAAAAAAAGTTCACGGAATTTTTAAAAAAAATTAAGGATTCAATGAAAGTTCACAGATTTTGGAAAAAATTCGTAAATTTAATAAAAGTTCACGAATTTTAAAAAATAAAAAAAGAAAAAAACAGATGAAAACTCGGCCTTATAACTAATGGAGATGTCATACCAGTAAATGTCACCACTAGTAACGTGGCCTGTTGTCACCTTGGTGTATAGTCCAGCGTGAGGTCTCTGGATCGAACCTTGTTGGCCGCATTAATTTTTACACTTTAAAAAAGGTCAAACTTTATGTGAAGAGAAAAAAAAAGATAAACATACAGGCCTATACGTATAAACATATCGACGGACGACTCATCATACATACGAAAGTGTGAAAGGTCCATATTACACTTTATACGGTTTGAGAGGGGGGTGTACCGATGTGGAAAGGGAATATGACCCTTTCATGAAAGAGAGGAGTCCGTCTTTTTTTCAGGAAAGAAAAGAAGAGAGGAGTCCGTCCTATTTTTTAGGAAAGAGAGGAGTCCATCTCAAGCAAAATTGGTGGAGCGGGCATCATGTGATCTGACGGCTGTCAATTAATAATTAGTCAATCTAGTGGATGAATTTTTTTAACCTTCAGGATTAACGTGGAAGCTCGATTGGTGCCTCCAATTAGTAACTATAAGATGTGGAGATTAAATACGGGTTGTGCCATGCATTGCCACGCTAGTTGACGAGGATTCTCAGGCCCTTGAAGATGACTTGCAGTGCGTGTTGATCATGAGAATGGCCGGGCGGAGATGTCATCAGCAAACTGCACGCATGACTATGGAACCTGAACATTCGCAAAAACAAAACAAAGAAGGGTTCTGCTTCAGTACACCCCCTTTGGTGAATCAACTGTGGAGATTAAAACATACCCCTTCATTTGAGAGCGTATGATGGTCAAATTAAAATTAATTAATTTGTTAATCCTTGTACGCACTTTATATGGGTAGAGAACGGAGGGCACAACATAGAGGCTGAACACCTCTCGATGCACATCTTGCTGCTCCCCACTGGCAAGATCTAAGATTACACCTCACCACGTTCCCAATTTACGCAGCTCCACGTTAGAAAATGTAGGGCACGACATAACATGCTCGTCAATGTCTGCACAACGAACTAAATCAACCTGGGATCCAGTCCAGCAGCGTTGGCGTGCCATGAGCTTGGCCTAAATGAGGACCGTGGACAGAAACTGGGAGAACGGACGACCTCTAGATTCAAAATTGAAATGAGTTTGAGGAATAATTAACCATAGTAGCAGAAGCGTTGAGTGAATATTCAAGTTATGCCATTGTGGTGCTAATAGCCCAACAATGAGGCCCAGGGGGATCTCCTATAGCATGTATATTGTCGTGTAAGGTGATAGCGTGATGTTAGCAAAAGTTGGGGATGGGGAGAGGACGGCAATAATTAATTCTAACAGATCAATTCTCATTAGCAGCTCTTGTCAGTGAGAAAATTATGACTGACTGCAGTACAATTCTTGGATCTGAATTCCTTCCCACACGAATCTTGCTGCTCCACCTGCAAAACCTAAAAATCTCTGCATTGTCTTCCAGTTCTCTTGAACTCCAAATTGGAGGACGTCACAACATTGAGCGGAAGATACACATGCTCGTCGATTTCCATGGACATCAACAGGACTGTAGGAACCAATCCGGGACCGAGAAATCCTAGGTTGAGATGTTCTTCACGTACGTGAGCCCGGCGGGGTTGTCTGCTTGGAAGTTTGCACCTTTGAGATTGGTGGCTTATGAGTTTCTGAAACCAGACAAAGGACAATCACAATAACTCTTTTCTCGGTGGAGTAAAAGAAAACCACTTTTCTTGGAAGTTTTGCAACGTTGTTTTATTAGGATAAAAGAGACGAAACATTTTTCTATAGAATAGATAATTTTGAAAATCTAATGGTTAATGTTTTACAGTGTGTTAAACTAATGTCAGATGTGTCTTATTATTGTTTGATTTTCTAGCTATTTTTATCTTTTTTTTCTAAGAGATCGTCATGTACTTTTAATGTATAAAAGATATTTATCGAACATGTGACAAGAAATCAACCGAACCCCCCCCCCCCCCCCCCCCCCCCCCCCAAACACACAAGTCTGGGAATCACTACGAGTATTTTATTTTCCAAACATGTAAATAACCTTTAAGAAAAGAATTATACAAAAACTTGCATAAGAACTTTTCTAGGGAAGAGAAGTGATCAACGTCGTGATGTCTACCCATATGGCCATATTGCCAGTTTGCCACACCAAAACAAGATAATAAAAGTCATTATTTCCTATCTGAGCTACAACATTTATTTGCATTTATTTTGTGAAACATTGTACTCTTGTCTCCAACCAAACAGTGTTATAAAAGGTGACTTCACACTAACATGAGGAGGCTAAAGGTGAGAGAGGAAGGAAAGAAGCAAGAGAAACAGAAGTTCTTCGCCATGTTCTGAACATTGACTTTGATCGAAATTAAAAATGTGTATGGAGTAGTGAGTTTGAGAGGTATCAGGAATATAGTGAACACAAAATGGTGCCATGGCAGATGCACTACTAGCATATTAGTGGTGCCATAATGTAGACTTATGACTTGGGCTATCGTCATTGTGTGTGACTTGCAGGTGGCCTGTAGCTTGTTTTGAAGCAAATCATGATGATGAAGATTAATATTCGTAAAAGTGAGGATTTCCGCTTTTATGCGGGATGCCTTAGGACCATGAAAACGGTCATCCTTTCGTCGTGCCATTGCTCCGTTATCTCAAAGACGACACTGTCGACCGCCATGGCTGATCAGTATGATAGAAGCTGCGACAAGTGAAGACGGTGAGACGTGGTCTCGTGGAATTAATCACTCAATCTGGCCGGTACAAACGGCCGAAGCGATCGCAGCCCCCAAATAATTCAGGCGACATGCCGATCATCTTCTCCATCCCCCACCCAGTGTCTAAACCTGTGCCAATTGCCATGGCAATGTTGTCATCGTGAGAGGCTCCCGACCCGGGCTGACACAGTGAAGCCCCGCTACAAATGACGTAGCACATACTTCTGCTGCTCCCAGTTCTCGGCATGTTCTCTGCGTCGGATCATCAACCAATCGATCATACGTCGACCCGAAATGCTTCGTCTCGGTGTCACTAATGATGTAGTTGATGTTGACCTGGGACATAGAGCGGATCATGATGCTTCCGTAACCATTCGTCCATGCTTAGTTAAATTAAGATGCAAGGGGAACTGTACTGTTGAGAACATGATTTACCCAGGACAGGATTCCTGTTGTACAACCTGAGAAATGACAGGCCCTGAGGAAAGAACAGGAACCGGTGCTGTGTATACTTTCTGCTGAACATGTTCCAACCATGTGTTTCAGGATACAGCATTCAGCAAGCCTGGTGACGCACTTGTAGAAAACAGGGCATTAGTCCCGGTTCGTAAGGGCCTTTAGTCCCGGTTCTGCAACCGGGACTAAGGAATCGGAACTAAAGGCCCCCACTTTTAGTCCCGGTCGTGTTACGAACCGGGACTAAAGGGGCTCCACGTGGCCGCTGCGCAGCGCTCAGGCAGGAGGACCTTTAGTCCCTGTTGGTAACACCAACCGGGACTAAAAGGCCGCCACGCTGTTTTTTTTTAAGGCCTGTTGAAGGAAATTAAAAAAATACACCCCGGCCCATGTACCGAGTGCGGCCTAATCGGCCCATCCCGATAGGGGCAGACCTTTCGGCCGCACACGGCCCAGAGGCCCAACAGGGGCGGCAACAGAGTGCACAAGTCAGGCAGAGGCAAGTGTAAAGAGGAGTTCGGCAGGTACGGGGGAGGGCAGTATATAAGCAGGTGCGGGCGCCCTTCCGTAGGCGAGGTGGGACTAAACTAGGGCGTGCAATCGGCGCTCTGCAGAGGAGCTTTAGTCCCCGGTTGGTGTCTCCAACCGGGACTAAAGGTCCCATTTGAACCGGGACTGCTGCCTGCCGAGCCCCGGCCGGCGCCCTAGCCGCTCGAACCGGGACTAATGCTCATATTAGTCCCGGTTCGTAATGCGACCGGGACTAATGTGTAGATCGAGCTTGAACCAAAGCCCTGTTTTCTACTAGTGACGGTGTCCTGGACTAGGGAGTACCAACCTAGTTGGCCCGCAGTCCATGGGCCGAGATTATGGCCCACTAATCTCATAAGGAAGGACTCCGGAAGCCTCGAACCCCGGCGTGATCAAGACGAATGCTGCTGAAGACTTGACGTGTACTTCAAGGACTGCTCCAATTGACGGCATGTTTATCCCCAGTTGGCAACCGACCATGTGTAACCCTAGATACCCCTGGTGTCTATATAAGCCAGAGGGTTTAGTCCATGGAGACAATGACAATTACCTGCCTTAGGGTTTAGAACACAACATACGATCTCGAGGTAGATCAACATGTACTCGATACTCCATCATCAATATAATCAAGCAGGACGTAGGGTTTTACCTCTTCGAGAGAGCCCGAACCTGGGTAAACATCGTCTCCCTTGTCTCCTGTTCACCATCGTTCCAAGATCAACAGCTCGGGACCCCCTACCCGAGATCTGCCGGTTTTAGTACCGACATTGGTGGCCCATGCAGGTCCCGCTGTGTGATCAAGTAGGGTCGATGGAAGCCATGATCAACAATCAAAACCTCCAAGGTGTGGTTTCCACACCTGGATCTCTCGTCAGATCATCCAAAGAATCAAAACTCTGCCAATCGCACTTCCTCCATCAAGAGTCGAGGCGTGATCAGCAAATGTCAACACCAGAGCCTCGTGCTCCTTCTTACACCTCGTCCAAGGATCTCCGTATGGAAGAGAACCAAGGGCCAGAGCGCCTGTTGACAGACGACCATGAAAACGGCCAGTTGGAAGGAGCCGAGGACTCCGATCCCAAATATAATTCGGCTGACTCCTCGTCGGCACACCCTCCTCGGGATAAACAACTCGGAGCTTTGAGCCCGCATATAGTCATGGCTGGGATCGAATTTTTACTCCCGCCCACCCCCACATCGAGTACTGCCCGAGTAATTCAGGGCCTCCCAATGTCTGGGATCTAATTCACCCCAACAACAAGGAACATTTACATTTTTCCCCCTAACTTTGTCCCGACCTCGTCTTTACCCCTAAATAAAAACAATGCTCAACTTTGCCCCTCTTCCGTTAAGTGCGCTTATAGAAATGCCCTTCCGTACATTTTCCGTCCAGTCAAAGGCCTTTGACCGTTAAGTGCACGTATAGAAAAATTTAACGGTCAAAGGCCTTTGACTGGACGGAAAATGTACGGAAGGGCATTTCTATAAACGCTCTTAATGGAAGAGGGGTAAAGTTGAGCACTATTTTTATTTAGGGGTAAAGATGAGGTTGGGACAAAATTAGGGGGAAAATGGAATTGGCCCAAACAACAAATTGATGAGACAGTCCGGTCATTTTGGACAAGATTCCTGTTTGTTAAAAACAGAATACCAAATTGATGTGACTCAGACATCTTAGCAACTTTTCGGCATAATTGCTGAGACGAAGGCGTCTTAAACGCCCTCGCTCGGCGCCGAGTTCAAAACTTCTTGGAGCTATCCGATCTGGTGTCAAGGTTTGGCGTCATGGAGGACACATAGCTGGCTTATAAAGCGCCAACGGATTCGATCTGCGCCACAACATCAAAACAGGATGCACGACACGCCGGAAGCAGCAGTGTCGCCCCCTACGTCAGCCGAGCCATTACGAAAGAAAAGGAAACCTGCAACAGGACCTAAAACCACCCTTGACAGTCTGCTGGACAAACCAATTCCAATCCACTCTGTTTTACTAAACGCCAACTGAACTCATAGCCTTCGAGCTTACTGGGTGGTCGAACAGGTGGCTAAGGGAGGAGAAGCGCTCCTTGAAAACCCGCACACACGCGGCCAATCACCAACATCTTCGGATGAGGAGGAGATCTTGATGATTTACGAAACCTACACGTCAAGAAAGCAGAGGAAAAGAGCCCTTCGAGAGCTAAGCCACGTCCAACACATAGAAACTTCGGATACGTGGTTAGACACGCCAATATCCTTTGAACAAAAGGATCAGCCGATGTCTGGCCCAAGCCGATGTCTGGTAGCCCTAGTACTTGACCCCATAGTAGATGGTTGTCGGCTCCGCAAGGTACTAATGGATGGCGACAGCAGCCTAAACCTCATCTATGAAGATACCCTGGATAAGATGCAAATCGAAAAATCGCGCATCGACCAGAGTTACACCACTTTCAAGGGAATTCTCCCCGGAAAGGAGGCGCGATGCAGTGGAAAAATCACTCTCGACGTGGTTTTCAGAACCCCCGAGAACTACCGGACCGAGGAGTTGACTTTCCACAACATACCTTTCCACAGTGGTTACCACGCCCTATTAGGGCGCGACGCATCATCAAAATTCCATGCAATCCCACATTATGGGTACATGAAGCTTAAAATGCCAGGCCCAAATGGAGTAATTACGGTCACAAGCAACCCAGACAGAGCACTCAGAGCAGAAAATAAAATAGCATTGCTCGCTCTCGAGTCACTGTCCGAGGCCCTCGCGGCCGAGGAGCTGACAACACTTCGGGCCACGGTTGACAAGGACGACATCATCCTGGATAAAAGATCAAAATTCACTTCATTCAAACCAGCAGATGAGATCATCAAATTTCAGGTGCACGCAACGGACCCTACTAAAACAGCGTCCGTAGGCGCACAATTGGACCCAGAGATTGATGAAGCACTGCGCAATTTCCTCAGGGAAACTTGGGATATCTTTGCCTGGCACCCCCTCCGACATGCCAGGAATCCCACGGAACCTGGTTGAGCATAGCCTAAATATAATCAAAGGCTCTAAACCTGTCAAACATGCACTCCGCCTATTTTCCGAACCTAAGCGTCAAGCTATGGGCGCTCAGCTGGCCAAGTTACTTGAGACCGAATTCATTAGAGATATCAGACACCACGACTGGCTAGCTAACCTGGTCATGGTGCCCAAAAAGGACAAGTCATGACGCATGTGCGTCGATTTCAAAGATGTCAACAAGGCTTGCCCAAAGGACACCTTTCCTTTGCCGCGCATCGACCAGATTGTGGACGGCACAGCAGGGCACGATTCGTTGTGCTTCTTGGATGCCTACTCGGGGTATCATCATATAAAGATGAAAGAATCTGATCAGGCCGCTACAGCCTTTATCACTCTTTACGGGCCATTCTATTTCAACACAATGCCCTTCGGACTAAAAAATGCAGGTGCAACATATCAGCGCATGATTCAAACATGCCTGGAGAAGCAAATTGAAAAAACTATGGAGGCTTACGTAGATGACGTCGTTGTAAAAACCAAAAACGTCATCCAGCTAGTCGACGACCTCCATGAGAATTTCACTAACCTTCAAGCATATCATATCAAGCTCAATCCGGAGAAGTGCGTTTTGGGGTGCCAGCCGACAAGCTTCTCGGATTTATCGTCCCCCATCGAGGAATAGAGGCTAATCCTGCTAAAATTTAGGCATTAGCTCGGTTGCAAGTACCCACCGAACTCAAGCATGTCCAAAAACTGGCAGGCTGCATGGATGCACTGAGCCGATTTATTTCACGGCTCGGGGAGATGGCCCTACCCCTCTACAGCCTGCTGAAACAAACCAAAAAATTTATGTGGACTAGCGAGGCCGGAGCCGCTTTGGAGGAAATTAAAGCCCTCCTCGCTACAAATCCCATACTAGCAACACCTGCGACAGGGGAGCCGATGTTATTTTACTTCTCGGCCACCAACCAAGTAGTCAGTGCAGTCCTCGTCGTCAAACATGACATGGAAGGCCACAAGTTTCAGGTCCAAAGGCATGTCTATTACGTTTCCGAAGTACTTACCCAGTGTAAAACGAGGTACCCTCACTTCCAGAAGATAGCTTACGCGGTCTTTATGGCATCTCGGAAACTTTGCCATTATTTTCAAGAATGCTCAATCACAGTGGCGTCCGAAGTACCCCTTAGCAATATAATCAATAACAGGGATGCTACGGGACGTATCGCAAAGTGATCGATTGAACTCCTCCCCTTTGAAATCATATACCGACCACGCCGAGGTATTAAATCTTAGGTGTTGGCAGATTTTGTGGCAGAATGGACGGAGGCCGAGCTCCCTAGAGAGCACAGTACATATTCACATTGGATGATGTACTTTGACGGCTCCAAAATGCTCACAGGATTAGGGGCGGGGGTAGTTCTCACATCACCAACCGGCGATAATATTCTGGTACGTACTGCAAATAATGTACACCGATTCAAACAACGCAGACGAGTATGAGGCTCTGCTACATGGACTTCGGATAGCAGTCTCGATGGGAGTCCGACGTGTTGAGGTCCGTGGAGACTCTAGTCTCACCATCTCTCAAGTTAACGGTGAATTTGACGCCAAGGACCCAAAGATGACAGCATACCGAAATGCCGTCCTAACAATCTCAGCCCAGTTCGAGGGGCTAGAGTTCCACCACATCCCACGGGACAGCAATCAAGTTGTCGATATTCTTGCCAGAATGGGGGCTAAACGCGACCCAGTCCCGGAAAACACTTTTCTCGAGCGGCTTTTTAAGCCATCCGTGGTCTGGCACGAAGGGACAACAATATCCGAATCAACGGACACCGGACGGGTCACCCCTCCGACACCTGAAGAAGACAAGGACATAATCGGGGGCTCGGCTATCCAAGAAACATCCTTAGCTCATTGAATAATGGCAGTTATCACACCATGGACCGAGCCTTTCCTCGCATACCTCCTCCGCAAAGAGCTACCCGAGGACAAAACAGAAGCACGACAGATCATTAGAAGATCCAAGGCGTATAAGGTCCATGAAGGCGAGCTCGATAAGCAAAGTGTCACGGGCGTCCTCAAGCGATATATATCCGAGGAGTAAGGGAAACAACTCCTTGCGGAAATACACTCCGGATGGGCGGCCATCACGCCGCTTCTCGGGGCTTGGTAAACAAGGCCTTCAGGGCCGGATTCTACTGGCCAACTGCCAGGGCAGACGGCAAAACACTTGTATAACAATGCGTGGGATGTCAGGTTTTTGCTAACCAAAGCCACATGCCCCCACCACTCTTCGGACTATTCCGATAACATGGCCTTTCGCGGTCTGGGGACTCGATATGGTCGGCCCCCTTCGCGGAGGTGTAGGTGTAAAAACCGCCTGACCTTGGGGTAGGGGGTCCCGAGCTGTGGATCTCAGATCGAGGGTAACAGGAACAAAGGAGATGATGTTTACCCAGGTTCGGGTCCTCTCTATGGAGGTAAAATCCTACGTCATGCTCTTGTTTATATTAATGATGAAGTATCGAGTACAAGCTTGATCTACCTCGAGATCGTCAGGAGAAGCCTAACCCCAGAGCTAGGTGGATGATAATAGTGATTCTGTGTCCTCTACAAGCTAAACCCTCCGGCTTATATACACGCCAGGTAGGGGCATCTAGGGTTACATAAGCGGTATCTAGGGATACATATGGAGGCGGTAGGAGTTGTCTTGGGGTACACTCCAAGTCTTCGGCAGATACCGTCTTGATTATGTCACAGCTTTCGGAGTCCATTTGGATGAGAACAGGGCCTTCGGGCCCAGCCCGAGGACTATGGGCCATCTAGGTTGGTACCCCCTAGTCCAGGACACCGTTAGTAGCCCCCAAACTGGTCTTCTATGCCGAGGATGACACCTTCGCTCTTCGCAACTTCGGATCCGGAGTCCTTGGCTCGACAAACGGGTTCCCTCCTCTTGTTAACACTTATCTTCTTACTCAAGGCTGCCGCAGACCACTCCTCGAAGGAGTGGCGTCTCTTGTTCGGAACCTGAAGACGCGGCCCATATCTGAGGTCGTGGGGTTACTTAGCCTCAAAGGCCTGCCGCGTAGGTGTGAACAGTACTTTCTAGCCTGGCAACTTTATCGAAGCGACACCACCCATGACCCAGCAAGCAGTTACTGCTCACTTGAATCGCGGCCCGAGACAATCTTTTTACAGTCGCATCCCGTCGAGACGGAGATCGTGCCCACTTTTTAAGGCATATCATCATGATTTTGTTTCTCCCTATACGCATAATGGCATTTTTTATGGGTAATGGCGATTTCAACGGCGCGGAAGGGGGACTCTTGGTCTTTTCACCAGTCCATATAAGAGCAAGAGGTTAGCAACAGAGAGTTCAAGCTCCCTTGCTTCCCTGCCCATCGTCTCCCAAGCTCCACTGCTCAGATCCAATCTCAAACTCTTCCCACTCCCTCGGCACCCTTTGCCTCAACAATGGCGGAGCCCAACCTCAGGGGCATTGGGGCAGCTCCTCCGTGACGGAGGGCACCATTCTGGAGATGCGCAGCGCGGGGTACATCCACGCGGAGGTCCGCACTCGCGCGCCTACTCCAAAGCAGCGCATACCCACCCCTGAAACCGGGGAGCAGGTCGTCTTCGTCCCCCACTTCATCAGGGTTCTGGGGTTCCCGTTGCACCCCTTCATGCGCAGGATCCTGTTCTACTACGGGCTAGATTTCCACCATCTAGCCCCGAATTCCATCCTCCACCTCGCCACCTTTATCATGGTCTGTGAGGCCTTCCTCTGCATCGAGCCACACTTCGGGCTGTGGCTGATGATCTTCGGCGTCAAGCCGAAGTCTAGTGACTCCGAACTCGCAGAGTGCGGGGGGGGGGGGGGGGGGGGGCAATGATCAGCAAGAACCAGAAGGCGGTCTGGTTCAAAGGCACCTTCATCGAGACCGTCAAGGAATGGCAGCGCGAGTGGTTCTACATCACAGAGCCGCTCGCTGCCGGCAAAGCCGAGGTCGATTTTTCGGCTGGCCCTCCGAAGAAGCTCGTGTCCTGGAAGAGGGGCATGGACTGGGGGGACCCGGCGGAGGTGGATGTGCTGACCAAGAAGATCGACTTCTGGATAAACCAAAGGGGCATCAAGGTGACGGACGTGGCGGACGTCATGCTCCACCGCCGCATCCTGTCACTTCAGGCCCGGGCCACCCCGATGTCGGCGTACAAGCCCAAGGACGCGATCCCCCGCCACCACTTCTTCCGCTCCACCCCGGCAGGGATGTGGAAGCTGTTGTTCAAGCCGTCCAAGGAGGGCTTTCCCAAGGCCGGGAGAGATTTCGGCTTCGAAGCCGCCCACGACGGCCCCGAGGTAAATTTCCATGCTCAATTACATGCTTTGCGCTTCTCAATTCCTCACAAATTTCGGCTAACCAATCCATCATTCACAGAAGTGGATTCCCAAGGGACAACGGATGCTGTGCCCGGCGCCGCAGCCTGAGGGGGAGAGGACTCCCCAACTTGTGGCCCTCCTGACCAAGGAGCCACACGTGGTGATCCCCAAGGAGTCCAGGCCTCCAAAGGGCAGAGCGGGCCTCCGAGGTCGGGAGACCTTGGTCACCCGGTCCGAGGAAACCCACGCCTCCTCCACCCACGAAGACGAGGAGGCGAGGAGGAGAGATCTTCCCCTAAAGGGAAGAGGGCGGCGTCCGAGGGCGCCGAAGAGGAGGCGAGGCCGAAAGGCCCGAAGAGGCCGCGTGTGATAGCCTGGCTTATTAGGGATGATAGACTACTCATATCAATAAGGAATTCCTTCTTTTCCGGAAGCCCATTCGGAAAGAACTCCAAAGTTAAGCGTGCTCAGCTTGGAGTAATTTCAGGATGGGTGACCGACCGGGAAGTTGCTCCCAGGTGCGCACGAGTGAGGACAAAGTGCGCAGAAAAGACTAGTATTGATCTATGAGGCCAGTCTAGATCTCGCCAGGAGTAACGACCACCGGCGGGTGTGCCAGGGGCATTACAAGTTGGTATCAGAGCCGACCCTCGCGGTTACACGGATGTTTGCGAACATGTGTGCGGTCATGTTATGCATGACGTTTGTGACCCGTCGTGGCACACGGCATGGCACATGTGCCGGACTGGATGCACAGACGTATGTGCCAAGAGGGAACGTTCTTGTGGGCCGATGAGGACGTCGGTTCTTCTGAGTGGGGGTGTATGTGATAGCCTGGCTTATTAGGGATGATAGACTACTCATATCAATAAGGAATTCCTTCTTTTCCGGAAGCCCATTCGGAAAGAACTCCAAAGTTAAGCGTGCTCAGCTTGAAGTAATTTCAGGATGGGTGACCGACCGGGAAGTTGCTCCCGGGTGCGCACGAGTGAGGACAAAGTGCGCAGGAAAGACAAGTATTGATCTGTGAGGCCAGTCTAGATCTCGCCAGGAGTAACGACCACCGGCGGGTGTGTCTGGGGCGTTACACCGCGCAAGGCCTCAGCCGACCCCGTCCAGCTGGAGAAGCCCAGCTTCCCCGAAGATTCGGACGAGGACCTCCTCGCCCTGGGGAGGAGGAAACCGGCGCCCCAGAGGTATGTAATCAGTACTTATTTTAGACTTCGAGAGCCTGTTTTTCCACATGAGCCTTATAAGGGATCTCTTGCCAACCCGCCGGGGGGCCGCCTCAGTGGCGACACCTCGGGCGATCTGCCCCCGTCGGACAGCGGGACGCCCGAGCGTGCCAAGACCCCCCCCCCCCAGCTCTCGAAGGGCTGGGGGAAGTGTCGTCCAGTCCGGCCCCTCCAGTCAACACATCGGGGACCGAGGTACCAGTCATCGCGGCCGAGGTTGACACCTCGACCACACTGGGCAAAGGGGAGCCAGTCCCCGAGGTCCTCAAGGAAGGGTTGAGCCAGACCTCGGCCCAACCCGAACAGTCTCCGGCACCTGTGCCATAGCCGGAGACCCTCGTTCCCAGCACTTCGGTGGTGGGTTAAGAGGTTGCCCCACCCCCGCCTCCCGTTGCGGAGCGGGTTGGCGTGGGGTGGCCTGAGGAGATGGAGGCGGCCCTGACGGGCTCCTCCATCACAGCAGAGCACCATGCTTTACTTGGAACGACGCTACAAGGCTTTCGGTCTGCGGAGGCCAGAATGTGCGAGGTCTTCAAGAGCCTCTTCAGGAGCTTCGAGGTACGTTCTTTTGCGTTTGTAATATCCTTCGAGTTTAGGATTGTAGTAGCGAGTCTTATTGCATAGCATGGCGTTTATAGGAGCATCGCCAGCCAGTAGCCCCCGAGCCCAAGGCTAGTTTGCCAAAACTGGCCTTGGGGTCGATGCTCGAGTATGATCTTGTTACATGGTCTCTAACCCCCAAGGCTCTGGCCGGTCTTTAAAAAGGGGGCGACCAGGAACTGACGCGTGAGTGCGTATTTGCAGGCGTCGTCCTCGGCTCCGAACTCCGCCTCCGAGGAGTTGGTGGAGATGAACAGGAAGCTGCAGAGGTCCGAGGAGGACCTCGATCTGATGAAGAAACAGATTGATCTGTCTAAAGGTAAATTTTAAGAAGTTTTGAGAGTGCCGATTTTACCTCGGGAGATGTTCTTAAAAGATTTGATTCTAACGCCGAGCTGTTTTGCATGATAGCTGCTACGGCGGAGCTTGAGACGCTTAAGGCCGAGCTAGCCAAAGCTTGGCAGGAAGCCGAGCAGCAGAAGGCTGCGGCCTCGAAGGCCGAGGAGGAGCTGGCTGCCGAGAAGGCGGCCAGGGATAAGGACCAGGCACGGATCCTGGAGGTGGAGGAGACCTTGGAAGGTGTCTACAAGGAGCGCGGCGCCTTCCAGGAGAAGGAGAAGGTGGCGAGAACCGAGCTCGAAAAGCTAAACCAGGCCCACGCCGAGGTCCAATCCCAGGCCCGTGCAGACCGTGAAGTGCTTCAGGAAGTGAAGCAGATCGCCGCTGGTAAGCCGTTTTTGCTCCAGTGTGTTTTCGGCCACAAGGGGTTCGCCGAGCTCACCCAGCTGTGGCGATTCACAGAGGCCTTCGTGGATCTTCCGAGGAGCGCGGCGGACGCCGGCCGCTACTACGGTGCGCAGGAGGGCCATGTAGTGGAGAAGGCGTTCTGGCTGCAATTCCAGGCGCCCTCGCATCCGGAGCTGCTGAACGATCAAATGAAGCAGCTGATGGAGCTCCTACGCATGGCGAGGCCGGTGCTTCAAGGCGTCTGCGCCAACCTTTGGCCCACGGAGGCCCTACCGGCTAGCCTCTTTGGTTTCTTTGCCCGTCTGCGGGAGGCCGCCCCCCAGTTGGTGCGCTGGAAACGTTCGGCGTGCCTGGAGGGTGCTCAGCGGGCGTATGCCCACGTTCACATGCACTACCCACGCGTTGAACCGGCAGTCGTGGCTGCCCGGCTCCCCGAAGGGAAGAACCGGACCGTGGAGCAGTACATGAGCAAGGCGATGGACGGGGCCCGGAGCACCGAGCCGGAATGCTCTAAGGAAAACTTGTATTTTTAGATTTGTACTTCGGTATACCGAAGTGTAGCTCGGATGGAAAAAACAATCCTTTATTTTGCAATGAATTCGGCTTTAATTTCCGACATGTGCTTGTGTGTTTTTAGTTTTTTGACTCCTATGTGACCGTTTTTAATTGAAAGGGACCAGTCGTCGGCTTCAACCCCTTTGTGCAGTGCACATCGGGTGTTTCCGCGGCAGTCATGACCCTTAGCCGACGTCTCGGTTCCCGAAGGCGGTCCATGCTCGCGAAGACAAGGCAATCAGACTATAGCGGTTTTATAACTTTCACTTAGTCGTAGGAGCTTGACTGTGGGGGTTGATGATGAGCCCCCGGTCCGTGGAGTGGTTCGGCAATATGGCCGAGGTCTATGCCACTAACCACTTTGGCTGATTTGATAAGGAGCCCTTCGTTTGACACGTGTAACCTCAAGGGTACATTGCTGGACGCTGTCTCCGGATGGCCGACCAGTTTACGCTTACCAGTACAGTCAGTTTTCGGCTTTATCCACTGAGGCGCTTTGCCATGTAAGCTGGTAGCGTAATCGCAGTGGTTCTCCCTTTATACCCTTAGCCGAAGATATCGGAAATGTAAGGGGTAAGCACAGTAGCCGGGCAACCCAACTATTGACCAAAATCGAGGTTTGAAACTGATTCATATAATGCAACATCCGAGACTTGTAGGGGGCATGAGCTCGAAAAGCGAAGCCCATAGTAATTTTAAACAACAGTTGTATCGTGGATGTATGCTTTTGGCTCAAAGGCAGGGAACATAAGGAGATGCGTAATGACCTCGATGGGTGCACTTTTATTTGATGTGGTCAAGCTGTACATGCCGAGCTTTAACAAAAGGAACTCGTAAAAGATACAACTTAAAAGAAAAAAGCAAAGGAGTGAGAACAGGGCGGATATGCTAATGGGATTATTCACCCAAGCCCATCGCTGTCACACGTCTGCGTCTCCGTGCTTGTTGATCAGCTTGCCTTCGTTGCGAAGGAGGTGTGGGCTTTCCGCGACCTCGGCCTCTTATTTACTTGATGCTTTTTGTCGGTCGAGTCCTTTGAAAAGGTATGCGGCTGCCGTTTGGATGGTTTAAGCCATGTGGACATGCTGGTGGCCTTTTACCGAGCCCTGCTGGTATGCAAGTCCGAAGTGCGTTGCTGCTCAGTCAAGACGATAGCGACGCGTCATATACTTCGGCTCCTCGGCCGCCCATGGAATATTTAGTGCAAAATAGTGCACCCTGGGGACGTAATATCCTTCCAAGGGGAGGCAAACGAGGAGCCCATACGCGCTTTGAGGAGCTGGGCTTGTGGCAAGATGCCTCCTCGGTTTCCTGTACTTCGGTTACGAAAGCCACGGTCCGTTCCTCTGTTCGTAGGGAGCGTCCGGTGTTACCATTAACTGTAATAACACCATTTGGTCCCGGCATTTTCATCTTTAAGTATGCATAATGCGGGACTGCGTTAAAGCGGGCGAATGCGGTGCGCCCGAGCGGCGCGTGGTATCCACTCCGAAAAGGGACTATGTCGAAGATTAACTCTTCACTTCGGAAGTTCTCAGGTGAACCGAAGACTGCCTCCAATGTTAATGTTCCCGTGCAGCAGGCTTCGACACCTGGTATGACACCTTTGAAGGTGGTGGTGCTGGGTTTGAGCCTGGATGAGTCTATGCCCATCTTTCTGATCGTGTCCGCATAGATTAAATTGAGGCTACTGCCTCCGTCCATGAGGACACGCGTCAGATGAAACCCGTCAACAATCGGATCCTGGACCAAGGCAGCCGATCCGCCATGTCGGATGCTGGTTGGGTGATCACGTTTGTCAAATGTGATCGGGTAAGCCGACCACGGATTGAACTTCGGGGCAACAGGCTCTAAGGCGTAGATGTCCCGAAGTGCACGTTACCTCTCCTTCTTAGGGATATGGGTTATGTAAATCATGTTTACGTCCTTCACCTCGGGAGGGAACTGCTTCTGGTTTCCATTGTTAGATCGGCGAGGTTCATCCTCGTCCTCGCTGCGAGGTTGGGTTTTACTTTGACCCTCCGTCGCTTTTTTCCCGGCCTGCTTGAAGACCCAGCAGTTTCTGTTTGTGTGGTTTGCTAGCTTGTCCGAGGTACCATGTATTTGGCATGTCCTATCGAGGATCTTGTCAAGCTGGCTGGGTCCATCCTTGTTCCCTTTAAAGGGCCTCTTTTTCTGACCGGATCTAGGTCCGTTGAACCCTGCATTTACTGCGACGTCCTCGGTGTCGCTCCCATCATTTTTTTGCCTACACTTATTTTTATTGCGCCTTGGCTTGCCATTGGAGTCGCGAGTTTCCGAAGTGCCTGCCTCACCATTGTGAGTAATGCGGGCCACCCATCAGTCCTCTCCCGCGCAAAAGCGGGTCATGAGTGAGGTAAGCGCCGCCATGTGCTACATGTAGACTGCGTTGGTATTTCCCCGAAGAGTAGAGGATGATGCAGTATAGTAGAGATAAGTATTTCCCTCAGTTAATAACCAAGGTTATCAATCCAGTAGGAGAACCACACAAAACCCCTTTAGCAGCACCTACATATACAAAAGCAAACACTTGCACCCAACGCAAATAAGAGGGTTCTCAATCCTCTTAGCGGTTATTTGCAAGGATTAATTCTGATAGTGATAGATAAAAAGTAAATTGCAAAATAAAATAAAAGTAAATAAATTGCAGAAAGGTATTTTTGGATTTTAATATATGATAAAGATTGACCCGGGGGCCATAGTTTTCACTAGAAGCTTCTCTCTCGAGCGCAGAACATATGGTGGGTAAACAAATTACTGTTGGGCAACTGATAGAAAAGCAAATAATTATGGCGGATTCATGGAAATGATCATGTATATAGGCATCACGTCCGAGACAAGTAGACCGACTCCTGCCTGCGTCTACTACTATTACTCCACCCGTCGACCGCTATCCAGCATGCATCTAGGGTATTAAGTATAAAACAGAGTAACGCCTTAAGCAAGATGACATGATGTAGACAAAGTAAACTCAAGCAATATGATTAAACACCATCTTTTTATGCTTAATGGAGACAATACAAATATGTGTCATGTCCCTTTCTGTCACTGGGATTGAGCACCGCAAGATTGAACCCATCACAAAGCACCTCTCCCATTGCAAGATAAACCAATCTAGTTGGCCAAACCAAATCGATAGATCAGAGAGAAATACAAAGCTATAACAATCATGCATAAAAGAGTTCAGAGAAGACTCAAATATTTCTCATGAATAATCTGATCATAAACTCACAATTCATCGGATCCCAACAAACACACCGCAAAAGAAGATTACATCGGATAGAACTCCAAGAACATCGAGGAGAACATGGTATTGAAGATCAAAGAGAGAGAAGAAGCCATCTAGCTACTAGCTATGGACTCGTAGGTCTGTGGTAAACTACTCACACATCATCGGAAGGGCAACAAGGTTGATGAAGAAGCCCTCCGTGATCGATTCCCCCTCCAGCAGAGTACCAGAAAAGGCCTGCAGATGGGATCGCGGAAGAACAGAGGCTTGCGGCAGCGGCAATGTTTTCTCGTCTGGTTCTCTGATGGCTTCCGAATATTTGAGAATTTATAGAAGTGGAGCCACGAGGGGCCCACAAGGCATCAGGGCGCGCCCCCCTGGGGCCGCGCCCTGTTGCCTTGTGGCCTCCTCGTGAGGCTTCTGGCATCCTCCCGAAGCTTCCAGGGTCTCTTTTGTCCAGAAAAAAATCGTCAAAAAGTTTCGTGGCATTTGGACTTCGTTTGGTACTGATTTCCTAAAAAAACCAAAAATAAGTAGAAAACAACAACTGGCACTGGGCACTAGGTTAATAGGTAAGTCCTAAAAAATAATATATAATTGCATATAAAAACATCCAAGATTGATACTATAATAACATGGAACAATCAAAAATTATAAATACGTTGGAGACGTATCACCATGGTCCTCGGCTTATCCTACCCGAGCTGGCGTGCAAGCCACTCGTCTCGGATTCTATGCCAGAAAGCGGCGATAGCCTCGGTGTCGGGGTAGACCAAAATTTGGTTCTTTTTAGTTAAGAACCTGTTCCAGAACTTCCTTGCCGACTCGCCGGGCTGTTGAATGACGTGGCTCAGGTCGTCGGCATCTGGAGGCCGGACGTAAGTGACCTGGAAGTTAGCCCTGAAGGCGTCTGATACGTCTCCAACGTATCTATAATTTATGAAGTATTCATGCCATGTTTACAACAATTTTATATGGTTTTGGTATGATTTGATTAGAACTAACCCGGACTGACGCTGTTTTCAGCAGAACTACCGTGGTGTTGTTTTTTGTGCAGAAATAAAAGTTCTCGGAATGGGCTGAAAATTTACGGTGATTTTTTGTGGACCAAAAGAGACCCCGGAAGCTTCTTGGAAGGACCAGAAGCCTCACGAGGAAGCGACAAGCCTGGGGGGCACGCCCTCCTCCCAGGGCGCGTGGAGCAGGCTTATCGCTCCCTCTTGGGCCCCCTTGACATGAAACCAATGCCAAAAATTCCTATAAATACCAAAAACCCCAGAAAGAAACCTAGAACTTCCACGTCGCCACCGCAAGCCTCTGTTTCGAAGCGATCTCATCCGGAGCCCTGTTCTGACACTTTGCCGGAAGGGGGAATCATCACCGGAGGCCATCTTCATCATCCCGGCGGTCTCCATGACGAGCAGGGAGTAGTTCACCCTCGGGGCTGAGGGTATGTACCAGTAGCTATGAGTTTGATCTCTCTCTCTCTCGTGTTCTTGATTTGGCACGATCTTGATGTACCGCGAGCTTTGTTAATATAGTTGGATCATATGGTGTTTCTTCCCTCTCTATCTTCTTGTGATGAATTGAGTCTTTCCCTTTGAGGTTTCATTATTATCGGATTGAATACTTTGGATTTGAGAACACTTGATGTATGTCTTGCATGTGGATACCCGTGGTGACAATGGGGTATTCTATTGATTCACTTGATGTATGTTTTGGTAATCAACTCGCGGATTCCTGTGACCTTGGGGTGATCTAGGCATAGGGGTTGGTTGCACGTTTTCATTATCTTTTCTCCGATAAGAAACTTTGGGGTGCTCTTTGAAGTTCTTTGTGTGGATTGAATATTATGAATTTGAAGTTGTTTGATGCTTCTCGAATAATCAACTCACGGATACTTGTGGTGACATTGGAGTATCTTTGAAGTTCTTTGTGTATCATATGGTGTTATTTTAGTACGAACTCTAGGGCTGTTTGTGACACTTAAAGGGATGGCTCAATAGATTGATCGGAAAGGATAACTTTGAGGTGGTTTTGTACCCTACAACAATTTCTTTCATATGTTCTCCGCTAATAGGAACTTTGGAGTGATTCTTTGTCGCATGTTGAGGGATTGTTATATGATTCAACTATGTTAGCACTGTTGAGAGATTGCACTAGTGAAAGTATGAACCCTAGGCCTTGTTTCTAAGCATTTGAATACTGTTTACAAAAATCTATATCTACTATCCATACTACACTTGTATCACCATCTCTTCGCCGAACTAGTGCACCAATACAATTTACCATTGTATTGGGTGTGTTGGGGACACAAGAGATTTCTTGTATTTGATTGCAGGGTTATTTGAGAGACACCATCTTCATCCTATGCCTCCAACGGATTGATAAACCTTAGGTCATCTACTTGAGGGAAATTTGCTACTGTCCTACAAAACTCTGCACTTGGAGGCCCAACAACATATACAAGAATAAAAGTTGCGTAGTAGACATCAAGCTCTTTTCTGGCGTCGTTGCCGGGGAGGTGAGTGCTTGAAGGTATATCTTTAGATCTTGGAATTGAATCTTTTAGTTTCTTTTTTATCACTAGTTTGGTTTATAAAAAAGAAAACTACAAAACAAAAAAATGCAATTGAAGTTGCATCAAATGCTTTACCTTTATGGTGTCTTTCTTGAAAATAAGGATTCGACAATTGTGCTCAACTGTTGGAGGAAGAATTTAATAAAATGTTTAATGTGAGTCCTTTGAATGATGAGCATGATTGAAATGATATTAGTATGAATTCTTTGAATATCCATGGCAATAATTATGAAAGTGGATTTGGAGAGGTCATGACTTTATTTAATGATGATTCCATTATTTTGGAAGAGGTTTCAATTGATTATGATAACAAATTTGCTATCTATGATGATTATTGTGATGACATGTATACTATAAAGAATAATGATAACTATGAAACTTGTCATCATGATTTTAATTTTCAATTGGATTATGCCAATCAAGTATCTCATGATAGTTATTTTGTTGAGTTTGCTCCCACTATTATGAATGAGAAGAAAATTGCTTATGTGGAGAGTAATAAAATTTCTATACGTGTAGATCATGAAAAGAATGCTTTATGTGATAGCTATATTTTTGAATTCACTCATGATGCTACTGAAAATTATTATGAGAGAGGATCATATGCCTGTAGGTGTTGCAATAATATCAAGTTTCCTCTCTATGTGTTGAAAGTTTTGAAGTTATGCCTGTTTTGCCTTCTATGCTAGTTGATTCTTGCTCCCATAAATTGTTTGCTCACAAAATCCCTATGCATAGGAAGTGGGTTACACTTAAATGAGCTTGCCATGTGATTCATGATGCTCTCTTTGTGTTTCCATACTTATCTTTTATGTGAGCATTATTAAAATCAGCATGCCTAGCATAAAAGGCTATAAAGAAAAGCGCTTATTGGGAGACAACCCAACTTTTACCCCTACTGTTTTTGTTTGTTCTCATGATTAAGCTACTGTATTAATCATGTTTTATATGTTTTCTTTCAATAATGTTCCAAGTAAGACCTTTGGGATAGTGTGGATACTTGTTGATTTGATTCTGTGCAAAAACAGAAACTTTTGCATCCAGTGTTGGAATTTATATTCTGTACTGGAGCATGGGAAAATTCTCAAATTTTTACAGAGTATTGGTTTACAAAGTTTTTACGTTGTCCTAATTTTTCAGAATTTTTGGAGGTACAGAAGTATGGTTTTTAAGTCGCTCCCTACATGCTGTTCTGTTTTTTGACAGATTCTGTTTTCAGTGCATAGTTTGCTTGTTTTAGTGTTTACATAGCTTATATTGAGTAATATAAACTGTGGAAATGATAGAATACAGTAGTCATTATGTGAGAACAATTATGAATCTTGTCTTGACAGTACCTAAGTGGATGATTTATTTTTATCATACTAACCTATCTCACGAAGTTCCGTTAAGTTTTGTGTGATTGAAGTTTTCAAGTTTTGGGTGAGATATCGATATGAGGAGAATAAGGAGTGGCAAGACCCTAAGCTTGGGGATGCCCAAGGAACCCCAAGGCAATATTCCTGTGACGCCCCCGACTTAATCGTGCGCTAATCATACACGCAAATGCACACGATCAAGCCTAGGGACTCACTTGAAGATATCACAACACAACTCTAAACACAAAATAAAATAATACAAGCTTATATTACAAGTCAGGGGCCTCGAGGGCTCGAATACATAAGCTTGCGCACACAAGCGTCAGCGAAAGCATTAGATATCTGAGTACAGATATAAAAGTAAAACAGAAATGCCTTAAGAAGGCGAAAACAAACAACAGCTCCGATCGAAAGAGGCAAGGCCTCCTACCTGGGAGCCTCCTAACTACTCCTGGTCGGCTGGCTCGATCCAGTAGTACGTGCCGCCGGGACCCTCCTGGTAGTAAGCTCCTGCGGTGGCATCTGGCTCCTGGGCTCCATCGTCTGATGTATCATCATATGGGTATGGGAAAAAGAATAGCAGAGCAACCGTGAGTACTCATCCAAAGTACTCGCAAGACTGACATCAGAACTATGCTAATTATGCATTGGTATCAAGTGAAAAGGCTGTATTTGTGGACTGTATAGCAGCAAAGCCAGAATAGAGAGAGAGACCTAGCCTATCGAAGACTAGCATCTTCAGCGGTCTTGCAGCAATAGAAGAGTGCAGATTAGCATATTATAAATAACAAGCATGTTGAAGCAAAGCCCAGAGATCCTTCCTCGACTCCCTGCGAGAAAGCAATCTCGGAGCTTACAATTAATTTAACATGTATCCAGTTCAAATAGTAATAGATCGGGATACAACACTGAGCGTCCTGTTACCGTGGACACGGCTATTCGAATAGATAACTTCCCTGCAGGGGTGCACTACTGTTACCCAGCACGCTTGATTACATCTGGCCGGACACACTTTCATCGGGTCATGCCCGGCCTCGGGTAATCGACACGAAGCAGCGTCCTACCTAGGCTCAACAGAGAGGTCCCCGCCGGTCTACATCCTAAGAGCTCAGGGGTCTTGGGCCATCGCCCTGTGCACTCCGGGTCGTTATGCGACGAGCCGGGACGAGCACCACCTCATCCTGGATGGCACTGGCCCGACAGGCCCACAATGCTGAACTGGACGTCTGACAGAGCTTTCGGGAGAAACGTACAACGTAGAGGGGCCCATACCCATTATCCCACGTGGTGGTAGTGCGTATAGGGCCAACGACCCACTCAGATCAATACCCAAATCCGTTAACGTGTTATTAGGAGCTCGCGGTGACAATCAGTACCACTGTCGTCCCGTCTCGAGGAAGTGCAACAAGGGCCAGGCCCATCCCTCTCTAGGGTGGTCTCTGCATGCCCGGCTGCGCCTCGTAATTATCTCGCGGGTGCCTCCCAGGTCAACCCGACTTCCCAGGGGGGCTGTCGGGAACTCAGGTCCACCTCTACCGGGGTGGTATCGCCAGTCCCTTCAGTCCCGCAACAACAGTACAAGGGGGGTAACAGTAAAGGTAACCGTATGTCTGTAACATCAAGAGGGTAATCTGAGGAATCACCCTCGATGGATTCCCACTCGATGCTACCGTCAAGGTGAACCCGGAGGAATCACCCTCGATGGATTCACACTTGAGGGGTTGCACGACAAAAGCTTCATCGGAGGTAGTGGAAGAGGAATCACCCTCGTATCCCACAACCGACTAGCTATATCACAGAGGCATATCAGGAGTGAGATAAGAGGTATCACCCTCAGCACTCGATTTTAGCTCTGCAGAGTCGAGCAACTTAAGGGGGATGTGCGGTGATGTGCTGGTCTCAGCCCGTCGATCACTTCGATCGGGGCGACTGTAACTAAGCGAGGCAACTAGAGCAAGGAAGAGGGGCCACAGATGGTTCATTATCAACCTACACTAAGCATTCGGGATATCAGGTAAGTCTCAACATAAGTTACAATAAACAGGCTATGCATCAGAATAGGATAAAACAATAGCAGCAACAAATTCTAATGCAAGCAGGAGGGAGAAAGAATAGGTGATATAGACATGCGTCAAGGGGGTTTTGCTTGCCTGGTTGCTCTGCGGCAAAGGCGGGGTCGTCAGCGGTGTAGTCGGTCTCCTGGGCAGCGTCGATCTCGGTGTCTAACGGAGGAGAAGAGGGGCAATAAACAGTAAATAAAAGCAAGCAAGGCAAGACAGGTGTATGACATGACGATACGCAGTGTTAGAGGCGACCTATCGCAGTACTACACGATACCGGTGAAGGGGAAAAACTTCCGGGAAAGTTTTCCCGAAGTTTGGCATTTTCGGACAGATGAAACAGAGGGGGACGGTTCCATGTTCAGTATGCTAGGGGCATGTGCCAGATGAACGGAGTGCATATTCGGAATCGTCATATTTCTCTGATCGTTTTTCATATATAAATTATTTTAATCCGAATTACGGTTTATTTTATATTAATTTTCAAAGTTTTAATTCAATTTCTGGAATTAACAGATTTAATTTATTTCTAAATTCATTTATAATTAAACAGAATTAATTAGGTTAATTAGGGTTTAATTAGACTAATTACAGATTAATTAGTTTAATTAAATAATTAGTTTAATTAAACAGGATTAATTAAGTTAATTAATTAATTAGCTAATATTTATTTATTTTATTTCTCTAATTTTATTTATTTATTTTATTTATATTTTCTTTTTCATTTTCTTTTTCTTTTCGTTCAAACAGTGCCGGGCCCAGTAGTCAGTGGCCAGGCGGACATGTCCGAGCGGTGCTCATTCGGGGGCCGGACATGTCCGAGCCATCGCGTGCACACGCGGGCACAGACGGCCGGACACGTTCCATGTTTAGTATGCTAGGGGCATGTGACAGATGAGCGGAGTGCATATTCGGAATCGTCGTATTTCTCTGATCGTTTTTCATATATAAATTATTTTAATCCGAATTACGGTTTATTTTATATTAATTTTCAAAGTTTTAATTCAATTTCTGAAATTAACAGATTTAATTTATTTCTAAATTCATTTATAATTAAACAGAATTAATTAGGTTAATTAGGGTTTAATTAGACTAATTACAGATTAATTAGTTTAATTAAACAGGATTAATTAAGTTAATTAATTAATTAGCTAATATTTATTTATTTTAATTCTCTAATTTTATTTATTTATTTTATTTATATTTTCTTTTTCATTTTCTTTTTCTTTTCGTTCAAACAGTGCCGGGCCCAGTAGTCAGTGGCCAGGCGGACATGTCCGAGCGGTGCTCATTCGGGGGCCGGACATGTCCGAGCCATCGCGTGCACAGACGGCAGAGGAGCCCGGCGCGGCGGGCAACGGCGAGCGGAGGGGAGAGGCGGCGAGCGGACGGCGGCGCGGTGGCGAGGCGAGGCCGGGGCAGCGGAGACCAGCGCGGGGCGGCGCGAGCGGCAGCAGGCGACGACGGGCACGGCAGGGCGCGGCGCGGCACGCGGCGGCAGCAGGAGCGAGCGGGGGCGGCTCGGGTGCGACGGCGCGGCGCGGACGGGGCACGGCTGGGCACGGCAGCGAGGCGGTGGCTGGCGCGAGCGGGCGCGCGAGGCGGGGGCAGGCCGCGGCGGACGGCGGCGACAGAGGGGAGGCGGAGGCGAGGCAGGAGGACCGAGGTCCTCACTGGTGTTGACGGGGAGAGGGGGCGGCGAGGCTTGGGGTCGGCCGTCGGGGAGGCGGACGAGGAGGCGACGAGGAGGACGGGCGACGGGCGGCGACGAGGACGAGGCGACGACGGGCGAAGGCGGCGGCGGCGCCAGAGAGGAGCGAGAGGGACGAGGGGGAGTGGGGGATCGGGAGGGTTAGGGTTCGGTGGTGGGGAAGTAGCGGCCGGCTGGGCCGGCCTGGCTGGGCCGAGGCCCAGTAGGGGCCAGGGGGTTTTCTTTTTATTTTATTTTTCTATTTTCTCTTTTGTTTTTATTTTAGTTTCTGTTTAGTCGAATGTTTAGTCCTAAATGTAGTTTTGTAAAATAGGAGATCTAGCCCAAAATTAACAGTGCAATTTTATCTACCACCAGAAATTGGTTTGGAGTTAAAAGAATTTCATTTGAATTTTATTTAAATAAAAAGGCATTAATTATTGCTGTATTAGATCTGTTTTAGGATGTTAGGGTAATTTAACCAATTCAATAAATGTTGATTACATTTTTATAATTGCCCATGGTTTATTTGCAAAATTATGAACTATTTTGTTCTACTGTTTGGATGACTTTTAATTTTGACTTTGTTTTAAATTTTGAATTTGAATTTGGATTATCCTCTAAATGCAATTTAATTAAGATGATCATGATGACATGGCAATCTAATTAGCTTAATGACAGGGCTAGGATCTGGGGATGTCACAAATATTCAAGTAAAACTCAAGCGTCTAAGCTTTGGGATGCCCCGGATGGCATCCCCTCTTTCGTCTTTAACATTATCGGTAAGCTCACTTGGATTTATATTTTTATTCATCACATGATATGAGTTTTGCTTGGATAATCATTTCTTTTGTTGAGATTTGTTTGTTGTTATCAATAATCATGTTTTGTATCTTTTAGTTCAATAAATGCCAATTATAGCTTTTACCATGCTCAGTTTGCAAGTTCATGTGATGCTGTTTGAAAACAGAAAGTTTTCTGTTATGTACAGAATATTCCTCAATAGTCAGAACATGATAAAAATCTAAACTTTTTACACAGTAGGCACGAATGAGTTCTTTGTCACGTGGTATATTTTCAGAATTTTTGGAGTTAGGGAATTATGAATTCTTATTCCCCCTCTACAGACTGTTCTGTTTTGGCAAATTTCGGTTATAGTTGCATTGTTTGCATATGTTTGCTTGTTTAATGTTTCTATTTGTGGATGGGAGTATTAAATGTGCAGAGGTATTTAGTATGCAATGTTTAATTATAATTTTAGTGATTTGTTACAGTAGAGAATGTTAAGATTTTGAGTTGATTTATACTAACTTATCTCACGAGTTCTTATTGAGTTTTGTGTGGATGAAGTTTTTAAGATTCAGGAAAAGCCATGATATGAAAGGAATTAAGTAGACACAAGAGCTCAAGCTTGGGGATGCACAAGGCACCCCAAGATAACATTCCAAGAAGTCTCAAGTAACTAAGCTTGGGGATGCCCCGGTAGGCATCCCACCTTTCTTCATCAACACCTATCGGTTAGTCTAAGTTTTTACTTGTTCACATGATATGTGCTATTCTTGGAGTGTCATTTTATTTTTATTTTGTTTGCTGTTTGAATAAAATTATCAAGATCTGAAATCTTTGGCAACCGCTATTAGGCATAAGTTGGAGAAGACTAACTGTCAAAGCTGGTCTTGAGTGCTTTCAAGATATTCACGACCTCGAAGATTAATTTTCATAAAATTTAGCTACTAATCCTTGGTGAGGGCGTGAGGCACATCGCCCTGTAGACCCATAGGCAGATTTGTTAGGGTGTGTTTGGTTTCTGGGACCGGATAGAATGTCATGGGTCCGTCCCGTTTCTAGAGCCCATTCCATTGTTTGGTTAGTAGAACGAACGAGAACCCACCCGTCCTAGAAAACAGAATATTCCGTCAATATCCGGAACGAAGTCATACCTCGGAATCGAGCGGACGACAGGGAACGGCCTCGTTTCCCCTCGCACCGAGCCCTATCCTCTCCTCTCCTCTCGCGTCTCTCCCCCCGCTCAGCGCCGCCACCCCCCCGCTCAGCGCCGCCGCCCCCGCATCTCTCCCTCCCCTCGATCTGCCGCCTCTCTCCCTCTCCGGCGCCGGCTTGCCTCTCCTCCCTGTCGTCTCTCCTCTCTGATGGCGCGCGACGTAGGAGCGGTGGCAACCTAGCAGCGGCTCGTCCTCGACCTAGCACCGGCGGCTCGGCCTCGACCTAGCACCGGTGGCTCGGCGGCTCGACGGCGACCTAGAAGCGGAGACGACCTATCAGCAGCGGGAGACGAAGGAGCGGCCGGAGGTGCCTCAGGTTCAGCAAGGTTATTTCTTCTCTGTATATCTTTGTACCTTCTCTGTATAACTTTGTATATGCTGATGCTCACAGTGGATTGATGGGCAGATTGATTTTTCTATTTGTGCAATGTTCTTCCTCTATTTGTTTCATATCTTGTTGTCTAGATCCATGGTTAGAAGTAATTGGTAGCCATATTTTTGATAGTGTGTATCACTTGTAGATGGTCAAGATGAACAAAAGAAAAAGGATGGCTAGGGGTGCTGCTGTTTTTGTTGCACTAGCTGCAATGGCAGTCATTGTTCGAGCTATAATAAGGAAGAGAAGAGCACGTATCACCTATGGCCCAATGCATGAAAGAGATCGAATCAGATTTGATTATCTAAACCAAAAAATTTGGCAAAGCGATGTGCTATGCAAAAACATGCTAAGGTTTGAAAGAGCTGCATTCTTTCGCTTGTGTGGCATATTGAGGGATCGCAAATTGCTAGAAGACAGCCCACATCTTACTGTGGAGCAACAATTGGCAATGTTTTTGCATACTATTGGGCATAATCTTCGGAATAGGGTTATTTCAGCTAATTTTGGTAGATCATATGGCACAACCAGCATCTATTTTAGAAAGGCTCTTCATGCCATAGGCGAGCTTCGTAATGATTATATAAGGCCACCATCATTGGAGACCCCCGCAAAAATTGCTGGAAATCATCGATTTGACCCATATTTTAAGGTAATTTCAGAAACTATTCCTTAGCTATCTAGGCTATATGATATGCCATTTAATACTGGTCACTATATAGGATTGTATTGGAGCTATCGATGGTACACATATGCGAGCAGGTGTTACCAAAGATGTGGAGCCTTCTTTTCGTGGTAGGAAGGCCTTTACCACTCAAAATGTGATGGCAGCAGTAGATTTTGACCTCCGCTTCACATATGTGTTGGCTGGTTGGGAAGGGTCCGCACACGACGCGACCGTTTTAGCTGATGCATTAACTCGTGAGAGGGGCTTACAAGTACCACCTGGTAAGAAGTTGACCTAGATAGAAATTGTCCATATGTTACTGCCTTAAGAAACCATTGTAACCAATATTTATTTTTATTTTTTTAGGAAAGTACTACCTAGTTGATGCTGGTTATGGAGCCAAGCCTGGGTTCTTACCACCTTTTCGTGGCGTGAGGTACCATTTGAATGAGTGGGGCAACAATCCAGTCCAAAATGATAAGGAGCTATTCAACCTTAGGCACTCATCTCTACGGGTGACGGTAGAGAGGGCTTTTGGATCTCTGAAGAGGCATTTCAAAATTTTAGATGATGCCAAACCATTCTTCACTTTCCCGGTCCAAGTCGACATTGTTATAGCTTGTTGTGTTCTTCATAATTATGCACTATCACAAGGGGGCGATGAATTCATTATACCGGAAGTGACATGGACCACCCAACCAATTCGAACATCAAGGCAACAATTAAGTGACAATAGGGCCTTGGTAGACCATAGGCTACAAATTGCCGCCCAAATGTGGGAAGATAGGCAACTCATGTATGCAAATTTATGAGTGTGTCCCACTATGTATTTGTAATGTTTATGCAACTACCTTTTGCATTTATTTGATGGCTGGACAGATTGTTGTATTTGTTATGTCAAACCATATATTTGGGATCATTTCATCCTTTTTATTGTAACATTTTGATGGCTGGACAGATTGTTGTATTTGTTATGTTAAACCATATATTTGGGATCATTTCATCCTTTTTATTGTAACATTTTGATGGCTGGACAGATTGTGGTATTTATTATGACGAACCATATATTTATGATGATTTCATCCTTTTTATTGCAACAGATTGTGGCTGGACAGATTGTATATTTTATATGTTTAAATCATGAGTTTGTGATAAATTTAGATGCTTTAATCCATTCTTTTGCAATTTTTTGATGGCTGGACAGACATGGACAATGTTGAAGTTACAGCTGCAAGTGGGAACTCTGCGAAAAGTGGGGTCATTGTATGGACCACTTCCATGACCACCAACATGCTAGGCTTTTTGGCTGACCTTATTGCTAAAGGGAAGAGAACTTCAAGTGGATTCAGGGAGACACATCTCAAACAATGTGCTGCTGTTTTGAACGAGCAATTCAAGCTAGCTATCACCTCTGATCAAGTTAGAAACCATCTCAAGAAGTGGAGGAGGATTTGGGTCAGGGTTGTCAATTTGAAGAATTTAAGTGGAGCTCTATGGGATGAAGATACTTGCACAATTAGGCTCAGCGAAGAACACTATGCAGGTCATTGTATGGTAAGCTTCTTATACTATGAACAATATCATCCCATTTTCTACCTTCATTTGCTAATGACTTGCAATTTTTTTGTAGACCCACAAACCTGATGCTCCCTTCTTGAATAACCCAATTGAACACTATCATGCCATGGCGACCATTTTTGGAACAACCGGGGCTAAGGGGATGAATGCAAGGTCTGGAAATGATCTCCTTTCTATTGATGTCGACGATGATGAGAATGGTGAGGTGAATGGTGAGATCAACACATCACCAGAAGTTGGTGAGTCTTCTAACCCCAAAGGACCACCAAAAAAGAAGGCCAAGGTGGTGAAAGTTCTTGAGGATCCACTAGGTGCCATTCTCAAAGATGGGTTTAAACTTGTGGCTGAAGCTCTTGTGAAATCTGCTGGAGATGATGATGATATACCTGATGACCTTTGGGATGTAGTCTCCGGTTTGCAAGAATTTGATGAAGAGCACCTTGCCCACTACTATGCTCATCTTGTTGACAACCCCAAGATCGCAAGAGCCTTCATGAAACTTACCGAAACCAACAAATCTGTTTGGGTGAGTAGGTATGTGAAGAAAAACTTCTAAATTCGATATGGTTGTATTGTTGTCAAGTATGTGAACTTGACATGTATGGCTGTAGTGCCATTGGGTCGCTTTTGGATATTTGGTATGTGAACATGTAAGGCTGTAGTGGACTTTGCTTTGGTTATTTGTATGTGAACTTGACATGTAATGGCTGATTGCTTTTGGATGTGCCAAATGAACTTGCTACCTGATTGCTATCTTATGATATTATTGCTGAAAATTGTGTCCTATGTCAATATATATATTGTTATGTTGTCTTTCTTGAAAATACAAATGAAATGCTGCCGAAATTTTGAATTTCTGTTATTCCATTTTTCATTCCATTCTTCCAAACCAAACACTGGAACGGAACCAACCCGTCCTACTTTTTTGCACCTACCAAACACAGGAATGGAACCGACCCGTTCCTCTGGATTGGAACCGTTCCATTCCATGACAGTTGGTCCCTCAACCAAACACACCCTTAGGGTACCTGATTGGACGGTTACCCCTACGTCATCAGGCCCTTCCAATACATTACCATGGGCTATGACACGTCGACTGTAAAGGGGTGGAAAAAAGATTGGGAAAGGTGCCATCTAGCGAAAGGCAAGCAATTAAGTTAATATACACATAACGTTTTTTCTTTGAAATCTGGTGCTAGAGATGAAAGGGCGGTGTCGAGGAGCATCAACACAGTGGTTGTGCGAGCTGTGACTTTGGTTGTGAGGAGACTGGTGACATCGAGCGAGGAGGTGAATGCCATGAGAAGCAGGTAGTGGAACACTGCAGTCGTTGCTGGCCTTGGAGCTGCCCTTGCCCTAGAAATTTGCTTGGAGCAGCTCCATCGACTGGTCCCCTCCCACGACCCTAGTTTCGTAGTAAAAGATGGAGGTGACCATGCTAGGGTGATGCACGATAGCACCATACGAAGACTGCACTCTAGCTGGCTCTCGAAATAGCCTTCACCATTCCACCTCCTCCCATATAACTGCACTCTAGCTGGCTCTCGAAATAGCCTTCACCATTCCACCTCCTCCCATATAACTGCACTCTAGCTGGCTCTCGAAATCGCCTAACACCAACGATCGCCATGGCTTATTATTCAGACCTACCAGAGCTAGTTGCGTGCGGTCACGGAGGCAATGTGAGTAGTAATCACGAGTCAGTAATGGTTATCTTTTGTGCAGTGCAGTTGTTCATTATTACACAGATGATGGCGTAAAAAAAAGAGTCGATTGAGTGACATACAATGATGATTGACTAGCACGTATATTCACTAGTTGAAGAATGCGTTGATGATTTTGTTTCCTTATGCACTCACGTCCACTGTTCAGCAGAGCCGCTGTCTTTGACCAGCACAAGCTATCCATGGTGGTTGGTTCTTGCAACGAAGTAATATTCAAGGCACAATGTGACTACAACGTTACTATCTTACTAATAGAACACACGTGCGTTGCTACGGGCTATAATGCATATATAAATGAATCAAACAAATGATTAAGGTCGTCTTCAAGGTTAAAGCTCATTTTTCAACCGTTTAGACATCAAACGGGTGGCCAGTAGGCTCCCCAAAATTCAACCGTTTAGACAATCCGGGCTGCCCCATATCTAGACCATATGTCCGGGAGAAATGTGGTTGTTCGGACTATCTTTCATGTTATGTCCAACAAGCGGGCCCAACACAAAACCCCACCCCAGGATGCACCGTCCCCTTTTCCTATGGGACCCTCTCCTTCCTGCTCGATTTCCCGCCGTAGTGGGATATTTCTCGCTAGAGCCCTCTCCTATAAAACTGAATGACCCCCACCTCATCTTCGCCTTGCGTTGCAACAACACAAATTTTTTCATATTTACAATATAATAAAGTAGGTTAAACTAACACATACTATTGCCACAAAACAACAAATGAATATAGAGATCATTCTCAAAGGTCCATTCAACTTTGCAAATGCACACTGGCGTGGGAGGCGAGTGACAATCTGAACATATTCCTAGTCACCAATAAGATCCACCTCATGCCCACACACCATTCATTGCTAGAAGAGATACTTGTCGTTCTTCTCTTCCTCGTCTTCCCCTACATCTTGTAATCCTAGACTCTTCACCAACCTGTTTCATTGGCGCCAGCCAGCACCACGTCAACATCAGTGTGTTCGTCAGCGATGCCTCATCTTCTTTCTCCTTCCTCGCTAGCTTTAGTTCTCTTTCCTACTTATTTCCTAGAATACTCTTCCTTTGTTTTTTTTTCGCTTTATTTTCTGGAACACTCTTTCTGTCTCCAACACCATGGATCACGGCCACTTTAGTTCTTTTTCCTTCTTATTGTTGGAACACTCTTCCTTTGTACTATAGCTTGAACCACCTGACCAATGTAGTGACGTGTTGTCCTCGCCTGCAAACGTTTTGGCAACCGTCAACGTGTGGACATCCTGCAGAGCATGGTCATCATCCATCTTGATGAACGTACGCTTGGTCGCCCATGTTGCGAGTGCATGGTGGTCGTTGTCCATGTTGGCCAGCTGTGCTCGCCCATGTCGGTGAGAGCCTGTTGATCGTCCTTATCCGCGAGCGCTTTCAAAATGATTCGGCGCGTCCCTTGCTACGGGCTCATACCATGATCATATAGATAGCATAACATCATGGAGTATATTAAAATGTCAAATTTTTACAAGATCACAAAGAAGAAAGTATCTTCATTCGTAATTTACATCCTTTCATCTGGTTTATAATTTTCCTTTGAGTTTTGAAAATGCAAGCAAAGTTTCCTGGTATGCACGCATCATGTAAAATCAGCTCGTGGAGAAGCCTTTCATAATCTACGGTACTACATATATTCTTATTCCAATTATCAATTATTCATCCATCAAAATCTAAGAGGCTAAACATTATAGTGACAGTGTGGAACATGTTCCGAATAGACTGTAGAGTCTCGTACTCTCATCTCTACACGGTATGAAACATGATATTACTACCTTCCTATAAAATTGGAAAACATGACATTCAACTCATGGATGGTGAAGTCAATGATAGCTGCAGAATATGGTAAGCGTTGGCGCCACAAACAGGCTCCTATATGACCCTTTGTTATCCATCGAATATTTGGCGTACCTTAAAATCATTTTGCTTATTCTTTTGGTTATTCAAGATGGACGCGGCGTTTTGGCTCTCGGGTGGTGCATCTGCACCAGAGGTGAACAGTAAATTCGTTTAAAATAGTAAAAAAAAAAAAAATCCGATTTCTTTTGTGATCCTAGATGCTCATGTGCGTGAAGTCTGTGCCAAATTTCGTGGAGTTTGGACATTTTAGTAGCTCACAGCAAAAAAGACAATTTTAGGTCTGTAAGAAAGTTGACCAATTTTGTCTTTTTTGCCATGAGCTCCTCAGATGTCCAAGCAAGCTGAAATTTGGCACAAACATCACGCATTGGAACATCTTCCACCTAAAAAAAGTTCAGAATTTTTATTTTTTCTAATATTTTTTCTGAATTTACTGTTTACCGGGTGCAGATGAGCCCGGGCACCGAATTGAATATCCGATTCAAGACTTCATTTATTCCATTGTCTACTTTTATGTACCCACTATCTTTGATTCTTTGTCTCCCCATCCAAGTTCGCCACCTCTATTAATGACACATTATTCTCTTCCTTCCCAATCCAAGTTAGCCACCTCGGTCAATGACACATTTGGCTCGCAATCCCCCCTTCCACTGCCATCCACCCATAATATTAACTCAAATACGTAAGTGGGGAGTTGCATATTTCTCAGGTATAAGATTGCAAGAAAGAAAATAAATATTTGGCGACTGCTAAGGCTAGCACCACCGCAACACTGTTTTATGGTGGTTGGCGAGCCGGCGAAGCAGTTGATCTCTCAGGACGGAGCATCACATCCCTCTCCTACTCCATCTGGATGAGTGTCTCCATGCATCACACTTTCCACCGTGCCTGGCACAAGCTGTGTTGCTGCCTGCTAGCTGCTGAAAAAATTAAGGAGTCATCCTTGGTATGGAAAAAAAAATGAAGGACAAGGAAAGTAGCACATAAACACACGTAGAAACTTGATAAGTTCAAAGACGAAAACACACCAGATTACAATATTATTTGCATATAGCTTCTACAACGATACATGGTCAGCCATACTATGTAATTTCAAGCACTATTCAGTGTTGATTCGTTACGAAAACAACAAACCATTTGTTAGATATAGTTAAGTGACCCATCCGCTTTTAGCTCCTTGAAACAACAAAGAAACGTAACACTCTTAAAGGCATCAAACTGTTGCATAAATTCTAAACCGTCCGATCAGATTACAGTAAGAAAAGTGACAAGTGAATAAATAAACCTAAGTCAAAGCCAAAATGCGTCGTCATTATCAGTGATGCTAATTCATAAATAGAAAACCGTGCAGTCACATCACAGTAAGAAAAGTGATAATGCGTTGAAGTTTCATATCGCTAACAAAAGCCAAAGCAATGTTTTCTCCATTCAATCTACTACACATATACATAATGATGAAGGAAGTGTTTTACATAATTATTTAGCAATTGGCAAGTAGAGGTTCTCAATTTTCTCAAGGACATGTAGTGTCAGTTCGACTCTTTTCCCATTCTCACATATCATCTGCTCCCACTGTATCAAAATATAAGACGTTATATTTTCAGACAGAGGGAGTATTTCACAAAGATTGAACTCGAGTGATAAATCTTTATCCTATCAAGTTCTATGGTGTTTGCAAAATATCAGCCCATAAGAGGTTACAACATATGCAAAATGTAGATAATTATGAGATGAGTCCAGGAAGTTCATATTCTACAGAGAACCATGGTTCACACTTGTCAATGTATTAAGATTTCATATGCATTACATAAGATGCAACATAAGTACAAAAAAAAACTAAATAAAATATTTAAAATGGGAATTGTATGCATAAGGAAGAAATGAGTGAGCAAATGTGGTAGTGGCAAGTTACTGCTACCTGGTTCATGGTGTTGAGCGGACTGCAGTTAAGTCACCTCTCCTCCTCATCTCAATATTCCCTCTACTAATCTACGATGCAAGCGCCGCGACACTACCTGAGAAGTCACCCGCGAGCAACCTACTATTCCAACACCAACCAAAAAGAGAGCCATATCCTACAATTCCAACATACTGTTACTAAGAACGACAGCGTGCTACCTCCCAGAATTATATTCATGGTTGTAAAGTAATAGCTAGGTTCTGACTGGATAATGTGCCCCATGCCCCCATTGTTTTTTTTCAATAGGAAGGCACCGAGAGTGCTGTTTGTGAGGGAAAAGAATCAAATACAATTTGGTCAGTTGAGTTGTACATAAAAATTGCCGACCAAGAATCGCTCAATCAGCATGCAGAGATCAAAGTACAACACGAAGAAACATGTGCATCTTATCGCTTGAGTTTGTGAGGGATCGCTAACCAGCTAAGGATTAGCAAATCAAGTAATCTCCCATTATGCATATAACTTTCGAAACCCTAGCCCATTGAGCATACTTCAATAGAAAGTAATGGAAGAAAAAACGGTAGGTGTCAAAATCCATCACTAATGTGGACATGTGGGCTTTAGCAGTGATTGCAGTAGCATATGTTGGTAGTGCTTGACGTGCACTTTGGCCCTAGCATCTTCCACTCTGAAATCGAAAGAAATTGTGATTCATTGTGCTCGGTGCTTTCCTTGGACATACTGTGCTATTGTAGTATTGTTTTCAGTTGACTAGAAAATTGTGGGAAGTATGAGAAACATGAACTGATGCAAATTTGAATTCACATGGTATGGGACGTGTTGGATATTTTAGCGGCATCTAGGTGGCATCATACCTTGGATTGCAGGTTTCATCAGTGTACAGGACTCCTTTGTGGTGTTTGTCTTTGTCCATCTGGAAGACTTGGGCTGCTTTGACATTTTGAAAAAAATGTTGAACTGGAAAATTCAATGTCTCTTACACTGATTGGTAACTTTATTCGAACATTAGTCTTTTATTTAAACATTAATTGAGGAGGAAGGAGTTTTACAGTATTTGGCGTTAAAAACTCTGTGGTACATGATTCTTATTTTGGATTTACTAGCATGGCCTTTTTAAACAGATTATTTAGCTCATGTATTTAGCTTTGACTTTTGAACTTCCAATTAATTCATTCATATGACCTCTTGCTATTCTGTTTTTAGCTGACCAGATGGGTGGGAACAGCAAATAATGATTTCTTATACTATTGAATATCAAATGCTTATATGTTTGGTCAGTGTAGGTGTCATAGGGTCTTCACAGAGTATGCAATGTGCTACAATAGATTTGTTGTATTGGTTTGCTTCCGTAATGTGTAAAGTGTGAACACTTATTTATTTTCTCCAAATTATTATGTCATCTCTTCTATTTTGTGTGAAATAGGTTTTAGTTTTCGTGGCGATGAAACCACACTATTTCTTCGATAATAAGTTGTGGTAGATCATGGAGTGAAATATTCATTTCATTAGACTATCAAGTGTCAATACGACACTAATAACAATATAGGCCGAAAAGAAACATTTAGAATGACAAGGACAAAATGGCGTGGCAAAGCGCACTTTTCTTTCTAGTAGTAGATAATAGACAGACCCCCCCCCCCCCCCCCCCCCAAAAAAAAAATAGATAATAGACAAATAGATAGTACATTGATAGATTAATAAATGTCAATTTGTCATGTGTGGCTGATGGTTGACCAGCCAAGCGGGACGGGCTTATCATGGTGCCCTGTGTCGTAACATTCACTCTCTTACTAATAAGGCTACATAGTAGTACCAAGTAGTACTCGAAGTCCGAGGCTATTGTTGTTGTTACCTTTATTTACTCAGGATTTTAACATCACACCATGAACATGCACTAGTACAAAACAGGGCATTGGTCCAGGCCAGATCAGAGCAACAGTCCCGGTTCTGTTACGAACCGGGACTAATGCGTGCATTAGTCCCGGTTCGAGCGGCCAAGACGCCGGCCGGGCCTCGGCAGGCACCAGTCCCGGTTCGGCTGGGACCTTTAGTCCCGGTTCCAGACACCAACCGGGACTAAGGGGTTGCGCCAGGAGCGAGGCCCTTTAGTCCCGGTTGGTGGCTGGAACCGGGACTAAAGGTCAGTCTTCAGTCCCGGTTCTACCCACGAACCGGGACTAAAGAGATGCCTATATATACCCCGCCCCCGCCGCTCACTCCTCTGTTTTTTGGCCAGCCAGCGTGTGCAGGGTGTGTGCTCTTTCTGTTCTCACCTTCTATGCACATGAGGTGTTCGATGAAATGCCCGAGTCACACTTAAGCTTTCTCCTCTCCAAGCTCGACCTCCCAGCTCCATTTTTCCCAAGATTTGTCTAGGTTTGGCGGTGCACCAACTACAGAAGTGTTCCAAAAGGTTAGCAACTTCATCGTTTCATCTCTCACTGCTAGTTTAGCTCATTTCAAATGCTGTAGAAGCAGAGTGGTTTGTGGGTTTTAGTGGAGGAGTGTATGTGGGAGTTCTTTTGATTTAGATGCACAATTTGAGCTGAAATTAACTTCTTAGAGTTTGCACATGTGTAGGGTGCCGTCCCCGTCCCCGTCCTCACCGCCATTGATCGCCCGCGCCGATCTCGTCGCCGGCACCACCGTGGTGAGCCTCTTGTTCTTATCTTCTTTTTAAAAGAAAAAAATTCTTACTTGTATGATTTAGATAGATACTTGTATAATTTTCTTACTTTTATTATTGTTTGTTATTATATAGTGCCATGACTTTGGTATCCACCCCCGTCGGCCCTCATCCTGTCTATGATTCGGATGTGGTATATTATCTTTTATTATGATTTGTTTCATTTAGTGTTTATGACAATTATGCCGACCAACGTGACATAGATGTTTTTATCTAGGAGGTATGTGAACCGGAAATTCCAACCGACCCTCTTGTCGAGAGGTTAAATTTAGTTGAAAAAAAAACAAATACTTGAAGAAAAAATTGAAAAGAATTGAGGAGGAGAAGATGGAATTGGAGTTGCATGTTGCCGATGTCGTCGATGATCACAAGATCAAGATGGATGCAATGCGCTTGAAGATTAGAAAGATTAGAAAATATGCCATTCATAATGAGGCTTGGTATCATTATGCCGTTGGATCAATTGTTACCTTAGTTGCAATTATGATCGCATTTGTTGTTGTTTTTCATAGTTTCAATGTATGTTTTAATTAGATGCTCTAGAGAGCTATATGTTGTTCTATGAGAACTATATATGTATGAACTTTATGTATTTATTTTTTCAGTAATAACATTTGATCACTACTGTACTTTGGTTTTAATGTGATGATGAACTTGTATTAATTTAGTCACTTCTCTATTCATGATGTTCTGTAATGGTTTTTGATACACTTAATTATATTATGCACGCAGATGAACCGGCAATGGATGTACGGTGACCGACGCACCTCCGAGTATCTTGAGGGCCTGCATAAATTTCTCGAAGTGGCTGAGGCAAACAAGCAGAATGGTTTTATGTATTGTCCATGCTTTGTCTGTGAGAATATGAAGGATTACTCTAACTTGAAAACCCTTCACGTCCACCTGCTTGAGAAGGGTTTCATGCCACACTATAATGTTTGGACCAAGCACGGAGAAAGAGGGGTTATGATGGAAGACAACGAAGAAGAAGAGGATGATGACAACTATCCCCCTGAATACGGTGATACTGCAACGGGGGAAGCTGAAGATCAAGAGGAACCAGACGATGTGCCCGATGATGATCTTCGTCGGGTCATTGTTGATGCAAACAGACAATGCCAAAGTGAAAGGGAGAAGTTGAAGTTCGATCGCATGTTAGAGGATCACAAAAAAGGGTTGTACCCAAATTGCGAAGATGACAACACAAAGCTCGGTACCACACTGGAATTGCTGAAATGGAAGGCAGACAATGGTGTATCTGACAACGGATTTAGGAAGCTACTGAAAATAATGAAGAAGAAGCTTCCAAAGGATAACGAATTGCCCGACAGTACGTACGAAGCAAAGAAGGTTCTATGCCCTCTAGGATTGGAGGTGCAGAAGATACATGCATGCCCTAATGACTGCATCCTCTACCGCGGTGAGTACGAGGATTTGAACGCATGCCCGGTATGCGGTGCATTGCGGTATAAGATCAGACGAGATGACCCTGGTGATGTTGAGGGCGAGCGCCCCAGGAAGAGGGTTCCTGCCAAGGTGATGTGGTATGCTCCTATAATACCACGGCTGAAACGTCTGTTCAGAAACAAAGAGCATGCCAAGTTGATGCGATGGCACAAAGAAGACCATAAGAAAGACGGGAAGTTGAGAGCACCCGCTGACGGGTCGCAGTGGAGAAAAATCGAGAGAAGGTGGGGGGACTTTGCAGGTGACGCAAGGAACGTATGGTTTGGTTTAAGTGCAGATGGCATTAATCCTTTTGGGGAGCAGAGCAGCAATCATAGCACCTGGCCCGTGACTCTATGTATCTATAACCTTCCTCCTTGGTTGTGCATGAAGCGGAAGTTCATTATGATGCCAGTGCTCATCCAAGGCCCTAAGCAACCTGGCAACGACATTGATGTGTACCTAAGGCCATTAGTTGAAGAACTTTTGCAGCTGTGGAATAGAGAAGGTGTACGTGTGTGGGATGAGCACAAACATGAGGAATTTGACCTACATGCGTTGCTGTTTGTAACCATCAATGATTGGCCTGCTCTTAGTAACCTTTCAGGACAGACAAACAAGGGATACCACGCATGCACGCACTGTTTAGATGACACCGAAAGTATATATTTGGAGAAATGCAGGAAGAATGTGTACCTGGGACATCGTCGATTTCTTCCGACCAACCATCAATGTCGAAAGAAAGGCAAGCATTTCAAAGGTGAGGCAGATCACCGGAAGAAGCCCGCCCTCCGTACTGGTGATCACATACTTGATATGGTCAAGGATTTACAAGTAATCTTTGGAAAGGGTCCTGGCGGACAATCTGTTCCGAATGACGCTGAGGGATGCGCACCCATGTGGAAGAAGAAATCTATATTTTGGGACCTACCCTATTGGAAAGACCTAGAGGTCCGCTCTGCAATCGTCGTGATGCACGTGACGAAGAATCTTTGCGTGAACCTGCTAGGCTTCTTGGGCATGTATGGGAAGACAAAAGATACACCGGAGGCACGGGAGGACCAACAACGTCTGCACGAAAAAGACGGCATGCATCCAAAGCAGTATGAAGGTCCTGCCAGCTACGCTCTTACCAAAGAAGAGAAGGAAATCTTCTTTGAATGCCTACTCAGTATGAAGGTCCCGTCTGGCTTCTCGTCGAATATAAAGGGAATAATAAATATGACAGAGAAAAAGTTCCGGAACCTAAAGTCTCATGACTGCCACGTGATTATGACGCAACTGCTTCCGGTTGCATTGAGGGGGCTTCTACCGGAAAACGTTCGATTAGCCATTGTGAAGCTATGTGCATTCCTCAATGCAATCTCTCAGAAGGTAATCGATCCAGATATCCTACCAAGGTTAAAGAATGATTTGGTGCAATGTCTTGTCAGTTTCGAGCTGGTGTTCCCACCATCCTTCTTCAATATCATGACGCACGTCCTAGTTCATCTAGTCGACGAGATTGCCATTCTGGGTCCTGTATTTCTACACAATATGTTCCCCTTTGAGAGGTTCATGGGAGTCTTAAAGAAATATGTTTGTAACCGTGCTAGGCCAGAAGGAAGCATCTCCATGGGCCATCAAACAGAGGAGGTCATTGGGTTTTGTGTTGACTTTATTCCTGACCTTAAGCCGATTGGTCTCCCTCAATCGCGGTATGAGGGGAGACTGACTGGAAAAGGCACGCTAGGAGCGGATGCAATAATATGTAGGGACGGGCATTCTTGGGCTCAAGCACACTAGACAGTTCTACAGAATTCTACCTTGTTGACCCCGTATGTCAATGAACACAAGAATTTTCTGCGCTCCAAACACGCGGAGCAGTGTGACGACTGGATTACATGTGAACACATCAGGACTTTCGGCAGTTGGTTGCAAATACATCTCATGGGTAACAACATTGTTGGAGATGAGCTGTACTCGTTGGCCAGTACACCATCTTCGACTGTATTGACTTACCAAGGGTACGAGATAAATGGGAATACATTTTACACGATCGCCCAAGATCAAAAGAGCACCAACCAAAACAGTGGTGTCCGCTTTGATGCAGCAACCAACAGGGGAAAGGACACATATTATGGTTCCATAGTGGACATATGGGAACTTGACTATGGACATGATTTTAAGGTCCCTTTGTTTCGGTGAAAATGGGTCAATCGGTCAGGAGGCGGGGGATAGGTAGACCCGCAGTACGGAATGACAACAGTGGATCTCAACAATCTTGGGTACATAGACGAACCATTCGTCCTAGCCAATGATATGGCGCAGGTTTTCTATGTGAAGGACATGTCTACGAAACCGAGAAAAAGAAAAGATAAGGAAGCAAATACATCATACGATGAGCCAAAGCGCCACATAGTTCTTTCAGGGAAAAGAGACATCGTGGGAGTGGAGGGCAAGACAGACATGTCTGAAGATTATGAAAAGTTTCATGAAATTCCTCCCTTCAAAGTCAAGGCTGACCCAAGCACCCTGTTAAGCGATGAAGATTATCCATGGTTACGGCGCAATAAGCAAGGGACACGCGCGAAGAAAAAGTGAAGACTTTCTCTCCACAACTGTTCTGATGATGGCTTTGATCTAGAATATCACTGCAGTTACATGTCAAGAAATGAAATGCCTTTTGTAACATATGAGTTTTCGTCCTTTTCAGAGTTCATTTGTACTGCTTTTCAATTTCAGGGTCCATTTTGTACACGAAGTGCATCCAGTTTTTGCCATAACCCTCTCAACTTTTTAGCACATGCTATGTGGGTGAAATGATGATACCATGCCAACTTTCAACCTTTTCAGAGTTCATTTGTAGTGCTTTTCAATTTCAGGGTCATTTAGCTCAAAAAAAAAGATTAAATGAATGAAAAGAATGAACTAAAAAGCTTTTATAAAACTCTAATAGCAAAAAGAATGAACTAAAAAGAATCAATTAATTTTTTTTGTTATGATCAACTAAAACAAAACTATAATATTCTTCAAGAGCAAAAAGAATCAACTAAAAAGCTTTTATAAACCTCTAGTTATTATAAAAGTATTTTTGAAACTAAAATTATATAAAATTTATGCAACTAAAATTATCAAAGTATTTTTTGTTCAAAACTTTAATAGCAAAAAGAATTTTTCATAAAGTATTTTTTGTTAGAAACTTTAATAGCAAACTAAAATAACAAAATCTGTTTTTGATTAAAACACCCATTTAAAATAACCTAAAAATTACCAAATTGAATATAATGATAAAACACACTAATATTAAACAGCAGGAAAAAGAATCACTCAAAAATCTATTTTTAAAGTAAAGTTATTCACAAACTAGTGATTCACACAAATTTCAAAGAATTCAAATTTAAACTATTCAAATTTGAAAACTAGTGGCACTAACAGAAAGTTTATAATTTTTTGTGACCTAAAGCAAAAAGAATCACTCAAAAACTCTAAGTATTTAGCTGTAAGTAGAAACAAAAGAAAATAAATAAAGCAAAAAACAAAACAAAAATACTGGAAAAGACCTTTAGTCCCGGTTGCTACCACAAACCGGGACTAAAATGTAAAAAAAATAATTAAAAAGTGCCACCAACTGGGCCACCACGGCCGGCATACGACTAGAAACCCAACAAGCTAGTTGGGCCAGGATGCAGGCCCGCAGCAGGCCCAGTAGGCCCACAGGCAGAGGTGATTCGTTTAGGCCCGTAGGCCTGCATAAGAGAGGAGCTCGACAGGGCAGGCGCAGCCGCGCTTATAAACCACTATCGAGGCCTCTCAGCTAGCGAGGTGGGACTAAACATCCACCCGCCCGACGCCATGCTAGCCGCAGCCCTTTAGCCCCGGTTGGTGGCACCAACCGGGACTAAAGGCCCCCCTTTAGTCCCGGTCCGAGCCACCAACCGGGACTAAAGGGCTCTGCTTCCCGCCCTTTGCGCTGCTGAAAATGACCTTTAGTCCCGGTTGGTGGCTGCAACCGGGACTAAAGGGGGGCCTTTAGTCCCGGTTGGAGCCACCAACCGGGACTAAAGGTATTTGTATATAACCGCGCACTTAGAAAATTTTCAAACACAATTCACTTCGATCCTCCTCTCCTCCGACGGCGTCGACGACCACCTCGACGCCGCCAGGCTGCCGGACCTCGCCGTCGACGCCCTGCCCTGCCCCGACGCCACTGCCCTGCCCCGACGCCGCCGCGCCCCTGCCCTGCCCCCGATGCCGCCGCGCCCCTGCCCTTCCCCGACGCCGCCGCGCCCCTGCCCTGCCCCCGACGCCGCTCCACAACTAGCCGGCCGGCCAGGTACTCCCTCCTCCCTCCCACCCCTCTCTTCCCTCCTTCCTCCTTGTATGTATAAAGTTGACCCTGTTCAGAGAGTTGCAAGGTTTCATAGAGTTTGTTGAAATGTGTTTGCCATGTCCACAAGGTGTTTGTTGAAATGCTAGGGCTAGCTAGGGAACTTTGTTGTATGTTAAACTTGGCAGGATGATGTCTCCTTGGATGTTAGAGATGATGGTCAAGTTGGTTTGATAAAAGGAAAAACTTGTTAGTGCAAGTTTTATTAGAATTTAGTTTTGGACAGAAACTACAGGGAATTTTTTGGTGGACTTGCAAGATGAAATTGGGGTTGCCCTTCTGGACTTAAGGGTTTAGTTGGAAGGACTATAAGATGCAAAAAATTCAGAATTATTTGAGCAAGGAAAAATAGGGTTGTAGTTCAATGCCAAGATTGGACCAAAATTGAAAAATGGAAGTTGTGCTCAAAATTTTCAAATGACCAAAGTGGCTTTTTGCATAAAAATGATCTATAGGCATCAGAGGACTTCTCAAAAAATTTGTGGCATTTGAAAAGAATTATTTGAAATAGTTCTAGTGCAACAGGGTCATTCTAGAGTTTGAAAATACTAATAAAAGAATTTTTTTGAGGCCAAATCATTATGAAAATAATTACTACTGATGTTTATAATATAATTAAAAGGATTGGGAGAAAATTTTAAAACCCACATTAAAAGGATTGGTGACAAATATACTTGGTCAATATTTTGTCTTTAGAGTTGATTTAGAGTTCATTTTGATGTTCATTGTGATGTATGAAAACTTGGTCAATATTTTGTCTTTAGATTTTATTTAGAGTTCATTTTGATGTATGAAAACTTGGTCAATATTTTGTATTGTGGATGCCATGCCATGCTATTTTTCTCTAAGTTTGAAACTTGCTTTCAAATTGGTATCTAGCTAGCTACAATTTTTTTTATCAGGTTGTGGTGTTACATTCATGTCATGCCATTTGTTGCCATGCTAATTTTCACTCTCGGTGGAATTACAGGCTGTGGTGTTGCATCTCCGTGGTGTTGGTCACTTATCGTCCCTCCGCTGTTCAACAAAAGGTGTCCATTTGTTGTATATATGTTGAGTTTTGTTCATAGGATGATGGTTGGTTCATTTGTTGAGTTGTGTATTCATCTTGTGTATAAATCTTGTATTCATTTTGTATTCATCTTGTGTATAAATATTGTATTCATCAAATATCGTCATAACTTCGACATGAGGGGGGAGGAGTCCTCAACGATCGTCTATGTTTGCCACTAATCCATCTCTCATGGTTGTATATTGCCATGTTGTAATATTTGCAGAAACTATGGGCGGCAGAGATATAGAACAAGATAGGACGACTCATTAGATATGATTCTAGATAATGTCCAATGCCTCATATCGCGAATGTTGTTCATTGACTTCGACATGAGGGGGGGGGTCGTTAAAACATAACCCCGATAATTTCGGTATAACTTCGACATGAGGGGGGAGGGGGTCATTAAAACATAACCCCGATAATCCACTAATCCATTGCTCATATGCATATGATTCCTTGTCGTGATTAGGTCTATGTTTACCACTAATCCATCTCTCATGGTTGTATATTGCCATGTTGTAATATTTGCAGAAACTATGGACAGAGACTTAGAAAAAGAAGAGTTGTTGGGGGATATAATCCGCGACGGAGGTGATCCCTTGTCGTTTCTCAATGACACCGATGGTGCGGAAGGAGATCATGACGGCTCCGGTGATCGAGTGGAGGAGGAAGGAGATCATGACGGCTCCAGTGACCGAACGGAGGAGCAAGGAGATCATGACGGCTCCGGTGACCGAACGGAGGAGGGAGCCTTAACTGTTGCAAAGTCCGACGAGGTATATATACATATATTAATTAAGCCTCTGCTGACTTGATGCATTAATTGTTTTGTATGTACATATATTAACGCTTCTTTCTTCTTTTAATTAGCCATCCGGATCGAGCCAAACTTCCGTAAGGAGACGAGGCCCGAAGAAAAGGTTGCGCCAGGATGAAAGGTTCACGATCGAAGAAGTCGGTCGAGATGGCCAACCGATTGCTCCCAAGCGGAGCAGGAACACATTTATACATCAGTGCGGAGTGGTTGTTAGGGACCGCATCCCGATCAGCATCCAAGAATGGAATAAGAAGAAGGACCCTGAAGTTTCTTATGTCCAGGATAGATAGAAAGATGATCTTTGGACCTTGCTGATGACAAATTTCAGCCTACCGCCAGAGGCGGATCCGAATAAGTTCAAGGCATTTGCTCTTAAGAAGATGGCAGAACTATTCAAGAACTGGAAGAAAGATTTGAACAAAAAGTTTGTCGAGAAAGATAAGACTCCAGAATTCACTGGTGCATATGAGAAGATAAAAGATCACTGGCCCGCATTTGTGGCCTACAAGAAATCGGACAAGGGCAAGCAAAGGTCAGCGACAAATAAGCTAAATGCTGCAAAGAAGAAGTATCACCATGTTACGGGGTCAGGTGGCTACAGCAGAGCCCGGCCTACGTGGGACAAAGCTGAGCAAGACCTGCTTGCTAAAGGGGTCCAACCAGCGACATTGCACTGGCCAGATCGGTCAAGGACTTGGTTCTTCGGGGTTGGGGGAACTTTGGACCCAGACACAGGGGAGTGTGTTTGGACGAAAGCTCAACTTGCAATACCCGTCAAGAAGCTTCAGGAAGCAATCCAGGCAGCGCAGGAAGGGAGGTTACATCCCGACAGAGAGAATGACGAGCTGACACATGCCCTCGGGAATCCTGAACACCCTGGACGAACACGAGGCATATCAGGCTCCGTTCCGTGGAAGGATGGGTTTCCCGACAGCGATGGTTATAGAAGTCGACAGAGAAAGAAGAAAGCGGAAGCAAGCGAAATGCAGAAGATGAATGCAAGATTAGCGAAACTAGAGGAACTTGAGAGCCAGCGAGCTACCGGCCAACCATCTCAGCGGCACGAAGATCCTTCCTTCGACACTGCCCCAGAAGCTACCCCACCATCTCAGCGGAGAAGCAGCGTGGCTTCCACGGAGCTCCTTCAGCCTGATATCACGGCTCCTCGCTACCCCGTGGATAGTATCACGGAGACTGAACATTGTGTGCTAATGGCGAAATGCCAGAACCTGACCTTGAAGGCGGCGGTCGGATCTGTTTTACCTCCTCGAACTGAGGGAACTTTCCATTGCCGTCCGATTCCACATGGCTATGCTATTGTCATGGTGGATGAGATAATGGCGGGATTTGAGGGGCTGGAGCTTGACTACCCTACAGGTGAAGGGGAGGATCTTCTGGAAAATGCCTTAAGGAGTACCTGTCTATGGAGAAAGGAGTACATCAAGCTTCCAAACTGGACGCCGCCTCAGCAGACGCAGCCGGATCCTCAGCAGACTCCTCCTCACAGTCCAGTTGTGCTATCTCTGCTGCCTGAGTCGTCTCCGGCGCATCATCCATCTCCGCCGCCTCAGCGGACTCTAACGGAGGAGGCCCCTCAGCAGAATCCTCCTTCACCTCAGCTGTCTCCGGCGCGTCAGCCGTCTCCGCCGCCGCAGCTGCCTCCGCCGCGTCAGCGAACTCCGCCTCGTCAGCAACAGCGGAAGAGAGCCGCCGCCGCTCCGGCGGCTAGCAGTACAAAAGGCAGGAAGAAATTCAAATATGGTTCAAGCCTCAAGGTTCCTCCAAAGTTACCATATGAGAGGACTGACGAGGAAAACAAGGACATCAGTGCTGCCGAAGTGCAGGCCCATTTTGCACGGAAAGTTCCACCTCCGAAGGAAAACATATATCCGGTAAAGGCGAATCGCACTCTGGATGCCCTTACGCGACCACCTCCGCCTCCGCTGCTATCAAACTATGACCGCACTATTGCAAAGACATATGACAAAGCTAAGAGTCGGTCGAGAAGTAGCAGTACTGGTGCAAGAAGTGGGAAAACAATTCCCCAGCTCGGCGAACAGGAAAAGCAATCGTGCCCCCCGCTCAAGGTGTTTACCGATACCCCGGGGGTAGCGGCCGTTGCTCCTGGTTTCAAACCTGGTGATTACCTAGGCGATGATGTACATTTTGAAATCGCTAAGCCAGTAGACACCTTTAAATACCAGCACGGGAAGCGTCTCGTCAGAAGTGATGATCTGGAACAAGATCTACCAACGATGATGCGAACATTACATAAATGGTACTTGGAAACCTGCAAGGATGGGACGGCTAGTATCTTGGTGGGAATTAAGGATGAGCACGAGTTCGTTGGAGTCGACTCGATCTTCATTGAATTTGACGAACTCTTTCAGTTATACAATCAAGCCGCCCTCGACAAAAGACTCGTGGCTTGTTATTGTCTGTAAGTATTATTTCTGTAATTAAGTCTCTAGCTCAGCTCATTCATTGCATGTATATAATTATCCTCACTATATTATGCAGATTGAAGATCGTTGAATTTAAAAAAGGACAAATCTATGACATTGGGTTCATTAACCCAAATATCGTAAATGAATGGTCGGTACAGAAGATCCCCGAGGAGACTGAGAAAATCTTGCTCAGCTCGTTCCTTCGACACCAAAACAAAAGGGAAATACTCTTTCCTTACAACTTCAAGTGAGTGTTACTGTCTTCTGCATATTCTGTTTCGCTGACTCGAGGTTAAGTGTAATTGATGAGTTATGTGCGCGCAGCTTCCACTTTATTCTGCTAGCCATTCAGCTTGACGAGGGAGCAGTAACTGTCTTGGACTCGAGACGTAAAGAGGCTACGAAGTATGCGGACATGATTGAAATGCTCCAGAAGTAAGTTCAATCATTATTGCACTATATCGGCAACTTTCGTTCATTTCCTGATATCAAGTAATCATTTTCTTTGCCGGGCAGGGTTTGGAAAAAGTTCATCACGCAGGTTCAGGGTGAATGGAGACCGGAGCTGCGATTTAAACAACCCAAAGTAAGTAGTACTAGCTAGTTCTACGCATCTCTCATTGATTCTAGTTTCAATACCATTATCATGGTTGATTATCATTTTGATTGAACTCTATTCTCGTAAAGTGCATGTGGCAGGAAACCGGAACTGAGTTATGTGGATACTACGTTTGCGAGTTCATTCACCAAAAGACCACCGAGAGGGGCTTCAATAAACAACAATTTGAAGTACGTAAACAATATTCATAATTTTATTTTATCACCATCAATTGTGTTGATTTCATTCATATATATATATATATATATATATATATATATATATATATATATATATATATATATTGACCCCCCTTCTTTAAATTAGACCTGGCAGAAGTGGAACGTACTCCTACCAGCTGATCGCATACGCGCAATTCAAGAGGAGTTGGCGGGATTCTTTGTTGACCACGTCATTCCTAAAGACGGAAAATGCCATCGGGAATTGCAAACCTGTTGAATAGATATATGCATCAACGTGTACTATCTGTAGTAGCATCGAATAGATATACGAAAACTTGTTGTTCGACCAACAAGCACGGAGAAAGAGAGGTCACTTCTCTCTATATATTGATCATGCATGACGATGTTGTGTAATTAATGGTTCCTTCATTGCTTACTAGCTAGCGTCGAGTTCTCTCTATATGTAGTAGCTAGCATCGACCAAGCACGGAGAAAGAGAGGTCACTTCTCTCTATTAGCTAGCTAACACAATATGAAACCCCTAAACCCTCCAAAACCCCTAAACCCCTCCCCCCTTTCAAAAAAAAAAAAACCCAGCGCCTGCGAGCTGCTGACGCGTGGCTGCTTTTTGGTCCCGATTGGTATTACCAACCGGGACTAAAGGTCCTCCTGCCTGAGTGCTGCGCAGCGGCCACGTGGAGACCCTTTAGTCCCGGTTGGTGTTACCAACCGGGACTAAAGGTCCTCCTGCCTGCGCGCCCCACAGCGGCCACGTGGAGCACCTTTGGTCCCGGTTCGTAGGCCAACCGGGACTAAAGGTTTTAGGCATTTGTCCCGATCGTTTTGTCCCGGTTCCAGAATCGGGACTAAAGGCCCTCTGAAACCGGGACTAATGCCCTGTTTTGTACCAGTGATGTCAGACCGTGAAGAAGGAACATGAACCTATCTCCCTGCTGCAAAATGATCTTTTAAGAAAAGAGAACAACCACATGCTCTGTCCGTATGGTCACAACAAAACTAGATAATCAATACAAGTCTTTATTCCTACCTAACCTACAACATTCAGCCGCATTTATTTTCTGAAACATTTATACACCAGTGCCCAAACAAACAATGTTGTAAACTGAGTCTTCACGCAAATACGAGGGAGGCTAATGCGAAAGAAGAAGCAAGGAAGGAACATAGATAGAAGTTTGTCACCATGTTCCGAACATTGATTTTGACTGGAACCAAAAATCTTTCCCGAGTGTGAGCTTGAGAGGTATCGAGAACATAGTGATCACTTGATATCAATGAAAATCCGCAAATTGTTAGCCTTCTGCTTAGGCCTCCTCCACAGCTCCACTCCGGCTTGCTCTCAGAGATGTCCACTGCCGTGGCCTATCCATTGGATGACTAGCGCCGTATGTGGCCAGGTTAGGAATGTTTAAGTACACCTTTACAAGGTTGTGAGAGTAGAAGGGGAGGGGAAGGCTGTCAGTAGTTGCTAGCCAAGTAGAGTAGCCCTTCATCTCCTGGTACATGGTACACCTCCAGGAAGAACTTGTGTAGGAATGTCTGCATCGACGACACTCTGCATGCCATGACCCTTGCAATACCACCTCCTCCATAGCTTCGCTACAGCTACTTCTCAGAGACACCGACCGCCATGGCCGGTTGATTGGATGACCTGAGACGCATGTGGCCAAGTAAGTGATGTATCACTAGTCACTCAATAAGAGTTATCTTTGCATCTGATGTTAACATGCATAATTTCATTATCAAACTCATATTCATTTCAGAGATAAGTAAATTTCTATACCATCTAAATAATTTGGTGTCTGAATCTGAAATTGTGTGTATCCATAGAACTCCATTGTTTGTGATGTTCTAGAAACAAGCAAAATTTCAAGTTCCGACATATCATATTCATTTCAGAGGTATGTAAATTTTATAACCCTAGAACTAATGATTATTAATTGAACCTGAAATTCTTCAGCACTTCAACATTAGGGTAACTTTTGAGACTTTTTTGAAAGTTTTGAAGAAGTTCCGTAAGTTGGTTTCATTGAATGGTTTTTCAGTTGCACATGTATCTAGGTGCTTGGCTATGCAAGTCACTATTGCACTTGAAGTGTGTTTGTTCAAAAGCTTGTATAATAAGTTGTGTCAGCGAGAGTTGCAAAGACTAGGCGATGGTGGTCACCTTTGTTGTCTTGGCGAGATGGTCAAAGCTAACAATGTATTGTAAGATGATGACCAACTGAGTTTGCTCCCGAAACTAATTGGAGTGCTTAATTTATATGAACCAAGTTTGATGTGACATGGCTGCGTTAGTAGCTCGATATATGTTAAATAGATAAAAGTACCTACTAAGATATACTTTGGCCAAAAAGCTGAGGAACGCATGAGTTGGCAAGAGCAGCCACTTGAATTCCAGGATTTGTTTCCAACACTTGTCACTTAAATACTGAAATCAATTTACTCTTCATTGATCAAGTCAAAATCTGGGCGTGGATCACCACGGCCCCGCGTCGCTCCGCACAAGCGACACGGGCAGCGAAGCTAGCTACCGCCGACAGCCGCCCCTCCGCCGTCCTCCCCCTCGCCGCCGCCGGGGTGTGCCGCCGGTCAAAGGCCGTGTGGCAGCGGCGGCGGCGGGCCTTCGTCTTCTCCAGGGCACGGGAGCTCCCGTGGCTGGTTCGTGCGGGAGCCAGTGCGAGGTTCGGCCCGCGAGCGGCGCCGGCGGTCGGGAGCTCCTCTTCTCCGTCGGGCGGCGGATTTGGGGCCCTCGCGCCCGGATCTGGTGCGGTGGTGGGCGCGCAGCCGTGGGGGCCCCGCGCGGGCGGCTGGTGCGCGGCGGAGGTGCGGGTCTGCACGGGGAGGCGCGGGGTGCGCGCGGTCGCGACGGTTCTGGTGCTCGGCCAGTGGCTAGCGGCGGCAAGGGGCGGCTCGGGCGCACAAGAGCGGCCGCGCAGGGTGGCGCGGCGGCCGCGGATCTGGCGGGTCCGCGCGTTTTGAGAGGTGCGGCGGCCGCTGCACCGTGAGGTGGAGCCGGTGGACGTCGACCGGGGGATTGTGTGCTGTGCAGTGCTTCGGATCTGCTCGGATTCGGAGGTGTGGAGGAGCTCCGGGCAAAAGTCCAGCACTGACTTTGGGTCGGTGCCGGCAACAGCGGCGACATGGCCATGGTGTCGTTCCCCTTCTTGAAGGTGTTGCCGTGGTGCTCCATTACACGACTCTCCGGGAGAAATCTCTAGCTTCGGATGGTCGAAGCGGGTGATGACGGTGGCTACGTCGTTTCCTTCTTTGAGGCATCGCCTTGGAGAGTCTGCATATTGCGGTTTGCACGTATCTCTTCGTCGGCGGGGCAGTGGACGTCGGGGCTGCGGCTCCGGGTGGTTTGTGTTTGTGTGCCGAGATGGCGATCTCGGGAACAATGCGAGTGGCAGCTCTATGAGGTGGATGTCGGGGCGGCGGCCCCGAGAGGATCTCTGTGGCGACCAGGCTTCTGTGGCAACGATGATGGTGGGAGCGATGTCGCCGACGCGGCGATGGTTGCGGTAGTCGGCTCTTCTCCGGCGTGTCCGCGGTTTTGCCTCGGTTTGTTTGTTGCTGTGGAGTCGAAGCTGCGGCGGCGGGGCCCTGTGGTATACGATGACTAGCTGCGAGTGGCCCGTTCGGCGATCTTCCGTGGCGCCAGCTTTCACCTGGTTTTGTTCTTCTGAGTTCTCCGTCAGAGTCGGAGCTGCGTTGCCTGGCCGCAGGTCGACATGTTGTCGATTAGGGTGGGCTTTGCCCTGTGTGTGTCTGTCTTTGGGAGTGGGCTTGGCCCTTGTTGTTCCGGTTTTTGCCCGGTTTTCCGTAATTAACTGGGCAATTCTCTTCTGCTTAATTAATAGATGAGGCAATCTTTGCCTCCGTTTCGAAAAAAAATTTACTCTTCATTTCTTACCTCTGAACCAACTGAATGGGTCATAGCTATGTCTCTCCAAGTGGAGTGATTTCAACTGTCTAAAAGTCTAATGATCAAGTGTTGAGGATCATTTCAAGTATTAAAGACAGGGGCATTTCTATATGAACTTTACAAGAGGAAGCAAAGTGACCAATCACATGCTCTAACTCTATGGCCACTACATAACATGGAATCAATAGCAGTCACTAATATCTGTACGAGCTTCATTGCTTCATTGCATTTATTCAGTGAAACATTGTAGTACAACCATAACAACCCAAACTATGCTATAAAAGGCAGCAGAGGGGAAATGTGAAGGGGCTTGATAGAAAAGCAAGGAAAAGGGATAACAGTTGGTCTTCACGTTTCTAACCATGACTTTAATGGTGAAAAAAATGATTCCATGTCTTGAGAGGGGACGCCGACGTGTTTTTCCATTCTACGCGGTCCTGTATCCATCCGGTGGCCGGTCCGGACGTATTTTTCTCGTAAACAGGAAGCAAACCAGTGGGGGGGGGGGGGGGGGGGTATTGCGGGTGTCCTGACCGCTGGCACGCACACCTCCAACCTCTCCGTTGCGCGCACCATTTCCCGCCTGGAGAAGCCAGCGCCGCATTCATGCCGGCCTAGAGCGACCGCGACCTCTCACTGCAGCCGGCATTGAAGCGGCGCGCCGGCCGAGAGCGCCGCCCGTGCCGCTTCACGGTGCACGCGGCGTCCCTCCGCATTCAAACGGCACCCGCCGTTCGCCTCCCTTCATTAAACATGTGCGGTTGCCGAAGAATCTACTCCAGCGCCACTGCCCGTTCGTCAGGTGCCCACCATTAATTAACCACCTCGCCACTTGGCCTGCCATCCGCATGCTATTTAAACTCCAGGCCCGGCAACAGCCGCATCCAACCTCCTCCACTCCCTATCTTCTCTCGGCACCACACCCGCCATGGCCTCCTCGAGCTCCAAAGCCCTATAGGATAGTATCTTGTCCAAACAAAAGAAGGAGATCGCCGCCATTGCGGTCGGCTGGCAGGCCCGCAGACGACCGAGCTCTCCCAAGGCCAACACTGCGGACGAGCCAATGGAAGAGACGGCCGACGACGAGCCGGCTCCACCGTCCTCGCCGGCCCATGCTGGCATCACCATGGTCGAGCCGCGGGCTAACCACACCGACATGGTGTTGGAAGAGCGGGAGGACGCGTTTTGGCAGGCGTAGGCCAGCCACTTGTACTTCTTTGCTTGAGTATAGCAATTTCGAGTTGTTGACTTGTACTTCTTTGCTTGAGATGGCAGGTCTGCTCACACACTCATCTATGTTGGAATGGAGATAGTACTGTACTTGATAAGTCAAGTCAAATATGGCCTTTCTTTTCAAGATAAGACGCTGACTAATCCCATATGAAAACTTAGACATCAAGAGCAAATGTTCCGGATCAGTACATGCTTGGATTTTAGGTCAACCGGAAAAGTATATCAGGAACGATTTTGCACAGTTAAATGGTTTCTGTCAAGAAAAAGAATTACCTTTACTTTCAGGTTTAGAAACTTTACAAGTTTGTTTATTCTGCTGATAAACGATGGAAATACAAGGGACTACCGTTCAAAAAAGAACTTTTTTCTCAGAAAAAATAAATACAAGAGCCCTTTTTTCCCTTTAAAAAAATGAACTTGTTTATTTTGTGGATAATCAATATCAACGAGAACTAATAAATACGTAGCAAGTTAGATCTGGCATGACAGCGTTATTACCTCTATATTTAAAATAAATAAAAACACACACTAAATATACAGTTTGGCCAAAAGCAGAGAAAGGCATGCATTGGCAAGAGCTGCCACTCGAATTTAGGGATTTGTTTTCACTACTCATCACTTAAATACTGAAAGCATGTACTCTTCATTTTTCTTGCCTCTGACGGAACTGAGAGTCTTATGTTTGTACTAGTGGTAGTGATTTGTACTGTCTAAAGGTCTAATGTTCAAGTGTTGAGTATCGTTTCAAGTAGATGTGCAAAATTATTCTAGAAAAAGAAATAGACATCTCTATAGGAACTTGACAAGAGAAGTGACCAATCACATGCTCTCTTACCATATGGCCTCTATATAACAAGGGAATAAATAGTAGTCACTTGTATTCTTATCCGAGCTTCATTATTTAATTGCATTTATTCAATGTAACATTGTAGTACAACCATACTAAACCAAACTAAGCTATAAAAAGCTGCATAGAGCAAGTATGAGGGGCTTGAAAGAAGAAGCAAGGAAGAGAGGCAAGAGTTGGTCTTCACGTTTCTAACCCTGATTTTAACGGGGACAAAAATGATTCGATGTGATGAGCTTGAGAGGCATGGGGAACTTGGTGAGAACTGGGCAGCTATACAGCCAGGGTCGGCGTGCTTCATGTCCTTGCTGCACGGCTTCCGATCGCTGCTTCATCAGCTCGGGCCTTCACGGTCCTCTGCTACTATTGGCTTTGGTCGCACCGGAACAACATCGTCTTTGGAAATTATGCAGCCATGATTGTATCCTTTGAAGACGCAGGCTGCACACCGTGTGCCGTAGTGATGTCCATATTTGGTTTGGCTTCCCGGCTCTGGTCAATTTTCCGCCCTGTTCTCTGCGTCGGATCAGCCAAGCCAAGCTGCAAAGGACTCAACATACTCCATCGAGTTGGTTGTCCTCCTTGCGGTTGGCCGGTTGCTGCTTGTTCTGAGCCACGAGAGCATATGGCTGGAAAGGCGTCAGGTCAGATCGGGCATGCCTAAGCATTCGTTTGTTTTGCCTACAAAGTACTCCAGCTGGTTTGTCTCGTCTCAGTTATTGATGATGTCATGATCTGGCCGACGTTAACCAGCGTCTGTTGTCATCCACTCACTTAATCAAGTTGCACATTACATATCCTAAGTAACACTCTCAAGTCTGAAACAACCGTTGCTAAGTTGATCTGCGCCGGACTTCAACATTACACCCTGGATGTGTCAGACCATGCAAGGAACATGAACTAATGTAAGGAGGTTTACTTTATGCTGAACGTTTCTCAACCATGAACTGTATCTCTCGGTTTCTCTGTACTTCGTGTTCAGTAATCTGAAACACACTTTAATTCATTCATGCACCATTTCTGAACTCCCACCTGCAGCGCTCTTCAATATTGCAATTGACGTGGCCTGTCACACGGCTCTGAAACTGTATGCTACACTCTTATGATGATTCATATTTGTGTTGTGTTTGTTAGACAACTCTGAATCTGTACTCTATTGGCTGTACTTAACTATGATGATTTGTATTGGCTTATTAATTTGCCAACAATTCAGCATATCAAGATGATGGATCATGGAGACGGCGTTGTGATTTGATGTTTCGTTCTTTATAATTTCTTCAGAGTTCATGTTCGCTCATGCTTCGTGCTCTCCTCTCATGTAACAAAGCATAAAAAACAACTTTGTATATTAGTTAACTGGGGAACGTATTGCAAATAAAATTTTATAGTAGTTAATTTAGAACTGTCTTACATATTTGAGTTATGATTGAAAGGGAATGTTGAAACGGTGTGGTAACCACCTCACATTTTTATGCTTACTAAATCTCTCTCAATATAGAAAAGTCTTGGATATCAAAGTAACTAAATCACATGTACAGAAAAGAGAACTAATCTGTATTGAAACTAACTCTTATTGACCTGTATATATACTTGGCTCCTAAGGGATCGCATACATGCTTTATCAAACTTTAATCCATCTTTATATAATAGTTTGAGTTTCGTGATGGCTTCTTTGCCATGGTTTGCTAGCAACATCCTGCTTAGGGTTGCTCCTATTTATATATGCCATGAGTGTTACAAATATCGATAACTACACCATCTGTGGCTGAATTAAACAATTGTAAAAGTTAGCATGTGATGTTTGTTGAGCAATGATGATGCCTGAGCCACACACAACATTGATCACTTGCAGACCTCCCATATATAACTAGCTTATTCCCCATGTAGTAGGATCACATCTAGTTGCTGGGGGGTGGGGTGGGGGGGGGGGGGGTGGGGGGGAATACAACAATATAAGAGGAGAGCAACAATGAGCAACGGGATAAAGGGCACGAACGGTCATATTGCATGATCTAGCGGGAATGGGATGCATTGAAAAATGATGAAGCCACAAAGCACTAGACGACCTGCTGCTCTTCTTTTTTACTTTTAGGATGTGCACATCACGATTCTATGTAGTTAAGTTGGCGTGAGCCTAAACACCATCAAGTGGAGAGTTGATCACTCAAGTGTCATGCTAGATCGTGTCTTGGTCTCCTACGCCATAGTGGACCAAAGCAATGACAAAGTTTCATCAGTGACATGGTATGTGCCGATAGAGATACTCTGTTCCAAAACGCCAACCGCTTTAGAGCAAATGGTGAAAGGCCACGTTTTTCCGTTGGTGAACACAGGCCAAGTCACTGCCGAGCGGCAGGGGAGGGGAAATATCTCATTCCTCTTCCATGTTGTTCACATAGATAGGATTTATGTTCCGTGGCTCTTTATGTATGTTGGAGGGATTTGATGATCGCAAGTGTCATCGATCCATCTGCACCTGGTCAATCGGTGAGAATTGGCCCAATCATCTACAATTGGTCATCTAATGACAGTATCTACGATCCAAGATCATAACACCAAATGTTTCCTTAAAATTTTAAGACCACACTATATGTTATACAATTACTACACGTTCAGGGAAATCCGGTCTTGTGATGCGATGCATTAGTGCACCATTTTCTGAACTCATGCATTTTGAGCAATAATGAGCACCACTGCATATATTGCTCTTTACTCTTCCATTTGATGTGATCTCTAAAACTGTATGCTACATATTTGATTGGGAAAAATATATTTTCCGTCCCTCAACTTTATCGATAGTTTAGAGATGGTCTCTTAATTTGAAAACCAGAAAAACCTTGTCCCTCAACAGTCAAAACCGGTTACTTTTCGTCCCTCCGGCTACTCTAGGTGGTTTTGGCTGACGCAGACTCCGGGTGGTGAAGCCCTTGGGTAAAAAGAAAAGAAAAAGACACACACATGCAACACTCATGTTTACGTCATCATTGAAACAAAACGCCGAACAGTTTATGTGTATGGTGCTCACACGGGCCATGCTTCTCTCACCGGCCATGTTAGCGCGCAGCCACCACGTCCCACCGGAGCAGCAGCTGTATTCCTCTGCATGCCGCAAGACGTACCCGTCCTACCAAGCTAGAGCTACAAGGCTAACCAGTGCAAGTCAGTGGCCCGGCGGCCAGTGCGGAGCCAGGAAAAATGCATGAGGGGGCCAGGTTGTTGTTAATCCTTGTTGGGGAGGGCCAGCCCACTAGATTACAGGGCCCTGCTGGTCTCCCTGTCTCCGCCACTACCAGCGGCACCGCCTACAATAAAAGCGGGCGCTGAGCAGCACATGAGAGACGGTCAGCAACGGCGGCAGCATCGTCAGCACCGCCGCCATCTCGTCACCTTCTCGCATGCCATGGCGGCAGAGGCTCTCTCATCGTCGCCGGAGGCCGTCACAGCTCAACCTGGCGGACCTCAATTCATGTCCGTGCGAGGACGGTACACGGGGAGGCGGAACCTGAGCGCTAAAATGATCACCATGGAGGGGCTCAATGTGCACCTGGTAAGGAAGGTCGGACCAAGACGACGGTGACAGAATCGAAGTCCCGATGCGCTCGGGTGCCCTACCACGTTGTGATGTGTTGCACACAAAGGCACTCCGTCCTTGTCTTAAGGCAAGACATCCATGAGCGCGTCGGCCTCGTTGTCGTCTTCTACCAATGGCATCAACAGGTCGTGATCGCCGCGTGGTGCATGCAAATTCCTACGATGGCAGTGCATGCACTACAAGAAATATGTCAACTTGTGACCTTCTCTCAGTGACCCTGGGTGAATTGGTCGTAAATCTATGACCATTTCAAACCAATTGGTTGTAAGCTGTTTGGGAGGGTCCAAACCCTAAACAATAATGACCATTTTGGTCAGAAAGGTCGTAATTGCCTGACACGAAATGGTCGTAAATTTGTGAACATTATTTACAATGTTATTTCTTGTCGATTATGACCAATTTAGATAGTCGTAATTTCTACGATGATTTGATTTGGCATGACTTGGCAGACACCTCAGAAATCTCGCCTACATGGCGTGTTTAGGTGTCATTATCACTTACATGTCACTATTTAGCACTTTTTTTTCCTATTAACAGGTGGGACCCGTTGATCTTACGCGTGGGACCAACACCACCCACATATTCCCATTTGACATGTGGGGCCTGCCCCACCAAGTGGGACCCGCATCACTCACGGGTTTGAATGACGTGTAGGACCCACCCTACCGACCTGGCACGTGGGGTCTGCAACACCTACAGTCCCACCGACTTGACGCGTGGGACCAACATCACTCAAAGTTTACCAATGACATGTGGAACCCATCGTACCATAGGACCCGCCATACTTACATGTGGGACCGGGGGGCCTACATGTCAAACGTGGGCGGAGGAAATATTTCCATGTAAAAAGGGTGCGGGCAGGGGTTCGATCCCGCGACGTCGTGATGTGGTGCGAGAGCGCCAACCATCAGGCTAGCCCTCGTCTTGTGATAAATTGCCACACGGAGTTTACTTATAGAGATAGTTGTCTGTTGGGCTTGATGTGCAACTGGACCAACCTCACGACGCCCTCCAGCCATCTTAATTCATAAATCCAACAAAAAAATGCTGGGTGGGGATTCGAACACGCGCCCCTCCACCTTTGCATAGTGTGGAGACTAGAGAGGCTAACCATCAGACCACAACACAATTTGTGAAAAAGTACCCAGCCGGCTCATTTTAAACATACAATTCCTGCTAGGTTTGGGCCTCGGCTGAACAAGCCCACTATTTGTTTTCTTTTTTGTGTGCCGAATGGGCCAACAGCTCATAGGCCAATAGAATATGCATGTGTGGAAAACGTGGGCTTCGCACAACTTTGAGTCCATATAAATAAAGGGAGTTCAAATTTTAATCAAGCATTTGAAAATGTTTAAATGTGTATAGAAAAAATGTTGACCATGTATTAAAAAAATAAATCTTCTATATGAATTTTTTTAATAAAGCATTTGAAAAATATGTATAAAAAATGTTGACCATGTATTAAAAAAATTTAATCTTGTATTTAAAAAATGTTAACCAAGAATTTGGCAATGTTAAAATGTGTATAAAAAATGTTGACCATTTATTAAAAAATAATAATCTTGTATTCGAAAAATGTTAACCAAGCATTTAAAGAATGTTAAAAATGTGTATGAAAAGGGTTCCCTGGTGCAATGACTAAATGGTTCAGTGGCAGCGCCACGGCGCAATTACAACAAATTGCATAAAAAAGGGAGCTATGGCGCAATTACAACAAATTGCATAAAAAAGGGGACTCCCTGGGACTCGAATGTTATAAAGAAACTTAAAAACAAGAATTTGAAAAAATGTTTGCATAAAGAAACTCCCTGGGACTCAATGTATATATTTCAAAAACTTAAATCTTATAAAGAAACTTAAAAACAAGAATTTGAAAAAATGTTAACATAGTATAAAAATTTGTTAGTCAGTTTTAAAAAATGGTTATAACTTCTAAAAAAATGTTCGTTTCAATGAAAAAATGTTCCCGTGTTTCAAAAAAAAAATTGGGCACTCTTTCCTATCCAAATCATTGCCTCATGACAAAATCCAGCTCCATTTGCCTAGTAAATCTTCCTCAGCAAATTTCTAAAGTTTCTGTTCAGCTAGAAGCTTTGTGAAGGAAGTACTAGCTAGGCATATCATAATGAGTTGAATTTCTGGTAATATTTTCAGTTTGTGAAGCAACTATATTTTATATTGCTTTATAATTGCTGAAAATTTGCCAGGACATGACCATGCCCATAGAACCTCCCTCCAGCAAATTTTAGCTCATTTAATTTAGCCAGTTGCCCTCAATATTTTTCCCAATTTTTAGTTCAGTGGAGAGCATTGTGAAGGAAGTACCATCTTTATTTATCCAAATGGTATGAAATTTTTAAAGTGCCTTCATATGCCCAAATTATCATCCTCCTCCAAATTGCAGCTCAATGCAATCATCTATGTGAGTCCAGCTTCAATTTCTATTTTCTAGCCAGATTGACACATTGCAAAGCAAGTGCTAGCGAGACCCCTCCTATTGCCCTCAAACTTTTTGGGAACTCTTCCATATCCAAATAATTGCCACATGCCAATATTCAGATCCATTTGCCTAGTAAATCTTTCTCAGCAAATTTCCAAAGTTTCTATCCAGAGAGAAGCTTTGTGAAGGAAGTACTAGCTAGGTTTATCCAAATGATCTGAGATTTTTCCAAATCTTCCATATACTCAAATCATCACTATCCACAAAATTTGAGCTCTATCCAACAATCCATGTGAGCTCATTATCCAATCTTTTATTCTGGTCATATTTTCAATTTGTGAAGCAACTATATTTTATATTGCTTAATTATTGCTGAAACTTTACCAGGGCATGTTCCTACCTATATAACTTCCCTCCACCAAATTTAAGCTCATTTCATTTAGCAAATTTCTCTCACTAATTTTCCCAAAGTTCTGTCCAGAGAAGAGCATTGTGAAGGAAGTACCACTTTGGCATGTCCAAATGGTATCAAATTTTTACAGTGCTTTACTATGCCCAAATGACCATCCTCCACCAAATTTCAGCTCAATCCATTCATTCATTTGAACCCAGCTTCAACATCCATATTTCTGTCCAGTGTGGTACTTTGCAAAGCAAGTGCCACCTAGGCTCCTCCATTAGAGCTGCAAATTTGCCAAGACAGTGTCCTTAGTAGATGATCATCCTCAGCCAAAACTCAGGCCCATTGGCCATGTGAATTTCCCCCACCGCTAATCAAACACTTGGCTGCTAATTCATGTTTGAGCTTAGTTAAGTCTCCTCGCGAGATTCTTCTGTTGTATTCTTCTTCCTAACACCTACCGGGGGAGTGCCCAACCCACCAGACATGCCTAGGCCGCCCATAATGCGTGGCAACGCCACGGTCACGCGGTGACCTCGCGGCTGGCAGGCCAGTTTACGCGCTCTGGAGTTGGGGCCCTCGACCACCGTCCAAACCTCGATGTCTCACCACCACACCATGTATATCTGATTAAATAGATACTTATGTACCTATAAATGATTTTTGGAAAAAATAAAGAGCAAACTATAAGGCAGCTGCAGTTCAAATTTGACCCGCTTCCTACTGAATCGGTGGAAATTTGTCTTTTCCACGAGAGGTGGATCAAAGCTTTTGACATGCAACCATTTGGTCAATTGTACATTAAATATGGCCTAATATTTTATAAAATTGATTTGGTCCAATTTTGCAACAAATATATGGTAGGTCCTTCACAAAAAAACTCATTTTGGGCACTCAAAAAATTGAAAATAAAATTTTCGTCCAAAGAATATGAAAACTTCCTTAGGCAACATTGTTTGCCATTCCAAGATGCACCCTTGTGCACAATATGAGATCATTTGAACAAACTATGCCATGAATGTAGCCATAAGATTGATTATTTGGCTTGAAAGCCATGAATCTTCACACATGATAACTCATTTCTGAGAACACTTTTTTAAAATAATTGCCGTATTACAAGTTTATTATTTTTCCTGATAACTTGGTCACATATAATGACACGATGCGAAGGTTTTCAATTTTTTTGATTTTTTTTTTAATTTCTTATGCCCATTTCAAAATGCGGTCAAAATGACGGGCATGACCGTTCGTAGCTAGGGGTTGAATCTTGCAAAACTTTTGGAGTTTCTCTGATTAAATAGATACTTATGTACCTATAAATGATTTTTGGAAAAAATAAAGAGCAAACTATGAGGCAGCTGTAGTTCAAATTTGACCCGCTTCCTACTGAATCGGCGGAAATTTGTCTTTTTCACGAGAGGTGGATCAAAAGCTTTTGACACCCAACCATTTGGTCAATTGTACATTAAATATGGTCTAGTATTTTATAAAATTGATTTGGTCCAATTTTGCAACAATTATTTGCTAGGTTCTTCACAAAAAAATCCATTTTGGGCACTCAAAAAATGGAAAATGAATTTTTCGTGCAAAGAAAGTGAAAACTTCTTTAGGCAACATTGTTTGTCATTCCAATATTCACCCTTGTGCACAATAAGAGATCATTTGAACAAACTATGCCATGAATGTTGCCATAACATTGGCCATTTGCCTTGGAAGCCATGGATCTTCATACATGATAGCTCGTTTCTGAGAACACTTTTTAAAGACATTTGTTGTAGTCTAGGTTTGTTATTTTTCCTGGAAACTAGGTCACATATAATGACACGATGCGAATGTTTTCAATTTTTTTGATTTTTTTTGAATTTCTTATGCCCGTTTCAAAATGCGGTCAAAACGGCGGGCATGACCGTTCGTAGCTAGGGGTTGAATCTTGCAAAACTTTTGGAGTTTCTCTTATTAAATAGATACTTTAGTACCTAGAAATGATTTTTATAAAAAATAAAGAGCAAACTATGTGCCTGCTGTAGTTCAAATTTGACCCACTTCCTACTGAATCGGCGGAAATTTATCTTTTTCACGAGAGGTGGATCAAAAGCTTTTGACACCCAACCATTTGGTCTATTGTACTTTAAATTTGGTCTAGTATTTTAGAAAAGTGATTTGGTCCAATTTTGCAACAATTATTTGCTAGGTTCTTCACAAAAAAATCCATTTTGGGCACTCAAAAAATGGAAAATGAATTTTTCGTGCAAAGAAAGTGAAAACTTCCTTAGGCAACATTGTTTGTCATTCCAATATGCACCCTTGTGCACAATAAGAGATCATTTGAACAAACTATGCCATGAATGTTGCCATAACATTGGCCATTTGCCTTGGAAGCCATGGATCTTCATACATGATAGCTCGTTTCTGAGAACACTTTTTAAAGACATTTGTTGTAGTCTAGGTTTGTTATTTTTCCTGGAAACTAGGTCACATATAATGACACGATGCGAATGTTTTGAATTTTTTTGATTTTTTTTTGAATTTCTTATGCCCGTTTCAAAATGCGGTCAAAACGGCGGGCATGACCGTTCGTAGCTAGGGGTTGAATCTTCCAAAACTTTTGGAGTTTCTCTTATTAAATAGATACTTTAGTACCTAGAAATGATTTTTAGAAAAAATAAAGAGCAAATTATGTGGCTGCTGTAGTTCAAATTTGACCCGCTTCCTACTGAATCGGCGGAAATTTGTCTTTTTCACGAGAGGTGGATCAAAAGCTTTTGACACCCAACCATTTGGTCAATTGTACATTAAATATGGTCTAGTATTTTAGAAAATTGATTTGGTCCAATTTTGCAACAATTATTTGCTAGGTTCTTCACAAAAAAATCCATTTTGTGCACTAAAAAATGGAAAAGGAATTTTTCGTGCAAAGAAAGTGAAAACTTCCTTAGGCAACATTGTTTGTCATTCCAATATGCACCCTTGTGCACAATAAGAGATCATTTGAACAAACTATGCCATGAATGTTGCCATAACATTGGCCATTTGCCTTGGAAGCCATGGATCTTCATACATGATAGCTCGTTTCTAAGAACACTTTTTAAAGACATTTGTTGTAGTCTAGGTTTGTTATTTTTCCTGGAAACTAGGTCAACATATAATGACACGATGTGAATGTTTTCAATTTTTTTGATTTTTTTTGAATGTCTTATGCCCGTTTCAAAACGGCGGGCATGACCGTTCGTAGCTAAGGGTTGAATCTTGCAAAACTTTTGGAGTTTCTCTTATTAAATAGATACTTTAGTACCTAGAAATGATTTTTAGAAAAAATAAAGAGCAAACTATATGGCTGCTGTAGTTCAAATTTGACCCGCTTCCTACTGAATCGGCGGAAATTTGTCTTTTTCACGAGAGGTGGATCAAAAGCTTTTGACACGCAACCATTTGGTCAATTGTACATTAAATATGGCCTAGTATCTTAGAAAATTGATTTGGTCCAACTTTGCAACAAATATTTGCTAGGTCCTTCACAAAAAAATCCATTTTGGGCAATCAAAAAATGGAAAATCAATTTTTCGTGCAAAGAAAGTGAAAACTATCTTAGGCAACATTGTTTGTCATTCCAATATGCACCCTTGTGCACAGTAAGAGATCATTTGAACAAACTATGCCATGAATGTTGGCATAACATTGGCCATTTGCCTTGGAAGATATGGATCTTCATACATGATAGCTCGTTTCTGAGAACACTTTTTAAAGACATTTGTTGTAGTACAAGTTTGTTATTTTTCCTGAAAACTAGGTCACATATAATGACACGATGCGAAGGTTTTCAATTTTTTTGATTTTTTTTGAATTTCTTATGCCCGTTTCAAAATGCGGTCAAAACGGCGGGCATGACCGTTCGTAGCTAGGGGTTGAATCTTGCAAAACTTTTGGAGTTTCTCTTATTAAATAGATACTTTAGTACCTAGAAATGATTTTTGGAAAAAATAAAGAGCAAACTATGAGGCTGCTGTAGTTCAAATTTGACCCGCTTCCTTTTGAATCGGCGAAAATTTGTCTTTTTCACAAGAGGTGGATTAAAAGCTTTTGACACCCAACCATTTGATCAATTGTACATTAAATATGGCCTAATATTTTATAAAATTGATTTGGTCCAATTTTGCAACAAATATTTGGTAGGTCCTTCACAAAAAAACTCATTTTGGGCACTCGGAAAATGCAAAATGAATTTTTCGTGCAAAGAAAATAAAAAATTCCTTAGGCAACATTGTTTGTCATTCCAAGATGAAAACTTGTGCAAAATATGATATCATTTGAACAAAACTATGCCAAGAATGTTGCCATAACGTTAGCAATTTGCAGGCTCTTCTCCACATTCAACGTCTTCCCCCCTGTGGGGGGGGGGGTCCTGAGCATCCGATCCTTTCGTCATCGTCGACGGCGGCAGCATAATAAATGGTTGTGATTTTCTAATCCATCAAATAAACGGTTAGATGTTTCTTATTTTTCTGAGATTTTCTAGCTTAATTATCTTTTTTCTGGTTCGCCCGTTAAGCGTTTTTTATATATAATAATAGATAGATATGAGAGGTGGATGGAAACATCTTGACATTCATTTTTTTAGTTAATTGTAAATAAATTGTGGACTAATATTTTTGAAAAAATGATGTGGTCCATTTTTATAACATAGATTTGTAGTTTTTTTTTAAAAAAAAGTCGGTGATTTGGGTCCAAATTTTGAAGATTCCAGCGCGAGACAACCGGCGAATGAGAAGCGAGGAACCACATCCACGCGGATCACCCAGTCGAACGCGATCTGAGCCATCCATCACGCACACATCAACGGTGGAGCTTCTCCCGAGAAACCCAAACCCTAACCCACCCACCCATCCTCATCCTCTCCAATTCTCCAGATCCGATCGAGGCACCCCGCTGCCCCCACCTTCCTCTCCCTCCTGCGATTCCCACCGCAGCCACCCCCACCCACCACCGCCGACCTCGTCTCCGCCACGCACCCTCTCCCCTCGCCTCAATCCCCCAGATCCACCAGTCCAGGCACGGCCATGGCGTTCCCCAGCCTCCTTCTCGGCCATGGCGTCGCGGCCGGCTTTCTCGCCATCGCGCGCGTGCGTGCTTCAATGCGCGCCGCTCCGTCGAGCTGGCCGGACCGTGGCGCGCGCGTGGCCTGCTTAGGGATTGCGGTTGCGACGCTACACGCCGGCCACGGGTCTCCGGCAATCAGGACGGCGACGACGTCAACGGGATCCTCGGGTCTCCGGCAGCGCGTGCTCCTCGCGCACCTGCTCCCCTCCTCCTCCGCCGCCGCCGGCCGGACCCAGCTTTCCGTGAGATCTCGTCCTCCAGCGATTCCCCCCTCTTCCTCTTCCCACGGGAGCCTGACGAGCTGACTGATTTCCCTTGCTGGTGTGCGTGCAGGCGTCGGCGTGCGTGGCCGGGGACAGCGCCGCCTACCAAGGGAGCTCCTGCTTCGGGGACGATGTCGTCATCATCGCGTAAGCCTCCCCACCCTCCCATCCCTGCCTACCTGCTCGACGATCCAGTAATTCCCTTCTTACTAGTGTGTCCATCTCGCGTGTGCTAAGGAAAGGAGAACTGATACTGGTTCCGATTCGTATATCCTCTACCCCTCTTCTTTAAAACGAGAGAATTAGTTGGTTCTTCAGCCGGTAGACAGCCGAGACACCCAACCGTAGTTCAGTTCAGTTCAGGTGGTCAAATATGCAGGGGACTGATTTTTTTCCACAGCATGATTAACCCCGTAGTACTGTCTTACGAGCACACCAGGCATGCTAGATGACCGTGCCAGTTATTTTTAAAAGAACCAACAACACTTGATCCACAGACACTACACAGTTCAGAGTTCAGATCTCATACTCTGCCAGCGGCTAGCTCATAATCATAGTTTACGTCCAAATTGCGTAGATGCTAGGTTCTGGAAATGAGGAGCGTTCTCTTCTGATGCTATGCAAATCAGGGAAAGGGATGATTGTGGAATGGATGCCATGCTTGTTCTAATTATACTTCTTCTTTGCTGTGTCACCTGCAGTGCCTACCGGACACCGATTTGCAAGGCCAAGCGAGGAGGCTTCAAGGACACGTACCCTGAGGACCTACTTACCCCTGTCCTCAAGGTTTACACTTAGCATGTTCCTCTTTGTGGTTCAGTTCTCTGGCTCGTTCAAACCGAGAGGACTGCGTTCTCAGATTGTTGCTAGAATTGGAACTGCTCATTTTGTATTAAAGCTTGGATTTATGCACAAATCTTGCTATTTCTGATGCATGATATAATCTGTGCGGTGATGTTCTTTAGATTGCAGCAAGCAAGAACAGGATTAGAACATATTAGTATGACATTTGATCTTAGCTTACTAATCCTAGCTATAAATCCATATATTTTGCAATAATATTTTGGTTTGCTTTGCTCATATTATTTGCAATCTGCAGTAGTAGTGGTACTTTGATTTCACTGCAATATACAGTAGTGGTATTTTTTTTCTTGTAAAGCTTCTTTGCCATGTATTTGATATGATGTGAACAATCTACTACATGCTCAACAAGTTATTGAGTTAAAATTGTTGTTGCTTTGCTGTCAATGTTTGGTTGGGCAAATTATCCTTATTCATATTGAGCTTCCCATCTACTTGAGGCAAGTGCGGGATGGTAAAACTGTTGCTTTCTTTCTGCAGTCATGACCAAGAGACAGAGAAAGCATAGTTTGCTCTTCTGGATTCGTGGGAACTGAATCTCGGGTGCATGCTAGAGGCTAGAGCTGCAGGAGGTTAAGTTACATGCTCTTAGTTTTTTTTCCATCAATGCTATGTTATGGTAGTCCATGTTGTACGTTTCTAGGTTTTCTAACTATATGCAAAACTTCCTGTAGGCTCGGTGAGGGATGCTCCACCAGCATCCTACTGCTTGGCGGTGGACGACAAGGACTTCCTCGCGGACGAGGTGTCTTATAAGATCTACGGCGTCAAGGTAATCTCACTCTCTCTGACCCTGGTTGTTTTGTGTGTACGGTTGCTGCAGATGGTGGTCTGTGTGGATCTTGTTATAGTGAGAGTGTTATGCTGGTGCTGGCTTGAAAGAAGGGCAGAAATGCTTAGCAATCTATTTCCTGTAGCATTTAGCTGTTTACATTATGAAATATGTGGACAGTAGGTATGTTTCCCATGTTATATGGTAATAACTATACATGTTATCGTTGAGTTTGCTGTGTGTTTATAGAATGGCATGGTTGGTTAATTAAGCCCTGCCTGTGTATCTTTTAGAATTTGCTTCATTGGTAGCACATTCAGCTGTATTAATTAATTTAGTACATGTTGGAGAATTTAGACGACGATAACAAACTGTAATCATGAATACTCGTATAGAAACTTGAACAACCATCTTGTTTAATTTTGTGATGTTCCTCCATACTAAGAGCTAATCTGCTACACTGTTATTCAGCTTTCATCGGCAGTTTTAATTTTGCTGAAATCATGTTTTCTTTTCTATGCTTATGTCCGTGGACGACCACTACTTCCTCAAGAAGGACCGACATCACCATCAAGTAAGCCATCGAGGTAATTCACCACTCCATCATCAACTATGCTTTGCTTTGCTTGCTCTCCTTATTTTTGCTCTTTGCTGCAAAGCACAAAGAAAATTGAAGCTATGTCGATTACTTGATCTGAAGAGGGTCAAAAGGACATGACCAGATGTTTACTGCCTTATTATCTTCTGCTTGATCTGACACTATTTATGTCCAAGATTGAAGCTATGTCGAAAATTGAAGCTATGTCGATTACTTGATCTGAAGAGTATATTTTTTGCTTGTTGTCATCACCCATTTGTTGGGCTGTTTACTTGATGTATCTGTTGTCCGATTTGCTCCATCATCTTTCCTGATGTACTTCTACATATATATGTTGGTTGTAATCTTCTTGAACAATGCAAGTACTTGATATTCCATTATGTTCTTGTAGGTGAATGGAACTTGTGTTGTTGGTAGAATTCCGTTGATGACTTCTGCCCATGTTGAAGAGCATGTTCTGTGGTATCCAAGAGTAGCTAGCTTTTATACTGGCAGAGCGTTTTATTTGTAGATCCCAATATTTGTAATTGTGTGGAATATTGTATGGTTATCTGGGTGAAGTTTGAAGTTCTTGGGTATGCTGGTTGTTGTGATGTGAATGAGTGTATGGAGTTTCATGTGTTCTGTTCTGTATAGCATATTGTAATAAACTTATTTTAGCTGTTATTTGAAGATTTTCATATGCTTTCTCTCTTCTTTCTGTTTGATATATATTGCTTATTAATAAGCTGTGAAAAATCTGACAATTGGGACCCATCTGAAAACTGGAGCAAACAAAAAAAGCTGGAAATAAAAAAGAAATGGACCGCAAAAGGTTGTGCCCTAGAAAAGAAAAAGGCCAAATTGTTGGGCCAGACCCATGTAGCTAACCAAAATTAACAGAAAATATATATATTAAAAGGGCTTGCCTAAAAATAAAATATATTAAATGGGCTGAATTAGTGGGCTCGGCCCATATAAAAGGCAGAATTGGACCGGGCTGATTCTAATCGACGACCAATTCATTTGGTCGCAATTTTGCCACGTCAGCTTGCCACGTCGGATCTGACGTGGTTTGGGCAGGCTGCCAGTGACCAAAACAATTGGTCGTAGAATCTACGACCTTTTATTTTGGTCGTAACCTTCTACGACCATTCCATAAAAAAGGTCGTTAAGTTTCATTAAAGATGGTCAGCTTTTGACCAACTGTTTTTGGTCACAAAAAGGTCACAAGTGGAAAACAATGACCATTCAGTGACCAATATTGATGGTCGCAAGTTGACATATTTCTTGTAGTGATGCCGGCGGTGCGACCACTAGGAGGCCGCCGCGGTGGGCAACGAGCGTGCTCAGCAGGCATATGGTTGTGGTGGTGGTTCCTACCTCATCCTTGACGGGGGAGGGTGGTAGGTACGGTGGCTCGCCGGTCCCATCCTGGTGGTGGCACAGGCACAGGGAGTGTAGCACGGGATGGACTGGAATAGTGGATGGAAGAGAGTGTGTGAGAGAGAGGGGGAGATTTGGACCCATGTGCATGACGTGGGACTGGCACGTCCGCCTAAAACCATCCAGAGTGGCTTGAGGGACGAAAAGTATACGGTTTTGATGATCCGAAGGACTAATTTTTTTTTCGTTTTAAAGTTGAGGGACCATTTCTGTAAAGTTGAGGGACGAAAAAATATACTTGCATTCATATATGTGCTTGATTGTTTAATTGCATTTATTTAGTGCAATACCATAGTACACATGTACCAAGCCAAACTTTGCTATAAAAGGTAGCAAATGGCAAATATCAGGGGGGCTTGAAAGTAGAAGCAAGGAAGAGAGATAAAAGTTCGTCTTCCCGTATCTAACCTTGATTTGAACGGGGACAAAAACGATAACATGTCATGATCTTGAGAGGCATCGGGAACTCAGTGATCACCTTGCATAGCTACTGTCAGCGTCTTCTGGCCTAAAGTTGCGGCCGCGTTGCCTATGGTCCTTGCTTCGTCGGCTCCGGCCTTGACGCTCGTTTGTTGTTGTTGGGTATGGAAGCACCAAAACGGCATCGCCTTCGGAAATTATGTAGGGAGCATTGTATCCTTTGGAGATGCACGCTCACGTAATGTGCCGATACCTGGCTTGCCTGCGTGGCTCCAATGCATTTTCTGGCTTGCTGTTTTCGTCGGATCAGCCAAGCCAAGCCAGGTAGGAATGACCAAGAGACATGCTTCGTCTCGTTGCCGCTGATCTAGACACGCTTGATCTAGACCAGGGAATCGTATGGCGACTAAAATGAGATCCATGGGCACTAGCACCCAGGACATATTTTTATAGAAGAAGCCCACCCGGATGAGATCGCGAAAATTCGCTCCTGACGGGAGTCAAACCCCGGTCTGCAAGGAAACACCACTGTGTCCTTGCCACTAGGCTACAGCCCAGTCCTCAATCGTATGGCGACTAATCGTGTGACTAATCAATGCATTTAACCGATTCTCAAAAGAAAGAAAAAATGGATCCAAAGACCCCATCTCCCGCCCGCCTATCTCTTTGGCATTTTTTCAAACATAGATGTTCCTTCTAAACTTTATATTATATTTCTTGGAAGTAAACAGACGGTAACTAAAAACATGCTCATATTCATGAAGGAAGCTGCCACTGCCCCTCACAAGGTGGACTGAGTCCAAAATGGTGATTCGATTCTCTTCTCCGTATAATCAATTTGCATTTCCCAATGGTGACATTGATTTGCATGTGCATGCTGTAAGCTATTCGTCAATTTTTATTCTGGCCAATTTTAGGAGTGTAAGGAGCTACAAGACCATATACATTCAGTCTATCTATATGTACACCAGTAAATAACCTCAGCCATCAGGTAAACCCTTGCCTTCAAGTTACCTATGATGTGAATCATTCAAGTAAGGATAAGCTAGCTTATTATCCTGGAAACTGTTATTTTGATGATAAAACAAACTAGAAATGTCATAATATGAATAGGTAGCCATCCGTTAAAAGCACATCTACTTGAAATTATTTCTTGCATGTATAAGTTTTGGATTGCGCAACAGCGCTATGCATACCAGTTCTGCATTGTTTATATGTTATTAAAATATTACATACATATTTTCTGACATATATGTACTATTCTATCGAAATGAGAATGAACAGGAAATTCATATCTTTCATAGGTCTGCATACAATACAAGCATCCGAAGACCTTCTAGCACCCTCCTGCAACCATCCGACACGAGTGTAGGTATGTTACTCAGAATCCTCCATATATTTTTCACCTCCGCTTCCTTTTTACCCTCTCTTCCATGCCCCTTCAGTAGCTGCAGCCTTTACCTATCTTTTTCATTCAATCTGTCTGCAAGGTCGATTATTTTTATGATATGATGCTTAAGAGTTTGTTTTGTATGCATGTCAATGCAGCTATTTGGAATAGACAGGGCCAACAATCCAATATGGTTGTGACGCAATTAGAAATCCAATCCAGGATGCCTTTTCGTGTGTTGTATTCTGATGTAAAAAATTATTTAGTTGAACATTATGGTTTCACACCAGCTAATGACGAATGTGACAACTATTTTTTTTACTGGTAAAACACAACATATTGCCGAGAGTAGTACTCGGCAAAAGGGGCAGACTCGGCAAAGGCACTCTTTGCCGAGAGCCAAGCTGCCGTCGCACGGCAAAGTGTTACCACGTGGCTCATCCGGCGGCGAATGACGGCACGGTCATGGTGGCACTGCTTTACCGAGAGCCCTTCTCGGCAAAGCTCCGGCTCTATTTACACTCTTATTAAGAATATTTCCGGACAGAGAATGTTCATAGTGGCCATTCATATTCTAATGAATGGATGATGGAAGCTTTTTATTAATTTATGATCCAACAGAACCATTACCGAGCGCTGATCTCGGTAGGGTAAGCTTTGCCAAGGGCCACTCTCAGCAAAGCTCCGGCTCTCAGTAAACTTTTAGTACCACCTCGCCCAGAGACAACCAACATGACCAGTTTAAATATTCGGATAATCTAGACGCAGTAAGCTTCAGTCTTCATTACACTCCTGTTAAGGAGATGAACCATTACTGTGAATCTTCACCCCTTCCGGGCACTGAAGATTCACAGTGACAGGCCATCTTCCTAATGATGGATGCCGGTGCTTTTTATTAATTCAATTATTATTATTTTTGAATTTGCCGCCTGTGTGAGAGCAATGATCTAACCGTTTAATCCAATCCTCGGGAGCTGGCACGGCGTCATCACATGGCCCCTGTAGGGTGTGGTAAGATTTTAGGCACGTTTCAAGTAAGCCTCCCCTGAGGCCGCTTGTAAACCGCACCATCTCCGAGCTAGTCTCTGGGTATCGAGAGGGAACATGTCCGGTTTGTGCTGGAAGTGCGGGTCATGTTGCTCCATTGGCCTCGAAAGTTCTCGTGCTCACAAAGGAGGCCATCGCATGACACGTGCCAGGCCCCCGTATTTTTCGGACCCGCGTGCAATATTCGAGAAATTTATTGCTCTGCTAGGGTTTCATCGCCGGAAATTGCAGATTTGCAAGGCGGCGCATGAAATCATGCCCAGAAGCGGCATGGAAAATACTTTGTGGTGTCCTTGCGGCATGTGTAGGCCTTATGCAGAGGAGGGAGGGGCATGCCCTCCCACCGGGGGAAGAAAGTACCTCGGTGGCATGCCTGATACAACCGTTTAAATCCTCGGAAAATCATACGATGCCGGAATTCCTCGAGAGCTGGCACGGTGTCATCACATGGCCCTTGTAGGGTGTGGTAAAAGTTTGGACGCGTTTCGAATAAGCCTCCCCTGAGGTCGCTTGTAAACTGCACCATCTCCGAGCTAGTCTCTGGGTATCGAGAGGGAACGTGTTCGGTTTGTGCAGGAAGTGTGGGTCCTGTTGCTCCGTTGGCCTCGAAACTCCCCGTGCTCACAAAGGAGGCCATCGCATGACACGTGCCACGCTCCCGCATTTTTCGGACCCGCGTGCAATATTCGAGAAATTTATTGCTCTGCTAGGGTTTCATCACCGGAAATTGCAGATCTGCATGGCGGCGCATGAAATCATGCCCAGAAACGGCATGGAAAATACTTTGTGATGCAGGGCTAGATGAAACGATGCAAACTAGTCACTTTGCCGAGAGTTGCTCTCGGTATAACAGGCTTTTTCCGAGAGTGGTACTCGGCACAAGATAAACCCTAGATCTAGGTTAGGACATTTACCGAGAGTGCTCTCGGTAACAGTTAAACCCTAGATCTAGGTTAGGACTTTTACCGAGATTTCTCTCGGTAAAAGTTGAACCCTAGATCTAAGTTAGCACCTTTACCGAGTGCGGCACCGACAGGCTCTTGGGAAAGGTTCGCGGGACACTTAAGTGGCAAGCCTCCACTGCTTCTTCTCAGTTCACTCCCTCCTCTTCTCCCCGCTGCCCCCACCCCGCCGGCGCCCCCCTCACCGCCTCGCACCTCGCCGGCGCCCCCCTCACCGGTCCCCACCCCGCCGGCACCCCCCCCCACCCCGCGGTCGCCCCCATCCCACTGGCTCCCTCGTCCCACCGGCTCCCCCCTCCCCCCCCCCCCAAACTTGGTGAGCTTTCCCCTCCCCAATGAATGGATGAATCCCATATGAGTGCTTGGATGAATGCTATATGGATGAATGCTAGATGGATATATGTATGGATGAATGCTAGATGGATATATGTATGCTAGATTGTTGCTATGGATGAATGCTATATGGGTGAATGCTATATGGATGAATGCTAGATGGATATATGTATGGATGAATGCTAGATGGATATATGTATGGATGAATGCTAGATGGATATATGTATGCTAGATTGTTGCTATGGATGAATGCTATATGGGTGCTATATGGATGAATGTATTAATTTTTTGTAATTGTTTTTATTTAGTACTTTCTATGTAGTAGTTTATGTACAAGTTTTTATGTAGTATTTTGGTAGTAGTTTGTATGTATGCTAGATGGGTGCTATGGATGAATGTATTGATTTTGGTAGTAGTTTGTATGTATTAGTTTTTATGTTGAGCGATTGTTGATCATATTTGACAGATAAGAGATGTTTTCAGAGGAATGGTACCGACTGTTGCCGTAGGGGGTCGCGCTTCCTCTGCTCCTCCTCTGTGATCTTTGTATAGAAGGAGGAGCAGAGGAAGAGCGACCATCACCAACAGTCGATAAGAGTTGTTCTTGGAGGAAGAAAATCGACTTTTGACGATGGCGGTCGATCTGGGCCAGTTCGTCCTGTGATATACCTTTGTCACGCACGATGGACTGGGCCAGCTCGACCATCATCGAAAGTCGAAATACCCGTGAGAGAGTGTCCACCATATATATACCACTACCAGAGAGAGTGTCCACCATATATACGTGAGAGAGTGTCGATGAGAGTTGTTCTTGGAGGAAGAAAATCGACTTTTGACGATGGCGGTCGATCTGGGCTAGTTCGTCCCGTGATATACCTTTGTCACGCACGATGGACTGGCCCAGCTCGACCATCATCGAAAGTCGAAATACCCTTGAGAGAGTGTCCACCATATTTGACAGATTAGACATGTTACCGACTGTTGTCGTAGGGGGTCGCTCTTCCTCTGCTCCTCCTCTGTGATCTTTGTAAAGAAGGAGGATCAGAGGAATAGCGACCATCACCGACAGTCGATGAGAGTTGTTCTTGGAGGGAAAACATCAACTTTTGACGATGGCAGTCGATCTGGGCCAGTTCGTCCTGTGATATACCTTTGTCACGCACGATGGACTGGCCCAACTCGACCATCACCGAAAGTCGAAATATCCGTGAGAGTGTCCACCATGATTAATTTGCTTCGAAGTAATCTTTGATGTTTGATTCTTATGTTATTTTTCATTGTGTGATGAAAGGTGTTAGCACCGATCGATTTCGTGGCTATGGCTTCCTCCGACGACGCAGCTTCCAATAGGGTCGACTCCGCGGTCAAGGAGAAGCGCGCCGAGGACCGCTTGGCGGCGCTCATTGAGAAGAACCCGCAGCTGATCCTAATAAAGTATTTTGAGGATCTGGCCAAGAAGAATCCGCCAGCTAAGGAGGGCAAGGCCCCACCACATAAGGAGAGTGACGACCCGGTGCCCTTGAGTCCACCGACCATCATTCCCGACGACGCTTGGTCCTCCACTGCGGGGGATGCCCCCACGTGCTCTGACTCCACGATCACTGGTTTCACCGACTACACCTCGGAGTAGTCACCTAGATAGTTTGACGTTGATTTAGTGATATAGTTGTGTAGCTGCTAATATGGACTTGGATGGCCATTTGCGATGCTTTTGATTATATAAGTGATGAATGCTTACGTGGATTATGTATGATGTGCTCTTTAACCTTGCATTATTTCTCTACCTCTTTTTCTCTTTCTTTGTAGATGAAGTGGTATGCGGTGTACAGAGGTAGGTGTCCAGGAGTCTACGATTCATGGTCTGAATGCAATGAACAAGTGCTTCGTTGCGAAGGCAGCTCCCACGACTCGTTCAATAGCAGAGAGAAGGCAGAGTATCATTACAATCAGTATGTGCTTAACCAGAAGAGAAAGACTGAATTAGGCAATGGTGCAAGCCAGAAACGGCTTATCGGGTTCAGTGGATTGAAGAACTTGATAATTCTCTTTCAGTTTGCCATAATTGTGGTGTTGCTTTTATCATGTGGTCGCATGTAGACATGCATTGACCACTTTGTTGTTTAGTAAGTAGGCACTTGTACTAAAGAGCTACTTTGTGATTTCAAATGAAGCTTGTGTGAACTATTTATGGATGAATGCTTATGTGAGTTTGTTGTTAACCTGTATGACTTGAAATGCAAGTTTGAGTATTATATAACTGTTTTTGCTGCAGCGATTCGAACGAAAAGCTGTTGAATCAGAACTGGGAACGAAACTTTACAGAGAGCAGCTCTCGGAAGAAACACGTTTACCGAGAGACGAACTCGGCAAAGTGGCATGCGCTGGAAGCTGCTGGAACTTGGCTGTTGCAGCTATGCTGAGAGGGGCACTCGGCAAAGACCTGACGGAACCAGCGGCCGTGAAGCCACTTTATTTTGCCGAGAGGCACTGTTTGGCTCTCGGCAAACTCTTTGCCGAGTGCCCGACGTTTGGCTCTCGGCAAATTTCTGTTTGCCTGAGAGGTGTACGCCGGGTGGCCTTTGCCGAGAACAACTCTCGGCAAAGGCTTTGCCCAGGGTTTTAGGCCCTTTGCCGAGTATTTCTGGCACTTGGCGTCTGCGACGATTCCAGTACTGCCATCATAAACACACATTTAGTTTACATCAGATGTCTTTTGCTGTTGGGAGTGAGTTTGCACGTTTTCTTAATCTGAATCATCTATCACACAGGAGGCGGGCACATGCCTATTAATGCTTTGTATTTTGTATGGTTTTGGAGTTTAGCTGGATGTACTTCGAGGTATGCTTGTGAAGTTAAAAAAACACATCTGGGGAAAATTAAGTTCGGAGTCTATGAAAAGCAACCAACTCCAGATATTTGTGAAAAGTACTATCTGTTAGATAATAAATTATAATTTTGCAATTAACTTAGCAATAGAAGTGCTGCTCCATTATCGTTGGTCAGAAAATGAAGTGCATATTCTTATTTTGATTGGTTAAATCACTATTTGGTATACCCTTTTACTTTGGATTTGTGGTAAAATTATTACAGAAGTTAATATCATTCTATTGCATAAATGGATGGATGTGGCAACACGCGTCATCATGGTTTAATTTATGAGCTTATGAGTAAAATTATGGCCAAATGCCTACATATATTTATGAAAATTCTTAATTATTCTATCGCCAAGATGGACGGCCGCAGCAACGCGTGCCATTAACGATCTAGTAATCATTGTGGTTCTGCTAGATTTGGAGCATCCCCCCTATCATATCATCTCTGGCCGGTGAGTGGATTTCGTCCTTGGTCAAGTTCTTGCTAATCATTGGCTGCTCTCCCTAGGCATTTGTTGTTTGGCTTCATCATTTGTGCTCACATGCGCCCTCCACCACCCTCTAATTTTTGCACTTCTACCTCCATGATCCCCTTTCTATGACCTAGTGGCGGTCGGTCTGACGACGTTGGGCTGGTGGCCTTTTGCTTGGTTACATCATCGTGGCTATGCTCGTTCAAGTGGTGTAGCCCTAGATTTGTGCCAGTTTAGTCCTTGTGATGGTTGTGCTTTATTCATTGTCTTCTTCGTGATAGTAATATTTTGGTAGTGTTGCAGGCTCTTCCAGTGGAGGTTTGTCGCTTTTCATGTCTTGTGCTATAATTCTGCTCTAGTCTAGGTTGTCTTGGTTCGTTGTGTTGTTTTATGTGGTGCCATCTTAGGTGCTGCAAGCGTTATGGTATTGACAGTTTGCACCATTTTTGGCAATGTATGGGGTGTGTTGTCTTTGGCGTTGTACTATATTTCTTCTTAATGAATTACATGCATCTCTCGTTGCATGGTTCAAAACAAATCTTGTGTTTGATACAGCTTATGAGACAACTTAGAAACTTTATAATACACTATGATGATTTGTACTATTTATGTGTCTCTTTACCAATTTGCCATAGCACCAAGACAATATTTTCATGATCTTTCAGAAATGGATCATGGATAGCCACAGGAATGAACGGTCACATATGCAATATGGTTCATGCAGTATTTGATTCTTCTTTTGCTTATAGTTTTTAGCTCACTCGTGTCTCGTCAGATCCGAAGTATCATCTTCCATAACCAGTGCTCGCACCAAACATTGCTTCCTTGCTCGATGGGAACCCGTTCATCTCTGGGTGCAAGAGGTACATGAACGCCATGATGGCGGCTAGCGACACGACGACGAGGAAGCAGAATATCCCGCTCTCATGTGACACTGTATGGACGCTCGTGCCATGAACACCAACAGACTCATGAAACTTCTCAGAGTCCGAGCAATCCACAAATTAATACATCCATGCAATCTCGCATCAACATTTCAATGGATTTGCGATCAATAAGCTTATCCATGATCATTTGTTCATACAACGATGTCCTAATATGAAAATATGCAAGGTACACATATTGAATTGGCTCATTATCTCGGTTGTTTAACAAGACACGTTATGTACTCCGCTTGGCACCCCCTACCTGAAATCCACTGGCTATTTGAATGTTCATTTTACGGATTGAGAATCACTCAATGTATTTTTAAGTCATGACAAATGATCCTCAAGAAAATAAGAATATATGACTTACATGAGATCCGTACAGAGAGGCGAAGTGATCAACCACGTGATGATATGGCCACATCTCAACTAGAGAATCAATACAAGTCACTATCTAAGCTAAAACATTCAATTGCATTTATTCTACGGAATGTTGTGCACACTAGCGCGCAATGGAACAATGTTATAAAAGAGGGAGGCTAGCATGAGAGAGGAAAGCAAGCAAAGGAAGAAATATGGAAGGCTGTTGCCATGTTCCCAATATTGTTTTGGAACAGAACTAAGAATGTTACCCAAGTCTTGAGCTTGAGATGCGTCAGAGACCTTGTGATCGCTTCCCTGCTTCTCCCAAGATGTGCTACTAGTTTGTTAGTGGTGCCACGGTGTAATCTAAGGCTACCGCTATTAGGCATAAGTTGGAGAAGACTAACTGTCAGAAGCTAGTTTTGAGTGTTTTAAAGATATTCACGACCTTGAAGATTAATTTTCATAAAATTTAGCTACTAATCCTTAGTGAGGGCGTGAGGCACATCGCCCTGTAGACCCATAGGCAGATTTGTTAGGGTACATGATTGGACGGTTACCCCTACGTCATCAGGCCCTTCCAATACATTACAATGGGCTATGACACATCGACTGTAAAGGGGTGCAAAAAAGATTGGGAAAGGTAAGCAATTAAGTTAATATACACGTAACGTTTTTTCTTTGAAATCTAGTGCTAGAGATGAAGGGTGGTGTCGAGGAGCATCAACACAGTGGTTGTGCGAGCCGTGACTTTGGTTGTGAGGAGACTGGTGACATCGAGCGAGCAGGTGAATGCCATTAGAAGCGGGTACTGGAACACTGTAGTCGTTGCTGGCCTTGGAGTTGCCCTTGCCCTAGAACTCCTAGAGGAAATTTCCTTGGAGCAGCTCCATCAACGGGTCCCCTCCCACCACCCCAGTTTCATAGCAAAAGATGGAGGTGACCATGCTAGGGTGATGCACGATAGCACCACACGAAGACTACACTCTAGCTGGCTCTCGAAATCGCCTTCACCATTCCACCTCCTCCCATGTAACTGCACTCTAGCTGGCTCTCGAAATCGCCTAACACGAACGATCGCCATGGCTTATTATTCAGATCTCCCAGAGCTAGTTGCGTGCGGTCACGTTGTTGACGTGGGTTTTGACCAGGATAAAATAAAATACATAAACCACATAAAATATACATGCAAAACGGCAAAAATCCGTTTTATAATGAAAAGAATCAATTAAAAACATATAATCAACCGCTCAAATCGGTGACTGACAAAAATAGGCATATGATATATTTTCGAACGTTGATAATGCACACATTAAACCAGGACAAAGAAACATTAATCAAGTTTTGTCCTATGGAAAAATGGAGGACACATAGTTTATATGTACGTGCATCCTCGCCGACGGATACTGATCTAAAATTTCACCGTCAGAAGCGGCGCCAATATTAACAAAGCATCATGGAGTATGCTCCTTCATCAAAATATCATCGTATCTTAATGTATGCACACAAAATATAATTTGATAGAGAAAGCCGATAGTAGGATCGATCCGCTGCGCAAAAAAAAAATCCATTGGATAACGTACACACATGCATGAGGTGGGCGTACATGACATGGCCCATATAGCCAGACACGTAATTGGTTTCTTCCCCCTAACCATAGGGAGCGCCTATTCGGCGCCTTCAGCGCCGCCGAAGGCAGCTGGCGCCTACGGCAGCGCCTGGTGGGCCGGCCCACGAACGCGCACGCAGAAAAAATTGCATTATTGCGCGAAAAAACATCTAAAATATCATCGTATCTTAATGTATGCACACAAAATATAATTTGATAGAGAAAGCCGATAGTAGGATCGATCCGCTGCGCAAAAAAAACATCCATTGGATAACGTACACACATGCATGAGGTGGGCGTACATGACATGGCCCATATAGCCAGACACGTAATTGGTTTCTTCCCCCTAACAATAGGGAGCGCATATTCGGCGCCTTCAGCGCCGCCGAAGGCAGCTGGCGCCTACGGCAGCGCCTGGTGGGCCGGCCCACGAACGGGCACGCAGAAAAAATTGCATTATTGCGCGAAAAAACATCTAAAAAAGTGGTTGTCTGTGAATCGAACTCGCGACCTCACACCCGTCTTCGTGTTTGGCCAACCGGTTCACCTACTGGTTGCTAGTGATTCACTTCAGCGCGAATTGATTTAAGAACCAGCGTAGCAGCGCTACTTATCAGAAAAAGTCCCTCGCTTAGATTTTTGAATTATTTGAAAACATTAATTAAAAACGTGAATGTATGGAAAAAATGTGAACAAATTTGGAAAGTTGACGAACATGCATAACAAAGTTGGCCAATGTAAAAAAGGTTCATGTATTCAAATAAGTTCACGAATTCAAAAAATAAAAGTTCATGAAATGGAAAAAAAAGTGCGCTAATTTTTTTAAAAAAGTTAACAACAATGAAAAACGACCATGAGTTTAAAAAAAGTTCATCAGATTTGAAAAGAGTTCATCGAATTTGAAAAAAAAGTTCATCGGATTTGAAAAAAGTTCATCGGATTTGAAAAAATAGTTCATCGGGTTTGAAAAAGTTCATCGGATTTGAAAAAAAAATCACTGAATTTGAAAAAAGTTCATCAAAATTGAAGAAAAGTTCATCGATTCATCGGATTTGAAAAGAGTTCATCGGATTAGAAAGAGTTCATCGAATTTTAAAAAATAGTTCATCGAATTTGAAAAAAGTTCATCGGATTTGAAAAAATAGTTCCTCGTTTTGAAAAAAGTTCATCGATTTTGAAAGAAAAAGGTCATCAATTTGACAAAAGTTCGTAGATTTTGAAAAAAAAAGTTCATGAATTGTAAAAACTTCACGCATTTAGTAAAAGAAAAAATAAACACAAAATGAGAAAAAGAAAAGTAAAAAACCGTTCCAAAAAAAGAAAGCTGGGATTCCACGATCTTGACAAAGAATAAATAAAACAAAAGAAGTATGTGAACACATCTGTTGGCTTGTTGTAGTGGTTGGTGCAGTGCTCTCTGAACCACAAAAGAAAAAAAAAGGGACAACGGGTCGGCCCAGCGCAGCAGGGGGTGTGCGCCCGTTTGCGCATAGTATTGTGACGGGCGCAGCGGCCGCCGTTTAGGGTTTGCCCTAACCATATCTAGGCATGCAAGTATTAAGCACTAATTTAATAACAGGACCAAGGGGCCCATACGTCAGCCCAAAGGCAGCATGCAATTAAAGCTTAATCAGATAATTAGGCTCAATGGGCCCAGGACCCACACGTTGTAAAAAAAAAAAAGAATGGCCTAATTAAGCCCACATCAGTTGATGGGACGTTGCCGGTTAATTAGCAATTAAAGAAATGAAAGAAGCGAACCAACCTGTGGTTGGATGGTTATGTGGACAGTGCTATCCCTAGCCCACTAGGTTTCAATTCCTGGTGCTCGTATTTATCCTGTATTTATTTCAGGATTTTCGGCGATGCGCGTTCAGTGGGAGGAGACGTTCCCGTCGACTACGAGGCGCCTACGGTGACTTCGTAAAATTTCAAGATGATATGCCGGCTCAGTCTCTCGGAGGTGCTCATAGGGATAGGGTGTGCGTGTGTGCGTTCATAGGGGTGAGTGTATGCGCGTGTATATGAGCGCTTGCGTCTGTATTGTGTTAAAAAAAAATGAAAGAAAGAGGAAAGGAGCAGCCCCGCTCCCACGATCCGACGATCAGTGGTGGACATGGACGTGGGCGCGCGCGCGTCCAGCCGCAGCGCTGCACGCTCCGTCCCTATAAATACTACCTGCGTGCCCAGCGTACGTAGGGGTTGGGCTCATTTTTGCTCTCCGTTCGCTGGTCGCCATCCTTCCTCTCTAGTAGCAATATTCTACTACACACCATACTACCCAAAAAGCACATCGTGAGAAAGGGAGAAGCAAGGAGAGGAACCTTGGTTTGTTCCAAGGAGGTGAGAAGGTGAGATATGATACTGCCCTCATGCCCTTAGTTCCAGCCATTTGGTTCGGATCAAGTAGCTCTCTCTCTTACTCATGAAATCTTGTCCTTAGTTTCGGCCATTTTGGTTCGGATCAAGAATTCCTCTCTCCCTCACTTCATGGAATCATGTCCTTAGTTTCGGCCATTTCGGTTCGGATCAAGGAATATGCATGCATGAAATCATGCCTTAGGTTCGGCTTTTTGGTTCGGATCAAGGAATATGCACATCATAAAATTATGCCCTTAGGTTCGGCCTCTTGGTTCGGATCAAGGAATATATGTCATAAAATCATACCCTTAGGTTCGGCCTTTTTGGTTCGGATCAAGGAATATGCACATCATAAAATCATGCCCTTAGGTTCGGCCTCTTGGTTCGGATCAAGAAATATATAACTCATAAAATCATCCCCTTAGATTCGGCTTTTTTGGGTTCGGATCGAGGAATTTACATACTACATGAAATCAAGGATTTGCATATTTTTCATATAGATATGTCCTTAGTTTCTGCTGTTTGGTTCGAATCATGGATGCACATTTTATTTTCTTCACGCGGACATGCCGTGTCTGGGGGAACATATAAAATGCTCTAAGCATGGGTTCTTTCATGTGAATTCCATGACATGAGCCACAAAATGGTAAACTATTCATAAAGTACATTTCGTGCATGGGTTCTTTCTCACGAACTCCATGACATGAACCATAAAATGACTAAAAATACAAACATGACATGACATGGGTTCTCGCATATGAATTCCATGGAGTGATCCATAGAATGAACGAAATGCAAATTATGCTATGTCATGGGTTCTTCTCATATGAATTCCATAGCATAATCCATAAAACAAATAAAATGCAAATTATGTTATGGGTTCTTCTCATATGAATTCCATGGCATAAGCCATAAAACAAAGGAAATGCAAATTATGTTATGGGTTTTTCTCATATGAATTCCATGGCATAAGCCATAAAACAAAGGAAATGCAAATTATGTATGTCATGGGTTCTTCTCATATGAATTCCATGGCATAAGCTATAAAACAAAGGAAATACAAATTATGGTATGTCATGGGTTCTTTAAATGAATTCCGTGGCATAAACCATCAACCAAATGAAACATAAATTATGCTCTAAGCATGGGTTCTCCGATGTGAATTCCATAACATGAGTTATAAATATTCAAAATACATGCATACATCATATGCATCCAAACATGGGGCCAAATCAAGCCCGGCCAAAATCAACCTTCATTCTGTATATAAATGAGGTTGAACACAAACAAATTATTGCATACTAGGAAAATGTATTCCCAAACATCACACACGAAATCATGGAGGAGTATTTGCATGAAACCAAACTTCAAGTTCACCAAGAAGTGTAGGATCGAAGTATGTCTACCAGAGGGGGGGGGGTGAATGGGAGTTTTCAATTTTTCTCGGAAATATCAAAACTCTCGGAACCCAGCAGCGGAACGAATGAAAATACAGTAAACAGTGAGCGAATACAAACTACCGAATGGCAACCGATCACATGCACCGAGGTAAATCACATGATTGAAATATGGCATGTGACAGTTCGAATATAAAGAAGGGTAGTAGAAGTGACCAGTGATGCTCGATGGAGACAAGGTGTTTGGTAGACCAGTTCGCCCTTCTGCACAAGGACTACGTCTGGTTGGAGGGGTAGTGATTTAACACAGAAGATAAACTCTCTTCGCCCTATTCTCCTCGACAATTGGTTCGTCAACCAATGCCGATTACTCGTGGTAGATACTTGACGGCGATCTCCAAACCTTCACTGAAGACAAACTCTCTTCAGCTCTCTTCGCGAACCACAATACTCTTGGTTGCTGAAGATTTTGCTCGGTGAAGACAATACTCTTCGACACTCGAGCGGACACCTATCCGTCTAGAGAGTTGCAGCTCTCAAGAGTAATAGGCGGAGCGTACTGGACTTAGATTCTAGTGATGCTGAACCACTATCTAATTTTTCGGCTCTAGGGTTTTTCTCTCGGTGGATTTTAAACTCAAATCTCTCGGAGAGGGGTTGCTCAACAATCTTCTCAGAATCAAAATGGAGCAGCCGCCGGACAACGCCGGCGCGGGGTGGCTATTTATAGCCGCAACCTTCCCTGATGGGAAATGACCATTTTGGACACGCGGTCCAGCCAATGGCCAACCGACACGTTCACAACGGTCAGATTTGGGAGCAACGGTAACATTACTTGCGGAGCAAGAAATGCTAACTCCTCGGTCTGAGTCAAATCTCTCGCAGCGAAGAAGATCACAGTCTCTTGCTGGCAAGTATTTGCTCGGAACACAAAGAGATTTCTCTCGCATCTTTCATAGGATTTGGGTTTAGCATCAGAGAATCAAAGCTTCGAACGCTACACCCTCTTAATAGTACGGTGGTCCTATGACTCAATGAAAAGAAACGTAACAACGAAAAGAATGCTACGTCTTCTCTTCGTCTTCAATTTTCTCGGCTGCAGTCACTTCCTTCGGACAGGCACCGAACCAATTGCTTCACGTCAGCAATTTTTGAGGGTCACTCTTGTCGTCATATCCTTCGGTGATAACTTTCACTGCAACGCAGGGAATAAACTTCGGAGATATGAATCCAAACTTCTCTCAACTCCAGGGACCTGTTACTCTGTGTGCACTAGCAAACACATCAGTCCCTTACTGTTTGTCAACAATCTCCAAAACATAAGGAGGCAACATAATTGCACCAACAATCTCCCCCTTTTTGGACGATTGATGACAAAACAGATAATCATCGAAGTGAAGATAGATAAATGTAAAATGGGTCAAACAAGAGTGAGTAAGCGTTACTTGCTCGAATATGAAATGAACTCCCCCTAAATGTATGCAGGGACGAAAGATATGAGATAGATTCTTCTGCAATAATTGAAATATATGGAGGAAGTTTCAAATATTCGAGATATTTGATTTGCACTGATGAGATATAATCCATCGAGATCTTAGTGCAATCAAGGTTAACTTCTGATAATAATTCCACCTGCAAGACAAATACTTCGAGAGAAATGGTGCAGCAGCAGGGGTTATTAATATTACATCATAGAAGTTAATCGAGTTTGACAACAAGGAGCAAATGGACTTGAACCAAAAATTTCAAACTCGAACGAAACCAAAACAAATGAAACACCAAAAGCAAATCTATCGAGACTCGATGTAATTCTCCCCCTTTTTGTCAACAAGTGTCAAAAAGGTGACGAATAACATGAGTGAAGAAGCGCAAATCTTGGATCAATCAGTGGCATCGCCAGATGAGCTGTCCGAGGAGATTTCTTCTTCGGAAGTGACTGGAATAGCTTCGTCTTCAGCAGCAACAGATTTTCCTTCAAGAATAAGAGCTTGAGGCAGAGCAGACGAAGGAATAGCTGGAGTGGCCACAGGAACACGAGACTGCACATTGCCTTCGGTAGGTTTCTCTGTTGGTGATGTGGCTTCAGATTCATCAAGCAATTTACGCAGCCATAGATGAAGAAGATCAGTGGTAGGCTCACGAGCAGGCAGAGAGGGAGTCCTATCTTGAAAATCTTCGATAGTGAAGCCTTTGTCAATATAATCATAAAGCTCTTGGAGATTGACGTGCAGGAGTTGTTTTTCAGTAAAGAACTTGCGAAGCAATTTCCAGAGTCTTTTCTTATTTTCATCAGCAATCAAATGCATTATCCTCGTGCGATTGTTAATTGCATTCAGCTCGGAGGCAAGATGTTCTTTCTCACGTCTATCTTCTGCAATATGGTGCATGAACAGCTGTTGAGTACGCAAACTGACTTCGAGTTGCGATGGAGGTTGAGGCGTAATCTTTTGGTCGCGCTGAGGCAAACGAGGCCCATCAAAGTGCTTGTGATAGTCGCGGGAGCTTGAAGCAGTCGACTTGCCAGAAGAAATATCTTGCATAACTTGCAGAGTATCGCGAACTGGAGGAATGAAGCTTCTGTGGCTTTCCTTCGCAAGATTCACTGTTAGCATCGCATGATCAATAACTTTCTGTATCCATGGTGCATATACCTTGATGCAAAATGGATACTGAGCAGAATCCTTCAGGATATGCAGGAACATGTCTTCGATATCGAAAATACATCGTTCGGAGATTGCATATATCGCATTACGAAGAACATCTGATATTGACTTGTCTGGATTCATCCCGGCCATCGGACAAATAGTGTAAGAGAGCATGTGAAACAATGTCTGATTCTCGAATGTCAAATGTTCAGGACGAGGAGGACCAGAGTAGTCACGAATCTTGTCTTTGTCCATAGTGCACCGAAAAACTTCATCTGAGATAACGTCAATGTTATGAACTCGAATGTTAGTGTTACCATGCTCAAAGCGAGGGAAATGGAAGTGCGAGACAAAATCTGTCGAAGTGCACTTGATGCGTTTTCCTTCGGTCATCCATTCCATAATCCATTTTGAGCTATCTTTTTCATCACCAGAGATGTACAAAGTTGCATAGAATTGAAGAATGACTTCCCTGTTCCATGGGTGTTCGAACTCAAAGACTTTTGTGAGGCAGAAATCATCTAGATCCTGTAGCAATTGATTAAAGCAGCCAATAGTTCGCATAGCAGGAATATCCAAAAATTCATGAGGAAAAATCTTCTTGCTCTCATAAAGGACCCGAGAGTAATAAATAGCTTGTTCCTTGGTCCAGAACCGAGGTGATTCAGAAGTGCGCGGGCCATCATACGGACTGGCCTGAAAGAATTTTGGATGCGCATTCCGATTGAAAAGCGGTCCTTTTGCGCCTGCGCCTGTCCAGAACAATGGCAATTCTTCGCGAGGATATGGATATTTAAGTTCTTCTTCGGGAGAAATAACTTCATCACCGTACACAACTGAGTCAGATCGGCGGACAGAGACAGATTTACGCTCGAAGGGACCAGCACCTGCCATTCGTGCGACTGTGTCGATGGATAATTTAAGTGGAGAGGGAGCAGGAGGCACAACAGACGGTGCATCAGGGGCGGTTGGTACTCTAGCAGGTTCATCAACTTGTTTGTGCCCGTCGACAGATGGAACTGGGACTGGCGGCGCTTCATCAGCTGGAGAGGTTTGAGGTTCGGAGCGAGGGATTTCACCTTCCTCTGAAACAACATGTTGCGAGGGAATTTCAGCCCTAGCAGGGGAGGCCACAGGCACTGATTCAGTTGGCCTTGGCGAGGGATTTCAACCCTAGCAGGGGAGGCCACAGGCACTGATTCAGTTGGCCTTGGCGAGGGAGGAGCATCCGTGTCCTTAACAGGTGGTGGCGAAGGGATAGCAGGCTCAGGAGATTTTTCTTTCTGAGACTGAGCATCTTGACGGACAGGAGACGGTTCCTTCGGAGCCGGAGGTACATTTTTCTTCGCCATTTTCTTTCTTTGCTTGATCTTTTGCTTCGCACTTTGATCAATATGGCCTTTAACCAGATCATTGTAGCCAGTTACTTTGGCTTGATGTTCATCACAAATTTTTCGAACAATTTCATCAAGATCTGTGTGAAAGCGCAACCTTCGGTTACGTAGAAGACTCATGGCTCGGTTGATATCCTTGTAGGAATCTTCGAGTGTGTTGATGATGAACTTTGATGAGGCAGTTTTCATTCGCTCATTAAGATCCATTAGTTCGGCAGAGAGAGAATTAATCTCAACTGCGTCATCTCTCAGTTCTTGCACTACTGATGTTGCTTGAGCAATAACTTCGGCAGGGATAGGCAAAGATGCCACTTCTCCATCGAAAGGGTTCTCCACAAACTTATCGAGTTGTTCCATGATAAAGATATGATTATAATAATGAGGTGCATCTGACTTGCCAGAGGGAGCAGTCTGAGCAGGAATATGAACTTGCTCAGAAGGTGGCTTAGAAGCCAATGGTTGAGTCAGTGTAGGTGCAAATTTAGCAACCTCTTCCTTCGGAGCAGAGGATTGAGAAGCATCTTGCTCGGTAGACGTCTTGATCTTCCTAACTTCAGGTATGGGAATGTTTTCGCCAGGCTTAGCAGTTTTTACTGGAGCATCAACTACCAAATCCTTTAAGTTAATTGCATCTGGATGCGGAGTTGTGTTCACGTGCTGTTTCATGGTGACAGTGGTAGCTGGCGTTTTTCTGGCAGACATCTTCTTTGATGGCGCCAAATTGATCCGAAGATTAGGCAGCACGGTTGAGGTGGTAATGTTCACATGCTCGCTGATAGCAGCAGCAACCTCTTCTTTGGTGAGCGGAGGATCATCTTCATCAGCCGAGGAATCATCCATATTTGCTTTATCTGCTGGTACAGCCTTTTTCTTCTTCGATGCACGCTTTCTCTTCGGAGCAGCAGCATTGGGATCATGCTTATGTTTGGTGCGTCCTTCAGACATTCCTTCGGCCCTTTTCTTTTCCAAATCATCTTTGAGAAGACGAAGGTTTTCTTCTTCACGAGCCTTTTTCTTTTCTGCCCTCTCAGTTCTTTTTTCAGCATTGCGTTGACGCTTAGCAAGTTCATCGGGATATGAGGCCGGAGTGCGAAGAGAGGACTCATGAGCATTTGCCGGAGGAGGTGGTCTCTCTTGAGGTCCATTTGACTTGATTAGAGAAAGTTCTCGGCAGTCACCCCGTGGTGGATGGAATGCAAAATTCTGAGCAAAGCGAGGGGCAACGAATTCATAATTGAACCATTTTCGCACCCAGTGGCGTCGAATCCATTGCTGTCGTGTATCTCGTTCGTGTTTTGATTCGCCTGGAACTGTGTTGTATCGGTCATGAGAAATATATTCAGCTGTGTTTGTGAGAGCCTGTCTGCCACCCCTCTTCTTTTTTGGAGCAGTTTCTATTTGCTCATCGTCATTTTGTTCGCCCCTCTTTCTCTTGCTGGTTGACGGGCCTACCGTTGGGCCCTTAGCATTCGGAGCTTTTGATCAAATACAATATCATCTCTTTCAGGCTGGCTACGCTGAGTTGAATCTGCAACTGACTGCATTTTCATGTGAACATAGATAGATGCGAGGGAAAATGGGGACAGGGTTACGAATGCACACAGCAAAGATTTGAAAAACAGAAATCGTTTTTGATGAAGAGGTAGATGCAGACTTTGAGACACAACACAAACCCTAGATCTGAAGTTTTTCGGATGCGAGGATCTGAGAAATTTCAGTAAAACAAAGCTATTTTTACCGCGGACGAACTTGAACTGGATGAACGGAAGAACAAGTTCGCACTGCACATACCCTAAGAGGAGCAGTACGGTAGGGCTTCGGTGAGTGGCGATGGAGAAGACGCGAAGTGAATCGAGGAAGGGGGGCGGCGCACTATATATATGCGAGGGGAAAATGACCGCACCCTGAATCTGATCGGACGGACGGAGTTAAGGGACGTTTGCGATTCAACGGATAGGATAAGCTGGCAATTGATGATGAGCACGTGGCAACCGTCATCTAAGAACGTGGTCCAGACCTGGGCGGGAAAACCCCAAATTTGGACGGCTTTCGCTAAAATAGATTAAGTTCGGTCCGAACCTTTAACGTGGTCAAGGACACCAGATAAAGTTTCGTTCACAGATGAAGTTTGTGCATTCATAACAGAACAGCATAGACTGGAAGAGATAGAATAGAGGGAAAAGAGAGTCCTAGATATTTCACTCAGACAAAAAAATACTCGAGAGAAAAACTATGAGTGAAATTCATTCGGACAAACACAAAATCCAAGTGCAACTCATCCAAGAGAAATTGTGGTGGCGTTACCCACCGTATAAGAACTGTATGACCCCGAGCGTCGCACAATTATCGTGACACCCGGTTAGTCTAGTTCTTCGTTAATGTATTCACTCTCAGAAAGAAAATTTCACTTTGTCGAAATTTTCAAACTCTTCGAGTGTTATGCACCCATTCCTTCTAAGATGTGGAAGTGTTGGTACGGGTGCCGAGTCCAGCTTACTGCACGTTTGCGGAATCTAGGATATTTAGCTCACACCGTAACGCACAGAATCTTTTCTCGTCGAGAGGCTTGGTGAAGATATCGGCGAGATTCTCTTCGGTGTTGACGTGACTGATAACAATATCCTCTCGAGAAACATGATCGCGAAGGAAATGATGTCTGATCTCAATATGCTTGGTGCGAGAGTGCTGCACAGGATTGTGTGCAATTTTGATCGCACTCTCATTGTCGCACAATAGAGGGATCTTCTTGACCTTGATGCCATAATCCTTCAGAGTCTGCTTCATCCATAGCAACTGTGTACAACATGCGCCAGCAGCAATATATTCGGCCTCAGCCGTAGAGAGTGAGAAACAATTCTGCTTCCTTGACGACCAACAAACCAATGATCTACCGAGGAAATGACATGTCCCCGAAGTAGATTTCCTGTCAACCCGGTCACCTGCATAATCTGAGTCTGAATAGCCAACGAGGTCAAACTGTGCTACCTTAGGATACCATAAACCTAAGGTGGGGGTGTGAGCCAAATATCTCAGAATACGCTTGACCGCTTGGTAATGCGATTCCTTCGGTGCAGCTTGAAAACGAGCACACATACAAACACTCAACATAATATCAGGTCTGGATGCACATAAGTAAAGCAAAGAACCAATCATCGAACGATAAGCTTTCTGATCGTAATCTTTACCGTACACATCTGCGTCCAGCTGGCCATTTGTGGGCATGGGAGTTTTGTAACCCTTCTGTTTGCAATCTTGCATTTTGAACTTCTTAAGACAGTCTCTGAGGTATTTCTCCTGAGATATGAAAGTTCCATTGTCCTGTTGACGAATTTGCAGTCCGAGAAAGAACTTAAGTTCACCCATCATAGACATTTGATACTTCTCGGACATCATTCGCCCGAATTCCATGCTGCAAGCATTGTTAGTACAACCGAAAATAATATCATCCACATAAATTTGACAAACGAATAGATCGCCATCGATAGCATGAGTGAAAAGAGTGGAATCAGTGGATCCTGGCTTAAACCCTTTATCGAGCAAAAACCTCTTTAGAGTGTCATACCAAGCTCGAGGGGCTTGCTTCAATCCATACAGCGCCTTTTTCAACCTGAAAACTTTGTTAGGAAACTGAGGATTTTCAAAGCCAGGTGGCTGCCTAACATATACTTCCTCATCAATTTCACCATTGAGAAAAGCACTTTTCACATCCATTTGATAAAGCAGAATATCATTGTAATTTGCATAAGCGAGAAGAATACGGATTGCCTCGAGGCGAGCAACAGGAGCATAAGTTTCACCGAAATCAATACCTTCTACCTGTGTATACCCTTGAGCGACAAGACGTGCTTTGTTCCTCACAACAATGCCATTTTCATCTTGCTTATTTCGGAAAATCCATTTTGTGCCGATGATATTGTGCTTCTTAGGATTCGGTTTGTCAACCAATTCCCACACATAATTTAATTTGAATTGCACCAACTCTTCTTGCATGGCATTCATCCAATCGGGATCATTCATGGCATCCTCATACTTGGTAGGCTCTGTCAATGAGACGAAAGAGAAACTGCCACAGTAGTTAGCCAAACGAGTGCGAGAACGAGTTGTGGGTCTGTAACCTGGATTCTCGAGATCTTCGAGGATTAGTGCAGGGTCAACTCGATTTGCCACTCGAGGGTGAGGATTTTCTTCTTGATTTTCATCTTCCTCGGTATCAGCATCAGGATTGGCATTAGTATCGCCATTTCCATCGTGATTGCCATTTTGGTCGGCATTAGGATTTGGGTTGCCATTTGTGTTCGGTGCGGCATTTGCTTCGGCAGTAGCTTGGCGTGTTCGTCGAGCTATGGGAGCATCATCATCGGAAGAATCAGGTACATTTCCTTCGACTGGCCTGACATCTCCAATAGCCATTTGCCGAATAGCATCCGAAATCGGAGGTTCATCTATCACATTAGGCAGGTGCTCCTTTTGGGAGCCGTTAGATTCATCAAACCGCACATTTTCCGTTTCCATAACTTTCCCATGGTGAGAGTTATAGACACGATAAGTATGCGAGTTCGAGCCATAACCAAGAAGAAAACCTTCATGTGCTTTGGGTGCAAACTTAGAATTATGATTCATGTCACGAATGTAGCATGGTGCACCAAAAACACGTAGATAAGAAACATTCGGTTTCTTGCCAGTGATAAGCTCATATGAAGTTTTCTTAAGGAATTTGTGAAGATAAACACGATTCACAACATGGCAAGCAGTATTAATAGCATCAGCTCAGAAACGAATAGGAGTTTTATACTCACTGAGCATTGTTCTCGCCATTTCAATAAGAGTTCTATTCTTTCGCTCAACAACTCCATTCTGTTGGGGAGTGTATGCGGCAGAGAATTCATGAGTAATACCATTTTCATCAAGAAAATCTTCGATATGAGTATTTTTGAACTCAGTGCCATTGTCGCTTCTGACATGTTTGATACGCACTTCATATTCATTTTCAGCTTTCTTGGCGAATCTTTTGAAGATGTCTTGGGTGCAAGTTTTTTCTTCTAGAAAGAATACCCAAGTGTATCGAGAAAAATCATCAACAATAACCAGACCATAATGACTGCCTCCGAAACTTGCATAGTTTTGATGCCCGAATAAGTCCATATGAAGAATTTCCAGTGGTCTTGTTGTGGTCATAACAGTTTTTGATGAATGATGTTTCTTGGCCAATTTACCAGCATCACAAGCAGCACAAAGACGATCCTTGTCGAATTTCACATCAGGAATACCACAGAGATGATTTTTCTTCACGAGTGTCTGCAAGTTTCTCATACCTGCATGACCAAGTCTTCGGTGCCACAGCCATCCTTCGGTTGCTTTCGCAAGCAAACAAGTTCGGACTGAGGGACCCTTAGAGAAATCCACAATATATAAATCACCTTTTCTATTTCCTTCGAATACGAAGGAATTGTCAGCGGCCATGAAGACAATGCATTTGAATTAGCATGCCTAGATCACAAGCATGCCTAGATCACACAGCTTGCCGACAGACATAAGATTGAATCCAAGAGACTGAACAAGTAAAACATCATCAATGTTCTTATCCTTGGATATAGCAATTTTACCTAACCCAAGTACCTTTCCTTTGTTGTTGTCGCCGAAGGTGATGTACTTCTCAGATGAAGCAGTTAAATTTGGGTCAACAAACAACGACTTGTCTCCGGTCATATGACTAGTGCATCCACTATCCATTATCCATTCGGTACACCCGGAGACATAGTCCTGCAGAGAAATCAGGCTTTCTTAACCACCCACATCATTGTAGGTGGCTTCGAAACATATGACCGAGCAGGATATGATTTCTTTCGAAAATTATGTGACTTGTAACTTGAGTCAGTACGAGCATAATCGAAAGAATAAGCATTGAAATATCTTCCTGACGAATGAGTATAGTGGTTTGGTGAAGCAAGTATGTACTCATTCCGTCGAATCTTTTCAAGGACATATCGAGCATTTTCTTCCTGCATGGTTAGTAGTCTAGTGACAGGTAATGCCTCGATAGTTTTCCTGGGCACCCAGATAGATTCCTTTGGGGGGCCATTCCTGCTGTTTGGACCAACATAGCGAGCAACAGCCTCACCACGTTGGTTTTTGAACAACTTATAGTTGTCCAGAGAATCATCATATGAGTATTCGGGGATTGGCGAGCCATATCCCGAAAGTAAAGCTGGATCGAGCGTTTTGCTCTTAGCAGGCACCCACACAGTGCGAGGATATTGATCTGGTTCCCAGTAGGAGCCATTCTCATTTAGTTTCCTTTCGAAACCGATACCTTCCTTCCTGGGGTTTTTGTGAAGAATGGATTTCTTCAGAACATCACATAGAGTTTGATGCCCTTTGAGAGATTTGAACATTCCTGTCTGAAGAAGATCCTTCAACCTAGCATTTTCATCAGAAACACAACCATTTTCCTCGACCGAGGGGTTAGCATTCATAGAAGATTCAGCAATTGATTCAGCATTACTGCGTTCAAGACATTTTAAGCAAGGAGGTACAAACACTTCAGGTTTCTCTTTGAGTTGTTGGGTGAGAAGAGAATTTTCTCTGATCAAATCATCATGAGCCTCTCTCAGCGACTCGAGTTCCTGTTTCCTTTTCAGGTAATCATAGGTCAATCTTTCGTGGTCAGCTGAGAGAAAATCATGACGATCTGATAGTTCTTTCATTCGAGACTCGAGAGCAGAATGCTCTTCAGTCAACGACTGATTTTTCTCCATCTCCTCAACCAACAACCCTTCAGTTTTCCTGAGGGTTTTCTCAATTTTCTCAAGAGATTTTTGTTGAATGTGAGCAATTTTTATCAGTTTAGCATGGTCATCCTCATCAGAAGAATATTGATCACTGGAGTGAACCTTGTGATGTTTGGAGGATACCTTTTCTTTCGAGGCTTTGGCCATGAAGCAGTACTCAGGAGACTCGTTGTCGCTTGAATGATTCTTGAAGAAGTTCGTTGCTGGAGCGGAGCCACATGCTATGCCAGCCATGCCACAGTCGGAATCCTCCTCTGATTCATCAACCTCTTCGTCGTCAGAAGATGCTTCTTCTTCGGAATCCATTTCCTTGCCGATGTATGCCTTGGCCTTGCGTGAAGTGTTCTTGCGGTTGGACGAGGACTTAGAGGGATTCTTCGAGGAAGATCTTGACGAGGACTTGGACGAATCCTTCTTCTTGAAGAACTTCTTTGTTTTCTTCTCATCATCGGAGTCGTAGCTCTTGCTCTTGCTTTTGCCATGGTTTCCTGAATCATATCTACCACTAGCACGGATTTCAGCTTCCCAGAGAGGACAGTCCGAAATGAAATGACCTGGATTTCTGCACTTGAAGCAGGTGTATTCTCCTGTTGGCTTTGATGAAGATTTGGATCCGCCAGAGTTGCTGGATCCTTTCTTCTGAAACTGATTTTTCCTATGAAGACGCTGGAATCTTTTTGTGATCAATGCGAGATCCTGACTAATCCTTTCGGTGTCATCTGAATCTTCATCGGCATTTCCTTCCGAGGAAGAATCAGGCACCGCCTTGAGAGCATGACTTTTTCGGTGACTTGAGCCATAAAGGTCTCTCTTCTCTTCTTCTTGTTCTTCGTGGGTGTTTAGCCTTTCCATGATATCAGCAGAGTCGAGAACTTTGAAATCAGCCCGTTCCCGAATCATCAGAACAAGTGTGTCGAACGAACTGTCAAGAGACCGGAGCAACTTCTTCACACCTTCATGATCAGTGATGTCTTTGGCGCCGAGGCCTTGTAGCTCGTTTGCAATGTCACTCAGACGATCGAAAGTTTGCTGACAGCTTTCATTTCCAATGCGCTTGAACCGATTGAACTTAGCCCGAAGTGTATCAATGCGAGCTTCTTTCTGAGTTGAAACACCCTCGTTTATCTTTTCGAGAATGTCCCACAATTCCTTTGCAGTTTCACACTGACGGTAGCGAAGAAATTGAGCACGAGAGAGATGGCCACCAATTTCATCTTTAGCTTGAGCATCCATCTGAATGAGTTTCTTCTCGTGGTCAGTGGGGACCTGGGGTACTTCAACTGTGAATCCATTCTGCACCACATTCCACATATCATCATCAATAGCTCGGAGACGGATCTTCATCTTCTCCTTCCAGAAGGGATAGTCCGTCCCATCGAAGATGGGAATCTTGAGGTGCGACTTGTAGCTCACTGAAGACATACTTAAACTCCAAGGTGGTTAGACCAAAATGAGCAGAGTCAAGGAGTACCTTGCTCTGATACCAATTGTAGGATCGAAGTATGTCTACCAGAGGGGGGGTGAATGGGAGTTTTAAATTTTTCTCGGAAATATCAAAACTCTCGGAACCCAGCAGCGGAACGAATGAAAATACAGTAAACAGTGAGCGAATACAAACTACCGAATGGAAACCGATCACATGTACCGAGGTAAATCACATGATTGAAATATGGCATGTGACAGTTCGAATATAAAGAAGGGTAGTAGAAGTGACCAGTGATGCTCGATGGCGACAAGGTGTTTGGTAGACCAGTTCGCCCTTCTGCACAAGGACTACGTCTGGTTGGAGGGGTAGTGATTTAACACAGAAGATAAACTCTCTTCGCCCTATTCTCCTCGACAATTGGTTCGTCAACCAATGCCGATTACTCGTGGTAGATACTTGACGGTGATCTCCAAACCTTCACTGAAGATAAACTCTCTTCGGCTCTCTTCGCGAACCACAATACTCTTGGTTGCTGAAGATTTTGCTCGGTGAAGACAATACTCTTCGACACTCGAGCGGACACCTATCCGTCTAGAGAGTTGCAGCTCTCAAGAGTAATATGCGGAGCGTACTGGACTTAGATTCTAGTGATGCTGAACCACTATCTAATTTTTCGGCTCTAGGGTTTTTCTCTCGGTGGATTTTAAACTCAAATCTCTCGGAGAGGGGTTGCTCAACAATCTTCTCAGAATCAAAACGGAGCAGCCGCCGGACAACGCCGGCGCGGGGTGGCTATTTATAGCCGCAGCCTTCCCTGATGGGAAATGACCATTTTGGACACGCGGTCCAGCCAATGGCCAACCGACACGTTCACAACGGTCGGATTTGGGAGCAACGGTAACATTACTTGCGGAGCAAGAAATGCTAACTCCTCGGTCTGAGTCAAATCTCTCGCAGCGAAGAAGATCATAGTCTCTTGCTGGCAAGTATTTGCTCGGAACACAAAGAGATTTCTCTCGCATCTTTCATAGGATTTGGGTTTAGCATCAGAGAATCAAAGCTTCGAACGCTACACCCCTCTTAATAGTACGGTGGTCCTATGACTCAATGAAAAGAAACGAAACAACGAAAAGAATGCTACGTCTTCTCTTCGTCTTCAATTTCCTCGGCTGCAGTCACTTCCTTCGGACAGGCACCGAACCAATTGCTTCACGTCAGCAATTTTTGAGGGTCACTCTTGTCGTCATATCCTTCGGTGATAACTTTCACTGCAACGCAGGGAATAAACTTCGGAGATATGAATCCAAACTTCTCTCAACTCCAGGGACCTGTTACTCTGTGTGCACTAGCAAACACATCAGTCCCTTACTGTTTGTCAACAATCTCCAAAACATAAGGAGGCAACATAATTGCACCAACAAGAAGGAGTTCATCGTCGACGGCGAGGAGGATTTTTCTTGTAGCATATTGTAATAGGCATGCGATGTAATCCTATTTAATAGATATGTTGGAATTCTTAATCAGGGGTTTTCTCTTCGGAGATGTAATTAACAGGATTTTTATGTAAATGTAAGAGTTGTGGAAATAAAGTACCTACAATGTCTGATCTTCTTTTTATTGTATGCATTTACGCATTTAAATTTATTTATTCTGTATCAATGACGTGGACGCGTGCACACGCCGCCATTTTCCCATCATCACACGTAGGCAATGTGAGTAGTAGTCACGAGTCAGTAATGGTTATCTTTTCTACAGTGAAGTTGTTGATTATTACACAGGTGATGGTGTAAAAAAGAGTCGATTGAGTGACATACAATGATGGTTGACTAATCCGTATATTCACTAGTTGAAGATTGCGTTGATGATTTTGTTTCCTTATGCAGTCACGTCCACTGTTCAGCAGAGCCACTGTCTTTGACCAGCACAAGCTATCCATGGTAGTTTGTTCTTGCAACGAAGTAATATTCAAGGCACAATGTGACTACAGCATTACTATCTTATTGTGCTACTTCATAGAGATTGTTTTGACTACTTTGAGATGTGACGTTGATTTGCTTGTTGTTCACGACAATTACTGATTGACATGTTTTCGATGATGTTTTTCTTCTTAATGAAGAGCAAACATATCATCGACCACAGAAGATTTAGGAAACCACACTTCATCACTCAAGAGTGCATGCAATTGGGTAGCCCGAAAATATTTACCTTTTTGGTTCAATTAAGTAAACCAAAATAGCAATAGAATAATTAAGCTATTGTTCATTAAGTTTAATCCAGAAAAATAGAAGATAAAACAAGATAATCGAATCAAGTAACAGTGTGATTTAACTAGTCATGCAATCAGGAACATAAAGGACAAGCATCATATCCATAATGATTGCTACTGGTAGTAGACCAAACGCAATCCCTAACTTGAAGTATTTCTTTCTAGACATGCAAAATGATCTTTAAGAAACAAAAACATATAGAATTGCATAATAACCTTACGAGGGAAGAGAAGTAATGAACCATGTGCCGCCACCAGAGCAACATATATATATATATATATATATATATATATATATATATATATATATATATATATATATATATAATTTTTTTTTTTTTTTTTTGAAACAATGTGCCCTCATGCCCAACCAAACAATGTTATAGAAGACAATGAAGCGCAAATGAGGGAGGCTAAATGTCATATAAAAAGGAAGGAAGGAAGTGAGGCAGAAATTTGATGATTTATACCAAAAGTAACAAAAAAAATCCATTGTGGTGAGCTTGAGAGGTATTGGTAACTCAGTGATTACTCAAAAGTTGAGGTGTTGCAAAAAGACCCCAATAAAAATTAATCAATTTGCGAATGGTCAAAGGTATAGGTTGAGATGGCAACTTCCGGGATCGGTTTTGGCCTTATTTGGTCAAATAAACGAGTGTATGAACTAAATCCGATTACTTCCTGAGTTGTTGCCTTAAAGCGTGCAATCAGTTTGAGTTTGGATTAATGACACATTTCACTCTTACGAATACATTAGTGGTGCAATGATGTAGTCTCAGGCTATGGCCTTTAGTTGTCACTTGTAAAAGGCCACAAATATGAAGCTTGCTTTGAGTATTTTTGAAGAAACTATTGGCGACAAACATGGCGACTCTTCCAACTCCCCATGGCTCATGTTTCTCAGAGACGATGCCGCAACCCACGCAAGGTTGGAGAAACTATCTTAGCGACAGGTGTGGTGTGCAACGATCGAGTGCCTATCATGATAGTATTCAGCAACGGTTGATAGTTGGCGCGATGGCAATTAAACACCTTGCTAGCGACACTGTAGCTGCAACCGCCGATTTCATCCATGTTTCAGCAAAGGAATATTTAGGGCACGTCGCTATTGTTGCTATCCAGCAGAGACTTTGTGTGTAGACTAGTTTGAGATGTGATGCTGACCACCCAACTGTTTCCTGTTCTTACGCAGTTGCTGCTTTTTTACACGTTTCAGCTACAGATTTGCTTCTTTTATGCTTTAACCCATTTCAGCTCCGTTGTGTCATTCAGCCTGACCAATAGGTGTAAGCTTCGGCTCGTCCGTCGCTGCTTCTTCTACTTGATGCTAGAGCGTTACAACATTGCCCTTGAGTGTCAGCTGATTTATCTATCCTCCAGGTTATTGTTCATGTCGTCATGTGGCTGCCGGGACATCGGGCTTATCAGATCCCGTAATCATTTGTTCTTTTACAACTGTTACGGTGATTGGCGATTTTAGTAGCCGTCCATCCACCCTAATCTAACGGTGAAAAAATAGGAGTTACGACGAGTTACAAAATTAAAATTACGAAAAATTACATGTAACGATGGGGCCGTTACAAAATTTAGGTGGGACCAATTAATTTGTGAAAGGGTAAATCCGTCATTAGTTTGTGAAAAGGAGTGGATCATCAGAATATTTGTGAGGGCCGATAGATAGGCGCGTGATCCTTGCCGCCGCCGCCGCATTCCTTGGCGCAGTTGCCGCCGCCGCAGTCGTCTCCGTCGTTCGCCACCGGCTGATTGTCCGCCTGCCCCTCCTCATCTCCTACGCCCCCCGCCTACCCCTCGTCCAACACGGGATAGCGGGAGTGCGGACGGCAGCCAGACGACACAGGTACGTCTCCAATTCTCCTTTTCTTCTGCTCGACGCTGCTCCCCTGTTCTCATATTCGTTGTTTTTTGTTTCAGTGTCAAACTATTTCGTTCAGTAGAAGTGCTGACTATTAACATTTGATTAATCACTGTCCAGTACCTTAGCTGCAAGGAATTGTTGGTGTCAGCAGAAAAACCTTGATGATGTAAATAATGGCAATGCAAAGATTAATATTTTCCCACCCTGGACAAAAGTTTCTTCCATGTTTGTCACTTTCAAGCTGCAAATGTCATTCATAGCACATGTGTATACTTCTCTGTTGAACTGAACAAATTTGCAATTCATTCTTTGCAGAAGATTTGGGAACCACTTCAGCATTGCAGAAAAGGAGACTGAAAGGAAACCATTGGAGATGATGGACTATTTCCTGATTGCTTCTTGTACGACTACATCCACAAGGCGTGATAATATAAGATCACTTAGGATCTGTACAAGCAGGCAGAAGGGGCTTTGTTATCAATTGGAAAAAATCTGGAACTTGCTGAAGCTTAAGACATGCTTGCAGAAAATGGAAAAGGCGTCAGCTTGCTTGTCGTTCATCAACAAGATGAAGAGTGTAGCATTCGTTATGTAAATATGTCTTGTAAGGAAGCAGCTCATGTTCTTGCAAAATCAGCCAAACATTATGTAGGTTCCTGCTGGTATGATGAGTAACCTTAGATTGTGAGGATCAATTTATGTAAATGACAGAATTTCAATGAATGACAGCTAATGAAATTTCTATCTGACTTCTTCAAAAAAATCTTCATGAGGTGTTCATTAATCTTTAGTTAAAAAGTTCTGATTGTATCTCTAGTTTCTATGATTTGTTGTTCGACTGTAGCTACATGGTGGCCTTCTTCTCCTGTCATGGTGGCTGTGTGATCCGCCATGGCCACTCCCAACCTTCTCCCCAGTAATGTCGCTTCAGTCAGTGTGAAGATGTTACTGAATATCTGCACTTTCCTTGTTGTACTCACTGTAGTAAAATCTTCTAAATTTTGACTGGATGGTGAGAAATCTGTGAATGTGTATTGAGAAATCAATACAAAGCTTATATTTTTTAATGCAATCTTGAGCGTTTTCCCACTGTTTAAAGTGACAATTACAATGCGTGATGAATTTCTAAATAAGATTATTTAGGCTTATTTATGATTCAAGCTTCGACAAAATATTAAGACAAAGAAGAATTCTGATTCAGGCTTCTATATGGGTATGATTCAGTATACCCGAATTTCAAAGAAGAAGCCATGCTTCAGGCTGGGTCTGAAAAGGCAGACATACTTCATCTTGTAAATATGTGATTCAGCATATTAGGCTGGCGTTACAAGAGCAACAACATCCAGTAATACACATTATAGTACATTAGTTGACTGGCATCTTTCTGGAGTTCTTGTACAGTCTCAGTTCAACAAAATAAGCAAATACACATGATTGCACAAAGCCCATTAAAAAATCATCCAACAATGCATCAACTAGACATGTCTTTGTCTGAAGCTTCCCAGCTTGATCAGGTCATCAGGAGATGATGAATTTCTATATCATGGTGTCCTCGATCGTTACGGTCATGTGCTTGCAAAGCCAAATCACAACCAAGCTCAGGTTCTGGCTCCATCTGTAATGCAACATCACATGGGTGCCTCAAAAGTGTCAACTGAAGAAGGAAACCAATCACAAAATTGCACTCTCTTGCTTACCTGTGCAGGGCTACGAGGAGGTTGAGGCATAGCAGGGGGCGGAGGAGCGGAGAGGCGGTGCCGACCCGCCTTCTGAAGTGCGAGTCAAAACCAGCGGAGGGACAGGGTCCAATGGCCGGCAGAGAATGAAATACTTGCAGAAATTAATACTTGATAATAGGACCACAAGCGCAACGGTTTCCTACCACGAAACCCCTTGTACAGAGAGCTTTAGCTAACAGTTTGCTGCCATCATTTCCTACACAGCAACAGATATAATTAGTGCACTATATTAATGAGTAAAGCAGATGCAAAAATACTCTATATGTGGTGCAGCCTGGTGCAATGCTTACCAAATCCCTTTTCATCCATTCATATTATAATCTGGCTAAGGTACTATTGCTGATTGATCTACAAAACTGAATTTTTTGGTGACAAACATAAGGCCATTGTTGTGCTTCGTTGAAGAATTTCAAGTTTTCAACAAACTGTAAAATAGACCAGGAAATTTACGGATACATACATAGTTGGGACAGTGCAATTTGTCCACTCTGCAGCCAAACCAACGATGGCAGCCGCTCAATCGGCTTCAAATTTATCACCTGTTTGTGCAATCTGCTTGAAGATGAGAAGACAGATTGCAGGACATTGAACAGAGCAAAAAAGAATTCAAAAATAGCGCCGGGGGGGGGGGGGGGGGGGGGGGGGGGGGCGGGGGGGATGGCCGCAACCTGTGCACAGACGGATGGCCGGCGTTGCTGGGCGTCATCGGCTGCACGCCAGAGGGAGGCGCTGCAGGGTTGCAGGAACAGAGCAAAATAAATTCAGAAATAGCAGAACAAATGCAGAAAACTGATTGAGATTGAGCGCGGGGGGGTGGTCGGCGTTGCTGGGCGTCACCAGCTGCTCCACAGAGGGAGGCAATGCAGGGGGCTGCGGGCAGGGGAGGCTCGGCGGACTCGGCGCGCCACAGCGGAGGCTCGGCGGGCCGGAACCTTGCGGCAGGAGCGAGACTAGGTAGGCGGATCGGTGCTGCTTGCCTGGATCGTGGCCGCCGGTGGATTGGTTGATCGGAATGGCAGGTGGGCGACGGCGGCTATGCAACCGCAAATGGATACATCTGCGTCTGCGTCGGGGTCGGGGACGGGCGATGTTAGCGTTGTGACAACCGACCGGAAGCCTTTACCATTCTACCCTTTCCTTCAAAAAATAAAATTTTAAATTATTTCCTAGATCCGACGGTTAAAAAAAATCATAGGCGAAGTTACATGAAATTACAAGTTGTAAGTCGCCAATCACCGTAAAAGAGCTCTTGTTCTTTTAATCAAGCTGCACAGTAGCAGTAAGTAACACTCTGAAGTCCGAAGTACTCCCTCCGATCCAAAAGAAGTGCCGTGGCTTTAGTTCAACTAAAGACAAGACATTTCCTTTGATCGGAGGGAGTAACTATTATTAACTTGATTTACGCACGCAGGATATGTCAGATCATGAAGAAGGAACAACAACCATCTCCCAGCTGGAAAATGATCTTTATGAAAATAAACGGAACATAGATTTTAGGTGAGAAGATAAGCGATCAACCACATGCTCTCTCCATGTGGCCACAACAAACAAGATAATCAATATGGGTTTTTATTTTCTAGCCCAGCTTCAAACTTCAGCTGCATTTAATTTTTGAAACATTTATACACTGTGCCCAACCATACAATGTTATAACATGAGGCTTTGCGCAAACACGAGGGAGGCTAACGCGAAAGAAGTAAGGAAGCAAGATAGATAGAAAGTTCTTCACCATGTTCCGAACATTGGTTCTGACTGGAACCAAAATTGTTTCCGGAGTCGTGAGCTTGAGAGGCACTGGTAATACAGTTATCACTTACTACTTGAGTGGGAACTGCTCCATCAACGTCTTGAGCGGGAATTGCTCCATCAACGACACCCTGCAGGATGTGACCCGTCTACTTAGACCTCCCCCACGGCTCTGCTCCAGCTAATTCTCTGAGACGCGACGGCAGTGGCCTATCGATTGGATGACAAGTAGTGCATGTGGCCACTGTTAGAGTACTATTTATATAGCCATATAGCCTTTTGTATTTACCCCGTTGTATAAGGGGTTCTCTGCATATCCTACACCTGTACATGTATATATACTGGTCTATGGCATCATGGAAATACAAGTTCTTGCCGAGAAGGGTTCTCTTGATCAGTTCTCTTGTCCTGGTGCTCATGCTCAGAACAGCGTGGCTGAGCACAAGCATTGTCACCTTCTTGAGATGGCTCATGCGTTGATGATCACCGCCTCTCTTCCGCCTCACTTTTGGGCTCAGGCTATCTCCACTTCCACTAATCTCATAAACCTTCAGCCGTCCACTACTCTGCAGGGTGGCGTTCCTTTCGAGTGTCTCTTTGATCGTTCTCCTGATTATTTGGCGTTTTGTTTGTTTGGATATGTTTGCTATGTTCTTCTAACCCCTCGCGAACGCACCAAAATATCCGCTCAGTCTATTGAGTGTGTCTTCTTAGGCTATAGTGATGAGCATAAGTGCTATTGTTGTTGGGATCCTGTCTATCGTCGGATGCGTATTTCTCGGGACATGACTTTTGACGAGTCTCATCCCTTCTACCGCGTCCATCTTCCTCGACCTTTACAGTGGAGGATATCTCTTTCCTCACTTTTCCTGACACACCTATCACTCCCATTGAGCCCTTGTCCATCCGTCCCGCTGCCCCTGCTTCTCCAACTATTGCAGATCCGACACGACCGTCTTCTATGGTTTCCTCACCTCACTTGTCAAAGGATTCTGCACCTTCATCTCCGGTGACTTCTTCGTCTCTGTCCCCTGAGTCTACCTCGGCGATTCCTTCTCGTATTCTTCCATATTTTCCTCAGTATTATACTCGTCATCCACGTAATGTGGATATTCCTACAGATGTGTCGTCCTCCTCGTCTCAGCCTACTTATGGCTTGCGTCCTTGTGCTACCGCATGTTGATCGCCTTGGTTTTCCAACCGCTGGCGCTGCTGTTCTTGAGCCGACTTCTTATCGTGAAGCTGTTGTTCATCCTGGATGGCAGTTTGCGATGGCAGAGGAGCTTCAGCTCTTGGGCGCACCGGTACGTGGGATCTTGTTTCTCTTCTCCCCATGTCTATCCCATCACTTGTAAGTGGGTCTACAAGGTTAAGACTCACTCCGATGGTTTTCTTGAGCATTACAAAGCTCGTCTTGTTGCTCGTGGCTTTCAACAGAAGCATGGTCGTGATTACGATGTGACTTTTGCTCCTGTGGCCCATATGACCACTATTCGTACACTTCTTGTTGTGGCCTCTGTTTGCCACTGGTCTGTATCTCAGCTTGATGTTAAGAATACCTTTCTTAATGGTGAGCTGCGGGAGGAGGTGTACATGCAGCCCGACCTAGATATTATGTTCCTGATGGCATGGGTCTGCCATCTTGGTCGCTCTCTCTATGGCCTTAAGCAAGCCCCTCGCGCCTTGTTTGAGCGTTTTGGCTCTGTGGTGACTGCCGTTGGTTTTTCAGCGAGTGCTCATGATCCAGTATTATTTGTCCACCTTTCGGCTCATGCTCGGACTCTTCTTCTTCTTTATGTCGATGACATGATCATCACTGGCGACGACCCCGAGTATATTGCCTTTGTGAAGTCCCGTCATAGTGAGCAGTTTCTTATGTCTGATCTTGGCCCTCTTCACTACTTTCTTGGGATCAAAGTCTCTTCTACCTCTGATGCCTTTTTTATTTCCCAGGAAAAGTATATCCAGTATCTTCTTGCTCGTGCTTCTCTTACTCATGAGCGCATTGTTGAGACTCCCATAGAGCTCAATGTTCACCTCCGTGATACTGATGGTGAACCCTTGTCTGATTCGACACGTTATCGTCATTTTGTTGCGAGTCTTGTCTCTCTAGCTGTCACTCGTCCGGGTATCCCTTATCCGGTCCATATTCTGAGTCAGTTTGTTTATGCTCCCACTTCAGTTCACTATAGTCACCTCTTTCATGTTCTCCGATATCTTCGGGGCACGATCTCTCACCGTCTGTTCTTTTCTCGCTCTAGTTCCTTATAGCTTCAGGCCTATTCAGATGCTATGTTGGCTAGTGATCCCTCAGAGCACCGTTCACTTTCTGCTTACTATGTTTTTCTTGGTGGTTCTCTCATTGCCTGGAAGACGAAGAAACAGACCGTAGTTTCCCATTTGAGTGCAGAGGTTGTGTTGCGAGCTATGGCTCTTTTGACGGCAGAGGTGACTTGGTTACGGTGGTTACTACAGGACTTTGGTGATTCTGTCACTACACCTACTTTGCTCTTGTCTGACAGTATAGGTGCTATTAGCATTGCGCGCGATCCGGTGGAGCATGAGCTCACCAAGCATATTGGTGTTGATGCTTTCTATGTGCGCGCTGGTCTGCAGGATCAGGTTATTGCTCTTCAGTATGTGTCTTCCGAGTTACAGTTGCCGGATTTCTTTACGAAGGCCCAGACTAGAGCGCAACATGGCTTCTATCTCAACAAACTCAGTGTTGTTTTATCCATCATGAGTTTGAGGGGGGTGTTAGAGTACTATTTATATAGCCATGTAGCCTTTTGTATTTACCCGGTTGTATAAGGGGTTTTCTGCATATCCTACACCTGTACATGTATATATACTGGCCTATGGCCTCATGGTAATACAAGTTGCATATTTCCTAATAGCCACATCTTCAATTTTTGCGTACAATCACTCACTATGGTTTACTTTGCTTGTGATGTTCTAGAAACATGCATTATTTAAAGCACCAACATATATTCATTTGGTAAGTAAATTTTTATACCTCCTAAATGATTTTCTGTTTTGACCTGAAATTTGGTGTGCTCATGGAACTCCATTGTTAGTGATGTTCTAGAAACACGCAAAATTTCAAGTTCCAAATCATATTCATTTCATAGGTATGCAAATTTTATACCTCCTAAATGATTTTACGTGCTCATAGAACTCCACTGCTTAAACATTATTGTAACCTTTGTGATTTATTTGAAACATTTAAACATGTTTTGTAAGTTATTTTCACCAGTTTTCACTAGAAGGTAGTGAGAATAGACCGAGGAGGTGACGGCTGTGAGCATCTGGCTGTCGAACTTGAAGTAGTTGCTGCTGATCCAAGTAGAGTCACCCTTCATCTCCTAGTGCTCCTCTAGGAAGAGCTTGTGTACTAAGGGTTCCGTCGACAGTGTTCCGCATGCCCTGAGCCTTACACTTCCGCCTCGTCCATAGCTTCGTTGCAGCTAGTTCTCGGAGACGCCGACCTCCGTGGCCAATCTATTGAACGACAAGTGCCGCCTGTGGTCACATAAGTGATGTTTTACTAGAGTCACTTAATAATTTTTATCGCTGCTTGTGATGTTCGAGGAACATGCATAGTTTCAATATGCAAATCATATTCATTTCATATGTATGTAGATTTTATACCTCATAAAATATTTTGTGGCTGAAACTGAGATACTGCATGTCCATAGAACTCCATTGCTTGTGATGTTCTAACACGGCAGACACAAGAAGAAATATCATCAATGATCAAATCCATGGTCTAATCGGTTAAAGTCGCTGTCAGTTAGGGAACACGCTGGTCTGTGGCGTGATTTCCTTTCCTCGCACTTGTCATAATCTTGTAAAACTCTCTTTTCGAAACATATTTAGGTGGGGAGTCTTTCCCTTTCTGTTCACTGTTTTAAGAAAAAAAAATGTGGAAGCTGAAATTTTACGTGTTTTAATAAGATGTGTGACCAAGATGTGCAAAGACTAGGTGACTGTTGTCATCTATGTTGTCTTGGTAAGAAGGTCAAGCTAAACCTAAAGTAGCATAAGAAGATATCCAATTGAGTTTGTTCCTCGAGCTAATGGTGCGCCTAGTCTGTACGTAGCAAGTTTGATGTGACACATGGCAACGCATTATTACCACCATATATGTTAAACAGATATAGAAAGACATACTGTACTAAAATATACTGTGGCCAAAAAGCAGAGGAAGGCATGCGTTGGCAAGAGCCACTTGAATTTCGGGATTTGTTTTCACCACTCATCACTTAAATACTGAAATCAATTTAATCTTCATTTCTTGCCAACTGAATGGGTTATAGCTATGTCTGTCATAATGGAGTGATTTCTAGCGTCTAAAAGTCAAATGATCAAGTGTTGAGGATCATTTCAAGTGTTAAAGAGACGTGCAAAATTATTTTACAAAAAGACATGGACATTTCTATAGGAAGTTTACAAGAGAAGAGAAGTGATCAACCACATGCTCTAACTGTATGTCCACTAAAAAACAAGGGAATCAATAGCAGTCACTAATATTCGTATACGAGCTTCATTATTTAATTGCATTTATTCAGTGAAACATTGTACGTAGTACAACCGTATCATAGAAAACCAAACTATGCTATAAAAGGTAGCATAGTGCCAAGCATGAGGGGGCTTGAAAGAAGAAGCGATGAAGAGAGACGAGTGCTCGTCTTCACATTTCTAACCTTGATCCATAACAGGGACAAAAATCATCTCATGTCGTGAGCTTGAGAGGCATGGGGAACTCAGTGAGAACTTGGCAGCTATGCGGCCAGGGTCGGCGAGCTTCATATTGTGGCCGCGCTGCATGTGATCCCTGCTTCGTCGGCTCGGGCCTTCACTCTTCTCTACTTCTATTGGCTTTGGAAGACCCAAAACGGCACAATCTTCGGAAACTATGCAGGGCAGATCGTAGGCTTTGGAGACGCAGGCTTCACGCCGTGTGCTGCAACAATGTCCTTATTTGGCTTGGCTGCCCGGCTCCAGTCCATTTTTGGGCTTGTTCTCTGCGTCTCATTAGTTACGCCAAGACGACAAGATCTCCGCGTACACATCATCCTTCTTATTCTCGTTGTGGTTGCTGCTTGTTCCAAGTCAGGAGATCATATGGCTGGAAAGGCGTCAGGTCAAATTGCGCAGTTCTACGCGATCGTTAGTTTTTACCACAATGGGCACAAAGTACTCCAGCTGATTTGTCTCTCGTGTCAATTATTGGTGATGTCATGATGTCGCTGATCTTAACCAACGTCTGTAGCCATCCATTCACTTAATCAAGCTTCACACTACTAATCCTTAGTACCAACACTCTCAACTCTGAAACAACCGTTGCTAACTAACCTGATTTGTGCAGGACTTCAACATTACACCCTGGACATGTTAGACATGCATGTAGAAGGAAGTGGAGCTAATGTAATGAGGTTTACCATATGTTAAACGTTTCTTAACCATTAACTGTATCTCTAAGTTACTCTGTATTCGCGTTCAGTACTCTGCAACACGCCCATGTACCATTTCTGAACTCCCACATGCAGCCAGCGCACTTCAATATTGCAAGTAACGTGGCCTGCAACATGGCTCTGAAACTGCATGCTACATTATTACGACGATTTGTATTTTTTTTGTGTTTGTCACATAACTCTGAATCTGCACTCTGGAGTCTGTACTTAACTAGATTTGTATCTGCGTATTAATTTCAAAAAATTAAGCATATCAGGTCGATGGATAATAGAGACGCACGTTGCGGTTCGTGTGATGTTTCCTCTTCCGCCTCAGAGACGAAACCCAGGATGACCCTCCTCCGGAACCAGTTCTTCCGCCACACCTTGTACATCTGCTCGATGAGCACCCCGTTCTCTGCAGCAGCAGGTGGTACACGAACGCTTTGATGGCCATTAGCCACGCAGAGAAGAAGAAGAATATCCTGGCCCTCATGTGGCACAGACTTTTCAAAGCGTTCAATAGCCTATTGGCATCATACTTCTTTACAAAAGAATATGAAGTGTAACAAAGCATAAAAACATGTTGTATATAAGTTAATTTGGGAATATATTGCACATAAATGTTTATAGTAGTTAATCTAGAACAATTTTACCTATGCAAGTTATGATTGAAAGGGACTGTTGAAATTTTTGGGTAAACATGTCACATCTTTATGTTTACTGAATATGTCTTGATATAGATATAAGTCTTGGAGATCAGGGTAACTCAACCACATGTACAAAAAAATATAACTAATCCGGATTGAAACTAACTTTCGTTCACAAAAAAAAAGGACTGAAACTAACTTTTATTGAGCAATATATATGCACATTGCTCCTAAGGGATCGTAGATATGCTTCATCAAACTTTAATCCGTCTTTGTATAATAGTGTGAGTTTCAGAATGGCTGGTTTGCCATGGTTTGCTAGCAACATTCTGCTTAAGGTTTCTCATATTTATATATGCCATGAGTGCTACAAATGTCGACAACTACGCCACCTACAGTTGAAATAAACGATCACAACAGTTAGCATGTGATGGTTAATGAAGCAATGATGATGCTTGGGCCACAAACAGCATTGATCACTTGTTGACCTCCCATATATAACTACCTTATTTCCCCATGTAGTAGGATCATCTTTAGTTGCTAGGGGAGCATAGCACAATACGGGAGAGGAGCAACAATGAACAGTGGGATAAGCGCACAAACAGTCATGTAGCACGATCTATCGGGAATGGGATGTATGCGAAATTTGAGTCGGGGTAAAACATAGAAATATTGTCCATAGAAAAATGATGAAGCTACCACCACCTAGAGGACCTGTGGCTCTTTTTACTTTTCGGGCTTGCACATCGCAATTCAGCCTGAACACCATCATGTCGAGATTTGATCACTCAAGTGACATGCTAGTGGACCAGAAGGTGTCTTGGTGTCCTACACCATAGTGGACCAAATCAATGCCAAAGTTTCATCGAGGACGTGGTATGTGCCGACAGTGATACTCTGTTCTAAACAGTACCCGCTATAGAGAAAATGGCAATAAGGAAGGCCACTTTTCTCTCTCTTGGTGAACACCAGTGAAGCCATGTCCTCCATCCCCCTCTATCCGCTGCTCCAACCATGGGGAAGGGGAAGGATCTCGTTCCTCTTCTGTGGTGTTTGCGTACATAAGAATTGTTTTTTCTTTTCTCTCTGTATGTTGGAGGAACTAGGACAATGCCCGTGCGTTGCAAAGAGATATAGATATCCTAGTACATTAGCTCATGATTTAACTGCCCATATTAATCTGATTGTGCAAATAAATGTTTATCAAATCCTGCACATGATTTACCTTATAGTTTGACGAGAAGTTTGGTAAGTAAATTAAGGTGGAATTGGTACAAAAGATAAGTAAATTAATGTGATTGAGCGGCGTATTTGGAAGGTGCGGTCAAATATGACGTGGTGGGAAAAAACCGGTTGGATGAAAAATAATAATGGAGGGACGTAGTGAAAGGAGGGGAACCGGTTGACGAAGAGTTCTGCCTGGCAGGAAAAAAAGGGTATGTATTTTTAAGTAGTATATAATTTATGTGCATGTGCGTTGTCATAGGGACCAAATTTTTGTAACACAATATAAGACGACCATACAGGACAAATTTTAATGGAAAAGAAATAGACAAAATAGAGATGTGCGCGCGATTAATCTACTTTATTGGGTTACCAAAGATAAGATATTGATCGATATTTATTTGTCTACTGACCGAGACATTATTGCTACTTATTGATTTACCAAAGATGTTTGACCGGTATCAAATTTTGCCATAAGAAATAATTTACTTATAGAGCATGAATTTATGACTATATAGCGTAGATTGATCTGGTTTATTGGGTTACCAAAAAAATTGTTTGCTGAAAGCCAGAAAGGGATTGAAAACCGGGGGAAAAAAATCGGTGGAGGGCGAAAGGTTGGATGAAGAGATGATGGGAAAAAGTGAAACATGAAACCTTATGTTGTTTTCAAGTATTTTTATAAGTATAGAGATTTGAGGAACGCAACCATGTTAAACTGGGCCATGGGCGAGAACTGGCCCAATCATCTTGGTATGACGGGATTACGCGCAAGGGCATCAAGTATCAATCGGCCCAGATCCTATTCGTCGCCTTAAGCGCCAGTTATAGGCAATTTCACTAACTGGCGCACACTCCCTCCAAGCACTACGTGACAAATGAGCCAGCCCATGTAGAGTTTTTTCCCCACAGTTTTTCCGCGCGATTGTTTTGGGCGTTTTTTTCTTGTGCTTTTTGCTGACACGGGTTTTACTCGGTTTTCGTTTTTCTTTTTTTTTTTCTTTTTTTTTCCTTTTCGTTTATTTTTATTATCGGTTTCTTTTTCTTTTTTTTTAAATGCGTGAACTTTTACAAATTTGTGAACTTTTTCCAAATTCGTGTGCACCCTTTACCTTAGCTCGTGCTAAAGGCGCCAATTAGGTGGTCTCATCAATTGGGACGAATGGCTGCTTGTGTAGAGACGTCAGCTTGGATTCTTGTATCCACGATCCAAGATCATAACAACAATTTTTTTCTGCTTAAATTTACAGACCATACTATATGTTATGCAGTGACTACGCGTTCAGGGTAATCTACAATGAGTATGCGTTCAGGGTAATCATTTTCTGAACTAATGCATTGCCGAGCAATAATGAAGAGCACTGCATACATTGATCTACAATCTTTCATCTTCCATTTTGTGCGATCTCTGAAACTGTATGCTACATATTTTTCTTCTCTTTTGAGATGCAAGGTCTTGAAGTTGACTCCCGTACACTCTTACATCCCCGGTGACTATGGTTTAGGGTAGAGGCTCTGACCTGTAACTTGAAAAACAGTCTGGAACACGTACATCACTTCAACGAGAATATGAGATGCCGCCGATCTTTTTATGTGGCGATTCATATTTACAGGCCCTGACAACTTCGCAGGAAAATAGACAGAGTGAAAATAGCAATAAAAGAAGGGTGAAAACTACCTCTTTAGTTTATCAATGAAGTGCAGAAAGAAAAAATCGAATCAAGGAAGAAAACACCGAGGCGGTTTTATATACAGTATGAGACATCTAGCTTCAGTACAGATGGCATCCAATTTCCTTTTGGCTCAATTGTACTTGTACATATTGCACTTCGTTGGACTGCCATCAGTCCATCACCACCAATGGCATGAATTAACTACCAAAGTCTTTTCAGTTTAACGAAGACCACCCACAAGGAATCCTATGATGAGGCTAACTCGCTATAAATTGCCAAAAAGAACTCTCTGATTGAATCTTCAGGTCAATCAGAACAAAAGACTTGACCATTTACCTTGGTGGCTATGATACTAAAGTGTCAGGCATTTTTCTCTAAGTGAAACTATGTCGATGATGACTGTATTCCCTAGTGAAGTGGCGGTGCAGAATAAGGCCCTCAATAGTTTCATTTAGACTGAAGATGGTCTTAGAAAAGCTTTATAATAAAGCCTCTTCTTCTTCTGTACCTATGTCTTCTTTCTTGGGCTCCCGGACCTTTAAGTTGCTGCAGTTATATACCAAGATCTAGATACACAAGAATCCTAAATGGCACGCAGATGCAGGCGCACAAAAATAATAAGAATCCTAGTAGATTAAAGAGAGGGAGAGGTGGAAGAGCATACTGGGTGGTTGTGATGTTGCAGCCGTCGACACCAGGTCAATCCGCTACCACTGTCGTTGGGACGATTGCAAGAGATTGATGTTGCAAGAAGGGATTGATCTGGTCCGACGATGGGGAGGAACTGCTCGCGCCGACAGGAGGAGAGAAGAACGTGTCGCGCCGTCGTCTCGGGCCGGGTTATGGCGCAGCCACCAGAGTCACTTCATGGACGAACACAGTGGATTGAGGTAGTTGGCAGCAATAGAACAATTGAACAGAATCCGCAGTTTCTGCTCGAAACCCTCAATCGTTCTGGTTCCGTGGGGCAGCACAGGTAGCGACGGCTGTGAGGCGACGATGCTTGGCGGCGTGACGGCGAGAGGTTGACGGATGCGTGATTGGTACTTCAAACGCCGATGTGGATCTTGGTCTGCTATCGTGTGAGGGAAGGAGAGTAGAGAGATTTGGTTGTTAGGAAAGGAAGGGATCGATGCGCTAGGAAAGTAAGGATTTGGAATTAATTATCATAAAACTGTGATTTTATTGTTTGGAAACTGTGATTTCATTGTTTGGTAACTCATCATGTCGAGTAGAAAAATGAAACAGAAAAAAGAACAAAAAAATGAAATAGAGAAAAAAATGAAAATAGGCCGGCCAACTTTTGGTAAATAGTGATTTGATTTGAACGAGTTAATGCATAACGTTATTTTGGGAAAGTGCAGATTTAATTGAGTTAATGCACGCGTCAAGTGGGCCGGGCAAAATTAATTGCGGTTGAGCGGAAGGTCGTCTATAAGACGCTTGCGGACGTAATATAGGGTTTGCCGAGGGGTTGGTGAAAGGTGAGGCGAGACTACCAACTCAGACATTAGGAGATTTTTAAGTTTTTTAAGCAAGTAGAGATTTGAGGGACGCATGTGTCATGGACCCATCTTAAACCGGGCCATGGACGAGAACCGGCCCAATCACCTCCGTGTGACGGGATTACGCGCAAGGGCATCGAATATCAATCGGCCCAGATCCTATTTGCCGCCTTAAGCGCCAGTTATAGGCAATTTCGCTAACTGCGCACAACCCCTCAAAGCACTACGTGACAAATGGGCCGGCCCATGAAGAGTTTTTTCCGCGCAATTTTTTTGGGTGTTTTTTTCTTGTGCTTTTTCCTGGCATGGGTTTTACTCGGTTTTTGTTTTTATTTTTTTCTTTTCTTTTTATTTTTCCTTTTCGTTTTATTTTAATTTTAATTTTTCTTTCTTTTTCAAATGCGTGAACTTTTGCAAATTCAAAACCTTTCCAAATTCATGAACTTTTCCCAAATTCATGAGCGCCCTTTACCTTAGCTCGCGCCAAGGGCGCCAATTAGGAGGTCTCATCAATCGGGACGAACGGCTGCTTCTGTAGAGACATCAGCTTGGATTCTTGTATCCACGATCCAAGATCATAACAACAATTCTTGTATCAGCTTGGATACTACGCGTTCAGGTAATCTACAATGACTACGCGTTCAGGGTAATCATTTGTACAACTCTGTTTATCTCCTTCAGAGTTTCCCACTCGCTGGCGCCTCCTCGGATCGGAGCACCCTCCTCCAGAACCAGTGCTCGCGCCACACCCTGTCCACCTGCTCGATGGGCACGCCCCTCGTCTCCGGCAGCAGGAGGTACACGAACGCCGTCATGGCCGCCAGCCACGCCGCGAAGAAGAAGAATATCCCGGCCCTCATGTGGCACAGCATCGCCAGGAACGTCTGCGCCACGAACACCGTGAACACGAAGCTCGTCGCCACCGTCACGCCCTGCCCCGCTGACCGCACCTCCAGCGGGAAGATCTCGCTCGGCACAAGCCACCCTAGCGGCCCCCACGACCACCCGAACCCAGCCACGTACACCGCGATCAGGAAGATCAGCGCCGCCGCCCACCCCTTGCTGACGCCACCATCGTCGCCCAGCTTCGCGGCCATGATGGCCCCTATCAGCAGCTGCGACGCGAGCATCTGCGTGCCGCCGGCGAGGAATAGCGTGCGGCGGCCGAACCGGTCGACGAGGAACATGGAGAGGAGAGTGGAGGCCGCGCCGACCACGCCCGTGACCACCGCGGACAGAAGCGACGCGCTCTCGCCCATGCCGATCGTGCGCAGCAGCACCGGCGCGTAGAAAGCGATCGCATTGATCCCTGTCACCTGCTGGAAGAAGGGGATCGCCACGGACATCACCAGCTGCGGCCGGTACCGCCGCTGGGTGAGGAGCATCCGCAGGCCGCTGCTTCCTGCCGCCGTGGCGCTGTCAGCGGCCGCGACGATGCCGTCCAGTTCGCGGTCGACGTCGTCCGTGCCCCGGATCTTTCGCAGCAGGAGCGCCACCTCCCGGCGGTCCTTGCCCTGCTGGACGAGGCTGTTGGGCGTCTCCGGGAGGAAGACCGCGCCGACGAGCAGGAGCCCGGCCGGCACGGCGGCGAGGGACAGCGAGACGCGCCACCCCCAGCCTCCCTTGATCTTCTCCGTGCCGAAGTTGATCACGTTGGCCGCGAGCGCGCCAATGCCGACGCTGAACTGGAATCCGTTGCTGAATGCGCCGCGGTGCCGCGGCGGCGCCATCTCCGACAGATACAGCGGGACGGCCTGGTTGGCGAAGCCAAGGCCGACGCCGAGGAGCACACGCCCCAGGATGGCCATGTAAACATTCAGCGACGCGCCGCCGACGGCCGCGCCGGCAAGGAAGGCTGCACCTCCAAGCAGCATGGATGGGCGGCGGCCACGGCGGGCCGTTACGCCGGAGGCGAGGAAGGTGGTGAGCAGGCCGGCGACGTAGAGCGAGGAGGTGAAAGCGGTGAGCAGCTGGCTGTCGAACTTGCAGTAGTTGCTCACATGGGAGTCGCCCTTCATCCGCCGGTACACGTCCGGGAAGAACTTGCGCAGGAACGGCTCCATGGACGACACCCCGCCCGCGATCCCGATGTCGTAGCCGAAGATGGCGCCTCCCATGCCGGCGGTGATGCACGACAGCACCACGAACGTGGTGACCCTTCCGCCACCTCCTCCGTCATTGCTCTCGGAGACGCCGACACTGCCGGCCGCCATGGCCGATCAGAGCGACCCGAGCTAGCTGCGTGAGGCCACGAACTCACTAATGGTTATCTTTGCAGCAGTGCAGCTATGGATCGTGCGTGGCATCTGTGGACGGTACAGAACAGTTTCGTCCAGTGACTGGTAGCCATGGCTGACTGGTCCGTGTGTTGACTGGTTGGGGATTGCGATGCTGATTTTGTTTCCTTCTTCTTGTGCAATCTCGTCTACAAATTAATCAACGAAGGCGCTGTCAGTGACCAGCACAAGTAGCTATCCATGGCGATTTCTTCCTGTTGTACTACTCACCAGAGATTGTGTTGACTGGTTTGGTTTGAGAGAGATGTGAATCTGATAGCGTATTTTGCTTTTCTTTTTGTTCTTGTGCTATTGTAACTTGACACGTTTCACATACCAATTTGTTGCTTCCACTTATGAAAGTAGAAGGAACCAATATATCATCTTTGAATAGTTCCACAATTTATTGTAAATAAAATAAATTTATTTGTCTTCTCTGGCCTTGTTGGCATGTCCGAACTCTGAAGAACATGCAACGAGAGAGAAACGCACTCTTGAGTTGGTTTCGCACTCTTAGAGCAACTATAGCGATGCGCCATAACGCCCGGATCGTTGTAATAACCGTTTGTATGGCGACATGTTTGAAAATGGAGCTCTAAAAGAGTCGACATACCGGTCTCGACCTGCATAATATTTGAAGGCTGCTCCACATCGAGCCCGCGAACCTTCATATTTGGATGTTGGGGGCAATGATATAGAGCAGCATCCAACGCCAACTGCCAGCACAGGGGGAAGTTTCAGCTCGTTCCTTACTCCCACGCCCAGCCCTGCCAATGGCGCAGTCATCCATAGACTGTTGCTTCCACTCCTGCCATTAGTGGTCGTCTCCATGCTTTGCACCCATTTTCCACTAGCGAGCGCCAAATCCGGCCTCATTTCCTGCCGGACCATGCCCATCGCTGGTATATAAACCGGTCCACCCCACTCAGCATAGCCACTCCTCACCAATCTTCCCCCTTCATTGGTGCCACTCATACCTGGCCAAACGGGCCGGCACGGCACGGCCCGGCCCGGCACGCGGTAAACGTGCCTGGCACGGCACGGCCCGCCACGGCACGAATAATAGCCGGGCCGTGCCGTGCCGGCCCACGGGCGGGAGGCTCCAGCCCAGGCACGGCACGCCCTCTAGCTGGGCCGGCACGCGGCACGCCCAGGCACGCCGGCCCGTTGTGGCATGCTGGCCCGCCTGGCGCGTTTATCCCTCTGTACAGTGAAAAAAAGTCCAAAAAATGTCCAAAAAAATGTAGAAAATTGCAAAAAAAATGTAGAGTATTATGTGGGATAAATCTAGAGTTTTATTAGCACTTGCCTCATTAAAACTTCAAAGTAAAAGAGTAGAAGCTATGCTCTAAAATACTAAAAGATTAAAAGAAATAGAAAGAAAATTTGTCCAAAAAAATGTAGAAAATTGCAAAAAAAAATATAGAGTATTATGTGGGATAAATCTAGAGTTTTATTAGCACTTGCCTCATTAAAACTTCCATCCCAAAGAAGTAAAAGAGTAGAAGCTATGCTCTAAAATACTAAAAGATTAAAAGAAATAGAAAGAAAATTTGTCCAAAAAAATGTAGAAAATTGCAAAAAAAATGTAGAGTATTATGTGGGATAAATCTAGAGTTTTATTAGCGCTTGCCTCATTAAAACCTTCCACCCCAAAGAAGTAAAAGAGTACAAGCTATGCTCTAGAAATACTAAAAGATTAAAAGAAATAGAAAGAAATTTTTTACAAAGACTACAACTGAACTAATTTGAATCGTTCATCCTTGTCCGGCAGCCGCGGCCAGCTCGTCTCTCTTGATGTGTGCTGCTCTGTGCCTAGTAAGGATGTTTACTGGGCCGTGGCAGGCAATGCGCAGTAGCTTACCGCATCTTTTGCACCGTGCTTTTAGCTGGGAGACTGTACCGTCCATAACTACTTCAGAATCGTAGTACTCCCAGATTCTGGAGCCTCTCCCATCCATGTTTGTATTGTGTGTGTAAAATGAGATGCAGTTTGAGTGTGAGAAATGAGAAGGGTGGGCATCCCTTTTTATAGCAAAAAAAATGGCACGTTAGGCACGTTAGGCATGCTAGGCATGTTAGGCACGTTAGAGTATTATGTGGGATAAATCTAGAGTTTTATTAGCGCTTGCCTCATTAAAACCTTCCATCCCAAAGAAGTAAAAGAGTACAAGCCATGCTCTAGAAATGCTAAAAGATTAAAAGATAGAGAAAGGGAAAAAAATTACAAATACTACAACTGACTAATGGGATCCTTTCAACCTTGCCCCGCAGCCGAAGCCATAGCCGCCGCCTCGTCTGCCTTGACGTGTGCCGTCTTGTGCCTCATCAGGTGGCCGGTTCCAGCATACCTGTCACCATGCTTTGGCACGAGCAACTTCTTACCGCATTGTTTGCACTTTGCAAAAAGCTGGGTGAGACCATGGTCATCTGTAACTAATTCTTCATCGTAGTACCTCCAGATGGGAGCGCGTCTCACAAGAACGTTTTGATTTGGATCAGCCATGTTTGTGTGTGGAAAATGAGATGGAGTTTGAGTGTGAGAAATGAGAAAGTGGGCATCCCTTTTTATAGCAAAAAATGGCACGTTAGGCACGTTAGGCACGTAAGGCAAGTTAGGCACCGCAACAATAATGCATAAAATAAAAATTGAGGCAATGTATCATCTGGGATAAATATTGAGCTTTATTAGTGGTTGCCTCATTAAAACCTTCCATCCCTGGGAAGTAAAAGAGTACAAAGCCACGCTCTAGAATTACAAAAGGGAATGAAAATTACAAAAAGATAAGAAAATTACAAAATAAAAAGAAAAGGACTACACTACAAGTCTTCAACTATTCTTCCGGGTCTTCTTCTTCAATGTTCATTTCTTCAAACATGGCTAGTAGTTCTGTGTTTTCTGCAGTGTGTTGCGCTCTCCTTCTTGATAGCTCCCCATCTTTCACGGACATCAGTGTTCTCACCATATCAGGGGTGAGACTAGTTCTTCTCTCCTCAATTATTCTTCCAGCAAGGCTGAAAGCAAACTTCGATGACACCGTAGAGACAGGCACCGATAACACATCACGTGCTAATATGGAAAGCACCGGAAATGTAAGCTTGTGTTCTTGCCACCACTGCAGTATGTTGAAGTCTTCCTCACTATCTAAATCGTACATGACTTTGTCACTGTTGAGGAACTTCGCTAACTCCCCGCCACCTTGAAGCACAGATGTTGATGTGGAAGAGCTTCCGGCGGTCGAGGAGGACGAAGAACCAAAGATCTTTCTCCATGCTCCTCTCTTTTTACCGGCAGTAGGTGCTGGTGGAGGTCGTTGCATTCGAACTCCGGCATATTTTTCCTCATACTTAGCAAAAACTTCAAAAAGCTTCTCACGAGCCTTATTGAAGTCATCAGTATAATCTAAACTGAGGGATGCAGATAATACATTGAGTGCACTACGATACCCTTCAAGTTTAGCTCTAGGATCCAAGATAAATGCAAATGCATACAACAGTGGAATTTGTTGCCAATATTTTAAATACTTGGTTTTCATGTCAGCAACAACATTAAGTAATAATCCATCGCCTTCATATGCTTTCAGATGACCAGCAATGTCTAATAGGGTATGCACCATCAAAGGAGATGTCGGGTAATAAACCCCAGACAAAGTAATTGTTGCATCATAGAACAACTCAAGAAATGCAGTCAATGATGTAATAACATGCCAAGTTTCATTGCTAATTAGAGGTTCAACCCCATAATTTGCATTAATAAAACCATTGAACGGAACTCTGTCTCGGATAACTGCCTTAAGCATCAGATATGTAGAGTTCCATCTAACAGGCATGTATGAATTATACTTATGAGGAACGCAGCCTAGAGCAAGGCAATATCTCTTATAGTTTGTAATTCGTTGAGTTGAATGCGAAAAATAAGATATTGCAGTGCGTATGACTTCAACGTGTGGTTCACATAAATGTAACGCACCTTTAGCAATAAGATTAATGATATGGCAAGCACAACGTTGATGCATTAAAAAGGATGCAGCATATACGGAGAATATAGGAGTCAGGGTATTCATTGCACTGGTGTTTGCTGAAACATTATCCAAAGTTACTGCGAAAACCTTGTCGGCAAGATTAAAATCATTCACAACTTTGAGTATAGCTTCAGCAATGTTTGGACCAGTGCGTGCTGCGTGCAAGGCCCAGTGTGTGCTGCGTGCTTCAGCAACATCGATAGGTTTTAGTGAAAAGTTCTAAGGTCTTGTACAATGCAAGGTGCCTAGGGGACCGGTGCTTATTTGTATAGGGTAGACGCTTAATTAGGCGTCTCTCGTATAGAAATAGGCACTGGTGCTTCAGAAAGACCCGGTTTATTTTTCTAAGCACCTCCCTAAGCACCTAGCATTGTACAAGGTCTAAAATGGTTTCTTTAAACCAAAACGTAATTTGTGGTATTTTTTTGCTATGTACTCTAGTGGAACCGCTGGCTTGAAAGGTCATATGGAAAGTAATCTCGATGGGCAAGCAACCAGCGCGGCAAGGGAAAGGACGATAACGACCCGTGCATGAGCATCAGTGATGCGTAAGCACCCAGCTGAAGACACGACACTGGTGGGCTATCCCTCAAGATTGCCTTCGACAGCCGGGGGTGTGCGCCCCACGGGACGCCGGTTGTACAAGATGGACTCTGGGTGGGAGTAGTTGATCTGGCAAGCTTCCTGTTCGGCTGTGATGCTGGTTGCGCTTCAGCTATTCTCTGCACGCCTTCGGAAGGTCAGCTTCTTGGTGCACAAATTGAACCAATCATGGACCAAAGATCATTTGCTGACTCACAAGGCACTCTCGGCATGTTGCCATCCTTCCCCTGGTTGGTGAGACATGACAAAGTCAGATTCAATGGCTTCAATGGCCATTCATATTTTATGATTTTTGGCTTGACTAATTATGACGAAGTGCTACATCATTAATAGGATGCAAAACATATCTAAAGCTGACCTGTGTCATTTTTCATACATGTGATTATTGAGTTCCCGATGTCTCTCAATCTCACAACTTGGTAACATGTTAGACTTGTCCAAATAATGGGTGAAACATGGCAATACGTTTTGGCCTCTCTTCCTTTCATTGATTCCTCTCTCGAGATTGACTCACCTTGGTTTATGCTAAGCCACCTTTTATAACATTGGTGGGTTGGGTGTTAATATATAATATCTTACCAAATAAATGTAGATGAATGTTTTTCTTTTGCGAGAAAATGCAATTGAATGTTGAAGCTCACAATATGTTGATGTACTGTAGTAGGACTTCCATATTAGTACTCCAATGGTGGGTTGGGTGTAAGTTTTAATGTTTTGTTGTCATTTACGCTCTGTACAATACCATAGGTTTCATGTATTCACAATGGACATGTAGTCCAACACCTGTTAGTTCAATCTATTTGCAAATCAGATTAGTATCTGAAACATATCATCAATGGATCTTGTCGAACACACAAAACACTATTGGGATCGGTTAGCAGAGACCAATTTTTTTCCAAGTTCTTTTTGTAGGGTCTGACATGTTGAAGGTGTAAGAATCCCTGGCAAATCAACTTAACAAAGTCGTTAGAGATCAAGGCATCAAGTTTCTAAATTACATCCTAATTACATCAATATGTTATCATTGGATATCATGATCAGCCAACTTAGCAGATCAGCATCAACCACATTACCCGGCATCATGTGGTTGCCAGAGTTTGTTGGGCGGGGCGCAGTAAGATGAAGCCACCAAGGTGACCTGAGCATCACCGTGGCCCCGTTGGATAACACCCGCACTGGAAGCCAGATGCTCAGTCTTGGTCGATAAAAGAACACTGAGATGATACCTCTAGTCTCAGATTAGAGTGATGGAACTCGGTATTAGAGAGTTCTAATTATGGTTTTTTTGCAATAAAGCTCTAATCGTAGTTATGGTCAAATCAGAAGGAACTCCATTTACTTCTTCAATTAGTTTTCTTTGTGCATCCAAACGAGTGAAATGCGCTATTGGTCCGTACACTCAGAGGTGATTCACACTTTAACACAGCAGGATGGGTGGGGAAGGAGGAAGCTGTGTTTTGATTTTCAGCCGAAAAAATCAATTTTCGGCCGAATTTCGTCCATCTCGCCTGGGCCCGGTAATTGTCTGTGTCGGCCAAAATTTTGGGCCTAGTTTGAAATTCTTTTTGGCCCAAACCAACTTCTGGGCCTCCCCACAATTTTCCTATCGAACCACGCCTGAACCCTAAACAAATCAGGATCCCCGTTCCTCCTGTGTGTGCGGCGGCGGCGGGGGCGCTGCGCCCATACGCGGCTCCTCCACTTGTCGCCGCTTGCCTCCCCGCTCGAGCCTGCCGCTCCTGCCCCGTTCGCGCCTTCCCGGCGGCCCGGCCACTGCTGCTGACCAACGCCGGCTGCGGGCTGTAGCTGAATCCATCGGCAACTCCTCCTCTACTCTGCAGCACATCTCCGTGTCCTTGTTCCAATCTTTTCTTTTGGAGCTGATGGTGATGTTGGACTGATGCAAAGTTTGGCAAACATTTACGTATATACGTACTCCTTAGTGTTGTTCGACTGCTATACTTTTGCTCTGCTTGTTTTCAATTTTTTTGGCCGAATTTCGGTCAGATTTCGGTCAAATTTTGTTTAAAATTCAAATTTTGGTTTTATAATTTAGTCCGAGATTTGACCGAAATTTTTGAAATGGCCGAATTTCGTCCATCTCGTCCTGGGGTGAAAAAAATTGCAAACCGAAAACCAAAACACAGGGAGGAAGTAGACCATGACAGAGAGAGAGAGAGAGAGACATTTTCTAAGAAGTCCCTTGATACGTCTCCAACGTATCTATAATTTTTTATTGTTCCATGCTATTATAGTATCAATCTTGGATGTTTTATATGCAATTATATTCCATTATATATCATTTTTTGGGACTAACCTACTAACCCAGTGCCCAGTGCCAGTTGCTGTTTTCTGCTTGTTTTTGCCTTTTCAGAAAATCATTATCAAAAAGTGCCCAAACGAGAAAAAAAAATTGGATTAATTTTTTATGGACCAGAAGAGACCCACGAATCTTTGGGAGAAGACCAGAAGAGCCACGAGGAGGCGGCAAGCCTGGAGGGCGTGTCCAGGGGGTAGGGCGCACCCCCAGGCTTGTGGGCCCCTCGTGGCCCCTCCCGACTTAATTCCAGCGCTATAAATTCCCAAATATTCCCAATATATCAGAGAGACAGAAGAGAAAACTTTTCCGCCGCCGCAAGCCTCTGTTCTTCCGTGATCCCATTTGGAGGCCTTTTCCGGTACTCTGCTGGAGGGGGAATCGATCACGGAGGGCTTCTTCATCAACCTTGATGCCCTTCCGATGATGTGTGAGTAGTTTACCACAGACCTACGGGTCCATAGCTAGTAGCTAGATGGCTTCTTCTCTCTCTTTGATCTTCAATACCATGTTCCCCTCAATGTTCTTGGAGTTCTATCCGATGTAATCTTCTTTTGCGGTGCGTTTGTTGGGATCCGATGAATTGTGAGTTTATGATCAGATTATTCATTAGAAATATTTGAGTCTTCTCTGTACTCTTTTATGCATGATTATTATAGCTTTGTATTTCTCTCCGATCTATCGATTTGGTTTGGCCTACTAGATTGATTTGGCTTGCAATGGGAGAGGTGCTTTGTGATGGGTTCAATCTTGCGGTGCTCAATCCCAGTGACAGAAGGGGACATGACACGTATTTGTATTGTTGCCATTAAGGATAAAAAGATGGGGTTTAATCATATTGCTTGAGTTTACTTTGTCTACATTATGTGCCCGTGGACTTTATTGTTCTTGATATTGAATGCAATCATTCTTGCCCCATAGTACTTGGTAGGCCTTTTCTACGAACAATAGGTGTTATTATTGATATGAAAGAAGTTAATATAAGATTTCAATTTCCATTAAAGAAAGAGATGGAACACTTCCCTAGAAAAATAATTAAAGCACCTTATGAATCTATTATGATGTCTACTTATGGAATTAACATGAAGGATGATAACACTTGAAACTATGCATTATGCCTAGCTAGGGGCATAAAACAATAGCGCTTGTTGGGAGGCAACCCAATGAATAAAATAAATTTTTGTTTTTACTTTCTGTTCTTGAGTGTTTACACAATTATGGCCTCTGTTATGATTATGTTTTTATCTTTTAATTAGTGTTTGTGCCAAGTAATGCCTTTGGGATGATGTTGATGATAGTATAATTGATGCTGTTTGGAAAACAGAAAGTTTTGCGTCCAGTGCTGGAATTTTAATTCTGTACTGGAGCGTCAGAAAACTCTGAAATTTTTACAAAGTATTTGTATATAAATTGTTTACGTTGCCCTAATTTTTCAGAATTTTTGGAGTTACAGAAGTATGGCTTTTAAATAGATATTTATAGACTATTCTGTTTTAGACAGATTCTGTTTTTGTTGCATAGTTTGCTTATTTTGATGAATCTATGGATCGTATCAGGGGGTATGAGTCATGGAGAAATTGGAGTACGGTAGCATTATGCCAATATTAAATATGAATTAATTTACAACAGTACCTAAAATTTATGATTTGTTTGTTATACTAACGGATCTCACGAGATTTCTGTTGAGTTTTGTGTGCTGAAGTTTTGAAGTTTTGGGTGAGACTACAATGGATAAAGGAATAAGGAGCGGCAAGAGCCTAAGCTTGGGGATTCCCAAGGCACCCCAAGGTAATATTCAAGGAAGACTCAAGCGTCTAAGCTTGGGGATGCCCTGGAAGGCATCCTCTCTTTCGTCTACAATCTATCGGTAACTCAATTGGAGCTATATTTTTATTCATCACATGATATGTGTTTTACTTGGAGCGTCTTGTGATATAGTTTATTTGCTTTTGTTTGCTTTAATGTTTGTCACAATCATCTTTCCTGAACACACCTTTTTGAGAGGGACACACATTATTCGTGTTTTGTTAGAATACTCTATGTGCTTCACTTATATCTTTTGAGCTAGGCAGTTGCTCTAGTGCTTCACTTATATCTTTTAGAGCACGGCGGTGGTTATAGTTGCACTCTCGTGCTTCACTTATATCTTTTTTAGAGTCTAATGAATAGCAATGGTAATATGCACGGGTTATAAATTTGGTCCTGATATGATGGGTATTCAAGAGGGATATAATAAAAACTTTCATGTAGATCACTGAATATGATGAACATGATAAGTTTAATTCCTTGCAATAGTTTTGCGATATTAAGATGGTAATATGTGGGAGGTGCTAGTAGATAATTGTGGTTTAGTAAGAATATTGGTGTTATGGTTTGTGATTCCCGAAGCATGCACGTATGATCTGTCGTTATGCTAAGAAGTTGGAGCATGATTTATTGTTGATTGTCTACCTTATGAGTGGCGGTCGGGGACGAGCGATGGACTTGTCCTACCAATATATCTCCCTAGGGGCATGCGTAGTAGTACTTTGCTTCGAGGGCTAATAAACTTTCGCAATAAGTATGCGAGTTCTGTATGACTAATGTGAGTTCATGAATTATACGCACTCTCACCTTTCCGCAATTTGCTAGCCTCTTCGGTACCGTGCATTGCCCTTTCTCACATTGAGAGTTGGTGCAAACTTCGCCGGTGCATCCAAACCCCGTGATATGATACGCTCTATCACACATAAGCCTCATTATATCTTCCTCAAAACAGGCATCATACCTACCTATCATGGCATTTCCATAGCCATTTTGAGATATATTGCCATGCAACTTCCACCGTTCTGTTTTTTATGACACACATCGTCATTGTCATATTGCTTTGCATGATCATATAGCTGACATAGTATTTATGGCTCAGCCACCATTCATCATTTTTATACATGTTACGCTAGCATCATTGCACATCCTGGTACACTGCCAGAGGCATTCATATAGAGTAATATTTTTGTTCTAGTATCGAGTTGTAATATTGAGTTGTAAGTAAATAAAAATGTGATGATCATCATTATTAGAGCATTGTCCCAGTGTGGAAAGAATAGTGGAGATTAATGAGTCCTCCAAAAAGTGGGGATGAGGTCCATGAGACCGCTCTAAAAAAGAGAGGCCGAAAAGAGCCCAAAAAAATGAGAGAAAAAGAGAGAAGGGGCAATGTTACTATCCTTTTTCCACACTTGTGCTTCAGAGTAGCACCATGTTGTTCATATAGAGAGTCTCCTATTTTTCACTTTCATATACTAGTGGGAATTTTTCATTATAGAACTTGGCTTGTATATTCCGATGATGGGCTTCCTCAAATGCCCGAGGTCTTCATGAGCAAGCAAGTTGGTTGCACACCCACTTAGTTTTCATGTTGAGCTTTCATACACTTATAACTCTTAGTGCATCCGTTGCATGGCAATCCCTACTCCTCGCATTGACATCAATTGATGGGCATCTCCATAGCCCGTTGATTAGCCTCGTCGATGTGAGACTATCTTCTTATTTTTGGCTTCTACTTATTTATCTCTACCACCACACTCTATTCCACCCATAGTGCTATATCCATGGCTTGCGCTCATGTATTGCGTGGGGGTTGAAAAAGCTAAAGTGCGTTAAAAGGTATGAACCAATTGCTTGGCTTGTCATCGGGGTAGTGCATGATTAATACTTTGTGTTAAGAAGATGGAGCATAACATGATTATATGATTTTGTAGGGATAATGTTCTTTACCATTTTTATTTTGAAAAACATGATTGTTTATTAGTATGCCTGAGTATTGATGTATTTATATCAACTTATGGACTATTGCTTTGAATCATTCGGATCTTATTATTCATATCATAAGAGAGAGATTACATGATGAAACATGATAGGTAGTATTCCACATCAAAAAAATTGTTTTTATCATTTACCTACTCGAGGACGAGCAGGAATTAAGCTTGGGGATGCTTGATACATCTCCAACGTATCTATAATTTTTGGTTGTTCCATGCTATTATAATATCAATCTTGGATGTTTTATATGCAATTATATATCATTTTTTGGGCCTAACCTATTAACCCAGTGCCCAGTGCCAGTTGCTGTTTTCTACTTGTTTTTGCCTTTTCAGAAAATCATTAGCAAAAAGTGTCCAAACAAGAAAAAACTTTGGATTAATTTTTTCTGGACCAGAAGAGACCCACGAAGCTTCGGGAGAAGACCAGAAGAGCCACGAGGAGGCGGCAAGCCAGGGGGGTTGGGCGCGCCCCCCAGGCTTGTGGGCCCCTCGTTGCCCCTCCTGACCTAATTCCAGCGCTATAAATTCCCAAATATTCCCAATATATCAGAGAGACAGAAGAGAAAACCTTTCCGCCCCCGCAAGACTCTGTTCTTTCGCGATCCCATCTGGAGGCCTTTTCCGCTACTCTACCGGAGGGGAATCGATCACGGAGGGCTTCTTCATCAACCTTGCTGCCCTTCCGATGATGTGTGAGTAGTTTACCACAGACCTACGGGTCCATAGCTAGTAGCTAGATGGCTTCTTCTCTCTCTTTGATCTTAAATACCATGTTCTCCTCGATGTTCTTGGAGTTCTATCCGATGTAATATTCTTTTGCGGTGTGTTTGTTCGTATCCGATGAATTATGGGTTTATGATCAGATTATTCATGAGAAATATTTGAAGCTTTTCTGAACTCTTTTATGCATGATTATTATAGCTTTATATTTCTCTCCGATCTATCGATTTGGTTTGGCCTACTAGATTGATTTGTCTTGCAATGGGAGAGGTGCTTCGTGATGGGTTCAATCTTGCGGTGCTCAATCCCAGTGACAGAAGGGGACATGACACGTATTTGTATTGTTGCCATTAAGGATAAAAAGATGGGGTTTAATCATATTGCTTGAGTTTACTTTGTCTACATCATGTCATCTTGCTTAAGGTGTTACTCTGTTTCATACTTAATACCCTAGATGCATGCTGGATAGCGGTCGATGGGTGGAGAAATAGTAGTAGATGCAGGCAAGAGTCGGTCTACTTGTCTCGGACGTGATGCCTATATACATGATCATTGCCATGAATCCGTCATAATTATTTGCTTTTCTATCAATTGCCCAACATTAATTTGTCTACCCACCAAATGCTATGCGTTCAAGAGAGAAGTCTCTAGTGAAAACTATGGCCCCCGGGTCTACTTTATCATATATTAAAAACTCAAAAATACCTTGCTGCAATTTATTTACTTTTATTTTATTTAGTATTTTAGTTTATCTATTTATCTCTATAAGATTTAATCCTTACAAATAACCGCTAAGAGGATTGACAACCCTCTTATTTGCGTTGGGTGCAAGTGTTTGCTTTTGTGTGTGCAGGTGCGCTTAACGGAATTTTGCTTGGTTCTCCTACTGGATTGATAATCTTGGTTCTTAACTGAGGGAAATACTTATCTCTACTATACTGCATCATCCTCTCCTCTTCGGGGAAATAGCAACGCAGTCTACAAGTAGCATCCCTTATAGACAAACTTTATTAGGTCTGATCCCTCGAACTAGTTTTGGACCGAAGTGTACCACTTAAACTCAACCCTACCTTTAAACACACGAAATCGAAGCAAGGCATCGGAATTCACATTGAATGCAATGCATTCCCTACTTTCGCTAGTGAGTACTGCTTCCACCTTAACACTACCCGATGCTTTGTATTGTACACCTTGCTTGTTCTCATAGAGTTGAATTAAGTTGATCTATAAATCTTGTTGCCTTAACTATGGATGATTTGTGGATATTGTGGAATACCAGGCCTAGTACCTGAATCATGATAACTCAAGCGTATGGATGCCAAACATCATTAGCACTAGGCTGATCTTGATTGAGTTTGTGATGCTGGATGTGCAATTTTTTAGTTCGTGGAGTAAAGTGTGCATCGCCTCCGAGTTTATAGACTAAATAGTGCATTTCACTCCATCCAAAAAGAGGAACGGTGCCATATTTAATTATGGTCCAAGAAATTGAAATCTAATTTAAACATCCAAACGAGGTTTAAGCTTCATGGGGGTGTCCTTTTCTTTCACCCAAGCCCCAAACTATTCACATAATTGACACTATCCTGGTTCTTGGCTTTGTTGTGCTATGAAAGGCTCACCCAATTGAGGGCAAATCCTAGTCAAGCTATGATGTTTGCTCATGCGTCTCACCCTTGGCAGATCCTAGCCCGCGTGTAGGTCCGAGCAAGTGACCAAACACAGACCCTCTGCGTGGTAATAAGCCAGCCCACTCAGGATCTAGAACCTGCCCTAAACCAATATTTTGTATATGTATTAGTGCATCTTTTTTGCTAATTTGTACCTATTTTTTTGAGTTTGTGTTTTTATATTTTTATTTTCTATTTTATGATTTTTTAAATCCGGGACAAGTTAAAAGTTGTGATCATTTTTTGAAATTTTGAAAGATTTTTAATTCATTAAAATTTTCTGAAATTTGATCAATTTTTAATTCTTGAACATTTTATGAATAAACATACATTTTTCAAAATCCAAGAAGTTTTATTGAATTCGAAAATATTTCTAAAATCCAGAAACATTTTTTAATTTTTGAACATTTAAAAAATTGAAATTTGTTTTAGATTCAGGAATAGTTTGGAAATTCATGAAAAACAATTAATAAAGTAATTTAATAAGAAACCGACCAAAAAGGAAAAATCAATAAAAAGTTGAGAATACGCGTATGCTAGCCCTGCATTCCTTATTTGGCCGGCCCTGTAACTCTGACGTGGGGGATGGTGCGTCCTTGGTTGCTTTCTTGCGCCCTACGCGCCCAGTAGGAGTTCCTCTCACCCTCCATGCTCTCAACAGAGAAAACCTGCCACCTTATTAGGGCATCTCCAATGCCGACCCTCAAACCGCCGGCAACCGTCCAGACCGCGCCGTCCGGACATGTTTTCCCATCCAACGTGGTCCTCTGTATCGGTCCGTTCGGCGGTTTAGACGCACTTTTTTCCCGCGAACCGGAAACAAAGGGGGGGGGGGTTGTGGGCGTGCGGACCACTGCCACGCCCGTGTCTCGCACCCGTGGCCTGCCAAAAACCTTCCTCCCTCGCCCGCGTGCTTTCCCACCCGACGTCAGCTGCCCGTATTCATGCCACTGGTAGAGCGGCCGCTCTGCATTGACACCGGCCCAGAGCGGACGCAACCTGTCAATGCAGGCAATGAAGCGGCGTTCCGGCCGAGAGAGCACCGCCCGCTGCAGGCCCGGCTGAACACGCCTCCCCGCCACATTCAAACGGCTACAGACTTCCTGCCTACCTCTATCAAACCCGCACGTGTGCCGAGAAACCTACTCCGGCCACACGTCCGTCCGTGAGCCGGTCGGCATTAAACACAACGCTGGTTGGCTCCTGGCGTCCGCCCGCTATTTAAATGAGGCCAGATGCCGGGAAAGAACCACACCACAACTCCGCTTCCCATCTCCCCTTGCACCATATTCTCCACACTCTCCATGGCATCCACGCGAGCAGGAAGAGGAGTTCTCCGGCATAAAAGTCGGCTGGGTTGCCCGCCGAACCCGCCGGATACGAGCCAGGTAACTCGTTGCTCCACCTCCCTCACCACTTGATACGTCTCCAACGTATCTATAATTCATGAAGTATTCATGCCATGTATATAACAATTTTATATGGTTTTCGTATGATTTGATTAGAACTAACCCGGACTGACACTGTTTTCAGCAGAACTACCGTGGTGTTGTTTTTTGTGCAGAAATAAAAGTTCTCGGAATGGGCTAAAAATTTACGGTGATTTTTTGTGGACCAAAAGAGACCCCCAAAGCTTCGAGGAAGGACCAGAAGCCTCGTGAGGAAGCGACAAGCCTGGGGAGCGCGCCCTCCCCCCAGGGCGCGCGGAGCAGGCTTGTCGCTCCCTCGTGGCCCCCCTTGACGTGAAACCAACGCCAAAAATTCCTATAAATACCAAAAACCCCAGAAAGAAACCTAGAACTCCCACGCCGCCTCCGCAAGCCTCTGTATCAAAGCGATCTCATCTGAGGGGTGAACCAGAGAAGAAAACAGAGAGAGAGATCCAATCCCGGAGGGGCTCCCGCCCCTCCGGGTGCCATGAAGGACAAGGACCAGAGGGGAGAACCTCTCCCCATCTAGGGGGGAAGCCATGGAGGAGCAAGCCGGAGGGGGAACCTCTCTTGCCCTCACCCTCGGTGGCGCCGGAGTGCCGCTGGGGGAACCATCGCCGCGGTGATCGTCTTCATCAACATCACCGTCTTCATCACCTCCCTCATCTCTTTTCAGCGGTCCACTCTCCCGCACCCCGCTATAATCCCCTACTTGAACATGGTGCTTTATGCCACATATTATTATCCAATGATGTGTTGCCATCCTATGATGTTTGAGTAGATTTCATTTGTCCTTTGGGTTGATTGATGATCTTGATTGGTTTGAGTTGTATGTTTTATTTTGGTGCTGTCCTATGGTGCCTTCCGTGCCGCGCACACGTGGGGGATTCTCGCTGTAGGGTTTTGTAGTACGTTCATGATTCTCTTATAGTGGGCGTCTAGAGTGACAGAAGATTACACCCGATTAAGGGGGTTGTTGCGTATGGGAGTAAAGGGGACTTGATACTTAATGCTATGGTTGGGTTTACCTTAATGATTTCTAGTAGTTGTGGATGCTTGCTAGAGGTCCAATCATAAGTTCATATGTTCCAAGTACGAAAAGTATGTTAGCTCATGCCTCTCCCTCATATAAAATTGCAATAATGATTACCGATCTTGTTATCAATTGCCTAGGACAAGTCCGCACACCGATTCATCATTATTCCACACTCGCTATTTGTAATATATTGTGATATATTCTAACTTTATTTAGGCAGCAGCTATTTTTATGTTTTAGTTCTTCGATATCATGCAAAGTTATCCTCTTTATACCCACAACGTAGTTTTATTTCTCGTTTCTAGATAAAAGCAAACGCTCGGTGTACATAGGGTCGTATCAGTGGTAGATAGGACTTGAGAGAATATTGATCTTACCTTTAGCTCCTTGTGGGTTCGACATTCCATACTTACCACTTCCATCTTTGGAAATTGCTACGATGATTCCTTGCACTTGGGGATTATCAAGCTCTTTTCTGGCGCCGTTGCCGGGGAGCAATGGCGTGGGGTTGATATTTTTGTGTATGCTTCTTTGCTTTCTTCACTAAGTAGATTTTGATTTTCCTTTTGTTTTTGTTTTCTTGTTTTCTTTCTTTAGTTTCGGGTGAAACAAACAAAAAAAATTAAAAATGCAAAATACAAAAAATTTACTTGCCTCTTATGCCTAGCTTAATGGCTTTAAAGAAAGCGCTGCCTGGGAGACAACCCGGAAGTTTTAGAGAGTGTTTTTCTTATTTTGTGTAATATAAAATTTATTATGTGTTCTATTTAAATATTTAAAGACAAAAAAGTATAGAGGGCAACCTAAAACTTTTTCGAAAAGAGAAGCGATTGGAAAGTTATGCATTGAAAAAGTGAGTGTCGACCTTGAACACTTGTGTTCATGCTCATGGAAACAATGTAAAAAAATTCATGGAAGTTTCTCATAAAAATAATTATCCCCTTATATATACCACTGTACCAAAAAAATAATGTGCCAAGATTTACTTTTAGGATGTTTAAATTGCTTGTTTGGTGTGTGCTGTGAAAAAAAAGAAACTTTTGCTGTAGTGTTTGAATTTCTATAATTTACTGGAATGTGCAAAAATTCTGATATTTTTACACAGTACTGCTATACAAATTGTTTATTATTTCCGATTTTTTCAGAATTTTTTGAGTTACAGAAGTATATGTACCATCTGTATCTTTACAGACTGTCCTGCTTTCACAGATTGATGTTTTAGTTTCTTTATTTGCTTATGTTTGAAATCTTGTTGAGCCCCAATGACTTGGGAGCCATAGAATTGTGATAGCATACAGTGGTTAATGTTTGATTATAATTATACAATAATGTTACAGTGGGACATGATGGGATTTGATGTTATATGTACTAACCCCTCTAATAAAAAGTTCGGTTAAGTTTTGTGTGGATGAAGTGTTCGAAGATCGAGGAGGTATCGATATGAGAAGAATGAGGAGAGTCAAGAGTTCAATCTTGGGGATGCCCAAGGCACCCCAAGTAAATATTCAAGGATACTCAAGCGTGTAAGCTTGGGGATGCCCCGGAAGGCATCCCATTCTTCTTCTTCGACAATTATCGGTATGTCTCATTTTTTGTTTTGTTCACATAATATGCGTAAATTCTTGGAGCGTCTTTTGTGTTTGTTTTTCCCTTTTATTTTATGCACCATGCTTGTTGGGGATGATTTCTTACGGTTCTTGGTTTATTTATAGAATGCTTCATGCGCTTCACTTAAATCTTTTGAGTATGGATTTATAGAATGCTCTTTGTGCTTCACTTAAATCTTTTGAGTATGGATTTATAGAATGCTCTTTGTGCTTCATTAAATCTTTTGAGTATGAGTTTATAGAATGCTTCGTGTGCTTCACTTATATATTTTGAGCATGGATATTGGTCTCTCTATATTCATTGTAGAATGCTCTATGAACTTCACTTATATCTTTTAGAGTATGAATAAAATTATCATCGAAAGTGGGTTTGGAAGAGTGTCAACTCTATGTAGCAATGATCCCACTATTTTGGAGGGTCTTGAATCTTATTGGAATAATGATAAAGGTGGATTTGGAGAGGTCATAACTTTATCTAGTGGTGATTCCACAATTTTGGAAGAAATTTCAATTGATTATGATGAGAACAAAGTTGTTACTTATGATAATTATTGTGATGGTACTTAAAGTAGTAATAGTTATTCTTGTAAAATTTGTCATAATTATGAATATCCTCTCAATAATACTAAGTTCCCTCTCCATGTGTTGAAATGTTGAAATTTGCACTTGTTATACCTTCCTATGCTAGTTAAAATATCAATGCTTAGCTAAAAAGATTTAAAGAAAAGTTCTTGTGTGGAGGCAACCCCATATTTATCCTTACTGTTTTTTTGTGTTCACATGTTTAATATATTGTAGTAATCATGTTTTATATGTTTTCTTCCAATAATGTGCCAAGTAAAGCCTTTGGGATAGTGTGGATACTTGTTGATTTGATTTTGTGCAAAAACAGACACTTTTGCGTCCAGTGCTGGAATTTCTATTCTGTACTGGAGCGTGAGAAAATTCTGAAATTTTTACAGAGTATTGGGATACAAATGTTTTACATTTTCCTCATTTTTCAGAATTTTTGGAGGTACATAAGTATGGTTTATATTTCGCTCACTATATGCTGTTCTGTTTTTGACAGATTCTGTTTTCAATGCATAGTTTGCTTGTTTCAGTGTTTCCATAGCTCATATTGAGTAATATAAATTATGGAAATGATGGAATACAGTAGGCATTATATGAGAACAATTATAAATCTTGTCTTGACAGTACCTAAGTGGATGATTTATTTTTATCATACTAACCTATCTCACGAGTTCCGTTAAGTTTTGTGTGATTGAAGTTTTCAAGTTTTGGGTGAGATATCGATATGAGGAGAATAAGGAGTGGCAAGACCCTAAGCTTGGGGATTACCAAGGCACCCCAAGGTAATACTCAAGGAAGACTCAAGCATCTAAGCTTGGGGATGCCCCAGAAGGCATCCCCTCTTTCGTCTTCAACACTATCGGTAAGCTCACTTGGAGCTATATTTTTATTCATCACATAATATGAGTTTTGCTTGGAGCGTCATTTTATTTTATTTGTATTTGCTTGCTGTTATAAATAATCATGTTTTGTATCTTTTAGTTCAATAAAATGCCAATTATAGCCTTTACCATGCTCAGTTTGCAAGTTCATGTGTTGCTGTTTGAAAACAGAAAGTTTTTGTTATGTCCAGAATATTCCTGAATAGTCAGTACATGATTGAAATCTGAAATTTTTACACAGTAAGAATTAATGAATTCTCTGCCACGTGGTAATTTTTCAGAATTTTTGGAGTTAGGGAAGTATGAATTCTTATTCACCCTTTACAGACTGTTCTGTTTAGACAGATTTCGGTTATAGTTGCATTGTTTGCATATCTTGCTTGTTTAATGTTTCTATTTGTAGATAGGAATATTAAATATGCAGAGGCATTTAGTATGAAATGTTTAATTATAATTGTAGTGATTTGTTAAATTAGAGAATGTTAAGGTTTTGAGTTGATTTATGCTAACTTATCTCACGAGTTGTTGAGTTTTGTGTGGATGAAGTTTTTAAGATTTAGGAGAAGCCATGATATGAGAGGAATTAAGGAGACACAGGAGCTCAAGCTCTGGGATGCCCAAGGCACCCCAAGATAACATTCCAAGAAGTCTCAAGCAACTAAGCTTCGGGATGCCCCGGTGGGCATCCCACCTTTCTTCATCAACACCTATCGGTTAGCCTAAGTTTTTACTTGTTCACATGATATGTACTATTCTTGGAATGTCCTTTTATTTTCATTTTGTTTGCTGTTTGAATAAAATACTTGAATCTTAAACATTTATTTGAGAGAGAGTCTTCACATAGCTACCCATTCACTTAACTACTCTTTGTTCTTCACTTATATCTTTTGGAGTAGTTTGTCATTTACTCTCGTGCTTCACTTATATCCCAAGAGTAATTGTTGAATGAATATAATATCATAAAGTTGAAATTATATGCGCTTCATATGCTTGTCCCATGGGGAGTAATGACTTCACATATAAGAAGTATAAGTAGTAAAATTTATTGAAAGTTAGCAAACACTGCATTGGTCACTTGAACAATTCATGAAAGAATATTGAAGGAAGAGAGATTTCACATATAAATATACTATCTTGGACATCTTCTATGATTGTGAGCCCCCATTAATTATTTTCAACCTTGATCAAGTAGTTGATGTTGGACAAGGAAGACAACGTAATGGGTTATGTTTGTTTATATTCACATAGAAGTTATATGTTCTTGGATCCTCTAACATGTGGTGCTTGCCCCCTATCCTTTGCTAGCCAAAAATCCGCACTAAGTAGAGATACTACTTGTGCATCCAAAACCCTTGAACCCAGTTTCATGTCATGAGAGTCCACTATATCTACCTATGGATTGAATAAGATCCTTAAAGTAATTTGTCATCGGTGCATAAAGCAATAAAAATTGCCTCTAAATATGTATGAACTTTTATTGTAAGGGAAAATAAGCTTTGTATGATCTTGTGATGATGAAGAAATAAAAGTGACAGACTGCATAATAAAGGTTGCTATCACAAGGGGCAATATAAAGTGACGTTCCTTTACATTAAGAGTTTGCACATCCAAAAATCAAAAGCGCATTACAACCTCTGCTTCCCTCTGCGAAGGGCCTATCTTTTACTTTATGTATTTACTTTTATGCAAGAGTCAATAGTGTTCTTCTCTATTCCGTTTTTATTTTCTCTCTTGGCAAACATATGTGGTGGGGAAAGATCCAGGCACATATATCCCGTTGAATATAGGTGATCATGAGTTATTATTGTTGACATTATCCATGAGATAAATAAGTTGGGATGCAAAATATTAAGCCCTTATCTTCCTATGTGTTTGACTGAAACGGTTTGTTCTAAAAATATGCTTTGAGTGTCAGCAATCATGGAAGACTAAATGATAGTTGAGTATGTGGAATTTGCTAAAACAAAGCTCTTACATAGACCCTCCCTGAAAATAAGATGAATTACAATTGTTTGATGACTGAAAACATAGTTTGTTAGTTTTCAATAAAGTTTATGATCTATACTTTAACATGTGAATAGCTTGCAACTTGATCATGAGAAGTTTTATGAGATGAGCTACTGTTTATGATATATGATGATGTTATGAAAAGTGATTGAAATTATCATTGATCAAACTTGTGCACTATGCTAGCATTCACACTTCATAAATTATTACATTTATTATTTACCTACTCGAGGACGAGCAGGAATTAAGCTTGGGGATGCTGATACATCTCCAATGTATCTATAATTTATGAAGTATTCATGCCATGTTTATAACAATTTTATTAGGTTTTGATATGATTTGATTAGAACTAACCCGTACTGACGCTGTTTCAGCAGAACTACCGTGGTGTTGTTTTTTGTGCAGAAATAAAAGTTCTCGGAATGGGCTGAAAATTTACGATGATTTTTTGTGGACCAAAAGAGACCCCCGAAGATTCGAGGAAGGACCAGAAGCCTCACGAGGAAGCGACAAGCCTGGGGAGCGCGCCCTCCCCCCAGGGCGCGCGGAGCAGGCTTGTCGCTCCCTCATGGGCCCCCTTGACGTGAAACCAACGCCAAAAATTCATATAAATACCAAAAACCCAGAAAGAAACCTAGAACTCCCACGCCGCCGCCGCAAGCCTCTGTATCGAAGTGATCTCATCTGAGGGGTGAACCAGAGAAGAAAACAATGAGAGAGATCCAATCCCGGAGGGGCTCCCGCCCCTCCGGGTGCCATGGAGGCCAAGGACAAGAGGGGAGAACCTCTCCCCATCTAGGGGGAGGCCATGGAGGAGCAAGCCCACTAGTAGAAAACAGGGCTTTGGTTCTAGCCGGATGGGAGCAATAGTCCCGGTCGCATTACAAACTGGGACTAATGTGAGCATCAGTCCCGGTTCGAGCGGCTAGGAAGCCGGCCGGGGCTCGGCAGGCAGCAGTCCCGGTTCAAATGGGACCTTTAGTCCCGGTTGGAGACACCAACCGGGACTAAAGGGGTGCGATGCCCTTTAGTCCCGGTTGGTGTCTCCAATCGGGACTAAAGCTCCTCTGCACAGCGTCGATTGCGCGCCCTAGTTTAGTCCCACCTCGCCTACGGAAGGGCGCCTGCACCTGCTTATATACTGCCCTCCCCCGTACCTGCCAAACTCCTCTTTACACTTGCCTCTGCCTGACTTGTGCATGCACTCTGTTGCCGCCCCTGTTGGGCCTCTGGGCCGTGTGCGGCCGAAAGGTCTGCCCCTATCGGGATGGGCCGATTAGGCCGCACTCGGTACATGGGCCGGGGTGTATTTTTTTTAATTTCCTTCAACATGCCTTTAAAAAAAACAGCGCTTGGCGGCCTTTTAGTCCCGGTTGGTGTTACCAACCGGGACTAAAGGTCCTCCTGCCTGAGCGCTGCGCAGCGGCCACGTGGAACCCCTTTAGTCCTGGTTCGTAACACGACCGTGACTAAAAGTGGGGGCCTTTAGTCCCGATTCCTTAGTCCCGGTTGCAGAACCGGGACTAAAGGTCCTTACGAACCGGGACTAATGCCCTGTTTTCTACTAGTGGCCTGAGGGGGAACCTCTCTTCCCCTCACCCTCGGTGGCGCCGGAGTGCCGCCGGGGGAACCATCGCCGCGGTGATCGTCTTCATCAACATCACCGTCTTCATCACCTCCCTCATCTCTTTTCAGCGGTCCACTCTCCCGCACCCCGCTGTAATCCCCTACTTGAACATGGTGCTTTATGCCACATATTATTATCCAATGATGTGTTGCCATCCTATGATGTTTGAGTAGATTTCTTTTGTCCTTTGGGTTGATTGATGATCTTGATTGGTTTGAGTTGTATGTTTTATTTTGGTGCTGTCCTATGGTGCCTTCCGTGCCGCGCACACGTGGGGGATTCCCGCTGTAGGGTTTTGCAATACGTTCATGATTCTCTTATAGTGGGCAGCTAGAGTGACAGAAGCTTACGCCCGAGTAAGGGGGTTGTTGCGTATGGGAGTAAAGGGGACTTGATACTTAATGCTATGGTTGGGTTTATCTTAATGATTTCTAGTAGTTGCGGATGCTTGCTAGAGGTCCAATCATAGGTTCATATGATCCAAGTACGGAAAGTATGTTAGCTCATGCCTCTCCCTCATATAAAATTGCAATAATGATTACCGATCTTGTTATCAATTGCCTAGGACAATTCCGCACACCGATCCATCATTATTCCACACTCGCTATTTGTAATATATTGTGATATATTCTAACTTTATTTAGGCAGCACCTATTTTTATATTTTAGTTCTCCGATATCATGCAAAGCTATCCTCTTTATACCCACAACGTAGTTTTATTTCTCATTTCTAGATAAAAGCAAACGCTCGGTGTACGTAGGGTCGTATTAGTGGCAGATAGGACTTGAGAGAATATTGATCTTACCTTTAGCTCCTTGTGGGTTCGATATTCCATACTTACCACTTCCATCTTTGGAAATTGCTACGATGATTCCTTGCACTTGGGGATTATCACCACTCCAGGCCGTCAGTAACATGGGCGAGGCTGCAGGCTGGTGCGCGAAGGAGCTAGTCGCCGCTCCAAGCCGGCGCGTGGTTCAGCAACTTGCCGCTATAAGCCAGCTCGTGGAGGAGTGGCCAGGCCGGCACGGGGGGTGCACGACGGACGGGCATCGTGGCTGCCGTGGACGAGGCCGTGACGTACCGCTCCTCCCACGCCTGTGGCCGTGCCATCCGCCGTCAATGTTCGCGGAACCGCACCCCGCTGGCAGAGAAAGAAACCGCCTTCACGGAGATCGCCGAGGTGGCCAGCTCGTTCACGACCGCTGCCGGTAGCGTGGAAAAGTAGACCATGGGAGGCCGCCGCCGCTTGGGTCCCACGAAGGCCACCGCCACCGCGTCGCATGCGTGCACAACCGGTGTCTTGCCCGCTTCGCAGGCCACCGTCGTCCCCCACCCCTAAAATCAACCCGGATCCGTGCTTCACGGAAGCTGAGGCCGCCCTTCCCCTCCGGCTGAAGCATATCCCTCCGGTGCTACTACGATGAGCAGCACACCCAGACATAAGGAAGATATGGGGGAAGCAGAGGCTACTCTTGCCCTTTCCACTAAAGCATATCCGTTTGGGGCTCACGGCAGTCCGATGAGCGGGCTGTTGGACATAGGGAAGACATGTCATGGGACTGGAGATCCGCCGCGGCCGGCCGTAAACTAGTTTTACCCTAGTCCGGTATAGTTTTTAGTTAAATATGTCTGAAATGTAAATGTTTTCGTCCGGTTTGTATGGAAATCATCCGGTTTGCATGTAATCCGTCCGGTTTGTTTAAACTTGGTTTGAAATGTATGCGGATAGAGTTGGATGGCAGGCTCCCGCATCCGTGTCCGTGGACTGGCCCCCCTCAGTCCGCGGACGGATGCGGTGTCCGTTTTGCGGGTCATCGTTGGAGATGCTTATTAGTTTATACTCCATTAGTTCGAGGTCAGTTCTCACCCACCCTCTAATTTAGTTGGACGCTTGTTCTCACTAGCACAATAACTCTGTTTTATCTTCACTCACTCGACCTTTCTGTTTGTATGTTTCCACAGAGCAATATGTGTGATTTTGTTTTAGACTGTCCTCTCTAGTACCCATTTGCTACTAAATACTGGCTTTGCTAGTTGTTTACCATAGGGTGGTCATTTCATCTGGTATTGCCTATGTGACGTACGCAAACAGCAAAAAATGTAACCTGATTTCTTGGCTCCTCTGAGTCAATGATGTGCCACATATCTAAGAACGCTGAAATATTAAGGTCTAATGTGGGAAAGTCTAACGAATCTGGTAATTTTTTATTAGGTCTACGAATAAATATGTGTTTCCTGGGAGATGTATACGCCACCTAGGCAAAATTGTATGATATGGATGTCGTGTCCTAAGCCATCCTGAAGAAGTACCAGGGATAATTCGATTTTGTTTCAGAACATTCAGAGTAATTCAAGCCACAAAACAATATATCTAGGGGTCATTGTAGATTTGGCGGAGTACATATATGTGAGTAATGAGTTTTGATTATGATAAAGAAAAAGGTCCACTTTACTCCTATTTTTGTGCAAAATGAGAAAATTGGCCAGCTTGTACATACGGAATTTTGATGAGACATTAGTTCAGGATGTTTTCATCTGTAATAGGGCATATATGATGAACTAGTCATCCACACACAAAATAAATATCACAAGAAATGGAGAGAAATGTCATTATAGTTCATTATATTCAACGCGAGCAATATAGTAAATTATTATGTTTCCTGTGTAGGTTAAATTAATCTCCAAATTTGGGACGAGGCTTTTCTCTGTCCATGTACATCCACCTTTCTAGGATATGTAGATAACTGCATCTATGCAAAGAGTGATCATTTGCTTTCTATTCAAGGTCGTGGTGGTATGCGGTAGGCACAAGCACGAGCGGTGCCTTGCGGTGTAAGATGAGCCTTCCTTCTTCCTCCATGTTCACATCATCCGTTGTTGTCCCCTCCGGGAGCGCCCACTGGAAACCGAAGAGCAGATTGGCGAGCGTAAACTCGATAGTGGCCATGGCCATGGAGATGCCTGGGCATATCCGCCGGCCCGCGCCGAACGGCATCAGCTCTGGATGCTCGCCTTTGAAGTCTATGTCGTTTACTTCGAACCTATCAGGATTGAACTCATCTGGGTCATTAGACCAGCTTATCGGGTCTCTGCCGATCGCCCATGCATTCACGTAGATCCGTGTCTTGGCCGGAACGTCGTACCCACTGATCTGGATGTCTCGCATGGTCTCCCTTGGCAGTAGTAGCGGTGCTGCCGGGTGCAACCGCAAGGTCTCCTTCACAACCATCCTGAGGTAGCTGAGTTTGGGCATGTCCTCCGGTTGCACTCTCTTGTTGCCTCCCACCACGGCCCTGATATGGTCTTGGACCTTCTTGAGCACGCGCGGCTTCCGGACCAGCTCTGACATCGCCCACACAATCGTTGCTGCACTAGTGTCAATGCCAGCAACGAACGTTGACTGCACATCATAAATGGAATGTCAATGGTTAATGTTATTACCAGCTTTGATTTTGTTCTCTTAAGAATATATGCATGGACTGCAAGTGTGAGAATTATTAACGTACAAAGATTACGGCCTTGACGTGGTCCTTGGTGAAGCTGAATGTTCCACGTGGTTTCTTCCAGAGGTCGATGAGGACGTCAATGAGGTCGCCCCCATTCTCAGGTAGCACACGCTTAGGGTCCAGGTGATGCTCGATGACCGTCTCAAAGAAGGCGTCTAACTGTCTGAATATTCGCTCGCGGCGGGCTATGAAGCCGGTAAGGTGGTCGACAAGGCGGCCGACAACTGCAGGGAGCAAATCCTCTGCGGAGGAACCGGAGCTGGATAGCATCTCCATAACATCGTCAAGCGCATCCTGAAAACTATTATTTTGGGAGAACTTGTCACTGCCATAGATGTTGCCGAACGCTACCGTGCCGATGATACCGTCGGAGAGGCTCAAGATGTGCTCGTCTAGAGCCACCGGTTTTGCTTCCGCACGGCTCAGTGTGCTCATCAGTTTCTCCACCTAATCATGAATACAATATACAACATTTAGGTAACTAGATAGACTCTGCTCGTTTGACTGCCGATACCGGATGTAAACTCTACGTGGTTGTAGTATCATTTTGATCGAGTCAAAATGAAGGGGTAAAGGTAGACTGTTTTCGGTGCACCATGACTAGCATACGGCATACCTGCTCATGGCGTGCATACCACGCCGCCTTGACGCGGCGCGCGCTGAGGAGCTCGACCATGAGGAGCTTGCGCACCTCCCGCCAGTACGCGCCGTAGGGCGCAAACGCCACGTTCTTGAGGTCGTAGGTCAGCCGCTTCGTCCCCGCGGATACGGGCCGCGTGCAGCAGTCGAGGTCATGAGCCTTCAACGCCTCCCACGCCGCCTCCGCCGACGACAGCACCACGGTCGGCGCCTTGCCGAGCTGCAGCTGCATCACCGGCCCATGGATACGCGCCAGGTCTCGCAGGGTCCGGTGCGGCAGTGGGCCTAGCTGGTGCAGGTTGCCCAGGAGGGGCACCCTCGCAGGGCCTGGTGGCAGCTTGAGCCCTTTCCTGGACGAGCTCCTGGTCCACAGCAGGAGGGAAACGACCGAGAGAAGTCCTAAGAGGACGGGCTGCCATTGTTGGGGTAGGGAGAGGAGTAGCGAGGTGAGTGGGATCGCCATTTTTATCTGGTGAGAACTGACTACTTCAACTGGCTCGTGTACGTGTGAACTTTATACCAAATATGTTGTGCAAGGAACAAAGCGAAGAAGACTTTGCATTACCACATGGCATGTATGGTCAGCTTCTCAAGTTAAGTTGGTGAGTATTTCAAGGAGAAGAAGAGACGACTTTGCATCACAACGACTTGAAACAGTCTATTCTTCTCCGGCTGCTAAGCTAAGTACTACTCTATGGTTGGTACTCTATGGCTGTGAAGCCAGCCCCTTCCTGAACTTGATGCATGGTTGTTACAACTGCTTGGTGCTCGTTTGGATAGAAAAATATACTCCCTCCGTTCCATAATGTAGTGCGTATAGATTTTTTGAAAAATCAAACTTTGACCAAGGGTGTAGAGAAAACTATTTATATCTACAGTACCAACTATATAAAATATGAAACTACATCTTATGATGAATCCAAATATATGTGTTTGGCATTCTTGATGCAAATGTTTTTATCTACAAACTTGGTCAAAGTTTGTGAGGTTTGACTTTTCAAAAAAATTATATGCACTATATTAAGGAACGGAGGGAGTATGTACTAATGGATATGTCTGGTTTGTTTGGATAGCTGGCAAAAGTTTACACGAGAGGATTTATCTCCTCTCCGCATACTTAGATCTATTTTGCTGCTTGCAAGTTTCTTTGACGAGGGCCCCTCACAAACCCAGTGTTTCCTCCCCTTTCCCTCAGTGGCTAGGACAAACTCTCCCTTCCTGATTTCATTTGTGAAACTCTCCCTTCTAGGCTTCATTTGTGAGCCTGTCGAGTTGCCTCCCCTCTGCTCTGACAGCCGATGGTGCGAAGGGAATGCCGGTGCCTCCTCTCCGGCTAGTAGTTTAGGTTAGGTTTTTTAGGCCTCACAAGTGCGGCACTCGGGTGGATGGCGGTGTTTTTTCTTCAAATTTGTCTTTAGGCCTTCGATCATCCTCGAGTTTGTCCGTCTAGACGTAGTCGATGAAGCTCCGGCATAGCTTCCTGCCATCTCTTTGGGGCGGCGAGGTTCGTAGTGCATGCACGATAACAAGATTTGATGTCCGGTGCTACAGATCGATAAATGAGTTCAAAGGCGACCACTGCTGCTTCGGACGCTGATCCTTAGGGGCACGTGCACGAAGACTTCCCGACTATCGTTAGTTAGGTGAAGTCGGCTCCAGTAAGGGAGCGGAGACAGCGGCTCGTTCTAACGTCAGCCAGGGCTGCTCGGTGGTTTATGGATCTTGATGTAATTTTTATTGTGTTCGAGATGCTTTGCACTTTATGTAAACTTTAATAACAGATCCGGGTCCTTTTGCAAAAAATAAAATATACCAAGTACGTTGAGCAACGAGGAAGGAAGAAGACGCGGGCGGTACTCATCACATGGTTCCCTATATAAAAGGCAAGTTTGAAAACGTCCTACACGGCATCGCTAATTCAAACACAAGGAATTGAAACTTGAAAGTCTTTGTCTTCTCCCGCTGGTCGCCGTACCGATTGCATTCTACCACTCACAAACTCACAAGTCAACATAATTGGTGTAAATATTTCGGTCACTCGACACCGCAGTCAAAATGGCCTAATTAGTCTACTAGGACTCCATAATCCATGCCAAATTAGTCCATGAGTAGGTAGGTAGTAGGTTCGTGGAAGGACCCAACCCACGCCAGCCTCACACAAGAGTTTTTTGTTGATCGCGTTACTCCAAGACCAAAAACAAAGGAGTTTGCTTCACAAATCCAAATCAGTAGTCAAGTACCGCAGAGTCAGGGCGTTTCTTGCGAACCAGCAAGGTCCGGGCAAATTGATACAGAGGCCACCTCTCGAGCTTTCTCCTGGTGGACGCCGATCCAGGTCTCGGGGCCACTGTCCGCGGCAGCGACGATGGTCACTACCGGAATGACCTCCTATGCCAACCCCCGAACCCCGTCGGCATAGGGCTATGCCGACGGCAGCCGTTGGCATAGGTGTGACATCCCCAGATTACTAACAGTAGTTATGCCAATTAATCATGCCAAGTCATTATAATTAAGCATTATAAAAACAATTAGAGAATAATCCAAATTCAAATTCAAATTTAAAACAAAGTCAAAATTAAAAGTTATCCAAACAGTAGAACTAAATAGTTAATAATTTAGCAAATAATCAATAGGCATTTATAAAATTATAATAAACATTTATTAAAATATTTAAATGACCATTACATCCTAAAAACAGAACCTAAACAGCAATATCTAACACCTTTTGATTTAAATAAAATTCAAATGGAATCCTATTTTGTCCAAACCAATTTCTGGTGGTAGATAAAATTGCACTGATAATTTTGGACTAAGTCACATATTTTACTAAACTAAAATTGTGCCTAACTAATTGCAAAACAGAAAAGGAACTAAAAATAAAATTAAAAAGAAAACAAAACCCCCCAGCCGCCCCCTATAACTCCCCAGCCCCCCACCCCAAACCCTAACCCTCACCCGATCCCCCACTCCCCCCTCCCGCTCGTCCGCGGCGCCGCCGCCCGACATCGATGCCGTCGCCGCCTCGCCGCCGTCGTCCCGTCCTCGTCCTCCTCCCCAGCGGCTCCACCGAGCCTCGCCGACGTACAACGACGCCGGGGGTGAGCCCCGTTCGCCTCTGGCCCCTCTCCCGTTCGCTCGCCGTGGCCGCGACCCCGTGCGCCCGTCGCCGTGTCGCCGCGCCTCCCCTGGCCATCGCCTGAGCTCGCCTCTGCGCGCCCACTACCGCCACGCTCGCGCTCGCCATCACCCGCCTGGCCTCGTCGCCCGCTCGCGCCCGCGCCAGCCCCTGCCTCCCCTGCCTCGTTGCCGTGCCGCTGCCGTCCGCGCGCTGCCGCTGCCCTCCCGTCCCGTCCGCTCACCCGTGCGCTCGTCGCGCATCGCCGCCCGCAGCCGCTCGCCCGCCGCTGCCTCGCTGCTGCCCTGCACCTGGCCGCGCCTCCGCGCGTGCGCCCGCGCGCGCTGGCTTCGCCCGCTGCTTGCCCTCGCCGTCCCCTGCTGCTCGCCCTCGCCGCCCCTGCTTCCTGCTGCTGCTCGCCTAGCTGCTGCTGCTCCGCTGCCGTGGCTGCTCCTGCTGTGCGCGCGCACCCGCGCGTGGCCTCGCCGCGGCTTGCTTCTGCTGCTCCGTAGCTACTGCTAGCTGCTGCCGCCGTCGCTTGCTGCTAAGTGCTGCCGCTGGCTGCTGCCGTTTTGCTGCTGCCGCTGCTGCCCCATTGCCGCTGCTGCTCGCTGCCTACAGCTGCTGCTCTGCCTGTGCTGCTGCTGCTACAGTAACATTCAGTTACTGTAGCAGTAGCTAGCTTTGCTGCTGCTACGTTGACTACCTCTTTTGACAGCAACAAAACAGCGACAAGACGAGTCCTAAAATGAGTAAAAATTAGAATTTAACGCATGCAAACCCCCTTGACGCATGCCTATATCATCTATTCCTTCTCCCTCCTGCTTGCATTAGAATTTGTTGCTGCTATTGTTTTATTCTATTCTGATGCATAGCCTGTTCTTGTAACCGTTATTGATACCTGCCTATTATCCTAAACTGCTTAGTATAGGTTGGATGGAAAACCATCTGAGGCCCCTCTTCCTTGCTGTAGTTGCCCCGCTTTAGTACTGGTGCCCCGACCAATGTGATCGAACGGGCTGAGACCAGCACAGCACCGCACACACCCCCCTAAGTTGTTCGACTCTACAGAGTTATCCTCGAGTGACGAGGGTGATACCTCTTAACTCACTCCCGATGATGCCTTTGTAGTGCAGCTAGTCGGACATGGATTACCGAGGGTGATTCCTCTTCATCCACCTCCGGTGAAGCTTCTGTCGTGCAACCCCGCAAGTGTGAAACCATCGAGGGTGATTCCTCCTGGTTCTCCTTGACGGATTACATCGAGTAGGAATCCATCGAGGGTGATTCCTCGGATTCCCCCTTGATGTGATGGACACACGGTACCCTACTTTTACTACAGTCCCCGGGAAAAGTCGGGTCGACCCCGAGGGGTACCCGCGAGATAATTACGAGGCGCAGCCGGGCAGGCAGAGACCGCCCTAGAGAGGGATGGGCCTGGCCCTTGTTGCACTTCCTCGAGACGGGACGACGGGAGTACTGATCGTCACCGCGAGCTCCTAATAATTCGCTAACGGATTTGGGTATTGATCTAAGTGGGTCGTTGGCCCTATACGCACTACCACCACGTGGGATAATGGGTATGGGCCCCTCTACGTTGTATGTTTCTCCCGAAAGCTCTGTCAGACGTCCAATTCAGCATTGTGGCCGGGTCGGATCGTGTCGTTGGCGCTGGTATCCACCCTGCACACAACGACCCGGAGGGCACAGGGCGATGGCCTAAGACCCCTGAGCTCTTAGGATGTAGACCGGCGGGGACCTCTCTGTTGAGCCTAGGTAGGACGCTGCTTCGTGTCGATTACCCGAGGCCGGGCATGACACGATGAAAGTGTGTCCGGCCAGATGTAATCGAGCGTGCTGGGTAACAGTAGTGCACCCCTGCAGGGAAGTTATCTATTCGGATAGCCGTGTCCACGGTAACAGGACGCTCAGTGTTGTATCCGGATCTACTACTACTTGAACTGGATACTTGTAATTAATTGGAAGCCCCGGGATCGCTTTCTCGCAGGGAGTCGAGGAAGGATCTCTGGGCTTTGCTTCAACATGCTTGTTAATTTAAAATATGCTAACCTGCACTCTTCTAATTCTGCAAGACGCTGAAGATGCTAGTCTTTGATAGGCTAGGCCTCTCCCTCTATTCTGGCTTTCTGCAGTCAAGTCCACATATACAGCCTTCCTTTGATAATGTTGCATATTTAGAATAGATCTGATGTCAGTCTTGCTGAGTACTTTGGATGAGTACTCACGGTTGCTTTGCTATTCCTTTCCCCCATACCCGATTGCTGCGATCAGACGTCGGAGCCCAGGAGCAGGAGATCCCCGGAGGAGCCTGCTACGACGTGGAGATCGGCGACCAGGAGTAGTTAGGAGGCTCCCAGGCAGGAGGCCTTGCCTCTTTCGATCAGATGCCGCTGTTTGTTTTCGCCTTCTTAAGGCATCTTTGTTTAACTTTGTGTCTGTACTCAGATACCTTTGCTTCCGCTGACGCTTGTATGCGCGAGCTTATGTATTCGAGCCCTCGAGGCCCCTGGCTTGTAATATAAAGCTTGTATTATTTTATTTGTGTCTAGAGTTGTGTTGTGATATCTTCAAGTGAGTCCCTAGGCTTGATCGTGTGCATTTGCGTGTATGATTAGTGCACGATTAAGTCGGGGGCGTCACATTTTATTTTGCCCCGCCTTCTTAAAAGGCCTATCTGTTTCTGTTTAACTTTGTGTCTGTACTCAGATACTGTTGCTTCCGCTGATGCTTGTTTGTCATCGAGCTTTTGTATTCGAGCCCTCGAGGCCCCTGGCTTGTAATATAAAGCCTGAATTATTTTATTTGTGTTTAGAGTTGTGTTGTGATATCTTCAAGTGAGTCCCTAGGCTTGATCGTGTGCATTTGCGTGTATGATTATTGCACGATTAAGTCGGGGGCGTCACAAGTTGGTATCAGAGCCGACTGCCTGTAGGTAGCCCCCTTTCCAACTCCTTGGCCGAAGTTGAGTCTAGACCTTGAAAACTGTTTTACTAACATGGTTGTGTGGCTTACGGGCCCACGTCGCCAATGGGTGGTATTAGGATCTTTTATTCCTCTCCTTTACTCTGGAACTCCAAACTTCTCATCCTTTCGGGTTAAAGATTTTGCTAACACTAACATTAGGATCTCGTAATCACATTCACCCGGAGAGCTGGATTGTCTGCAACAAATTCTTTCCATTGATCTGTTGAATCAGATCATCACATTTTCCTTTCCATTGGTCTGTTTGACCTTTCTTGTGATCTGACTTTATCTGGGCAGTGATAATTCCCTGCTCAAGTCAACACCCCCAGATAAAACCTTGTTAATATTATTGAAGACATTCCGGTGACCACCGATGGACGAGAACCTTGCCTATTGGTCCGCCTCGTTTTAACGAGCAGGGAAATGGTTCTCTTCGTTCCCGCCTACGGTATCGACGTGTTGCTGACATAGCTGACAGACTTTTCTCTGACATGCCCTCCTGTCGTAACCTTGCAAGATGTCGCTGCCTTCCCACTCTTAATCCGCACTAACCACAGTTCCACAGGATCGAAACCTGACTCTCTTATACAACCTAGATCCCGAAGATACCCCTTACTCCACCTCACTACTGGAATCAGGGACTTTGCCATCTGCCAGCTCTTTGCCGTCTGCTGGCAGACGGCAAAGAGGTTGTTTGCCGTCTGCTTTGGGAAAGCAGACGGCAAAGAGTTGGCTGATGGCAAAGACACTGTTTGCCATCAGCCAGATCTTTGCCGTCTGCTAGCGGACGGCAAAGTTTCTTTGCCGTCCGCTAGCAGACGGCAAAGAGGTGGGGTGGGGCCCAGTGGAGGCCAGTTAACTGCAACGGCCCACCCACCTCTTTGCCGTCTGCTAGCGGACGGCAAAGTTTCTTTGCCGTCCGCTGGCAGACGGTAAATAAAATAACCCCCTAACGGCCGTTACCCCCCCCCACCTCCTCTCTCTCTTCTCTCTCTCCCGCGCCCTGTCCCCTTTTAATTTTCGTCCCCCGCCGCCGCCGCCCGACGCTCCCCCGCCCCTCCCCCTCCGCCGCCCCGCGCCGCCGGCCCGCCCCCCGGAGCCCGTCCCGTCGCCGGCCGCCCCGCCCAGCGGACCCAGGCCGCGGCGGCCGCCCTGCCCCGCCCCATCGCCGGAGCCGCGCCGCGCCGCGTCGCCCCGCCCCGTCGCCGGCGCCAGCTCCCCCCCACCAGCAGCCATCTTCCTCCCCGCAGCCACCTCCCCCCACCCGCAGCCACCGGAAGGTAAGCCCCCCTCCTCCCCTCCCCTCTTCTCTACTCTCTGCTCTCTCGCCCTCTGTGTGTGTGTGTTAGTGCTACGTTAGTGCTAGATTAGTGGCTTTTTTAGTGCTAGTTAGTATGAACCCTAGCTAGGACAGATTAGGTAGTTGCAATTTTTTATTTAAAGCAAATGTTGCTATTTAAATTTTTTAGTTAAAGCAATTGTTTGAACCCTAGAAAAGATGGAAGATGTCAGTCCTAGCAATCGCGGCCTTGAGGTTTAGCAACTCTTCATGATGTGCCATGGCACCACCGACCAACACCTGCACCCTAAGAAGCACGGACACGGGGACGGAAAGTCGGGGATACGCATACGGGGATACGGGATACGGCATTTTCCAAAAACAGCCATTCGGGGATACGGCGAGTATATATAAAATAAAATAAAAATATACCATGTAATATAGAGTTAAGACAGAAAATTAAAGAGAAAGGGATCAGAATAGATAATAGAATACTGCCCCATTTGGTGTCTCTTTTATCAAGTGCTTGATTGATCCTCAACCAGCAGCATAAGCAGAGCAGCAGCACAAGCATAAGCAGCAGCAGCAGCACAAGCATAAGCATAAGCAGAGCTGCAGTGCACAACATGGAGCGGCAACACAAGCATAAGCAACATGGAGCAGCAGCACAAGCATTCAACCCACCAGCACAAGCACAAGACAGCAAGCAACATCCAGGATCCAGCAGCTTAATGGAAGAAATCTGAAGAATAAAAGAGGAAGAGGTTGAGGAATAGGAGAGGCTGTTGGGTTACCTGCGAGGCTACGCCTGCGAGTATAGGCTGTTGGTGCTGGGGGTAGCGGTCGCCGGTCGAATCCGGGCGTCGCCAGCGGTGTCCGTGCTTTCTAGCCTGCACCTGGTTGTCTGGCGCATTGTCGTTCAACAATGCCCTGAGCTGGAAGATCAGCTTGCTGTGTTCTTCCACCCATCTCCCATACTCCATGTCAAACATACCAGCTGTCCATCATAGATATCATATGGAATATTAGAATTAATATTGCATCAGTTGTTAACTAATTGTTAACTAAATTCATAATCAGAGACACATTTAGAGGATTTTTTTAGTAATTCGTAGAATTAAAGGGATGGATTGATTGACTGATTGGTTTTGAGTGTCTCATTAATTACCAAATGAAGGGGCAGAAGGAAGGCCTTGGTGGTGATCTCCAGTACCCAACAAGACACCCTGCAGTAGTTAATTTAGCATGGAGTTTGTCAGTTGTCACGAACTGATTGATAACTCTAGCTAGGACAGTTAATAAAAAAGCAACTGATATTTTCCGTTTTAGTTACCTGTACTCTTCCTGCTTGAACCTGTTGTTCAATTTGGCTTAGCCTAATCCTACTTGTCTCCAACTGTTGGATGTAAGCCTGAAGAATGAAGAAGTAATTACCTATTAGTTCCTTACATAGTTACATATATATGCTGCATCAAGGCGTATCGTAGATGCACATTCTGTTGAAGTTGTACTAAATTCGTTTACTCTTTGTCATTGCAGGTGTTGACAGATGGTGGGCGCGGGTCGAGAGCGCTCCGAGGCTCCTACCTCGGCGCGTGGTGGGAGGGGTAGTCCCATTCCACGCCAGAGCCTCTGGAGAGCGCTGGATCTCAGTATGCAGACACCACCGGCGGTCGCTTCTTCTTCGGCCGGGAGAGGTCGGGGGGGGAAGAAGGCTGGTAGAGGTGGACGTGGCGGCGGGCGAGGTAGGAAGGCTGCTACTACACCTTCCTCGCCGCCACCCCCAGCTGATTCACCCGACCACAGGAGTGCTCCGTCTGAGATGGAGCCGTCTGAGGTGGACCCGTCTCGGACTCCGGTCCACGAGCCTCGGGGCGACGAGCCTATGGCAGACGCGCCTACGGCCGACGAGCCTCGGGCCGACGAGCGTCGGGCCGCCGAGCCTTCGTCCCACGAGACTCCATCCCACAAGACTCCGGAGCTCAGCAGGGATCGCGCTGAGTCGCAGCCGAACCCATGTGCGGACTCGTCGAGTGGCCGTGCTGAGGGTGGCTATAGTTCTGATAGCTATAGCGAGGGGGAGTGGGTTGAGGGGCGCAAAGTCTACCAGCATGGTGGTACAAAGCTTCCGCCCACCCCGGCGACCCCCGACCAGAGGTGTTTGATTGCGCTGGAGGGGGAGAAGTAAGTGCATTTACTCTTTTTTAACCTTTTGCCTTCACGTTTCTTTGAATATCTAATGCGTTGGCCTTGTCATACTGCAGGTCTTGGACACACGAGCCTCGTGTCCGCAGGCCCAACACTGTCTTTGGTGTGATTTGTCGCCAGAGCTTCCCGGGGTGGGTCACGTTGCCCGGTGAGGGCCGGGTTCCAGAGCTAGGAATGACCTGGGAGCACTACTTGGCTGCCCCGGCCCCGCCGGGGCATAGGATCGGCGATGTCGAGTGCCACACGGTGGCCGACATTGTGATCCAGACGTTTTGGGTAATTTCTCCTTTGCCGTCTACGTTGTGTTTTCTTCTTTGATTGGCAACCCTAGTGATTGTACTAATCCGTGTTTTCTTGTTTGATTGCAGACCTTCTACAGGTGTGCTGAGGGACAGGAGGAGGCCGCGGCTCAGGTTATCGACAACGAGTGCAGGCGCCTACTTCAAAACTTTCGGCACGAGGCTCGGACGCAGGCTGTTCGAGACTACTTCGCCTCGACCGGTATTAGGAGGAAAAAAGAGAAGTGCCGCGTCAAGTATCTGAGTAAGGAGAAGTACATGAAGGTAATTACCTATTCTTAAGGCCTTGTACTTAGTTCCTTGATTTGATTCGTAGGCGTAGCGCTCAAATTTCTCTTGCTTAACTTAGGTGCCCCCGAGATGGTGTGCGGATAGGATGGACTGTTGGGAGGCGTTGGTTGATGAGTGGTGCACTCCCCAATGGCGCTCCGTCCACGACACTGCAAAGGACAAGCGTGGCAAAATGAAAGGTGTCCCACACCATCTAGGCAGCGTCAACCTATGTCAGTTCGGGGAAAACTGGGTATGTGGTTTGCTTCATGATTCATGCAAATTCATTCTTCATGCTAGCTTGAGCCCTTAACTAATACTCTGTTCCTCTCTTTTAGGGGCGACACAACAAGGCTCCAGTGCCAGAGCTGTTCGACCTCTATGCCATGTCCAATACTGCCTCGTACAAGAAGGCCAAGGCATTCTCTGAGTCTGACCTCGATGATCCAGAGAAATTCAGCAACCGCGCCTCCCACCACAAGCTTGTGAGGTACAGAGACGAGGGGAAGGCGAGGAAAGGGCCGGACTTTAACCCGAGCCAGGAACCTCTTGATCCAGAGCTGGTGATGATATTTGGTGGCGGGAGGCACCATGGCTCGTTAGCCATTGGGGATGGACTGATACGGTGTACTAGCACTCTCCCGCAGATCAAGAAGCGCCAGACCAGCTCCGATCCTGAGATAAGGCCTCGTGCATGGCCAATGGAGCTCGAATTCAAGGTTAGTTATACGGACTCAGATACCTTTCCTCCATTACATTGTGTGTGCGGCCGTCGATGATTACAATGCTAACGAGTGGTGTTGCAGGCTACTATTGAGGCAGAGAGAGCGAAGACCCAGGCTGCTATTGAGGAAGAGAGAGCGAAGACGCAGGCGCTTCTGGAGGAGAGGGACCGGCAGGCGGAGGAGAGGACGGCTAGGCTAATGGAGGAGGAGAGGAACCGGAACGAGTTGGGTCAACGGGCCCTATACGAGCTCATCGTGGTAAGTTTCTTCTACATATTAGCCAAATCATGCACGTAATGTTCCTTTCATTACTAATTAATATGACTGACTCGAGAAAACCAAATGTGCAGACCATGTGCCAGAACAATGGCACGACCCCTCCGCCGATGCCAGTCATTGCTCCAGCGGGCACGGTGAGTTTCATTTGAATGGTCATTAGTTACTAGTCTTCACATTTGAGTTGCATCATGCTAACGATACATTGGAAATGATCTTTGGTGCAGCATAACTCCCGACAAGCATCGACCGATGGTTCTCCGACTGCCACTGGCGCGACCGGTCCTACACCTACACCTAAGTGATGACGGTAAGTTTAGCTTAAGAAATGACCTATTTATCTCCAAAATGCCGTATACTTAGCTTAGTTTCCTCGAAAATGACATTATAACCTTACTTAGCTCCAAAATGACCAATTTTACCATGGATAGCTCTCAAATGACCTATACTTAGCTTAGCTTAAGAAATGACCTATTTAGCTCCAAAATGACTTAATATGCTTAATTAGCTAAAAATGGCATAATTACTTATGTTAGCACAAAAATGACCTATACTTACCTTACTTTCCTCCAAATTGACATAATAAGCTTAGTTAGCTCAAAAATGGCATAATTACCTATGTAAGCTCTAAAATGACACAAATAAGGAATAAGAAGAAGAAAAACAAGGAAGAGGAGAAAAAGAAAGAATAGAAGAAGAAATAGAAGAAAAGGAAAGAATAAAAGAAGAAGAATGAGAAGGAAAAGGGTAAACACCTTCTTCTTCTTCTTCTTCTTCTAGTCTTTTTCTTCTAGTCTTCTTTTCTTCTTCTTCTTCTTCTTCTTGTCTTCTTCTTCTTCTAAAATGGCATATACTTACCTAATTTAGCTCAAAAATGGCATAATTACCAAGGTAAGCACAATAATGACCTATACTTACATAATTTTCCTAGGTTAGCAAAAAAATGGCATACTTAGATAGGTTAACTCTAAAATGACACAAATAATGAATAAGATGAAAGAAAAACAAGGAAGAGGAGGAAAAGAAGGAATAGGAGGAAGAAGAAGAAGAAGAAGAGCTCCTCTTCTTCTTCTTCTTCATCTTCTTCATCATCATCTTCTTCTTCTTCTTCTTAGCATTTATTCCTCCAAAATCACTTAATATGCTTAGCTAGCTCAAAAATGACATAATAACCTTAATTAGCTCAAAAATGACCTATTTATCCTAGGATAGCTCTAAAATGACCTAAACTTAGCATTTATTTCTCCAAAATGACTTTAATATGCTTAGCTAGCTAAAAAATGACATAACAACCTTAATTAGTTCCAAAATGACCTATTTAACCTAGGATAGCTCTAAAATGACCTATACTTAGCATTTATTCCTCCAAAAATGGATTTATATGCTTAGCTAGCTCAAAAATGACATAATAACCTTAATTAGCTCCAAAATGACCTATTTAGCTCCAAAATGACTTAATATGCTCCAAAATGACCTATTTAGCTCCAAAATGACTTAATATGACCTATTTAGCTCCTTCTTCTTCTTCTTCTTCTTCTTCTTCTTCTTCTCCTTCTCCTTCTCCTTCTCCTTCTCCTTCTCCTTCTTCTCCTCCTTCTTCTCCTTCTTCTGCTTCTCCTGCTTCTCCTGCTTCTCCTTCTCCTTCTTCTCCTTCTTCTCCTTCTCCTTGTTCTTCTCCTTCTTCTTCTTCTTCTTCTTCTTCTTCTTCTTCTTCTTCTTCTTCTTCTTCTTCTTCTTCTCCTTCTTCTCCTCTATTCCTTCTTCTCCTTCTTCTTCTTCTCCTTCTTCTTCTTCTCCTTCTCCTTCTCCTTCTCCTTCTCCTTCTTCTCCTCTTCTCCTTCTTCTCCTTCTTCTTCTCCTTCTTCTTCTTCTTCTTCTTCTTCTCCTTCTTCTTCTTCTTCTTCGTCTTCTTCTCCTTCTTCTTCTTCTTCTTCTTCTTCTTCTTCTTCTTCTTCTTCTTCTTCTTCTTCTTCTTCTCCTTCTTCTCCTCTATTCCTTCTTCTTCTTCTTCTTCTTCTTTCTTCTTCTTCTTCTTCTTCTTCTTCTTCTTCTTCTTCTTCTTCTTCTTCTTCTCCTTCTTCTTCTTCCTCTTCTTCTTCTCCTTCTCCTTCTCCTTCTTCTCCTTCTCCTTCTTGTTCTTCTTCTTCTCCTTCTTCTCCTTCTTCTTCCTCTTCTTCTCCTTCTTCTTCCTCTTCTTCTTCTTCTTCTTTTTCTTCTTCTTCTTTTTCTTCTTCTTCTTCTAGTCTTCTTCTTCTTCTTCTAATTTCTTACTCCCATTTTTGCAGGTTTGATTCACTTCATGGAAGGGCAGAATACTACTGTTTACATATTAGATGTTTGATGTATTGGATGTTTGTGAAACTATGTATATATGAATTGGATGTATGATGTTTGATGACGATGGTGAAACTATGTTTGATGTTTGAAACTACGTTTGATGTATGATGTTTGATGTTTGAAACTATGTGATTCTGAATATATATATATATATATATATATATATATATATATATATATATATATATATATATATATATGTGTGTGTGTGTGTGTGTGTGTGTTTGAATTTCTGTGAAAATGAATTGATATAACAAAAAACAGAAAAAACAGGGGCTATATAGCCACTTTGCCGTCTGCTAGCAGACGGCAAAGAGATTTGTCGTCTGCTAGCAGACGGCAAAGAGGCCACGTGGCAGCAGCCTATGCAAACTGGGCTGGCCTATTTGGCCTCTTTGCCGTCTGCTGGCAGACGGCAAAGAGGTTGCTTATTTGCCGTCTGCTAGCAGACGGCAAAGAGCCTGCGTTGGCCCAGCTGATGCCTGACGTCAGCTGACGTCAGCTGTAGCCTTTGCCGTCTGCCAGCAGACGGCAAAGAAGCAAAGGTCTTTGCCGTCTGCTGGCAGACGGCAAACCACGCCGTTAGCCCCCTAACGGGGCTGGTACCTTTTGTCTGCCGTCCAGGGGCTTTGCCGTCTGCCAGCAGACGGCAAAGAGCTTTGCTTCTTTGCCGTCTGCCAGCAGACGGCAAAGCGGCCTTTGCCGGCACCTGTTCAGCCGGAGTGTTTGCCGTCTGCTGGCGGACGGCAAAGGCTTTGCCGTCCGCCAAACATGCCTTTGCCGTCTGCTATGACAGACGGCAAAGTGCATGATTCCTGTAGTGCCTCTTAAATCTCGGGACGAGATTTCTTGTAGTGGGGGAGATTTGTGACATCCCCAGCATTATAAAAACAATTAGAGAGTAATCCAAATTCAAATTCAAATTTAAAACAAAGTCAAAATTAAAAGTTATCCAAACAGTAGAACTAAATAGTTAATAATTTTGCAAATAATCCATAGGCATTTATAAAATTATAATCAACATTTATTAAAATATTTAAATGACCATTACATCCTAAAAACAGAACCTAAACAGCAATATCTAACACCTTTTGATTTAAATAAAATTCAAATGGAATCCTATTTTGTCCAAACCAATTTATGGTGGTAGATAAAATTGCACTGATAATTTTGGACTAAGTCACATATTTTACTAAACTAAAATTGTGCCTAACTAAATGCAAAACAGAAAAGGAACTAAAAATAAAATTAAAAAGAAAACAAAACCCTCCTGGCCAACTGGGCCTCGGCCCAGCCAGCCGGCCCAGCCGCCCCCTATAACTCCCCAGCCCCCCACCCCAAACCCTAACCCCCACACGATCCCCCACTCCCCCCTCCCGCTCGTCCGTGGCGCCGCCGCCCGACGTCGACGCCGTCGTCGCCTCGCCGCCGTCGTCCCGTCCTCGTCCTCCTCCCCAGCGGCTCCACCGAGCCTCGCCGACGTACAACGACGCCGGGGGTGAGCCCCGTTCGCCTCTGGCCCCTCTCCCGTTCGCTCGCCGTGGCCGCGACCCCGTGCGCCCGTCGCAATGTCGCCGCGCCTCCCCTGGCCATCGCCTGAGCTCGCCTCTGCGCGCCCGCTACCGCCGCGCTCGCGCTCGCCATAACCCGCCTGGCCTCGTCGCCCGCTCGCGCCCGCGCCAGCCCCTGCCTCCCCTGCCTCGCTGCCGTGCCGCTGCCCGCACCGCTGCCGTCCGCGCGCTGCCGCTGCCCTCCCGTCCCGTCCGCTCACCCGTGCGCTCGTCGCGCATCGCCGCCCACAGCCGCTCGCCCGCCGCTGCCTCGCTGCTGGCCTGCGCCTGGCCGCGCCTCCGCGCGCGCTGGCTTCGCCCGCTGCTCGCCCTCGCCGTCCCCTGCTGCTCGCCCTCGCCTCCCCTGCTGCCTGCTGCTGCTCGCCTAGCTGCTGCTGCTCCGCTGCCGTGGCTGCTCCTGCTGTGCGCGCGCACCCGCGCGTGGCCTCGCCGCGGCTTGCTGCTGCTGCTCCGTAGCTACTGCTAGCTGCTGCCGCCGTCGCTTGCTGCTAAGTGTTGCCGCTGGCTGCTGCCGTTTTGCTGCTGCGGCTGCTGCCCCATTGCCGCTGCTGCTCGCTGCCTACAGCTGCTGCTCTGCCTGTGCTGGTGCTGCTACAGTAACATTCAGTTACTGTAGCAGTAGCTAGCTTTGCTGCTGCTACGTTGACTATCTCTTTTAACAGCAACAAAACAGCGACAAGACGAGTCCTAAAATGAGTAAAAATTATATGAACAGAAAGTAGACGTAACAAGCTTCATTTTGTTCCATTGGACCAGTTTCAGATAATGCGTGGATTAATTACTACGAAAATCACAAAGTTCTAAGTTCTGTCAACAGAAAAACAGAAAAACAGCTTTATTTTCATAGCTGCTTTAGAGCTGTTGATGATCAAGCAAATGAACTCTAATATGGATGAAAGTGATACTAACATGTAGATCGCAGAAAAATGCCCACAATTGATATAAGGCACAAAACCATAGCCTCCGGAAAACAGCTAAGTGGTGTTTAAAACTGAGGGCTTCTCAGACTTAGCAGAATTTTGAAGATTTTTAGAAAACTTCGGAAATTCGTAGAAATTCATCCGTAGCTCGGATGGAAGAACTTTATACATCAAAGTTGATCAGAAAAATCCAACGAATCCGATCGTGCCGTCTGTTTTCATGCCGGGAACCTCTACGTAGGAGAACCCACAACTTTTCATCTGTTTCCGGTAGATGAATATTGCATACATACCGGTTAATAATTCCAACCTTAATCCTAAAATAGCTAAAATGGTTTATAGATGCATTAGGTCACCCCTGCACTGCATTTTAGCATGTCATGCATAGTGATTGCATTTTTGCCGTGGATTTATTGTTTCTTCTCCCCTCCTTTCCGATAGCCTCCGAGATCGACGCTGTCCAGGAGACCGACTACACCGCTGACGACCTCGCCTTTGCCGCAGAGCAACCAGGCAAGCAAAACCCCCTTGACGCATGTCTATATCACCTATTCTTTCTCCCCCCTGCTTGCATTAGAATTTACAACTGCTATTGTTTTATCCTATTCCGATGCATAGCCTGTCCTTGTAACTGTTATTGATACCTGCCTGTTATCCAGACTGCTTAGAATAGGTTGGATGGTAGTAACCATCTGTGGCCCCTCTTCCTTGCTGTAGTTGCCCCGCTTTAGTAGCTGTTCCCCGATCAATGTGATCGTCGGGCTGTGACCAGTTTACCACCACACACCCTCCTAAGTTGCTCGACGCTGCAGAGCTGCCATCGAGTGCCGAGGGTGATACCTCTTATCTCACTCCCGATGATGCCTCTGTAGTTCAACTAGTCGATTATGGGTTACCGAGGGTGATTCCTCTTCCCCACCACCGATAAAGCTTCTGTCGTGCAACCCCGCAAGTGTGAGTACCAGCGAGGGTGATTCCTCCGGGTTCACCTTGACGGGTTCATCGAGTGGAAATCCAACGAGGGTGATTCCTCGGATCCCTGCTTGATGATATGGACACACAGTTACTTGCACTTTACTACTGTTGTTACTGGTCAAAGACGGGTCGGCCCGAGGGGTACCCACGAGTGATGTGGAGTCGGGTTGACCATGAGGGTACCCGCGAGATGAATACGTGGCACGGCCGGGCATTCTTAGCCCTTGCCATAAGTCCACGAGACGGGGCGACGGGGTCACAGGTTCGTGAGTCTCTGCTCGTTTTCGCGCGCTCCAAAGGCACTAAGGGTTAGGATATGTAATCTGAGTAGGCCTCTGGCCTTTTCGCGCTAACCAGCACATGGGAATAATATGGGTACTCGGCACCGTATGTATCAGCCGAAAGCTTTGTCAGACGTCAAGTTCAGCAGTGCGGCACGGCTGGGCCGGCGCCATCCAGGACAGAGGTGTTGCCTGGACCCGCGTGTGCGCAACGACCCGGAGTGCAAAGGGGGATGGGCCCAAGAACCCTAAGCGCTTAGGATGTAGACCGGCGGGGACCTCTCTGCTGAGCTCTAGGTGGGGCTGCGGTGTGTCGATCAGTCGAGGCCGGGCATGACCCAGGAAAGTGTGTCCGGCCAGAGTTAATCGAGCGTGTTGGGTAACAGTAGTGCACCCCTCCAGGGAAGTATATCTATTCGAATAGCCGTGTCCACGGTAACAGGACGCTCGGAGAATATCCCGATCTTCTACAACTAGAAATGGGTTGAATATATTGGCTCCGGGATCGCTTTCTCGCAGGGAGTCGTGGAAGGATCTCTGGGCGATGTTGATGTTTGTTACTGCTACTATATTTATGTACTAATCTGTACTCTCCTAATGCTGCAAGACCCTGAAGATGCTAGTCTTCGATAGGCTAGGCTTTTCCCTTCTATTCTGGCATTTCTGCAAATCAGTCCACATATACAGCCTTCCTTTGATAATGTTGCATATTTAGAATAGATCTGATGTCAGTCTTGCTGAGTACTTTGGATGAGTACTCACGGTTGCTCTGCTTTTCTTTTCCCCATACCCATTTGATGATACATCAGACAATGGAGCCCAGGAGCAGGAGATCCCCGGAGGCGCCTATGACGTGGAGATCCCCGACGACCAGGAGTAGTTAGGAGGCTCCCAGCAGGCAGGAGGCCTGCGCCTTTTCGATCAGTGTTTTTATTTTGCCCCGCCTTCTTAAAAGGCCTATCTGTTTCTGTTTAACTTTGTGTCTGTACTCAGATACTGTTGCTTCCGCTGATGCTTGTTTGTCATCGAGCTTTTGTATTCGAGCCCTCGAGGCTCCTGGCTTGTAATATAAAGCTTGAATTATTTTATTTGTGTTTAGAGTTGTGTTGTGATATCTTCAAGTGAGTCCCTAGGCTTGATCGTGTGCATTTGCGTGTATGATTAGTGTACGATTAAGTCGGGGGCGTCACAATAGGGCCGCCGGTGTAGATCACGTCGGCGTCTTCATAGCCATCTATGCCGACGGCTTTCCGTACGCCCGTCGGCAAAAAAAAAGACAAAACGGAAGCTGACAGCGCCGTCGCCAAGTCCACCCAATCAGTAGGCGACACGTGGCGAAGGTATGCCGACGGCCAAACTACTGACTCTCACTCTTGGCCAAGTCCACCCAATCTGTTGACCATTGACCGGTCAATGGTCAGCAGACCGCCAGCAACAGCTTTGCGGGCAGGAATCTCACTCTTGACCAAGGAGACCATCAAAGACCACACCTTCCACCTATTTCCCGTGCCATTCCGCGTCATGTGGTCCTTCTCGACGACCTTCGTTTTTGTCATTTTTGGTCAATATACATCGACCCGAGCAGCCCCGGCACGACCTTCTACATCACCACGTCCAAGGAGGTGCTCTCGACTGCGCTGCCACACCAGTTCCCGCACCGAGGACTGTGAGGTTGCAATCGGGATGCGCCGATTCTCTTACAAGGACTTGTTTCAGGCTATTGAGGGGTTCGGAACACTATACTCTGACACCCTCCCTCGGCCTATGCTCCTTTGGAGTTATGACGTGGGCAAGCATCAATTATTTATTGCATCTACTAGGTTTTGAACTCTGAAACGACAGGTGAATGCGAGACTCGGGTATTTCATCCTATCAAGCTTCTGCGACGATGGATCGGATGCGCAGACCACACACGCAATCGGCATTATCAAACCATCTAGCCCCTAAACTAGCACATGCCGACAAGGCAACCCCCTCTACCGATGTGTTCTCCTTCGGGGCAGTCCTTCTGGAGGTTACCCTTGGGAGGAGGCCAATTGAACAAGAATAGGGAAACAACTGTGCCATGCTCACTGATTGGATTGGCGTAGGATTTGATATATACATAAGCCGGTAGACATTAGGTTGCAAAACATGTTTACTCTTGACCACATGTCGGTGTATTGATTCGGTAATAATAAACACGGAGCAGCGTATGAGAAGCAAATCTATATGGGTGCACACAGGACACATAATTTATATTATATAGGTCCAGCTGCTAGGGAGGAGGTAATACCCTACTTCCTATGTTGGTGGATTGTATTTCTTGTCTCCATATGTGCATCGCAAGGCCCTGAGATATGTTCTCAAGGTTGCTAGGGTTTGTAGCATGGTATGAGATTGGGTGTTTCTTGATGTACTGATAGAGGGAGCCCTACCCCGCCTTATATAGTTGGTCAGGGCTAGGTTAGAAGAGCCCGAATCGGTTTAAGGATTGGTTCCTAGTCGGTTACAACTAGAATTGGGATTTCTGGGTATGTACACATGTTGTCTTGTATACCAAGTCGATGTTGCACCCCCGTGTAGGAGGAATTCGAGTCATCGGCTCGGGTCACCTTATTGCCAGAGGGTTGGCTTTGTCCTCCTTGACTATACATGTGTGGTTATTAGCCGCTCGAGTCCTTCACGATCTGGCAGATTCTAGCTAATGCTTGTCCTGACAACATCTCCACCTGAACAGAGTGCTTTAGCCTTCTCCCTTGGGCATGTTTCCCTAGTGGTATTGTCCTCAGCGCACCTTCTTGTTGTTTTCCGGGAGATTATGAGAGACTCATAGAACTCATGTGGAATAAAAATAACAAGTCGAGTTATATTCACTTGTAAGGTAGGATTAGGAATATCATGGAAGATGAGTTAACTGGGTAAATCCTGGTGGCTAGTGACCCGGCGTTGGGCATACCATAAATCCTGCTTGAATTCCCGACTAGATAAGGTCCAGGTTGTGTCCCTCTGGGAATGCCCTCGAAATTCGGGTCTGAATCAGAACATAGACTATGGTTCTTCGACCCCAAGTGATTCGGTATATGGCTAGCGGACCATTGGAGAGGCACCACTGTTGCTCTCACTAATGGTGTACTCGAATTGTTGTGGTTCCTGAAGGTCCACCATCGAAACCCTTCAGACGGTAGTGCTCTAGTTCCAAGTTTTGTTTTGTTTTGTTTCAGACCAGTGGGATTTTTTTTAAGCTTCACGTATGGCTTTGAGGGGTGTGTGGAATATTGCCGGAGAAGAATTTTTCAAGGTTTCAGGACCGGACTGGTTGCCTATCTTGCTAGATCAGTTTCACTCGCCGATTCGTGAGAAAATTATTTTCCTGTTCTGGAGAGCTTGGCATCTGAGGAATAATTTGTTCTTTGTGAAGGGGAAGGAATCCGTTTCAATCGCAGCTATCTTTGTCGATAACTATTGGGCATCCTTTTCATCTTGCCAGTCCAGTGTTGAGCTGGTTTCTGATAATAATGGTAAGGGGTGGATGTTGGATTGAGGCTTGTTCCCACTCCGTTGAAACCCAGGTGATGTGGCAACCTCCCCCTGATGCGTGTATTAAAATCAATGTCGATGGAAGTTTTGTGGATAGTATTAGCGCCGCGAGTGTGGGGTTGTTGCCAGGAATTCCTTTGACGACGTCATCATTTCATCTTGGGAGTTCATTGGGCATTGTACTAGTGTGGATGAAGCGGAATTTCGGGCGTGCCATGCAGGCCTCTATCGGTATATCCCTCCATGATCTTATTATTATGGAAACTGGTTGTGCTTTTTTGGCATCTTTTCTTGCAAATGAGAACATGGAAACATCATACCTCATTTATCAGAAGAAGGAACCGCTGAGTATCTCCAAGCTTCTACCTAGCTTACACATTTCTTAGATTAACCATCAAGCCTATGTGGTGGCGCATCAACTAGTGAAGTTTAGTCTTTATAATAGATCAGATGGGATCCTTCTTAATAGTTTTCTGTCCTGCGTGGAGTATGCTGTAAGAGATGATTGTAATATTTTTTTTAATTAATTAATATAAGTTTTTTTTCAAAAACCATCGGGTTTTTTTTCTTGATTTTAAACTTTGGCAGTTACATTTTTTCGAAAAGGTACACAAAGAAATAAAAAATATGTACAAGTTTGAAAAAAGTTCTACATATTTTTTTTTTTATGTTTTTAGTTACACATAATTTTTAAGAGACGTCATATTTGAAAAGTCAGAGTAAATCTTTTTGTGGGAAACATTTTTCTTGTTTATACATTTATTTTTACATAACCTTCATTTCCAAGTTGACTATGCATGCTATTGTTGGACCGATAAGTTTTCTTTTGTGTAATTTTGAAAGAGTTTTCATAACTGCTTCTGTTTTGTGTGTAACAGTATTTTTCTTCTCCAGGGCTTTAAATTTGAAGAAGTTACACATGAAAATCTTTGCAAATTGTTTTTTTACTGGGATCTTTGTGAATTGGTTGGTTCAATTAGGTCTGCTATTTTTCTTTGCCACATTTTGAATAAGCAATGACGGTTAGTAGTCTATTTAATGGGCTTCTTCGAACATTCTTAAGCCCATGCCAGATGGGCTGATATCAACCCAACAAAGATAATCAAATAACAGGAGCCCAACTAAGGTAGACAAAACGAGCCAATAGGGATGTGATTATTTTAAGACAATTAAAAGAAACATTCTAGGCATGGGTTGAGAAATATTTTTTTTACTTGACTAAACTCAAGTCAGACTCAACTAAATGAGCCAGCTCGAGCTAGCTAGGATCACAAATCATTTCAAAAAGAAGATCTAGGATCACAAATTAATTACTACCAGACCTCGAACATAAAGCTTTTCTCAAAATGAAACATCAAAAAGAAGTTGAATACATACAGACAACTTCATCTCCCCTCAGCGAGAACGGTCGCTGAAGACCCATAAGACACCGCAGCACTGCTAGTCACCGATGGAGGGTACGACATAACGTACGAATCGAAGCCTTCGACCTGCATCAGCGCCAACATACTGTAGCTCATGTAAGTCGGCGAAAAGTCAGGAACCGATTGCCCACGATCTAGGTATTGCATAACCTTTCGCATACTAGGCCTTGCATCAGGCAATGGGTGCGAGCACAACAAACCTAGTTGCAGCACAAGGGTAGCCTCCTCTGTGTCAAACTTTCCCGCTAGTCGTGGATCCACCGCCTTGAGTAACGATCCACTGCGGTGGCGCTCAAGCACCCAATCAATCATCACTACAGGGCTGTTTCGCTCGCCATGCTCGATCGGTCGTCGTCCACATGCAACCTCTAGGAGAAAGACACCGAATGCGAATACATCGGTTAAGGGTGTTGCCTTCCCAGTGCGCACAAGCTCTGGTGCAAGGTACCCCATGGTGCCGACAACATGGGTTGTTTGAGCAATGGTTCCATGGTCGTATAATCTTGCCAGGCCGAAATCGCCGAGGCATCCATTCATCTGTTCATCCAAGAGCACATTGCTTGCCTTGATATCTCGGTGGATGACAACTTGTTCCCAATCCTCGTGAAGATAGAGCAGGCCCGATGCGACCCCCTTGATGATCGAGAACCTTTCGGGCCAAAATATGACTGGCATGTTCGGATCGTGCAAGTACTTGTCAAGGCTGCCATTTGACATGTAGTCGTAAACCAAGAGAAGCTCGTCCTTGCGCCGGCAGTAGCCCAGTAACTGCACGAGATTCCGGTGCCGGAGACGGCCAATGCTCGCCACCTCGGCAACGAACTCCCGCAGTCCTTGCCTTGATTCATGCGACACCCTCTTCACGGCGATCTCCAAATTGGATGCGGAAAGCATCCCTTTGTACACTCTCCCGAACCCTCCGACGCCCAGTAAATTCCTCTCGGTGAACCCACCCGTGGCGCGATGCAGATCCTTGTATGCATATCGGTGGGGGCCGAACTCGTCTTCCCAGCCTTCGCGCACCTCCGCAAACCGGCGGCGACGCCACAGGAAGAAGAAGACCGCAGCCAGCGCCGCTGCGACTAGCAACGCGCTGGCCAGCGGCAACACGATATCCAAAACCTTGGACCGAGGCTTGGGCCCCAGACGTGGCAGGGCAGGAAGCTTGGACAAGTCCAGCGGCGGGGCAGGCCCATCCAAGCCGAAGCTCCATCCGAGCAGGTAGTGGTGCGCCGGCACAACTCCTGACGACGCCGAGAAGCCGACGTACATGGCGTCCGCCATGAGCGTGGAGAGATCGATGGCTTCGGAGAGCAGAGGCTTCCTGGGCTTGGGCACTTGCACGGGGGCTAGTGTCACCTCGAGCTGCTTGGACTGGCCGTCGTAATCCACCCACACCTGCATGGGGCTGCGGCTGTTTAGCCTCAGGTCCCGGAAGGCGCCGTCGTCGTCGAAGTAGCCAGCCGGCTGGGCCTGCCGCGACACGAGGCTGTTGACGTCGATGCCGACGTGGTTGCTGTTGATGTCGCGGAACTCGGGGCTGAGGATGGTGTCCAGCTCGACGGCCAAGATGGGGGCGCTGGCCGTGCCGTTGGTGGCGTTGAGCAGGCCCAGGTACTGGCCGGAGTTGGCGGTGGCGAAGTTGGTTGTCGGGGCGACGACAAAGGCGAGCCCGTGGTCACTCAGACCGTCGTAGCCCGACACGATGGCGAAGACGAAGGACATGGAGAAGGAGCGCGCTGACGTGGCGTTGGCCGAGCCGCCGAGGAAGCGGAGCGGGGCGGGGTGGAAGGCGTGGGCCTTTGTCTGCTGCGTGAAGTTGGTGAGCGCGAGCAGGCCGCCGGGCATGACAACGGCGAGGCCGTCCAGGGTAAGGTTGGCGCCGGCGAAGCCTTGGTAGGCGAACTGGCCATCGTCCTGCGACGAGGCCACCTCGCCGTCACGGCTCAGCAGCAGGAGTATGAGCAGGAGAAGGGCCGGCATAGTTCCTTGGACAGAACTCAGGAGTATGACCGAATCATAGGCTAACCAAAATTTGCTTCGTTTGTGATCATGCGCTAGACTTTAAGTCTTTAACGGTGTTCTGGTTGAGCACAGACGATGCATGGTGGTTGTGCAGTTGGTGTATGAATGCCATCCAGCATGCTGAAAGTCAGATATACAGATATGATAAGGACGTACTACGTGTACTGGAATGCTACTCCAACGGCTATGGATGGGTCTCGAATATGTCAGCGTACGACTAATCCTCCTTGAGTAAAAAACCGAAATTGTCCAGTGCAATTCCTTGCTTTGATGACACGGCTCCATTCTAAGCCCAGAAAATTCTGCAATCCATGGTTGTTACCATCACAGAGTGCTACTTTCTCAACTGCCGTTCGACTTGTTTACTACTCACTCCGTCTCATAATATAAAATAAAAGCGTTTTTGACAACAGTATAGTGTTAAAAACGCTATTATATTATGAGACGGAGGAAGTAGTATAATAGTATATCTTGTTTTACTATAGTATATCTCGTGAGCTGGGCAAACGCCGTGCCCTGCACTACTGGGTGGGATCGTTGTCACTGCGTACGCATGGTAGGAAAACGATGCATGGCGGGTCAAAGAACCCATGCCTTCATCTTTTGATGCTGCCTGCAAGAGGAAAACTACCATTATAGCTGTTCTCCACTGATGAAATATCTTGCAGTTTTATATGTAGCAAAATGAATCTAGTCGAATTTATTCTCGGTTCTCTCTACAAAATTGTTAATTTCAGGGGCATAACTCCAATTTATCTACATGTGATGTGGATGTCTGTAATTGTAAGATTTCTTGCATAGTAAAAAATGTCAGCGTGTATACTCTAATGATTTTTAGACTTGTCATTGGTGATCGCATTTTTTTTTGGATTTATTCAGGCCTTCCGGCGGTGTGCGTTCAGTAGGAGAATATGTTCCCGTCGACTACGAAGGCATCTGTGACGACTTCGTCAATCGCAAGATGATGTATCGGCTCAGTCTCTCAGAGTTGCTCATAGGGGTAGAGTGTGCGTGCGTGCGTTCATAGGGTGAGTATATGTGCGTATGTACGAGCGTTTGCGTCTTTACTGTGTTCAAAAGAATTTTTGTTCATGACTTTAGTCACAAAGGGTTGTAAGTATGTTTTGTTACAAAGTTGTCTAGTCATTGACCATTGCATGGTGTAAACATTTTTAGTCAGCAAGCATTCATTTCTTGAATTAGATGTCTTGTCACCGAACATGTGCATGGTGGCTAAGCTAGCAAGTGCTCCTTGGTCACTAGATGCTATTAGTCACCACCATTTGCTTGGTAGCTATTGCTTTCACTTATTCTCACCAAGTTGTAGTCGATAGCTATTTATATGACTTTTAGTGACTAGTAATCACAATGCTAGTCCCCAAATATCTTTAGCGACTGTGCTATAGCCGCCATGAAGAGACCAGTAGTGTTGGAAGCAACCAAATTTGGACTTTTAGCAACCAACCACCTTATATAGTGGCCAAAAGTCATAGCTCTAGTAGTGTTTGTTTGATACAACATATTACCATCAAAATAGATACATGAAAGCCCAAGTCAGATGTTGAAACCAAATTAGGAACATAGAAAAGTAAGGTATTCAAATTTCTGATCTGATAGGAAACACATCGCTAGCGACAAAGAAAATATTATATTGAAAAAAGAGTCCTGATCTCACTAGAAACATACAAGAAGTACTAAGGGCATCTCCAACGCCGACCCGCAAACCTCCCGCAACCGTCCGGACCGCGGAAGCCATCCAACACGGTCTTGTATCGGTCCGCAGGGCGGTCCATACTCGTTTTCTCCCGCAAACCGAAGACAAACGTGGGGGGGGGGGGGGGGGGGCTTTGCAGGGGTCCAAACCGCTACTATATACGCCCGCGTCTGACCGCCCTGGCCCACCCAAACCCACTCCTCCCTCCCGCGCATGTGTTCCCGCCCAGCGCCAGCTGCCCGCATTCATGCCGCTGTAGAGCACGCCGCTGCACATTGGAGACGGCTCAGGGCGGACACAACCTCTCACTGCCTCCGCCATTGAAGCGGCGCCCCGGCCGAGGGCGCTGCCCGCAACGCGTCTCCGGTTTCCGTGCCTGTTCAATGCCGGAGACGCGTGACTGGACGGAACAGGACGGATATCTACCACGCATGTTCAATGCCTCGTCTGCCGTATGCCGCCATTAAGCAGGCTCGTCGGCTGAGAAACCCACTCTGGCACCGCGCATGGACGCACCCGGACGCGTGCTCTCACCAGAATCCGCTATTTAAAGGCGGCAACTCCACAACACAACACATCCGCTCCACATCATCCTCCCTTGCACCACATCCTCCTCCCTTGCGCCATGGCGGAGGTGCAGCCTGCGCCGGCGCCTTTGTCGATGTTCCAGCAGGCACAGGAGGAACAACGGTACAACCTGTTCCTCCTGGAGCAGCACCGGCTGGAGGAGGGCCAGATCTACGGTGAGCGCGTTTGCGAGGAGGCCGTGGCGGCCATGGCCGCGGCGAACCCCAACTTCGTCGCGGAGCAGTGTGCCATCTACGATGCCCTCCGCGCTCAAGCCGCCGCTCGCCAGGAAGCAGTCGCTGTCCAGGCGCAGCTCCAGGCGATCGTGGAGGAGAACAACCCCAGCTGCGCCTCCTACGCGCCGCCGACGAACAATTCGCCGGCCCGGTGGAACGATGACAACGCGGGCGCCACCATTTCCATCGTGGACCTCACGTCCACCGGCGACAGACAAGGCGCGAACTCCTCCGAGGATGAGTAGGGCATGGGAGGCGGCAGGACCTGGTGTCCCATGTGGGCCGGTCCGTCTCCCGTGTTCTACACTTCCTCGCCGGAGACCGCACCTTCACCTCACGGGTCTTATCGCCGGTGGTCATGAAGACGGCAGAGGGAGGACGACACGGGCTCGGACGCTGGGCGCCGCCGCTGTGTAGGATAGGTTTAGGGTCGGGTCTTTTTCTTGTTCTGAATGTTCGAAATCTAATGAAAATCTGCCGTGTTTGTATGAAATTCGTCATGTTTATATGAAATCGGGCCGGATTTGCATGAATTTCATCCGGTTTGTTGATAAAGAGTTTGAAATATATGCGGCTAGCGTTGGATGGCGGCCTCTCGCATAAGTGTCCGCGGACTAGCCCCCCCCCCCCCCCCCCCCCCCCCCTCTCCGGGGTCCGCGGAGGGATGCGGGAGGAAATCTGCGGGTTGCCGTTGGAGATGCCCTAATACATGCACGTCTACCATGCATAAACATGAATCAGTTAGGAACATCTATCATAAGCAGGTAGCATGCATGATACACCTGTTTGTTATAAAGATACATCTATACAGAAAGAAAATAAACCATTACAATCATTCAAAATTCAATATTAAAGCATCAAACAAACTTGTACAAAGTGCTAGTTACATCTTACCAGGATATACAAGTATTAGAAGTCCAACTCTATTATTTTGGCACGACATGCACCGTTGTCACCTTCCTCCAGAGAGATCAGAAATGACACCCGATGACACATATGATATTACATTCTTCTTAAAAAACTCCGCGCTGTACATCAGCTCCAGCATGGTTGAGCCGAGGTACTCCGGTGAAAACTCCGGGAGGGGCACGTCGCCGTCGAGGTACTGCGCGATTTGTCGCATGGTTGGCCTTGCGTTGGGCAGTGGGTGGGAGCACAGAAGCCCGAGTTTCAGCACTAGGGAGACCTGGTCAAGAGTAAACCTTGACATCCTAATGTCTGCCGCCTTAGTGATGCAACCCTTACGCCAATGTTCGGCAACCCAGTCGATGAGTATGACACGGTTGTTCCCATCGTCTTCCTCGACCGGCCTCCGCCCACAGGTGACCTCCAGGAGGAACGCACCGAAGGCGAAGACATCGGTAGATGGGGTTGCCTTGCCGGTGTGGCCTAGTTCAGGGGCTAGGTAGCCCATGGTGCCGACCACGTGTGTGGTCCGCGCATCGGACCCATGGTCGTAGAGCCTTGCTAGGCCGAAATCCCCTAGCTTTGCGTTCATCTCGGCATCCAAGAGCACGTTGCTTGCCTTGACGTCTCGATGGATTACGATTTGCTCCCAATCCTCATGGAGGTACGATAACCCTGAAGCCACTCCCCTGATGATGTGCAACCTCTGAGGCCACTCCAATGTAGCCTTGCCAGGCCTGGGATCGTGTAGGTATTTGTCGAGGCTACCATTTGGCATGTGATCGTACACCAAGAGAAGCTCTCCCTTTCGCCGACAATAGCCGAGCAGCTGCACTAGGTTGCGGTGGTGCAGCCGGCGCATGCTCGCGACCTCGGCGATGAACTCCTTCATCCCCTGCCTTGACTGGTGTGACACCTTCTTCACGGCCACCTCCGTGTCCATGTCGGGCTTGCGGAGCACGCCCTTGTAGACGCTTCCAAAGCCTCCGGCCCCGAGTAGGTTGGTCTCGCTGAACCCCTTGGTCGCCTGGTACAGGTCCTTGTAGGAGAAGGGCTGCGGCCCGAACGCGACCTCCCAGTCCTCCCGGACCTCCGCGTACCTGAGGCGCCGTCGTACGAAGATGTAGGCAGCGATGCCGACGGCCAGAACCACCGTCGCCGACGCTATGGGCAGCACAATCTCCAGCACCCTGGACCGTGGCTTGGGCCCTTTGCGCGGCAGGGCGGGCAACGACGAGATGTTCAGCGTCGGCGCTGGCCCATCCAGCGCGAAGCTCCAGCCGACGACGTAGTGGCGTGCGAAGAGGATTCCCGTGGCGGACGAGAACCCGACGTACGCCGTGTCCTGCTGCTGCACCACGGCCGAGAGGTTCACGGCGGTCCGCAGCAGGGGCTTCTTGGGCCTGGCGACGCCCAGGGGAGCCATGGTCACCGTGATCTCGGTGGCCGTGCCATCGTAGTCCACCCACACCTGCATCGCCTGCCTGCTGATCAGGCTCAGGTTCTGAAACCGCCCCGTGCCGTCGTCGTAGTAACCGGCGTCGGCGGAAGCTCGCGACACCATGCTGTCCACGTCGATGCCGACGTGGTTGCTGTTCATGTCGCGGCACTCGGAGTTGAGGAGGGTGTCGAGCTCCAGGGCGAAGATGTGGGCGTTGGGGTTGGTGTTGTTGGTGGCGTTGAGGAGGCCCAGGAACTGGCCCGGCAGCGCGGTGGCGAGCACCTCCTTGGACGTGGTGACGAAGAAGGCCATGCCGGGGCTGCTGAGGTCGATGTACTGCCCGAAGATGGCGAAGACGAAGGCCGTGGAGAAGGAGCGCGCGGCGCGGAACGGCACCGGAGATGGGTGGAAGGCGTGGCCTTTCTGCTGGATGGTGCCGTTCGTGAGCATGAGGAGGCCGTTCGGCGTGACCTCGGCTGCGCCGTCGAGATCGAGGTTCCTGCCCGCAAAGCCGTTGTAGGAGAACTGCCGACCATCGTCGCCGCCGCCCACAGTTGCGGGGAGGCCGGGATCGGCGGCCACGAGGAGAAGGAAGAGAGTGACCAAGTGGGAAAGCTTGAGAGGCATGGCTTCTGCTTCAATTTGCCCTGACTACTGATTTGGATTTCTGAAGCAAATTCTTTGTTTCTGCCTTGGAGACTTGGAGTGACGCGATCAAGAGAAAACTCTTAGTGTCTACGGTGTGGGAAAACAAATGTGGGGAGCTCTGTGGCTGGTGGCTCATTCCACCAACCTACCTACTCAAAGGCCATTTTGGTGCGCATGACGGCAATATTTACACGAATTATGTTGACTTGTGAGCCAGAGAAGACTAGACTGTGTCTTGCACTTGACTGACATACAGTATAGTAACGATGAGACGAGTACTCCGCACGTCTTTGACTCTTATCCGTTGTTTCTGCTCAACATACGAGTACTTGGTATATAATTCACACTTACCAGAGCTACCTAAAGTAGATAGTTCTCCATGAAACAAAAATGGCGACCCCACTCACCTCGCTGCTCCTCTCCCTACCCCGACAATGGCAGCCCGTCCTCTTAGCACTTCTCTCCGTCCTTTCCCTCCTGCTGTGGACCAGGAGCTCGTCCAGGAAAGGGCTCAAGCTGCCACCGGGCCCTGCGAGGGTGCCCCTGCTGGGCAACCTGCACCAGCTCGGCCCGCTGCCGCACCGGACCCTGCGAGACCTGGCGCGGGTCCACGGGCCGGTGATGCAGCTGCAGCTCGGCAAGGCGCCCACCGTGGTGCTGTCGTCGTCGGAGGCGGCGTGGGAGGCGCTCAAGGCTCATGACCTCGACTGCTGCACGCGGCCCGTATCCGCGGGGACGAAGCGGCTGACCTACGACCTCAAGAACGTGGCGTTCGCGCCCTACGGCGCGTACTGGCGGGAGGTGCGCAAGCTCCTCACCGTCGAGCTTCTTAGCGCACGCCGCGTCAAGGCGGCGTGGTACGCACGCCATGAGCAGGTATGCCGTATGCCTTGTCACGGTGCACCGAAAACGGTCTACCTTTTTCCCTTTTATTGACTCGATCTAGATGATACAACCACGTAGAGGTTACATCCGGTATCGGCAGTCAAACGAGCACAGTCTATCTGGTTACATAAATGTTGTACATTGTATTCATGATTAGGTAGAGAAGCTGATGAGCACACTGACGCAAAGGCCGGCGAGAGTGAGGCAGCCCCAAGAGCAGCCATAGCTGGGTAGCAATTGGACGTTGTGCAACATGCCATTCTGCTACTGCGGGATATTCATATCTTTTAAACCCTAACTCTAAATTTGACTAATTGTATATGAAATTTGATTAGAAAAATGTGTAGAATGTGAATATGGTGTTATTTTACTTGTTAACCATCTCTAACCACGCATGCACGCCTCGCCAATACCTCACAGGAAAAATACAGATTTCTCATCTTATACCGAGAGAGAGATGAGTTAGAATATTCATACACGTTGTGATTGTGTGAGCACTGAGGGCACTGTCGATGAGGGTGGAAAGGAGGATAAGGGGCAACACAAATGGTATGCCACGTGTTAAAATAAAGGACATGGACCTATTGGGGTCTTAAGTCGTGGTTATTGGGTTAGGGGAGTACGGTACTTTTTTTCTCCCGTTGCAACACACGGTCTCTTTTGCTAGTATAAACTAATGGAGGGTGACAATTTTTCTCTTTTTTGAGAAGATGGAGGGTGAGGGGAGCTCCTTTTTTAAAAATCATGAATTAAAAAAGTGTTCCCGGATTCTTAAAATGTTTATCAATTAAAAAATGTTCATGAATTTTAAAATGTTCAAGAATTTTAATTAGTTTGAATTCCTGAAATGTTAATGAATTTTAAAAAAATTCCAAATCTCAAAAAAAAAATCACAGTTTTAAAATTGTTCTAGATTTCAATAGATTAAAAAATTAAAATTAAAATAAAAACAAAAAAACTGCTAAAACTCAGCGAAAAATATACACTCATACACACAGCAAAAAAGAAAAACAATCGGTCCAGGAAAGGTTCTAGAACCTTCCCAAAACAATTAGGGGAAGGTAGATAATCCCTGAGTGGGCTGGCTCATTGTTACGCAGGGGGGCGCATGTTTGGTCGCTACCTTGAACCTACACACGAACTAGGATCGGCCGAGGGCCGGTGAGACACATGGGCAAAAGTCCATAGCTTGACTGGGCGAGTAAAAAGCTTAAAACCACCATAATTGCGGCAGTAGATACCGTCTGCCATCAGTTTTCAAAAATTTAGCAGAATGCACTGAATGCAGCGCTAATCTTTGGCAAAAACCACTCTACCAGCGATCAGCTTGTTTCGACCCTGATTATGACACCTAGGGTCCACCCGTCAGGCTGAGTTGGCAGAAGAAAGCAACACTGGCACGTTGACTTGGCCTTCTTCTTTCTCTTGTGTCCATCTCTCTCTCTCTCTCTCTCTCTCTCTCTCTCTCTCTCTCTCTCTCTCTCTCTCTCTCTCTCTCTCTCTCTCTCTTGAGTCTCGCCCAGCCATACCACCATCCCACCTCTTGCGAACTGGTCGGAGAGGACGCAGGCATGCGACTCTCCTTGACCTCGAGCTACTCCACATACAAAGGTGACGGGAGGAGACGCTAGCGAGCATCTGAAGGAGAGGTACCCGTCGGTGGTGCTGGGAGTGAAGGACACCCACGCGTGCCCACCCGGAGGCAGCTTGACCTCGCCTGCGTCCATAAACCCGAGGGGGGAGGCGGGGCCGTCGCACAGTGGACTGTGGGTAGTACTCGCACGAAGACCTCATTGGGATGCCGCGGGGCAGCGCCGGCGGGGGGGTGGGGGGGGTGGGGGGGGGGGGGGGGGGGGGGGGGAGAGGCTGCCCTCCGGCAGTGTGCCGCCTCAAGAGCAGCTAAATCTAGGCGCGGTGACCCCGTAGCGGCTGGATCCATGGCTAGAACGGCCATCACATGACAGTGGGGGAGGGCCGGCGACGCAGTAGGAAGCCATGGCGAGGAAGGCGTGCGGCTGCCGACTCAGTTTTTGGCGGCGGGGCGTCGCGTGGTGTTGTGGCCGCTCAAAACCGACAAGGAGGGGTTGGTGGAGGGTCAGATCGTGTGGCGACGTAATGTTGGGAGGGCAGGGTGACGGGTGGAGCCAGGCCGACGACGCGTGGAGTATCGGTGAATGCGGCGGCGCGAGTGTGTGGTGGCCAGTGGCCACTGATTTTTCTGTCATTTATATATGTTTTCTTTTTTGGCAGCAGAGGAAAAAGACCAAGTCAACACGTCGACGTGGTTTTTTTGTCAACTCAGTAGGACGGGCAGACCCCACCTGTCATAATTTTCATTCCATCATGCTCAACACTCGATTAGTATTTTCTGCCAAAGATTAGCATTGCGTTCGGTGCATTCTACTAATGTTTTGAAAAGTGGTGAAAAGCTATACTTTTTTTTTTTTGAGCGGTAAACCAGCCTTTTATTAACTCGGAGTGCGGTTTACAGGGATGACAAAAGGGTCGTGGGGTGAAACAAGCCACAAATGGCGACTCGCATCTAAAGACGAAGAAAAGCTATACCTGCTGCCGCAGTCTTGGTGGCTTTATGCTTTTTGACTCTGACTGGGCTTTGCCCTCGACCGGGTGGGCCTTGCATAGCACAACAAAGCATCGAACAACGGCAATTTCGTGCACAGTTTTTGGCTTTGGTAAAAGAAAAGGACACTCCCATGAAGCTTAAACCTTGTTTGGAATTTTACATTAGGTTTCAAGTCCTCGAACCGGAATTAAATATGGCACGGTTCCTCTTTTTAGATGGAGTGAAATGCGCTATCCAGAAACTCCAAAATTGCTCATCTAGCATCACAAACTCAATCAAGATCAGATTAACGCTAAGCAGTATCTAAAGAATTGCCTACAAGGTAACTTACATGTGCTTAAGATGTTTGGTATCTATACGTTTGAGGCTATCATGATTCAGGTACTAGTCTTGGTCTTGAACAATCTCTAGGAATCATCTGCATTTAAGGCAGCTAGATTTATAGATCAACTTAATTCAACAATATGAGAACAACTAGGGTTTATAAAATACAGATCACCAGGTAGTGGTAATATGGAATCAGTACTCACTAGGAAAGTAGAGAATGCATTGCATTCAACGTGATTGCCGATGCCTTGCTTTGGTTTTGTGCTTTTAAAGGCAGGATTGAGTTTAAATGATACACTTTGGTCCAAAATCAGTTTTAAGAAGAAAAAGGATGCTGACGTGGTGTCCACTTGTGAGTTAGAAGGACCGAACTGTAGGGTAACGCAGCAGAAAACAAAAATTTTCCGACCTACGTACCAGCCCAGGATCACTATGGAGACTGCATACAAGGTTTGATCTTTTTCGTTACCGACTCGTAGCGCAGCGGAAGTAGAGTCGATGACGATCGGCGGTGCAGATCCCCGCAGCTAGGATTTTACAACCTCCCAACCGCGAGAATGTACTCCCTCGTCAGCTCACCGGACGGATCTCCGGGCAGCCCTTCGAGAGGCCTCGGGACAGTCCCTCGGATAGTCCCACCGGACGGATCCTCGGACAGCCCTCCGGGAGGCCTCTGGACAGTCTTTCGGATAGTCCCACCGGACGGATCCTCGGACAGCCCTCCGGGAGGCCTCTGGACAGTCTTTCGGATAGTCCCACCGGACGGATCCTCGGACAGCCCTCCGGGAGGCCTCACGGACAGCCCTTCGGGAGGACCCTCGAAACTCGGACAGAAACTCGGACAGCCCTTCGGGAGGACCCTCGAACAGCCCCTCGGGCAAAAAGATCGAACCTACGACCTCTCTACGGGGTTGCACACATACGGTGTCATCTATCCGGCAGGGCTTCGCCGTCCAGAACTAGTTCCCACCGGAACCCAGACAGCCTTTCGGCTCTACGAAACTATTTAGCTGGGAGGGAGAGAGAAGCCAGAAATGTCATGGCATTTGTATGTGAGAAGGAGTGAGTTTTGGGCTGCCCCCTCCACCTCTATTTATAGGAGAAGGAGGGGTGGAGGGGCTGAAATTTCAGCCACATCCATCCATGTCATCTCCAAGATATTTTGGAGCAAAAGCCCAAAAAGGTGACTTTCCAAAAAGTAATCTAAAAAGCACTTTCACTATTCACGACGACATATTTCAGCGTCCGTTCGAACTGAAAATATTCATGTGGGCTTAGAACATTTCCAGTACCCACTAAAATAATTTTCAACGCGATCCGAAACAATTCCGGTTTAGTGATTTTCATCTGCGAAAATCATCTGAAGCGGTTCCGGCAGCTCCGGAACATTTCCGGTTTTCATCCCGGAAAATTCCAGAAAGTTTCCAGAACGATTCTGGCACCCTCCAAGAATTATCAGGCATGTGCCGAAACCATTTTGACTTTATGGTGTACTTCGAAACAACTTTTCGGTTTCACCGGAACTATTCCGATATCCTCTCCGGAACGTTTCCGTTTCGTCCGAAACTTTTTCGGTGATTTCCTCTCAGACTCCCCGTCTAGTATTCAGCAGATAGATGACCCTTAATCGTGTGACCCTATAGGTTCGGTGAAGTATAGACATGACCCAGAACCCCTTCCGATCAATGATCAACATCGGAGCCGTGGACACCCATATTGACCCCTATACCCATACGAATGAATATTCGAGTGAACCTCCAGTTGCCGTGTGCTATTCCTGTTGCTTCGCGATATGTTACAAATACCCGAGGTGAGAAACATCGGCATCCTCGTGCATCAACACTTGTCCACAATGCCAGTTACCTCGTTGCCGGTTTTTGTTCTCTTTTCTCGTTTCCCGTGTTCCGGCATCCCCGTGATCAAATCACAAAGTGTCTGGCCAGACGATGATGGATACCGTAACACCGAGAGGGCCCAGAGATATCTCTCCATCGTCGGAGGAGCAAATCCCAATCTTGAGCTATCAAGTTACTTGACATACTTTTCCATGAACCCGTAAGCCGCCGTAATAGCCACCAATTTACGGATGACGTTTAACAAACCCCAAAGTTCATGAAGCAAGCATGAAGTAACTCGATACTCTCATGGTCTAAGGAATTATGCAAATGTTAACCATCTCTGTGTTATTAACCATTAACTTATGACGAATGAATCTCATAGCATAACATCAATCCGGGTCGATTCAACACAAATGTTCTTCTAACATTGTGCCCTCAAAATTGCCGGCATAGCCATGCCCATGATCAGGAAAACAGGATCATCATGCAATACTTGAGCCAGTCTTAGAGGCCAGACTAGGAATACATTTTACCGTTTATTATTCCACACGTGCATATGAGTCTTCCTCCGAGCCTCGTGGTTATTGTAGACTCGAGAACCATAGCAGTTATAGCATGGAACATAAACCTAATTATGAACAGGGAGATAATCAATAACATATATTATTGCCTCTAGGGCATATCTCCTACAGACTCCCACTTGCACTAGAGTCAATAATCTAGTCAATGCTAATGCACTTTACACCTATGGCATACTGGTGTAAAATATGATTCGCATGTGGTATAGCCAGATGTCCAACGGATCTGACGACCTCAGCTCCGTGTGTAACTTTGCATATCCTCGCGTTTTCACGCTTTCACAAAATTCATATTTTGTGTGGACTTGGCTTTGCATATGTGTGAATCATTGGTCGAAACCTGATTCCTCAGACTGAGCTATGGAGCAACTATCTGCAATAGTGTCCCATAGACCAAAGCCATCTTGGAATCATACTAAGTTCATGAATGAACTATATGATTCAACAACTTCTTTGTCGCTTCTTAAGCGTCAACATACTTAGCCTTTGTTATATAATTCGCCACAGTATCTTGTTTGGAACAATTTTCAACTACCGTGCCACCATATTGTGTATTACACAAAACCCCTTAACTTAAATCGAAAATCGCATGGAGCATTGATGAAGACTGTATCGATGTAATTACTTACAACGAGCACTTCATAATCTCTGCTTGCGAGAAAACATGTCATCAGTACCACTCTAGTACCTAATGACATCTTTCACTGTTGTCCCATGATCAGTACTTTTGATCACTTTGGTATCCATACTCGCAACAACTTTGGAGTATTGGACATATCTGGTTGTTATACATACCATGGAATACATGATTAATCCAAACACAAGAGTGTGTGGAATCTCCATCATGTATTTCACTCATCAGTGTTTTGGGACACTGAGTCTTGCAAAAACTCTTTCCATGTGACTTCGGCAAGAATCACTCCTTGGCGTTTTAATGCTAAAATGTTTTAGCATCTTGTCAATATGTATTTTTGGCTTTAGCCTATTAGGCAATTCTATCTCGTAGATAAATATGCCTAATATCAAGGCTATTTAGCCCAAGTACTTCATTGAAAAACTATTTTTAATGAAGTACTAATTCGTGTCAACAAATTTCCAATCAACAATGTGTCAAGCACACAAAGTTTTTAGAAATATTATTATGCTCCCACTTACTTTCTTGAAACCACAAGCATCTTCGTTATCCATTGATGAAAACAAACTATTTCATCAAAAACGAAGATTCCAACTCCATTTTGCTCTCTTCTGTCCATCGCTGGAACTCTGAAGTTTGCATACTTACTAGCATCCTCTGGATCGACAAAATACTTTGGACTGTATCTCATACAAGTCCTAGGTTGCATTTCCATCATATGGAAATCCTTTTGGCATCCATGTTTCATATCTCATGTTGAAATATGTATTAATTGCTAGTTCAATCCGAACCGACTTTTAGCATCGCTACGGTGAGACAATCTCATCGTAGTAAACTCCTTGAACTTGTTATTGCAACAAGTCGAGCTTTATGGATAAAACTTTTTATCCACATCAGTTTACAGTTCCATAAATATTCGTTAGACTCTAAGTCTTCCGAAAGGTGTAATAAGATTTTAATCTTGAATCACTTATATGGAAACTATCTCAGATTGTATTGGCATTTAGCCAATTCCGGAGTCAGGGCCCATCAACGCTTCCTTGTGTATTGTAGGTATACTGTTGTCTAACAACAATATCTCGTTTGCGCACCTGATAGGTTTGCATGAGCTTTGCCTATGTGGTTCAGCTGCAAGTTCGACCGAAGTCCATACATTTTATTGTAGAGACTTCCGAATCAGTCGCAGTAGGAAACTCCGGAATCACTTCCAAGGTTTCTTTCCTTTGATCTGATGACGAAGATACTGGTTATCTCGTCGAGTTGCACTTGTCCTCCCACTCACCTTTTGTAAGAACTATTCTCTTTAAAAGCATACCGTTTTGTGGCAAAAATCCTTTGCCTCGGTATAGTGGTGGGGGAATACCCAGTGACTTGGGATAACCTACAAAGTAGCACTTGTCTGATTTGGAATAGGTTTGTAACCTTTTACACAAGCCCCATATTCCAAATGTTAAGAAAAGATATAACATGGTTGGGCGTACCATACCATGGCGTCATTTCAACAGACCCGATGGAGCTCTTTTCAGTGTAAAAGCCACAGTCTCTAAAGCATCACTTTAAAAAGGGATAATGGCAAATCTATTTATGTCATCTTTGATCTTACCATGTCATAAATGGTTCGATTACATCTTCACGGACTTTCCACTTGCAGTGGTGTTCCGGGAGATGCAAGTTATGAAACCCCTTTCACAACTCATCAGACATTCGCTAAACTTGTAACTCAAATATTCCTTTCTGCAATCGAATTGTAGAAACATAATTTTCTTGTTACAATATTTTCTTCTTCATTTTGAAAACCTTTCGAATGATTTCAAAAGATCCAGACTCACGTCTCATCAAGTAAATATCCATATATCTACTTGAGTCATTTCTGAAGATAGATAAATCCACTACTTGCAACAACATTTATTGGACTACACACATCATAATGTATGATCACCAATATGTTCTATGCTCATTCCTTATGGCCTGTGAACGGTATTTCAGTCACTTCACTTTTCAGAGGAAAGTTGCAAGTGTCAGATGATTCAAAATCAAACGACTTCAAAATCCATCATAATGGAATTTTCCATGCGGGTTTCTCCAATGTGACCAAATGCAGTGCCACACTTGTGTGGTATTCTTCTTAGTCTTGCGACATTTAGCGTCAGTGTTATGGATGTATCATATTACCATCAATATTCATAACATACGTTCCATCCACTATGGAAGCATGGCCCTTATGTTATTCATAATACTGAACAACAATTGTTGTTTTTATGAACAACTCTTTTGCAACAAACATTGTGCAATGGGCTAGAGTGTATGAAACTCTAAAATGAATTATGAAAGTAAGCACAGAGGTAATATATTAATATCATTATTCATAACATACATCTCATTCATAATGAAAGTATGGCCCTTATGTTATTCATAACACCGAACATCAAAAGTTCTCTTATGAACAACCTTCTTGCAAGATACCTTATGCAAAGGGCTGGAGCGTGAAACTCCAAAAGAATTATGAAAATAAATACATAGGTAATACACCGATGGAAGGTATAGTAACTTTTACTATGTTTCCAGCGCGTATCAAAACCTCATCCCTAGCTAGTCTTTCAGGCCATAGTAGTTCTTACATCGAGTTGCAACAGAATGCAATCGAGCGGGTATCTTTGTGATCAACTCACAATACCCAAGAATTAGTGATTAACATGTTTAACCATAATTCCCAAGAACTATATCTTTGACCAGCCTTCTATACATCAAAACTTGTATGACATTAATACATGAGCTGGATATTCCAGTCTTCTTTCTTTCTGCCTTCATACTTCTAACAGTTTAACTTTCAGTATTTCTCCTACTCTCAGAAGAAGCACCCAACTTAAGAGTGACGTTAGCCCCGGACTTCCTAGGCGTGAAAGTCATACTAACACCCTTTGGACATTTCCTTTAAGTTGTTGTTTTATTCACCTTCATCATATGAAAGGCGTTCTACTGGATCCCTCTGTCATTAGTCAAATGCATAGTAAACACCTTTTACTAACAGTTTGCAAAACAAACATTGCTTTGGATATCCCATATCTTTTAGCCTTTGTTTGTGTCTGAAAATGATTTTCAGTTCCATGAATATCACATAGCTATCCCAAACTTTTGAAGTCCGGGTCTCATGGAAGCAAACATATTGCACTTGACCGTAACAGAATTCTAGCTTTTGGATCGAAGAACGAGAGTCACATTATCTATAGCATTAGCGAGAGAATACCAAAAGCATGCGATAGGACAAAGTCCTTCTCGGAACTCTAGAGGACAATCCTCACATTACGTTACCAACCGTAAAGTTTTAACCAGATATTTAACAGCTATTCAATTTTAATAGGGAAGGTGGAAACGCGAGCCATTATTCTACAACTATTTTGCAAATCACACTTTAGACAGTGTTCAAAATTAATTGCACTGAGAATTAAAAGAAGTTAATTCTACAGTGCGCTCCCACTCAAATCAATATCTCTCATAATTGATTGTGAGTGATTCAAGACCCACATTTCCATTCAACGCCATTGTTCGAGATGAACACTGATGGCGCGAACTTCAATTGGTAGGCAAACTTGCCAATCACATCTCCATGTGACTCTTGTTCATCTTTCGATGCGAGTGTTCCGAGCTCAGGACTATCCTGCCATGAACGTCAAGATAACCAAGTGATCTTGCTGCGAGGTCTAACCTCACCCGCCTTACACCCGTATAATCGTTCGTACCCATATAGATCATGGCGCACCTCGAAAGGAAGGATGCTGTGACGGTGTTACACTTGGGAGAACACTAACTACATGATATTTTGTGAGAGATCACCCTAATAAAAGCGACTACCGCGCAATCAAGAAGGGTGCATCATAAGGGATAAACATCTCAGGCAATTCATAATAGCATGATATGGTACAACCCTTTCTGACGGAGAAGTCTTTTATTTCTTCGTCTCCGGCATTCGCGTCGGTGTTCACCTTCGCGAAGATTGCCACCACCTTGTCGATGCACCAAATAATATTGCTATCTCTATAGCTAATAAAATAAGTGCATTACATAAGGTTGACACGTAGGTCATTAAAGTGCAATCATATGGCTCCAGCCATCATGCCGAATCATGACACGCAGGTCATGTTAATCAAATTACATCATATAGTCATCTCATACATAATCAAATTATTATGAGCACTGCTATACCACATCATATGCACATGCAAACCATCCTCCAAAACCAAGTTAGACGCCTCTAATAGGTTCATGCAAAAACTTGTTTTACGTGGCTTCTAAGGTTTCGAAACAAACCGAAGCTACCAACGCCCATCATCAAGCATGATAATCCAAGTTGCTAGATTAACTTTCCAGGGTGTATGAAACACGAGATAATAAAATCTCGAGCCCCATACTAAACTTCGTCATACGCGTGACCCCCGTGCAGATCATATCTGCATTGCCCTTTCGTCTGCGAAACATCCATCTTTCTTTAACTATGGTGGAACCCAAAGAACTGTTAGCACTTCGTTGATCTGTCAATCAGCATACTCAGGAGCAGCATGAAAGGATCGCGGATTGCCAGAAGTTTGTGAGATTCCACCATGCCGTCAAGATCAGGACTACGCAAATTCAAGGAAAGCAACAATAACATCGGGTAACAGATTTCATCTGCTACCCGCACAAATAATTTTCAGCAATAGATCTCATCTACTACCTAATTATATTGTGCAACACCCATACATCTCTATGTATTCTAGATCGCAACCTGCATCTACGCATAGCACGGCTCTTGATGCCACTGTAGGGTAACGCAGCAGAAAACAAAAAATTTCCGACCTACGTACCAGCCCAGGATCACTATGGAGACTGCATACAAGGTTTGATCTTTTTCGTTACCGACTCGTAGCGCAGCGGAAGTAGAGTCGATGACGATCGGCGGTGCAGATTCCCACAGCTAGGATTTTACAACCTCCCAACCGCGAGGATGTACTCCCTCGTCAGCTCACCGGACGGATCTCCGGGCAGCCCTTCGAGAGGCCTCGGGACAGTCCCTCGGATAGTCCCACCGGACGGATCCTCGGACAGCCCTCCGGGAGGCCTCTAGACAGTCTTTCGGATAGTCCCACCGGACGGATCCTCGGACAGCCCTCCGGGAGGCCTCTGGACAGTCTTTCGGATAGTCCCACCGGACGGATCCTCGGACAGCCCTCCGGGAGGCCTCACGGACAGCCCTTCGGGAGGACCCCCGAAACTCGGACAGAAACTCGGACAGCCCTTCGGGAGGACCCTCGAACAGCCCCTCGGGCAAAAAGATCGAACCTACGACCTCTCTACGGGGTTGCACACATACGGTGTCATCTATCCGGCAGGGCTTCGCCGTCCAGAACTAGTTCCCACCGGAACCCAGACAGCCTTTCGGCTCTACGAAACTATTTCGCTGGGAGGGAGAGAGAAGCCAGAAATGTCATGGCACTTGTATGTGAGAAGGAGTGAGTTTTGGGCTGCCCCCTCCACCTCTATTTATAGGAGAAGGAGGGGTGGAGGGTCTGAAATTTCAGCCACATCCATCCATGTCATCTCCAAGATATTTTGGAGCAAAAGCCCAAAAAGGTGGCTTTCCAAAAAGTAATCCAAAAAGCACTTTCACTATTCACAACGACATATTTCAGCGTCCGTTCGAACTGAAAATATTCATGTGGGCTTAGAACATTTCCAGTACCCACTAAAATAATTTTCAACGCGATCCGAAACAATTCCGGTTTAGTGATTTTCATCTGCGAAAAGCATCTGAAGCGGTTCCGGCAGCTCCGGAACATTTCCGGTTTTCATCCCGGAAAATTCCAGAAAGTTTCCAGAACGATTCTGGCACCCTTCAAGAATTATCAGGCATGTGCCGAAACCATTTTGACTTTATGGTGTACTCCGAAACAACTTTTCGGTTTCACCGGAACTATTCTGATATCCTCTCCGGAACGTTTCCGTTTCGTCCGAAACTTTTTCGGTGATTTTCTCTCAGACTCCCCGTCTAGTATTCAGCAGATAGATGACCCTTAAGCGTGTGACGCTATAGGTTTGGTGAAGTATAGACATGACCCGGAACCCCTTCCGATCAATGATCAACATCGGAGCCGTGGACACCCATATTGACCCCTATACCCATACGAATGAATATTCGAGTGAACCTCCAGTTGTCGTGTTCTATTCCTGTTGCTTCGCGATATGTTACAAATACCCGAGGTGAGAAACATCGGCATCCTCGTGGATCAACACTTGTCCACAATGCCAGTTACCTCGTTGCCGGTTTTTGTTCTCTTTTCTCGTTTCCCGTGTTCCGGCATCCCCGTGATCAAATCACAAAGTGTCTGGCCAGACGATGATGGATACCGTAACACCGAGAGGGCCCAGAGATATCTCTCCATCGTCGGAGGAGCAAATCCCAATCTTGAGCTATCAAGTTACTTGACATACTTTTCCATGAACCCGTAAGCCGCCGTAATAGCCACCCATTTACGGATGACGTTTAACAAACCCCAAAGTTCATGAAGCAAGCATGAAGTAACTCGATACTCTCATGGTCTAAGGAATTATGCAAACGTTAACCATCTCTGTGTTATTAACCATTAACTTATGAAGAATGAATCTCATAGCATAACATCAATTCGGGTCGATTCAACACAAATGTTCTTCTAACATTGTGCCCTCAAAATTGCCGGCATAGCCATGCCCATGATCAGGAAAACAGGATCATCATGCAATACTTGAGCCAGTCTTAGAGGCCAGACTAGGAATACATTTTACCGTTTATTATTCCACACGTGCATATGAGTCTTCCTCCGAGCCTCGTGGTTATTGTAGACTCGAGAACCATAGCAGTTATAGCATGGAACATAAACCTAATTATGAACAGGGAGATAATCAATAACATATATTATTGCCTCTAGGGCATATCTCCTACACGAACCTAATGAAGTTTTTCTACGAGGTACTTTTTCAGCAAATGTCTCTCCCTCACTCTGAATCCTCTCCATCGGCATTCCAAAGTCCAATCAGCTCCACCGAGCACGCCGCCATGGTCCACTCCCCCTTCCCCACCCACTTTGCTCTCTTAGAGTGTGCATCGCCTATGGATTTATGGAGCAACGGAGCATTTCACTCGTTTGGATATGCGAGGAAAACTAATTGGAGATGTAGACGCAGTTCCTTCTGAACTGGGCCAGATCTACAATTGGAGCTTTATCTAAAAAACTAATTGGAGATGTAGACGCAGTTCCTTCTTATACCAAGCTCCATCCCTCTAAATCTTAGACTATATGTATCAGCTTTGTGTTTTTTTTTATCGACCAAGTCTGAGCGCCTGGCTTCCAGTGCGGGCACTATCCAACGGGGTCACAGTGATGCTCCGGTCACCTTGGTGGCTTCATCTCACCGCGCCTTGCCCAACAAACTCTGGCAACCATATGATGACGGCTAATGTGGTTGATGTTGATCCGCTAAGGTAGCTGATCATGATATCCAGTGATAACATATTGATGTAATTAGGTTGTAAATTTAGAAACTTGATGTCTTGATCTCTAACAACTTTAATAACTTTGATTTGCCATTGATTTTTCACCTTGAACATGACATACTCTACAGAAAGAACATGAGAATATTTGGTTTGAGCTAATCGACCCCACTAGTGTTTCTATGTTCAACAAGCTCGATATGTCTCAGATACTAATTTGCTTGTGTTGTGCAAATATATTGGACTAGAAGTGTTGGACTACATGTCCATGGTGAATACATGAAACCTATGGTATGGTACACAGCACAAATGACAATAATACCTTAAAACTCACACCCAACCCACCATTGGAGTACTAATATGGAAGTCCTTTTACAGTACATCAACATATTGTGAGCTTCAACATTCAACTGCATTTTCTCGCAAAAGAAAAACATCCATTTGCATTTATTTTGTAAGATATAATATATTCACACCCAACCCACCAATGTTATAAAAGGTGGCTTAGCATATACCAGAGTGAGTCGATCGCAAGAGAGGAGGCAATGAAAGGAAGAGAGGCCAAAACGTATTGCCATGTTTCAACCATCATTTGTACAAGGCTAACATCTTACCAAGTTGTGAGATTGAGAGACATCGGGAACTCAAAAATCACATGTATGGTACCTGATACAGGTTAGCTTTAGACATGCTTTGCGTGCTAGTATTAATGATGCATCACTTCTTCTTAATTAGTCAAGCCAAAAATCCTAAAATATGAATGGTCATTAAAGCCGTTGAATCTGACTTTGTCATATCTCACCAACCAGGGGAAAGATGGCAACATGCCTGCATCGCCTCGTAAGTCAGCAAATGATCTTTTGTCCATGGCTGGTTCAACCTCGGCACGGAGAAGTTGGCTGTCCCAAGGCGTGCAAGTAGAACACCTCGAGCGCAACAGACGCCCACATTGTGTTGGCCGCTCAACGCTCTGGCTACTACCACAGCGATTCGCTGCTGCTGAACAGCAAGCTTGCCGAATCAGCTCCTCCCACATAGAGTCCATCTTGTACAACCGGTGTCCCGTGGGACACGCGCCGCCAGCTACACAAGGCTACTGTGTGGGCTGCCCCACCTGGTCTGCACCTTGTTGCATCAAGGCGCTTCAGGGCCAGCTACACAAGGCAACTAGTGGGTCTTTAGGGGTTAGGGCGCGCATCATTGATGCTCGCGTGCAGGTCGATATCTTTTTTGCCCTGGTTTGCCATGGTTACATTTTTTAGTTTAACAATAGTATATATCATGTCTAAACAAGTACTCTTAAGTTTAACACTTCAACAGTAACACTAGTACCATATAGCATGTTGAACAAAGTAGTACTAAAAATTGCAAACACATGCATGTTCAATTAATTGCAAACAGAAGCATGACTACGAACTCTTCAGCACCGAGAACTATAGTGAGTCGAGTGATCTCGTGATCAAGTTTGTCAAGATACATATAGACCCTCCTCCCAGCTTCAAACGCGTAGTCAAGCCAAAATATTGTGCCCTAACCATTCCTGATTAATGAAATGGTGAAGTGAACCTTATCAATGATGCGGGAAAGATATTAGTATGCATAGGCTTTGATTTTTTTAGGGCTAAAATGACCGGCTTTATTTACCAGCTAAAATGCATAAGTATCAAAACAAGATCGTAAGATCCAAAAACCATATATTACGTTCCTTGATGAGAGCTGGAGCATATTTATCTAGGTTATGCACCTTGCTGTTCGGTTACCTTCCTGCAAAGACATATTTACCTAGATTATATATCTCGCGTATGATATTACAATACCGGCCTATCATAGCTCCATGTATGTTATTACTTTTATGCAATCCGAGGGCATTTTCACCTGATGGAGAGATCAGAAGCAAAAATTAAAGCCTCCCGGCAAACCGGGCTATGAGTGACATTGGGTCAGTGATGCCTCTATGCGCTGCCCGCTGCGATGCCTATACATGGCTCGCCTGCAGGGAGCCGAAACTGGGCCGGTCCAGTAACCAGGTGCCGCGCCGTGCTGACGTCATGATGAGGCCATGAACGTTTTTTGCCTTCCTTCAATTTTTTTTTTGTTTATATTTCGAAATATTCTAATAATATATATTAAAGAAACACTTTACATAAATTTTGAATTTTTTTAATCTTGCATATGAAAATGTAAAACGTGTATAGAAAGATGTTTCTGATGTATACGAAAAATGTATAAATGTAAATGTAAAAAATAGAAAATGTTAATTATGTATAGAGAAATGTTTATCATATGTATGAGACATGCATGTTTGTGACAATTATAAAATGTCACACATTTCAACAGAAATGTATGTGTCACTTAAAAAAATGATATTTACTACTCCCTCCGTAAAGAAATATAAGAGCGTTTAGATCTTATATTTCTTTACAGAGGAAGTAGTATGTAAAAAAAAATCATGTAAATCAATGAAAATGTTTTGCACATTAAAAAAATGTATGTTACATTTAGAAAATCTTCACAAGTTTCAAAAAGGGGAATTTGAGGATTTGCCACAGGTTTGTTTGCACTTTGAGGATTTGCCTCTGGTTTCCTTGCCATTGATTGTTTGCCACACCTTTCCCAAGTTCTTGATGATCTGCCCTTTCTACACGTTTTGAACCATTTGGAAGGTTACAATAAAAAATGTGTAACCAAAATACCCCCAGCCCAAATCAGGTTGAATATGAACCAACTCATTCCCCAATCGGCATGAACCCTTGCGTCTGCTCTATGTCCCGAGAACAAATGTTTTGGCCGCCGGAGCTCCGTCAGTAGCTGCTTCTCCTCACTGCCACTGGCTGCCGCCGCTGCTGCTCACGACCACAAACTGCCGCTATCCTGCTCGCCCACCATGCTCCCGGGCCGGTGACTTCAGGGTGAACCCGTGCGCACGTCCTATGATGAACTGCCTGAACGGAAGACGTTGTACCAAAAAAATATCTTGCCTGTCTCTCGCTATCGTGCTGCTGTGTTGTTGCTGGCCATGGCGGACTGCTGCCGCGCGCCTGCTCTGCATCCCCAAGCTTCTGCGAAGTCCGTGCCTTGCCTTCCCCTCCCCGAGCTGCATCTCGTCTCCCAGGTGGGTGAGGGAGAATCCGCGAAGAACAAGACGGCCGGCCGTGGTCGTCGAGGTCGAGCTCACTGGCGCCGCAACAGCTGCAGGTTGTGGTCGCTGCCGCATGTCGCGTTTGATGAGACAGAGAACGAGGAGAGGTTGGGGACGATTGGGGCAGCCTCTCACGTAGGTCAGCAAGGGGGCATTTTGGACATTTGCTTGTGGGTCCGTTTCATCAAGGGAAATCATCAAGGATCTGAAAAAGATGTGGCAAATAATGGATGACAAGAAAACCAGGGGCAAATCCTCAAAGTGCAAGCAAACCTGTGGCAAATCCTCAAATTCCCCTTTCAAAAATGTGTTTGTGAAATTTTCAAAAAAATGTTTGTACAATGTACAAAAATGTTTATATAGTTCAAAGTAATGGTTTTTTATCATTCAAAAAAAGTTTCAACATGTATTTGAAAAAAACATTTAACACGTATTTCAAAATATTCAAAACATGTTTTTTAAATGTTAAATGTATATATGAAAAATGTTAAATGGTTTAAAAAATATTAAATGTGTACCAAAAATATAAAGCGTGTATGAAAAAAAGTAGACATGGGTTGAGAAAACAAAACCCTATGAAGGTGAGGCGAGGCGTATTAAAACTGAGTTTGAGCGACATATAGTTATCGCGGGCAAACTCGCATCTTGACCTTTCCTTTTATTTTCTGGATGTGTGACTATACTGACTAGGTTTTTTTTTTCACTTTTGCTATTTGTAAGTCGCCTGAAATTTACATTTGGGTCAGTCACCTTTTTTCTTCTACTAGTACTTAATCTGTTTTTCCTTCTCTTTATGTGTCAGATTTTGTGTGTGTGCATGTGTGCGTCGCATGCATGTGCTGGTGTTATGCGTTGACTTTGATTAGGTTCTGCATGTGTTGCCGTCATGTGTGTACGTGTGCATGTGTGTCTCTGTACGTGCATGCGCATGCGTGTGCTTGTGTTTAAGTGCGTGTGTGCGCGCGTGTGCGGGAGACGACACCATGAATGTGAGATACATTCTATTTCGACGTGTCGAGATACAATTAATCTTTAATTTAAACACTAGATAAAACATAAATATATGCATTTTTGTTTGATGTAACTTATGTGTAAATCATATTGTTATCTGAAAATTGCGCTACGATATACTTATTTTTGCATATTTTACAGTAGTGTGAATCCTGTGTAAATAGTGTGCAATTTTTTATCATCATTTGTTTCAAGAATTTTTTATTTTATTTCTTTGTTAGGGCGAAACCAATGCCCCTAATTCATTCTACCTTAGATTATTTTTGTCTTTTTAGCTTTGTACTAGTTCTAGTCTTCATTCTCGTTTACCAAGTATTTTTAGTCGATATTCCTTTTTCTGTATGTGCATGTGTGAATATTAGGTGTGTGTAAATACACACATAAGTGTTACAAAATATGTGTGTAAATTATATTAGAGTGTGGAAATTGCACTATTATATGCCTATTGTTGCATTTATAAAAAGATGCAGTTTCAATACAAATTGTGTGCAAGTTTTGTCATCATTTGTTTAATTTTTTTTTCTTCTTTTTTAAGGTTAATAGAAACACCACTAATTAATTTTATTCTTAGAAAGCTTCTTGTTTGCGAAAATTTCACTATTATATGCTTATTCTTACATATTATGAAAAATTGTAATTTTTATGAAAATGATGTGCAAATTTAGTCATCATTTGTTTTAGTTTCTTCTGGAAGGGTAATACCAATGCCACTAATTCATTCTTTTATAGTAAACTTCATTATTTTGATTTTGTTTTAGTTTTTATTTTATTTTCTTTCTTTTTAAGGATAATTCGAATGCAACTAATCAATTTCTTGTGAGGAAACTACTTTTCTGTGAAAATTCTGCTATTATTTGTGTATGCTTGCATATTATGAAAAAGTGTAATTTTGATGTAAATTGTCAAATTTTATCATTATTTTTAAAATTATTTAGGAGTAAATATCATGCGCACATGCACCCACCCATGCACAAGCACACAAGCATATGCACACGCGTGGGGCACACACCCACAGGCGTGACACACACAAAAAATGGACACACACACACGCTGAACTAGCAATGCCACTTACCACTAGTACTACTCTGGATATAGCTAGCTTGCTGCGTGCGCTTCAAAAAAAAGTGACTGACCCTAAATCTATTTTCAGTCAACTGACGTATAGTCACGCCCTTTTTTTTTAGCAAAACATAGCTAGGCTTTATTAAACGTTAACAATGTTTACAGGAATAGCAATGGGATCATGCGGTGATCCCAACCAAGTATGCCTCCCTACAGGAAGAGAGACACCTGACCTAGCTATGATATGGGCTTCAAAGTTAGAAGCTGGAGGTTCATAAGAGAAAGTACAAGTCGTAAAAACTCTAGTAGTTTCAGAAATCTCCTTGATAATGCCTCCATAGTTTCCTCCAGCGCCATGATGAATATGATTGATGATCTGCTTACAGTCCGAAGTGATCTGAAATGAACTTTGTGACAAACATATGTGTGGCATAGGGACTTTGATTAATTCCCTCGTGGATCAACTTACGTCATGCGTACCATATAGCCCACAATGTAACAGCCATCCGGGTGAACTCGTCATGTCTCAGTACGTCCAGCATAGAGAAGAGCCAGCTCCCTGCCGAAGGTTCCGTTGTCTCAATCATGTGCTCAAGCAGATCATGATCTACACCCAAACGCAGCGCGCCATCGTACATTCAACGAGGCTGTGCCTCCACGAATTCGGGGCTCCACACACAAATCAGTTATCATGGTGCGACATATTTCTATCCTTTCGGACATCCTCTATGGACAGTGAGTTCTTTGCTAATCGCCAAAGAAAAACTCTGATCTTCGCCGGTACCATTACATTCCAGAGGGAAGCCCAAGACTTCTCAATGGAGTCAATTACACTGCTGGCACTAGTAGAAAAAGGGACATTAGTCCCGGTTCGTAAGGGCCTTTAGTCCCAGTTGGGCAACCGGGACTAAGAAATCGGGACTAAAGGCCCCCCTTTTTAGTCCCGGTTGTGTTATGAACCGGGACTAAAGGGGCTCCACGTGGCCGCTGTGGAGCGCTCAGGCAAGAGGACATTTAGTCCCGGTTGATAACACCAATCGGGACTAAAGGCCGCCACGCGTCAGGCGCTGCCAAGCGCTGGGGTTTAGGGTTTTGGAGGGTTTAGAGGTTTCATTTTGTGTTTCCCTTTTCTTTTTGTGTTTACCATTCAATTCTTTTTCATTTAGGGTTTTCATTTTTATTTTATGTTTTCCATTCAACTCGACGCTACTACATATAGCAATGAAGGAACCATTACACAACATCGTCATGAATATAGAGAAGTGACCTCTTTCTCCGTGCTTGGTCGAACAACAAGTTTTCGTATATATATTCGACGCTACTACATATAGTACACGTTCATGCATATATGCAATATAATATCTCTTACGATCCCTAATATCTAATTACCAAAATTCCCTACCAATTCCCGATGGTATTCTCCGGTTTTAGATATGACCTCTTCAAGTAAGAATCCCGCCAATTCCTCTTGAATTGCTCGTACGCGATCCTTTGGTAGGAGATCGTCTCGCATCCGTTCGATCTAATTTAAAGAAGGGGGTCAATATATATGAATGAAACTCAACACAATTGATGGTAATAAAATAAAATTGTGAATATTGTTTACGTACTCGAAGTTGTTCTAAAATTCCGCCCTTCTCACAGGTCGTCTGGCGAATGAACTCGCAAACGTAGTATCCACATAAATTATTCCTGTCTCCCTGCCTCAAGCACTTTACGAGAATAGAGTTCAATCAAAATAATAATCAAGCATGATAATGGTATTGAAACGAGAATCAAAGAGATGCGCGGACCTAGCTAGTACTACTTACATTAAGTTGTCGAAATTGCAGCTCCTCTTTCCATTCACCCCAAACCTTCTTGGTGAACCGTTTCCAAACCCTGCCCGGCAAAGAAAATGAATAAATGAGTTATTAATTACTTGATATCAGGAAATGAACGAAAGTTGCCGATATAGTGTGATAATGATTGAAATTACCTCTGGAGCATTTCACTCAGGTCCGCCCACATCTTAGGGTCTTTACGTTTCGAGTCCATGACAAGTACTACTCCTTCGTCAACCTGAATGACTAGCAGAATAAAGTGGAACCTGCGCACGCATAACTCATCAATTACACTTAACATCGAGTAAGCGAAACATAATGTGTACAAGACAGTAACACTCACATGAAGTTGTAAGGAAATAGTATTTCCCTTCTGGTTTGTTGTTTAATTAACGCCCTTAGCAAGTTATCCTCTGTTTCCTTGGCGTTGTTTTTTACCGTATATTCATGTATGTTATTTGGGTTAATGAACCCAATGTCATAGATTTGTCCTCTTTTGCATCCGAGAATCTTCATTCTGCATAATATAGTGAGGATAATTATACATGCAATGAACGAGCTGAGCTAGAGACTTAATTACATAAATAATATTTACAGACAATAGCAACTGACGATAGATTTGTCGTTGGCGCCTTGATTGTATAACTGAAATAATTCATCAAATTCATTGTTTATCTCGTCGTTTCCACTGAAGTAATGCTCATCTCTAATTCCCACCATGAGCCAGTTGCTCCCTTCCTTTGAGGCTTCCATGTACCACTCATGCAATCTTCGCATTTGTGTTGGTAGAAGCCGGACCTCCTCAGGTCTGACGAGAGGCTTCCCGTGCTGGTATCTGTATGCTAAATCAGCCGTGGGGAACTGGCCTAAGTATTGAGCAAGAGTGAAACCAAGATCATGGGCCGCTACCTTCGGATCATAATCGATATCGGAAAACACGTTGAGCGGGGGGCACGATTGGTTTTTCTGTTCTCCGAGCTGGGGAATTGTTTTCCCCCTTGCACTACTACTTCCCGACGGCTGCACATGTTCTTTATGTGACTTCATAATAGAGCGGTCATAGTTTGATGGCAGCGAAGGCGGTGGTCGCGTAAGGTTTTCCAGAAAGTGCTTCGCTTTTGTCGGATCTATTTTCTCCTTTGGCTCGGGCCGTTTCGGTGCAAGCTGGCGTTTCACATCGGCATCCACGACCTTCTTGGTTTCCTCATCAGTCAGTTCGTATGGTAACTTGGCAGGAGCCTCCTTGACGCTGTTCCTTGTACCTGCTCTGGATTTCTTCGCAGTTGTAGTACTAGCCGCCGGAGCGGCGGTTCTCTTCCGCTTATCCACCCGGGGCTGAGGCGGCGGAGGCGGCGGAGTCTGCTGATGCGGCGGAGACGGCTGAGGTGGCGGAGGCGGCGGAGTCTGCTGACGCGGCGGAGACGGCTGAGGCGGCGGAGATAGAGCTGGATTGCTACTCTGAGGAGTCGATAGCCTTGGCGTCCAATGTGGAAGCACGATGTGTTCCTTTTTCCATAGAATGGTACTTTTTCTGGCATCTCCCAGTTCAGTCTCCCCTTCACCTGTAGGGATGTCAAGCTCCAGCTGCTCAAATCCCTTGATAACTTCATCCACCCCGACAACAGCATAGCCATCTGGAATCGAAGAGCAATGGTAAGTTCCATTACGTACAGGAGGTAAGGCAAAGCCGACCGCCACCTTCACGGATATGTTCATGCATTTCACATGTAGCTCACAATTTTCCCTCTGCGTGATATCATCCATGGGGTAGCGAGGAGCCGTGATATCATCTATGGGCCAAACGAGCTCCGTGGAAGCCACACTGCTTTTCTGCTGAGATGATGGGCCGGCAGTATCGAATGCAGGATCTTCGTGCCGTTGAGATGGGCCGGTAGCTTGCTGGCTGGTAAGTGCCTCTATTTGCTTCTGCTGCCACGCTAATTTTTCTTCTATCTGCTGCAGCCGGTCTGCATGCTGTTTCTTTTTTCTCCCTCGGCTTCTATAAGTGTCACTGCAGTCGGGAAACCCAATCTTCCACGGAACGGAGCCTGATGTGCCTTGTGTTTGTCCATTGTGTTCAGCATTCCCGAGGGCGCGTGTCAGCTCGTCATTCTCTCTGTCGGGATTGAACTTCCCGTCCTGCACGTCCTTCATTGCAGCTTTAAGGGCTTTGAGGGGTGTTGCAAGTTGATCTTTTGTAAAAATACACTTCCCTGTTTCTGGGTCCAACTTTCCCCCATGCCCGTAGAACCAAGTCTTTGCCCGTTCGGCCCACTCCAATGTCTCTGGATCGATCCCTTTATCAATCAGGTCGTTCTTAGTTTTCTCCCACTTAGGCCTGGCAACCTTGTAGCCACCTAACCCCATAACATGGTGATATTCCTTCTTTGCAGCATTTTGCTTATTTATTTTTGACCTTTCTTAGCTTCATCCGATGTCTTGTTCTCCACAAATGCGTCCCAGTGATCTTTTATCTTCTCATATGCTCCGGTGAATGTTGGAGTCTTGTTTTTTAGGACATAGTCTTGGTGCCATCTTTTCTTCCAGTTGCAGAATTGTGCGGCCATCTTCTTAAGAGTCCACGTCTTGACTTTTCGCTCTATAACTTTGTTATTTGGATCCACCTCTGGCGGTAGGGTGAAATTTGTCATGAGCGTATTCCAAAGCATTTCTTTGGATCTATCGTCGACATAAGTAACTCCATCCGCCTTTGGCTTATTCCATTCTCGAATGGTGATCGGGATGCTGTCCCTAACAATAACTCCGCACTGACTTACAAATGCTTTTGCGTTCTGCGCGGGAACAATCGGTTTGCCATCTTCAGCGACTTTTTCAATCTTGAACCTTTCATTATCGCCCAACCTTTTTTTCGGGCCTCGTTTCTTTATAGAAGATTGGCTCGATCCGGAGGGCTAAAAGAAGAAAGAAGCGTTAATATATGTATATACAAATCAATTAATGCATCTAGTCAGCAGAGGCTTAATTAATATACCTCGCCGGACTTTGTAATAATTAAGGTTCCAACACCGGAGCCGTCATCTTCTCCCTCCATTCCCTCACCGGAGCAGTCATCTTCTCCCTCCATTCCCTCATCGGAGTCGTTCAGAAACTATGAGGTGATATCATCTCCGTCGCGGATAATTTCCCCCAACATGTCTTCTTGTTCTTCGTCTCTGCCGTGTTCCATAGTTTCTGCAAAGACTTGCAAGTTATTTCAATGCTATAAACAAATTATTAAAACAAATTCACATTTCCATGTCTATTTGCATCTCAATTAAAAAATCACATTATTAAAACAAATTCACATAATATCATTAATACATCTCGAATAATCCAGTTGCAACAATAATATTATCATATAATATCACTAATACATCTCGAATAATCCAGTTAATGCAACAATAATATCACATAATATCACTAATACATCTCGCCCAATCAAACTGGCCGTCGACTCGCGGTTCCTGAGCCGCGGGCGGTGAACACCCAAAGAGAAGGAACCATCACAGGATCATAGCTCGGGTGAGATCCCTGAAGAAACTGCTAGGTATTGGAGAACCTGACGTCCAACGCAACCATGTAGCGACGGACGTGCTCGTCCTCCTCCCTGACACGGCGATGTACCACCTCCTTGGGGGGCGGCTCCCTCTGCACCGATAGTGGCCCACGCGCACGCCACCAAAGAAGCTCTGGGTCGACGACGAGACCCTGATTCCTCACCAAGCTGCGCGCCCCGGAAGGTAGCACCTCCCAGTGCCAGCCCGGTGGAGCCCAGTCCCGGACATGGCGCCTCTCAAAGTGGTTGTCGCCGCCGAGTCGACGACGAGGATGCGGGCCGGGCATCGTCGCCGAGAACAAATTCCTATGAAAACAAATCAGGTCTATTTCTCGTTCATTATGAGACGTTGCTCCGGCTCGCCTTTATTTCATTGTTTGCATCAGATTTCTTTAATTTTTCTTTTTTTCTCTCACCACATGTCTATATTTTTTATACACCTATCAAATACACGATTCACATTTTTTATAATATATGTTTTAAAACCAATTTTTATTCATACACATTGTACATTTTTGTATACATCTAAAACATTTTATACACATCTAAGTGATTAACTTTTTTCAAATAAATATCATTGAATTTTTTTTGAATGCTCGTTAGACATTTTTCAAATACACGTTAAATGTTTTATTCAAAAGATATAGAATATATCAACTTCTACAGTCTCAAATTTGCTTCATGATAAAATATATCAACTTCATTATAACTTGATCAACTTTAAAAGAATTTGACTTAGGACGATCCTAAAACTTTAATTATTTTGGAACGGGCAAATATCAAATATATCATCACCAGTACGGTGGCCAGACTTCTTCCGGTGATCTGCCTCACCTTTGAAATGCTTGCCTTTCTTTCTTAAGGGATGCCTGATCAGAAGAAATCGACGATGTCCCGGGTACACATTCTTCTTACATTTATCCAAATATATACTTTCAGTCTCATCTAAACAGTGCATGCATGCATTGTATCCCTTGTTTGTCTATCCTGAAAGGTTAGTAAGAGCAGGCCAATCATTGATGGTTACAAACAGCAACGCTCGTAGGTCAAATTCCTCCTGTTTGTGCTCATCCCACACACGTACACCTTTTATATCCCGCAACTGTAAAAGTTCTTCAACTAATGGCCTTAGGTACACATCAATGTCGTTGCCGGGTTGCTTAGGGCTTTGGATGATCACTGGCATCATAATGAACTTCCGCTTCTTGCACAACCAAGGAGGAAGGTTATAGATACATAGAGTCACAGGCTAGGTGCTATGACTGCTGCTCTGCTCCCCAAAAGGATTCATGCCATCTATACTTATACCAAACCATAAGTTCCTTGCGTCATCTGCAAACTCCGGCCACTTTCTCTCGATTTTTCTCCACTGCGACCCATCAGCGGGTACTCTCAACATCGCGTCTTTCTTACGGTCTTCTTTGTGCCATCGCAACAACTTGGCATGCTCTTTATTTCTGAACAGATGTTTCAACCGTGGTATTATAGGAGCATACCACATCACCTTGGCAGGAACCCTCTTCCTGGGGCGCTCACCCTCAACATCACCAGGGTCATCTCGTCTGATCTTATACCGCAATGCACCGCATACCGGGCATGCATTCAAATTCTCGTACTCCTCACCGTGGTAGAGCATGCAGTCATTAGGGCATGCATGTATCTTCTGCACCTCTAATCCTAGAGGGCAGAGAACCTTCTTTGCTTTGTACGTACTGTCAGGCAATTCGTTATCCGTTGGAAGCTTCTTCTTCATTATTTTCAGTAACTTCTCAAATCCCTTGTCAGATAAACCATTCTCTGCCTTCCATTGCAGCAATTCCAGTGTGGTACCGAGCTTTGTGCTGCCATCTTCGCAATTTGGGTACAACAATTTTTTTGTGATCCTCTAACATGCGCTCCAACTTCAACTTCTCATTTTCACTTTTCGCATTCTCTCTGTGCATCAACAATGGCCCGGCGAAGATCATCAGCGGGCACATCTGGTGCCTCTTGATCTTCAGCTTCCCCCGTTGCAGTATCACCGTATTCAGGGAACATAGGATAGTTGTCATCATCCTCTTCTTCTTCATTGTCTTCCATCATAACCCCTCTTTCTCCGTGCTTGGTCCAACAATTATAGCTGGGCATGAAACTGGACTGAAGCAGGTGGGTGTGAAGGATTTTCGAGGAAGAGTAATCCTTCTTATTCTGACAGACAACACATGGACAACACATAAAACCATTCAGACTGTTTGCCTGAGCCACACCAATAAAATTATGCAGGCCCGTAATGTACTCGGCAGTGCGTCGGTCACCGTACATCCATTGCCGATTCATCTACATTATATAATTAAGTATATCAAAAACCATTACAGAACATCATGAATAGAGAAATGACCAAATTAATACAAGTTCATCACATTAAAACCAAAGTACAATAGTGATCAAATGTTATTACTGCAAAAATAAATACATAAAGTTCATACATAGTTCTCATAAAACAACATACAACTATCTAGAGCATCTAAAACATACATTGAAACTAACATACAACTATGTAAAACATTTAAATGCAACAACAAATACGATCAAAATCGCAACTAAGGTAACAATTGATCCAACAGCATAATGATACCAAGCCTCTTTATCAATGGCATATTTTCTAATCTTTCTAATCTTCAAGCACATTGCATCCATCTGGATCTTGTGTAGATCGACGACATCGGCAACATGCAACTCCAATTTCATCTTCTCTTCTTCAATTCTTTTCAATTTTTCTTTAAATAATTATTTTCTTTTTCAACTAAATTTAACCTCTCGACAAGAGGGTCGGTTGGAATTTCCGGTTCACATACCTCCTAGATAAAAATATCTATGTCAAGTTGGTCGGCATAATTGTCATAAACACTAAATGAAACAAATAGTTATAAAAGATAATATACCACATCCGAATCATAGATCGGACAAGAGCCGACGGGGGCGGATATCAAAACCATGGCACTATATAATAACAAACAATAATACAAGTAAGAAAATTATACAAGTAACTATCTAAATCATACAAGTAAGAATTTAAAAAAGAAGAAGATAAGAACAAGAGGCTCACCACGGTGGTGCCGGCGACGAGATCGGCGCGGGCGATCGATGGCGGTGAGGACGGGGACGGGACGGCACCCTAAACCACACCTACACATATGCAAACTAAGAAGTTAATTTGAGCACACACTAACACACACTAATACTATACCACTAAGACACACCCTAGCACACACTAACACACACTAGCTAATAGTAACACTAGCTAACACACTAACTCACTAATAGTACCACTAACCACAAAATTGAGATACCTAATTAACAGTACCACACCTACACATGTGCAAACTAAGAAGTTAATTTGAGCTCAAATTGCATCTAAATCAAATAAACTCCCACATACACTCCTCCACTAAAACCCACAAATCACTCTACTTTTAGAGCATGAAATGAGCTAAACTAGCAATGAGAGATGAAAGGATGAAGTTGGTAACCTTTTAGAACACTTGGATAGTTGGTGCACCGTCAAATCTAGACAAATCTTGGGGAAAATGGAGCTTAGAGGTCGAGCTTGGAGGAAGAACAGAGGAGAAGAATGGATTGTGTGGCTCGGGCACGATGACATATATGCAGGAAACCTTTAGTCCCGATTAGTGTACATCGACACATGCATTGTATCAATGACAGATGAAAGGATAAAGTTGCTAACCTCGATCGAGGAGGAAAGAAAGAGGAGAAAACTTAAGTGTGGCTCGGTCACCTCATATCATGTTTGTTTTGTGTGAACTCAAGTGGCATCATGCTCTCAGGCATTTCATCGAGCACCTCTTGTGCATAGGAAGGGAAAACAAACTAGCATACACCTCCCACCTTCTATGAGGAAAAAACAAAGGAGAGGGCGGGCAGGGGCGAGAATATATATAGGCAAATTTTTAGTCCCGGTTGGGGTCTAAAACCGGGACTGAAGACAGACATTTAGTCCCGGTTCGAGACACCAACCAGGACTAAAGGGTACCGCGCCTGCCGCAACCCCTTTAGTACCGGTTGGTGTCAAGGTCCCATTCGAACCGGGACTGATGCCTGCCGAGCCCCGTCCGGCGTCCTAGCCGTTCGAACCGGGACTAATGCTCCCATTAGTCCCGGTTCGTAACGCGACCGGGACTATTGCTCCGATCCGGCTAGAACGAAAGCCCTGTTTTCTATTAGTGTGGTGTCACAAGTTGACATGAATGTTCACTTTGGTGCTACAAGTTGTGGGGTACATCAAAGTGGTGAAAAAACTTGGCTCGATTGTGCACGTACGGTGCTTTTCTCTGTATGATACGAACCAGGCGCTGACTAAGCAAGCCAGCGTGGCATGAGTGTTTACGGAAACTCCCTTGGATTTTTATTTTTGTTACTAATAAGCCCCCGCCTTGGCTGTACACGGGTGGCGTTTTGTTTTTGCGTTTAGGACCTGCCTCTTGGACTCCCTCGCCTCGATCTCTCATCATGTCTCTCTCCTCTCGATCATGTGAAGGCGGAGGCGGCGGTGATCTGGAGGACGGCGTTGATTGGCGGCGTCGACGATGGAGCCCCGCCGGCGAGCTCTCGGTGAGGCAGCCCCTGTATACGGTGAGCACGGCCTCGACTTTACCCCTCTGCAGCCCCTGTTTCTCGTAGGGTTTTCATCAGATGGTTTCACTTATCTGAATTTAGATGGCGTGATGTTAAAACCCTGCTCATTCATCTGTACTGCGCACAATCTAAATGATTTCACTTATCTGAATTTGGACAGTTTTTACTGAAGATGTGGACACTTGTTAACTGAATTTTTCGACACTTGTTAACTGAATTTTTTTGACACTTGTTAACTGAAGATTCGGGCAGTTGTTAACTGAAGATTTGAACAGGTTAACTGCAAATGAAATGAAATGGGACATTTCTGTAATTACTTGCTGGTTTCATGAAGTGTGCAATCATTTAGTTAGCCATTGTGTTTGAAAATGGGTGAACACAGTACGTAGGCTGTGCTCTGTTCAGCTTTAACATGACTGAAAACTAGCTCTTTGCACTGTGTTCTTGAACTGAATATTAATTGTAATGGAGTGGTCATTGTTAACTGAATATGTTTGTTAGTTTCGAGATATGGCAGCCTCTATTAAAATATTAGCATCAAGATTTTCTCGCTGAGTTAGTTTCGAGATTACTGGTATGATGTTGTTCCACTAATACATTACAAAAAATGTGCCAACCAATACCAAGAAATTAGCATAAAGGTTTTCTATCAAAAAAATATGCACGGCTTGCACCTTGGTAAGGGTGCCCCAGTGGCCAGAACCTAGGATGGTCAGTGCTTGTTATTGATACAAACAAAAGGAACACACGAAGGGTTCTTAATTTACTTGTGCATGTTATTTGAAATATTGTTGCACTACATGTATTGCAAGTGATTTTGATGGACTGTTCACCGTTGAGATTCATCACAAGGGATTTTTCTATGGAGCTGGCAGCAACAAGACCTACATGGACTATCAAGTTGATTGGTTTGACAGTTGTGATAGTGACACATGGTCTATATTGTGGATTGAAGATTTTCTTAAGCAGCTAGGGTATGACAGAGATAGTGGACAACATGATGTGTTTTGGTGTCAGCCTGGAAGGACACTTAGTGAAGGAATGAAAGAAATGAAATGCGATGCCGATAGCCTTGCAATGATACCAGCAAGTACAAAACATAAGAACTTGTTGCTGATCATACACCATGGAGATACACCGAACAATTTGGTAAGAGATGATATTGTAGTTCAAGGGGTTCCTGAATTGCCAAAGGCCATAACTCCAAGGAAAGACAGCAAGGGCAAAGAACCTAAAGTTGCAACTGTGAGAAGTACAAGGAGTAAGAGGAGGGCCAGGGGATTGTTTTGTGAAGGATCATCTTCAGGATGTGCTGATGATGATTTTGAGGAACAAGATGCAGAAGCTGCAAATTCAGAGACTGATGAGGATTTTTTTGACAACGACTTTGATATAGAGGATGGGTATGAGTTTGTTATATGCTTTTGAAGATGACAGTGTTGGTATCTCTGAATGTGCTCTCTATGATTTCTCTGAAACTATTTTTTCTGATTAGAAACTATATATATATATATATATATATATATATATATATATATATATATATATATACATATATATACACACATAAACACTATTCTGATCACGGGATCAGAATAATATTCTGATTCTTAGTTGAACTGCATGAGTTGTTCGACCTGAACTTCACTTGGTGACAGGTTGAACTTCCGCTAACTTTGTCCAAATGAGGCTTACGATATACCGTTGGAAAGCTGTGGACACGAGGGTCATGACCTAAGTTGAATTTTTGTCAAAATCTAAATGGTTTAAGAGCAGTTTTGAAAACCATTTTTCTTCACACAAAAAATCGTGAATAGTATTTTCGAGCCCATTTCTAAAACGTTTATCGGAATGAGGCAAATGATACGGCGTTGGAAAGCTGCTGCAAATCCGCTCATTCCACATATATAAAGTTTTCCCAAATTCCCTACGGTTAAAGAGCAATTTCACAAATGGCGGAATTTTTCAAACCGAACAGCCGAGCTCGTATTTTTGGCGCCATTTGATAACGACTAATCCGATTGAGGCAAATGATACGGCGTTGGAAATCTTATGAAAATGCGCTTCTTTTCATATAGAAAGATTTACTAATTTTATACGGTTTAAATGTAATTTAGAAAAATGGCCGACGTTCTACCGAGATGGTATTTTCACGTCAATTTTTAAACGGTATGTCGGAATGCAGCAAACGATATGGCGTTGGAAAGCTTGAACAAATACGAAACTTTCATGTATAGAATGTTTCTCCTAATTCTTTACGGTTTTATGTCAATTTTGAATATGGCCGAAATCGTTTTGTGGCTGTAATTTTTGCAAACTTCATCGTGTAGGAGATATGCCCTAGAGGCAATAATAAATGTTATTGATTATCTCCCTGTTCATAATTAGGTTTATGTTCCATGCTATAACTGCTATGGTTCTCGAGTCTACAATAACCACGAGGCTCGGAGGAAGACTCATATGCACGTGTGGGATAATAAACGGTAAAATGTATTCCTAGTCAAGCCTCTATGACTGGCTCAAGTATTGCATGATGATCCTGTTTTCCTGATCATGGGCATGGCTATGCCGGCAATTTTGAGGGCACAATTGTTGGTAGAACACTTGTGTTGAATCGACCCGATTGATGTTATGCTATGAGATACATTCGTCATAAGTTTATGGTTAATAACACAGATAAGTTAATGTTTGCATAATTCCTTAGACCATGAGAGTGTCGAGTTTCTTGATGCTTGCTTCATGAACTTTGGGGTTTGTTAAACGTCATCCGTAAATGGGTGGCTATTACGGCGGCTTACGGGTTCATGGAAAAGTATGTCAAGGGACTTGATAGCTTAAGATTGGGATTTGCTCCTCTGACGATGGAGAGATATCTCTGGGCCCTCTCGGTGTTACGGTATCCATCATCGTCTGGCCAGACACAGTGTGATTTGATCACAGGGATGCCAGAACACGGGAACGAGAAAAGAGAACAATACCGGCAACGAGGTAACTGGCATTGTGGACAAGTGTTGATCCACGAGGATGCCGATGTTTCTCACCTCGAGTAATTGTAACATATCGCGAAGCAACAGGAATAGCTCACGGCAACTGGAGGTTCACTCGAATATTTATTCGTGTGGGTATAGGGATCGATATGGGTGTCCACGGCTCCGATGTTGATCATTGATCGGAAGGGGTTCCGGGTCATGTCTATGCTTCACCGAACCTATAGGGTCACACGCTTAAGGGTCATCTATCTGCTGAATACTAGACAGGGAGTCTGAGAGAAAATCACCGAAAAAGTTTCGGACGCCGGAAAAGTTTCGGACAGCGGAAAAGTTCCGCAGAGAGGTCACCGGATGAGTTCCGGTGAAACTGAAAAGTTGTTTCAGAGGATACCATAAAGTCAAATTGGTTTTGGCACATGCCTGATAATTCTTGGAGGGTGCCAGAATCATTCTGGAAACTTTCTGGAATTTTCCGGGATGAAAACCGGAAATGTTCCGGAGCTGCCGAAACCGCTTCAGATGCTTTTCGCAGATGAAATCACTAAACCGGAATTGTTCCGGCTCGCGTTGAAAATTATTTTGGTGGGTACTAGAATTGTTCTAAGCCCACATGAATATTTTCAGTTCGATCAGACGCTGAAAAATGTCGTCGTGAATAGTGAAAGTGCTTTTTGGGATATTTTTGGAAAGCCACCTTTTGGGGCTTTGCTCCAAAAGATCTTGGGGATGACATGGATGGATAGGGGCCAATTTTGGGGCCCCACATGAGGGTGTGGCCGGCCACATGGTGGACTCCTTCATGGAGTCCCCCTTGTTCCTTGGTTTCACCTTTTAGGTCCTTGGGAAGGACTCCTTTCCATGTGGGTTTTGGGTTTTCTTGTAAAACCACCCTACCCCTTGGGTTTCCTATAAATAGGAGGTGTGTGGGCTGCCATAAGACACATCCTTGCTCTCATACACAAGCCATGCATGATCTGGCCTTCTCTCTCCCTCCCAGCGAAATAGTTTCGTAGAGCCGAAAGGCTGTCTGGGTTCCGGCAGGAATTAGTTCTGGACGGCGAAGCCCTGTCGGATAGATGACACCGTATGTGTGCAACTCTGTAGAGAGATCGTAGTTTCGGTCTTAGTTCGAGAGTGCCTCCCGAAGGGCTGTCCGTGTGACCGTCCGAGTTTTGGAGGTCCTCCCGAAGGGCTGTCCGAGTGACAGTCCGAGTTTCGGAGGTCCTCCCGAAGGGCTGTCCGCGACACCGTCCGGGGGACTGTGCGACGCCTCCCGGAGGGCTTTCCGCGGGGCAGATGAGGGTATACATCCTCGCGGTTGGGAGGTTGTAAAATCCTAGCTGCGGGGATCTGCACCGCCGTTCGTCATCGACTCTACTTCCGCTGCGCTACGAGTCGGTAACAAAAATGATCAAACCTTGTATGCAGTCTCCATAGTGGTCCTGGGCTGGTGCGTAGGTCGGAAATTTTTTGTTTTCTGCTGCGTTCCCCAACAGTGGCATCAAGAGCCGTGCTATGCGTAGATGCAGGTTGCGATCTAGAATACATAGAGATGTATGGGTGTTGCACAATACAATTAGGTAGTAGATGAGATCTATTGCTGAAAATTATTTGTGCAGGTAGGAGATGAAGTCTGTTACCCGATGTTCTTGTTGCTTCCCTTGAATTTGCATATTTCTGATCTTGATAACAGTATGGTGGAGTTTCAATGTTCTGGCAATCCGCGATCCTGATTGATCAACGAAGTGCTAACAGTTCATTGAATTCCACCGTAGTTAAAAAGAAAGATGAAATTTTGCAGACGAAAGGGCAATGCAGATGTGATCTGCACGGGGGTCACGCGTATGACGAAGTTTAGTATGGGGCTCGAGATTTTATTATCTCGTGTTTCATACACCCTGGAATGTTAATCTAGCGACTTGGATTATCATGCTTGATGATGGACGTTGGTAGCTTCGGTTTGTTTCGAAACCTTAGAAGCCACGTAAAATAAAATTTTAGATGGACCGATTAGAGGCGTCTAACTTGGTTTTGCAGGATGGTTTGCATGTGCATGTGATGTGGTATAGCAGTGTTCATAATAATTTGATTATGTATGAGATGACTATATGATGTAAATTGATTAACATGACCTGCGTGTCATGATTCGGCATGATGGCTGGAGCCATATGATTGCACTTTAATGACCTGCGTGTCAACCTTATGTAATGCACTTATTTTTATTAAGCTATAGAGATAGCAATATTATCTGGTGCATCGACAAGGTGGTGGCAATCTTCGCGAAGGTGAACACCAACGCGAATGCCGAAGACGAAGAAATGAAAGACTTCTCCGTCAGAAAGGGCTATACCATATCATGCTATTATGAATTGCCTGAGATGTTTATCCCTTATGATGCACCCTTCTTGATTGTGCGGTAGTCGCTTTTATTAGGGTGATCTCTCATAAAAATATCAAGTAGATAGTGTTCTCCCAACTGTAGCACCATCACGGCACCTAACTTTTCGGGGTACGCCATGGATGCATGGGTGCGAACGATTAGGGATGTGTGAGGCGGGTGAGTTGAGACCTCGCAGCGAGATCACTTGGTTGTCTTGACGTTCAGGCATGAGTGTCATGAGCTCGGAACACACGCATCGAAAGATGAACAAGAGTCACATGGAGATGTGATCGGCAAGTTGGCCTACCGATTAAAATTCCCGTCATGAGATGATGATTCTATGGCGATGAATTGAAGTCTGGATCTTGTATCACTCAAAATCAATTATGAGAGATATTGATTTGAGTGGGAGCGCACTGTAGAATTAACTTGTTTAATTCTCAGTGCAATTAATTATGAACCCTGTCTAAGTGTGATTTGCATAATAGTTGTAGAATAATGGCTCGCGTTTCCATCTTCCCTATTAAAATTGAATAACTGTTAAATATCTGGTTAAAACTTTACGGTTGGTAACGTAATATGAGGATTGTCCTCAAGAGTGCCGGGAAGGACTTTGTCCTATCGCATGCTTTCGGTATTCTCCCGCTAATGCTATGGATCATGTGACTCTCGTCCTTCGATCCAAAAGCTAGAATTCCTTTTCAGTCAAAGTGCAATATGTTTGCTTCCATGAGACCCGAACTTCGAAAGTTTGGATAGTTATGTGATATTCATGGAATCTGAAAATCATTTTCAGAGACAGACAAAAGCTAAAAGATATGAGATATCCAAAGCAATATTTGTTTGCAAACTGTTAGTAAAGGAGTTTACTATGCATTAGACTGATAAGAGAGGGATCCAGAAGAACGTCAGTCATATGATGATGGTGAATAAAACAACAACTTAAAGAGAAAGGAAGTGTCCGAAGGGTGTTAGTGATGCTTTCACGCCTAGGAAGTCCGGGGCTGACGCCACTCTTAAGTTGGGTGCTTCTTCTAAGAGTAGGACAAATACTGAAAGTTAAACTGTTAGAAGTATAATGGCAAAAGGAAAGTAGACTGGAATATCCAGCTCATGTATGAATGTCATACAAGTTTTTGATGTATAGAAGGCTGGTCAAAGATATAGTTCTTAGGAATTATGGTTAAACAAGTTAATCACTAATTCTTGGGTATTGTGAGTTAATCAAAAAGATACCCGCTCGATTGCATTCTGTTGCAACTCGATGTAAGAACTACTATGGCCTGAAAGACTAGCCAGGAATGAGGTTCAGATACACGCAGGGAACATAGTAAATGTTACTATGCCTTCCATCGGTGTATTCCCTATGTATTTACTTTCATAATTCATTTTAGAGTTTTACACTCTAGCCCATTGCATAAAGTATCTTGCAAGAAGGTTATTCATAAGAGAACTTTTGATGTTCGATGTTATGAATAAACATAAGGGCCATACTTTCATTATGAATGAGACGTATGTTATGAATATTGATAATAATACATTACCTCTGTATTTACTTTCATAATTCATTTAGAGTTTCATACACTCTAGCCCTTTGCATAAGGTATTTTGCAAGAAGGTTATTCATAAGAGAACTTTTGATGTTCGGTGTTATGAATAACATGAAGGGCCATGATTCCATACAGGATGGGATGTATGCTATGAATATTGATGGTAATATGATACATCCATAACACTGACGTTAAATGTCGCAAGACTAAAAGAATACCACACAAGTGTGGCACTGCATTTGGTCACATTGGAGAAGACCGCATGAAAATTCCATTATGATGGATTTCGAAGTCGTTTGATTTTGAATCATCTGACACTTGCAACTTTCCTCTGAAAAGTGAAGTGACTGAAATACCGTTCACAGGCCATAAGGAACGAGCAAAGAACATATTGGTGATCATACATTATGATGTGTGTAGTCGAATAAATGTTGTTGCAGGTAGTGGATTTATCTATCTTCAGAAATGACTCAAGAAGATATGTGGACATTTACTTGTTGAGACGTAAGTCTGGATCTTTTTGAATTCATTCATAAGGTTTTCAAAAATGAAGTAGAAGTTGTTGTAACAAGAAAATTATGTTTCTACAATTCGATTGCAGAAAGGAATATTTGAGTTACAAGTTTAGCGAATGTCTGATGAGTTGTGAAAGGGGTTTCATAACTTGCACCTCCCGGAGCACCACTGCAAGTGGAGAGTCCGTGTAGATGTAATCGAACCATTTATGACATGGTAAGATCAAAGATGACATAAATAAATTTGCCATTATCCCTTTTATAGAGTGATGCTTTAGAGACTGCGGCTTTTACACTGAAAAGAGCTCCATCAGGTCTGTTGAAATGACGCCATGGTGTGGTACGCCCAACCATGTTATATCTTTTCTTAACATTTGGAATATGGGGCTTGTGTAAAAGGTTACAAACCTATTCCAAATCAGACAAGTGCTACTTTGTAAGGTTATCCCAAGTCATTGGGTATTCCCCCACCACTATACCGAGGCAAAGGTTTTTTGCCGCAAAACGGTATGCTTTTAAAGAGAATAGTCCTTACAAAAGGTGAGTGGGAGGACAATGCAACTCGACGAGATAACCAGTATCTTCGTCATCAGGTCAAAGGAAAGGAACCTTGGAAGTGATTCCGGAGTTTCCTACTGCGACTGATACGGAAGCCTCTACATGAGATGTATGGACTTCGGTCGAACTTGCAGCTGAACCACGTAGGCAAAGCTCGTGCAAACCTATCAGGTGCGCAAACGAGATATTGTTGTTAGACAACAGTATACCTACAATACACAAGGAAGCGTTGATGGGCCCTGACTCCGGAATTGGCTAAATGCCAATACAATCCGAGATAGTTTCCATATAAGTGATTCGAGATTAAAATCTTGATACACCTTTCGGAAGACTTAGAGTCTAAGGAATATTTATGGAACTAAAAACTGATACGGATAAAATGTTTTATCCATAAAGCTCGACTTGTTGCCATAACAAGTTCAAGGAGTTGACTACGATGAGATTGTCTCACCGTAGCGATGCTTGAAGTCGGTTCGGGTTGAACTAGCAATTAATACATATTTCAATCATGAGATATGAAACATGGATGACAAAAAGATTTCCATCTGATGGAAATGAAACCTAGGACTTGTATGTGATACAGTCCAAAGTCATTTGTCGATCCAGAGGATGCTAGTAAGTATGCAAACTTCAGAGTTCCAGCGATGGACAGAAGAGAGCAAAGTGGAGTTGGAATCTTCGTTTTTGATGAAATGGTCAAGGGGGTTTGACTTCATCAAATGGGTATCGAAGATGCTTGTGATTCAAGAAAGTAAGTGGGAGCATAATAATATTTCTAAAAACCTTGTGTACTTAACACATTGTTAATTGGAAATAAATTTCTTGACACGAATTAGGACTTCATTTGAAAATAGTTTTTCAATGAAGTGCTTAGGCTAAATAGCCTCAATATTAGGCATGATGATCTATGGAGATAGATTTACCTAATGCGGCTAAGCAATGAATACATATTGACAAGATGCTAAAACCTTTTAGCATTTAAAACGCCAAGGAGTGATTCTTGCCGAAGTCACATGGAAAGAGTTTTTGCAAGACTCGGTGTCCCAAAACACTGATGAGTAAAATACATGATGGAGATTCCACACACTCTTGTGTTTGGATTAACCATGTATTCCATGGTATGTAAAAACAAACAGATATGTCCAATACTCCAAAGTTGTTGCGAGTATAGATACCATAGTGATCAAAGTACTGATCATGGGACAACAGTGAAAGATGTCATTAAGTGCTAAGAGTAGTGCTGATGACATGTTTTCTCGCAAGTAGAGATTATGAAGTGCTCGTTGTAAGTGATTACATCGATACAGTCTTCATCAATGCTCCATGCGATTTCCGATTTAAATTGAGGGTTTTGTGTGATACACAATATGGTGGCACGGTAGTTGGAAATTGTTCCAAACAAGATACTATGGCGAATTCTATAACAAAGGCTAAGTATGTTGATGCTTAAAGAAGCGACAAAGAAGTTGTTGAATCATATAGTTCATTCATGAACTTAGTATGGTTCCAAGATGACTTTGGTCTATGGGACACTATTGCAGATAGTTGCTCCATAGCTCAGTCTGAGGAATCAGGTTTCGACCAATGATTCACACATATGCAAGGCCAAGTCCAGACAAAATATGAATTTTGTGAAAGCATGAAAACGCAAGGATATGCAAAGTTACACACAGAGCTGAAGTCGTCAGATCCGTTGGACATCAGGCTATACCACATGCGAAGCATATTTTACACCAGTATGCCATAGGTGTAAAGTGCATTAGCATTGACTAGATTATTGACTCTAGTTCAAGTGGGAGTCTGTAGGAGATATGCCCTAGAGGCAATAATAAATGTTATTGATTATCTCCCTATTCATAATTAGGTTTATGTTCCATGCTATAACTGCTATGGTTCTCGAGTCTACAATAACCACGAGGCTCGGAGGAAGACTCATATGCATGTGTGGGATAATAAACGGTAAAATGTATTCCTAGTCAAGCCTCTATGACTGGCTCAAGTATTGCATGATGATCCTGTTTTCCTGATCATGGGCATGGCTATGCCGGCAATTTTGAGGGCACAATTGTTGGTAGAACACTTGTGTTGAATCGACCCGATTGATGTTATGCTATGAGATACATTCGTCATAAGTTTATGGTTAATAACACAGATAAGTTAATGTTTGCATAATTCCTTAGACCATGAGAGTGTCGAGTTTCTTCATGCTTGCTTCATGAACTTTGGGGTTTGTTAAACGTCATCCATAAATGGGTGGCTATTACGGCGGCTTACGGGTTCATGGAAAAGTATGTCAAGGGACTTGATAGCTCAAGATTGGGATTTGCTCCTCCGACGATGGAGAGATATCTCTGGGCCCTCTCGGTGTTACGGTATCCATCATCGTCTGGCCAGACACAGGGTGATTTGATCACAGGGATGCCAGAACACGGGAACGAGAAAAGAGAACAATACCGGCAACGAGGTAACTGGCATTGTGGACAAGTGTTGATCCACGAGGATGCCGATGTTTCTCACCTCGGGTAATTGTAACATATCGCGAAGCAACAGGAATAGCTCACGGCAACTGGAGGTTCACTCGAATATTTATTCGTGTGGGTATAGGGATCGATATGGGTGTCCACGGCTCCGATGTTGATCATTGATCGGAAGGGGTTCCGGGTCATGTCTATGCTTCACCGAACCTATAGGGTCACACGCTTAAGGGTCATCTATCTGCTGAATACTAGACAGGGAGTCTGAGAGAAAATCACCGAAAAAGTTTCGGACGCCGGAAAAGTTTCGGACAGCGGAAAAGTTCCGCAGAGAGGTCACCGGATGAGTTCCGGTGAAACTGAAAAGTTGTTTCAGAGGATACCATAAAGTCAAATTGGTTTTGGCACATGCCTGATAATTCTTGGAGGGTGCCAGAATCATTCTGGAAACTTTCTGGAATTTTCCGGGATGAAAACCGGAAATGTTCCGGAGCTGCCGAAACCGCTTCAGATGCTTTTCGCAGATGAAATCACTAAACCGGAATTGTTCCGGCTCACGTTGAAAATTATTTTGGTGGGTACTAGAATTGTTCTAAGCCCACATGAATATTTTCAGTTCGATCAGACGCTGAAAAATGTCGTCGTGAATAGTGAAAGTGCTTTTTGGGATATTTTTGGAAAGCCACCTTTTGGGGCTTTGCTCCAAAAGATCTTGGGGATGACATGGATGGATAGGGGACAATTTTGGGGCCCCACATGAGGGTGTGGCCGGCCACATGGTGGACTCCTTCATGGAGTCCCCCTTGTTCCTTGGTTTCACCTTTTAGGTCCTTGGGAAGGACTCCTTTCCATGTGGGTTTTGGGTTTTCTTGTAAAACCACCCTACCCCTTGGGTTTCCTATAAATAGGAGGTGTGTGGGCTGCCATAAGACACATCCTTGCTCTCATACACAAGCCATGCATGATCTGGCCTTCTCTCTCCCTCCCAGCGAAATAGTTTCGTAGAGCCGAAAGGCTGTCTGGGTTCCGGCAGGAACTAATTCTGGACGGCGAAGCCCTGCCGGATAGATGACACCGTATGTGTGCAACTCTGTAGAGAGATCGTAGTTTCGGTCTTAGTTCGAGAGTGCCTCCCGAAGGGCTGTCCGTGTGACCGTCCAAGTTTTGGAGGTCCTCCCGAAGGGCTGTCCGAGTGACAGTCCGAGTTTCGGAGGTCCTCCCGAAGGGCTGTCCGCGACACCGTCCGGGGGACTGTGCGACCGCCTCCCGGAGGGCTGTCCGCGGGGCAGATGAGGGTATACATCCTCGCGGTTGGGAGGTTGTAAAATCCTAGCTGCGGGGATCTGCACCGCCGTTCGTCATCGACTCTACTTCCGCTGCGCTACGAGTCGGTAACGAAAATGATCAAACCTTGTATGCAGTCTCCATAGTGGTCCTGGGCTGGTGCGTAGGTCGGAAATTTTTTGTTTTCTGCTGCGTTACCCTACACATCGGAATGGGGCAAATAATATACCGTTGGAAAGCTATGGAAAATGCGAAACTTTTTCATATAGAAAGTTTCCTCTAATTCCCTGTCGTTTTTTTGTAATTTTGAAAACGATGAGATCATGTGTTCTGCCTTCATCGCGATACAGAGTATTCGAAACTGCACTCTGTGAAGAAGTTGGACTTCTCGTACATCTCAGCTTGAACTTCACTCTGTTTTTCAGTTGCTGTTTTTTACCCGTAACTTCCCAACCACTTGTCGGAATTGAGCGAATGATATATCGATGGAAAGCTGTTGAAAACGCGCAACTTCCATGTGTTGATCATTTTTTCATATTCGCGACGGTTCAAGATATTTTTTTGAATACACAAAAACTTGTTTTTAACGGTATACATGAAACTTTTAAACCGTTCATCGGAATGAAGCATATAATATATCGTTGGAAAGCTTATGAATAGGAGCAACTTTTTCATGTAGATAGTTGTCACAAATTCGTTGCCGTTTGCGAGCAGTTTTAAAAATGGCAAAACAACGTTGTTTCGCCTTTTTTTAACATGTAAATGAATGACGGACTTCTCTCACTAGATATTTTGAACCATGCAGGGAGAAGCACGTGAACTTCTTGCAACAACACTTTTAGGCTTTTAGTTTTGTTCCTTTTATTCTCTTCTGAAACGCATTCCGTATAGTAGTTGAACTGCTCGCTGTTTTCACGTTGAACTTCGGTTTCGTATTTTTGTTCGTAGTTCCTCACCCGTTCCCCGGAGTTCCCTAAATGATAATCCATTAGAAACCTATTGAAAAGACTCAACTTTTTTCTAATATGGTTAAACTTTTGCTTCGAACAACATACACCAATTTGTTTTAACCGTTTTTCTAATATGGTGAACCTCTCTCACACGAATTTCTGAACTTTCCCGAGCCAAGCACTTGAACTTCTAGCAACAAAAATTTTACCTTTTTATTGTATTTTCCTCATACGAAACACACACCATGAAGTACGTGAACTTCCGGTTGTTATCACTTTGAACTTCTCTCTGGTTTGAGAAAATTATTTTAAAACACCAAAAACAACATCTTTTTTATGTGTTTTGGACATCTAAATACACGGTGAACCTCTCTCACAAGAATTTTTGAACTTTTCCTCGCCGAGCACTTGAACTTCTAGCAACCATTTTTTTTCCGTTTATGAGTTGTTTTTAAAAGTGCAAAAAATGGCGTTGTGTTTTTTATTTTTTGAACAAGTAAATCCTAGGTTTTAATAAACTCCGAACTTCTGTGTTATTTCAATTTGAACTTCACCTTTTTATATTTTTGAGTAAAGAACTGTTTTTGATTTTTAAATAAACATCAAATTTGACTACTTTTTTCATTTTGAACTTCATCGTTGATAATTTAACAAAAATGGATATATGTGAAAATCCTAGTTTTTTTAATAAACATCAACACTTTGTAAACTTTTTTTAGTTGTTCCTTTATTTTAATTTGAAGTTCTTCATTTTATTCTTTAGTAACGAGAAAAAATCTGAGCTTTTTATATACTTCGAACTTCTCTGTTATTTTAATTTGAACTTCTTAGTTTTATTCCTAAAATAATATGGTTTTTAAATAAGCATCAAACATTTAAAAAAAAAATTGAACTTCATTCTTTTTTTTCCTTGGAACAGAAAGAATTTGAGTTTTCCGTATACATCGGACTACTCCCTTACTTTTAAGTTGAAATTTCTTGATTATAGTCTTAAGTAACAAGGAATATCTAAGTTTTTTATAAATATCGAAATGCTCTATTTTTGTAATTTGGACTTCTTAATTTATTTCTTTTAGTAACGAAAAACTCCTAGTTTTGTAATAAATATTGAACCGCTCCGTTATTTTAATATGAACTTCTAGGTGTTTTTAGAAACATGAAAATTCCTTTTTTGATAAAATTATTTGAACTCCTTTTCTTTTTTATTTTGAACTTCTCTATCTATTATTTACTAATGGGAAAATTTGAGTTTTGTATTAAACATCGAACTGCTCTGATTTTTTATTTGAACTTCTAGGTTTTTTGATAAACGGGGTAAATCCATTTTTTTATAAGCTTTTGAATTGTTTCATAATTTTATTTTTGAACTTTTTGTTTTTTATTGCTTATCACCATGAGTTGCTCTAGTTATACCGTGGATTTCCCACATTCTCCCAAGTGATCACCCAATTTTTTTACTTTTGCTCTGGACATCCTGTATCCCTAAGTCTCAACTTAAAAAAATGCCCATGAATTATGAGAGTTTTTTTTACAGGTATTCCCTAAGTTTGTTTGCATAATTGTTTTATTTTCTGAATTTCTCTGGTAGTTCTCTATGAACTTCTATTCCTATATGTCACGAATGTTCCTCGGGTTTTTAAGCTTTTATTTGCTTATGTTTTTTAATTGTAGGATTACTGTTTTTATTTTTTGTTGAACTTCATGGGTTTTCATATTGGAACTTGCAGGAGTTGTCCTATCAACTATATTTTTGTAAACCTTCCCCCGAGTATCTTTTATGAACTTCTGTTTTCGACGAATGCCTCCGGTTTTGGGAACTCCTCGGTCTTTTACTTTTCCGAAATTTTTCAGCAACAATAATACATGAACTTCATTGACTTTGTGTGAGGTGCTGCACTATAGTATGGAACTTTTTCAATGCATAACTTTTAATTTTTTATAATCTGCAATTTCTTGAAATTTGACATCTCAAACACCAAGTCGTGGATGCCTGAACCATACTTTTTAAATCAGCACCTCAACAATTATCTACTTTAACATTCTGACAAACAGCAGCAGCTATTTCTGAAAAGCAGCGTTTTATATGGTTCATTTATATTCAGATCTTTAGCTACTGAAGATTCAGAAATGAGATCAATCGAAGCAGTCAGATGTAATCGTCAATAGGCATCATCAACTAAACTTGAACTGCAATTTTTCTTCAGAAATTAGATGACGGCGGCAGAGGTAGGAACCAGGATGCATGCACGGCGGCCTTTGCAGATGGTCGTGGGAACAAGGCAGGTGGCTGGGAGTAGCGGGCCATGGCAGTCGTGCTTCGGGGGTGCGGTGACGAGGTGCGGGAAGAGGTCTCTGACTTAATTCTTTCTTCTTCCTGCTACCTCAGAGAGACAGAGAGAGGAGTGCTTGCTGCATCTACACAGAAAATGGAGCATGGTCAAAGAGGAATCTGAGAGAAAATCTTGCCGGCGCTCTGCCGTAGAAGTTTGAGGTCGGATCCAGAGGAAGTTCGAGAAGAGTAGGCGGTTTGGCAAAGACGACGCCTGACAGTGGCGACACTCTGGAGGCAGGACGGCAGTGAGCGATGTCGCTGGGGGCTGGGCGGCGGCGCACTGGGACGTCGGCGAAGAAGAAGAAGGCAGGCAGGGGGATCTCACTGGCCCTGGCCGGGATCCGCGCACATGATGACGAGGATCCGATCCTGGAGGCGGCGGCGCGCGTGGTCGGGACGGGTGGCGGCGCTGCGGGAGGAGGGCCCGGCGAAGGCGCTGCGGGAGGAGGCCGGTTGCGGCGTCACGGTAGGAGGCGCCGCCGCGCTGGGTCGGGTGGGTGGCCAGCGGTGATTCCCGACCGGGTGGTTTTCAGGGGCGGTGGCGCCTGGGGTTGGCGGGGCGGCGGAGCCTGGGGTCGGGGGTGGCGGCGCCTGGGGTTGAGGGCGGCGGCGCCTGGGTGGTCCCTGACGGTGGTGGGTTGGGGGTTTCGTGGGGCGGCGGCGGGTGGGTCAGGGATCCAAGAGGAGAGTGAAAGGTGCGGGAGCTGGGGGACGGTTGGTCGGGGCTTTTATTTTTTGGCTCTTCGGGATCTCAGGAGGATCCCATCGCCCCTATATAGGGCACTGTGATCAGAATAATTATTCTGATCCTGGGATCAGAATAGTGCTACTCTATATATATATATATATATATATATATATATATATATATATATATATATATATATATATATATATATATATATATATATATATATATCAGCGTGACTCTTGTACTGAATTATTACACAGCAAGTACATTTACAGGGCGTACAGACCTTCAGTGGGCACATTTGACACACTACCTTGCTCCAGTTGACACATTCTAGGATTAATAGTACATTTACTATCAGGTATTTATTTGTACGCAGAAAGTGCTAGAGGATGATCCAAATCAACCTTTGTTCTGTTCTCTATAATGTAGCTGGTCTGCTCTGCAAATATACTTTTTACCTCTCTGTGTTTCACACCATACTGGAAATATTCTATCCTTTTGTTGCTAGTGAGAATTCCTTCCTTTCTCTGGGCAACTCCATTCCATGTGCGATTATCATTGTATTGTTTTAATCTATGTGGGAGGGCTTCGTGGACTCTGATTGTTGGGTTAAATTATGTAATGTTCAGTGATGTTTCATATCTGAGTTTTTCGACACTTGTTAACTGAAATTTCGACACTTGTTAACTGAATTTTTTCGACACTTGTTAACTGAAATTGTCGACACTTGTTAACTGAAGGGGATTTCCGTAAAAACTCATGCCACACGGCCCAGCCTGCGTCCTCTGGTCGCTGATGGCGGGACCTACGCCATGCTGGCTTGCTTAGTCAGCGCCTGGTTCGTATCAAACTGAGAAAAGCACCGTACGTGCACAATCGAGCCAAGTTTTTTCACCACTTTGATGTACCCCACAACTTGTAGCATCAAAGTGAGCATTCATGCCAACTTGTGACACCAGCAGTGTAATTGACTCTTCTCAATGTCATCGTTATTTGATGACCCAGCTCGTTCTTCCAACCAATCCTCTTGCCGCTTCTTGGTTGCAACGATCATCCTATATGCTGAGCGTACAGAGAAGATCCCATTATTCTCAAACTAATAACTAGTGCATAATATACTGACTAGGTACATAGTATCTTTTATCAGGCCACACTAAACTAGTGTGTTTCTATGTTTTTTTTGTGAGAATAAAAACGCTAGAGTAGGTTCAGATCCCAACAAAATTAAAAAGCCAAGATACAAGTGCGACCAATTTCATGACGCACAAACATGCAAGTGCACAAGCATGGCAATTATATCACACATCTTTGTACCGTCTCAGGTGTTCCTCGAGCTCATGGATGTACTGCTCCTGGCGCCCCTCGTCCACGACAAGCTCCCTCAGATTCTTGGCATTGGTCGCGAACACCTTCCTCTCATCCTCCACCATGACGCGCCTAATCGCCGCCGCGACGCCGTCCCTGTCAAACGAGCCGTCGCTCTCGTCCCTCGCCACCTGCACGCCGATCCCTCTCTCCGCCATCGCCCATGCGATGATAGGCGTGTCGATGATGAACGGGAGCATGACCAGCGGGAGCCCAAAGGCGAAGCTCTCGATGGTGGAGCCCCACCCGCAGTGCGTCAGGAACGCGCCCATGGCGTCGTGCGCGAGCACCTTCATCTGTGGCACCCACCCTGTGCAGACGACACCGCGCGCCCGCGTCCGCTCCTCGAACCCGGCCGGCAATGGCCCGGCGACTTTGTTGCTGCCGGCAGGCTTGCCTAGCACCCAAAGGAAGCGCACACCGGCAAGCTCCAGCCCGAGCGCGAGTTCATGGATGTGCTCTAGCGTCAGTGGTGCCTCGGTCCCCAGCGCGACGTAGATGACAGACTTGGAAGGCTGGTCGTCGAGCCATCGCAGGACCTGGTGACGGGCGACGCCGCCTGAGCTGCTCTGCTGGTGGTCGTCCGGTGCCCCCGGTAGCAGGATCCCGGAGGGGACGGCGGGCTTCCGCAAGAGATCGCAGAGGAGGGCGAACATCCGGGGCTCCAGCTCATGGCAGCTACGGCAGATGACGAGACGGCAACGCTCGAAGACCAGCCACGTACGTTCCCCGTCCGACATGTCTGACGCGTTGGCGTGGAAGGTGCCGGCGATCCACTGGGCCTCGTGGCAGAGGAAGAAGGTGGTGGACGGCAAGGGGATCCACTTGGGCGGCACGGTGAAGTGCTCCAGCTCCGTGCGCGGGTGCGCGGCGTTCGCCCACCGCGGCCCAAAAAAGGCCACAAAGGCGGCATGGAGGATCTGGAAGAGGGCGCATGCTACCTTGTGCTGGTCGGCGATGGGCGGCACCCTGTGGTGACAGAAGTCGAGGACGATCCAGTCCGGCCTCCTGCCGGCGGCGACGGCGTCCGCAAGGAAAGCCGCGAGCGAGTCGGCGAGTCCGTCCATGGCCTTCTTGAGCAGGTTGATCTTGTCGGGCGGCACGTCGGCCGTTGACTCGGCGCCCTCCGGTAGCCCCTCCACGGCCGGCAGCTGCAGCGGCACAAAGCGGAGGCGGGCGGACAGGTGCGCCGGCACGGGCGGGAGCCTCGCGAGGTTCCGCGGCGTGGACACGAAGGTCACGGCGTTGCCCCTCTCCGCCAGGCGCTTGGAGAGCTCGAGAAAAGGGATCATGTGCACGAACGCCAGCCACGGGAACACCACCACCTCCAGCCCGCCGCCAGCACTGGCGGCAGCAGTTGCCGCTGCTTCCATCGTCGCTGTGACTGGACGTGGTCGATCCGAGCGCAACGACACGGCGCAGCAGATCGAGTTAGAGTGAAATAAAATAAGGAGTGAAGTGCACTAGGTCCTTGATCTATTTCAGGGGTGTCACGTAGGTCCTCGAAATATGAAAATCGTCATTCAGGTCTTCGAAGTGCAGTAATGTGTCATCCAGGTCCAAAATCTCCCTGACCCCATCTAACCGGCCAGCTGGCGGCGTTAAACGTGAACAGTGAAACAGTGGCCGTGAACAGTAAAATAGCGTTTCAGTTCCGATCATCATTTCTGCATGTGATGAACAGTACACAATGAACAGTAAACCTGAAATTCTTCGGGACCGAAGATACCCTGGTGCGTGAACAGTAAAAATGTTCATTAATTCAAAAAAATGTTCGCGACCAGGTCACTTCTAGCCCAGTGATTCGCCTTTCTGGAAAGGGTTGATGAGGATGAAAGTCTCTTTTTTTCAGAGGGTAAAATTCATCATTGGCAATGGTAACTCGACCAGATTCTGGGAAGATGCATGGTTAGGGGAGACGCCCTTAGCCCTACAATATCCCACTTTATATCATATTGTACAACGTAAGAAAGATTATGTTACTACAGTATTACAGTCGGCCCCCCTTAATATCCAATTCAGGAGGTCTTTGGTGGGGGAACGTTGGAATTCGTGGTTGCACTTGGTCCGTAGGTTGATGGAGGTTCAACTTTCTGACCAGTCAGATACCATTCATTGGAAACTATCAACGAGTGGTCGTTTCTCAGTGAAGTCTATGTACTTGCATTTAATTGATACTGGACCAATTCCGCGATCCGTCCATATCTGGAAGATTAAAGTTCCGCTTAGAATTAAAATCTTCATGTGGTTTGTCCACAAGGGAGTGATCTTGACAAAAGATAATTTGGTTAAGCGAAATTGGGTAGGTAGTTCTCGTTGTTGCTATTGTGACCAAGATGAAACTATACAACACCTCTTTCTCGATTGCCCGTTGGCAAAACTGCTGTGGCGTACGATACATATAGCCTTCAACGTTAATCCTCCAACTTGCATTAACACGTTATTTGGGACGTGGCTAAATGGAGTGGAACCAAACATAGCGAGACATATTCGGATAGGAATATGTGCATTACTTTGGGCTATATGGAACAACAGGAACGACATTATCTTTAACCGGAAAAACTTTATCAACTTTTTTGCAGGTTATCTACAGATCTACTGCTTTGATCCGTACGTGGTCGCTACTTACTCATGCGGACTCCAGGGAGCTTTTGGTTACTGGGTGCAACCGATGGGAGACGGTAGCACGGGTTATCTTCAACCGATTTGGATGGCGAGCTACTAATAGGCTAGGTGTATAGGCATCGTAGCCTGTTGCTAACTTCGCCGGTTGTGGCACCTTATTATGTTCCTTTGTTTTCCTCCGGTTGTGAGCTTGATTTGAACTTCAGACCTTTTTATGCACTTATTTTAATAAGATGGCTGCATGCATCATTTTGATGCTGAGGCCGGGGGTTATCCTCCTTTTCCAAAAAAAAAAAAATGTTCGCGAACGATGAATTTGGAAAAAATATTCACGACTTTAAAAAAATGTTCACGAACGATGAATTTGGAAAAAAATGTTCGCGAACGATAAAGCCGTCGTGCCATGCCAGTGAGAGCAGACCACTAACTAACGGAGGATAAGAGCTGGCCACCTCCATGGTTCCACCCAAACTAACTAATTGAGGGCGTGAGAGCTTTTACTTTTTTTGGAGGATGGAGGGTGAGTACCCCATGACGAAACATCCAGATCTTGACAGGCCTGTGCTACCGATGCGATCGGACCACGTCCATGTCAATTCCGAGTGCAATCATGCGAAAAGATTTTCTTTGCCTCAAAAGAAAAATGCGAAAAGATTTTCTAGCGGAACAGATGTCCTCCCTAGTCACCTAAATTGTGCCATGTGTTCACCGTACACACATCACATACCAACTACTTTACTGAATTCCACTGTTTCACGGGACCCTCACTGTTTAGGAGCAGATATTTATTGCACTTGATCTATTTATTCTTGGGTCTCAGTCAAGTGATAATACAACATATAAAAAGAAGAAAGAAAAAATTAAAAGAAAATTTTACACGGATCTTCACGTAAGATCTCACGAATATAACATCGACTAAGACTTCGTTAAGTCTCAGTTGACTGAGACTTAGCAATTCCGTTTATTCTTTCACCTCACGGTCCATCCACCCATACGTTTAGTTTGATTCTAAAATTTGTAACACTTTTAATTTTTGAATCAATGATCTGATTTACAACCTGTTTGCAGATTCGTGTTCATGACATATAAATCTTGAAAATAAGATCAAACTTGGACATGTTATGAAGAAGTTTAAATTCAAATTTTGATATCATAATGAAACTTATATGAATTGTGAGATGACACGATAATGAAACTGAAGTGAACTATTAATGAAAACATGCAAAAGGGAATGTAATAAACCATAGTGAAACTTATATAAAATCCGAGATGAAACATTGATGAATTGTGGAATGAAGCAATAACAGAAACATGCAAAAGGGAACGTACGAAAAAATAATTAAAACATGTAAAATTGTGATGACATGGAAATGATATGAATACTTAGAAACCTCGACCATGAAAGATAATTTAACCAAATGATATGAAAACTTATTTGAAAACTATAAAAATAAAAATGAAAAGTATTGAAATTTGGAATGAGAAAGTAGTGAAAACATGTAATGGAAAAAAATGAAAAATGTAAAAATACGATGAAACACACATGTAATAGTTTCATATAAGTTTCAATATGGTTTCATAATTTGAATTTTAGAAAAATTCAAACGAGTTTAAAATTGTCTTGTTTTGAAGATTTTATATTGTGAATACAAATATCCAAACGGTTTGTGAATCAGATATTTGGTTCAAACTATATAAGTGATACAAACTATATAATCACACTGAAAAGCGTGGGTGAGTGGGATATCACTCTCCTATGAGTTGGTTCAAAAGATGCCATACTACATTTTGAGTACAAATGTACCCACTAGTCACTCTGTTGCGGGGCCTTCTCGCTAACTTCCCACATGTCAGAGAGAAAAGATAGTATAATGTATATGTGTAGGACAATGTATGGTATATCAATTGATACTTCATTTGTAATATGTGTACGTGCACACATGGCACGCCTCAATTGGCTAGCAGGACACTGATAGAGACCGGTTCCGCTAGAAAATCCTCTCTCGTGCAGTCATGTACAATGCTCTATCTCATTTGGATGTTTACTTTAGGCTGGTGGTCTCGAATTGGAAAAATATGGCTTAGGCATCTCCAACGCTATTCTCTAAAACAAACATAATATTGGTCCACGGACGCGCCCTGACGTGTTCGCGGACACAGATACAGCCGGATATCCAACCCAATTCATCAAACGTTCTGACACATTTCATATGGAATTTGAGCAAATTGGACAAATTTCATGCTAAACGAATAATTTTCATTTAAACCGGACCAAATTCATGACATTTTTTGACATATTTGATACATGAAATAATTTTAACATAGAAAAAATCAACCTAGTCTATTTCTTCGCCGGCCATGGAGGCATTCGTATTCCACGCCGTGAGCTCCGGGAAGTGCAGCTGAGGGTCGCCGGCGAGGAGAAGAGTAGGACATGGGACATGGAGGTGCCCACGTGGGACACGAGACAAGCCCACGTCCATGTCCCACCTCCTATACACTTCCTCCTAGGAGTCCGTCGTGTGGACGTCGCCGGTCGAGGTGAGGTCCACGATCGATGTGGACGGGTCGGCCTCGTGGTCGTTGCAGCCCGGAGCTAACCGTGTAGGCGTGTGAACGACGTGAAGCTGCCAACGTAGGCACCCACGTTCCCGTCCGCGATCGCCTGCCGCGATCGCCTGACGCGATCGCATCGTAGCCAGGCGCGAGCGCCGCACGCGGCCTCGTAGAGCGCCGTTGTTGGTCGATGAAGTTCGGGTCCTCCGCGACCATGGCCGCCATGGCCTCCTCGCTCGCGAACTTGCCGTAGATTGGCCCCTCCGCCAGTCGGTGACGCGCGAGTACGTCGAAATTGTAGCGTTGGTTCTCTCGTGCCAGTCGGAACACCGATACAGGCGACGCCAGCTCCTCCTTCATTTGCACACCCACCATAATGGCGTTGAAGTACGTATGCGCCTGCTCCATGGTGAAGCCGACATGCACCGGCCGTGTCGCTTACATGGGTTGTGACGAGGATATGTACCTAGGGTAGGGTATTAGGCCTGTCTTGCATACCCCACCTAAGGACACCACATTGGAGAACTACAAGACTACAAGAGAGATTCCGACTGAACTAGCCATGGCATATGAGTCACTCGACATATGTTCACTCGGAAGACCCCCCCTACACTCGACAGTAAACTCTCACTTGGAGCGGTCGCCAATCACTCGAGTGTAGAAGACCGGGAGTCTCCCCAGGGAGGCCAACGAGCAGGCTTTACGCTCGCCGCCTTAACTGACATTTATTGTATACGTTACCAGTAACGTCCCTCTTTACTCCCCACAATCAATCCCTTAGATGCCGGACGTTTATGAGGGGCAGCGCACTCTATATAAGCCACCCCTCCCCACTGGCACAAGGGTTCGCAATCTTTTGTAAACACAACACACGTATCACTCGACAGAGTAAGCTCCCCGGAGCACCTGAGACGTAGGGCTGTTATCACTTCCGAGTGAGGCCTGAACTCATACATCTGTGTGTACATCCTCGCCGTAGCTAGGACTCTGCCCTCTCCTTTCGTACCCCTACCATCTACTGTCAGACACGTTCCCACGACAGTTGGCGCCCACCGTGGGGCGGCGTCTAAGCGACTTCCGGCGAGGTTGCAGTTTATCATCTTCACCATGTCTCCCGACGGCAGTTTGATCCGGGGCTGCGAGATCCGTCTCGGTGCGTTCACCTTCATCGCCGATGACTCCGCATGGCTCCAAGAGGCCCCTCTCAACGTTGAGGCTCTCCCCGTCCGCGGGGCGACGCACTTCAGCGCGAGTTCATGCGGCGTTCTCCTTCGTCAGCCGTCGACTCCGTACATGTCGGCTCCAGCGTCGTCCACTCTCCCCGTTGTTCGTCGCCGCAAGCGATCCGGTCGTTCGCGGCTCCAGCGATGGGTGAGGCACGTGGAGGCGCACCAGGCGTCGACTCCGCAGATCGCGGCTATCGAGCCCGCCGAGCCACTTCATGGCGCGTTCGACTCGGCATCAGATTCATCCGAGCTCCCTTCCGAGTGCGAGAGCTGCGATCCTGCAGCAGAAGTTTTCATGGCGGGTTCTCATCAGAGCCCACCCGGCTATGGCCGTGGCGGCCGTGAGCGTGGCGGCCCGTCGAATGATCAGCAACACAGGGATGAGGGGGTCCTTCAAACCCCCATCGTCGGCACGACTGCGGAAGCCCAGGCTCTGGAGGCTGCGCGTCTCGCCACCTTGGCAGAGCGCACTCACCTCGAGGAGATGCAGAGGTCACTCGACGAGCGCACTCGACAGCGCCGCGAGTGTCAGTTGTTCCCTCCAGTCGACGGCAATCGTCAGGTATACCGTACTCCGATTCAGAATGTTGCAGCGACGGCTAGGATTGCAGATTCTATACAGCCGTCCGATTCAGAGGCCGGCAGAGGACTCGAGCAGATCCGAACCCTGCTTGGGGCGGCTCGACAGCAGAACTCCGCTGTCTCTCAGTCGCGCAACAGGATTCACAGCGAATCAGTTAGAGCAGACACAGTCCAATCGGCCCACAGTCCAGGATCACCTCAGCGTCGCGGAGGCAGAGATTACCGCAACGATCAGTACAGAGATCAGAGGTGAGATCAGTTTGCTCCTCGGCATCACCGTGATGACCACCGTCGAGTGCCTACTCCTCCGCGGAGTGGTCCATACGTGCCCCGGCACTATGATGACAGGCGCCCGTACGGTGATGAGCGGGACCCTGGGTTTGACGCGAGATCCGTTCTGGGTCGACAGAGGCAGATACAACAGAGGTGGCTATGACAGAGATTTTCCGAGTGGCAGTGCTACAGCTGTTTGTGGTCCAGAGTGTTTCAGCAGAGCCATCTGATCTGCTGAGATCCCCCCCAACTTCAGGTTGGCGGCTGGGATTAGCAAATTCACTGGCGAGTCGAAGCCGGAAACATGGCTAGACGATTACCGGGTGGCCGTTCAGATCGGCGGAGGCAACGACAACGTGGCTATGAAGCATCTGCCCCTGATGTTGGATGGTCCGGCCCGGGCATGGCTTAATCAGTTGGCTCCTTCTAGCATCTATTGCTGGGAAGATCTTACCCGAGTGTTCGTCAAGACCTTCGAAGGCACCTGCAAGCGCCCTGCCGGTTTGCTCGAGTTGCAGCACTGTGTCCAGAAGCCGAATGAGACCTTGAGGGATTACATTCAGCGGTGGACCACTCTTCATCACACGGTGGAAGGTGTTTTCGAGCACCAGGCTGTTTGCGCCTTCAAGGCCGGAGTTAGATACAGAGAGCTCTATTTGAAGTTTGGTCAGACAGGAGATATGTCCCTGAGCAAGATGATGGAGATTGCCACCCGATACGCCAACGGCGAGGAGGAAGATCGCCTCCGCAGTGGCAAGGGTAAAGCAGTCGACAGTAATCCCGGCGGCGGAAATTCCAATCGGAAGCAATAGCGTAAAGCTGACGGCTCTGTCCAGGCAGAAGTAGCCGCTCTGGCGGCGAAAGGGAAAGTGAAGCCAAAGGGGCAGTTTGTTCAGAAGAAGTCCAAGAACCAGTCGACAGATGTCTTGGATATGCCATGTCCCATTCACTCACGGAAGGATGAAGAAGGCAACTTGATCCTGTCAAAGCATACCACTCGACAGTGCCGATTGCTGATCCAAGGGTTCAAGGGAGAGCAGTCGAGTGACAAAGATCCTGAGAAAGAAGAGGACGAAGGTAAAGAAGACTTTCCTGAGATCAATGCCACATTGGTGATTTTTGCCGATGTAGAAAGCAAGAGTCGATTGAAGGTCATCAACAGGGAGGTCAACATGGCTGCTCCAGCTACCCCCGAGTACCTCAAGTGGTCCCAGACAGCTATCACCTTCGATCAGTCGGACCATCCCGCTCATGTCCCTACCCCAGGTCGACAGGCGCTGGTGGTGGATCCGGTGGTAGGAGGCACTCGTCTCCGCAAAGTTCTCATGGATGGAGGAAGTGGCCTGATTATTCTGTACGCTGATACCCTCAAAGGGATGGGCATTCCGATGTCTAGGCTCAGCGAAAGCAATATGCAATTCCACGGGGTCATCCCTGGGAAAAAGGCCAAGTCACTCGGACAGATTGCGCTGGATGTGGTGTTTGGCACTGACAAGAACTTTCGCAAAGAGAAGCTGACATTTGAGGTTGTAGACTTCAAGAGTGCATATCATGCCATCCTTGGCCGTCCAGCGTATGCACGTTTCATGGCCCGCCCGTGTTACGTGTATCTCAAGCTGAAGATGCCCGGGCCCAAGGGTGTGATCACAGTCACAGGCAATCGACAGAGGGCTGAGGAGTGCCTCCAACAGGGCTCCAAGATCGCCGACATGCAGATGGCTGTGGTCGAGTTAGAAGAGTACAAGAAGACTGCTGATCCCGCTGATCTGTTGCGTTCCAAGAAGCCCACCACCGAGTCAGCTTTTCAGTCGGCAGGAGACTTGAAGCAAGTGCACATTCACCCGACAGATCCTACTGCTGCTCCGACCAACATCTCAACCACACTCAACAGCAAATAGGAAGCCGAGCTCATCCAGTTCCTCCGTGAGAACTGGGACCTCTTCGCATGGAAGCCCGCTGACATGCCTGGTGTACCCAGGGGACTGGCTGAGCACCGTTTGAGAGTTGATCCGAAGGCCAAGCCTGTAAAAGAACACTTACGCCGGTCGGCAACAGAGAAGCGGAAGGCAATCGGCGAGGAGGTGGCTCGACTCTTGGAGGCCAAGTTCATTCGCGAGGTCTACCACTCCGAGTGGCTTGCGAATGTCGTCATGGTCCCCAAGAAGGACAAGTCGCTCCGAATGTGTATAGACTTCAAGCATATCAATCGGGCCTGCCCAAAAGATCATTTCCCGCTCCCCCGCATCGACCAGATTGTAGACTCGACTGCGGGGTGCGAGCGTTTGTCTTTTCTCGATGCATACTCTGGCTATCATCAGATCCGTCTGTTTGGTCCAGATGAAATAAAAACAGCCTTCATCACCCCTTTCGGGTGTTTCTGTTACATCACCATGCCTTTTGGTCTGAAGAATGCTGGCGCTACTTTCATGCGCATGATTCAGAAGTGTCTCCTCGACCAGATCAGTCGGAATGTCGAGGCCTACATGGATGATATCGTAGTCAAGTCTCGCAAAGGTTCCGACCTGCTGACTGACTTGGCGGAAACATTCGCCAACTTAAGAAGATATGACCTCAAGCTGAATCCAACCAAGTGTACTTTTGGAGTTCTGGGTGGAAAGTTGCTCGGTTATCTCGTTTCCGAACGAGGAATCGACATCAACCCCGAGAAGATCGGTGCCATCGTCCGAATGAAACGCCCCGAGCGTATTCACGATGTCCAGAAGCTTACTGGTTGCCTTGCAGCGCTGAGCAGATTCATTTCTCGTCTCGGAGAGAAGGCACTCCCTTTGTACCGACTGATGAAGAAATCCGATACGTTCGAGTGGAATTCAGAGGCAGAAGCGGCGTTTGTCCAGTTCAAAGCCCTGCTCTCCACCCAGCCGGTGCTTGCCGCTCCACACAGCAAAGAACCCCTGCTCCTGTACATTGCAGCCACCAATCAGGTCGTCAGTACTGTTCTTACTGTCGAGCGAGAAGAAGAAGGCAAGGCTTACAAGGTCCAGCGCCCAGTTTATTACATCTCTGAAGTGTTGACTCCTTCTAAGCAAAGGTACCCACATTACCAGAAGCTTGTTTATGGTATATATCTATCAGTGAAGAAAGTGGCGCACTATTTTCAAGATCACTCAGTCTCAGTCGTCAGTGATGCACCTTTGAATGAAATCCTCAACAATCGAGACGCGACTGGTCGAGTGGCCAAATGGGCCATTGAACTTCTTTATTTTGATATCAAGTTTGAAGCGAAGAAAGCCATTAAAACTCAAGCACTTGCTGACTTCGTGGCCGAGTGGATAGAACAGCAGCAGCCAGTCCGGATCCACTCGGAACACTGGACCATGTTCTTTGACGGCTCGAAGATGCTGAACGGTTCTGGTGCTGGTGTGGTATTGGTGTCTCCCAAGGGCGATAAACTCAGCTATGTCCTCCAGATTCACTTTGATTCCTCCAATAATGAAGCTGAGTACGAAGCACTCCTTTACGGGTTGCGTATGGCCATCTCGCTCGGCGTCCGTCGCCTGATGGTATACGGTGACTCGGATTTGGTGGTCAATCCAGTGATGAAGGAGTGGGATGTCAGAAACCCCGCCATGACCGGATATTGCAATGCAGTAAGAAAGCTTGAGAAGAAGTTCGAGGGTTTGGAACTCCATCACGTTCCCCGAGTGAAGAACCAGGCAGCTGACGAACTGGCAAAAATCGGTTCCACTCGGAAGCCTGTGCCCAGCAATGTGTTCATGGAGCATTTGCACTCTCCTTCAGTACAAGAGGACCCCTTCACCGAAGAGCCCCCGCAGCCTATAAGCGCCTCCAATCCGACTGAAGTTGATGTCCCAGCAGTCATAGATCTGGTCAGTGAGATTCTGGTGATAACTCCCGATTGGACGGTGCCCTACATCGCGTACATCCTCAGGCGAGAACTTCCAGAAGACGAAGTTGAAGCTCGACAGATTGTCCGCAGATCCAAAGCTTTCACTGTTATGAATGGGCAGCTCTACAGAAAGAGCGTAACCGGCATGGCTCAGCGATGCATTTCTCCCGAAGAAGGTCGACTGATTCTGGAGGAAATTCACTCGGGAACTTGGGGCCATCATGCGTCCTCTCGGACGATTGTTGCCAAGGCCTACCGAGCTGGTTTCTTCTGGCCGCGCGCCAATGAGATGGCTAAGGATATTGTGCAGCACTGTGAAGGATGCCAATTCTATGCAAACTTGTCGCACAAGCCTGCGTCTGCCTTGAAGACCATTCCACTCGTCTGGCCGTTCGCTGTATGGGGATTGGATATGATCGGACCTCTCCGCACGGGCCAGAGTGGTTTCACGCACCTTCTGGTAGCAGTCGACAAGTTCACTAAATGGATTGAGGCCAAGCCTATCAGGAAGCTGAATTCTCGCACAGCCATCAAATTCATGAGGGAAATAATATTCAGATACGGAGTTCCCCATAGTATCATCACGGACAATGGTTCTAATTTTGATTCCGAAGAGTTCAGAGCCTTTTGCTCCTCTCAAGGCACTCGGGTGGATTACGCATCCGTTGCGCACCCCCAGTCAAACGGTCAGGCCGAGCGAGCAAATGGCCTTATCCTTCAAGGGTTGAAGCCTCGACTCATGCGCGAACTCGATCACGCAGCTGGAGCTTGGGTTGCAGAATTACCGTCTGTTCTGTGGGGCTTGAGGACAACTCCAAATCGGTCAACTGATCGCACTCCTTTCTTCATGGTGTATGGGGCTGAAGCTGTCCTACCGAGTGATGTTCTTCACAATTCTCCTCGGGTGGACCTTTACTCGGAGGTTGAAGCTGAGCAAGCACGCCAGGATGCTGTGGATCTCCTTGAGGAAGAGCGGGAAATGGCTTTGATCCGGTCGACTGCATACCAGCAAGATCTGCGTCGCTTCCATGCAAGGCACGTCAGGAGTCGGACCTTCCACGAAGGTGACCTCGTGCTCCGAGTGGATCAGCAGCGGCCTCACAAGCTAGCCCCCGCGTGGGAAGGCCCTTTCGTCGTCACCAAGGTGCTGAACAATGGAGCCTACCACCTCTTCAATCTCAAGAAGAACGCTGACGAGCCACGGTCCTGGAACGCGGATCTGCTTCGTCGGTTCTACACTTGAAGATTGATCTGTCTGATGTAATAAGACTAAACTGTTTTGATTATCAAGGATATGACTCCTGCAATCTTTTGTTGATTCCGATCGCACAATTCTGAGTTCAAGAATACTCCGAGTGCGAACGATTTTACACTCGGGAGGCTTAGCCGCGATTCCGCATCGCCTAAGTTTAAATCTACTCCGAGTGATGGGCGATCCTCACACTCGGAGGCTTAGCTGCGACTCCGTGTCGCCTAAGTTCAGAACCTCGTCGGGTGAATATCATCGCATTCACACGAGGGCTTAGCTGCGACTCCGTGTCGCCTGAGTTTAGAACTTCGTCGAGTGAATAACTTCACTCGAAAGCTTAGCCGCGATTCCACATCGCCTAAGTTTAAATCTACTCCGAGTGATGGGCGATCCTCACACTCGGGGGCTTAGCTGCGACTCCGTGTCGCCTCAGTTCAGAACCTCGTCGAGTGAATAGCTTCACTCGAAAGCTTAGCCGCGATTCCGCATCACCTAAGATTAAATCTACTCCGAGTGATGGGCGATCCTCACACTCGGGGGCTTAGCTGCGACTCCGTGTCGCCTAAGTTCAGAACTTCGTCGAGTGAATAACTTCACTCGAAAGCTTAGCCGCGATTCCGCATCGCCTAAGTTTAAATCTACTCCGAGTGATGGGCGATCCTCACACTCGGGGGCTTAGCTGCGACTCCGTGTCGCCTAAGTTCAGAACCTCGTCGAGTGAATAGCTTCACTCGAAAGCTTAGCCGCGATTCCGCATCGCCTAAGTTTAAATCTACTCCGAGTGATGGGCGATCCTCACACTCGGGGGCTTAGCTGCGACTCCGTGTCGCCTGAGTTCAGAACTTCGTCGAGTGAATAACTTCACTCGAAAGCTTAGCCGCGATTCCGCATCGCCTAAGTTGAAATCTACTCCGAGTGATGGGCGATCCTCACACTCGGGGGCTTGGCTGCGACTCCGTGTCGCCTAAGTTCAGAACCTCGTCGAGTGAATAGGTTCACTCGAAAGCTTAGCCGCGATTCCGCATCGCCTAAGTTTAAATCTACTCCGAGTGATGGGCGATCCTCACACTCTGGGGCTTGGCTGCGAATCCGCTTCGCCCAAGTTAAAAACATACTCCAAGTGACGAGCGATCCTCACACTCTGGGGCTTGGCTGCGAATCCGCTTCGCCCAAGTTAAAAACATACTCCGAGTGATGAGCGATCCTCTCACTCGGGGGCTTGGCTACGAATCCGCTTCGCCCAAATTAAAAACATACTCTGAGTGACGAGCGATCCTCCCACTCGGGGGCTTGGCTGCGAATTCGCTTCGCCCAAGTTAAAACGCTACTCCGAGTGATGAGCGATCCTCACACTCGGGGGCTTAGTCGTGATTCTGCATCACCTAAGTTATAAACTACTCCGAGTGATGAGCGATCCTCACACTCGGGGGCTTAGCCGTGATTCCGCATCACCTAAGTTATAAACTACTCCGAGTGATGAGCGATCCTCACACTCGGGGGCTTAGCCGTGATTCCGCATCACCTAAGTTATAAACTACTCCGAGTGATGAGCGATCCTCACATTCGGGGACTTAGCCGTGATCCCGCATCACCTAAGTTATAAACTACTCCGAGTGACGAGCAATCCTCTCACTCGGAGGCTATCTGCGAACCAGTCTTCGCCTAAGTTCTCATACTCACTCCCGAATGACGAGCGGTCCTCTCGCTCGGGGGGCTTAGCTGCGAGTCAGTCCTCGCCTAAGTCCGAAATCAATCAAACAAATTTAAGACCCCTGCCGATGTTGCCGCCACTCGACAGCGGTCTCGGGGACTACACCCAGTGGGTACACTCCGCGTGCCCCCACTGGACCAGAAACCACTCGACAGGACCTGATCTACTCGAGAGGAAATCAAGCAAAGACTGAAAAACAAATTTAGATAAATCCAGAGTATTCAGCATGGATAAAAGTTGCCCATGCAAATGACGAACGTACTCGGGCCCAAGACCCGAAAGAAGTTTTAACGATACACCACCACTCGGCATACCGAGGCAAATTAAAGGTTTTGATCACCAGCAAAGCTTTCTCAAGCTCCAGTGGGACTTGCAGGTTCGACGAAGGTGTCCAGGTCGATCCCGTCAGCGATCCGAGTGGCCGCTTCGATGAAGGTCTCCATGAAGTCCTGGAACTGGAGTTTCTTTGTGTTGGCCACCTGAAGTGCTTTCAGTTTGTCCTCCTTGACCTCCTTGCAATGGACCCTGACGAGTGAAAGCGCTATATCGGCTCTGCAGCGTGCAGCAGATTTCTTCCATGCCTGCACTCGACCAGGGAGCTCGTCAAGCCGAGTCACCATTGACTCGAGGTCAGGCTGAAGTGAGTCTTCCGGCCACAGCTCCTTGTCGACCTTCTCCATTGCACCTCGCAGTCAAGCGACGTACTCCCGGACGCCTGCGACTCGAGCTTCAAGCCGGAACATGTTCATAGCCACAGCATCTCCGACAGGTGACTTGGAAGGGTCCAGATTGGGCTCGACCGCCTCGGTCTCCTTCTCGAAATCCTTACAGAATTCTACATGAAGAAGATGGAAAGAATTAGTCATGATACTGTTCCCTGAAAATCAATGGAATTCACTCGACTGGATGAAGTTGGGATTAATGGAATTCACTCGACTGGAGAAAATTACCTTCAAGCAAAACATACATCTTCTGGACGTAATCCCCTAGATAGGTCTCCAAGCCCTTTGCTCTCTTGGTTGCTTGGTCAAGCCTTTTGCTCCAGTCAGCTCGCTCCTGCTTCAGCTTCGTGTTCTCTTCCTCAAGCTTGCTGGCCGCGGCGAGCTTCTTCTCGGCAGCTTCAGTCTTCTCCCTCGCCGTCTTCTGAGCATCGGCGAGTGATCTGTCTTTGTCCTCCAGCGCCTTCTTCATGATATCTAAAGCAATAGCATTGTTGAGTCGCGCTCGGAGTCGACGGTTTTCAGCATGCACGTCTGCTCGAGTGGAGTCACTCGGTTCAAAGATAGAAGAAACAAATAATGAAGTACTCAATCAACAAAGTTTACCTCCTGAAGCCTTCAGATCAGCTTGCGCACGCTCCAGGTCTCTCCTCGTCAGTTCCAAGTCGAGCTGAAGCTGAATCTTCTCCTTCTCCAAGTCAGCATATCGAGTACCGAGCTCACAGGCCTTCTGAGATCAACGACAAAAACAATTCAGTGGACAGAAATATGGGCTTCGAGTCCAAGTTCTAAGACTCCCGCCGACTGCCCGCAGTCGACGGCAGTCTCGGGGACTACACCCAGTGGGTGCACTCAGCGTGCCCCCACCGGGACGGTATCCACTCGGAACGGTCCGCCCGATCCGAGTGACGGCCGAACAAAAAAAAAAGAAGAGAGATTGTCCACTCGACCAGGTCAGCCCTAGCCGAGTGCGTGACAAGCGATTACCAGTCGACAGACAGAAAACTCCCAGTGGGTGCAGAAGTCAAGTCATGGTAGACGGAAAACGACACAATCAAAAGCGCATTTACAAGTGCACTTACATGGACGTTCGCCCGAAGCGCTGAGCTAGCGTCGTAAGCCAGCTTGCTGGCCTCGTACGCCTCCTTCGTACGCTGCATCATATGTTCGGCCTGCATCATCGCCTCCTTAGCAGCTCCAGTCTGGTCTTCTGGAACACGGTGCAGAGAGAAGATGGTCTGCGAAGGGAGCGGCGATGTAGTCGGAAGGACTGGCGCTTGCGAGGCTGGCGCTTGGGAGACAGGCGCTTGTGGCGGACTGGCGAGCTCCACGGCCATCTGGGTCGGTGCTGTAATCGGTACAGTCGGAGATGGGGCTGCGGGGTCGGTATCCATTGGCTCTGCATGTCACCAGTCGACATATCACATGACTGTCGAATGGTTTGAAAAGAATGTCAAATGACAATATGCCATACCTTGGCGAGAAGTAGCTGCGTCCGGCGTGTCCTTCTCCGCGCTTTCCTCTCTTCGCCCCGGCGATGTCACCGAGGTAGCGGCCCTGACGATCAAGATCCACTCGGTCAGCAAAAATATGAAGCTCAGCAACAAGTTAAGCGAAGAGCAAGGATACTTACGTTGAAGCAATCGGCACGTCAACCTTGATTCTGGGGAGAGCCTTCCGGGGCTTGGTGGTGGTGACCTTGGGCTGCTTGGCAACTTTTTCAATCGGATCTGGCGTCGACGTCCGACTGCGCTTGGAGCTCCTGGTGGTCGACCCCCCGGCCCGACCCCGGTCGAGTGGTTGGTCGTGACGCTGCTTGGAACGCCCTTCAGTACGCGGAGGAGACACGACTTCAACTTCATCGCTCCCCGACGAGTCGTCACTGTTGCCTTCGCTGTCCTCGGCGTAGCTGATGCTGTCACTGTCGCTCTCGCTCCCCGCTCCTTCAAGGTTCTGACCGCCATTCGGCACGGGTGAATACATGTTCGTGAGCTCCTGCAAAGATTCAAGTCAGTCAGCTGAAGACATATTCACTCGACAAGATACAAAAGCAATCGACAATGACATGACTCACCACATTCGGCGGATTTGCAGCTGAGAAAGGCGATACTCTTTTGGAACCCCGGGGGTTGTCTCGCGCACCAGTGATGCCGCGCAGCCAAAGCGTGATGGTTTCCCCTGAGACATCTTCCGGGTGGGTACGAGTGGTATCGTCGACTCCTGAGTAATGCCACATCGGATGGTCCCGCGCCTGGAGCGGCTGGATCCGTCGACCTAGGAACACCTCCAACAGATCCAAACCGGTCACTCCATCACGAATCAGATTCACAACACTATTCATCAAGATCCCCACATTGGCCTTCTCTTCCTCGGCCACGGTCAGAGATGGGGGCGCAGTGGGTCGATCCAGCGTGAAGGAAGGAAGGCCAGTCGACATGTTTGGGGATGCGACGTCGTGGCAGTAGAACCAGGTCGACTGCCAGCCCCGCACCGACTCCGGAAGGGTGAGCGCTGGGAAGGCACTCCCCGTCCTCTTCTGAAGACCCAAACCCCCGCATAGCTGGATGACGTTGGTTCTATTATCACTAGCGTGGGCCTTCTTTACCGATTGAGAACGGATGGTAAAGATGTGCTTGAACAGACCCCAGTGGGCGGGACAACCCAAGAAACATTCACACATCGTCACGAACGCGGCGAGATACGCAATTGCGTTGGGAGGAAAATGATGCAACTGAGCCCTGAAGAAGTTCAGAAAACCGCGAAAGAAGGGATGCGGGGGCAGAGCAAAACCTCTCTCCAAATGTGTGGTCAGGAGGACCCGCTCGCCCTCACGTGGCTCCGGCTCCGCTTCCGTCCCCGGCAACCTCCACGACCCGGCCGCAATCAGGCCGTCAGCGACGAGCTTCTCCACGTCCAACGCCGTCACGGTTGACGGCAGGAAATCGCCCTGCATCCATCCGGGTGGCGCTGCGGCCCGGGCGCTCGAGGGTTTCTTCCCCTTCGTCGTCTTCTTGGGCGCCATTGTCGCGGCAACGAGCGGATTCGATCTGAGCAGCGCGGCGGCGGAGCAGAAGAAGCGGAGGAGACGAGAGGAAAATGAGCGCACTGTCGCAAATTCCCCTCCCCTCTCGTTTTTTATGTCCGTCGACCCGAGTCACTGACTCGTGGGCCCGCCAAATCCCTGTGTATCCCACTAACGGAGGAGCCGCGATATGTGGCGATAACGGTGGCGCGAGGATCGAGGAGCCGCTTCCCCGTCGGTTGCGTCATCCCTGCTCGGCGCGCATTCCCCGAAATTTCGAATCCCGCGAAATCCGGGCCAGACAGAACGTCCTTTCACATCTGAAGATCCTGTTGACCATTCGGACTCGAACCTGCATCTGAATTCACTCGGAAGAGCTGACAAGCTGAATAGATCAAGGCAGACGTTGGAAGGCCCAGTCGTCACAGGTATCGGAAAAATCTCGAAGCTCATTCGGAACGCTGAGTTCGGCAGAACCTGCACTGTCCCTTCTCCACTCGAGCCCTGATCCATTCGGGGGCTAATGGCGAGGATATGTACCTAGGGTAGGGTATTAGGCCTGTCTTGCATACCCCACCTAAGGACACCACATTGGAGAACTACAAGACTACAAGAGAGATTCCGACTGAACTAGCCATGGCATATGAGTCACTCGACATATGTTCACTCGGAAGACCCCCCCCTACACTCGACAGTAAACTCTCACTCGGAGCGGTCGCCAATCACTCGACTGTAGAAGACCGGGAGTCTCCCCAGGGAGGCCAACGGGCAGGCGTTACGCTCGCCGCCTTAACTGGCATTTATTGTATACGTTACCAGTAACGTCCCTCTTTACTCCCCACAATCAATCCCTTAGATGCCGGACGTTTATGAGGGGCAGCGCACTCTATATAAGCCACCCCTCCCCACTGGCACAAGGGTTCGCAATCTTTTGTAAACACAACACACGTATCACTCGACAGAGTAAGCTCCCCGGAGCACCTGAGACGTAGGGCTGTTATCACTTCCGAGTGAGGCCTGAACTCATACATCTGTGTGTACATCCTCGCCGTAGCTAGGACTCTGCCCTCTCCTTTCGTACCCCTACCATCTACTGTTAGACACGTTCCCACGACAGGTTGTGTCCGACATCTAGCTCCAGATCCGTGGATGAGTTGAACATATGCGGCCTCAGCTTGGTCTCGGGTAACCCCAGATCTGCGGCTGTGTGACGGCGACTCCCCTGGCTGCGTGGTGACTGCTGCGCGGTAGGATCGATCCCCCGCTGTCTGCGCACAATAGCGGGAGGCGATTTGTATGCACCGACTTGAGGCAGTAAAGGTTGTGAACCACTGGTGGCATGGAGAATAGCCTGCGAGGATATTGTCTGACCATACCGGAGATTCATCCTTCTTGGTACGTTGGTCGGTCGGTGATTTGCTGCCACAACCGAGGACAGCGGAGCAAAAGGCGGCGTATGGTGGTGTTGTCTCATACAGATTTGCCACCGGTTGCCATCTAGGAGGAAGGTTCAAGATTGACCGAGCGTCCCGATTGGGGATTTTGGTGATGCTAGTGACCTTCCTCCCCCGCCAATGGCTTTGTGTGGCGAGCAGCTCTCGTCGCGGCTCGATTGCCTGCTTGTGTGACCATGGTCATCGTTTGCGTGGAATACGTCATGACCGTGCACACATGTTGCTATTGGGATCGTGGAATGTGGAGGCGACAATATTGGAGGACTTCGAATTGATGGTGCTTCTCAAGTACCTAGTCTCGAGCTCTGGGGTGAAAACCCTAGGTTTGACCCTAGTTGGTCATACCTGGCAATAGCGGCATTTTGCGCCATTACCTTAATGAAGGTTTTGCTTGGAGTTTGTTCAGACTTGATCTTCAGGGTGAAAGCCTATGATCTTTCCTTCATTGGTCGGATCCGGCGACGGCGGCGCTCACACGTCATTCCCTTACTGAAGGCGTTGCTGTTGAAGAATCTTACTCGTAGTCATTATGTTGTCAAGATATGGTTGGTGCCGACGGTCGTTGCTGTTTTTATCGATCGTTGTTTCGATTGCTTCAGGTTTTTTTTTTCTTTTCTTGTGGCCAGCATAGGCAGATTTTGGTCTTCTATGACTTTGCTTTTGCCAGCGTGGTTCTTTGTGCGTGTGCGTTGATGTTGGCTGTGTGCATCTAGTTATGCAGAGGCCGGGTGTATGCTCATTATGTTTTATCCCCTTGATGCTTCACTATGAGTCAATAAAAAACGACCTTTATCCAAAAATGACACGTAGGATGTCCTGTGTGCTCTGCTCCCTATCAATCAACTCGAGGAGGATGGTAGAGGATCCCCTCAATCCGATTTATTTGGCCACCCACTCCTTTGATGTTTTCTCGATAGCTGATGGTGGGACCTTTTCACGTCATCAGTCGATCCTCCCACTGCATATTTACACAGACGGAAGAGAGAAGGAGATCACTGGTACTGTACGTGCACAAATTCTCTCTCCCGGAGAGCTTGAGAAAGAGCGAGAGATCCATGGCGACCTACCGTCCGGACAGCAGCACCCTCCTGGCGGACGACTCGATCCTGGAGGTACGCACGCATACCACCAGATCGGTCAGCTACGGTCTCTGCCTCAAGAAAAATATCTCCCAAGTGGATTACTAATTTTGCACGCCACATATGCAGTACGTGCTGGAGACAACGGTGTACCCGCGGGAGCACGAGCGCCTGCGCGAGCTCCGCCTCATCACGCAGCAGCACGCCAAGTACGTCGCTGATTTCCTTGCCATCAGCATCTGTTTATGTGCCGGCCGCCTGAGCTCGATCTGTTTATGTGGCCTTGTTGCTGGCCTGGCCAGGTCTTTCATGGGGTCGTCGCCCGACCAGCTGCAGTTCTTCTCCGTCCTGCTCAAGATGATCGGCGCCAACAACACAATCGAGATCGGCGTGTTCACCGGATACTCACTGCTCACCACCGCTCTCGCCCTCCCCGCCAGCGGCAAGGTCCGTCCTCTCTTTATTTCATGCATATACCACTTCACCCAGCCATCCTGATATATATTAGCCGGCGCGGAACGTACGTACAGGGGGTGGCGATCGATGCGAGTCGGGAGTACTACGAGCTGGGGCGGCCGGTGATGGAGAAGGCCGGCGTCACGCACAAGGTGGACTTCCGCGAGGGCGACGGGCTCGACGAGCTTGACAAGATCCTGTCCGAGGACGGCGGCGCCAGGGCCGGCACGTTCGACTTCGCGTACGCAGACGCGGACAAACTGCAGTACGCGGGGTACCACGAGCGGCTGCTGCGCCTGGTGCGCGTCGGCGGCACCATCCCCTACGACAACACGCTCTGGGGCGGCTCCGTGGCGATGCCCCGCGACAAGCCGGGCAGCTCCGAGTACGACCGCCTGGTGCGGGACAGCCTCATCGAGTTCAACGCAGCGGTTGCGGCCGACCACCGCGTCGAGGCCTGCATCGTCCCCATCGCCGACGGCGTCACGCTGTGCCGCCGCGTCAAGTGAAGTGTAGTGGACATTACGATTCCGCCGGTCCGTGTTAAAAATCGGTCGAGTCGAGTAACTTCGATCGCTAGTTCCACCATGCATTTGCGAGTGGCAATAATGTCCGTATGGAAACGGACACATATGGTTGGAAATATTTACCTTTCGTATGGCCCTCCTGGTGTATTTCCCTTCAAACGTGGTTGTGCTGATGTTCAAGGTGCTCTTTACGCTTGATTGAGCTTGCTCTGGACAAATACTGCTGAATAAGATCGAGCATTTACTTGGGCTAAGGGCATCTCTAGCTGATCCCTTAAACACAGTTAGAGTAAAAAAATTATTTTACTCCTCTATCCGGCACCTAATTTTACTCCTCGGCACCGTGGGCTCCTAAAAATACTCCCCCGTTTAGCTGCGGAGTAAAAGTTATGGTCTCTCCCCATGACCGCGCCGTCCCCACCCTACCACCACCCTCTGCCTCCGCCGCCCCCCGGCGACCACCCGCTGCCTCGGCCACCCCCCTTCTGCCTCCGCCGCCCCCTGGCGACCACCGCTGCTTCATCCGGCCGTCGGCCGCAGCAGCGGCGCCCAAGAAGCAGCAACAACAGCGCAGGGTGACGGTCGACTCGCTATGGCCAGGCCTGCGGAGGAAGGCGGCACAGGCATAAGAGGAGGACTTCGACGAGGTCCAACCACCGCCGGCGACGGCGGGATTCACCTTCTCCGCCGCGCCCGAGGTCGCGGTCTGGGCTTCTCTGAAACTGTCACCAGCTCGATCGATCTCCTTGTGACAATGCAGGTCTACATCGTGTCGAAGTGGCTGGCAGAGGAGGTGGCGTTCAGGTTCGCGCGGGAGAACGGCCTCAGCCTCGTGTCCGTCGTGCTGCCGACAGTCCCCGACCCCTTCCTGACGAAACTACAGTTTCGCTAGCCATGTTCATTTGGCAGTTTGGCTGGCCATGCTCCTAATGTCGAAACTGTAGTTTGGCTGGCCATGTTCTGCAACAATGGTGTTGGGATTCGCCCACAGGATCGATCACATCAAATCACGATGAACACGTGCACACAAAACTGATAGCCAAAGGCACATGTCGTGCCTTGTTCTTCTCTTTATTTCTTTTCTCTTTTCTTCACACGATTACAACTTCACGTTCCTGGCTGTCCTATATATAAGAGCAGCCGACCAAAAACCACCTAGACCTACTCGTACACGAAGACACGCACCAGGATACAATTCCTAACCGGACTCTCCTAATAAATCCTATTAGGACACGGCTACGTTTTCTAGCCGGACTAAGACCAACACCACGACATGCAAACCAACTAATACTACTACACGGCAGCCAGCTAACTTGTACATGCACGTGCTAGTACTCCACTAACACATGCACTATAAACTCAAGATTATTACTAACAATCTCTCCCTAATCTTGACGCTTTGTCTTCCATGCTTCTCTGGTCTTGGCTTGTTGACGATTGACCCCTTGTCGACTCTCATGCTCGCACCACGACAAGTCAAATTGTTGGCTTGGTTGTTCGCAACAATCTCCCCTCCAATTTTGACTTGGCGAATTTACGGATCAATTCAAATATGCCTTGGACTACCCAGCCTCGCTAGCAACCTTGTGGAATATACCACCCGGTGGACTACACCATCCACCCTAGCGAGATAGATGCCGACTCCTTGTGGATCACACCACCCTGTGGACTACACCGCCCACTCCAGCCTCATGTAGAGACATGGACTCATTGAAGAGACTCACCTTCACTGGTTTACCGTCCCCACATAGTTGAACTTGACCCTCTCGTCGAGACATATAGACGACCTGGATGCGCTTCATCTTTAACAGATCCTCACAGTGACGAGCACTTGGACACGACAACGACCGACCGACTGTGCTAACACACACGACTCCTTGACTCAAACTCTCCGGACGACGATCTTGACGACTTGCCGGCACCGCACCTTGGCACCACCGCTCCCATCAACGATCACCTTCCAGAACCTTGCCGACGACAACCCGCCGTCTTCCTCCATGTCGCTTCGCCGAACGACAATCACCCGACCCTCCTCGTCGCTGCACCACCCAGCGACTATATCGCCCGCCCCGAGGCACTAGTAGGTCGCCACCCCGGGGCAAGCACGGCTTCAAATCGACGAACCTTGCTCTGATACCAATTGTTGGGATTCGCCCACAGGATCGATCACATCAAATCACGATGAACACGTGCACACAAAACTGATAGCCAAAGGCACGTGTCGTGCCTTGTTCTTCTCTTTATTTCTTTTCTCTTTTCTTCACACGATTATAACTTCACGTTCCTGGCTGTCCTATATATAAGAGCAGCCGACCAAAAACCACCTAGACCTACTCGTACACGAAGACACGCATCAGGATACAATTCCTAACCGGACTCTCCTAATAAATCCTATTAGGACACGGCTACGTTTTCCAGCCGGACTAAGACCAACACCACGACATGCAAACCAACTAATACTACTACACGGCAGCCAGCTAACTTGTACATGCACGTGCTAGTACTCCACTAACACATGCACTATAAACTCAAGATTATTACTAACAAATGGAACCCATCGAAACTGTAGTTTGGTTGGCCTTTTTTGTTGCCCGACATGCTCGGCACCTCGATCGGATTGATGAATTATTATTGAATTTCAGTCTTGCCATGTTCTGCTAGTACATATGTTAGCATAATTGCATCTTTGTTTTTGTTTTGGCATGTTCTGCATGTCAATTCAGAGAGGGTCAAGAGAACTTATCGAGAAAGGAAGAATATATTCATTTGTAGTTGAAATATACTAGTGTAAACTAAAATTAGAATGATTTGGCAATTTTTTTTTACTTCGCTAAGTTTAGGGGATTGGCTAGAAATGACCAGAACTTAGAGGAGTAAAAATACTCCACTAAGGTTTACTCGGCCGTTTACTCCTCTAAATTTAGGGGATCGACTAAAGATGCCTTAAAAAATTGACTGGTTCCTTGCTGGAAGGTGTTTAGGGCTTGTTTTACACTGCGAGCTTGGCCCTCTTCAGCTTTAATGAACAACAAGCTTTCATCGGCGAATAGGATATGGGAGACACCCGGGGCTTCCTCTTGCCACCTTAACAGGCGATATTTTTCCTTTGTCACACTCAGCATTCAGAGCATGGGTGAGGCCTTCCACCACAAACAAGAAGATATATGGGCTAAGGGATCACCTCGTCATAGACCTCTCGAAGTGCAAAAAAATAATAATCCAAAATTACCCCATTCAATCTGACAGCATACATTGCCTATTTAACCCATGTCATCACCAAGGACGTCCACTGCCTATGAAAACAATGTTTCGAGAGGGCATCTTCCAAAAACTTCCACCACACGGTCATAGGCCTTTGTATGCACAATGATTGTCCCCGGGCTTCTTACTCTTGTATCTTGTGAAAACATTGAAAGACAATAATTGCCTTATTGGGGATCATTATACCGGGTATGAAATGCACTTTGATTCTCAGACACTAGCTCATCAAGGATAATTCCCAGTCTATTGACAACATAGTTGGAAATAACCTAGTAAATCAATTTAAACAACTAATTTGGAACTGCCCCTTCTCCAGATCAATCTGGACCACGGCGGTTACCTGGCATGGCTGCACATCCATGTCCGGGCCGGCTGGAGCTAATGCCAACTCTATGGTGATCGCGAGGGAAATGATAAGGAAGGCCCGGAAGGAACATCGGGGGGGGGGGGGGGGGGGGGGTGGGTGTTCGCTCCATGATCATCCTGATCGCATGGGAAATCTGGATGGAGAGAAACAACAGCATTTTTCGCCAGAAGATACCTAGCTGCTCGGACGTCATCGCGGCTATCAGAAGAAGCATGGAACAATGGCGCCTAGCGGGGGCAAAAGCATTGGAGATCCCTTTCGGGGACCTTTTAGTGAGATAGAGCCTCAGATGCTAAGGTGTTTTTTCTTTTCTCTTTTTCCCATGATCACTTGATCAACACCATGTTATTTCCCGTATGCTTCCTTCTAAATCAATCAAAGCCAGCAGCCAGCTGGATCTTTCAAAAAAAAAATCAATTTAAACAAACTTATGGGAACATAGTCTTTCAAACTTTTAGGAGAGTTTCCTTTGGGAATGATGGACAATGACCGTATCATTTATGTCCTCCGGCATTATTCCTTCCGCAACAAGTTTCCTCACATTCCCAGTGATGTCTTCTTTCAATATTACCCAGTTTCTTTGGAAGAAACGGTCCGGAAAGCCATCCACACTTGGTGCCTTAAAAGGACAAATTTGGAACATAGTGTCGCATATTTTGTCAGCAGTAAACATTTTACATTAGCTTTTCATTCATCTCTGAAGTCACTCTAGCTTCAAACAAGTTTAACAGGATTCCAGATGGAGGTTCACATCGGCCTCAAAACGTTCCTTCAATAAATCGGTACCATATCGGTTTCATGTTCAATGGAATTGTGCCTTTTTTTTTGAGTCTAGAATGAAATGGTCCCCCATATTTACCGTGCGATGTTGCGCCCGGAATAGCGTGGTCCAGGCCTGTACGGTGCAAGAGGGCCACCCTTGTAACCACATCGGGGGCAAAGTCCCTCCTGTCCACCACCAATGGAGGTTTTCCTCGTGGGTAGCCCACCCAGCTCCCATGCTCTATTATTTAGTTAGCTCGTGCCCAGCAGGCAACAGCCACACCAAGCCTCAGTTTTTGTTTTGCTCCATCGACCCGTTGCGAGCAGATGGAAATGGCAGCACCGGCTGCCGGCGCCGGTCTGGGCGCGCTGGAGGTGGTGGTGTTCCCTTGGCTGGCGTTCCCCCACATGATCCCTTTCCTGTAGCCCTCGAAGCGTCTCGCCATGTGCAAACTCTTTTTGCGCAGTGATGGTATGTAACGGCAGATCTGGCACCATTCATATTCTTTAAGATTTGTGACTGGGACCCACTGCGGTTGTATATGTATGTATTGCACACTTTACCTTTTTTACGTATTTCATAGTGAAATCACTGCGCGGGTCCTACCATAGTATGAAAAAGGACACATGCATGGTACACATCTTTCTCTCTTTTCTGACTCAAGCACAGACTCTCTCTTAAATCCATCACTTTAATTTTCTTTTTCATAATTTGGATAATTCATATCTCTTAAACAAAAATTCCGTTTCTGAACTTTTTTATATATTTGAACTCCTTGCGCCAAGACCTTTACAACAAGATCAAACCTGGATACATTTGAACGACGTTTAATTTTTGACATTTCACATTCACTACTGGAAAAATCGTCGTTACCGAGTACATTACATTTTGCCGAGTACCGGAACACGGGATCACGGTAAAAACAATGTAAGCCGAGTGCTGCTCTCGGCAAACAGAAGGACACGTCACATGGGAAGCACTGCCGAGCCCCGTACTGGACAAACTCGGCAAACACAAAAGAACTCGGCTAATGCATAGTATGCCGAGAACCCGATGGAAGGCACCCGGCAAACAGGAGCCACGTGGCACGGCCGTTTGCAGCTGACGGCCCCGTGACCGTGGGCAACGTTTGCCGAGACCCCGATAACAGGTACTCGGCAATCTATGAGGTATTTAAACCGACCCTAGCCGTCGCTCACACTGTATTGTCGACTGGGGCAGGCCACCGCTCGTCCCCGTGTGGTTCCTCGCCGCCGCCAGGCCTATACCCACCGGCCGCCACCGCACGAGCCAACCGGTCGGACCCGGCGTCGCCCGAGGCCGCTCGCACCCTCCTCGTCGCACGGCTCCGGCCCCCAAGCTCGCCGCCGGCCACCACCGCCCTTACAACCTCATCGTCGGACACCTTTTGCTGCCGTCCACCCCTACCACATCGACGTAACAACCCCAAGGTGAGCTAGCTAGGGCCTCCCCTTTCGAAGGCACGTGCGGGGATGCGTCCGGTTTGTGAAGGGGGTGCGGGGCCTGTTCCTCCGTTGGCCTCGAAACTTTTTCTGCGCTCGTGAGCTTCCGTTCGAAGGCACGTGCCATGTCCTAGGCTTTTTCGGGGGCGCCAGCCATATTCCGTGCATTTTCCGCATTTCCAAGGGTTTATGCGGGAAACTCAAGAGCGGGGCAGCGGCCACATGAAATCATGGACGGAAGGGGCTGGAAGTCCCCGCCCGCGGTCTTCTGTCCATGCAACAGGCCCTGCGCACACAGCCGTGAAGGTGGGCTTGGCGTGGGAGGGGGGGGGGCGCACGTGGGGCCCGCCAGCGCTCGTCTTGCTGCCGTTTAAATCTCTGGAAATTCACGGGAGCCCGGAAATTGACGGGACCTGGCGCGGTGTCTTCCCACGGCCCCTGGAGGCCGTAGTAAAAATCTGAGGCCATTTCGGATACGCCTTCACGGAGGCTTAGTGCAGACGGGACCTTGTCCGGCGAAGGATCTAGCTTTCGAGCGGCGATGCGTCCAGTTTGTGAAGGGGGTGCGGGGCCCGTTCCTCTGTTGGCCTCAAAACTTTTTCTGCGCTTGTGAGCTTTCGTTCGAAGGCACGTGCTAGGTCCGGAGCTTTTTCGGGGGCCGCCAGCCATATGCCATGCATTTCCCGGATTTCCACGGGTTTATGCTGGAAATTCAAGAGCGGGGCAGCGGCCACATGAAATCATGGACAGAAAGGGCTGGGAGTCCCCACCCGTGGTCTTCTGTCCATGCCCAGGCCCTGCGCACACAGCTGAGAGGGCGGGCCCGACGCGGGGGGGGGGGGGGGAGGGTGGCACGGGGGGCCGCCGGCACCCGTCTTGCTGCCGTTTAAATCGTCGGAAATTCATGGGAGCCCAAAAATTGGTGGGACCTGGGACGGCGTCTTCCCACGGCCCCTGGAGGCCGTGGTAAAAATCCGAGGCCGTTTCAGATACGCCTTCATGGAGGGTTAGTGCAAAAGGGACCTTGTCCGGCGAAGGATCTAACTTTCGAGCGAGGATGCGTCCGGTTTGTGAAGGGGGTGCGGGGCCTGCTACTTGTGAGCTGCGTTGGGATTTTCCCCGAAGAGGAAGGGAGATGCAATATAGTAGCGATAAGTATTTCCTCGGTGAGAATCAAGGTTATCAAACCAGTAGGAGAATCACACAAGTACCACGTAAACAGCACCTACACACATAAGAGCAAATTCTTGCACCCAACGTGGGCAAGAGGGTTGTCAATCCCCTTGAACTCGTTACTTGCAAGGATTAAATCTAATAGTTGTAGATAGAAAAATTGCAAAGTAAAATAAAAGAAGTAAAATTGCAGCAAGGTAATTAGGGTTTTAGTAATATGATAAAAGTAAGACCCGGGGGCCATAGTTTTCACTAGAGGCGTCTCTCTCATTAAGATTGCATATGGGTAGATAAATTACTGTTGGGCAATTGATAGAAAAGCGCATACTTGTGATGTTATTCATGGCAATGATCATGTATATAGGCATCACGTCCGTGACAAGTAGACCGAAATGATTTTGCATCTACTACTATTACTCCACTTCGAGAGCGCTTCTATGCTTGCCTCTCTAGGTATTAAGTTCATAACAAACAGAGTAATGCATGAAGTATGATGACATGATGTAGACAAAGTAAACTCAAGCAACATGAAAAAACCCCATCGTTTTATCCTTAATGGCAACAATACAAATATGTGCCTCGCTACCCCTTCTGTCACGAGGTGAGGACACCGCAAGATTGAACCCATCACAGAGCACCTCTCCCACTGAAGATAAATCAATCTAGTTGGCCAAACCAAACGGATAGACTGGAGAGAAATACAAAGCTATAACAATCATGCATAATAAAGTTCAGAAAAGTCTCAATTATTTTCAATGAATAATCTGATCATAAACCCACAATTCATCGGATCCCAACAAACAGACCGCAAACGAAGATTACATCGGATGGAACTCCATGGAGATCATGGAGAACTTTGTATTGAAGATCAAAGAGAAAGAAGAAGCCATCTAGCTACTAGCTATGGACCCGTAGGTCTGTGGTAAACTACTCGCACATCATCGGAAGGGCAGCAAGGTTGATGTAGAGGCCCTCCTTGATCGACCCCCCCCTCCGGAAGGACGTCGGAATTAGGCTCCAGATGGGATCGTGGAAGAACAGAGGCTTGCGGCGGCAGAAAAGTTATTTCGGGTTTCTCTCTGTTGTTTTGGGAATATATGGGAATATATAGAAGTGGAATTAGGTCAAATGGAGTTGCGTGGGAGTCACGAGCTCAGGGGGCGCGCCCTGTGAGCTTGTGGCTCTCCCGTAAGTCTGCTGGCCTCCTCCCAAACCTTCTAGGGTCTCTTCTGGTCCAGAAAAAATCACCGTAAAGTTTCATCGTGTTTGGACTTCGTTTGGTACTGATTTTCTGAAAAGTCAAAAACAAGCAAAAAAAGGAACTGACACTGGGCACTGAGTTAATAGGTTAGTTCCCAAAAATGATATAAAATTGCATAAAAAGTATCTAAGATTGATAATATAATAGCATGAAACAATCAAAAATTATAAATACGTTGGAGACGTATCAGCATCTCCAAGCTCAATTCCTGCTCGTCCTCGAGTAGGTAAATGATAAAAACAGATTTTTTGATGTTGAATGCTACATAGCATGTTTATCATGTTATCTCTCTTACGGTATAAATATTGAGAAACGATGAAGCAATTGATATCAACATAATAATATCCATGAATACAAGAACATAATCATTACTTTTTTAAAATATACGATGCTCAACGAATATTATCCCTATTCACTGAATTATGTAAGCATGGCATGACTCCGCCCTCACCGCATAAATATAAATCATGAGCACCACGGTGTCAAACCAGGCAATTGGATCGTACTTCTTTAACGTGCTTCAGCATTTTCAACTCCACTCAATACATGAGCGTGGGACATGGACATTAGCACTATGGGTGGAATAGAATGCGGTGGTAGAGATATATAGGAGAAGTCAAAAAAGGAAGAAAGGCTCGCATCAACTCGGCGGATCAATAGGCAATGGAGAAGCCAATCAATCGATATCAATGCGAGGAGTAGGGATTGCCATGCAACGGATGCACTAGGGCTATAAGTGTATGAAAGCTCGAATAAAACTAAGTGGGTGTGCATCCAAGTTGCTTCCTCATGAAGACCTCGGGCATTTGAGGAAGCCCGTCATTGGAATATACAAGCCAAGTTCTATAATGAAAAAATTCCACTAGTATATGAAAGTGATAACTCAGGAGACTCTCTATATGAAGAACATGGTGCTACTTTGAAGCACAAGTGTGGTAAAAGGATAGTAGCATTGCCCTTCTCTCTTTTTCTCTCAATTTTTTTTCTTTTTTCATTTTTTTCAGAACAATATCATGAACCTCATCCCTGCTTTTGCAAGGACTCATTAGTCTCCATCATTCTTTACCTCACTGGGACAATGCTCTAATAATGATGATCATCACATTTTTATTTACTTACAACTTGATATTACAACTCGATAACTGAAACAATATGACTCTATATGAATGCTTCTGGCAGTGTACCAGGATGTGCAATCATCTAGCGTAACATGTATAACAATGATGAACGGTGGCCTTGCCACAAATATCATGTCATCACTATATGATCATGCAAAGCAATATTATGATGAACACACATGTCATAAGATGGAACGGTGGAAGTTGCATGGCAATATATCTCGGAATGGCTATGGAAATGCCATGATAGATAGGTATGGTGGCTGTTTTAAGGAAGATATAAGGAGGCTTATGTGTGATAGAGCGTATCATATCACAGGGTTTGGATGCACTGGCGAAGTTTGCACCAACTCTCGTGGTGAGAAAGGGCAATGCACGGTACCGAAGAGGCTAGCAATATGCGGAAAGGTGGGAGTGCGTAATTGTCCATGAACTCACATTAGTCATAAAGAACTCATATATTTATTGTGAAAGTTTTATTAGCCCTCGAAGCAAAGTACTACTCGCATGCCCCTAGGGAGGAGGTTGGTAGGAGTTAACCATCGTGCGCCCCCCGATTCAAACAGCACAAAGGATTTCAATCAGACATAAAAATGCTCACGCATCCCCGTCATGCCATGTTGGACACTTAAATGAGTAGTTAATAACAAACTTTAAATATCGACATTCTTACTAACCAATGATCATGAACCAATACCCTTTCATATTATTACACCAATATAATTAAATCACACGTTTCATATTTAGTGATCTACATGAAAGTTTTTATTATATCACTCTTAAATACCAATCCTTTTCTGACTAGTCTTATAACCCATGCTCATTGCCACTTCCTATTTAAGACTCTCAAAAAGATTTAAGTGAAGCATGAGAGTGCAATCATTTCTATAAAATATAACCACTGCCGTGCTCTAACAAATATAAGTGAAGCACAAGAGCAACTGCATATCTCAAAAGATATAAGTGAAGCTCATAGAGTATTCCAACAAATTATGATGAATGTGTGTCTCTCTCAAAAGGGTGTGTCCAGAAAACAATGATTGTGGCAAACTAACAAGCAAAGAAAATAAAACTATGGCACAAGACGCTCCAAGTAAAACTCATATCATGTGATGAATAAAAATATAGCTCCAAGTAACATACCGATGAATTGTGGACTAAAGAGGGGATGCCATCCGGGGCATCCCCAAGCTTAGACGCTTGGGTCTTCCTTGAATATTACCTTGGGGTGCCTTGGGGATCCCCAAGCTTAGGGTCTTGCCGCTCCTTATTCCTTCATCCATCGTGATCTCACCCAAAACTTGAAAACTTCAGCACATAAAACTCAACAGAAACTTCATGAGATCCGTTAGTATAATAGACAAATCATAAACTTTAGGTACTGTTGTAAACTCATTCATAATTGTTCTTGCATAATACCTACTGTATTCTTGCTTCTCCATGACTTATACCCCCCGATATAATCCATAGCATCATTAAAACAAGCACACTATGCAATAAAAACAGAATCTGTCTAAAACAGAACAGTCTGTAATGATCTGAATAAAAACCATATTTCTGTAACTCTAAAAATTCTGAAGAATTAGGAAAACGTAGAAAATTTGTATATCAATCATGTGTAAAAATTTCAGCCAATTCCCACGTTCCAGTAATTTATAGCATTTTCTATACTGGACGCAAAACTTTCTGTTTTTTCGCAGAATCAAGTCAACTATCATCCAAATCATCCCAAAGGCTTTACTTGGCACAAAGACTAATTAAAATATAAAAACACAATCATTACAGTAGAAATAATTGTGTGAACACACAAGAACAGAAAATATAACTATTGGGTTGTCTCCCAACAAGCTCTTTCTTTATAGCCTTTAAGATAGGCTTTGAGATTTCAATGATGCTCACGTCAAAGACAAGAATTGAAGCACAAAGAGAGCATCATAAAACATGTGACAAACACATTTGAGTCTAACATACTTCCTATGAATAGGCATTTTATAAGAAAACAAATTATTAAGACAAGCAATATCTAGCATATGCAAATAGGAAGAGTGAAGCATTAATAATCTCAACACAAATAGAGGTATTTTAGTGACATGAAGATTTTTATAACCATATTTGCCTCTCTCATAATAATTAAATGTAGGATCATATTCAAATTCAACAATATAGCTATCATAAATAATATTCTCTTTATGATCCACATGCATAACATTTTTATAATCTTCCAAGATAGTGGGATTAATATTAACTAAAGTCATGACCTCTCCTGACCCACTTGTATCAAAAACTTCATAAGATTGATTGTTCTCCAAGATGATGGGATTTTCTAAAGTTGACACTCTTCCAAACCCACTTTTAATAGTATTGCAAATATCATTATCAATAATAGATTCATCATGAAGCTCAACTAAATTTTCAAGATCAGAAGAAGCATCATAATTATCACCCCAATCATGATCATTAGCACAATTGATATTCATAGCATTTATACTAAAGCAATTGCAATCATGCTTTTCATTCAAAAGATGTATCCCAATAGCATTTCCTTTTATCACTTCTTCATTACTAGCTATTGGTTTACAACTTGCAGCAAGCTTGAAAAGATTAGCAAGTGGATGAGGATCCATATGCCTTTATTTCTATTTTAGTGAGTTGACATGATTATTGCAAGCAAACAAGCAAAATAAAATATTTTTGTGTTTTTGATTTTTTTAGCAAAACTAATAAAAGCAAATAAAAAATAGAGCAAGTAAATGAAAATTTGTGTGAAGGAACCTCGTAGGTATTTGATGATGTCAACCCGACAACGGCTCTAGAAATTCTTTCTGCTACTTGTGAGCTGCGTTGGTATTTTCCCCGAAGAGGAAGGGAAATGCAATATAGTAGCGATAAGTATTTCCCCCAGTGAGAACCAAGGTTATCGAACCAGTAGGAGAATCACACAAGTACCACGTAAACAGCACCTACACACACAAGAGCAAATACTTGCACCCAACGCGGGCAAGAGGGTTGTCAATCCCCTTGAACTCGTTACTTGCAAGGATTAAGTCTAATAGTTATAGATAGATAAATTGCAAAGTAAAATAAAAGAAGTAAAATTGCAGCAAGCTAATTAGGGTTTTAGTAATATGATAAAAGTAAGACCCGGGGGCCATAGTTTTCACTAGAGGCTTCTCTTTCATTAAGATAGCATACGGTGGGTAGACAAATTACTGTTGGTCAATTGATGGAAAAGCGCATACATATGATGTTATTCATGGCAATGATCATGTATATAGGCATCACGTCCGTGACAAGTAGACCAAAATGATTCTGCATCTACTACTATTACTTCACTTCGAGAGCGCTTCTATGCTTGCCTCTCTAGGTATTATGTTCATAACAAACAGAGTAATGCATGAAGTATGATGACATGATGTAGACAAAGTAAACTCAAGCAATATGAATAAACCCCATCATTTTATGCTTAATGGCAATAAAACAAATATGTGCCACGCTGCCCCATTTGTCACGAGGTGAGGACACCGCAAGATTGAACCCATCACAAAGCACCTCTCCCACTGAAGATAAATCAATCTAGTTGGCCAAACCAAACGGATAGATCGGAGATAAATACAAAGCCATAACAATCATACATAATAAAGTTCAGAAAAGACTCAATTACTTTCAATGAATAATTTGATCATAAACCCACAATTCATCGGATCCCAACAAACACACAGCAAAAGAAGATTACATCGGATGGAACTCCATGGAGATCATGGAGAACTTTCTATTGAAGATCGGAGAGAAACAAGAAGCCATCTAGCTACTAGCTATGGACCCGTAGGTCTGTGGAAAACTACTCACACATCATCGGAAGGACAGCAAGGTTGATGTAGAGGCCCTCCGTGATCGATCCCCCCTCTGGCAGGACGCCGGAATCAGGCTCCAGATGGGATCATGAAAGAACAGAGGCATGCGGCGGCGGAAAAGTTATTTCGGGTTTCTCTCTGTTGTTTTGGGAATATATGGGAATATATAGAAGTGGAATTAGGTCAAACAGAGTTGCGCGGGAGTCACGAGCTCAGGGGGCGTGCCCTGTGAGCTCGTGGCTCTCCCGTAAGTCTTCTGGCCTCCTCCCAAACCTTCTAGGGTCCCTTCTGGTTCAGAAAAAATCACCATAATGTTTCATCGTGTTTCGACTTCGTTTGGTACTGATTTTCTGAAAAGTCAAAAACAAGCAAAAAAATAGGAACTGGCACTGGGCACTGAGTTAATAGTTTAGTTCCCAAAAATAATATAAAATTGCATAAAAAGTATCTAAGATTGATAATATAATACCATGAAACAATCAAAAATTATAGATATGTTGGAGACGTATCAGGGCCGTTCCTCCATTGGTGCCAAAACTTTTTCTGTGCTCATGAGCTTTTGTTCGAAGGCACGTGCCAGGTCTTGGGCTTCTTCGAGGGCCGCCAGCCAAATTCCATGCATTTCCCGCATTTCCAGGGTTTATGCGAGAAATTCAAGAGCGGGGCCTCGGCCACATGAAATCATGGACGGAATGGGCTGGGAGTCCCCGCCCGCGGTGTTCTGTCCATGCCCAGGCCCTGCGCACATAGACAAGACAGTTGTCCTGGCTCACGGGAGGGGGGGGCACGGGGGGCCGCCGGCGCCCGTCTTGCTGTCGTTTCAATCCCCGGAAATTCACGGAAGCCTGAAAATTGACGGGACCTGGCACGGCATCTTCCCATGGCCCCTGGAGGCTGTGGTAAAAATCCGAGGCCGTTTCGGATATGCCTTCATAGAGGCTTAGTGCAGACGGGACCTTGTCCGGCGAAGGATCTAGCTTTCGAGCAGGGATGCGTCCGGTTTGTGAAGGGGGTGTGGGGCCCGTTCCTCTGTTGGCCTTGAAACTTTTACAGCACTCATGAGCTTCCGTTCGAAGGCATGTGCCAGGTCCTGGGCTATTTCAGGGACCGCCAACAATATTTTGTGCATTTCCAGGGGTTTCTGCGGGAAATTCAAGAGCGGGGCAGTGGCCACATGAAATCCTGGACGGAAAGGGCCGGGAGTTCCCGCCCGCGGTCTTCTGTCCATGCCCAGGCCCTGCGCACATAGCCGATAGGGTGGGCCTGGCGTGGGGGGCATGGGGGGGCGGGGGGGGGGGGGCGCTGGTGCCCGTCTTGCTGCCGTTTAAATCCCCGAAAATTCACGGGACCCAGCGCAGCGTCTTCCCACGGCCCCTGGAGGTAGTGGTAAAAATCTGAGGACATTTCAGATATGCCTTCGCGGAGGCTTAGTGCAGACGGGACCTTGTCCGGCGAAGGATCTAGCTTTCGAGCGGGGATGCGTCCGGTTTGGGAAGGGGGTGCGGGGCCTATTCCTCCGTTGGCCTCCAAACTTTTTCTGTGCTCGTGAGCTTCCGTTCGAAGGCACGTGCCAGGTCTTGGGCTTTTTCGGGGTCCGCCAGCCATATTCCGTGCATTTCCCGGATTTCCAGCGGTTTATGCGGGAAATTCAAGAGCGGGGCAGCGGCCACATGAAATCATGGATGGAAAGGGCTGGGAGTCCCCGCCCGCGGTCTTCTGTCCATGTCCAGGCCCTACACACACAGCCGAGAGGGTGGGCCCGGCATGGGGGGCACGGGGGGGCCGCCGGTGCCCGTCTTACATCCGTTTAAATCCCTGAAAATTCACGGGAGCCCGGAAATTGACGGGACCTGGCGCGGTGTCTTCCCACGGCCCCTGGAGGGTGTGGTAAAAATGTGAGGCCATTTCGGATATGCCTTCACGGTGGCTTAGTGCAAACGGGACCTTGTGCGGCAAAGGATCTAGCTTTCGAGCGGGGATGCGTCCGGTTTGTGAAGGGAGTGCGGGGCCCGTTCCTCCGTTTGCCTCAAAACTTTTTCTGCGCTTGTGACCTTCCGTTCGAAGGCACGTGCCAGGTCCTGGACTTTTTTGGGGGTCTCCAGCCATATTCCGTGCATTTCCCGGATTTCCACGGGTTTATACGGGAAATTCAAGAGCGGGGCAGCGGCCACATGAAATCATGGACGAAAAGGGCTGCGAGTCCCCGCCCGCGGTCTTCTGTCCATGCCCAGGCCCTGCGCACACAGCCGAGAAGGTGGGCCCGGCGCGGTGGGGCACGGGGGGCCACCGGCGCCCGTCTTGCTGCCGTTTAAATCCCCGAAAATTCACGGGAGCCCAAAAATTGACGGGACCTGGCGTGGCATCTTCCCATGGCCCCTGGAGCCCATGGTAAAAATCCGAGGGCATTTCGTATATGCCTTCACAGAGGCTTAGTGCAAACGGGACCTTGTCCAGCAAAGGATCTAGCTTTCGAGCGGCGATGCATCCGGTTTCTGAAGGGGGTGCGGGGCCCGTTCCTCTGTTGGCCTCGAAACTTTTTCTGCTCTCGTGAGCTTCCGTTTGAAGCCACGTGCTAGGTACTGGACTTTTTCGAGGGCCGCCAGCCATATTCCATGCATTTCCCGCATTTGTAGGGGTTTATGAGGGAAATTCAAGAGCGGGGCAGTGGCCACATGAAATCATAGATGGAAAGGGCTGGGAGTCCCTGCCCGCAGTCTTCTGTCCATGCACAGGCCCTGCGCACACAGCCGTGAGGGTGGGCCCGGCGCGGGGGGGGGGGCATGGGGGCCGCCGTCGCCCGTCTTGCTGCCGTGTAAATCTCCGGAAATTCACGGGAGCCCGGAAATTGACGGGACCTGGCGCGGTGTCTTCCAAAGAAACAATAGCATTTTTTGCCAGAAGAGGGTGCCCCCGGAGGGGGGGGGGACACGGGGGGACGCCGGCGCCCGTCGCTGCCGTTTAAATCCCCGGAAATTCACGAGAGCCCAAAAATTGACGGGACCAGGCACGGCGTCTTCCCACGGCCCATGGAGGCCGTGGTAAAAATCCAAGGCCGTTTCGGATAAGCCTTCACGGAGGCTTAGTGCAAACGGGACCTTGTCCGGCGAAGGATCTAGCTTTCGAGCGGGGATGCATCCGGTTTGTGAAGGGGTGCGGGGCCCGTTCCTTCGTTGGCCTCGAAACTTTTTCTGCGCTTGTGAGCTTCCGTTCGATGGCACGTGCCAGGTCCTGGACTTTAACGGGGGCGGCAGCCATATTCCGTGCATTTCCCACATTTCCATGGGTTTATGTTGGAAATTCAAGAGCGGGGCACCGGCCACATGAAATCATGGACGGAAAGGGTTGGGAGTCCCCGCTCGCGGTCTTTTGTCCATGCCCAGGCCCTGCGCACACAGCCGTGAGGGTGGGCCCATCGCGGGGGGGGGGGCACGTCGTCTTAACCGTACGAGGAGGGTCAGACATTGAATTTGGTATGTACTTATTTTAACCAGTACAAATAATGTTAGAGAAAAAATAATAAATTAAAATGGAAGTAAACAATTTTTGGGAAAAATATATTTGCCGAGATGGTAGTTTCGAGATCTAGGTAAAGGTGAGTTGACCTAGATCTGGACTCTTTCCTGAGATCCTTCCCTCGGGAACTCGGGAAAAGTTTGGCGGGAAAAATATTTTGCTGAAATTACATTCATGCACGCATGGAGGCGCCCTTTACCGATTGCCGGACTCGGCAAAGACCCCGTGGCCGATATTTACAGCCGCCACATTTCACATCTCATTTCCACCTGGCCCAAACCCTCTGCCGCACCGTCGTGTCTGCCCGCCGCCCGCCTCCGCCCTGCCCACCCGCGCCGCCGCCGTCCGGTCCGCGCGCCGTCGCCATCCGCCCCGCCCCCATGTGCCGTCACGTCCGCCCCGCTCGCCTCCTCCGCCGCCGCAGTCCGCCCCGCCCGCCTCCATCGCCGTCCGGCCGTCCCCTCGGCTGGCGCCCCGCCCCCTCCGTTGCCGTCGTCGCCCGCCATCCGCCTCGCCCTCCGCCGTCGCCGCCGGTGAGTTTTTTTTAGGTTTCATTTTAGTTTTAGTTTTATTAGTTGTATTAGAAATTTGTAGTTTATAATACTAGTTTCATTTTTAGGATTAATTTGAAATTTGTAGCTTATAATTTTAGTTTTAGTTTAATTAGTTGTATACTTATAGTTTAATTATTAGTGCTAAATATTGTTCTTTGTATGTATATATTAGTTGTATACTTATAGTTTTAATTAGTAGTTGTATACTTATAGTTTAATTAGTAGGTTAATTTGTTGTATATTGCATAGTTTTTTGAGGATGCCGCCACGACGTCCGCCGTCGCCGCCTCGACGGTATCGTGGCGTTCGATTTCGATTGGGACGCTACGCGGCCGAGATCACCTGTAAGGGTGATCGGCTGTGGCTCGGCACTTTCCAGACTCCCGAGGTTGCCGCGCGCGCGTACCACGCGGTGGCATGGATGTACGGCCAGAGCAGGTCTGATCTCAACTTCCCTGAGATTCCAGATGCGAAGACGGTGGCGTTTGTCGCCCCCTGTTACCGGATTTATTCCCGTGCGGAGGAGAAGGTTCGTCGGATACGGGCGATGGATGAGGCGGCCATGGCGGCTTACGCCGCGGCCAATCCCCATCTGGTGGTGGAGGAGATTTAGTTCTACGCTAACAAGGAGAAGGAGCGGAGGAAGAAGGAGGACGAGGAGATATATCGGATTAATTCCGAGCAAGTCGATAGGGATTTCGAGGAGATGGAGAGGGATGGCGTGTTCGACACCTCCGATGATGAGGAGGCAGACTCGTCCAGCAGGAATGCGTTGCTCATCAACTCAGATGACGATTAGTCCTGTTGCTATATTGTCGGTACCAAAACCGGCAGATCTCGGGTAGGGGATCCGAACTGTGGGTCTAGGAATCAATGGGTAACAGAGAACGTAGAGACGGCGATTTACCCAGGTTCGGGCCCTCTCAAAGAGGTAATACCCTACGTCCTGCTAGATTGTATTGATGTGATGGTATGAAGGTTACATCGTTGATCTACCTCGAGATCGGATGGGCTAAACCCTAGGCAATGGATATGATGATCCTCTACGGACTAAACCTTCTGGTTTATATAGACACCAGAAGGTCCTAGGGTTACATATGGCCAGTTACCATCAGGGGATAAACATGCCGGTCACGCCAATTATTCCTTGGAGGAGACGCCAAGTCTTTAGAGGTTTCCTTCTGATACACGAGGTCGCCCACACTCCGGCCTTCCATCGACGAGTAGAGAGCGGCCCACCAGCCCGGCCTACGAGAGATAGGCCGGCAGCCCGAGTACCCCCTAGTCCGGGACACCCTCAGTAGCCCCCGAACTAGTCTTCGAAGTCGAGGTAGACGCCGAACACCATCGGCTTTGTGGACCAGTTCCCTTCCTTCTATGATATCAATGACCGGCCTGTATCTCCTCTGAGTCGAGTCTTTAAGTGTTGCCTGGCCGCACACACCCCAAAATACATTTCGGTCGCTAAGGGGTATCGATAACTTAGCCTTGAACGCTAGTTACCTCGGTATGAACAGTACCCCCATCTGACAACTTTTTACCGAAGGGTCACAATGCGCCACAACCACGAGTTGTTTTATCAAAAACTCGATCCGCGGTTTGAGGCGGTTTTTTCATTGGCACGTCCCATCGATATGGAGATTGTGCCCTGGTTTTAAGGGATATGATCAATAATCTGCCCTGCCCCACGCGCGCATGATGGCACAGTTACATGGGGAAATGGCGAGGACTGCGGCGCAGTAAAGGGGCCGTGGGTTTTATAGCCCATAAAAGGGGAACGGTCTCCATTTCCTCCGCATGCTCCCATCTCTGCCTTTACCATTGCCTTCCCCATTCTTTGAGCTCCAGCGCCCAGATCCACTTTCCTATCCAAGAACCTTTCCGGCCGCCAGTTTCAATCCAGCAATGGTGGGCTCCGGGTCCAAAGGAAAGTGGGAGGCGTCCATCGTCACTGAGAGCGCCATCTTGGAGCTGAAGGACGCGGTCTATCTCCCCGCCAACATCGCCCACCGTGCCCTAGAGGCCGGCCAGGTCGTCCCCGCGCCGCGAGGTCTGGGCTTTCCCCTCCATCCCTTCGCCAGGGGCCTTATGTTCTTCTACGGGCTTGATTTCCACGATCTCGTGCCGAACTCCTTCCTCCACATCTCGGCCTTCATCATCATCTGCGAGGCCTTTCTTCGGATCCGGCCACACTTCGGCCTGTGGCTGAATATCTTCAATATCAAGCCGAAGATCGTCGATGGCCAGCAGGCGGACTGTGGGGGTGCGATGGTCAGCAAGCTCCCCCGAGTGGAGTGGCCAGAGGGCACCTTCATCGAGACCGTCAAGGTCTGGCAGAAGGAATGGTTCTACATCACCGAGCCAAGGAGCACGGATTGGGGGGCGATTCCGTCCTTCCGATCCGGACCCCCTACGAGGCTGGTCTCATGGACCAAGAAAGGCCTCGACTAGGGGGTGAACAAGGAGGTGGCGCAGCTGCAGATCCGGATCGCCAAGATGATAAAGCAGGGCGTCGAGCTGCCCAACGTGAGCCAGATCATGCTCGGCCGCCGAATCCTCCCATGCCAGGACAGGGCCTCCCCCATGTGGGCCTACAAGCCCGAAGACCCGGCCACCGTGCGCAACTTCTTCTGCACCTCCCACACTCAGCTGTGGAGGGCATTGTTCAAGCCGTAGAAGGACTGGCCGGCCGAGGAGGAAGACATCGGACTCGACGCCGCAAATCCCCCGCGGGAGGTATGACTAATTTTGTTCTTATACCCGAACTGTTCCCATTTGATAAGGTACTTAGCTTTTTTACTTCCCATCCGCAGAACTGGCTGAAGAAGGCCAAGCGGATCAATAGTCCGGCGCCGCTGCCAGAGGGGCCCAGGACACCCCTACTGACGGCCATGTTGGCCGTGGAGCCATTCGAGGCGCCAGAGAGGAAGGAGAAGAAGAAGGACCAGAAGAGGGAGGCCAGAGAGGGCCTCCGTTCCCGAGGACCCCTGGACACTGGATCCGGGGACACCCACGCTCCCTTCGCACAAGAGGAGGAAAAGGAGCAGGGAGGAGAAGGGGAGGAAGACAATTCCTCCCGAACAGGAAAAAGGGCGGCGTCCGAAGACGTCGAGGAGGAGCCGCTTCACCCCTCTCTCAAGAGAGCATGCAGGGCCAAGGTGGCCCTCTCCGACAATAGCTCGGCTTCTGCCGAGGACTCCGAAGCCTCCGAAGAGATTCCTCGGAGGATCCCTAGGGCCAAACCGTAGGCCCAAAGGTACGCATTCCAGTATCCGCGTAAGTGTTTTCGGCCGAAGAGATTCCTCGGAGGACACCCACGCTCAATATCGATCGCTTTTTGCTTTTGACATCGCAGCCCGCTGCGCGACCTTCCCACCGACCGAGTCTCGGCGGGGGACTCTCCACCGGCCGTGCTGGTGGAGAGCGGGACCGAATCGCGCGCCTCGCCTCCCCCAATCGTCGAGGAGGCCGAGGAGATCCTGTCGAGGAGGACCCCTCCCGTGCCGCACACAGGGGGAGGGGGCGACGTCATCATGGCCGAGGGGAACACCTCGGTCGTCGAACACCAGGAGGGGAGGGCCCCTCTGGTAAACGAAGAGGAGGAGCCCAGACAATCCGAGCTCTCTCCGAGAGCGGATCCAGAGTCGTCAAGGCGTCCGGAGTCGAGCACTCCGGTCCTCAAGAGGGAAGAAACCGAAGTGCCCCCGCCACCCCCGCCCGCCCCAGAGCGGGCGTCGACTGGGTGGCCGATTGAGATGGAGGATGCTCTAACCAGCTCCTCTATCGCCGAAGAGCACCGTGCCCTTATGGGCGCGGTGTTGCAAAGTCTTCGGTCCGTGGATAGCGGACTGAAGGAGGCTTTCAATGGCCTTCTCACAAGCTTCAAGGTGAGCCAAGTAATGTTTTCCCTTAAAGAATTTCTTTTGTACAAATGTATAGCCTCATATACAGTAGCCCCCGAGACTCTGACTGGCTTGATCAAAGCCGGTCAGAGGATCGAAAATCAATATCTTGGATACTAATGTGCATAGAGTGATGCGTAGGCGTCGTCTTCGGCAGCAGCCGTCAACGCCGAGGAGTTGGCCGAGCTGAATCAGAAGCTCAAAAGCTCCGAGGACGACCTTAGCCTGGTGAACAAGAGGTTCGACAAGGCACAAGGTAAGTCCGAACTGCAGTACTTACTACAGCCGTTGCATTTTTGCTAAGTAAGGTTTAAAGTAGCCTAAATGGAATCATTGGATATGACTATAGCTACCGCCGCGGAGGTCGAGAACCTCTAGGCCGCGCTAAGGACGGCTCAGGTAGAAGCGGCGGAGCAGAGGTCGCCCGCCGAACAATCAGCTGCCGAACTGACAACGATGAAAACCGCTAGTCAGAAGCATGAAGCCAGAGTGGCGGAAGTGTAACAAGAGCTCGCGGATGACGTCACAAAGTGTGAGGCTCTCGAGCAGAAGAATAAAGAGCAGTCCGTCGAGCTAACCTCAGTGGGGTCGGTGGCCAAGGAAGCGTGGACAGAGGCGCGTGGCTACCAGGAGGAACTCCGCCAAGTGAAGCTTATTGCGGATGGTAAGCCATATTTGCTGCAAAGTGTCTTTGGAGGTAATAGGTTCACTTTGCTCACGCGGGTGTGGCGTTCCACAGGCGCCTTTGCGGACCTCCTGAGGAGTGCGGCTGATGCGGCGAGGTTCTTCGCCGCCCAGGAGGGTCGGGCCGAACAAAGGCTGTTTTGGGCGCAATTTCAAGCGCCCGAACACCCTTCCCTCCTTAACAGCCAGATGAAGCAGCTGATGGAGCTGCATCGGATGGCGGAGCCCGTGATGAAGGACCTCTGCATCAAGTTGTGGCCTTCGGAGCCGCTGCCGAGCAGCTATTTTGGGTTGGTGCAGAGGTTGTACGACGCCGTGCCCCGAATTGATGCTTGGAAGCGCTCCGCGTGCATTGAAGGAGCTCGGATGGCCTTCGGCAAGACCATGGTGCACTGGCCGAAGATCATGCCAGCCGAGATGGCCACCGGACCTCCACCCCCTGGGAAGGAGCATAGGCGCCCCGAGCAATATTTTCCCATCGTGATGGATGGTGCTCGGGCAATAGAGGCCCAGTGCTCGAAAGATGTAATTTATGAGTAGATTTAGTTTCCTTGTAGCCAAGGAGTTGAAACTTTTGTGTTATTCTTATGCAAGTTGTTGGCTGTGAATATAGTGCCTGCTTATGTTAATTTTGACTCCTGTGCGGCCATTTTTAAACTGAAAGTTACCAGTCGTCAGCTTCAGCCCCCTTGCAGATACTGCATGGGTTGTTGTCTCGTAATACTTGAACCCTTAGCCAACGTCTCGGTGCCCGGAGGCGGTCGTATATACGGAAAACCAGGCAATCAGACTATGCGGTTTTAGTGCTTTCACTTAGCCATAGGAGCTTGACTGCGGGGGCTGGTGACTAGTCCCAGTGTTTGTGATATTCGGACGAGCCATGGTTGATACCATCATCACATGGTTTCTGTAACAGAGAACCCTTCGTTTAACACGGACTAACCTCCAACGATTTTTGGTTTGACACGAGTCATCGGATCGCCGACCAGTTCTCACTTTATTGTGACAGTCAGTTTTCGGCTTTCTCCACTGAGGTACTTAACCAGGCTAGCTAGAAGTACAATCACAGTGGTTCTCCCTTTACCCTCTTAGCCGAACAGTGTGGAACGTAAGAGGGTAAACACAGGAGCCGGGCAACCCAACTATTGACCAAAGACGCAATTCGGAACTGATTCGTATAGTGCAATATCCATGACGTCGGGCACATAAAATAAAAGTAGGTGCCGGGATAAAGTTTGAGGCAAGATTTATGTTCGAGCCCCCGGTCTATTAGCCGGTTACTAAAAAAGGGATGTATCATAATAGTTTACTCCGGCCTAAAAAGAGGAAAGGAATATGCAACGCGAATGACTGCACAATTACCAGAGAAAAATTGGTCTTTATTTCCTTTGAATATGTGACGTCCAACCGTACAATCCGGATTGCCGAAGTAACTTTGATAGATACTTTTGAAGAAATAAATACGTTAGAGTAAAGGTTTACACATGGCCTTCATAAGTGGTTTGACGTCCCTACTACGCCCTGGTTCACGTCTGCGCCTTTGCTCTTTAAGAAGCTTCCGTGTGGGCGAAGCTGTCGACTGTATGTTCGGCGGAAGTAGTAATGTTCGGCAGACGAGCCCTTGGGGAAGGGTTTTGAGAAGTCATCGTGGTATATCAGTTTGACGCTGATCAGGCCCTAGATGCTGCCCGTTGTCGATGTTGATTCGAAGACATCTGTTGGCCATTGCTCGGTCGAACCGAGCTCTCGGCCTTTGTTTCATGTGTCCCCACAACTGCCCATGGAATTTTGAGCGCAAAATTGTGCACTCGAGGTACGTATTTCGCGACTAGGTGGGCCGTGCTGTGGGGCGCGTACCCCTATTTGGGGTGAGCATGGGAGTGCTCCGGGACCGAGGCTGCAGCTCAGGAGCGCTTGCGTGCGTCCAGTGTCTTGGCAGTAGACTGGGCTTGCGACGCCTCTTCGGCGGCTAGAGCCGCCGTGTGTTCCTCTGTTCGGAGCGAGCGCTCGGTATTACCGTTGATGGTAATAACGCCCTTTGGTCCTGGCATCTTGAGCTTCAGGTATGCATAGTGCGGGACGGTGTTGAAGCGGGCGAACGCAGTCCGGCCGAGGAACGTGGTAACCGCTGCGGAAGGGGACAATATCGAAGATCAAGTCCTCGCTGCGGAAGTTATCGGGCGAGCCGAAGACAACTTCCAATGTCACGGATCCCGAGCAGCGTGCCTCGATACATAGGATTACACCTTTAAAGGTGGTGTTGCTGGGTTTGATCCTTGACGGGTCGATCCCCATTTTCCTCACTGTATCTGAGTAAATTAGGTTGACGCTGCTACCTCCGTCCATAAGGACTCTGGTGAGGTGAAATCCGTCCACGATGGGGTCGAGCACCAGAGCCGCCGTTCCTCCATGGCGTATACTGGTCGCATGGTCTCGACGGTCGAAAGTGATCGGGCAAGCCGACCACGGGTTGAATTTCGGGGCTACCGGCTCTAAGGCGTAGACATCCCGAAGAGCGCGTTTCCACTCCTTCTTCGGTATATGCATGACGTAGATCATGTTCATGGTTTTGACCTCTGAAGGGAACCGCTTTTGGCATCCGTTATTCGGTCCGCGAGGTTCTTCGTCGTCCTCGCTGCGGGGGGCCTTGCCCTGTTCTTCGGCTGTGACCTTGCCGGCCTGTTTGATTACCCAACAGTTATGGTTGGTATGATTGGCGGGCTTATCCGGGGTGCCGTGAATCTGACAGGGCCTATCTAATATTCTATCCAGCGCAGACGGGCCGTCCCGGTTCCCTTTAGAGGGTTTTTTCTGTGGTCCCGATTTCGAGCCGCTGAATCCGGCGTTTACTGCTGCGTCATCGGCTTCACCGCTGTTGTTTGAGTGCCAGCGCTTATTGTTCTTATTGCGCTGGGGTTTCCCGTTTTCGTCCCGGGCCTCTGAAGTGCCGGGGTCGTCGGGGTCGTTGCTTCGACGAGCTAACCAGCTATCCTCACCCGCGCAAAAGCGGGTCATTAGGGAGGTAAGGCCGACATTATTCTTAGCTTGTCCTGGCCGAGCTGGCGGGCGAGCCACTCGTCCCGGATACTATGTTTGAATGCCGCAATCGCTTCGGCATCCGGACAGTCGACGATCTGGTTCTTCTTGGTCAAGAACCGGTTCCAGACTTGCCGGGCTGACTCCCTGGGCTGCTGAATGACATGGCTTAGGTCATCGGCGTCCGGTGGCCTATCATAGGTGCCTTGAAAGTTAGCTCGGAATGCATCCTCGAGCTCCTCCTAGCTCCCGATAGAGTTTTCGGGTAGGCTGTTCAGCCAATGCCTTGCTGGTCCCTTGAGTTTCAACGGTAAGTACTTAATGGCGTGGAGATCATCTCCTCGGGCCATATGAATGTGGAGAAGGAAATCTTCAATCCACACGGCTGGGTCAGTTGTCCCATCGTAGGATTCTATATTGACGGGTTTGAACCCCTCGGGGAACTGATGCTGCATCACCTCATCGGTGAAACACATTGGGTGTGCGGCACCCCTGGCCCGGGCCACATCGCGCCGAAGATCGGTTGTCATCCGGGCAAGGTGCTGCTCCCGAGCTCTGTCGTTCCTATCACGCCAGGCTTGGTATCCGTCCCGTCCAGCGGGCGCGTATCCTGTGGATCCATATATGGATCTGGACAGGATCCCTCGGGCATTCAGGTCGTGGCGCAGATCGTATCGGTCGTCCGGTTGAACCGGGTCTTTGCCTGCTCGGCGAGGAGGCGCGGGTGGGTATTCGGCTTCCCCGGCCGCCCTATCCCGTCCTCGAGGGGAGACGGGTGGGAGTTCGGTTTCCACAGCCGGCCTATTCCGTCCTCGAGGGGGGCGGTCGTGTAGGGGAACGCGACAGAAAACAAAAAATTTCGGTACAGCAAGCACGCCCAGGATCACTATGGAGACTGCATACAAGGTTTGATCTGATTGTTGGGGAACGTTGCATGGAAAACAAAAACATCTCTACGCACATGCAAGATCTATCCATGGAGATGCATAGCTATGAGAGGGGGAGTGTGTCTACGTACCCTCGTAGACCGTAAGCGGAAGCGTTAGAACAACGCGGTTGATGTCGTCGAACAACTTCACGATCCAACCGACCGTGTACCGAACGTACGGCACCTCCGCGTTCAGCACACGTTCATCTCGGTGACGTCCTCGACTTCTTGATCCAGCAAGACGGCGAGGTAGTAGATGAGTTCCGGCAGCACGACGGCGTGGTGACGGTGATGGTGATGCTATCTCCGCAGGGCTTCGCCCAAGCACTACGAAAATATGACCGAGGGTCAGAACTGTGGAGGGGGGCGCCGCACACGGCTAAGACAATGTTCTATCTCTTCTTTGGGGCGCCCCCTCTCCTCTATTTATATATGTGTAGGGGCTTGGAGTAGCAGGAACAGTTCCACATGAACAGTAACCGTGAATAGTACACACGTGGACTTGGACTCCAAAGTCCAATCCTATTCCTACTAGGACTCTCCCTTTTTTCCTTCCCTAGCTGCGTGGGCTTTTGAGGACTTGGTGCGCCTGTCCCAATAAGGCCAAGGCGCCTCCCCTTAGCCCATGCCAGCCCTTGGGACGTGGTGGACCCGCTTGTGGACTTCCGGACCCCTCCGGAATCCTCCGGAACCTTCTGGAAGCTTCCCGGTACAATACCGAAAAAACTGCACTTTTACCGGAACCAAAAATATGACTTCCCATATATAAATCTTTACCTCTCGACCATTCCGAGACTCCTCGTGACGTCCGGGATCTCATCCGGGACTCCGAACAATATTCGGTTACCAATTCACAGAACTCATATAACACTATATCGTCAACGAACGTTAAGCGTGCGGACCCTACGGGTTAGGGAATGATGTAGACATGACTGAGACGCCTCTCCGGTCAATAACCAATAGCGGAACCTGGATGCTCATATTGGTTCCTACATATTCCACGAAGATCTTATCGGTCGAACCGCAATGACAACATACGTAATTCCCTTTGTCCGTCGGTATGTTACTTGCCCGAGATTCGATCGTCGGTATCTCCATACCTAGTTCAATCTCGTTACCGGCAAGTCTCTTTACTCGTTCCGTAATACATCATCCCGTAACTAACTCCTTAGTCACTTTGCTTGCAAGCTTCTTATGATGTGGATTACCGAGAGGGCCCAGAGATACCTCTCCGAAACTCGGAGTGATAAATCCCAGTCTCGATCCATGCCAACTCAACGGACACCTTCGGAGATACCTGTAGAGCATCTTTATGATCACCCAGTTACGTTTTGACCTTTATCATGAACAAGGAAATATAAAATAATAACAACTTTATTATTGCCTTTAGGGCATATTTCCATCAGTCTCCCACTTGCACTAGAGTCAATAATCTAGATTACATAGTAATGAATCTAACACCCATGGAGTCTTGGTGCTGATCATGTTTTGCTCGTGGAAGAGGCTTAGTCAACGGGTCTGCCACATTCAGATCCGTGTGTACTTTGCAAATTTCTATGTCTCCATCCTTGACATATTCACGAATGGAGTTGAAGCGTCTCTTGATGTGTTTGGTCTTCTTGTGAAACCTGGGCTCCTTGGCTATGGCAATTGCCCCAGTGTTGTCACAAAAGATTGTCATTGGACCCGATGCACTAGGTATTACACCTAGATCGGATATGAACTCCTTCATCCAGACTCCTTCATGTGTTGCTTCCGAAGCAGCTATGTATTCCGCTTCACACGTAGATCCCGCGACGACGCTCTGCTTGGAACTGCACCAACTGACAGCTCCACCATTTAATATAAATACATATCCAGTTTGTGACTTAGAGTCATCCGGATCAGTGTCGAAGCTTGCATCGATGTAACCCTTTACGACGAGCTCTTCGTCACCTCCATAAACGAGAAACATGTCCTTGGTCCTTTTCAGGTACTTCAGGATATTCTTGATCGCTGTCCAGTGATCCACTCCTGGATTACTCTGGTACCTCCCTGCCAAACTTATGGCAAGGCACACATCAGGTCTGGTACACAGCATGGCATACATAATAGAACCTATGGCTGAGGCATAGGGAATGACTTTCATTTTCTCTATATCTTCTGCCGTGGTCGGGCATTGAGTCTGACTCAACTTCACACCTTGCAAGACAGGCAAGAACCCTTTCTCTGACTGATCCATTTTGAACTTCTTCAAAACTTTCTCAAGGTATGTGCTTTGTGAAAGTCCTATCAAGCATCTTGATCTATCCCTATAGATCTTGATGCCCAATATATAAGCAGCTTCACCGAGGTCTTTCATTGAAAAATTCTTATTCAAGTATCCCTTTATGCCATCCAGAAATTCTATACCATTTCCAATCAACAATATGTCATCCACATATAATATTAGAAATGCTACAGAGCTCCCACTCACTTTCTTGTAAATACAGGCTTCACCGTAAGTCTGTACAAAACCATATGCTTTGATCACCTCATCAAAGCGTATATTCCAACTCCGAGATGCTTGCACCAGTCCATAGATGGATCGCTGGAGCTTGCACACTTTGTTAGCACCCTTAGGATCGACAAAACCTTCTGGTTGCATCATATACAACACTTCTTTGAGAAAACCATTAAGGAATGCAGTTTTGACATCCATTTGCCAGATTTCATAATCATAAAATGCGGCAATTGCTAACATGATTCGGACAGACTTAAGTATCGCTACGGGTGAGAAAGTATCATCGTAGTCAGCCCCTTGAACTTGTCGAAAACCTTTCGCGACAAGTCGAGCTTTGTAGACAGTGATATTACCATCAGCATCCGTCTTCCTCTTAAAAATCCATTTATTCTCAATGGCTTGCCGATCATCAGGCAAGTCCACCAAAGTCCACACTTTGTTCTCATACATGGATCCTATCTCAGATTTCATGGCCTCAAGCCATTTGTCGGAATCCGGGCTTATCATAGCTTCTTCATAGTTCGTAGGTTCGCCGTTGTCTAACAACATAACTTCCAGAACAGGATTACCGTACCACTCTGGTGCGGAACGTACTCTGGTTGACCTACGAAGTTCAGTAGTAATTTGATCTGAAGTTTCATGATCTTTATCATTATCTTCCTCTCTTATTGGTGTAGGCATCACGGGAACGGTTTTCTCTGATGAGCTACTTTCCAATTCGAGAGAAGGTACAATTACCTCATCAAGTTCTACTTTCCTCCCACTCACTTCTTTCGAGAGAAACTCCTTCTCTAGAAAGGACGCATTCTTGGCAACAAAGACCTTGCCTTCGGATCTGTGGTAGAAGGTGTACCCAATTGTTTCTTTAGGGTATCCTATGAAGACGCACTTCTCCGCTTTGGGTTCGAGCTTATGAGGTTGAAGCTTTTTCACATAAGCATCGCATCTCCAAACTTTAAGAAACGACAGCTTAGGTTTCTTGCCAAACCATAGTTCATATGGTGTCGTCTCAACGGATTTAGACGGTGCCCTATTTAACGTGAATGCAGCTATCTATAATGCATAACCCCAAAACGATAGTGGCAAATCGGTAAGAGACATCATAGAACGCACCATATCCAATAAAGTACGGTTACAATGTTCGGACACACCATTACGCTGTGGTGTTCCAGGTGGCATGAGTTGTGAAACAATTCCACATTTTCTTAAGTGAAGGCCAAACTCGTAACTCAAATATTCGCCTCCGCGATCAGATCGTAGAAACTTTATTTTCTTGTTACGATGATTCTCTACTTCACTCTGAAATTCTTTGAACTTTTCAAATGTTTCAGACTTGTGTTTCATCAAGTAGATGTACCCATATCTACTCAAATCATCTGTGAAGGTTAGAAAATAACGATACCCGCCGCGTGCTTCAACATTCATCGGACCGCATACATCGATATGTATTATTTCCAACAAATCAGTAGCTCGCTCCATTGTTCCAGAGAACGGAGTTTTAGTCATCTTGCCCATGAGGCATGGTTCGCAAGTATCAAATGATTCATAATCAAGAGATTCCAAAAGTCCATCCGCATGGAGTTTCTTCATGCGCTTTACACCAATATGACCTAAACGGCAGTGCCACAAGTATGTTGCACTATCATTATCAACTTTGCATCTTTTGGCATCAATATTATGAATATGTGTATTACTACGATCGAGATTCAACAAGAATAGACCATTCACAAAAGGTGCGTGACCATAAAAGATGTTACTCATATAAATAGAACAACCATTATTCTCTGACTTAAATGAATAACCGTCTCGCAATAAACAAGATCCAGATATAATGTTCATGCTCAACGCTGGCTCATGATGCCACTGTTGGGGAACGTTGCATGGAAAACAAAAAAAATTCTACGCACACGCAAGATCTATCCATGGAGATGCATAGCTATGAGAGGGGGAGTGTGTCTACGTACCCTCGTAGACCGTAAGTGGAAGCGTTAGAACAACGCGGTTGATGTCGTCGAACAACTTCACGATCCAACTGACCGAGTACCGAACGTACGGCACCTCCGCGTTCAGCACACGTTCAGCTCGATGAAGTCCTCGACTTCTTGATCCAGCAAGACGGCGAGGTAGTGGATGAGTTCTGGCAGCACGACGGCGTCATGACGGTGATGGTGATGCTATCTCCGCAGGGCTTCGCCCAAGCACTGCGAAAATATGACCGAGGGACGAAACTGTGGAGGGGGGCGCCGCACACGGCTAAGACAATGTTCTATCTCTTCTTTGGGGCGCCCCCTCTCCTCTATTTATATATGTGTAGGGGCTTGGAGTAGAAGGAATAGTGCCACGTGAACAGTAACCGTGAATAGTACACACGTGGACTTGGACTCCAAAGTCCAATCCTATTCCTACTAGGACTCTCCCTTTTTTCCTTCCCTAGCTGCGTGGGCTTTTGAGGACTTGGTGCGCCTGGCCCAATAAGGCCAGGGCGCCTCCCCTTAGCCCATGCCAGCCCTTGGGACGTGGTGGACCCACTTGTGAACTTCCGGACCCCTCCGGAATCCTCCGGAACCTTCTGGAAGCTTCCCGGTACAATACCGAAAAAACTACACTTTTATCGGAACCCAAAATATGACTTCCCATATATAAATCTTTACCTCTCGACCATTCCGAGACTCCTCGTGACGTCCGGGATCTCATCCGGGACTCCGAACAATATTCGGTTACCAATTCACATAACTCATATAACACTATATCGTCAACGAACGTTAAGCGTGCGGACCCTACGGGTTCGGGATTGATGTAGACATGACTGAGACGCCTCTCCGGTCAATAACCAATAGCGGAACCTGGATGCTCATATTGGTTCCTACATATTCCACGAAGATCTTATCGGTCGAACCGCAATGACAACATACGTAATTCCCTTTGTCCGTCGGTATGTTATTTGCCCGAGATTCGATCGTCGGTATCTCCATACATAGTTCAATCTCGTTACCGGCAAGTCTCTTTACTCGTTCCATAATACATCATCCCGTAACTAACTCCTTAGTCACTTTGCTTGCACGCTTCTTATGATGTGCATTACCGAGAGGGCCCAGAGATACCTCTCCGAAACTCGGAGTGATAAAACCCAGTCTCGATCCATGCCAACTCAACGGACACCTTCGGAGATACCTGTAGAGCATCTTTATGATCACCCAGTTACGTTGTGATGTTTGATAGCACACAAGGTATTCCTCTAGTATCCGGGAGTTGCATGATCTCATGGTCTGAGGAACATGTATTTGACATTCAAGAAAGCAGTAGCAATAAACAGAACGATCATATGCTAAGCTAACGGATGGGTCTTGTCCATCACATCATTCTACTAATGATGTGATCCCATTATCAAATGACAACACATGTCTATGGTTAGGAAACCTTAACCATCTTTAATCAACGAGCTAGTCTAGTAGAGGCTCACTAGGGACACGGTATTTGTTTACGTATTCACACATGTATTTAAGTTTCCGGTCAATAAAATTCTAGCATGAATAATAAACCTTTATCATGAACAAGGAAATATAAAATAATAACAACTTTATTATTGCCTCTAGGGCATATTTCCATCACTGATCCGTACCGACTCGTAGTGCAGCGGAAGAAGAGTCGGTGTAGATCGTCGGTGCAGATCCCTGCAGCTAGGATTTACAACCTCCCAATCGCAAGGATGTACTCCCTCGCCGGACAGCCCTTCGGGAGGCGGTCGGACAGTCCCTCGGATGATGTCACGGACAGCCCTTCGGGAGGACCCTCGAAACTCGAACCGAAACTCGGACAGCCCTTCGGGAGGACACTCGAACAGCCCCTCGGGCAAAATATCAGAACTATGACCTCTCTATGGGGTTGCACACATACGGTGTCAGCTATCCGGCAGGGCTTCGCCGTCCAGAGCTAGTTCCTGCCGGAACCCAGACAGCCTTTCGGCTAGACGAAACTATTTCGCTGGGAGGGAGAGAGAAGCCAGACAAGTCAAATGGCATGTGTATGAGAGCAAGGATGAGTTTTGGGGCAGCCCCCTCACCTCTATTTATAGGAAAGCCAAGGGGTAAAGTGGGCATTCAAAAATACCAAAAGTACCCCCACTTTATGTCATTACATAAAAGAATAAAGCAAAAAGGGGTGCCATGTGGAGCTCCAAGGAGCTCCACCTCCCTTGGCCGGCCACCCCTTGGGGGCCCCCCCATGAGGGGATTCCTTGGCCCCCAAGCTCTTCTAGAAGCCTTTTGGGAAATATCCCAAAAGGTGCTTTCCAAAAAATATCCATAAAGCACTTTCACTATTCATGAAGACATTTTTCTGCGTCCGATAAATCCCAAATTATTTCTGTGTGCCTAGAATAATTCCAGAACCCACTAAAACAATTTTGAACGCATTCCGAAACAATTCCGGAACAATGTTTCTTCAGCGAAAAGCAACCAAATCGGTTCCGGCAGCTCCGAAACATTTCCGGTTTTTATCCCGGAAAATTCTCAGAAGTTTCCAGAACACTTCTGGCATTCTCCAAGAATTTCCAGGCGTGTGCCGGAACCAATATGACTTAATGGAATACCCTGAAACAACTTTTCATTTTTACCGGAACTATTCCGGTGTTCTCTCCGGGACGTTTCCGTTTCGTCCAAAACTTTTTCGGTGATTTTCTCTCAGACTCCCCGTCTAGTATTCAGCAGATAGATGATCCTTAAGCGTGTGACCCTATAGGTTCGGTGAAGTATAGACATGTCTCGGAACACTTTCCGATCAATGATCAACATCGGAGCCGTGGACACCCATATTGACCCCTATACCCACACGAATGAATATTCGAGTGAACCTCCAGTTGCCGTGTGCTATTCCTGTTGCTTCGTGATATATTACAAATACCCGAGGTGAGATTTATTGCATCCCCGTGAATCAACAACTTGTCCACCATGCAAGTTACCTCGTTACGGTTTTGTTCTCTTTTCTCGTTTCCGTGTTCCGGCATCCCAGTGATCAAATCACAATGTGTTTGGCCAGACGATGATGGATACCGTAACACCGAAAGGGCCCGAGAATATCTCTCCATCGTCGGAGGAGCAAATCCCAATCTTGGTCTATCTCGTTACTTGTCATACGTTTAACAAACCCCAAAGTTCACGAAGCAAGTACGAAGGAACTCTATACTCTCATGGTCTAAGGAATTATGCAAACATTAACTATCTCTGTGTTATTTACCATTAACTTGTGATGAATGTATCTCATAGCATAACATCAATTCGGGTCGATTCAACACAAGTGTTCTACTAACATTGTGCCCTCAAAATTGCCGGCATAGACATGCCCATGATCAGGAAAACAGGATCATCATGCAATACTTGAGCCAGTCTTAGAGGCAAGACTAGAAATACATTTTACCGTTTATTATACCACACGTGCACATGAGTTTCCCTCCGAGCCTCGTGGATATTGCAGACTCGAGAATCATTGCAGTTATAGCATGGAACATAAACATTCATTACAAACTCGGAGATACAAAATAACTGTTATTACTGCCTCTAGGGCATATCTCCTACAGACTCCCACTTGCACTAGAGTCATAATCCAGTTACATGGCTTCCCTAACACCAATGGCAATCCGGTGCTGCTCATGCTTTGCTCGTGGTAGAGGCTTTGTCATCGGGTCTAACATGTTCAGATCCGTGTGAACTTTGCGTACTTTCACTAAACCCTCTTCGACATGATGTCGAATGAGTTTATATTTGCGTTCAATATGTCTTGTTTTATGGTGCGAACTTGGCTCCCTTGCCTGAGCCACGGCGCCACTATTATCACAATAGATCTCCACCGGGTCCAGAGCACTTGGAACCACACCAAGGTCTTCAAGAAATTGCTTGATCCATACCGCCTCCTTGGAGGCTTCTGAAGCAGCAACATATTCTGCCTCCATCGTAGAATCCGCTACAGTCTTTTGTTTGGAACTTTTCCAATCAACTGCGCCGCCGTTCAATATGAAAACATAGCCTGACTGAGATTTGAAGTCATCTGGGTCAGTCAAGAAGCCTGCATCAGTGTAACCACTTACAATGAGCTCTTCATCACCTCCGTACACAAGGAGTAAATCCTTGGTCCTTCTGAGGTACTTAAGAATACCCTTGACTGCGGCCTAGTGTTCCAATCCTGGATCACTTTGGTACCGGCTGCTAACACTTAGCGCATAGGAAACGTCCGGTCTTGTACATAGCATGGCATACATAATAGAACCAACTGCCGAGGCATATGGAACATCATTCATTTGTACTCGCTCATCGAGAGTCCGAGGACACTGATTCTTGCAAAGCACTGTGCCAGGTCACATGGGGAGTAGGCCTTTCTAGGAGTTCTCCATGTTGAACCTTTTCAACACCTTGTCAATGTACGTGCTTTGGCTAAGCGCTATCAGGCGTTTTGATCTATCTTTACAGATTCTAATGCCCAATACATATGCCGCTTCGCCTAAGCCTTTCATTGAAAAACTCTTTTTCAATGAGTCTTTTATTTCGTTAAGAAAATTCACGTCATTTCCAATCAACAATATATCATCCACATACAAGATTAGAAATGCTTTTGCGCTCCCACTAAACTTCTTGTAAACACAAGATTCTTCGTCATTCCTGATGAAGCCAAACTGTTTGACCACTTTATCAAAACGAATGTTCCAGCTCCTTGACGCTTGCTTCATACCATAAATGGCTTTCTGAAGTTTGCATACCTTTCCAGCATCCTTATGAATGACAAAACCTTCTGGCTGTATCATGTATACATCCTCTTTGAGGTTTCCATTTAGGAAAGCCGTTTTGACGTCCATCTGCCATATTTCATAATCGAAATAAGCAGCAATTGCTAGTAATATCCGAACAGACCTAAGCATAGCTACGGGCGAGAAAGTCTCGTCGTAGTCCACTCCTGGAACTTGCATGAACCCTTTCGCGACAAGTCTAGCTTTGTGGATAGTAATGTTACCATCCGCGTCCGTCTTTCTTTTGAAAATCCATTTACAACCAATGGGCTTTACGCCTTCTGGAAGTTCTTCCAAGTTCCAAACTTGGTTTTCGTACATGGATTCCATTTCGGATTTCATGGCTTTGTGCCATTCCTTTGAGTTGGGCCCCACCATCGCTTCCTTGTAGTGCGCAGGTTCATCGTCTTCAAGAATGAAGATTTCGTTATGAAACCACTCAGGTGGCTGGATAGCCCTACCTGATCTGCGCGGTTCAGTTAGAACATTGTCTGAAGTTTCCGCATCACATGCGACAACTTCCGGCTCGGTTGTAGGGATAATTAGCGGAATTTCTTCCGGTTCCTTAGCCATATCAACGGTCGCCGAAGATTCACTAATCTCATTAAGTTGCACTGTCCTCCCACTTGGTTCTTTAGCGAGAAATTCTTTCTCGAGAAAGTGTCCAACCTTTGCGACAAACACTTTGCCCTCGGATTGGTTGTAGAAGGAATACCCAATGGTGTTTTTGGGATAACCTACAAAGTAACATTTGTCTGATCTGGGATCGAGTTTTCTTGGCTGTAAACGCTTTATGTATGCCTCACAACCCCAAATTTTAAGATGCGACACACTAAGAATCTTCCCATGCCACATCTCATGTGGTGTCGTCTTAACAGACTTAGACGGTGCTCTGTTTAGTGTGTGAGCGGCAGTATCAAGTGCGTGACCCCAAAAAGATATCGGTAGATCTGTAAGAGACATCATCGACCTTACCATGTCTAACAGGGTTCGGTTACGTCGTTCCGACACTCCGTTTCTCTGTGGAGTTCCGGGAGGCGTAAGCTGTGAAACGATTCCACGGTCACTCAGATGTTGGCCAAACTCATGACTAAGATATTCGCCTACGCGGTCAGACCACAGAAACTTAATCTTTTTGTCACGATGATTTTCTACCTCATTCTGAAATTCTTTGAACTTTTCAAAGGTTTCCGACTTGTGCTTCATCAAGTAGATATATCCATACCTACTTAAATCATCAGTAAAAGTCACAAAGTAAAAATACCCACCCCTTGCGGCTGTGTTCATCGGACCACATACATCACTATGTATTATTTCCAATAATTCACCCGCCCGTTCAGGATGACCCGTGAACGGCGTCTTGGTCATTTTTCCCATTAGACAAGCTTCACATGTGTCAAATGATTCAAAATCAAAAGACGGTAAAACTCCATCTTTATGGAGTCTTTGCATGCGTTTCTTTCCGATGTGGCCAAGGCGATAGTACCACAAGTAAGTGGTGGTGGTATCAGCCTTCTTAAGGCGTTTAGCATTCACGTTAAAGACATCATTTCCACATTCAAGATTTAGTATGAAAAGGCCCCCAACAATGGGTGCAAATCCATAAAACATATCCTTACAATAAAGTGAACAACCATTGTTCTCAGACTTGTATGAATACCCATCGTGTACTAAACATGATCCGGAGATAATGTTTCTACACAATAGTGGAACAAAATAACAGTTATTTAGTTCTAAGATAAATTCTGAAGGGAGACGTAGAGGCATAATGCCGACGGTTGAGCGGCGATCCCATTGCCGTTCCCGACGCGCATCACGACTTCATTCTTTGCTAACTTGCGCACCTTCTAAAGTCCCTGTATCGAGTTGCAAATGTGAGCAACCGATCCGGTATCAAATACCCAAGACTTAGAATTTTCGCTAGCAAGCAAAACGTCAATGACATTAACTTGTATAACAATTATACCTTTTCCGGTTTTCCCGGACTTCTTATCTTCCAGATACTTCTTGCAGTTTCTCTTCCAGTGTCCTGTGCCCTTGCAGTAGAAGCACTCAGTTTCATTCTTGGCTCCGCCCTTAGAGTTGCTTTGGGATGCGGTCTTACCGGCGCCTTTGCTCTTCTTTGGCTTGCCTTTCTTTTTGAAACTGGCGGTTTTATTCACAAGCAACACTTGCTTGCAACTTTTCCGCAGTTTTCAGCATGGCGAGCACCTCTTCCGGTGTTTTCTCCATCCCACTCATGTTGTAGTTCATGACAAAACCGTCGTAAGATGGGGGGAGTGAAGAAAGCATCATGTCCATCATATGGCCAGGCGGAATTGGAAATTCCAGGGTTTTAAGCCTTTCAGCATAGCCAATCATTTTGAATACGTGTTCGCCTGCTGAACTGCCCTCAGCCATCTTGCAATCCATCACGGCCTTCATGATATCAAATCATTCAGACCGTGCGGTTTCCTTGTACAGAGCATCCAATTCCTGGATCATATCACGGGGTTTATGGAATTCAAAACGTTTTTGAAGCCCTGCACTCATGCAAGCTAACATGAGGCACTGCACTAAGTTATGATCATCATCCTTAGTGGCCTAGACATTTTGTTCATCTTCCGGGGCATCCGTCGCCGGTTTAGCTGGAAGAGCATTTTCAAGCACATACATTTTCTTAGCGCTCTTGAGGACAATCCTCAGGTTACGGACCCAGTCCGCATAGTTGTTTCCAGTCGCAGCTAACTTCTCTTTCTCTAACATCGGGCCTAAGTTGAACGCGGTGTTGCGAGCCATTTGATCTACAGCGGAAAACACAAGTTTCACTTAGACTTTGTTCATAATGATTTTGGCACTAGTGAATAAACAATTTTATTCTAAAGTGCGCTCCCACTCAAATCAATATCTCTCAAAATTGATTATTAGTGATTCAAGATCCAAATTTCAATTCAACGTCAAGGATGCATCCATCTCAAGTGACGAGAATTTCATTTGGTAGGCCAACTTGCCAATCACATCTCTATGTGACTCTTGTTCACCTTTCGATGCGTGTGTTCCGAGCTCATGACTTTCATGCCTGAACGTCAAGACAACCAAGTGATCTCGCTGCGAGGTCTCAACTCACCCGCCTCACACTTCTCTAATCGTTCGTACCCATGCATCCATGTGATACCCTAAAGAGATAGGTGCCGTGACGGTGCTACACTTGGGAGAACACTAACTACTTGATATTTTAAGTGAGAGATCACCCTAATAAAAAGCGACCACCGCGCAATCAAAAGGGTGCATCATAAGGGATAAACATCTCAAGCAATTCATAATTAGCATGATATGGTATAGCCCCTTCTGACGGAGAAGTCAAGCATTTCTTCGTCTTTGGCATTTGCGTCGGAGTTCACCTTCGCGAAGATTGCCACCACCTTGTCGATGCATCAGATAATATTGCTATCTCTATAGCTAATAAAATAAGTGCATTACATAAGGTTGACACGCAGGTCATTAAAGTGACAATCATATGGCTCCAGCCATCATGCCAAATCATGACACACAGGTCATGTTAATGAATTTACATCACATAGTCATCTCATACATAATCGAATTAATATGAGCATTGCTATACCACATCACATGCACATCCTGCAAAACCAAGTTAGACGCCTCTAATCGGTTTATGCAAAATTTTATTTTACGTGGCTTCTAAGGTTTTGACTTAAACCGCAGCCACCAACGTTTTATCATCAAGCATGATTATTCAAGTCGCTAGATTAACATCTCGGGGAGTATGAAACACGAGATAATTAAATCTCGAGCCCCATACTAAACTTCGTCATACGCATGACCCCCGTGCAGATCATATCTGCAATGCCCTTTCATCTGCGAATTTCACCTTTCTTTTGACTATGGCGGAACCCAAAGAACTGATAGCACTTCGTTGATCAATCAGGATCGCGGATTGCCAGAACTTTGTGAAATTCCACCATGCTGTCTCGAGATCAGAAATACGCAAATTCTAGGGAAGCAACAAGAACATCGGGTAACAGATTTCATCTGCAACCCGCATAAATAATTTTCAGCAATAGATCTCATCTACTCCAAAATTATATTATGCAATACCCATACATCTTCATGTATTCTAGATCGCAACCTGCATCTACGCATAGCACGGCTTTGGATGCCACTGTAGGGGAACGCGATAGAAAACAAAAAAATTCGGTACAGCGAGCACGCCCAGGATCACTATGAAGACTGCATACAAGGTTTGATCTGATCCGTACCGACTCGTAGCGCAGCGGAAGAAGAGTCGGTGCAGATCCCTGCAGCTAGGATTTACAACCTCCCAACCGCAAGGATGTACACCCTCGCCGGACAGCCCTTCGGGAGGCGGTCAGACAGTCCCTCGGACGATGTCACGGACAGCCCTTCGGGAGGACCCTCGAAACTCGAACCGAAACTCGGACAGCCCTTCGGGAGGACACTCGAATAGCCTCTCGGGCAAAAGATCAGAACTATGACCTCTCTACGGGGTTGCACACATACGGTGTCAGCTATCCGGCAGGGCTTCGCCGTCGAGAGCTAGTTCCTGCCGGAACCCAGACAGCCTTTCGGCTCTACGAAACTATTTCGCTGGGAGGGAGAGAGAAGCTAGACAAGTCAAATGGCATGTGTATGAGAGCAAGGATGATTTTTGGGGCAGCCCCCTCACCTCTATTTATAGGAAAGCCAAGGGGTAAAGTGGGCATTCAAAAATACCAAAAGTACCCCCACTTTATGTCATTACATAAAAGAATAAAGCAAAAAGGGGTGCCATGTGGAGCTCCAAGGAGCTCCACCTCCCTTGGCCGGCCACCCCTTGGGGGCCCCCCATGAGGGGCTTCCTTGGCCCCCAAGCTCTTCTAGAAGCCTTTTGGGAAATATCCCAAAAGGTGCTTTCCAAAAAATATCCATAAAGCACTTTCACTATTCACGAAGACATTTTTCTGCGTCCGATAAATCCCAAATTATTTCTGTGTGCCTAGAATAATTCCAGTACCCACTAAAACAATTTTGAACGCATTCCAAAACAATTCCGGAACAATGTTTCTTCAGCGAAAAGCAACCAAATCGGTTCCGGCAGCTCCGGAACATTTCCGGTTTTTATCCCGGAAAATTCTCAGAAGTTTCCAGAACACTTCTAGCATTCTCCAAGAATTTCCAGGCATGTGCCGGAACCAATATGACTTAATGGGATACCCTGAAACAACTTTTCAGTTTTACCGGAACTATTCCGGTGTTCTCTCCGGAACGTTTCCGTTTCGTCCGAAACTTTTTCGGTGATTTTCTCTCAGACTCCCCGTCTAGTATTCGGCAGATAGATGACCCTTAAGCATGTGACCCTATAGGTTCGATGAAGTATAGACATGTCCCGGAACACTTTCCGATCAATGATCAACATCGGAGCCGTGGACACCCATATTGACCCCTATGCCCACACGAATGAATATTCGAGTGAACCTCCAGTTGCCGTGTGCTATTCCTGTTGCTTTGCGATATATTACAAATACCCGAGGTGAGATTTATTGCATCCCCGTGAATCAACAACTTGTCCACCATGCAAGTTACCTCGTTACGGTTTTGTTCTCTTTTCTCGTTTCCGTGTTCCGGCATCCCAGTGATCAAATCACAATGTATCTGGCCAGACGATGATGGATACCGTAACACCGAGAGGGCCCGAGAATATCTCTCCATCGTCAGAGGAGCAAATCCCAATCTTGAGCTATCTCATTACTTGGCATACTTTTCTGTGAACCCGTAAGCCGCCGTAATAGCCACCCATTTACGGATGACGTTTAACAAACCCCAAAGTTCACGAAGCAAGTACGAAGGAACTCGAAACTCTCATGGTCTAAGGAATTATGCAAACATTAACTATCTCTGTGTTATTTACCATTAACTTGTGACGAATGTATCTCATAGCATAACATCAATTCGGGTCGATTCAACACAAGTGTTCTACTAACATTGTGCCCTCAAAATTGCCGGCATAGACATGCCCATGATCAGGAAAACAGGATCATCATGCAATACTTGAGCCAGTCTTAGAGGCAAGACTAGGAATACATTTTACCGTTTATTATACCACACGTGCACATGAGTTTCCCTCCGAGCCTCGTGGATATTGCAGACTCGAGAATCATTGCAGTTATAGGATGGAACATTAACATTCATTACAAACTCGGAGATACAAAATAACTGTTATTACTGCCTCTAGGGCATATCTCCTACAGGTCGGGCTGGCTTGCGTAAGTTCTTCTGGGAGGCATGGACTCAAGGGCCTCATCCTCCAATTCTGGGAGTAGGCGTCGCCGTGGGTAACTCTTGTATTGACCCTGACGTTGATTGTCAAGGCCCTCTTCAGCAGCTAAGACCATCGTCCATCTGTCGCTGAGCGTATTTTGTTCCGCTTTTAACTGCCGTTGCTTCCTCTTCAAGCTTCGGGCGGTGGCGATGAGTTGCCGTTTGAATTTCTCTTGCTCCAGTGGGTCCTCTGGGACGATGAAGTCTTCGAGTCCGAGGCTATCCTCCTCTTCGGACGGAGGGAGGTAATTGCTGTCCTCGGAATCCTCGAGGTCCTCGGGGTTACCCTGGTCTTCATGCCCTTCAGGGGCGTCGTGGTGCTGCTCGGGGGTGTTGTTGCCGAGCTCCCCCATGTTATCCGGAGTGTCGTTCTCTCCGGTGCCGTTTGTGTCTGTGTTGTTTTCCTTGCCCTTTCCTCGCCCTCTGGCTCGCCGTCGTCGGCATTTGGGCGGTTCCTCGGCGGGGCCGTCGCCGTCCTTCATAGTCGTGTCGCCGTCCTTCTTGGGGGTATCGACCATGTAAACGTCGTAGGTGGAGGTGGCGGTCCACTTTCTGGTGTTGGAAGTGGCAAGGGAAGGAGCCATATAGGGCGGGACGTCGATATCTTCGTCCATGTCATCAGCCTCCTCGGAGGCGTAGTCCAGCATGTCGGTTAAGTCTACGAAAGTGGCTACCAAGTGGGTGGTGGGTGGGACGCAAAATTCCCCACGGCTGGCCTCCTGTCCGACCTGCTTCTGGTCCGAGGACGGGCCATCCGCGATATTCATCCTCTGGATCCGATCTAACATCTCGCTTAAAAGCGAGAGGTCAACCGGATTCACGTTCGGGCATCCGTCAGAGTTGAGCTCCGGTGCGCCAATACTGTGAATGTGTTCGGCCAAGGGAGACCCTTGGTTTTCTGGCGCTGGGGTTGGATCTGAACTCAAGGCCAGATTCGAACTGAGGCCCGGCCCGGGGACAGGGACGGGGAGGGAATCCGAGGTCGAGGCCTCGGGATTGGTAGGCTCCTCGGGTAAAGGCGAGAACCCAGTAAAGACCAGATCGCCTCGAGCATCGACGACGTACTCAAGGCTGCCGAACTTGATTTCCTGCTCAGGGGCGAAGCTGCCGACCCGGTCAAGGTGACCGGTCGGATCGGCGTGCAGCACAATGCTGCCGAACGCGAAGAGTTGTTCGGGGACGAAGATGTCCCCGCTGTGGATTCCATCGCTGATGAGAAGGCGAGCCATTGATCCTTGGTGACCCACGGCGGAACTCTCAATGAAAGCACCAATGTCGGTACCAAAACCGGCAGATCTCGGGTAGGGGATCCGAACTATGCATCAAGGAATCAATGGGTAACAGAGAACGTAGAGACGGCGATTTACCCAGGTTCGGGCCCTCTCGAAGAGGTAATACCCTACGTCCTGCTAGATTGTATTGATGTGATTGTATGAAGGTTACAGAGTTGATCTACCTCGAGATCGGATGGGCTAAACCCTAGGCAATGGATATGATGATCCTCTACGGACTAAACCTTCTGGTTTATATAGACACCAGAAGGTCCTAGGGTTACATATGGTCGGTTACCATCAGGGGATAAACATGCCGGTCACGCCAATTATTCCTTGGAGGAGACGCCAAGTCTTCGGAGGTTTCCTTCTGATACACGGGGTCGCCCACAATCCGGCCTTCCATCGACGAGTAGAGAGCGGCCCACCAGCCGGGCCTACGAGAGATAGGCCGGTAGCCCGAGTACCCCCTAGTCCGGGACACCCTCATATATCTAGTAGTGGTGTTGAACTATGTAATAGTGATGATCTATGTAGTAGTGTTGAACTATGTAGTAGTGATGATCTATGTAGTGGTGATGAACTATGTAGTACTGATGATCTATGTAGTACTAGTGTTGAAGTGATGACGTATGTACTAGTGCTGAACTATTTGCTCATTTAGTGGTGATCTATGTAGTAGTAGTGTTGAAGTGATGACTGTTGTAGTAGTAGACTTCTGATGTTTGTTGGCGAACTTAAAGACTAGTTATCGGCTTTGTGTGTTGACTTTCAATCTGATGTGGCTCCCACTTGATAGATGAGAGAGATGTTTCTCGAAGGAAGGATCCCGACTGTTGTCCCTGGAGGTCATTTCTCCTCATCTCCTTCTCAAAGACCTTGTAACGCAGAAGGAGATGTGGTGAAACGACCATCATCGACAGTCTAACTACCAGATAGAGTGTGTCCACCATATATACAAACACTTCAGAGATGTTCTGTGATGAATGATACCGACTGTTGTCGTAGGGGGTCGTTCCGCTCCATCTGCTCCTCTGAGACCTTGGTAAACCTTGGTAACGCACGAGGACTGATTGGGCGGAACGACCATCATCGATAGTCGAAATACCAGATAGAGAGAGTGTGTGCACCATATATACAACCAGTTGAGAGATGAAAGTTGTCAAAGGAAGCCTCGACGGACTGAAAGTCAACCCACATGCCAAATAAACTAGTCTTTTAGGATTGACTTCATGTTATTTTAGGAGCTCGTGCAGCCGTAGATAGCTTGATGGCCACCCTTGCCGTGGTCGGTGCACCGACGACCCCTTGATGGAGTCGACGGAGAGCCAATGTGTCCACGCATCAGATCTTAATGTATGTTGATTGTGAGCTTAATGTCGAAGTCAATCATCCTTCATTCCTAACACATAGCGGTTTCGCTACGATGGAAGAAGAGAATCATTCACAACATAATGGCTTTCGAGTTCTTTACTATCTTACTCCCTAATTTGAGAGTAGGATAGTAATGAACTCAAAAGTCATTATGTTCGGAATGGTTGTCTTTTTCTTCCATCTTGGGAAAACCCCAGTGTGACAGGAATGCAGAATGTTTGACTTCAAGATGGCCTAATATGCAATTTGCACTTCCAATTCTTGTTCTTCCCAGGCAGTTTGGGTGTGATAGTAGTATTTTCACATGGGAAGTGATTGAGAGCATAATCCTATTATGCTCTCAATCACTTTCCATGTGAAGATACAAGTATCACTCCAGCTACCCCGGAAGAACAAGAATTGCAAGTTCCGGTATTCGCATGTCAGGGATGGAAGAAGATAAGAATTCATAACTTGACGGCTTTCGGGTTCTTTACTAAAGAACTCGAAAGGCATGAAGTTATGCATGGCTCTCTTCTTTCATCCGAGCAACCCCCTTTGTAGCAGATATGCTGATTGTTTGACTTCAAGCATGGCCTGAACAAGAATTTGCACTTCCAATTATTGTTCTTGCTAGGCAGTTGGAGTGTGATATTTGTAGCTTCACATGGGACGTGTTTGAGAGCATAATCCTTGGGTATTCCCTAATTGGAAAAAGTGGACAATGTGATGGTGATACTGTTAAGCTAGTTATATCTGATAGCTGAAGCAGTAAGGAGTCAAGAAGTCACTGACTTCTTGACCCATAGTGCTTCAGTGATCAGATATAACTAGATTAGTAGTATCATAATTACATTGTCCATTTTTTTAATTAGGTAATACCCACTGTTCAAAAATTCATCCGATTAATCAGTTAATTGGCCAGTTAATCGCTACTCATTGGGTGGCCGAATCGAATAACACATATTCATTGCGTTAACTTGTCGGGCCGATTAAATGGTCTGTTAGACCGATTAAATGGTCTGCTGACCGATTAATCGGTTGTTAGGCCGATTAATCGTTGTTGCTCCACTAACTCATGGGTAAACAAAGCCCTATTATTTGGCCCATAACCCCTCCCAGCCCCTCCTGCTCCTAAAGAACTATGGATTATCCATCCACCAAACCCCTCCCACTCTTCCCACCCCCTCGCGACCTAGAAGACAGCTGGCCAGTCCCTTGTCGGTGCGCCGCCACTTCCCCTCCTTCCCTGTGTGTCGCCGCTTTCTTTTCTCCCTTTGCGGGACGCTACTTCCACTCCTCCTTCGCGACCTGCCACCTCCGACAATGGACCTGTTCAGATGCCCTGCGTGATCGCCATCACCTTTCTTGTATTTGTCATCGCTGCATGGCCGCCATCTCTCATGGTTGCGTCCGAGGAAATCAGCAAAAAGTGTTGTTGTGAATATGTTTGTTGATGATTATTACGCCCACAGGGATGAATTTTGTTCTATACATATTTGTCATCAATTGAGAAAATAAAATGGTGCCATTTGCTTCATATTTGCATTGTAGATTTTTTTTCTCCTTACAAAATTTGCTTCTATTGAGTTTGAAATTATACCGATTAATGGTCGACCGACTAATCCAGTTAATAGGCCGATTGAGCGATTAATCACTACTCCCAAGCTGAACGAGCAGCTACCAGTTAACGATTTCTTGAACAGTGGTAATACCCAAGGTTTATGCTCTCAATCACTCTCCATGTGAAGATACAAATATCATACTCCAACTATCTCGGAAGAACAAGAATTGCAAGTTCTGGTATTCGCATATCAGGGATGGAAGAAGATAACAATTCATAACTTGATGACTCTCTTCTTTTATGATACCTTGGTAACGCACCATGAACTCTCCCAGCTCGACCATCACCGAAAGTTGAAATAGCATTGAGAGTTGTAAGAGATGTTCCTGAATGAAAGAAATCAACTTTTGACGTTGACGGTCAGTCTGGGCGAGTTCATCCTATGATACCTTGGTAACGCACGATGAGCTCGCCCAGCTTGACCATCACCGAAAGTCGAATAGCAGTGAGAGAGTGTCCACCATATATACAACTACCTAAGAGATGAGATTTGTGATTGACTTTTGACGTTGATGGTCAATCTGGGCGAGTTCGTCCTATGATACCTTGGTAACACACGATGAGCTCGCCCAGCTTGACCATCACCGAAAGTCGAATAGCATTGAGAGAGTGTCCACCATGTATACAACCACCTAAGAGATGAGAGTTGTGATCGACTTTTGACGTTGACGGTCGATCTGGGCGAGTTCATCCCGTGATACCTTGGTAACACACGATAAATAGAATAGAAGTACTCCTTGATGTTTGATTTTTATATTATTTTTCATCATGTGTTGAAAGGTGATAGCACCGATCGATCTCGCGGTTATGGCTTCCTGCGATGACTCTGCTTCTGGTAGGGTCGACTCCGCGGTCAAGGAGGAGCACGCTAGCGAGGACCCTTTGGACGCGCTCCTTAAGGCGCACCCCCAGCTCATCCTGCTAAAGCATTTTCAGGATCTATCCAAGAAGAATCCGCGTACTAAGGAGAGCGAGGGCCCGCCACATAAGGAGAGCTTCGACCAGGTGCCATTGACTCCACTCAGCATCATTCCAGATGACGCTTGCTCCTCCACTGTGGGGGATATCCCCACCTCCAACTCCACGATCACTGGCTCCACTGACTACGCCTCAGAGTAGAGGTCCATTCTTGTAGTAGTCTGTTTGATAGCTTGAAGACGATGTAGGGATGTACTTATGTAGATGATGATGTGGACTCGGATGACAACTTCTGATGCTTTTGGTATATGAATCATGAAGCCTTATATTGCTTATATATGTCTCCGTGCATGTGTTTTTCTAACGCTTTGTTATGTGTTGAAATTTTGTTATTCTCCCTTCTGTAGATGAGGTGGTATGTGGTGTACTCAGGTAGACATCCAGGAGTCTATCATTCATGGAAAGCATGCCATGAACAAGTCAATTGTTACAAAGACAATTGCTACAAAGGGTATGATACTAGAGAGGAGGCAGAGCATGCTTAGTCCACGTATTTGCTCCAAGTAGGGAGAAATCAGATCGGGTGGAGGTGGATGAAGAACCTCTTTGTCCTACTTGTGATCTTTCTTAGTTTGATGCTTGTGTGGTCCATGTAACACAAATGGATCACATTAAGGTTTTAGTTACTATTTGAGACTTGTAATGATGCTTTAGTTAGTTTGATGAAGAACTTTAGACTTGTTATGATGCTTTAATTAGTTTCATGAACACTTGGAACTTGTTATGGTGTTTTAGTTAATTTGATGAAGAACATTGACTTGTTATGATTCTTGTGCATTGCCTATGATGTGGTACTGTCTGCGGACAATTTTTTGCTATTTGTATATGTCTTTTGTTGCAGGGCTGATGCAGAAACAAATAAAACAGAACATATGACTTCATCTTTGCCGAGTACACCACTCGGTAAAAGGTGATTGCCAAGAACAAATCTCGGCGAAGATGCCACGTGTCCTCCTCTGGTAGCGTGGTCCGAACTTTGTTGAGTGTATGGACATGGATCTCGACAAACATGGGCAGCTGGGGCTTGCCTGGGCATGGTATCACCGAGTGGGCCTACTCGGCAAAAACTGTACTCGGGAAAGACACGGTTTGCCGAGATTTTCCGGGAAAAACTCGGCAAACAATTGAGGCGACGTGTCTGGCTCCTCGGCTTTCATATTCGCCGAGTACCTGCGCGCAGTACTCGGCAAAGTCGTCCGCCAGGTGGCAGCCGCCGGCTCCGTCCGGCCCGTCAAGCCCCTTTTTTTTGCCGAGTACCCAGTTTAGCGCTGGGCAAAGACTTTGCCGAGTCACCGTCTTCTGGTTCTCGGCAAAGTCAGCTTTGCCTGACTTTGCCGATAGGGTTCAGGCCGAGTACCCTGGGCCAAGAACAATACTCGGCAAAGACTTCGCCTAGTGTGAAGTTGATTTCGCCGAGTTTTTTAGGTACTTGGCAAAATCGGAAATTCCAGTAGTGATTCCATATGTGAAACAAACCTATTCCGCTAGAAAAATGTGAGACAAACCATTTTTTCACTAGAAAAATGTGAAACCAACCTATTTCACTGGAAACATAGTTACCCCAAATATGAAACTGAAATGTCAATTTGTGAAACAGATTATTTGAAAATGTATAACGGTTTATTTTCAAAAGAGAGAAATATGTTATTTCAAAAATGTGAAATTGAAATAGATGTGTTTTTTTGTGAAACAAGCCAGTGAAAAATAAAATATAGGTTATGAAAATGAAAACAATTTGAAACTGAAATGTCAACTTGTGAAACTGATTATTTTGGAATGTGCGAAATATTTTATTGTTAATCTTTTTTGAAATGAGTGAAATATGTTAGTATTATGTGAGTGAAATATGTTTTTATAAAATCTTTTTGAAATGAGTGATATAAGTTATTGTGAAATATTTTTTGGAATGAGTGAAATCTGTTTTGAAATGTGTGAAATCTGTTTTGAAATGAGCGAAATATGTTATTCTGGAATGAGTGAAATATGTTATTATAAAATCTTTTTCTAAATGAGTGAAATATGTTATTATGAAATGAGTGAAATATGTTATTATGACACTTTTTGAAATGGGGAAACATGTTATTATGAAATCTTTGAGTGAAATCAGTGAAATATGTTATCTGAAATGAGTGAAATCTGTGTTGAAATGTATGAAATCTGTTTTGAAATGAGCGAAATATGTTATTTTTTAAATGGGTGAAATATGTTATTCTGAAAATAAGTGAAATATATTATTATAAAATCTCTTTCTAATGAGTGAAATATGTCATTGGGAAATGAGTGAAATATGTTATTGTGAAATTGATTTTTTTTAAACTCGTTCGAAATATATTCAAGGTTGGTCCTGTTTTAAAGGTCTCATCGCCATGAGTTCAAATATAAAAAAATTGAAATCAAAATTTTGCTTTAAGAGATATGAAGGATTTTAAGTTAGCAATGGTCAAATAAATGGATGAATTAGTTTGGGAGATAGAAGAGAGAGAATGGGCAGCACATGCATGCAAGACTACTACATCATCTGAATAAAAGCTGACATTGGTGGTACCTTTGTACCGTATTTGCAGGTTGTATAGATGTCTATTCTCGAAGCAAAATAATTAGCATTTTATATTGCACAGCGCCGCACAAATCTTGAGACTAAAACAAGTGGCTAGGGATCTGTCGGTACCTACCGGTACCGGTCAATTTTCCCCTTTCACTCGCCATGAGGGGCCACGCTATCGCCTTCGTGTCCACTCCACGGAAACTCGCCAGGCTGCCGCCCGTGTTGACGCACCTGTCTGCACACATCGATCCTCTTCATGCCATTGCCGGTGCTGGTTGTGGAGGGCTTGCCGGAAGGGGCTGAGGCCACGTCTGACCTGCCGCCCGACAAGGTTGAGCTGCACAAGAGGGCTATGGATGACCTCGCCGGCTCGCTCACGTCATTCCTCACGGACGCCGTCGCTGCCGGCAGGAGGCCCGACTGGATCATCCTTGACTTCTACTACCACTAGGTCCTGCCATAGTTTTAAATAGCCGGCTATAGCTCCGCTATAGCCCGCTATAGCCTTTTCAGCAGGATGCCGCTAAATGGTCTTATGTATAAATAGCCCGCTATAGTCCGCTATAGCCCGTTATAGCTGATTTGAAGGTCCGTCGCTATTTGGCATAGCCCGCTATTTAAAACATTACCTGCCCATCGCCGACCAATACAAGGTATGTTGTACGCCATCTCCAACTACGCACGTATATGTTGATCATGTGTTTACACCAGATGATATATCGGAGTGCAGGTGCCATGCACCGCGGTCCTGGTCTTGTATTTCGCCTGTATGGCCTTTATTGGGCCGCGGTGGGCGAACGACGCATACCCGCACACGAAGCCAGAGGACATCATTGTGCACCGAAGTGGATCCCCTTCCCATCCACCACCGTCTTCCTCCACGACGAGGCCTGGCGGATACTCGCTGACAACTTCGGTGACAATGCATCAGGCATGTGATAGTCCAAAATATGTAACGATTTTTATAGTTATTTTGTGCCTACACGGTAGGCTTTGTGGAATTTTACCGCGTTCACACACTACTTTTTGTCGGTATTCCCCAGGTAACGTATTTTGGAGTAAATGAAGTTGGAAGAAATCCCAGGAAATTATGGTGGAATCACATTATTCAATGTGATAATCAACTACCATAAAAAGAATGAAGCAAAGGTATAAAGAAGTCCACACGGCGGTTCCAGAGCAAAAGACGGCCTAGCATATGAGCGCGCCCCCTCGTATGCGCGGTCGTATGAAGCGCCAACGCCGCCGCCACGTCCACTACTTTCACCCTGTGAAGTCCGATCAGGGAGTAGACGAACATACGCACAAGAAACGCATCCAGAAGACAGAACCCTAGCCTCCGGAGTAATCCGGAGGAGGGATTGACAAGGAGATCTCCATCTTCACCACCACGTGCAAGGAGACGTCAACATTGTCACCACTGTCATCATTATCATCATCCACATCCATCTCCATCTCATTGTAACATTAGGAACCCTAGTGGATCATCTTGTATGTTACTTTTGTGATTCAATCATGTTACCATCACCATTCCCATGATGCTTGTTGTCTCCATGTGTGAGTAGACCCCTTAGTTCTCGGGGATATGGATGAACCTTGGTATGTATAGCATCTGAAACGTTATATTGGATATGAGTTTCTCTGTTGAATGTTTAGTTTAATAAACTTCGTGAATGTTGCGAAGGGGCCCCACTCAGTATTATCGCCGAAAGGCCACACGGTGCATCACTGTCTTTGTAAAGGTTAGGACATTAAGGTAATTTGAGGCAACAGTAAAAGCCTTGACCTCTCACTTTTGCAATTGATAGGGAAATTACGAAGAACCCTTAGAGAGGCCATGTCCACGGGGCAACCTTTAATTACCGTAGTTGTAACCTGCAGGGGGAGACTATGGTAGTGGCGTGTGTGGCACGAAGTCTACCTAGAGTAGAACATGTTCTGTACCCGGCTCCGCCCAGCATAATCGTCAAGAGTGGCTCAAGTATCCAGACAATATTATGTTGATGCATAGGTTGCGCTAGAAACATACCAATGGGAATTTCAAACTATCTAGAACGCCTTACTCTTCTGTCAGTTCCACTTTTTACTGGTGCTACTGTTTTTACAACTGTTTTATTACATTTTATGTTATTTACTTTCAGTCTGCTCTTCACTAAAACAATTATTTATTTCCGCCCTCACTTTGCCTGGAGTCTACAATTACTTGCAGGCACAAATCTATAATCTATAATACCTAAATAGTTCATCCCCATTATCTTATTTTTCTTGACATGCAGCCTATCCACATCAGCAATCAACATGCAACCTTCCACCTAAGCAAATCTACCACCTCATCAATTCCTTTTTTTTTTGAAGGAAACAAATCGTCTAATTTTTTTTTAACCCCCCCCCCCCCCCCCCCCCCCCCCCGCACTGATTGCCGCCCGTTCCTTTTATTGCCTCTTCCTCGGATGGTTCCTTTCATCTGCCCTCCACCAATAAATCTCTAGCATTCTATTCCTGATTCTTCTCCTCCCTTCTTTGTCTGTGTCACTTTCCAGATTGCGTTGCCGCCGGATGTCATTCTTCTCTGGCCGTAACCACCTAAGATCTGCACGGTGACGTCGTCCCGGAGCCCCATGATCACCGGCCGCAGGTGCTATGCTGGACCAAGCCATACGCCGTGGCGATCAACCCGACCTACCGGCGAGCCATGAGTGCCATAGCCGAAGGTGGGTGCTCCCTTTCCCCTCTATCTGCTCGATCTGAACGGTGTATTTTAGTTAGTGCGGAAGATCTGATTTCCAGTCGAAGTAGCTGGGAAGAGCAAGGGTGCCGGTCCCCCGATGTAGTTTGGCGGCGCTGATGGAGCCATACAAATGCAAGCATCCAGCGCGCACACACACGCATCCTTACACCATGGAATCCAAACTCTTCCTTCTTTCATCTGCATCGGCATAACATGGATCCCCGCCTGTTCACGTGATGACATACATGCTGCATGCACTCTCATCTCCTCCTTGCATCCAACCAAGGGGCCCAGACATGGCAGCACGCAGCCTTTCTTGCATTCTCATGTGATGCATGGCAGCTGGTAAAGTGGCAAGTACTACTGCAGGCCATGCCAAAAGCTACCTAGCTTGCTTTTAGATAGCAATCAGCACCATCCGATCAAGGGGCAGCAACATGTCTGCTAGATCCCAATCAATTAAGGGGCCTCTGTCGCCACGGAAGGGGTAGGAAGATGAGGCCGTTCCCGCCATTTATTTGTCCAGATCTTCACGCCTACATTGTTCCCCTGAAGCCTGATGTGTATTACTCTATATTCACCTTTTTTAGTGATTGGGATGTAGCTCATGGTCATGTACAAACTCTAAGATGTATGCATGTGTTATCTTTTTTTCTTCTTAATATTTTGTGTTTTCACTTTTGAAGGGATTCTGCTCCTATTACAAATAACTCAATAAACATTAGTGCTTTTGTGTTAGGCATTGATCCGGCTCTCTATTCAGTGAAATATTCAGCTTTAGACTCGGCTTGAACATGTTTTCAGTGTAATTCTCATCAAACCATATGTTCTATTTTTTCATGTTAGTGATGCATTCTAAAATCCCCGCAAAAGGGCAACATGTTATAAATTACGCAAATATGGAGATACTCCGATATACTATTTCTCTGACTTTTCACAAAATACCATCAAAGGTTGAAAATTATTCATTGTTTACTTATTTTCACTCCATAATTTTTCGATACCATCAAAGGTTCAAATAAACTTATTTATATTTGTTTTTCATCGCTTACATATTTTTACTCCACAATCTTCCTCACGTATAGTGCTACGAGTTGCCGCAGCAACGCGCGGGGTATCATCTAGTTCACTACAAGAGGCAACGTCTAATTCCTGTGCTCCCTGTGGGATCGATAGTACTCTTACTTCAAAAATTCTACAACTAAACCCTGTGCACTTGCAGGCCATCAAGCTTTTTCTGGCGCCATTGCCAGGGAGCTTAGTGCTTTTGGGCTTTGCTTAAAGTTTGAATTATCTTGTGTTTTAATAGTCTATGCAAGTTGCAGGCAACCATCGTCATACAAGATCAAACTTACCAGGTAGGGGTTGAGATGGTTGCGGGCCCAGCTTGAGGAGAACACTTTATATCCGTTGGCCCCGACCATCTTGTAAGACATATGAGATAAATACTTGGTTACTTGATATGTTGAAAAAGATGACATTCCAAGGTGATGGAACTGAAAGCCCTTATGTGCACGTGCAAGAATTCAAGAGCTTATGTGGTACATTCCAGTTGCACGATTTCACTCATGAAGAAATTAAACTGAAATTATTTCCTTACACTCTCGCTAATGATGCTGCAAAGTGGCTACAAGATCAGCCTACAGGTACCCTAAACGGCTAGAAGAAGTTGTCCTCTGTGTTCTTAGCCTGCTACTATCCTCAAGGTAAACTCTATAAAGTGATATGGAAGATTGGAAGTTTTGGACAACGTCCAGGGGAGCGTTTAGTTGATGCGTATAAAAGGCACCAAAGTATACTCTCTAAATGCCATGATCATTATTACACTCCTCACTTGATTGTGCATTTCTTTTATGGGGGATAGGAATAGAAGAGTAAGCAGGTGTTGGATCTTGCTTCGCATGGATCCTTTATGGATTCTAATATAAGATGCACCATAATGCTGAAAGTTGGTTCCTATGTTCGAAGGAGAAAAAGAAGATTGATCCTGGTTATGATAGTATTAAATTTTTCTCTAAAACTGAGAAGATGAAAAATCTTCGTAAAGAGTTTAACATTGGAACTGACCCTGCTTTACACATCTTGAAATGTTTTTCTGAGTTTTTGCAGCTACCCGATGAAGGATATCTTAGGCACAACAAGACATCTAAGGCAATCCGGATGGTGGAAGCAATAACGAAAAAATTCACTCCGTCCGACAACCGGAAAGAAGCCCATTTCTAGAAGAAAGCAAAAGAGAAGGGTGAATCACTCCCGCCTAAGCATAAGAAGAGTGTCAAGGTTGAACAGTATGGGATTCCACCTCATGCTGATATTGTGAAGGAGCTTGCTACGCCTATATCGGTGGTAAATAAAGAAGTCCACTTAGATCGAGATACCATAGCATATTTGAACTAAAAGTAAAGATACATGTAAACAAATATTGTCATGTTCATTTGGTAGCAAGTCTTACTTTGGATTGTGTGATGCCGGATCACCTGTTAATATTATTCCATACAGTCTTTATGCAAAAAATTATGATGAAATCTCACCACGCACTCTTGAGCCAACTGATGTGGTTATTAAGCTGGCAGACAAGACTGATAGAGCACCTTGTGGCATCATCAAGGATGTCAACATTATTATTGGTTCGCTTATTTATCCTATTGACATTTTTGTCTTGATTATTTCTGAGGACAAAGATTGTCCTATTGTCTTTCGAACCTCTTTTCTAAATGTTGCAGGGTCATACATAAACAAGAAGACAATTTCCATGAAATGGGGAGAAAAAATGATCAAATTTTCTTTCTCAACCATAATGAATCAGCCTTATATGAGGGAATCCCAAGACAAGTAGGAACTAAAAGTGAATCAGCTAGCTGAAATGCATCTGCAGACTCCAGAAGATGAAGTTGAAAGGGTCTTGGTGAAACCCGAATCCTTATTTGAAGATGAAGAGAAAGTGGAAATTGAAATGATAATGGATGCAACTCCAGTGGTTATTCCCCGTCTGAATAAAGTTTATGAGGTTCTTGAAAGAAAGGGGGATGAAGAATAACCCTCGCCTATTATCAAACCCTTACCAAAGGGACTAAGATACGAATTCATGGATAAAACTGAAAAAATTTCTGTTATTATTAACGCTAACCTTTCAGGAAGAGAGAAAGAGAAATTATTATCGGTGTTATCAAGACACCGTAAAGCTTTGAGATATTCAATGAGAGACGTGAAAGGGATAGACCCATCTATTTATTCACATGCTATTTCTATTGAAGAAGGAGCCAAGCCGGTAATCGGAAGTCAAAGAAGGTTGCACCCTTACTACAAGAATGTGGTAAGAAAATAGGTAATTCGCCTCCTTGATGCTGGAGTCATTTATCCAATCTCTGATAATAAATGGGTTAGTCCGGTCCACTGTATTCCTGAAAAAGGAGGAGTTTCTTTGGTAACTAATGAAAATAATGACCTAGTGATACGTCTCAAACATATCTATATATTTTGATTGTTTAATGCTCACTTTTATATGCTTTCTATATCATTTTATATTATTTTTTCTGGGCTAACTTATTAATTTAGTGCCCAGTGCCAGTTCTAGCGTCTGAAGCTTATTCATTTCCTGTGTTAAGAATCACTTCAGCTATTCTCTGTACGAGAAAAATAATATATAAGAGAATCTGTGGTGCATGCACGAGTTGTGTAAAGTCAAATTTTGTTGCTCTTTTTGTTGCAAAAGGCACATTCCTGTAAAAAAATCAGTAATCAAATAATTTGCAGCGTGTATCAACTGATACAAAGGTTAGAAGTTGTACCTCTAAAAAAAGATGTACTTGCTATCTATATATATAGTTGTCAATGTTATTTAGTTTCAACATTCATTATGTTTATTATGTGAAACATTATACACCCGCACTAAACCAAACAGTGTTATGTAAAGGCGGTTTGGTGCAAACATGAGGGAGACTAACACACGAGAGGAAGGACCAAAAATAGACGAAAGTTCGTCGTGATGTTCTAAACATTGATTTCTTCTAGGGGCCAAAATATATTACCAAACTGCCAACTTGAGGGGCATTGGGAACTCAATGATCACTTGTCGGCTTCTTATGTGATCTACTGCAATCTGTTAGTGGTCAAATTAAGTACTCCTTCTGTAACTTTTTTTAAGACGTTTCTAGAGTCCGTGACTGTCAAAAAACGTGTTATATTAATTTACAGAGGAAGTAGGATCTAGCTATCATCTTTAGGCATGCTTCGCGATTAAGCAAAATTAGCATTGTCTTGTTGAAAACCATGGGGCTAACTAATCGCCCTCATCATGGAACCAGTGGAGGAGCATGAAAAGCAATCATGGGGGGGGGGGGGGGGGGGGGTCAATCTTCTATTATCAAAAACATATCCTAAAAAAAAACCATGCCATCAGCACCAGCACGTAAAACATATTAATTACATCTAGCCATAGAACTAAAATTCTTATCTATAAGCTGTCAAAAAAAATTCTTATCTATAAAAAAAATCAAACCAACGGATCACAACGCACGAGTCTCTAAATATTCCCTAGACCTAGATGAATTGCCTAGCCTCTCCGCACACAAGCCGCCGTCGACATGTTCGCCAAGGTTCTCTGTGGCAAGCTAAAAATACTACTCTGTGGCTGGTCAATAGGGCCTCCACCGTGTACACATGATCGAGGGACCTCAGGATCTTCACTTATCTCATGCATGCATCCATACATCGAGGAGCTATGTACGTGATGGATGAAGAATTGCCTTGCCGTTTTGTCTGTATGCCGCTGGCTACACGGCGAGTCGATTGGGCATCTACAGCGTGCACATGTGGACCTAGCGGGTTTCAAACTTGCATCATGCAGGCACCCATACCATGCAGCGAGGAGTACATGATAGTCTTTTTCCGTTCGTGTGTGTACGCCGCCGCTGCCGCAAGGAGCCAGATGGTTGGCTCAGTACCTACGCCGATCTATCGGGTGTCCACGAAGTCCACATGAGGGACCTCATGTTTCAAGCTTGCATCATGCACGCATCCATACAACGAGGAGCGACACCAGGACTTGGCTTGCCGTTCATGTGTGTAGACAAAGTAGCTATCAGATTGATCTTGGACTTACCTCATGCACACACACCTTAAAGCTATGTACTGCCACGTGACAGGTATATTGTTTTATTGTACTCCTTCATCTCTTTCTCTAGATGGAGGCGTCTATCTATAATGAATCTGTATATAGGTATCATGCATGCCACAAAGTTTCTTTAGAATACTACTTTTCTCGATCAACTAAACAGTGCTGTGAGCAAATTCGCGCAAATGTTCTAGCGAAAATAAGGAAACAACCTGTATAATACTTAACTGTTAATTCAAAAGAACCAGATGATACATTTGAATTCACAGGGAAAAAATATTGTATAGACAAAATTGATAGATTTCTTTTACAGACATTCGTATATCATTTGGTATTTGCTATCTACTATGTATTCGATCCTTCAAGCAATGGTATGAATCTCGGCTAATTTATTTGAAATATCAATTTTCATGTGTGTAGCTTACGCACATGTGTTCTTCATGGATTTTTTTTATGATATTACAAATACTAGATGAACCAAGTGATACAATTAATTAATAATAAGTAGATTATCGCATTTGTAACATAGAAATTTGTAGTTAATAGTCTTCTCGACTCTAGATTATTGAAACGAACGGAGTAAATGGATACAAATTTAAAAACAGATTCTACATGTAATTCAAATCTATAAAATAGCCCATGCATATATTTATCCTTTTCTCCTTCTCTTTCATCCTTTTCCGTACCATAATGTTCAACCATTACAATTTCACTTACTCTTACTTCTCTAATATAGAAACAATTAAGTTCTTTCGAAAGAATTCTAAAAAAAAAAATCTTGAAAATTGCAATCCAATATTTTATTTTATATTTACTTTTTAATTTTGAAAACCCAATAAAAAAATGTGTTCATGTATTTTCAGGAGACACGAAAGCATGCAAACTCCATTCTTTTACATGTCTATTTTGTGTCGTTTTCAGTCTTTTGTGTTGTTTTCACTAATTGAAAACACAATATTTTTATTGTTGAAAACGACACAAAATAATTCAAAGACAATAACTAAAGTCTCATGTGATTTGAAAAACATTTAAAAAAAATATTGTGTTTTCAACTTAAATTGCCACCTTTACTCCAATTTCATATCATAAAATTGGCAAACTTTTTAATATTTTTGAAATTTAAGAGGAAATATGGAAAATTATGCTTCATGTATCTATATGGGCCATTTTATAGTGCATGACACTAAACTAAAAGACTAAAAATATTGCATGCAAGCCCAGATCTCAACTCCACTTACTCATGCAATGTCATGCACAAACTTTTTCCTCTCTTGGGACCTAAACTTTCACTATATGCACTAATATATAATCATACACAAATTATTACAACCAAAATTATCATCTATGAAATATAATGATTATTTTAAAACATTTTTCCATGTTAAAGATTATGCCCTCCCATTTAAGTTAATACCATAAAGATGACGCCCTCGCATTTGCGAGGGCCACTATGCTAGTTTCAAATTAAAATCAAAAGATGCATGAAAACAAGTGTGACTCATAACATATATGACCAATTCCACCGACGCAAGCATCAGGAGCAGTACGAACTGATGGTTAATCTTGTTCAACCTTTTTTGACCTCTCTTTCTTTTGAAAATTGACTGGATACAAGTAGCAGCATGAGGCAAGTGGTGTGGATGTAACTCACACACAAGTTGGTATAGAGATTTTTTTGGCGCCGCGTTCATCTTTTGTTGTATTTCCTTCTCCTTATATATATATAGGTTGTTTTAAGCCAGCAGAAACATCCTAGTCTACCGGACATGATCAAGCTAATGGCCATGCCATCCGATGAACAATCTCTCATTGCCCACTAAGCTGCCATGTTTGCATTGGTTTCGTTCCATCCCCACAGCGCGCGTACATAGCGGCCAGCTACTATATGCAAGAAACAAAATCGAGGCCATGCACGTGAACAAGGCTGGAGGCTCCCGATATATTCTCTCGTAATCTCTGATGAAACTATGAATAACTAGCACCTAGCAGTCGGAACATGCAACATGATCAATAGACTAACATCGTAAACGAGAGAAGAGCTAGAGAGGTGCATCAGTGTAATTGGACTGGGGAAGCAATTATGTATTGATGGGCTGGACAGAATATGCAGTATACCTAGTAAAAAACATTTGCACTTATGGAAGGGGGGTTGTTGATAACCGATAAGTATAGGGGATCAATTGTAGCCATTTCGATAAATAAGAGTGTCGAACCCAACGAGGAGCTAAATGTAGAATTAATATTCTCTCAAGTTCTATCGACCACCGATACAACTCTACGCACACTAACGCTTACTTTCCTGAAACAAGTATTAAAAATACTTTGCATATGTAATGGGATATGTTTGCAAGATATTAAAGGTGCTGTTTTAAATAAAGAATAATAAAGTAAATAAAGCGAGTGTGGAAAAGTGGTGATAGGATGAGCAAAATTGTCCCTAGGCAATTGGATATGAAACGACTGTGATACTCATCAAACATATGAGGGAGAGGCCTAAGCTAGCATACTCTCTGTACTTGGATCATATGTTCTTTTGATTGGAACTCTAGCAAGCATCCGTAAATACAAAAGATTCATTAAGGTAAAACCCAATCATAGCATTAAGTTAAAAGTCCCCTTTGATCCCATATGCAACAACTCACGAACTCGGGTTTAGGTTTTTGTCACTTCCGCAACCCACTATAAGCAAATCATTAACATATTGCAACATCCTACAGCGATGATCCCACACGCTTCCACGAGACGGTGGGCACCATAAGACAACACCATAATGACATACAACTCATATCAACCATATCATACCACAATGAACCCATAGGACAAAAGGAAACTACTCAAACATAATACAGGTGCAACACATCATTGGATAATAACATATAGCAAAGAGCACCCTGTTCAAATAGGGGATTACAGCGGGTTGCTGGAGAGTGACCGCTGATTATAGAGGGAGGAAGGTGCTGGAGGTGTTGATGAAGATGGCGGTGTTCATTGAGATGGTTGCGGTGACGATGGTTCCCCCGACGGCACTCCGGCGCCACCAGGAGAGAGGGGGAGAGAGGCCCCCTCCTTCTTCCTCTTACTTGGCCTTCCCCCTAGATGGGAGAAGGGTTGGCCTCCATGGCCCCCAGAGGGCGGTAGCCCCTCTGAGATTGGATCTCTCCTCCTCTTTTTCTCTAGGGTTTCTTCTCTGTTTCGGTCCTGTTTTCTGGCCGAACACCATTTCTTAAATAGTCGTACTTCCACAACTCTGACTGGGCTGAAATTTTGAGGGGATTTTTCTCTGAAAATTAGCTTTCTTGCGGCCGAAGGAGAGCTCCAACCGACTTACAGTTGGGTCACAAACTAGGGCCCCACGCCCTACCCCCTGGGCGTGCCATAGTGGCTTGTGAGGCCCACGGGCCTTGTCTTGTGTTGATTCTTTCACCATAAATTCAGATATATTCCATGAAAAATCCGTGTAAATTTTCAGGTCATTCCGGCTCCGTGAATTTTTCACCTAACAACCCAAAAACAATAGAAAACAAGAACTAGCCTTTGGCATTGGGTTAATAGGTTAGTGCAAATAGAAATAATATAAATTGTTGATAAGAAATATGTAAAAGTGGTATGATAATAGCATGAAACAATAAAAAATTATAGATATGTCGAAGACGTATCAGCATCCTCAAGCTTAATTCCTGCTCGTCCTCGAGTAGGTAAATGATAAAACGAAGATATTTTTTGATGTGGCATGCTACTTAGCACAATCATGGCAATAGTCTATCAAATTGAGATTAAAATAATAATACATAAGCATGCAAATAAACAATCATTGCCTTTCCAAATAAAAATGCTAAAGAAAGTAAAATCATACACACTTAATCATGATAAGCATGTCACGCTCTTTCTTCCTTGCATAGAAACATCTAATCATGAACTAACCCAGACGCCAAACCAAGCAATTAATTCACACTTTTCTCGCTTCAGCTATTCAACTCCCACGCATTACTTGAGCGTGAGCCACGGTCTTGGCACTTAGGATGGCAAAGAGAATGATGATGGAGGTTTATAAGAAGCCAAAAAGTGGAGAAAGCCTCACATCAACGAGGCTTGATTGTTAGGCAATGAAGAGACCTTACAATCGATGTCAATGTGAGGAGTACGGATTACCATGCAATGGATGTACTAGAGCTATAAGTGTATAAAAGCTCTCTTAATGCCACAAAGTGGGTGTGCATCTAACTTGCTTGCTCATGATGACCTTGAGCATTTGAGGAAGCTCGTCATCGGAATATACAAGCCAAGTTCTATAATGTAAAAATCCCACTAACATAATCATGAAGTATATGAAAACTCTCTATATGAAGTACATGGTGCTACTTTGAAGCACAAGTGTGGTAAAGGATAGTAGTGTGCCCCCTCTCTCTTTTTCTCTATTTTTTTCATTTTTTGATGGGCTCCTTTTGGCCTCTTTTTTTTCCTCGCAGGTAGGGGCACACTCTACAATGAATCACACTTTTATTTTACTTACAACTCAAAACAGAAACAATATGATGACTAAATATGAATGCGTTTGGCAGTGTACCAGGATGTGCAATGATCTAGCATAACATGTATTAATAATGATGAACGGTGGCTTTGCCACAAATATCATGTCAGCTCTATATGATCATGCAAAGCAAAATGACAATGAATGCTCAAGTCATATGATTAGTAACAATGGAAGTTGCATGGCAATATATCTCGGAATGGCTATGGAAATGTCATGATAGGTAGGTATGGTGGCTGTTTTGAGGACAATATAGTGTTGCTTATGTGTGAGAGAGTGAATCATCCCACGGGGTTGGATGCACCGGCGAAGTATGCACCATGTCTCGAGGTCAGAGTTGGCAATGCACGGTACCGAAGAGGCTAGCAAAATATGGATAGGTGGAAGTGCCAAAGACCGGAAAACCCACATTAGTAATAAAGAATTCAAGTATTTGCGAAAGTCTCATAGCCTATCTCGAAGCAAGCGCGACTCGCATGCCCCTAGGGGGGAGGTTGGTAGGAGTTAATCATCGCGCCCCCCTATCCGAATGCACGTGTGCGCCAATCAATGACATCCCTACACTCTGACGTCTTTGCTAATACCAACGGCTGCCAATTTCATGCATACAGAATCACATACCTTAACACCCATATTCATACTAAACTTTAACCATTTATCCACACAATGACATATTACTACCTCAATATCACAAAACTATTGCAAAGAATTAAACTTATCATGTTCAATGATCTACAAGTTTTTTGCAAGTTTTTATATATACCACCCGTACATACCCAGGACTAACCATGCAAAAAACCAACCTACAGCGACCCGAACCAGCGAACGCAGCAAGTATGGCGACACTCGAACCAGCGAACACACGGAGTACGGTGACACTAATGAGTCGGCCAAGGAAACTCCTCCACACTGAAACCTTGAGGCGAGGCGTATTAAAACTCGGGCGCCCCTATGTCTCTCTTATAGCGAGATCAAGGGAAGCCTTGCGTGAAGGGGAGCCCCAGATGGGCCGCCCAGGCGCACGCGAGGCAACTGCCTTTTTTTTCATGTTTTCTGTTTTTGTTTTTTGCTTTATTTTTTTAATTTTTTATACTTTAAAATATTCAATATATATATTACAAAAAACACTCTACATAAAGCATGTGAAAAATGTTGACCAAGCATTTGAAAAATGTTAAATGTGTATAGAGAAAATGTTTATCACATATATGAAAAATATATATATATAAATACAATGTGTATGAAACAATTTGTTCATGTATTTAAAAAATGTTAATCAAGCAAAAATGTTGAACAAGTATTTGAAAAATGTTAATCAAGCTTTTGAAAATTGCTAAATGTGTATAGAAAAAATATTGACCATGTATTAAGAAAAAGATGAAAATTTGATCATGTATATAAAAATGTTAATCTAGCATTTGAAAAAAATATTAAACAAGTATTTCAAAAATGTTAATCAAGAATTTGAAAATTGTTAAATGTGTATTGAAAAAATGTTGATCTTGTATTAAAAAAATGTTAATATTGTATTTCAGAAATGTTAATCAAGCATTTAAAAAAAGCTTAAAATGTATTAAAAAAATGTTGACCATGTATTGGAAAAATATTAATCTTGTATTTGAAATATGTTAATTAAGCATTTGAAAAAATGTTAAAAAATGTGCATCGAAAAAATGTTGACCATGTATTCAAAATTGTTAAACTTGTATTTGAAAAATGTTAAACTTGTATTAGAAAAATGTATTACATATATACCAAAAATGTGTATAGAAGAACAATGAAAACCCGAGGGAAAAGAAAAGGAAAAACAGATGAAAAGCGAGAAAGAAACAAACAAAACTAAAGAAAAATGAAGAAAAAGGAAAGAAAAGAAAAAAGTCATTGAAAACCGAGAATGAAAGAAAGAAAACAGAAGCAAAACAAAGAAAAAGGAAAAAAAGAAAAAAAAAGGTAAAAACACATAAAGAAACGAAGAAAAACCGGTGAAAAAAAGAAAAATCGAATTTTTTTTGGAAAGCCAGTGGAAACCCGGCTTTTCAAGTTGGTCGCGCATTACTAGTATATCACACACTCGACGATGACTTAATGGAGAGCAGCGAACCCCGCGCGCTCCCTTTTTCTCTCTCTATTTGTTTTAGGTGCGCTAAAGGGCTGGCCCGTTACTCTAGATGCTCGACCAGGGGCGGAGCTTGGGGCCAAATTGGGCCTTGGCCCGCCCAGCCAAGCAAAAAATAGGGATGGATGATAGAAAAACTGGGCCTGAAAAATAAGTCATGTGTGTAATTTATTCGCCTGGCCCGCCTAGCAATCAGCCTGGAGCTCCGCCGCTGGCTCCGCGCGAGGGAAGCTGTTGTCTTGCTATAATCGAGATATAGCTCGCGCGTTAAAACTCAGTACCAGCTACACAACGATGCTACACTTACGGACGGCCAGCCCACGGAAAACATCTAGGCGCGGAGGGGGTGCCAGCTGATTGGTGCTCAATTTTTCACTTTGCGTGAACTGCGGCTCACATCGCTCTCCCATTCTGCCACATCAGTGCGTAGCCAGCTTTCCGTAAAAGTTGCCCGTAAGTGTATCATTTTCGCCAGCAACATATAGTTGTCGCGGGCAAACTCACATCTTGGCCTTTTATTTTATTTTTTTGGATGTGTGACTATACTGACCACGTGCATAATATTTTGTCTTTTATTAGGCCACACTAACTAGTGTATTTCTATGCTTTTTGTGAGTATAAAAACTCTAGAGTAGGTTCAGATCCGAACAAAATTGGAAAGGGCAGTACTAGGCGCCGGTCGACCGGCCCAAATTTTCGGCCGGTCGCCGTGCGGCCATACGATTTAATCCGCACACATCGTTGGATCGCATCTCTCCTCCACCCCCGCAACCGTCCCCCGATCCATTTTCTTCCCCCAAATTCTCATGGCAGTTGCAGGCCCAGATGCGCAGCGCGGTTGACCCTGTCTCTGCGGTCCACAACAGTCCTCTCCGGCCACCGGCCACGCCTCCCCTGCTGTACATCGCCGAGGCTCGCCGTCGCCGTTGCCGCAATGTCGCTTGTTGAAGCATCTCTATTGTGGGTCGCTGCAAAACTTCTTCACCGGTCGCACTCAGAATCTCGCCCCGGGTAGGTCGCCATCTTCATCGATTGCAGCTCGTCGCCGTCGCATCTCGCCGCCAAAAAAGAAGTCGATGCAACTCTGCATCGAGTAAAACAAATGCATCAAAAACAAATGCCGGTTCCAGCAAAATTGGGACATGGTTCCAGCACGATGCAACCTCTCATATGCATCAAACTCGTATGCATCAAAAACAAATGCCGCTTCCAGCAAAATTGGGACATGGTTCCAGCACGATGCAACCTCTCGTATGCATCAAAAACAAATGCCGGTTCCAGCAAAATTGGGACATGGTTCCAGCAAAAAAGAACAATGATGCAGCCCAAAAAACTTCGGTGGTCGGTTGAAGCAAAATCAAAAACCGCTTCCAGCAAAAACAAACTCGATCAGGTTCCAGCAAAAACGTCCTGAGCATCTGAGAGCTCTGCAGCCGGTGAAGCAAAAAAAAAATCTCAGTTCCAGCAAAACAATACATCGGTTCCAGCAAAGAACAAAAATTCAGCAAAAAAAAGACGCATCAGAAAAACGGCCACCCCCCTCTTGCTGCTCCCCCAGTCGTCGGTTGCAGCTCCGGCGTACAAGGTTGCAGCTCCCCGCGTCAAACGATGTTGGATGCAACCCTCCTCGCCACTGGATGCAGCTTCCTCCGGCAAGGCGCCGACCTTGTAGCACATCCAGGAGCTGGTTCCAGCAAATTGGGGCACTGGTTCCAGCAAAAACGAAGATGTTCAACAAAAATCGAATGGGAATGGTAGCAAAAAAGAAAGGGGGTTGTAGCAAAACAGATGGGTGGATCCAGCAAAATAAAAACCTGGTTCCAGCAAACCCCCTGGTTTCAGCACAAACACGCCGTCGCCATGGCCGATTGCAGCTTGGCCATGGCGACAACGGACCTTGGCTGCTGTGGCCATGGAGAGGGCGTGCAGCCAGCTGCCGGCGGACAAGGAGACGAGCGCGCCCATGGCTGCGGGCGGCCAGTGAGATGGGTGCATCCGGCGCCGGCGATCCACACGCGATTCAAACGAGGCGCATCCAGGCGCATCCAGCTGACGGCGGCCATGGGCGGCGAGCGCGCTCGCTAGCTGAGGAAGACGCGGCTGCATAGGTACTAGGAGATGAGTGTGAAGTGTCCAAGGGATAAGGAAGAGAAGCTGCGGGTCGCGGGCGGTGCCCGGGCCCCCAACAGCCACACGTTTTTATCTCGTGTGTATGATACGTGGCTGAACGAGGTGCTTCCATCGATGATAGATCGAACGACGCGCGCCGGTCGCAAACATTTACCAATTGGAAAGCCAAGATACAAGTGCGACCGATTTCATGACGCACAAACATGTAAGTGCACAAGCATGACAGTTATATTACTACACGTCTTTGTATTGCCTGAGGTGCTCCTCGAGCTCGTTGATGTACTGCTCCTGGCGCCCCTCGTCCACCACAAGCTCCTTCAGCTTCTTGGCGTTGCTCGCGAACACCTTCCCCTCATCCTTCACCATGACGCGCCGTACAGCCGCCGCGACGCCGTCCCTGTCGAACGAGCCGTCGCTCTCGTCCCTCGCCACCTGCACGCCGATCCCTCTCTCCGCCATCGCCCGTGCGATGATAGGCGTGTCGATGATGAACGGGAGCATGACCAGCGGGAGCCCAAAGGCGAAGCTCTCGATGGTGGAGCCCCACCCGCAGTGCGTCAGGAACGCGCCCATGGCGTCGTGCGCGAGCACCTTCATCTGTGGCACCCACCCTGTGCAGACGACACCGCGCGCCCGCGTCCGCTCCTCGAACCCGGCCGGCAATGGCCCGGCGACTTTGTTGCTGCCGGCTGGCTTGCCTACCACCCAAAGGAAGCGCACACCGGCGAGCTCCAGCCCGAGCGCTAGTTCATGGATGTTCTCTAGCGTCTGTGGCGCCTCGCTCCCCAGCGCTACGTAGATGACAGACTTGGAAGGCTGGTCGTCGAGCCATCGCAGGACCTGGTGACGGGCGACGCCGCCTGAGCTGCTCTGCTGGTGGTCGTCCGGTGCCCCCGGTAGCAGGATCCCGGAGGGGACGGCGGGCTTCCGCAAGAGATCGCAGAGGAGGGCGAACATCCGGGGCTCCAGCTCATGACAGCTACGGCAGATGACGAGACGGCAACGCTCGAAGACCAGCCACGTACGTTCCGCGTCCGACATGTCTGACGCGTTGGCGTGGAAGGTGCCGGCGATCCACTGGGCCTCGTGGCGGAGGAAGAAGGTGGTGGACGGCAAGGGGATCCACTTGGGCGGCACGGTGAAGTGCTCCAGCTCCGTGCGAGGGTGCGCGGCGTTCGCCCACCGTGGCCCCAGAAAGGCCCCAAAGGCGGCATGGAGGATCTGGAACAGGGCGCATGCTACCTTGTGCTTGTCGGCGATGGGCGGCACCCAGTGGTGGCAGAAGTCGAGGACGATCCAGTCCGGTCTCCTACCGGCGGCGACGGCGTCCGCGAGGAAAGCCTCGAGCGGGTCGGCGAGGCCGTCCATGGCCTTCTTGAGCAGATCGATCTTGTCGGGCGGCACGTCGGCCGTTGACTCGGCGCCCTCCGGCAGCCCCTCCACGGTGGGCAGCAGCAGCGGCACGAAGCGGAGGCGGGCTGACAGGTGCGCCGGCACGGGTGGGAGCCTCGCCAGGTTCCGCGGCGTGGACACGAAGGTCACGGCGTTGCCCCTCTCCGCCAGGCGCTTGGAGAGCTCGAGAAAAGGGATCATGTGCCCGAACGCCAGCCAAGGGAACACCACCACCTCCAGCCCGCCAGCAGCCGCTGCTGCCATTTCCATCTGCTCGCAACGGGTCGATGGAACAAACAAAACAGGTCGCTTGCTTGCTGGACACGAGCTAACTAAATAATGGAGCACGAGAGCTGGGTGGGCTACCCACGAGGGAAATAATGGAGGTGGTGGGCACTGGACAGGGACTTTGCCCCAAGATGTGGCTACAATGGGCCTTGCACCGTACAGGCCCGGACCATGGCATTAACATCGCACGGGCCCGGAGGGGGGAAATATCGGGCACTATATTTTTCGGTTCAGGCGCAATTTCATTGAACATGAAACCGATACATATGAGTTTACTTTCTGTCGTCGTTCGTGTAATTCTGTTGCCCATGCCTTAGCGCAATATGGGTACCACATATGGCTACGGCCTCTATGTTCTGGCTAGAGTCTAGTCCAGATTTTGTATCGGTTTTGGTTGCCAGCGATTATGCTGAGCATTCTGGTTAATGGATTTGTTTTCTAGTTCAAAAAGAAAAAGAGGTCTAAGAAGGTAACCACCACACGAGAGCACGAACTGCCGGATCTGACAACAAGCTACTCACATCAACCTAACATGGAAAAAAAATCAGAAATTATCTGCCTTGGAATATCTCACCATTTCAAAGTCCAATGATAGAGACTTTAGGAATACTAGCAAACATGCCCGTGCGTTGCAATGGGTGAAAACAGCCTCACATGCCCTTACCACTCCGTGTAAGGCTAAAGACATCACGGATATCGAATCCTCATGTCCACGTCTTAACATAATAAACATCCGTTTGTCCTCTTTGTCGTCCTCATCTTCGATGGTCGCAATACAGTTGTCACTAACCAAGATTGGTCATGTCCAATAGCCGGATCACCGAGTCTCCTCTGTGCCCAATGAGATCAAGAGCGTTGAGAAAATATATTTTTATTATCCGGCTAATATAATAGGTAAAAGCATAATATATGTCTATGATATTATTTAATATGAATTGTTTGTGTCGCATAGACCATGAAACCTTAGTTGGACTCCTCATGCATTGAAACGGGTGTCACTGGGTTGAATGAGGATGCTCGCACGTGAAGACACGACGAAGAAAAATATTCTTTTCATATCCCTAATTTAATAAATTTAACTAAAACAATGCATCTATGTGCATATTTCAAAAATCCATCCAGTTTTATTAATAGGTATAAATTTTAAAAGTGTTAGCTACAGTACCTCACAGTTTTCAAAAATTGTTAATGTTTTGAAAAAATGTCTGTCTTTTCTAATTCAAAGTTTAAAAAATATTTATCTTCTTCAAAAATGTTTGCAAATTCCTAAAATAACTTTCACTGTAGTACCTCCTAGTTGTATAAAATTGTCCGTGTTTAAATAAATATAATCAGGTTTCAAAAAAAATAAAAAATGATTTTTTTCTTCATTTTTTCAAAAAGTGTTTGAGTTTAAGTGTTTTGTTCACAATTTAGCAAAATATTCGCATTCTAAAATATATTAACTTTTCCAAAAAAATCTTTTGCTCTTAGGATGTAGCGCGGCTGTTGACTTAATTTAAGACGCCGCGCTGCTATTTGAACAAAAGGGCTTGTTTGGTGCAGTGGCTAGCAGTCGTTGCTGTCCTACTTGAGCGCCTGAGTTCGATTCCATCCGTGGCAGTATTTTTTCTTTCCTTTTTCTTGGACCGTTTCCGCTAATGGGCCGGCCCATGTCGGCTCTGTGCGCCATACGATATTTCTGAAAAAAAAAAACTGAAGACGTACGAAAATTGTGACTTGACCAAAAAAGTGGAGAAACAATCCTCCCTTTAATATTAGGTAGAGATTAGAAATTTATGTCAACCTGGTAAAATTCAGTGCGTAGGTGATTTCATGTGTAAAATTTATGTGGATTTTGTTGATTTCTTTGAAACCAAGAGGGAGGTCATTACTGATAGTTTCCTTAGCACTATCTCTGGGTGGGCTGACTTCTTTTGGCACTATTTACCTGCTAATAATACTGCTGGTGGTATCCTTGTGGGCCTTAAAAATGATCTTTTTGAAGATATTGGTTTTTCCAATAAGAAATATTGTATGGTAGCTACTATTAAAAACAAATGTGACAATTTCATGTGGCACTTTGTGGCTGTGTATGCTACTGCCTATACTGAATTGAAACTGGAATTAATGCAGAATTGCATGATATCATGGATAACACCTCTTACCATGTTTTATTTGATGGACATTTTAATTTGGTTAGATCTGTCAATGATAAAAATAATGGGCACATTAACAATCAGTTTGCTAACATCTTTAATGACTAGATCAACAAGTGGGCCCTTTTGGAGGTAGTTATTTTTGATAGGAGTTACACCTGGATTTTTGTTTCTACTTCTTGGGATGCTCATTTTCCCCTTTCTGCCTTAACTGCTTTGCCTAGACTGGGCAGTGATCACACTCCTCTTCTGTTGTACACTGGTCAGTGGCGGAGCTTGGTACAAATTGCTGTGTGGGGATGAGGGGCAAGGCCAAAACATGAGTGTTTGGGGGTGCAAATTGCTAAAAAGTTTCTAATCTAAGCCCTCCCCAAATAAATTTCTTCAGAGTTTGACCCCCTCGGCTCAACATAGCTCCGCCAGTGATACTGGAGCTAGGGGGGTTATCTCCCAAAAAATATTTAGATTTGAAAAATGGTGGCTTGACCATCCTGATTTCAAAAAAATAGGTCATGATGTTTGGAATTCTCCAACCACTGGTACTTCGGCTATTGAGATTTGGATGAATAAAACTAGAATTCTTAGGAAAAAGATTAAGGATTTGGTTTTTGAGTTGTAGCAACTTCTTATGCTCCAGTGTTCGGTTGAATTTTGTTTTTGGGAATGATTTATCGCAGTAGACTGCTTATGCTTGAATTTATACATGTACGCGTAACTTCGGTAAAAATGGGGTCAGCTATTCTCATGTGTGATTAAACACCACATATCAGGAATTTGCTAGGAAACTCTAGGATGAGATCGACATGCATGTGACTTTCAGAGATGCCATCGCACATAATGCTGAGCCGATACTTGAATCTACCATAAAGATAAGCTATCAAATAAGGTGAACAATCTTTTGGTTCTTGTCGTTCCACAAGATTATGTTTATTCAGAGTATGTGTAAATTAACGTGTCCTTGAGCTATTTCACAGTTTTCAATCGATTTGTTTGATCTACTATATTTCACATAAGCAGATTGTTTTACTGTGCGAACAGACTGCAATTGTCCAAAAATGTATTTTTTTCTCTCACTCAGTTTTGGTATCCTCTACTATATGTACTTGAGAATAGACACTTGCTCACTAATGACTCTTTCTCACAGAGATTTGTCGAACTAGAGTTAGTAATGCATTCCTTAGCTAGAGAAAACAATTGCTTACATCGATACACCGGCTTATACCATACATATGCATTTCTCATATAGTGTGGAGACATTATTTTCTCATGGAGGCTGCAGATATCTTTTGAGAAAGGTGTGCCACATATTGGTTGTTGTCATGGTGCGGGCCATCTCTATCCTGCTAAAACAATTTGATGTGGTAGCCTGCATGAGTGTTTGAAGGATTTTGTAGAAGTTTGTTAAAAGATAAACCAGGTGCAAGACCGTGTTTGAAGGATTTTGTAGAAGTTTGTTAAAATATTGTTGTGATGGATCTCCTTCTTGAAAAATAAATGGGTTATGCCGGGAAGGGCCTTGTTAAAGGACATCCCTTGTAGCCTGGAGCAAATCATTATATAAACAGATGGTTTTGATCAAAGAGAATGCCAAAGAAGACCTCGGATCCGAGTATATCCTCCGATTCAGGAGCCGACATAGAAGGTGGAACTCGCCTATGAGCCGAAGACCAAGATAATGATGCTGTCCCGATTAAGGAGCCAATGTCCTCGGCTTGAAGACTAGTTCAGGGGCTACTAACGGTGTCCTAGACTAGGGGGTGCACACCACGTCGGATTGCCATTCATGGGCCGAGCCGTGAACCCATCGACAACTAAAGAATGGGCCACGCATGCCCTAGCCCTCGGCGTAATCAAGAGATAAAGTTCACTGAAGACTTGGCGTACACTTCAAGGCGTATTTGAATGGTCGGCATGTTTATCCCTAGATTGTAACCGACCATGTGTAAACCCTAGATACCCCCGGTGCCTATATAAGCCGGGGGGTTTAGTCTGTAGAGGCACGATTTTCAAGGTTTAGAGGTTAGAACTCATACATACGATCTCGAGGTTGATCATCATGTACTTTGTACCCCATCCACAATCAATATAATAAGAGCAGGACGCACGGTTTTACCTCTTCGAGAGGGCCCGAACCTGGGTAAATACCGTGTCCCTATTCTTCCTGTTACCATTGTACCAAGATCACCAGCTCGGGACCCCCTACCCGAGATCTGTCGGTTTTAGCACCGACACCGTGCTCATGTCTTGCTGCTGTTCTGGAGGAACTTGCCCCATTGTCTTTACAATGTCGTCAATTTTTGGTATTCTAAAACACACCATCTCAACTTCTGACAGCTTTCTTTGCTACAAGGTCAAACAGCTTGTAGCCAAACTTATCACCTCCATAGCCAAGAAAAATGTACTATCTTATCTTCGAATCAAGCTTTGACCTTTCATCTTGTGGAATATGAACAAATGTCTTGCGCCCAACAACTTTCCAGTTTTCTTATGTTTAGACATCCTTGTCATACCAGACCCTTATGGGAACATCTCCCCGCAAAAGGATAACTTGGTGAGAGATTAATAAGATAAATTACAATCATGAAAGCCTCACCCTGAAAGTGCTTATGTAGCTCCCGCTTTATAGCAAGCATCTAACTCTCTCTACAATTATCCTATTCATCCTCTTAACAAAATCATTCAGCTGTGGTGTGGAGTAAATTGATGCCTAATCCCTTGTTGCTTGCAATATGCATCAAATGGCCCAATGTACTCTCCTCCATTATCAATGCGAATGCACTTGATCTTCTTCTCAGTTTCTCTCTCAACCGAGGCTTGGAATTGTTTGAATATGCCTAGTACTTGATCTTTGTTTCCCAAAGTGTGGCCCCAAATTTTCCTGAAAAAGTCATCAATAAAAGTCGCAAAGTACTTAATACCACCAAGAGATCTTAACGACATCATTTTGCAATAACCGGAATGTATCAAGTCCAGCATCTCAGGCTTATTGCGAGGAGAGTGACTCTTGACGGAAACTCTGTTGTTGGTTCCCTACTAAGAAATCCAAACATTTCTTGATGTGAACACCTTTCACAGCCTTCAACAATTTTTTCTTCACTAGCACTGTCATGCCCTTCTCACTCATGTGGCGAAGTCTCTTGTGCCATAGAGCATAATGATCATCTTTCTCTAGTGCATTAACAGAAGCACTAAAGTTCTTAGCATGAATATGATACAAAACTGAGACCATTTTTCCTCTTGCAACAACCATGTTGCCTTTGGTGAGCTTGTACTGCCCCTTTTCTAAAAATGCTCAATTAATCTTCTTCGTCAAGCAATTCAACTGAGATTATATTGAGGCAAAGTGCCTCAATGCGTCTCACAGACTTGAGGACTAACCTTGTATAATTTGTTGCCTCCAAATGCACATCTCCTTTCCAAATGATGGCTGCATATCATTGTTCCCCATCTTAAAAATACCAAAATTACTTGATGTATAGTTAGTGAAGAGCACTCTGCGAGGCGTGGCATGTATGGTAGCACCACTGTCCGGTATCGAAATCATCTCGTCACCGTGCACAAGGTTGATAGTTTCATCAGAAACTACAACGATTCTCTCCTTAACAGTGAAACTAAAACTTCCCTCATTTTCTTCATGCATAACAAGCATGATGTCCTCAACTACTGCAGTAACTCGGTTGCCCTCTGTCTCTATCATTTTCTCCTTGCTTCTGACCAAACTGCTTCTTCTTATTTTTGTCCTTCCACTAATCACATTACCACTTAATGTGGCCCTTCTCATGGCACTGATGGCACTCATAATTAGCATGCTTGCCACTTGGTTTGCTCCTATCACTTTCTGCCCCTTTACCTAGACCTCTGCTCTTGCTTCTCCCCTTGTACTGAGTGACCAGCACCTCTGAATGTGGGGAAGAACTAGTTTCAGCCACCTTTCCGGACTCTTCATTTAGTACCTTGGTTTGCACAAGATTCCAAGTGACAACTCCACTTGGTGCTGTATTGCAAACCGTATCCTTAAAGGTCTCCTAGTTATCCAGTAATAACCCTAGTAGCATCAAGGCTTTCACTTCATCTTCAAAAGTAATTCTCATTGAAGAAATTTGATTTATAATACCTTGAAATGTATTCACATGACCCCCAAACTATCAACCAGTGGGCCCACCTGCTAGGCCCCATGGCGTACTCAGGATGGTATCCTCTGAAGACTTGGCACATACTTCAAGACACATGTGAATCATCGACATGTTTATCTCTTGATGTAACCGACCTACATGTAACCCTAGGTACCCCCGGTGCCTATATAAGCCGAGGGGTCTTAGACCGTAGGATTCGGGACATTCACATACGATCTCGAGGTAGATCATCTAGTACTTTGTACCCCATCCACAATCATTACAACAGAAGGACATAGGGTTTTACCTCTTCGAGAGGGCCCGGACCTGGGTAAAACATCGTGTCCCTTATTGTTGTGGCGCCCCTGCTCGACACGTGCACTAATCATACACGCAAACGTGCACGCTCGAGATCAAAGACTCACGGGAAGATATCACAACACAACTCTAAACTCAAATAAAAGTCATAAATCATCAGATTACAAACCAGGGGTCACGAGGACCCGAATACATAAGTCATACAAACCATAATATCTGAGTACAGACATAGTTAGTCAAGTTTGCCTTAAGAAGGCTAGCACAAACAACGATACAGATCGAAAGGCGAAGGCCTCCTGCCTAGGGCCTCCAAACTACTCCTGGTCGGTCGGCTCAACCCAGTAGTAGTGGCCTCCGGGGCTCTCCTGGTAGTAGTCTGCTGTGGTGGCATCTGGCTCCTGGACTCCATCGTCTGGTTTCAACAAGTGGGTATGGGGGAAAAAGATAGCAAAGCAACCGTGAGTACTCATCCAAAGTACTCGCAAAACTGACATCAGAACTATGCTAATATGCATCGGTATCAAAGGAATGGGGCTATATCTTTGGACTATACTGCAGAAAATGCTGGAACAGAGGGGGGGAGGCCTAGCCTATCGAAGACTAGCATCTTGAAGCAGTTCTTGCAGCATCAGAAGAGAGTAGAGCAAGATAATATATAATCAAACATATTTAGTAAAGCCCTGAGATCCTTCCTCGAATACCCTGCGAGAAAGTGATCCAGAGAGCAGTAGTAGCAGTTTAATAATGTCACAATATCCATTTGTAATTGTAGCGGATCAAGATACAACTCCGAGCGTCCTGTTACCGTGGACACGGCTATTCGAATAGATTACTTCCCTGCAGGGGTGCACTACTGTTACCCAACACGCTCGATCACATCTGGCCGGACACACTTGCTGGGTAATGCCCGGCCTCAGGTAATCGACACGACGCAGTCCTACCTAGGCTCAGCAGAGAGGTCAACACGCCGGTCTAAATCCTAAGCACGAAGGGGTCTTGGGCCATCGCCCTTCGCACTCCTGCACGTTGCGTGGCTGGTCGGGGCCCAGGCGCGACACTGTATACACAAGTGACGTAACCAGCCCACCCCAACAATCAGGCCGCATCTCTGAGTTGTGACGTCTGAAGAGCTTTCGGCTGATACTACGACGTAGAGGGCCCCATTAAACCATTATCCCACGTGGTGGTAGTGCGTATAGGCACGTAGCCAACTCAGATCAAATACCCGAATCCGTTAATCATGTTTAGTAACTCACAGAGACGAACAGGGTTCCTGTCGCTCCGACTTGGTAAGACATGTCGCGCGGGTACTCTTGGAGCCGACCCGTCTTTGGTAATATTCTCTCGCGGGCACCCTTGGGGCCAGCCCGACTTTAACAGTTTAAGTATTGCAGTATGTAAGCATTTTCGTGATCCTCACCCAGAGTGATCACGGGCCGGTAACAAGCATGGCATACGGACAAGGGTGAAGGGCCACAGATGGGACATAGCATATATAACTAAGCATCATGGGACAACAGGTAATGTATCAGTAGCAGGCGACAAAGTCAGGCTATGCATCAGAATAGGAACTATCGGAGTAATAGCAGAGGCAATACTAATGCAAGCATAAGAGAGAAGGCATGGGCGATATCTTATGATCAAGGGGGTTTTGCTTGCCTGGAAGCTCAGCTGAAGGGGTCTGGTCGTCGGCGACGTCGTCGTACACAGCGGTGTCGTCGGCGGTCTCGGGGGCTATCGGGAGAGAAGGAAGGGGAAGAAACAATAAATACACGGCAATAATGCAACAGGGATGCATGGCATGTCTAAATGTTATGCAGAGGTGATATACTGCCTAACTAACAGCTTTAGTTAATCTAGGAATTTATCTGGAATTATTTACTAAAGTTATGCACTATTCATCTATCGAATACGGGCAAAAAGTTCCATGTTCAGTATGTTAGAGGGGTGTTGCAGGCATGTGGATAGGTTATTCAGATTATACACATTTTTCTGATCATTTTTCATATATAAATTATTTTCATCCGAGTTACGGTTAAATTTATATGATTTTTCAAAGTTTTAAACATTTTCTGAAATTATTTTAATTAATTAAATCCGAATTATCCAGAATAGTAAAAGGTGACGTCATCATGACGTAGGAGTGACGTCAGCGGTCAACAGCCCGGGTGACCAGTCAAACCTGACCAGTGGGACCCACTGGTCAGTGACTGTGCTAATTAACAGAGGTTAATTTAATTAAACTAACTTAATTAACAGGTGGGACCGCCCTGTCAGTGGCTGATTAGTAACTAATTTAATTAACTGATTAATTAATCGTTTTATTTATTTATAAAAATCAGTTTATTTAGGCAGGACCCACATGTCAGTGACACGGGGCCAGCCTAGTGAGCGTTGACAGGGTCAACTGGGCCCGCGGGGCCCACGGTCAATGGCACAGAGGCGGGGCCCAGTCGGCCACGTCGGACGGCGACCGGCGACTCGCCGGAATCGCGCCGGCGAGCTCGTTTCGCGGCGGCGCGCTCGGGCGAGGCTCGGGATTCATCCACAGAGCGCCAAAACGGGCGCGGGCCGCCGCGTCCGAACGAGGGGATGAAGCCGCGTCGAATGGCGGTGGTCGGAGCGGCTGGGACGGCCGTAGTCGAGCGCTACGACCTCGCCGGTGGTGAGCTTCTCGGGTGAGCTGCGGGGATGCGACTGCGGGGCGAGTTCGAGCGCGCAATCTAGCTAGGCGAGACCTACGCGGTGCGGCAAGGTTGATAGGCATGAGCCCGTGACCATTTGGACATCGGAGCCTCGCCGGCGACGTGTTCCGCGGCGGAGCGTTCGGGCATCTCCAATGCGGCGAGCTACGGGGACGGATACCCACGGGAAAGAGGGGGAGAAGACGGCGGCGGCTCACCGGGCCCTGCAGGTGTGCTCAAATGGGCTCGGGGAAGCTTGCCGTCGCCGGAATTGTCGTCGACGTCGCGGTGGCCGAAGGTAGAAGAAGGGGTCGCCGGGCTCGTCTCGGTGGCTCCCGGCTTGAATGGCTGGGCGTAATCGACGGAGAGGATGACGGCGGTGAGCTACGGCATCTCGGCGAAGGGTGGGGAGGCCGGTAGCTGCGGGATCAACGGCGGCGACGGCGGGCGTTTTCGGGCGAGCTCGAATGGGAGCACAGGAGGGAACGAGGGGGGGGGGGTTTCTGGGGGTCTAGGGTTTGCGGGAGGGCGAGAGAGGAGCGAGGGCAACCTTATCGGCGTCGGGGAGCCGCGGGATGGCCAACAGCTGGCCATCGCCGTGCGGACGGCCATGGCGCACGCGGCCTCGGCGGGAGGAAGGAGAAGGCCCTGGCGGGCTGGGCCGTTTCCTACTGTTGGACTTAAGCCCATAGGTACAGTAATGTTTAGTCTTTTTCCTTTTCTTTTTCTGGCATTTCATTTATCTACTGTTTTGCAAATTGTTAGGCCACTTAATGACTTTTGTAAATTGTGTGACTTGGTTCAATAATTACTATGCAATATTACCTATCACCAGAAATCGGTTTGGGGAAATTATGAATTCACTTGAATTTTAATTAAATAAAAAGGCATTAATTGTTGCTGTTATGCTACTGTTTTAGGATGTTAGAGTGCTTTAAGTAATTCAATTAATGTTGACTACATTTTTATAATTGCCTCTGGATTATTTGCAATATTTTGAACATTTTAGTTTCCAAATTGGACAACTTTTACTTTCACTTCAATTTTGAATTTCAATTAAATTTGGAATTTGAAATGAGATATGATGCAAAGGATGATTAAGCACTGTTAAGCATGGTGACTTGGCATTATCAAAAAGGTGATCACTGTAGCTATTACATGGGGATGTCACAATTGTCCTGTTACCGCATGTAGCCAAGATCACCAGCTCGGGCCCCCCTACCCGAGATCAGCTGGATTCAACCCCAAAAGATGGGGAGAGGAATGGGAACATAAGCTCAAGCGATTATCTTTTTATAACGGGGCTCGGGCGCTTGTGTAATCCCTCTTTCAGGAGAACCCAACAGTGGAGCTTGGAGGGGAAGGGGACGATCGAGATTCAAGAGGATAGATTAGTTGTGACTTTTTCAGATTATTAATTGTAGTGGTAATAGTATTGAGGGAACTTTGAAGTTGAACGTTGCGAAGGGATTTGCCAAGGAACGTGAGAGTCTAGGAGTCCGTGAGAAACACATGTCGAGGACTGCGCTATGTTGCTACGATCCAACGGCGAAGGATAGCTAGTAACATAGATCAGACGGTTAGTTACTTTTTTAGGATTAACGTGGAGCCTCGTATGGTGCATCGAATTAGTAAATACTAGTCGTCAACCCGTACATTCGCATGGGCTAGTTTTTTTTTTTTAACAATTTCAGTGCTATATGTAAGCTTCCATTAAATGAAGAAAATTGTAGTACTGGTAGACTACATGCACAGAAGCTCTTTGACCCTGTCAACTATTTTGCTACCTTTTACAACTATATTTAACAAAGACAACAAATTAATGAATCAATAAAAGCAATATCACTTATTTAGTAGTTTGAAGAATTATTAAGTGATTTTGCACATTTTAAATTGAATGGGAAGGGAAATTTCAACAATGGTTTCCCTCAAGCACTTGCGATAAAATAAACAGAAGTTAATTGGAAACTCTATGTTAAAACAGGCAATAATGCTAAGCCGAAGTACTTAAACATCCAGAAGAAGACCATGTAGCAAATTACGCACCAACAGTGTGCCCATAAGCCCTACTATTTTATCTTTCACCTTGATTCCGTCAACATTAACACTCAATCGAGAAATGGATCAGTATTACACATACCTGAAGATGCATGTGCACACGACACACTAATGCTAGATATGTCGAGAAAATCTGAAAATTTGAGACATCAAACTCTATCAAATGTTCTAGCTTCTTGCAAAATTTCAGCCAAAACTAATGTCAGAGGAGCTCCGCAAAAAAAAAAAAAAAAATCAAAATCAATGTTCAAAGTTTTTTTGGTGACAGCTCCTCCGATGTTATTTTTGGATGAAATTTTGCAAGAAGCTCAAACATTTGATAAAGTTTGTTGCCTCAAAATTTCAGATTTTTTGGATTTTGTTTTATCACGTTTTCTCAAATTTTTGCGAACTCGGGTGTATTACACCCGAGAGTAGTCACACCTTTCCCTAAACCATGGTAATACCTGCACGTGAAAGAGAGATTTAGGTAGGAGCGAGGGAGTCCAAATCAAATAAGAGGGAGGAAGGAGCTGTGGCCTTTGTATCTCCTAGACGGAAGGAGTCCGTGAGAGGAGATTAGCTGATGAGAATAGGCGGCCAATAAGGCTGCAGATCTTACAGAAGATTTTGCCTACTATTGGGACGTTGACAACTGAACTGAAATATCAAGTAGATAATGGAAGATTTTTTTAAGAAACATATAAGCATTCATAGGAGGAAGCCCACCGAAGCACATATATCATTATTATAACTCATGATTCAAATCTGAACTACTAAACGAATAGTAAAAAATAAAACATAATATAGATAGGTTTAATTACCTGTTCTATAGAAAATTTTGTGGTAATGAACTTGGACTGAAGCCATTACTGAGAGTATGGAGAAAGGTGTTGGTGTATTTTGCAATTGAAGGGAAATCCGAGGAGGAGAGAGACAACCGGAGGTGAAGCAGAAGGCGGCAGGGAGGGGATGAAGAGTGTCATGATTGCCGCAGGCCGACAACGATGATAGAAAGAGGAGACAGCTGCCTAGAACCGGACTGGCAAGGGATATAACGAAGAAGAAGGCAGAGGAAGGCCGTGCTGACCTGCAGGCTGCGGCAATAAGAGGACAGATTAGATCAAGAGCGATGTGTGGATGACGACAACAGACGGAGGAGGCGGCCGATAGAAATAGTCCATGGTGGAGAGATATCCTGCATGTGAGATATATTGTGGAAGACGCAGAGAAGAGAGATGTCCTCCTCGTCGGACTATTGTAATCTAATTAATGGCTAGAGATTATTCATGAGGCATCTTGATTAAGTACGATTCAGAGGTTTTTTTTTTTAGGGGAAGGACGACTCAGAGTTGGGCATCGTGATTAGAAGGACTGCGCCAAGGGGAGCAAGGGGAGCAGGATGGAATAGATTGGGTTCTTGTTTCCTTTTTTTGCCAGGAATTTTCGTTGGCTGATTAGGCTTTAATAGGAATTATAATCATCATGCCTTCAAAAAAAAGAAAGACATCAATGAATGTTTACGTGCATGTGGGCAGGTTACTGGGCGTCTCTTTTTTCCACAACGGTTAAACTAATTGCAGAAAGAAGATAGACCGCACCTGTGAAAAAATAAGAGATAGATCGGCTAAATAGAATTTGTCTACAGGTCAAAAAATATAGAATTTGTCTCTTGTACGTTTTCAAAAGGTTGTTGTGACTTTCCTAGTTTTTCATGTAAGTTAACCTCAGCCGTTATAACTCTTGGTCTCATAAGTGGACAGCTCATGTTTTTTATTTTTTCAGATCGATGTGGGAAAATTTCGGTAGATCTACACCGTAATAATTCGGTCCCACAAGATTAACGGCTCCTAATTACTGATTAACGTGAGAATTTCTAGGGAGTGCCTAATTAGTATAGGTATAGATAGATAGATAAGATAAGATATGTATCTCTTCTAGTGGATTGTATCTTATTGTTGCATCTAGAAGATCTCTTATCTTATTTAATGTGTTTTCTGAGAGAAAACATATGAGTAGTTTTGATATTGGTGCTAAAATCTATATGTTGATGAAGTTATGATCACTCTCTCTTTCCTCATTAGATAGCAATGCACATCTAGGTGTTATGATAAATATATATTCAAACTTGATGCACTCGGACTAGATCCTAGCTAGCTAGTACTCTCTCTGCCTCCAAAAATAAGGGCCGCCGTAAATTTTATCTCAAATCAAATGGAATACTGTTTGATTATTTTATAGACAACTAATACTATCACAATTAGAATACAAACTTAGTATCACTAAATTGCACAATAAAACATATTTTTATATTTTATCTTTTTAGTATTGTAATTATTGATAGTTTTCCCTTACAAACTCCATCAAACTTTGTATCATTATTTACTAGAGATAAAGTTTATAAGCCTTCTCTTTTTAAAGACGTATAGAGTAGTCTAGAGTCTAGATGGGTTCCGCGACGAGAAACGCAAGGCCGCAGAGGCCTGGCAGATGGTAGGCGCCACGTTGCACGTAGAAGTAGCCCTGGTCACCCCAATGAACGCCATAAGAAATTTTTTAAGATCAAGTATTCTTTGCCGTCAGCAAGGGCGCCATAACCCACCAGCAACATGCCGTGGGCATCCTTCCCGCATGGTCCCGTGAAGATGCCCCCTGTGTAGTTGTAGAAGCTTGGTGGGTCGAGCCACATCCTGACGGACACCGGCTTGTAAGAGACGGCGGCCAAGAGGTCGAGCTCGTCGCGTATGTCCATCTTGTAGCTTCTGATGGATGCGGAGATCATATGCAGCTTCTCCCGCTTGCTGTCTTGGACTCGCCCCACGTACGGGTACGTCTCCTCTGAGGCGACACCTCCGTTGCGGACGACCCAGTCGAACGCCTTGAGGTCTGAGTCGGCCATACTTTTGTTGGAGCAGTCGTATATCTGCTGGCTCGACAGCCTGACGAGTCTTCCAGTTTGGATCTTGTGTAGCCCCTCAATGGCACCCACGGACGATATAGCCCAGCAGGAACCTGTATGCACGTCCAGGTAGTTATATTTTGGCTATGGAAGGGACGAAGTGACAAATGAAGGTTCCATTCATGTACTGCGCGCGTAGTAGTAGTAGTTCATAGACAAGTACTGAGCAAGCAACAAACTCGATCTCCTTACCGATCTGTTCCTGGAACATGATCGACCGGCGTGACAGCACCACGCGCACGCCAGTCAAGCGACGGCCGTGGTGTGGTAGGAGTAAGGACACTGGTGGCTAAGCGTGGTGTTCTGGCTGCCGACCTCGGTGGCGGGATGCATAATCCTCCCAATGCGCCTCCCGCCGTGCCTATGAGGCACAGCAGCAGCACAGTGTTCTTGGCCAGCGCCATCGTCAACTGTCAGTGCTCTATACTAGTCTCTCTCTGACATCTCTCAGATGACGTTGTGTAAGGTTTAATTTGTTCTTATCCCTTGGTGTGTGGCTGATGAGACCAAACGAATGCATATATATAGAAACAGGCAGGGAGAGGTTACATGCTTTGCTGCACGAGGAAAATCGTACTCTGGATTAGGATCGAAATCTGTCTATCTATCTATCTATCTATCCATATCTATCTATCTATATCTATATCTATATATTTTTCTATACTAATTAGGCACTCCCTAAAAATTTCGACGTTAATCAGAAATTCGGAACCGTTAATCTGGTGGGACCGAGTTATAACGGTGTAGATTAACCCATGTAATTCACAACTTAAAACATTATATCTTTGATATTATAGTTAAAAAAAACTATACAATCGAAGCTCCACGTTAATCCTAAGAAAAATAGATTGCTAGGCGCTGGATGAATAGTCTCTTTTTTAAGTGATGCCCACGTATCATGGAATTTCCCGATTGATTTTCAAAAAGAAAAAAAAGGCATGCCCACGTATCATGCATGTACGTGTAATTTCCACATTTTTTTGTTTGTTAGTGCTGCTGCCACTCTTAAGCCACGTACTACTCCCTCAAAGAAAACTACACGTACTAGGTATCTTCTTCCTTCCCCTCCACGATTTCTTCCTCTTCTCCATTATCTCTCTCTCGCAAGAGGGAAGGGAAATCCAACCACGATCTCTTCCTCTCTATTATCTCTCTCTCCCCAGATGGAAGACAAATCCAATGACGATCTCTTATTCTCGATTATGCATCATGTCACCCATACAAATTGCATGGATTTCGTTTGCTCAAGGAGCTTATTGCATCAACATGTTCTGATTGCAGGTTAACGATTGAATCAACCATGACCTATCCTTTTGATTCGGATTCAATTCCTCTATTGTGTCCTCCCATAGTTTTGTGCTCTACATAGTTTGGATCCAGAATCTTCCCATGTACAATTTTTTTATGCCTTCCGGAGATCAGGTCAGAGCACACCAACTTTGCCCATTGTTGCTCCAAGTTTGTGCTCGGTAATTATCTGTTAAGAGCCGGAGTTATCTACTACTCTTGAGCAGTCCTGATCATGTATGTGCACAGCGCAAGAGAAAATAATAATTCCCATTTTAATTCTAGAGGAAATTAGGCTAGAGAGCAAACAAAATTAGAGGAATTTAGGCTTGCAGCCAATGGGTCGCGCTTGGCATAATGCATACCTTCGATCTTGGTGAGATTCGCTCCAACAAGTTTGTCCCATCTGTCCACGAAAGATGTCCACAGTAACGTACGGTAACAGGCTTGCTGCTTCTAACGCACGTCCATCTCCTTCAAACCCTTCTTTTGATATGTTTGTCCCTTCAATCTAGCGGCCGCTGTTTCCTTCCATACCTTCTAACCTCGGACCGTAGCATCCTGGGCACACCGTTCTTCTCTCCTCGGGCTTTTCCTACTAGAGCGGCACCTGGGACTGCCCTGCGGTCTGAAGCAACCGCCGGTCGACAGGACCTCCGTCGCTAGGCAAAGAAAATAATGCTTTAAAGTTGAATTAGCTGCCTCAGGTTGATCCGTTTCCTTGGCATCACATATCAAAATATTGCTTATATCTCTGATTTAGAACAGAGAACGCAGGTGCCGATGAGCAAGTCATAGCCGATGGTTTCATTGACTGGAAATTGTGTTCTTGATGTCTTACCTTGCAAGTCACCGGTACGTACTAATGCTCTTTTGTTGCAATCGATTGATGGAAAGTTCCATCAGTCTCATTAGACGGTGCTAGAATTTTTCCAATAACATGCATGCAGACCCTTTTTCCAAACTAATCTTGACGTCTTCAGATGATGGCCTTTTAGGTACATAATGTACGCCCACATGAGATCGATTAATAACGGAGTGCTCGATCGATTGGCTGCCTAGCTGTCAGCATGCAAGCACAAGCATCAGGTAACATGCATGCAAATCTTCTCCTTATGTTTACATCTCCAGTCTCTTCATGAACCTTTTCTTTCTTGCTTGTTTTTTCTATAAATCTCCTTGAACTTTTCTTAGTCATAGCATGCGTGCACAGGATATAAACTAATAACGTAATACAAGAAACACGAGAACATTGCAAATTGCAGTTTTCTGCCACAACAATGGCAGTATATTGGGCTTAGACACCATCTTTGCCCACATGTATTTTTCCTACTTATAAAGGTTGGAGTTGGTGGTGAGTTCACTTGTGGGACCAACAACCTTCACCAATAAAAAAATGCACCCTTACCCACATGTTGGACTACCAACCTTCCAAGAGACAAAAATAAACAAATGCACTTTTAGGGCATGTACAATGGTTGATAAGACAGTCTTATCTTAAGCTTTGCACGTAATTTAGATATGACAATTAAAGCATGTCTACAATGGTTGTATCTTAGTCTTATCTTCAATAACTAGCTATTCCTAAAATATGGTGAGACATATTGTGCTAGGAGATCATCTCTTAAATAAGAGAAGACAAGCCTTCTCTTATGATTTCTCTCTCCTCCACCTCAACATTTATCCTACGTGGCACTCCTAAGATAGCACCATTGTACATGCCCTTACTCACATGTGGGACCTAAAACAAATTAACAAGTACACTACTTTTCATGGGAGACCAACACTTGAAGAATGCACAAATAACAAAATGCAAAAATGTGACTCCAACTCAAAATTATGCTCTTAAGCCATGACCTTAATCCTCATATTTTAGTTTCGTAGCAACGCACGGGCATTGAGTTAGTATGCACAACAGTTTACATGCGTACGCACATATATCAGGACGAGATGTGATCTGACTACAAGAACGTCTAACGTCAGATGGAGTAGGTATGTGTTGGGTTACCAGCATATGTATCCTCTACTATTATGCTACTAATTAATCCGTGAATTCCTCGCATCCTCTTCTAGAAAAGTCATGAATGAATTTAAAAGCTAATTAAGGCAGGGTGCTGGATTATGGCATGCAGATGAAGTTTGTAGGCCAGTGCATGAATATGGTTTAGAGGTGCGATCATTTCTTTTTATTCTTCACATTTTTTCCTGCTAATTTGTGATTTGCAATGTTGATTATGATGGGTGAATGCTACTCAAACATATTAATTTATTATTGTTGTATTATTCATCAGAATAGTATCACTTTAAAAGAATCTAATTAGCTTATAAAGTGACACCATTTGAATTACGACGGCCAGTACACGGAGAGAGTAATAGGTCGTTGATGTATTTACTTTGTAGTTTTCCTTAAGTTGGTCTAAGCATGGCCTAAAAAACAGAAAATCATTTTAGTTTGACATGTTAAATGCAAGGCACAAAAACTCATTGTATGCACTATTTCAACAAATTTCCACAAATTTGTCAAACTCATTGTGTGTACTATTTCCACAAGAACCCATTGATATGTGAAATGGTTGCCGGCCCTACTTAATGTACATAACCTACTTTTCTTAAAAGTATCAATAGTTAACTAGGATGATCTGATAAATGTGTGAAAATAATATTTTATCCCATAGATCGCTTTTACCCATAACAAATACATATGATGTACTATAACAAAAGAGTCTTGAGCTATACATATATGTTAGACAAACTAGATTTTTTTAAATATAACTCATATGGATTCATACTATTTCCTTTAATTCATATGGAATTATCTTGCTCATTGTCTGATTTCGTTGAAGCGCATGATCTCATTTCTTTCAATACCTACTTGGAAACCAGTATAGACTAGAAGTGCCCACAAATCTATCATCGAGGGAACAAGGTACTCCGTGCTTTCGAACTTTGCATTTTGAGCCACTACAGCAAGGAAACAAATTGACACCCTTTCAAATACTATACCAATCATCGGTTAATAAAATGTCTATATATAATATATAGTCATGCAGTCCTTGCATAGTACAGATAAAATATGGATAAAAAAAGTATGGAATAACAATGAAAGTAAATTAAATATAAACTAAAATATATCAATGACAACAGGCACTGCAAATACACTAAAACAAACAATGATATAGATACATAAATAATAATTGTAATTTTTAAAATATGAATACAATAATTTAAAATATAAGTTCTTCCATGTCTTTTTGATGCTAAACTATATCTGAAAGCTACAAAAAGTATTATTCAATGAACTAGCCCATGCGAATGCATGGGTTGATGACTAGTACCTATACTAATTAGAGACTCCCTTAAAATCCCCACGTTAATTAGAATTTACGAGTCGTTCATCTGGTGGGACCGAATTATTATGGTGTAGATCAAACTATAAAATCCAGGGCCAAAAAACACACAAAAGGGGCGAAATCCTTTCACCGTAGTAGAAACAAACAAACAAAAAACTCTCAATCTATCTACAACTCCAAAAAATAGAAGGAAAAAATATCATGTCAATCTCAATCTTCCTAATGCTCCACGGCATGTTCTCCCCGTTAGAAAATTGAACAACCTTTCTAACGTTAATCAGAGAAAAAAAAAACTAGAAGCCATTGATCTAGCGGAACTGGATTATAGCGGTTCAGATTAAATAGTAATTAGAGACTCATAAAAATCCCCACGTTAATAAGAGAAAAATAAAAAATACAAGCCATTGGTCTAACAACAACAGATTGTAAATGTTTAGATTAAAGACAGCTCCATGTCATGTACGATTCTTCCTATCCTTTGGAGCCCTCATGTTTATCTCAACTGAGAGCTAGCTAGAAAAATTGAAAGCCATCAGATGTTTGCTCAAGAGAAAATACATGTTGTTAGATCCGTGATTGGTTCTGCAGTTTCTCGAATGACGTGCAGTCATGGACGCTCCATATCCTTCCTTTCCTCGAGCCCTTCTCAGCTTCTCCGCCACTACCGGAATTGACGCCGACGCCGACGGCCTTATCTATGCCGACGGCCACCATCGGCATAGACGGCGGTATGCCGACGGCCTAGAGCCAGCCGTCGGCGTACCCACCCGTCGGCATACCTCCGTCTATGCCGACGGCCACCGTCGGCATAGGTAGGCCGTCGGCATATCTCTGACTATGCCGACAGTGGCCGTCGGCGTAGCCCGGCCATCGGCATATGTGTGGGCCCGGCCGCCCCGGTTTTAACAGCCGGTTGACGCCGTCATACGTATGCCGACGGCCCTAACGTCGGCCGTCGGCATACCTATCTGCCGCCACGTCATCGATCCGCGGCACCGTGGGCCCAGAGCTATGCCGCCGGTTATGCCGTCGGCATAGCTCCGGCCCCACGGTGCCGCGGATCGCTGACGTGGCAGGGAGCTATGCCGACGGCATATCTACGTTCATTTTTTTATAATTTTTTATTTTAAAAAATTAATTAAATAGAGCTATGCCGACGGCTATGCCCATAGCCTTTCTGTTTTTAGTTTCTGTTTTAAATTGCTTATATCTTTTAAGATATTTGATGTTTTTGAGTGATTCTTTTTGCATTAGATTCAAAATTTTGTCTAGTTTCTGTTTGTGCCATTAGATTCAAACCCTAGATTGTGAATAATTTGAGTTTACAAATAGTTTTTAATTTAATTCTTTTTGCTCCTAGTCACGTGTTAGATTGTTGTCACAGTAAGATTTATTTGGTTATTTTTAGAATAATTTAAATTAGGATTTTAATTTCAGGGTCATTTAGCTCAAAAAAATTATTAAATGCATGAAAAATAGCAAATTAAGTTAGAAAGGGTTGAAATTTGAGGATGTGGCTTTGAATGGTGCATATTGAATGCACAAAAAGTCTGGAGTTGAAATAAGTTAAAAAATGAAATGCCTTTGTAACAGACGAGTTTTCGTCCGAAACCTTGATACATCGAATCAGATGGTCCAGTTTGTACACGAAGTGCATTCAGTTTTTGCCGTAACCCTCTCAACTTTTTAGCACAAGCTATGTGGGTGAAATGATGATACCATGCCAAGTTTCAACCTTTTCAGAGTTCATTTGTAGTGCTTTTCCATTTCAGGGTCATTTAGCTCAAAAAAATCATTAAATGCATGAAAAATAGCAAATGAAGTTAGAAAGGGTTGACTCTGCCTTGATTAACCTTAGTTGTGACTCTGGCTGGGACGGTGCTACCAGATGTGTAGTCGACGGTATGATTGGATGGACACCAACCCGGACTAAAGGGGTTCTGAAATTTTCAAACTCTACCCCCCCTGTGGACCGCCTTTTTTAGTTTTGTAGAAAATAAACAAAAATGATAAAATCTTTAAAAAATAAAATCCTTTGAGATGTAGTTAGGTTTTAGTGTCTAGTTGGTATAGAAATTTTGAAATATGAATTTTGACCTTTTTTGCAAAAAAACGAAAAAAATGTAAAACGGCCATAACTTTTGCATACGACGTCGAAAAAAAAAGGTTTAATATATCAAAAAAAACTAGAGAAAAATTGGGACTCGATTTCACCCGGGTTTACCCGGTGAAGTTTTCTCAGATTCTCAAAATTCCAAAAGTAAAAAAAGTTATTTCAAATCAAAAAATAATAATTTTAATAATTTTAAAAATGAATTTTATTTAAAAATAAATAAATGATGTCATATTTGGATTCCTCACATTTTTCTGATAATAATGGATATATTATTTGTCGAATTTCGATTTACAGATTTAAAGATATTAATTATGTCATATTAAATGAATAAATGGCAAAAAAAAATTAATAAAATAATATTATTACTTATTTTATTTTCATTGAAATTCAATATTATTAGTACTTATTTTGTTTATTTTAATAATTGTTTAGAATTCAAAAAATTAAATCATGTGACATCAAGACCTAAGGGTTAACATAATCGATAGCTTAAGATTGTCAGGAAAACAACAAGTGCAGACTTGGAAACTAGGGGAGATAGAATCTGAAAGTTAAGCGTGCTGGGGCTGGAGTAGTGAGAGGATGGGTGACCGGCCGGGAAGTTAGACGATTTGGAATGAGTGCTGATTAGAGACTAGAGATTAAATTCTGAAGCAGTGAGGAGGGGTGATTAGAGATTAAATTGTCAAATAATTCAAAATTGTGAAAATTTGAAAAAAAAAATTGAAAAAAAAATTAATTAATTAAATTGAGCTATGCCGACGGCTTAACCGTCGGCATAGCTTCGTCCAATTTTTTTGTTTTTTAACAATTTTTTTAAAAAAAAATTTAAATAACTAAATTAAGCTATGCCGACGGTTAAGTAATGCACGTGGCACTCGCTGGTTGGCCGCAGCTTGACGACGGCTCCGTCTGCCGCCGTCAAACGGAAAACTTTGCCGACGGGGAAACTATGCTGACGGCCGTACGGACATCGTCGGCATAGGTACCTATGCCGACGGCAGGCCCAGGTACGCCGACGCATACAATGCCGACGGGGCTATGCCGACGGCGGCCGTCGGCATAGGTCTATCCCGACGGGATTTGGACCTATGCCTACGGCTTTGGCCGTCGGCGTAGCCAGTAATTCTGGTAGTGCGCTCCATTGCATATTGAATCTAGCAGCCGACGTGTTCTCCTCTTTCGTCATGAGCGCACCACCTAGGGTTTCAGCTCTACCTTATTTGCCATCTATTCTTACCTATGGCAGGGGTAGGGGTACACGCATATATATATGCTGAACATGGCCTAGCGTCAAACCGACTTGACGTAGTATTCCTAATCCTACTTGATTTAGAATACTAATCATACTAGGACTCATGCACGTACTACGTGCAAGTTAGATCGTGCTTAACTCTAACAAGCGCGTTGTGGAAAAAATGTGTAGCTAAAAAGGAGTACCAAATATTCAAACTTACTGCTAAAAGAGAGATCACACAGAGTATTATGTTTTGGTGTATATGAAGATAGGCACAACAACTACAACTTTCAACAACACAAATTACAAATCCTGTAATATAAAGAGATGAACATTGTAACGTGGGCATGGTGGTTTTAGCAGCCGAAAGGAGACACACTCCACATGTAATTACCTCCAATGATATTCAGGTTTTCCTTGTTAGCTTTGTCACTATGAACACACATTTTATCTTCAGTTTTCTATAGATGAAAGTTCCATACCTTAAGGCCTTGACTATGAACATCATGTCTAGATATAAAGCTCGTTTGTTACTTGCATAGAAAGGCCTTCCATGTTATGATAATCCTCCTAGTACAACCGATTAGTGCGCTGAGACATCAAGCACCAATTATCCAGAGGCACTTAAGAAATAGATACATAATTCCGAATCTATGTTGTTCCATGCCGAAATAGGCCATCAAAGCAACAATGACTGAATGTATTTCCTAGGCACAGTCTATCGTCAAGATTTTTTTTGATCTAATTAACTCCTTGAGCACACCAAATCCATGGCTCAACTTACTTTGTTTTCCATTGGGAGGAGAGAGAGATTGGAGAAGAGGAAAAGACCGTGGATGGATTTGTTGTCCATGGGAGAGAGATCGATTATGTATAATAGGAACAGCCGTGAAGGGGAGAGGATGCTGGCGTGAAGAGAGGAAGAGGTCGTGGAGTTTTTTTTTAAGGAAAGATCGTGGAGCTTTTCCCCCTCAAAAAAGAAAGATCGTGGAGCTTAAAGTACAATAGAGATTGTTTTCTTCTGTCTTTTTCAATCAAAGAGATATAGATTTTTTTTCTGTTGAAGAGATAGAGGTTGTTTAATTAGGGGAGGACATGGTTAGATCTACACCGTAATAACTCAGTCCCACCAGATGAACGGTTCTTAATTTCTAATTAACGTGAGAATTTCTCGGGAGTGCCTAATTAGTATAGGTATAGATAGATATAGATATAGATTGATAGATAGATATAGATAGATAGATAGATAGAAAGATGGTTGCATGCATCGCCCTGATGCAGAGGCCGGGGGTCATCTTCCTTTTCGAAAAAAATAAAAAAATCAAGACAAGAACAATTATTCCGTTACTTATTGGTGAAAACAATTGTTCACTGGCCCTGATGGGCCCTTCACCCACTCCGCACAGCTGCCCTCTCCCTGCGTTGTTGCTCTGAGCATTGATGACTCATGCTCAGCCACTAGCTTCCAAGCCCTCCCTCCCCCGGTTGCACCCGGCTACAAATTGGAAGATGGTGACCCTTCCCCTGCAGACTCTACTGGTGGCCATCACTCCATTTTTCTCCATCCCCCACCATTTCATTGGTGGTGTCGCCTTCACCCGGATCCTCGCCCATCAGTAGTGCTAGCTCATGGAGGTGCAGGGCAGGAAAGAGAAAACCAGAGACCCACTTTGGGTCTATAGGTATGATTGGAATACTAGAGATGTGTAGGATTGAATATGCATTGTGATGCAACGCTAAATCCTGTGTTTACCGACAAGATACACCAATATTAAAGACAATTATTTTACAACTGATTTTTTGCTCGATGAAAAGTCAGATCATGAGTTTTGTTATGCATGCAATACTTCGGATGCAGGTGGAGAATGTGGCAGGTGGGTCAGCCCAACAGCCTCACTCTTTTGCGAGTCTCCCTCACATACAAAAATAAAAATAGCCCACTCGCTCGGGCAGGCCTATATGCCACTTATCTTACAGTGCCTCGCTTTAGTAGGCCGGCATAGGAGCGTTTCATAAACGGCGCCCGTTGCGCCGGTTATAGGCACCCGCAAACGGGCACACACCCCCACCTTCATCGATGCTATATGGGCTGGCCCTTTTACCTTTTTCTGTTAATTTTCAAAAAAGGGTGCGGCCGAAGGATTCAAACTCCAGACCTGTTCTATCATGGACATCGCCAGTAACAACAAGGACAGCTAGCGATTTGTGCCTATTTACTTCATTTCTCCCTTTTATTATTTATTCAGTTCGCCCGAAGCCCAGGTTCCTAACCGGTTTCTTTTTTTTTGATCCGGTTTTTTCTGCACCAGTATTATTTATTTTTCTTTCTTTTTCTACTCTATTTCTTTTTTTCCTTTTCTTGTAATTTATTTCTTTTCTTAAAATGCACGAACTTTTTTCAAAATTGATGTGCTTTTTTTCGAAATCAATGAACTTTTTTAAAATTTGGTGCATTTTTTCAAAATCAATGATTTTTTTTTCAGAATCTATGAACATTTTTTAAAATTCAATAAAGTTTTTCCTAATTTGATGAACTTTTTAAAAATTGGTGATCTTTTTTTTCAAATTTGAGGAGCTTTTTCAAATTCGATGAACTTTTTTACAAATTCATTGAACTTTTTTCAAATTCGATGAACTTCTGTTCAAATTCGATGAACTTTTTCTTTTCAAATTTCTAAACTTTTTTTGAAGTCTATGAATTTTTCTTAAAATCGAGGAACTTTTTTCAAATTTGATGATTTTTTTCCAAATTCGATAATTTTTTTTCTAATTCGACAAACTTTTTTCAAAATTGGTGAGCATATTTTCAAATTCGATGAACTTTTATTCAGAATTGATAAATTTGTTCTAAAATTCAATATTTTTTTAAGTTTGTGAATATATTTTTCAAAATCCGTGAACTTTTCTGAATTTACGATTTTTTTTTTTTACGAATTTGCTTTTGTTTTTTACCTTTTCCTTATTTTTTTTAAATGTCAATAGTTGACCGGTCAACTGGTTAAACTGCGCTCGAGCAAGGGTGAACCAAGCGCTCGCCTTACATGGGCCGGTCCAGCGCAGAGGCACAGTGTGCGCCATTCCTCCAAGTGGCGCTTAAGGCGCCACTTAGGAGCTCCCCAACATAGGAGCCCTGATCTCCTGTACTATACACCCTCACCTCGCTGTATCGTATGTTGGTCTTTTTTTTTTACGAAAAGCATCGGATCTATTATAAAAATTCACCGGAAATAGAAAGCTTCTCAAATATATTAAAAACTACATTGAGATTCCGAGACCATCGAACGATCGCTATTGCCGCCAGAACGAGCAGCCAACTCGCCGCTCCCCTATCGGAGACGGCTTGACCTTGTCAATGAGGGCCCTCACCTCCTATACCGTACGCCCTCACCTCGACGTACAGTATGTTGGTCTTTTCGTGTCCGTGCTGTTTTTTCTTTGTCATTTTTGTGTGAGACTTGATCCCTAGACCGGTCTAGCATGCCCATTTTTCATTTATGTTTTTGTCTATTTTAATTCACTTTCTTCCTTTTCTTATTTTAGTTTTAATATTATTTTTCCTTTTGTCCTTGCGCTTTTTTAGTTTCTATTTCCTATTTCTTTCATTTCTCTTTTTTCTTGTAATTTTCCTTTCATTGTTTTTTTCAATTTTTCATGTAAAATTATGTCACTTTTGTTTCCTTTCCTTTTTATTTTCTTCTTCTTTTGTTTCTTTTTTTTGTTATCTTTTTTCCATATTATTTTTACTTTTACCCTTCTGTGTTTCCTTTTTTTCATTGTTTCTACTTTTCTTTATTTTTTTTCTTTTTTAAATATATTGTACATTTTCCAAAGAAAATTTTGGAAACTTGTTAAATGCACATTAGGCACTTCCTAAATACATGGTGAACAATAAAATATTTTTGAACACTTTCTTCAACTACAAAATTGCAAGTTGAAGTCTATTAGATAGACACTGTACATTTTTAAAATACATAAATGCGCGTTGAACATTTTCTAAACACAAGATGAACATTTTTATGTATATTGTGCACATCTTTTAAATTAACGTTGAATATTTTTTCCAAGTATGCCACATTTTTCTAAATAAATGTTGAACTTTTTTATACACGTTAAATATTTCTGAAATACACAATAATCATTTTTGAAATGCATGGTAAAATTCTTTTAATACATGATGATAATATTTTAAACACATGATGAACATTTGCATTCATGACAAAAGTACTGGAAAGTCTCCATCTCAGTTTGAGCTCATATGATCTCAGCATGAAGAGTAAAATCCAAAAAAATTGATTTAAATTTTAAAAAATTCTGAATTATTTTTGTGGCAAACATTGATGAATGGTTCGAGCTCTTATAAAGTTTCATTAGGGAATGCTTTTGTTTTGGGGTATCAATTTTGTTTTTTGCAACGACTTCCACGAAGGTCATTCCTTGATGAAACTTGGAAATCACTCAAAACATTTGTCAAAAAAATTCAGAATTTTTTGAATTTGTTTTCAGTTTTTTTTTGATTTTACTGTTCATGCTAACATCATATGAGATCAAACTGAGATGGGACTTTCCAGCACTTTTGTCATGAGTACAAATGACATCTATATATAGGTGATGTTTTTCTGAACATTTTGGTATCTTATTTGTATTTTTCCCAGTTAGTATGAATTCATTATGAAGTATTCAAAGTGACGGTCAAATGGTCAAAGGGCAAAAACATAAGAGGAGCGAACAAGCTTGGACAGAAACAAGGGTTTTTTGAATTTAGGGGCAAATCAAATGGGTGTGACACAACTTGGGGCTCGAATGTAATTGTCCCTTTATTAAATAAACCTTCAACATTTTCTATATATAGTAAAATAAAATTATTTTTCAAAAATAACTTTTAGTATATTTTGTGAAAATATTTTCCAAAAAAAGGAAAAAAATTCCATGTCTTCTATGGGGCCGAGCACCGAGTAGCCCAATAAGGAAAAAAAAGTCTAACCGGCAATGCATGCTAGCCCAGATCAATCAATCGATCGTTGTGCTAGTTGCTTCGTTGGCATTTCTAGAAGTAAATTTGTCGATGCATCCTCTCAGTTGGAGATGATCATTATGTGAGTAATGGAAAATGGGCAACCCGGCTTGAAACTAATAATACATATACATGTAGCGTACCATGAGCGTCCGCATGATAAAGGCAGTTGTACTAGTTGTTCAGTGCTGAAACAATAAGTCATGGAACTAATGGAAATTGATTAAGAGAACGTAAAAACTAAGGAAACAACAAAAGCACCCACAAATTAATGTGAGAACTATTTAACATACATGCATTTGTTAAACAACAAGTAGCTTGCAGAACAATTCTTTCACGTGTAGACTGCAAGCACGACTATCGGGGTAGCTCGCGGACAACATGACCTCTTCTTCCTGGGTATATTGCCTGCTCGCGTTCTCCAAGCTTGTTCTTCTTATAGGATATGAATATGTTTTTGTGGAATAACTCCCCTCATGTGTTTCTACTGGTAGATCATCCCTAACCCGAACACACTCCTTAGGTCCTCGGAGGGCTTCTAGTGTCATCTCCACTAATCTCATGGTCGGTCGCTCCTCTGCTCCAAGTTTTGTGCACGACACAGCTAGAGCAGCTAATTCTTCAACTTGGCTACCTCCCTCCTCCATGACCCGCTGATCTAGTATTTCTACCAATTTACCTTCTCCAAGTAGTTCAACAAAATGTGCAACAAGCCCGTCATCTTTGGAGGATCTATACATAATTGGCATCTTCCTTGTTAGCAACTCAACAAGAATTACTCCAAAGCTATAAACATCACTTTTTTCTGTTAGCCGGCCACAGTAAAAGTACATAGGGTCTAAATATCCTAAAGTTCCTTGCACCATTGTTGTTATCCCTGTTAGATCCTTAGGGATGTACCTTGAAGCTCCAAAGTCAGACACCTTTGTTGTCAAAGCATCATCAAGAAGTATATTAGTAGACTTGATATCTCTGTGTATTACAGGGACAGAAACACCTGAGTGAAGGTAAGCAATAGCTTTGCCAATTTCTGTTGCAATCCTTAATATGTCTTGCCAAGGTATTGATCTTAGTGGTTTCTTGTGAAGATAATCACATAAGGTTCCATTGGAAATGAACTCATAAGCCAACAACGGGACTTCTGTCTCAAGACAACATCCAAAAAGCTTTACGATGTTCCTATGGTTGATCTGTGAAAGTATGGCAACTTCATTTATAAACTCTTTAATCTCACTCTTGACCACAATATTTGACTTTTTGATGGCCACAACATGCAAGTCTGACAAAATCCCTTTGTACACGGTACCATGCCCTCCACCACCAAGTTTACGAGTTGGATGAAAGTTGTTTGTAGCCTTTTCTAGCTCCTTTAAGGGGATAATCATCCTCTCTGCAATGTCTGACCTATGAGATACCAATTGTTGCAACAATTGTCCACGATTTTGATGGAAGAACTTTTGCCTCACTTTTTGTTCCTTTTGATGCTTAAGCATGCGGATTATTATCTTTGAGATGATAAACAAAAGTATAATAGTTGGGCCACTAGAAACTGAGAGAATAATTATTAAACCTGCAAGAAATAGATCAATGGGGCAGGGAATTAGGGTCTCATATGACATAACTCAAATAGATGAGGGTAAAGATACGAGGTTGAATTTATGGCTTAAATTCTTGGTAACAGGAGAGATATAGTCGTGGGGTCATGATACATACTAAATATATGTATAATTTTTACATGTTTCATGTTATAATCTTGTTAAATATGCATGTTTTATTATTATTTTTGGACTAACATATTTTACAAGTGCTGGGAAGGACACTTTCTTCTTTGTGGTTTTAGAGGGAAATTAGTATTTTCCATAATTTAGAAAAATATGAGAAAATCAGGACAAAGTTTTAGGTTGAAAGCACACATTCACTAGAAAGAGGCAGTTGAGAATGGCCCAGGGGCCCACATGTCCTGGCCAGACGCCCTGGGTCTATAGTACCCGAGCCAAGCTTGTGGAGCCACTGGGCTCCTTTCCCTAATAATTTCTTCCCACTGGCTTATATATACCCAAAAAGTGAGTCAGAAGAATATCGCAATTTTAGTTGTCGCCACTTCATGACTCGAGGCGAAAACTCGTCTCCACCACTGTTGCTGGAGGCGGGAATTATCGCCTTAGCCATATCCATCAATCTTTGCTGCTCCCATGATGATGTATGAGTTTTCCACCCTCTAAACTGTGGGTTTGCATTAATAGCTATGCAACAATCTCTTCCTTGTTCTTCAATATAAATATCACATGAGCTGCCCTCCATGATTGATTGTGATCAATCTGATGTAGTTCTTGCAATTACCTTTGATATGAGAGAAATTATTACTTTATGATCATATTATGTGTGGTGTTTTGCATGGCTTATAGATGCATATTTCCTCTTCAATTCGTTAGTATAATCATTGGCCGGTTTAGATTAAAGATCAATAGTAGAAGTGGTGTGCATCATACGAGGTAAATCTTTATAGGTGAAGTATTTTGGTGATGGTACGAGAGAAAAGACTTATAATTATCTTTGCGCCACTAAGGGTGTAACACAGTTGAATCATTGTCTCGGTCATGAGTTGAAGGTGAGGCTAATATTATTACCAACAACTAGCATGGTGACCCGCGCATTCGCGCGGCTAGATTTGTCATGTATTACCATATACTATGTTAATTATCTCATGTCAATTGTGTTTGTCTTCCATCTACTCCTACTTATTAATTGATTTTATTTTTCTATGGAGTTACATCTTTAGCTTTTTAGTACCACAACCAGATTTAAGTTTAATTGTTAAAAAATAGCCAACATGCATAGCTGGCGAACTCATGGTTTGTTGTTTAGGTAGAAAATATAATAGAAAGCCTCATATATTTTTAATCTTGTGTATTCATATGTTCTCTTTTACTCGTGTATACATCAGTAGTACATTAGTTAGTTAGACATTGACATTTAGAGGGAAGTTTATATTATAAGTATAGGATGCATAACTTATTCTGCACGATTTCTTAGTTAGTTACTAAACTCACACAAATGTTTTAGTTGAATTAATATAAAAAGAATCCACTTTTGAACCTCGACCTATTCTTTGCCAAGTTAGCATCTTAATTAAAAAATACATAAGATCAGGACAATTATTACGGAATGGAGAAAATGAAACACTTATGCACACTACTAAAATTATTTCTTTTTTCGTTTGACTAGTATAAATTGCCTAAAAGTTATAATAATTTTATTCAATAAAATTATTTATCAGCATTAAATTTATCTTTTCCTATCCTTCTCCATTTTTTCATTTACTACTTTACTAAAGTTACTAACGTGTATCAATCATGCCACATATCGTAGGAATGAAGAAAACACCATGCGATTGAGCTAAATGCATATTTATGTCCAAGGTAGCATGAGGAAAATATAGTGAAACTGAGGGACTGACTTTATATCTCTTCCACTCATTCATTGGATTCTTCCCGTCGACATTTTATTAGGAGATTTTCAGCCAATGTTAAATCTTACTATTTTTCTTCTTCTAAATCTTACTATTTTTAGCGTGTAAATAAACCTTGTGTCCAGTGTCCTCCAACAGTATACTCATTGGCCGTATTGTACTCATGGATTTTATTTATTCTATTTCATGGCAAGCGTACTTTTCACGGTGATCATCTTCTTAGGATGAGCTTTGTTGCTCAGCTATCTAAGTCAAATGGAATATCTATATATTTGTTAAAAATGCTAAAATATTATATTTCATTCACTCTTCCAACATGTTTGTATTGAATGATGATGTGTATGTGGATGTGCATATGCGAGATAAATAGGAAGACTGGAAATAAGAAAGCGTGGAAGCGTTCATAAGTATGTCTGTAGTCGTAGATGTGTAAGAGGTGGAAGAAAAAAAAAATATAATGTCCTGTGTGTGTCAGATCCATTGTTCAAATCTGCTTGGTTCCACCTAGCTATATCAACTTGCTTTTGTTTGCTTCTAACCTTCAAAAAACAAAACCTTCAGTACTATTCAGAAAACCATTCTTTTTGTGTGTGTGAAATGCTTGCTTACACATGTACATAGTGAAAATATAGTTTGAAACAATCTTATAAAAGTGCTAATTCCTTGTTTTGAAGCTAATTCTTATCTCCAGAAGCATCTTTTGAGAGAGATGAGAAAAGACGTACACACGTCAAACATACCTTGTGCATGCGGCTCCTTGCAGCCGGACGGATGATGTACGTAATCATATGACTTATTTGTACGCGACAGATGTTATACGCATTTTTTCATCTTTTAATCTCGATCATTCTAATTAGACACATTGTAAAATATTTTTTACATGTATCTATTTTTCCAGCAAAACATATATGCATGTATTACTGGTGTCCAGTCCAACCGATATTATTTTTCCAGAACAGTCTGGCTGGTATTTTTTTAGATTAGTGCAAGGACATATGTCTTTTTTTTAGATCAATGCAAGGACGTATGTGCAGTGAAGTTTTAAGAGAGGCTCTCTTTTTTCCCTTGAAAAAGTTTAAGAGAGGCTGCCTTCGGACACTAACTTAGACATGGCCCATCAGGACTTTCCAATCAATATAAAGAGAAAATTTCTTCGGAAATGCTAAACACCTGACATCACATTTTTAGGCATGGCAAATCGAACGTTTTTCATTGCAATTTAGGTTTGGCGAGGATGGCAAATTTAGTTGGCGAGCACAACAATTTTCTGACAAAAAAATAAACCGGTGCGGACTTGCCATGCTCATCAACTAAACTTGCCACCCTCAGCAAACATAATTTGTCATAAAAACATCGATTTGCCATGCCTAAAAATCTGGTGTTCGCCAGATATCCGAGTCCAATTTCTTTGGAGCTAGTGCCATGCATTGATTAACACGTATACATGAAGCGGTATAGATTTTTCCCTTCCAAAACAAAGCACGTACGTGCAGCAGTGGAGTCATTTTCAAAAGGCATGTATATGTAGCACCTTTGGAAAGCCACCTCGTTGGTGCACCCTGTTTCTGTATTTGTCCGAACCAATACGCATGTGTTTGTCCAAACCAAATATATTTTATATAGATCTAGTTTTAAATCTCGGCCGTTAATTTCATTGGTTAACGGAGATTTAACAGATTAGATAATTTAGCCTATGTGGAAGAATGTGATGACTTATTTGTCTTATGTTTTAATTATATAATAGATAGATATTCGATCTTACTTATTGTAGAATATTTAATAGTTGGATTATGCATAGACATCTGGATTAAATAGTGGAATATTAGCTATACATGTTTGCAGACGGATGTCGGTCTATAGACACACTACCTATATAATATCGTCACACTATATCTTAGGATTTGTCATACTTCTATCAATCATCCACTATACATAATTATGCTTACATTTTTACAATGTTTTTACTTGGGGAGATGTTATTAGTGAACCTATGAACCCCATTCCAATCTTCATCATAAAAAAACATCAATTTAATTTTACATGCAATTTTATTTTTTGTAATTTTTTGTTCCAGAAAAAAAAAACACTTCCAAACATATGAGACACTCATAACTTGTTGCAACTAGCAAAACTAGGAACATTAATAAGCTCACTGGAACAGTTAGAGACACAAATAAGTTCGTAATTGTGTTGAAGGGCTAGTCATTGAATCAAAAACCTTTGATTCACAGATTGATAATATTGGTTTCTTAATTGAGGGAAAATATGTTTGATACGACTCCAACGTATCTATAATTTTTGATTTTCCATGCTACTATAGTATCAATCTTGAATGTTTTATACGCAATTATATGCAATTATATATCATTTTTTGCGACTAACCTATTTGTAGGAGATATTCCCTAGAGGCAATAATAAATGTTATTATTTATCCCCATGTTTTTAATTATGTTTATATTCCGTGCTATAACTGCTATGGTTCTCGAGTCTGCAATAACCACGAGGCTCGAAGGAAGACTCATATGCACGTGTGGAATAATAAACGGTAAAATGTATTCATAGTCTGGCCTCTAAGACTAGCTCAAGTGTTGCATGATGGTTCTGTTTTCCTGATCATGGGCATGACTATGCCGGCAATTTTGAGGGCACAATGTTAGAAGAACATTTGTGTTGAATCGACCCGAATTGATGTTATGCTATGAGATACAGTCATCACAAGTTAATGGTTAATAACACAGAGAAAGTTAACGTTTGCATGATTCCTTAGACCATGAGAGTATCGAGTTTCTTCATGCTTGCTTCATGAACTTCGGGGTTTGTTAAACGTCATCCGTAAATGGGTGGCTATTACGGCGGCTTACGGGTTCATGGAAAAGTGTGTCAAGGGACTTGATAGCTCAAGATTGGGATTTGCTCCTCCGACGATGGAGAGATATTCTCGGGCCCTCTTGGTGTTATGGTATCCATCATCGTCTGGCCAGACACAATGTGATTTGATCACAGGGATGCCGGAACACGGAAACGAGAAAAGAGAACAAAACCGGTAACGAGGTAACTGGCATAGTGGACAAGTTGTTGATCCACGGGGATGCAGATAAATCTCACCTCGGGTTTTGTAACATATCGCGAAGCAACAGGAATAGCACACGGCAACTGGAGGTTCACTCGAATATATATTCGTGTGGGTATAGGGGTCAATATGGGTGTCCACGGCTCCGATGTTGATCATTGATCGGAAAGTGTTCCGGTCAGGTCTATGTCAGGTCTATACTTCACCGAACCTATAGGGTCACACGCTTAAGGGTCATCTATCTGCTGAATACTAGACAGGGAGTCTGAGAGAAAGTCACCGGAAAAGTTTCGGAGACAACGGAAAAGTTCCGGAGAGAGAACACCGGAATAGCTTCGGTAAAACCGAAAGGTTATTTCGGAGTATACCATTAAGTCAAAATGATTTCGGTACACACCTGGAAATTCTTAGAGCATGCCAGAATTGTTCTGGGAACTTCTGGGTTTTTTCCGGAGAAAAAACCCGGAAATGTTCCGGAGCTGCCGGAACCGCTTTGGTTGCTTTTCGCAGATGAAAATCACTAATCCGGAATTGTTTCGGAACGCGTCCAAAATTATTTTAGTGGGTACTGGAAATGTTCTAAGACCTACAGAAATATTTTCGAATCTAACGGTCACGGAAAAATGTTTCTGTGAATAGTGAAAAACACTTTTTGGTTGCTTTTTGGAAAGCCACTTTTTGGGGCTTTTACCAAAAGATCTTGGAGAAGGCTTGGGAGGGAAGGAACCCCTTTTTGTGGCTGAAATTTCAGCCCCTCCACCCCTCCTTCTCCTATAAATAGAGGTGGAGAGGAGCTCTCCACACTCACTCCGACTCTCTCACCAAATGGCATGCATGATCTGCCTTTCTTCGGTCCCTCACACGAAACAGTTTCGTAGAGCCGAAAGGCTGTCTGGGTTCCGGTGGGAACTAGTTCTGAACGGCGAAGCCCTGCCGGATAGATGACATCGTATGTGTGCAACCCCGTAGAGAGGTCGTAGGTTCGATCTTTTTTGCCCGAGGGGCTGTTCGAGAGTGCCTCCCAAAGGGCTGTCCGAGTTACTGTCCGAGTTTCGAGGGTCCTCCCGAAGGGCTGTCCTGACATCGTTCGGGGGACTGTCCGACCGCCTCCCGGAGGGCTGTCCGAGGGACTGTCCGAGGGGCAGACGCGGGAGTACATCCTCGCGGTTGGGAGGTTGTAAATCCTAGCTGCGGGGATCTGCACCAACGATCTACACCGACTCTTCTTCCGCTGCGCTACGAGTCGGTAACGATCGGATCGAAACCTTGTATGCAGTCTTCATAGTGGTCCTGGGTTGGTGCGTAGGTCGGAAATTTTTTGTTTTCTGTCGCGTTACCCTACAGTGGCATCAAGAGCCGTGCTATGCGTAGATGCAGGTTACGATCTAGAATACATAGAGATGTATGGGTGTTGCACAATATAATTTTGTAGTAAATGAGTTCTATTGCTGAAATTATTTGTGCGGGTAGCAGATAAAATCTGTTACCCGATGTTCTTGTTGCTTTCCTGAAATTTGCGTATTTCTGATCTTGATAACGGCATGGTGGAGTTTCAAAGTTCTGGCAATCCGCGATCCTGATTGATCAACGAAGTGCTAACAGTTCGTTGAATTCCACCGCAATTAAAAAGAAAGATGAAATTTCGCAGACAAAAGGGCAATGCAGATATGATCTGCACGGGGGTCATGCGTATGACGAAGTTCAGTATGGGGCTCGAGATTTTATTATCTCGTGTTTCATACACCCCGCAAAGTTAATCTAGCGACTTGAATAATCTACTTGATGATAAATGTTGGTAGCTGCGGTTTGCTCGAAACCTTAGAAGCCACGTAAAATGATATTTTGCATAAACCGATTAGAGGCGTCTAACTTGGTTTTGCAGGAAAGCATGTGATGTGGTATAGCAGTGCTCATAATAATTTGATTATGTATGAGATGACTATATAATGTAAATTAACATGACCTGCGTGTCATGATTCGGCATGATGGTTGGAGCCATATGATTGTCACTTTAATGACCTGCGTGTCAACCTTATGTAATGCACTTATTTTATTAGCTATAGAGATAGCAATATTATCTGGTGCATCGACAAGGTGGTGGCAATCTTCGCGAAGATGAACACCGACGCGAATGCCGAAGACGAAGAAATTAAAAGACTTCTCCGTCAGAAAGGGCTATACCATATCATGCTATTATGAATTGCCTGAGATGTTTATCCCTTATGATGCACCCTTTTGATTGCGCGGTAGTCGCTTTTTATTAGGGTGATCTCTCACTTAAAAATATCAAGTAGTTAGTGTTCTCCCAAGTGTAGCACTGTCACGACACCTATCTTTTCGGAGTGCGTCATGTTTTCATCAGTACAAACGATTAGAGAAGTGTGAGGCGGGTGACTTGAGACCTCGCAGCGAGATCACTTGGTTGTCTTGACGTTCAGGCAGGAAAGTCCTGAGCTCGGAACACGCCCATCGAAAGATGAACAAGAATCACATTAAGATGTGATCGGCAAGTTGGCCTACCGATTGAAGTTCCCGTCATCATATCAGTGATGTTCCCATCTAAGGATGGCAATGGGTACCCATTACCCACGTACCCTGCGGGTAAAAACCCTATTAGGGTAAGGGTATGGGATAAAAAGTTACCCATGGGTATATAAATAGGGAAATCTGAAACCCATCGGGTAGAGCGGGCACGGGTATGGGATCGTATAACCCATACCCACATACCCATGTACCCATATAAAATCTATGTGAATTCAAAATTATCTCTACAGTCTACACTTTGTCGTGAATTTGTGAACTATGTGATGCTATTTTGATGTGTTGTTGTTTACGAGAAAGTGATCTTTTTTATTAAATGTGTTGTTGTTTATGATGTGTTGTTGTTTATAAGCATGTGTTGTTGTAAATTATGATTATATGTTGTTGTTTATGACTATGAGTTGTTCAAATTGATGTTGTGCAAACATGGGTAATTTTACCCGCGGGTACCCATCTACCCTGCCGGGTAACGGGTATGGGAAAAAATTGTACCCGTTGACGGGTATGGGTAAGGGTGATGGGTAAGCTCAGGAGGGACGGGTAATGGTATGGGGTGGCTCCACCCGTACCCATACCCTGCGGGTGCCATCCCTATTCCCATCAATGGCATGGAATTGAAATGCGGATCTTGAATCAGTCAAAATCAATTATGAGAGATATTGATTTGAGTGGGAGCGCACCTTAGAATAAAACTGTTTATTCACTAAGTGCAATTAATTATGAACTCTGTCTAAGTATGATTTGCATAATAGTTGTAGAATGCCGGCTCACGTTTTCACCCTCCCTATTAAAATTGAATAACTGTTATTTATCTGGTTAATACTTTACGGTTGGTAACGTAATGTGAGGATTGTCCTCAAGAGTGCCGAGAAGGATTTTGTCCTATCGCATGCTTTCGGTATCCTCCCGCTAATGCTATGGATGATGCGACTCTCGTCCTTCGATCCAAAACCTAGAATTCCGTTACGGTCAAGTGCAATATGTTTGCTTCCATGAGACCCGAACTTCAAAAGTTTGGGATAGTTATGTGGTATTCATGGAACTGAAGATTATTTTCAGAGACAGACAAAGGCTAAAAGATATGAGATATCCAAAGCAATGTTTGTTTGCAAAGTATTAATAAAGTGTTTACTGGGCATTTGACTGATAAGAGAGGGATCCAGAAGAACGCCGGTCATATGATGATGGTGAATAAAACAACAACTTAAAGAGAAAGGAAGTGTCCAAAGGGTGTCGGTAAAACTACACGCCTAGGAAGTCCGGGGCTAACGCCACTCTTAAGTTGGGTGCTTCTTCTGAGAGTAGAAGAAATACTGAAAGTTAAACTGTTAGAAGTATAAAGGCAAAAAGAGAGAAGACTGGAATGTCCAGCTCATGTATGAAAGTCATACAAACTATTGATGTATAGAAGGCTGGTCAAAGAAATAGTTCTTGGGAATTGTGATTAAATTTATAGTCACTGATTCTTGGGTATTGTGATTAGAATGTATCACAGAAATACCCGCTCGATTGCATTCTGCTGCGACTCGATGCAAGAACTATTACAGCCTAAAAGACTTGCCGGAGTGAGGTTCAGATACGCACTGGGAACATAGTAAATGTTACTATACCTTCCGTCAGTGTATTACCTGTGTATTTACTTTCATAATTCATTTTAGAGTTTTATACACTCTAGCCCATTGCATAAGGTATCTTGCAAGAAGGTTGTTCATAAGAGAACTTTTGATGTTCGGTGTTATGAATAACATAAGGGCCATACTTTCATTATGAATGAGATGTATGTTATGAATATTGATAATAATACATTACCTCTGTATTTACTTTCATAATTCATTTTAGAGTTTTATACACTCTAGCCCATTTGCATAATGTTTGTTGCAAGAGTGTTGTTCATAAAAGAACAATTGTTGTTCAGTATTATGAATAACATAAAGGCCATACTTCCATCATCGATGTGATGTATGTTATGAATATTGATGGTAATATGATACATCCATAACACTGACGCTAAATGTCGCAAGACTAAAAGAATAGCACACATGTGTCGCACTGCATTTGGTCATATTGGACAAACCCGCATGGAGAAATTCCATAATGATGGATTTTGAAGTCGTTTGATTATAAATCATCTAACACTTGCAACTTTCCTCCGAAAAGTGAAGTGACTGAAATACCGTTCACAGGCCATAAGGAACGAGCAACGAACTTATTGGTGATCATACATCATGATGTGTGTAGTCCAATAAATGTTGTTGCTGGCAGTGGATTTATCTATCTTCTGAAATGACTCAAGTAGATATATGGATATTTACTTGATGAGACGTAAGTCTGGATCTTTTGAAATCATTCAAAAGGTTTTCAAAATGAAGTAGAAATTATTGTAACAAGAAAATTATGTTTCTGCAATTTGATTGCGGAAAGGAATATTTGAGTTACAAGTTTAGCGAATGTTTGATGAGTTGTGAAAAGAGTTTCATAATTTACACCTCCCGGAACACCACTGTGAGTGGAATGTCTGTGAAGATGTATTCAAACCATTTATGACATGGTAAGATCAAAGATGACATAAATCAATTTGCCATTATCCCTTTTAAAGTAATGCTTTAGAGACTGCGGCTTTTACACTGAAAAGAGCGCCATCAGATCTGTTGAAATGATATCATGGTATTGTACACCCGACCATGTTATATCTTTTCTTAATATTTGGAATATGGGGCTTGTGTAAAATGTTTACAAACCTATTCCAAATCAGACAAGTGCTACTTTGTAGGTTATCCTAAATTATTGGGAATTCCTCCACCACTATACCGAGGCAAAAGGTTTTGCCACAAAGAACATTATGCTTTTAAAGAGAATGGTTCTTGCAAAAAGGTGAGTGGGAGGACAGTGCAACTCGACGAGATAACAGTATTTTCGTCATCAGATCAAAGGAAAGAAACCTTGAAAGTGATTTCAGAGTTTCCTACTGCGACTGATACGGAAGCCTCTACATGAGATGTATGGACTTCGGTCGAACTTGCAAATGAACCACGTAGGCAAAACTCGTGCAAACCTCTCAGGTGCGCAAGCCAGATATTGTTGTTAGACAACAGTATACCTACGATACACAAGGAAGCGTTGATGGACCCTGACTCCGGAATTGGCTAAATGCCAATATGATCCGAGATAGTTTCCATATAAATGATTCAAGATTAAATCTTGATACTCCTTTAGGAAGACTTAGAGTCTTACGAATATTTATGGAACTATAAACTGATGTGGATAAAATGTTTTATCCATGAAGCTCGACTTGTTGCAATAACAAATTCAAAAAAATTGACTACGATGAGATTGTCTCACCGTAGCGATGCTTAAAATCGGTTCGGGTTAAACTAGCGATTAATACATATTTCAATCATGAGATATGAAACATGAATGACAAAAGGATTTCCATGAAATGGGAATACAAACTAGGACTTGTATGTGATACAGTACAAAGTATTTTGTCGAACCAGAGGATGCTAGTGAATGTGCAAACTTCAGAGTTCCAGCAATGGACAGAAGAGAGCAGAATGGAGTTGGAATCTTTGTTTTTTATGAAATAGTCAAAAGAGTTTGATTTCGTCAATGGATAACGAAGATGCTTGTGGTTACATGAAAGTAAGTGGGAGCATAATAATATTTCTAAAAACCTTGTGTGCTTGACACATTGTTGATTGGAAATAATATAAATTTCTTGACACGAATTAGGACTTCATTGAAAATAGTTTTTCCATGAAGTGCTTGGGTTAGGTAGCCTTGACATTAGGCATAATTATCTATGGAGATAAAATTGCCTAGTAGGCTAAGCAAAAAATACATATTGACAAGATGATAAAACAGTTTAGCTTAAGAACGCCAAGGAGTGATTCTTGCCGAAGTCACATGGAAAGAGTTTTGCAAGACTCGGTGTCCCAAAACACTAATGAGCAAAATACATGATGGAGATTCCACACACTTTCGTGTTTGGATTAATCATGTATTCCATGGTATGTAAAACAACCAGATATGTCCGATACTCCCAAGCTGTTGCGAGTATAGATACCAAAGTGATCAAAGTACTGATCATGGGACAACAGTGAAAAATGTGGTTAAGTACTAAAGTAGCACTGATGACATGTTTTCTCGCAGGCAGAGATTATGAAGTGCTCGTTGTAAGTAGTTACATCGATACAGTCTTCATCAATACTCCAAGCTATTTTCGATTTAAGTTAAGGGTTTTGTGTAATACACGATATGGTGGCACGGTAGTTGGAAATTGTTCCAAACAGGTTACTGTGGCGAATTCTATAACAAAGTCTAAGTATGTTGACACTTTAGAAGCGACAAAGAAGATGTTGAATCATATAGTTCATTCATGGACTTAGTATGGTTCCAAGAAGGCTTTGGTCAATGTGACACTATTGTAAATAGTTGCTCCATAGCTCAGTCTGAGGAATCAGGGTTCGACCAGTGATTCACATATATACAAAGCCGAGTCCACACAAAATATGAATTTTGTGAAATGCGTGAAAACGCGAGGATATGCAAAAATACACACGGAGCTGAAGTTGTCAGATCCGTTGGACATCAGGCTATACCACAAGCGAAGCATATTTTACACCAGTATGCCATAGGTGTAAAGTGCATTAGCATTGACTAGATTATTGACTCTAGTGCAAGTGGGAGTCTGTAGGAGATATGTCCTAGAGGCAATAATAAATGTTATTATTTATCCCCATGTTCCTAATTATGTTTATATTCCATGCTATAACTGCTATGGTTCTCGAGTCTGCAATAACCACGAGGGTCGAAGGAAGACTCGTATGCACGTGTGGAATAATAAACGGTAAAATGTATTCCTAGTCTGCCCTCTAAGACTAGCTCAAGTGTTGCATGATGGTTCTGTTTTCCTGATCATGGGCATGACTATGCCGGCAATTTTGAGAGCACAAAGTTACAAGAACATTTGTGTTGAATCGACCCGAATTTATATTATGCTATGAGATACAGTCGTCACAAGTTAATGGTTAATAACACAGAGAAAGTTAACATTTGCATGATTTCTTAGACAATGAGAGTATCGAGTTTCTTCATGCTTGCTTCATGAACTTTGGGGTTTGTTAAACATCATCCGTAAATGGGTGGCTATTACGGCGGCTTACAGGTTCATGGAAAAGTGTGTCAAGGGACTTGATAGCTCAAGATTAGGATTTGCTCCTCTGACGATGGAGAGATATTCTCGGGCCCTCTCGGTGTTACGGTATCCATCATCGTCTGGCCAGACACAATGTGATTTGATCACAGGGATGCCGGAACACGGAAACGAGAAAAGAGAACAAAACCGGTAACGAGGTAAATGGCATAGTGGACAAGTTGTTGATCCACGGGGATGCAGATAAATCTCACCTCGGGTTTTGTAACATATCGCGAAGCAACATGAATAGCACACGGTAACTGGAGGTTCACTCGAATATTTATTCATGTGGGTATAGGGGTCAATATGGGTGTCCACGGCTCCGATGTTGATCATTGATCGGAAAGTGTTCCGGTCATGTCTATACTTCACCGAACCTATAGGGTCACACGCTTAAGGGTCATCTATCTGCTGAATACTAGACAGCGAGTCTGAGAGAAATTCACCGGAAAAGTTTCGGAGACAACGGAAAAGTTCCGGAGAGAGAACACTGGAATAGTTTCGGTAAAACCGAAAGTTTGTTTCGGAGTATACCATTAAGTCAAAATGGTTTCGGCACACGCCTGGAAATTCTTAGAGGATGCCAGAATTGTTCTGGAAACTTCTGGGATTTTTCCGGAGAAAAAACCCGGAAATGTTCCGGAGTTGCCGGAACCGCTTTGGTTGCTTTTCGCAGATGAAAATCACTAATAGGGAATTGTTTCGGAACGCGTCCAAAATTATTTTAGTGGGTACTGGAAATGTTCTAAGACCTACAGAAATATTTTCGGATCTAACGGTCGTGGAAAAATGTTTTCATGAATAGTGAAAAGCACTTTTTGGTTGCTTTTTGGAAAGCCACTTTTTGGGGCTTTTACCAAAAGATCTTGGAGAAGGCTTGGGAGGGAAGGAACCCCTTTTTGTGGCTGAAATTTCAGCCCCTCCACCCCTCCTTCTCCGATAAATAGAGGTGGAGAGGAGCTCTCCACACTCACTCCAACTCTCTCACCAAATGGCATGCATGATTTGCCTTTCTTCTCTCCCTCACACGAAACAGTTTCGTAGAGCTGAAAGGTTGTCTGGGTTCCGGTGGGAACTAGTTCTGGACGGCGAAGCCCTGTCGGATAGATGACACCGTATGTGTGCAACCTCGTAGAGAGGTCGTAGGTTCAATCGTTTTTGCCCGAGGGGCTGTTCAAGAGTGCCTCCCGAAGGGTTGTCTGAGTTACCGCCCGAGTTTCGAGGGTCCTCCCGCAGGGTTGTCCGTGATATCGTCCGGGGGATTGTCCGACCGCCTCCCGGAGGGCTGTCCGAGGGACTGTCCGAGGGGCAGACGAGGGAGTACATCCTCGCGGTTGGGAGGTTGTAAATCCTAGCTGCAGGGATTTGCACCAACGATCTACATCGACTCTTCTTCCGCTGTGCTACGAGTCGGTAACGATCGGATCGAAACCTTGTATGCAGTCTTCATAGTGGTCCTAGGCTGGTGCATAGGTCGGAAATTTTTTGTTTTCTGTCGCGTTACCCTACACTATTAACCTAGTGCCCAGTGCCAGTTGATGTTTTCTGCTTGTTTTTGGTTTTTCAGGAAATCAGTACCAAACGAAGTCCAAATGCCACGAAACTTTTTGACAATTTTTTTCTGGATAAAAGAGACCCTGGAAGCTTTGGGAGGAAGCCAGAAGCCTCACGAGGAGGCCACAAGGCAACAGGGCGCGACCCGAGGGGGGCGCGCCCTGATGCCTTTTGGGCCCCTCGTGGCTCCTTTTGACCTGATTTCACTTCTATAAATTCTCAAATATTAGGAAACCAATAGAGAGCCAGAAGAAAAAAGCTTTCCGCCACCGCAAGTCTTTGTTCTTCCGTGATCCCATCTGGAAGCCTTTTCCGGTACTCTGCCAGAGGGGGAATCGATCACGGAGGGCTTCTTCATCAACCTTGCTGCCCTTCCGATGTTGTGTGAGTAGTTTACCACAGACCTACGGGTCCATACCTAGTAGCTAGATGGCTTCTTCTCTCTCTTTGATCTTCAATACCATGTTCTTCTCGATGTTCTTGGAGCTCTATCCGATGTAATCTTCTTTTGTGGTGTGTTTGTTGGGATCCGATGAATTGTGAGTTTATGATCAGATTATTCATGAGAAATATTTGAGTCTTCTCTAAACTCTTTTATGCATGATTATTATAGCTTTGTATTTCTCTCCGATCTATCGATTTAGTTTGGCCTACTAGATTGATTTGTCTTGCAATGGGAGAGGTGCTTTGTGATGGGTTCGATCTTGTGGTGCTTAATCCCAGTGACAGAAGGGGACATGACACGTATTTGTATTGTTGCCATTAAGGATAAAAATATGGTGTTTAATCATATTGCTTGAGTTTACTTTGTCTACATCATGTCATCTTGCTTAATGCGTTACTCTGTTTCATACTTAATACCCTAGATGCATGCTGGATAGCGGTCGATGTGTGGAGTAATAGTAGTAGATGCAGGCAGGAGTCGGTCTACTTGTCTCCGATCTATCCGTTTGGTTTGGCCAACTAGATTGATTTATCTTGCAATGGGAGAGGTGCTTTGTGATGGGTTCAATTTTGCGGTGTTCTATATCCCAGTGACAGAAAGGGACAAGACACGTATTTTAATGGTTGTCATTAAGGATAAAAATATGAGGTTTAATCATATTGCTTGAGTTTACTTTGTTTACGTCATGTCATCTTGCTTAAGGCGTTACTCTGTTTTATACTTAATACCCTAGATGCATGCTGGATAGCAGTCGATGGGTAGACTAATAGTAGTAGATGCAGGCAGGAGTCGGTCTACTTGTCTTGGACGTGATGCCTATATACATGATCATTGCCTTGAATGTCGTCATAACTATGCGCTTTTCTATCAATTGTCCAATAGTAATTTGTTTGCCCACAGTATGATATGTGTTCGAGAGAGAAGCCTCTAGTGAAAACTATGGCCCCCGGGTCTACTATTATCATATATTAAAATCCAAAAATAACTTGCTGCATTTTATTTACTTTTATTTTCTTTTGCAATTTACCTTTTTATCTATCACTATCAGAATTAATCCTTGCAAGTGACTGCTAAGGGGATTGACAACCGTCTTATTTGCGTTGGGTGCAAGTGTTTGCTTTTGTGTGTGTAGGTGCTGCTAACGAGATTCTGTGTGGTTCTCCTACTGGATTGATAACCTTGGTTCTTAACTGAGGGAAATACTTATCTCTACTGTACTGCATCATCCTCTCCTCTTCGGGGTAATCCCAACGAAGTTCACAAGTAGCAAATGTTGCGTTCTTCAAACCCTTGCACTTGGGGCCCAACAGTTGCTACCTAGTGTGACAATTGTAGCACCATGTATCCCAGTAGAACAATAATGAATTGGTTATACTGAATTCTAATTTATAAATTTCAAAAGTATGAGCCAAATTTATCTCATATTCTGATAACCAACGAGTTACCAAAATCCTAGGTAGATCACAAGGGAAAGGATGCAAATAAGGGTGTGGCATGCGAAAGGGAGTGTCGAGTTCTATTTCAGAAATTTGGACATGAATTTTCTATATTGTTGTGGCATTTCAAATCATACATATATTATAGTACCTTTGTTTGTTTCTTTTATTGATCTAAAAAACCTGCTTATTTATTGTGGATCCTCTTCTTATTTCATTTTTTTCTATAAATGATGGTGGCATTCCATACTTATATAACTAGATGATACCACACACATTGTCGCGAAAATGTTTTGCAATATATTGCAATGAGAAATTGTTGAACGGAACATGAATATTCGAAGTAATAACATATGATTTATTCTGTTTGATTATTGTATAATATAAATATCATAATAGAATGAAAATTCCCATGCATGTTTTCATGTTGAGGTGGCCTTTTCTTATGAATGGCTGCATGTTGAGGTCAGCCTTTTCCTATGCAAGTTGAACGCTGATGTGACATGCTTGCATGTTGAGATAAATAGGTTAGTGTGAGTTAGCTATTTAGATATAGAAGATTGTGTGGCAGGGTGGTGGCTTTATTTAAGGATTGTTGGCACTTGCAATAACATATTTAAAATCTAAATTTCTTAACAATCTAGCTAAATCATGTGAGCACATTGATTACGTTCACAACAACAAAGGAGTCTATAAATAGGATTGAGAAGAAACATATATTTGCACACAAAATGTTAGTTTTTTTTTTACCATGGCTATAGAGAAATATACCAGCATCTTTGACACAAAATAACTACACCATGACAGCCTATTGCATAGTTTTTTTGCATGTAGTCCTCGCACTGAACCTGAATCTATCCCAGCTAATGTGAACCCAGATACCCTTCCCTTGACTATTGCGATTGTAATCCCTCCTTCAACTTATACGGACAACAAGATGGGGAGATAATGGCTATTTTGCAAGATAAATTCAAATTTTGGTTCAAAATTTCATATATTTTATCAAAAATCCTGGAAAAAATCTAGTTAATACTACATGTTTCAGTAGTAAATTGGGAAATTTTGAGCTTATTTTGACAACAAGATTAGGACATCATGGTTATTTTTTTCAAAAGAGAGCTTAGTTTTCTCGCCGTTGAATTGAGCCTACCCTCCATTTTCTTCTTAGATTCGCCACTGGTTGTTGTGATGGAGCTAATTTGTTGTTATAGATATTGGTCTATTTTTTAGACTTGGTCAGACTCATAGATGTTTTACTAAGGAAAAAAAAAACTACTCCCTCCGTAACAAAATGTAAGATGTTTTTGATGCCTTGTGCAAAACCAAAAAATGTCTTACATTTTGAAAAGGAGAACTTGCTTTAAGACAATTGTGATTGACACTAAGAGAGTTTATATACATTCTGATCTGATCCTAAAGAAGGTAAAAGCTAGGTGTTATGGTGCTCACTTGTGTTTATGGACTTTACACATCCATTGGATTCACTGGCGTTGCCTTGGTATCCTCGTGGGCACCTGCACTCGAAAGATCCATCCATGTTGGTACATTTGCCGAAGCATGGATATAATTGTGGCTGTTTGCACTCATCGATATCTACATAAAACACGGAAGCATTAAGCCAAGTTGGCCATAGAAATATGTAGTTTTTATGCGATGAATATGAATAACCCTTTGATAGCAATAGCATCGGGTTGGTTGCTGTCCCTTACCTGTGCATCCGCTGTCGAGGTATGGGTTGCCCTCGTAGCCTTTCGTGCATATGCAGAAATATCCCATCCCGTTGGTGGAATTCGCGCACTCGCTGAACTTGCTCACACAAACGTATCCCGGCGTTTCTTTCGCCCGGGGGCACGACATGGAGTTACTGCCGTTGCGGATGGCCCAGTCAAGCCAAAGCGGCATGGTCCAGCGCCTGGCTGGGTCCGACTCAGGCTTCCTCCTCAGGTCGGCGGCCTTGAAGACGTAGTGGCCCCTCTCGACGATGAAGGCGTAGTTGCAAGGGCTGAACTCGACGCCGGCGTGCGGCCACTTGCCGAACCTCATCCTAGTGTTGGTGAGCGCCGGCGGGATGTCGACGCGGCAGCATCCGATGCTGTCGCACATGCCATCCCGCGCGCTCTTGGAGCCGTGGCAGTAGGCCACGCACCCGCTGAAGTAGGCATAGGTTGTCACGTTCTTTTGCCGGAGCGCCGGCCTCCCTCTTCCGGCGTATATGAAGGTACTGCAGCCCAGGACAAAGAGCTCATTAGCGGTGCTGGAGATGCGGTACACGCCGACCGGATTGACCGTCAGCTTGCGGTCGAAGGTGCCGGCCGTCTCGTTGCCGGCGGCGTCGAAGCACTGGTGCGCCACAGGCAGCAGCACCCGGACCTGCGCGTGTGGTGTCACGGTCAGGTTCAGCACGGGTACGGGCTCGGGGCGGGAGTGGCCCTCGACCCTGGCATCATCTGGCAGAAACGGTGTCTTGTTGTCGCAGATGATCTCAAAGCCCGGGCGGAAGCAGCCATCCCCGATGCCGAACGGGTAGGGGATGTCGACGCCACCACATCTCGCGGGGCAGCCTGGCTTCGCCAGGGAGCTAGAGGCGGTGGCTGCCCATGCAGCTAATGGCAAAAATAGCACCAACATCCATGCCATGGGCGCCATTGTTCCTTCGTGGATGATCTGCCACTCTGCTTGTTTGTTCGTTCAGTATTGGTGGTTAAGCTTCTGTACAGTCTCTTATAAATACACAAAGGGCGAGCGGCGAGCCCTGCACTTACCACTGGCCACTGGGCGTCCTTAAATTGAAAATATATTTCTCTTCTGAAAAAACCAAAAACAGTTAAACACCCTGTTCAAGAATTTGTCCGATTAATCAGTTAACTTGCTGATAGGGTCACCGAGTAGCCGATAAACTGATTAATCGCCGATTAATTGATAGCTACAGCAAGAAGTTGATAGCTTATTGCCGATAATCCTATCACCTATGGTCCAGAAACTAACCCTCCGCCCCCCCCCCCCCCCCCACCCCACACTTCCAATCATAATCCTCCATAGCAGCATGCCTGTAAAATCTATACCAAAAATGCTACACCCACGTAACTTCCTCCTGCTTAAGAGCATCTACAGCCGGGCGCCTCAAACCCCTTCATACGCCCGGGCGGACGGCCCGGTAAAAAAAATATATCAACCCAGACAGGCGCCCGGCTGACCAGCACCCTTCATATCCAGCTCAAATATGGGGTGGATATAGGGAGGCCCGGGCGCGACCGGGCACGTCCGCCATGTCGGATCCCGCCCACGTTGGCACTCAACTTCGTCCCCATATGCTCCCCAGACCAAACCTTAGCCACTCCACTCCACTCCACCACCCAAGCTCCTGTCCGGCATAGAGGGCAGCGGATCTGACTCCGACCAGTTCGGATCCATCGATTGGGGTGTCGTCCCGTGCGGGTTGGAGGAGGCAATGGCCGTCCGCATTGCACTCCGCTGCTCCCGGGAGGACTGCACCCGACCGACGGCGGGATCTGTTCGGCGCGAGTCCATTGCGTCGGCACATCAGGCGCTCGCATCCTCCGGGGATGGATCATCACGGTCCTCCCGGGAGCCTTCCAATCTCCCTTCCCCCTTTCACCGGTCCGCTGAAATATGAATGCTACCGGGACCGGTGTGCCCGTCGTGGGAAGGAGAGGATGAGGGTGGCCGAGGCGCGCCTCGCTGCCGACATGGCGGCGGAGGAGGCGGCTGATGCGGCGGCACGCGCTGCCGCAGAGGAGGAAGCCATCCGCGCACACATTGTAAAGAAGCGGCAGCGGAGGAACACGCGCGCCTTGCCCAAGAGCGGAATCGGGTGGCCATGGCCGCACTCCCCTCCAAGGAGGAGAAGGAGGACAACGACATGTCGGACAGCTCTGGCGATGAGCAGATCCGACTCGATCCATACTGCGTTTTCGACCGCTACTTCCGCGAGGACGATATGGTCGCCGGGAAGGGCAAGGGCAGCCGTGGATGATCTTCTACATAACTAGTATGTAGGTAGAACATGCTAAATTTTAGTAGTCCGATGGCATGTCCTGATGTAGTAGCCGGACGATGTCTGTAATGCATCGTTTACGTAGTTGCATGACTTTGTATGGATTTGAGGTATGCTAATTAAGGTGTCCGGTTGTGAGAACGGATATTTGAGGTGTGACCGGTCAGTACGCGCAGACGCGCCCGGGCGCGTCCGCGGACGTTTGAGGAGCCAGATTTGCCAAGTCCGGATGTAGATGCTCTAACCAAACGCCCCCCCCTAATTTCAGGGTGGGCCATCCCATCCAACTAATCACTGCCAGGTCATTCTTTGCGCAAGGTACGTAACAACCAAACCGTAGATGTAGCATTGCTCAGTGTATACATAACCTTTCGTAGGTTTAGCATTACTTGCTTGTTGCCATCCAGGAAAGACTTGAAATTCAAAGATGCTAAATCTACGAGCTGAATCCAACGGGTTGCCATCTACGGACGTGCCTTCCAATCTGCTCCTGCCGCATCATCGCGTAGTTGAGAATCGTTGTAGCAAAGTTGCTTAAAATTCATCGCCCAAATAGCCCCAGGCACTTCTAAAATGTGAAATTGAAGTGGGCTATGCTGCTATTAGCTGGCGGCAGGGAAAGTCTCCGACAATGATACATTTCTAGTTCTATCCTATACGTGACCTCATTGCCTAACTCGGAAGCATTCAAACAGTCAAAAATAACTTGCATTGGTCCATGAACATATCTTAACAAAGCAGGACGGCAGGCCAAGGCGGACGATTCAGCGATGATCTTTGCATGATTGTGACTGAAATTATTCATATATTAAATGATAATATTTGGAGAAGACATCGTATCTACGGCTGTGCATGCACCGATCCATCGTACCTAGACGTATAAAAATGCTCCACATCAGCATTCTCTTTCGTCTGTCGATTATTTTCGACGGCCTCGCCGCGTGGAGAAGCATGTGTCGTGCAGATGAAGCACAAACCGTCGCAGGTTCATCTGGTACACGAGAGAAACAGCCGAGTCCTCGCTCAATACATTGTCCCAACACAGATAAATGCACAAACTATTCGAGCGTGGAGACGTGGTGTCGGAGTTGAGTTGCGTGTCATGTCCAGCGCCAGCTTGTGCCCCATTCTCAGTGATCACTTGTATTTCTTTTTGATTGATTAGCAGATATCACTGAATCACATTGCGACAGGCCCACCAAAACACATCATTACAAATAAAAATAAAAACACACTCCATCGTCTTTCCAAATCAAATATTCCATCTTCTTCAAAATATATGGTTTTATTAGTTTTTTAAACTTACCAAAAAAATATTTTTCATATCTGAATGTTCTCCTTTTTGGTCATCAGTTATCTGCACGTTTAGTCCAGCTTTTTAACGGTAGCACAATTTCTCCGGTAACCTGATCGGAGAAATAAACCTCGCCCGATGGCAACGTTGTCGAGATGATGTAGTCTCGTGGCCGAAGCTGAAGTTGAAGTGAAGTCCAACATGGTCATGATTAATGACGGATTTGGTGCCCGTTTCGTCTAGCGTGGTATGGTCGGACTGCCGGAGGCATCCGCTAAGAGGATGATGATGTCGCCTTCGTGACCCTGCAACGGAGCCAACATGTGGTACGTTGGATTGCTAGACCGTATTGATTTGACGCAGGCGCTTGAGAAGGTACAAGACTGCTGGAAGTTGATCTATGAGATTGTCATCGGAGTGTGGCAACTGGCCGTGTCATCACCGTCATGGGCGATAATCATGTTGCTCATTTCTTCTTTCTCTTCTTCCAATTCACATTGGCTTTTGGTGATGCTGATTCGGAAACTAGCGGAAACTCACCCTTTGTAGCCATGTGGAAAAGGGGTGGTAGTGGGATAATGATGTATTAAGGATTTATCTCATTACCTGCGGATCATTTGCCTTTTTTGGAGCTTCGATCATGTATCGTGGCTTACCAAAATTTGGGTTTGCAATTTCTCACTAGAGCCGAGATTTTCTTTAGGATAACCTTTATAAATTTTTTTATCAAGATGATCATAAGAAGTTGAAACTACATACTTGTGCCTAGTCTTGAAACCCTACCTACCCTGGGTCGCCCTCGGGCCACTCAGGAGGCATCCCCTCCACCACGCAATCCCCTCGAGGAGGCTGCCCGATGACGGATGGCTATGGGCGGGCACTCTCCTCTACTTTCCCCAACCCACACCCCTCCTGTGCTACTCATGTCTTCCCAGTTCCCTACGTCATTGTTTGCCAGCCCACCGTGTGTGTTGTGTTTCTATTGTCAACTTGAGGCAAGTTAAATTGGGCTAGAGGGGCACGAGTGATCCTTGGGACTAAAATCATATGTGTGGTATCAAAGCGAGGTTTATGATATGAAGTGTTGTTTGCTTCGTGGAAGACAATAGGCATGAGCAATGAAATTCAGGGCATTCTTGGACCAAATTCGATCAAAGTAGTGTCCACGAGTTGTATAGGTGTCATATCCATACCAGTAAACTTGATGAACTGAGTCAAATTCGTGCCATTTTAAAGGTCATGTAAGTTGAGTAGTGGTACTAAGTATGTCTTTTATGTGCAAATTGATCTTCAAGAAATAAAATAAAATATAGGTACTTGGACAAGAATACAGGACAACAGAAGCAATCAAGCATGTGGTTTGTGGCATATGGCCAAACAATGGAACACACAATTAATACATGTTATTTTTTTTACTTATGCTTTGACAATCAATTGCATTTATTTGTGAAACATTATACACTCACACCCAACCCAACATTTGTAGGAGTATAAAAGTTGGCTTAGCACAAACAAGTGTGAATCTAGTGCTAGAGAGGGGAAGAGGAAGAAAGAAGGGCCAAAATTTATCACCATGTTTCGAACATTATTTGTATGGGAGCCAAAAATGTCACCAAGTTGTGAGTTTGAGAGACATTGGGAACTAAATGATCAATTGCATGAAGCAAATCCTAAGTCGGAGCAGCGGTCAGCGTAGCCTAGGACTATCACCTTTGGGCGTTATTTGCCATGCTATCGATATTAGTGAGGATGCACATCACACTGATCAGCTGCTTAGGTGTTGTCCGAACGTCTACCTTACAACTGAGGAAGCATTGTCCGTGACGGTTAGTACCTAAGAAACAAGCCAAAATATTGTGTCCTAACCATTCCTGATTAATGAAATGGTGAAGTGAACCTTATAAGTGATGCGGGAAAGATATTAGTATGCATAGGCTTTGATTTTTTAGGGCTAAAATGACCGGCTTTATTTATCAGCTAAAATGCGTAAGTATCAAAACAAGATCGTAAGATCCAAAAACCATATATATTACATTCCTTGATGAGAGCTGGAGCATATTTATCTAGGTTATGCACCTTGCTGTTCGGTTACCTTCCTTCAAAGACATATGTACCTAGATTATATATCTCGCGTAAGATATTACAATACCGGCCTATCATACCACCATGTATGCTATTGCTTTTATGCAATCACTACTAGGAAATACCTTATAGGTAGAGTCTTAACAGTAGCGTGGGGTAAAGGTCACGCGCTACTGCTACTTTGCAGTAGCGCGGGTTGCTGACCAGCGCTACAGGTAATAATATAGCAGTAGCGCCATCATGCAAATCTGCGCTGCTGATAAATGGTCCCAACCGTACCCACGGGGCTGCCTATAGTAGCAGCGCTGCCAGCAGAACCCTCGCTACTGCTAAAAGGATAGCAGTAGCGCGTGTTCTTCGACCCACGCTGCAACTGTGTTTGCACTCTGCCAGCTGGTGGGCCCCACTTAGCAGTAGCGTGCGTCCCTGACACGCGCTATAGCTATATCGCTTAGCAGGAGCGTTGGTCCCTGACCCGCGCTGCTGCTAAGACAGCCTTATCCTCTTCCTCTCCTCTGCGCGCTCACTCTCCTCACTCACTCTCTCTGCCTCTCACTGTCGACAGTGTGCTCCTCCCGCCGTCGCCGCATTGCCGCCGTCCTCCGAGCCCCGGCGACCTCCGCTGCCTCGCCGCCGACCCTCGAGCCCCGGCGCCCTCTGCGAGCTCCTCCTCCTCCACACCTCCGCCGAGGTGAGCACACCCGGCCCAGCTGCCGCCCTCCTCCTCCTGTCGCCGCCGCACCTCCTCCCTCCTCCTCCAGCCGCCGCCCCTCCTCCCTCCTCCTCCTCCCTCTCTCCTCTCCAGCCGCCACCCCTCCTCCCTCCTCCTCCTCCCTCTCTCCTCTCCAGCCGCGGCACTGCTCCCTCCTCCCTCCTCCTCTCCTCCCTCCTAGCTCCCTCATTTAACTAAATTAGTTAATAATTTCTACTTTATAGTTTCTAGTTTGTAGTTTACTGAATTTAGTAGGTAGAATTTAGTTCGTAGAATTTTTAATTTAGTTGGTAGAATTTAGGGTTGGTTCATGGTATATTTTCAAATATATTTCAGCAATCAAACTCTAAGTTATATTTAGTTGGTAGAAATTACTTCGTAGAATTTTCAATTTAGTTGGTAGAATTTAGTTGGTAGAATTTAGGGTTCATGCTATATTTTCAAATATATTTCAGCAATCAAACTCTAAGTTATATTTAGTTGGTAGAAATTAGTTCGTAGAATTTTCAATTTAGTTGGTAGAATTTAGGGTTCATGCTATATTTTCAAATATATTTCAGCAATCAAACTCTAAGTTATATTTAGTTGGTAGAGTTTAGTTGGCATTTTTCTAGGGTTCAAGAAGTAGATAGTAGGTAAAAAAATTAGGGCATTTTTCTAGGGTTTAGGAATGAAATTGTAGATAGTAGAAATTTTTATTAGGAATCAAACTGGATATTCTCATAGGTTGTTGTTAACTAGCCATTTGGAGATTTGATAGCATAACAAGCATAGCTCACATAGTTATTTTATTTGTGTGCAGGGAAGATCATCGACGTGCCGCTCGACGACACCCAGAAGATCACCGGCATCCTCGACAGTCATCTACTGAGTAAAGATGGTCTATTTGGAAATGTGATATGTGGAGTAGTGATGTGTAGTACTAGCTTGTGTATGTGCTTGCCCAAGTGCTATCTTGGCTTTTATAGTTTGCAGGGAAACTCCGAGTGGCCAATGTTTTGCCGGAATGTTGATTCATTTCCGTTCCGGCAAATTTCAGGCGCTTGATATGCCCTGTTTTTAGCAAAGGTCATGCCGAAATTTTTCGTGAATTTTGGCATGACTTGTGCTAGAAAGTAGGAAATATCGAGTGCCCGTGATTTGCCGGAACGGGCATTAATCGACATTCCGGCAGAACATAGGCCATTTTTTATGTCATTGCTCCATATATGTAACTGGTAATTGCCGTCGATCAATTTTTAATGTTTGAATTATGAACATAGGAAATGTCTGATGACGATAGGATCCCTGAGTGCGACTACTGCAGCGACGACCGGGGTCTGTGCGACAGGCCTCACCTGGAAGACGGTCGGCGCTTCACTATTAAGCTCGACGAGACCTTCGATGTTTGTACGGTACGCAATGACGACAAGTCTTTTTTCGTAATTAAGCATGACTTCTGCTTATTTGCTTCAACGTGTAATTTCCATTTTTTACAATTCAACTAGTGCATCCCCTGCCATGCAAGACGTTACGTCTTGGAGAAGCTGGATTTCGAAGATCATGAGAATAAGGAGACAAAGAGAGTTCACCTCAGGACCCAACATGGTTACGCTTTTGCCGTAAAGCTATACAATGCGGTGACCTACTCCCATTTTGGTTGCTCGAATTGGATAGCACTATGCAAGGCGTATGGTTTTCAGGAGGGTATGCATGTCACCTTCAATATTCGTCCTGAAGATGACATTGAAGATAATATCGACATTTGGGTCGATGTTGATACGCTTCCAGTTCTACCTCTATGTGAGTATCTCAAACATATGTATTAAGTAATTTATATTGTTTATTTAAAAATAGTTGACAGCTTATTTCCATTCTTCAAAAAATGTACGGAACGTAGTAGACAAAACCTACTACACTTATGGGTCTGAACTAACTTGCGAGGAGATAAATCATTTTGTTTCATGGATTAATGATGTTGAGACTTTTAAGATGAGTCGTCATATTCCTCCAAGTTATGATCAATACGTGCCACTAGTCCACGAGTTGAACTACGGTAACATCCATCGAGATATCATGGTAAGATTTTTTCTATTATGTCACCAGTGCATCTTTTGCATACATTCTTCTTAAGCTAAACTACATTTTGCTAAGTATGTTATTATTGTTTTTCAACAGAAACTCCCGCCGGATTGTGTGCCTCGTCTTATGGATATGAAAGGTGACATGAACATTATTAGCTTACGGCCAAGTTGGCCTACGTGTCACCGCAGTGCATACATGATTTCTCAAAAAGATGAAGTCCTCGCAATCAAAGACTATAGAAAAGTTCTGAATGATCGCAGGGAACTACTTGGGGGCAACATGAAGCGCAGCCCACAAATGGGAGACAGGTTGATCTGTATTCTCCATAATGGAGATTCATGGGTTTACCTGTTTTATGCTATTTTACCTTCAAGAGAGTAGTAGGTCTTAGGTTTTACGTACTCATCATGTGCTAAGAACAATTAGCTAGTGTTGGTTATGACTATAATGATGATGATGAGTTGTTATCATGATGATGATTATGACTTATGTGCTACATTGTGCTAGAATGATGAGCTAGTTCTTATATGACTATGATGATGAGTTGTTTTTATGATAATGATGATGTATGAGTTCTTATATGAATATGATGATGATGAGTTATTATATCATTGGGTGGAAGAAACACGGATTAGATTCATGTGGATGGATCCAAAGTGACCAAAAGTTGGATTAGTAGGATGAATCTAATCCACGTTTCTTGCACCCAATGATATAATAACTCATCATGATCATAATGATATAACAATCTCTTAATTGCTACTATATCAAAAATTGTATAACGATGTATAAATAGAGTATAAAATAAAAGAAATGAAATACAGATGAATAGTAATAGCGTGGGGTGAAGCCCACGCTGCTACTACTTAGCAGTAGCACTGGTGCAGAAGGCCGCTACTGCTAACTGAATTAGTAGTAGCGCGTGCCAACCCAGCGCTGCTGCTAAAGTTTAGCTGTAGCGCCCTAGCAGTAGCGCGCGTGCCCGCGCTACTACTAGGGTTTTCCCTAGTAGTGAATCCGAGGCAATTTTCACGTGATGGAGAGATCAGAAGCGAAAATTAAAGCCTCCCGGCAAACCGGGGCTTTGAGTGACATTGGGTTAGTGATGCCTCTATGTGCTGCCCGCTGCGACGCATATACACAGCTCGCCTGTAGGGAGCCGAAACTGGGCCGGTCCAGTAACTAGGTGCCGCGCTGTGCTGACGTCATGATGAGGCGATGAACGTTTTTTGTCTTCCTTCAAATTTTTATTTTTGCTTTTTGTTTTTGATTTTGTTTATATTTTGAAATATTCTAATAATAACACTTTACATAAATTTGAAAAATGTTAATCTTGCATATGAAAATGTAAAACGTGTATCGAAAGATGTTTCTGATGTGTACGAAAAATGTATAAATGTAAATGTAAAAAATAGAAAATATTAATTATGTATAGAAAAATGTTAATCATATGTACGAGACATGTTTGTGACAATTATAAAACGTCACACATTTCAATAGAAATGTATGTGACATTTAAAAAAAAGATATTTACTACTCCCTCCGTAAAGAAATATAAGAGCGTTTAGATCACTACTTTAGTGCTCTAAACGGTCTTATATTTCTTTATAGAGGGAGTAGTATGTAAAAAAATGTTCGTGTAAATCAATGAAAAAAAATTGCACATTAAAAAAATGTATGTTACATTTAGAAAAGCTTCACAAGTTTCAAAAATGTGTGCGTGAAATTTTCAAAAAAATGTTTGTACAATGTACAAAAATGTTTATATGGTTCAAAGAAATGGTTTTTTATCATTCAAAAAAAAATTCAACATGTATTTGAAAAAAACATTTAACACGTATTTCAAAATATTCAAAACATGTTTTTTCAAATGTTAAATGTATATTTGAAAAATGTTAAACGGTTTAAAAAATATTAAATATGTACCAAAAATATACAACGTGTATGAAAAAAAAGTAGACATGTGCTGAGAAAACCAAACCCTATGAAGGTGAGGCGAGACGTATTAAAACTGAGTTTGAGCGACGTATAGTTATCGTGGGCAAACTCGCATCTTGTCCTTTCCTTTTATTTTCTGGATGTGTGACTATACTGACTACGTTTTTTTTTTGAGCAAAACATAGCTAGGCTTTATTAAACGTTAACAATGTTTACAGGAATAGCAATGGGATCATGCGGTGATCCCAACCAAGTATGCCTCCCTACACGAAGAGAGACACCTGACCTAGCTATGATATGGGCTTCAAAGTTAGAAGCTGGAGGTTCATAAGAGAAAGTACAAGACGTGAAAACTCTAGTAGTTTCAGAAATCTCCTTGATAATGCATCCATAGTTTCCTCCAGCGCCATGATGAATATGATTGATGATCTGCTTACAGTCCGAAGTGATCTGAATGTTTTGCATGGCTAGATCCTGGCCAAGGGCAAGAGCTTCTCTACACGCGAGAGCTTCAAGAGTAGCTGGATCAACAAGTCCTTGAATTACCAATACTGAAGCGCCAAGATAATTCCAATCTTGATCGCGAAATATAGCGGCTGCAGCACCCATATTATGCTGAGCAGAGACAGCGGCATGGGCGTTAATTTTGACAGAACCTGATCCCGGTGGAACCCAAGGACCCCAGACTTGTTGATGTACCCCAATTGTTGCCGGACGTGGTTCAGGCGGGACATTCAGCACTTCCAATTCTGAAATGAACTTTGTGACAAACATATGTGTGGCATAGGGACTTTGATTAATTCCCTCGTGAATCAACTTACGTCGTGCGTACCATATAGCCCACAATGTAACAGCCATCCGGGTGAACTCGTCATGTCTCAGTACGTCCAGCATAGAGAAGAGCCAGCTCCCTGCTGATACGTCTCCAACGTATCTATAATTTTTGATTGTTCCATGCTATTATACTATCAATTTTGAATGTTTTATATGCAATTATATGTCATTATATATCATTTTTTGCGACTAACCTATTAACCCAGTGCCCACTGCCAGTTGCTGTTTTCTGCTTGTTTTGCCTTTTCAGAAAATCATTATCAAAAAGTGTCCAAATGAGAAAAAAAACTTAGGATTAATTTTTTCTGGACCAGAAGAGACCCACGAAGCTTCGGGAGAAGACCAGAAGAGCCACGAGAAGGCGGTAAGCCTGGAGGGTGCGCCCAGGGGGGTAGAGCGCGCCCCCCAGGCTTGTGGGCTCCTCGTGGCACCTCTTGGCCTAATTCCAGCGCTATAAATTCTAAAATATTCTCAATATACCAAAGAGACAGAAGAGAAAAACTTTCCGCCGCCGCAAACCTCTGTTCTTCCGCAATCCCATCTGGAGGCCTTTTCCGGTACTCTGCCGGAGGGGTATCGATCACGGAGGGCTTCTTCATCAACCTTGCTGCCCTTCCGATGATGTGTGAGTAGTTTACCACAGACCTACGGGTCCATACCTAGTAGCTAGATGGCTTCTTCTCTCTCTTTGATCTTCAATACCATGTTCTCCTCGATGTTCTTGGAGCTCTATCCGATGTAATCTTCTTTTGCGGTGTGTTTGTTGGGATCCAATGAATTGTGAGTTTATGATCAGATTATTCATGAGAAATATTTGAGTCTTCTCTAAACTCTTTTATGCATGATTATTATAGCTTTGTATTTCTCTCCGATCTATCGATTTAGTTTGGCCTACTAGATTGATTTGTCTTGCAATGGGAGAGGTGCTTTATGATGGGTTCGATCTTGTGGTGCTTAATCCCAGTGACAGAAGGGGACATGACACGTATTTGTATTGTTGCCATTAAGGATAAAAATATGGTGTTTAATCATATTGCTTGAGTTTACTTTGTCTACATCATGTCATCTTGCTTAATGCGTTACTCTGTTTCATACTTAATACCCTAGATGCATGCTGGATAGCGGTCGATGTGTGGAGTAATAGTAGTAGATGCAGGCAGGAGTCGGTCTACTTGTCTCGGACGTGATGCCTATATACATGATCATTGTCATGAATCCGTCATAATTATTTGCTTTTCTATCAATTGCTCAATAGTAATTTGTTTACCCACCGTATGCTATGTGTTCGTGAGAGAAGCCTCTAGTGAAAACTATGGCCCCCGGGTCTAGGATGTCTACTACACAACTTATTCTTGTAGACTCGTGTTAGGCCTCCAAGCGCAGAGTTTTGTAGGACAGTAGCAATTTTCCCTCAAGTGGATGACCTAAGGTTTATCAATCCGTGGGAGGCATAGGATGAAGATGGTCTCTCTCAAACAACCCTGCAACCAAATACAAGAAATCTCTTGTGTCCCCAACACACCCAATACAATGGTAAATTGTATAGGTGCACTAATTCGGCGAAGAGATGGTGATACATGTGTAGTATGGATAGTAGATATAGGTTTTTGTAATCTGAAAATAAAAAACAGCAAGGTAGCAAGTGATAAAACGCAGCACAAAAGGTATTGCACTGCTTAGAAACAAGGCCTAGGGTTCATACTTTCACTAGTGCAATCTCTTAACAGTGCTAACATAATTGAATCATATAACAATCCCTCAACGTGCGACCAAGAATCACTCCAAAGTTCTTATCTAGCGGAGAACATAAGATGAAATTGTTGTAGGGTACGAAACCACCTCAAAGCTATCTTTTCCGATCAATCTATTGAGCCATCCCTATAAGTGTCACAAACAGCCCTAGAGTTTGTACTAAAATAACACCATATGATACGCATCAACCAACTCTAATGTCACCTAGATACTCCAATGTCACCACAAGTATCCGTGAGTTGATTATTCGATATGCCTCAAACAACTTCAGATTCATAATATTCAATCCAACACAAAGAACTTTAAAGAGTGCCCCAAGATTTCTATCGGAGAAAGTAGGACGAAAATGTGCATCAACCCCTATGCATAGATTACCCCAATGTCACCTCGGGAATCCGCGAGTTGAGTGCCAAAACATACATGAAGTGAATCAATATAATACCCCATTGTCACCACGGGTATTCATATGCAAGACATACATCAAGTGTTCTCAAATCCATAAAAGAATTCAATCCGATAATAGTGAAATCTCAAAGGTAAAAACTCAATTCAACACAACAAGATAGAGAGGGGAAAACACCATATGATCCAACTATATTAACAAAGCTTGCGGTACATCAAGATCATGCCAAATCAAGAACACGAGAGAGAGATCAAACACATAGCTACTTGTACATACCCCTAGCCTCGAGGGTGAACTACTCCCTCCTCATCATGGAGACCGCCGGGATGATGAAGATGGCCTCCGGTGATGATTTCCCCCTCCGGTAGGGTGCCGGAAAAGGGCTGTAGATGAGATCGTGGAGGTACAGAGGCTTGTGGCGGCAGAGTCGAAGTTCTAGGATTATTTCTGGAGGTTTCTGAATATATAGGAATTTTTGACGTTGGAATCACGCGAAGAGGGGCCACAGGGGGCCCACGAGGCACCAGGGCGCGCCCAGGTGGCTTGTGGGGCCCCTATGGGTCTTCTGCTGCTCCCCCGAAGCTTCCTGGGTCTGTTTCCTTCCAGAAAAAATCATCAAAAAGTTTCGCTGCATTTGGACTTCATTTGATATGGATTTTCTAGAAAACCAAAAACAAGCAGAAAACAGCAACTGGCACTGGGCACTAGGTCAATATGTTAGTCCATAAAAATCATATAAAAGCCATATAAAAGTGCACCAAAATCATACAAAACTATAATAAACATGGCATGAATACTTCATAAATTATAGATACGTTGGAGACGTATCAGCATCCCCAAGCTTAATTCCTGCTCGTCCTCGAGTAGGTAAATGATAAAAGAAATAATATATGAAGTGTGAATGCTAGCATAGTGCATATAAGTTTGATCAATGATAATTTCAATCACTTTTCCTAGCATCATGACAGCAACTTTTTCTCATAAAACTCATCAAGATAAAGTAGCAATCAATTCACATGTTATGGTTCAAACAATGCATTCTCTTGAAACTTAACAACCTATGTTCTTAGTGACCAAACAATTGCAATTCAACTTATCTTCAACTAAGTCTAAGTAAGAGCTCCACATAATAAATTATCATTTAGTCTTCTATGATTTCTAGTACTCAAAGAATATTTTTAGAACAAATAGCATCCATCGAACACAGAGAAAGATAGGGGCTTAATGTTTTGCCTCCCAACTTATTTATCATAGAGATAATTGTCAACAATACTAATTCATGATCAAATATATTTGACTGGCCATATGTGCCTGGATCTTTCCCCACCACATGATGCTTGCCAACTAGAGAATAATTAAGGTTGAAATGAGAAGTAATACTATTTTTGACAGAGGGAAGCAGAGGTTGTCATGCGCTTTCTATTTTTGGATGCGCAAGCCCTTAATGCAAAGGAACATCACGTTATATTGCCCCTTGTGATAGCAACCTTTATTATGCAGTCCGTCGCTTTTATTTCTTTACCATCACAAGTTCGTACAACGCTTATTTTCCCTTGCAATAAAAGATCATACATATTTTAGGAGCAATTTTAATTGCTTTCTGCACTGATGACTGTAGGAGATATGCCCTAGAGGCAATAATAAATGTTATTATTTATCCCCATGTTCATAATTATGTTTATGTTCCATGCTATAACTGCTATGGTTCTCGAGCCTACAATAACCACAAGGCTCGGAGGGAAACTCATATGCACGTGTGGAATAATAAACGGTAAAATGTATTCCTAGTCTGGCCTCTAAGACTAGCTCAAGTGTTGCATGATGGTTCTGTTTTCCTGATCATGGGCATGACTATGCCGGCAACTTTGAGGACACAATGTTAGAAGAACATTTGTGTTGAATTGACCCGAATTGATGTTATACTATGAGATACATTCGTCACAAGTTAATGGTTAATAACACAAAGAAAGTTAACATTTGCATAATTCCTTAGACCATGAGAGCATCGAGTTTCTTCATGCTTGCTTCATGAACTTTGGGGTTTGATAAACGTCATCCGTAAATGGGTGGCTATTACGGCGGCTTACGGGTTCATGGAAAAGTATGTCAAGGGACTTGATAGCTCAAGATTGGGATTTGCTCCTCCGACGATGGAGAGATATTCTTTGGGCCCTCTCAGTGTTACGGTATCCATCATCGTCTGGCCAGACACATTGTGATTTGATCACAGGGATGCCGGAACACGGGAACGAGAAAAGAGAACAAAACCGGTAACGAGGTAACTGGCATAGTGGACAAGTTGTTGATCCACGGGGATGCCGATAAATCTCACCTCGGGTGTTTGTAACATACCGCGAAGCAACAGGAATAGCACACGACAACTGGAGGTTCACTCGAATATTTATTCGTGTGGGTATAGGGGTCAATATGGGTGTCCACGGCTCCGATGTTGATCATTAATCGGAAAGTGTTCCGGTCATGTCTATACTTCACCGAACCTATAGGGTCATACACTTAAGGGTCATCTATCTGCTGAATACTAGACAGGGAGTCCGAGATAAAGTCACCGGAAAAGTTTCGGAGACAACGGAAGAGTTCCAGAGAGAGAACACCGGAATAGTTTCGGTAAAACCAAAAAAAAAATTCGGAGTATATCATTAAGCCAAAATGGTTTTGGCACACGCCTGGAAATTCTTGGATGGTGCTAGAATTGTTCTGAGAACTTCTAGGATTTTTCTGGAGAAAAAACCGGAAATGTTCCGGAGCTGCCGGAACCGCTTTGGTTGCTTTTTGCTGATGAAAATCACTGATCCGGAATTGTTTCGGAACGCGTCCAAAATTATTTTAGTGGGTACTCGAAATGTTCTAAGACCTACATAAATAGTGAAAAGCACTTTTTGGTTACTTTTTGGAAAGCCAACTTTTTGGGCTTTGTCCCAAAATATCTAGGGATGACATGGATGGATGGGAGCCCCTTTGGGGGGCCCACAAGGGGTGTGGCCGGCCAAGGGGGGGCTCCTCCATGGAGCCCCACTTGCCCACTTTCCTTCCCCTTTATGCCCTTGTGAAGGACACCTTTCATGGGCATTTTGGTATTTTCAAGTGCCACCCTACCCATTGGGTTTTCCTATAAAAGGAGGTGGAGAGGAGCTCTCCACACTCACTCTTTCTCACATACAAATGCCATGCATGATCTGGCCTTCTCTCTCCCTCCCCGCGAAATGGTTTCGTAGAGCCGAAAGGCTGTCTGGGTTCCGGTGGGAACTAGTTCTGGACGGCAAAGCTGTTGGGGAACGTTGCATGGGAAACAAAAATTTTCCTACGCACACACAAGATCTATCCATGGTGATGAGCATCTACGAGAGGGAGAGTGAATCTACATACCCTTGTAGATCGCTAAGCGGAAGCGTTTAAGAAACGCGGTTGATGTAGTCGAACGTCTCCGCGATCCAAATCGCAAGTCGTCCCTCGATCCGATCACGAACTAGCGCCGAACGGACGGCACCTCCGCGTTCAACACACGTACGGCTTGATGACGCCTTCACCTCCTCGATCCAGCGAGCGATGGTGAAGTAGTGGTTGAGTTCCAGCAGCACGACGGCGTGGTGATGGTGGTGAGGAACAATCTCTGCAGGGCTTCGCCAAGCACTACGGAGATTATGACGGAGGAACTAGAGGGTTAGGGTTGCCGCACACGGCTTGGGGAAATCTTGATGTGTACCGTATGCTAGCCCTGCCCCTCTATTTATATGTTGAGCCTTGGGGTCTAAACTTGGAGTAAAAGCCTCCTCCAGGTCGGTTTTGCCCGCACAAGGTCGGTTTGGCCCGCAGGGAAAGAGTCCAACTCGGACCCTGCCGAATCGTGCACAGCCGCACACAAGCGGTAGTACCGCTTCACACAAGCGGTAGTACCGCTTGGGCGGTAGTACCGCTTCAAACAAGCGGTAGTACCGCTCGGGCGGTAGTACCGCTTCACACAAGCGGTAGTACCGCTTACGCGGCAGCAAAACTACTTTTTGCACTTTCCAATACCTCGTGGGCTTTATCCCTTTGGCCCATATAAAGTGTTGCTGCACCCGAACACTTCGGTAAACATCCGGAACTCCTTCCGGTGAACTCCGGAACTTTTCCGGAGATCAAAACACCATTATCACATATATCAATCTTTACCTCCGGACTATTCCGGAGATCCTCGTCATGTCCGGGATCTTTATCCGGGACTCCGAACAACTTTCGGTCACCAACATAATAACTCAATTATACTAATCGTCACCAAACGTTAAGTGTGTAGACCCTGCGGGTTCGAGAACTATGTAGACATGACCGAGACACCTCTACGGCCAATAACCAATAGCGGGACCTGGATGCCCATATTGGCTCCTACATATTCTACGAAGATCTTTATCGGTCGAACCTCTATGTCAAGGATTCAGTTAATCCCGTATGCTGTTCCCTTTGTTCTTCGGTATGTTACTTGCCCGAGATTCGATCGTCGGTATCTCTATACCTAGTTCAATCTCGTTACCGGCAAGTCTCTTTACTCGTTCCGTAATACAAGATCCTGTGGCTAACACTTTAGTCACATTGCTTGCAAGGCTCATTGTGATGTTGTATTACCGAGTGGGCCCTGAGATACCTCTCCGTCACACGGAGTAACAAATCCCAGTCTTGATCCATGCCAACCCAACAGACACCCTCGGAGATACCTGTAGAGCACCTTTATAGTCACCCAGTTACGTTGCGACGTTTGATACACACAAGGTACTCCTCCGGTGTCAGTGAGTTGCATGATCTCATGGTCAAAGGAACAGATACTTGACATGCAGAAAACAATAGCAATAAACTGACACGATCAAATGCTACGTTTACAGTTTGGGTCTTGTCCATCACATCATTCTCCTAATGATGTGATCCCGTTATCAAATGACATCTCATGTCCATGGCTAGGAAACCTTAACCATCTTTGATCAACAAGCTAGTCAACTAGAGGCTTACTAGGGACACAGTGTTGTCTATGTACCCACACATGTATTTGAGTTTCCAATCAATACAATTATAGCATGGATAATAAACGATTATCATGAACAAGGAAATATAATAATAACCAATTTATTATTGCCTCTAGGGCATATTTCCAACAGTCTCCCACTTGCACTAGAGTCAATAATCTAGTTCACATCACTATGTGATTTACATTGTAATGAATCGAACACCCATGCAGTTCTGGTGTTGTTCATGTTTAGCCCTTGGAAGAGGTTTAGTCATCGGATCTGCAACATTTAGATCCGTGTGTACTTTGCAAATATTTATGTCGTCCTCCTTGATGTAATCGCGGATGGAATTGAAACGTCGCTTTATGTGTCTGGTCCTCTTGTGAAATCTTGGTTCCTTGGCTAGAGCAATGGCACCAGTATTATCACAAAACAGAGTCATTGGGTCAAGTGCACTAGGCACTACTCCAAGATCTGTCATGAACTCCTTCATCCAGACACCTTCTTTCGCCGCCTCCGAGGCAGCGATGTACTCCGCTTCGCATGTAGAATCAGCTACCACGCTTTGCTTGGAACTGCACCAGCTAACCGCACCCCCATTAAGAATAAATACGTATCCGGTTTGAGACTTAGAGTCATCCGGATCAGTGTCAAAGCTTGCATCAACGTAACCCTTTACGACGAGCTCTTGATCACCTCCATAAACGAGAAACATGTCCTTAGTCCTTTTCAGGTACTTCAGGATATTCTTGACCGCCGTCCAGTGTTCCATTCCTGGATCACTTTGAAACCTTCCGACCATACTTATGGCAAGGCTGACATCGGGTCTTGTGCACAGCATTGCATACATGATAGAGCCTATGGCCGAAGCATAGGGGATGACACTCATCTTTTCTCTATCTTCTGCAGTCACTGGGCATTGAGTCTTACTCAACTTCACACCTTGCAATACAGGCAAGAACCCCTTCTTGGACTGATCCATTTTGAACTTCTTCAAAACTTTGTCAAGGTATGTGCTTTGTGAAAGTCCTATTAAGCGTCTCGATCTATCTCTATAGATCTTGATGCCTAATATGAAAGCAGCTTCTCCTAGGTCCTTCATTGAAAAACTCTTGTTCAAATATTCCTTTACGCTTTCCAGCATTTCTATATTGTTTCCAATCAGCAATATGTCATCCACATATAATATTAGAAACGCTATAGAGCTCCCACTCACTTTCTTGTAAATACAAGCTTCTCCGTAAACTTGTATAAACTCGAACGCTTTGATCACCTCATCAAAACGAAGATTCCAACTCCGAGATGCTTGCACCAGTCCATAAATGGATCGCTGGAGTTTGCAAACTTTGTCAGCATTCTCTGGATCGACAAAACCTTCTGGTTGCATCATATACAACTCTTCCTTAAGGAAACCGTTAAGGAACGCTGTTTTGACATCCATCTGCCAAATTTCATAATCGAAAAAGGCAGCTATTGCTAACATGATTCTGACGGACTTAAGCATCGCTACGGGTGAGAAGGTCTCATCGTAGTCAACTCCTTGAACTTGTGAAAAACCCTTTGCCACAAGTCGAGCTTTATAGACGGTGACATTACCGTCCGCGTCCGTCTTCCTCTTAAAGATCCATTTGTTCTGAATGGCCTTACGCCCTTCAGGTAATACTTCCAAAGTCCATACTTTGTTTTCATACATGGATCCCATCTCGGATTTCATGGCCTCTAACCACTTCTCGAAATCCGGGCCCATCATCGCTTCTCCATAGCTCGTAGGTTCATCGTTGTCTAACAACATGACCTCTAAGACAGGGTTGCCGTACCACTCGGGAGCAGTACGCGTCCTTGTCGACCTACGAGGTTCGATAGCAACTTGATCCAAAGCTTCATGATCATCATCATTAACTTCCTCTTCAGCTAATGTAGGCTCCACAGAAACAACTTTCTGCGCTGCGCTACTCTCAGGTTGAAGTAAAGGTTCAACAACCTCATCAAGTTCTATCTTCCTCCCACTCAATTCTTTCGAGAGAAACTCTTTCTCAAGAAATGTTCCGTTTTTAGCGACAAACACTTTGCCTTCGGATCTGAGGTAGAAGGTATACCCAACTGTCTCTTTTGGGTATCCTATGAAGACGCATTTCTCCGCTTTGGGTTCCAGCTTTTCAGGCTGAAGCTTTTTGACATAAGCATCACATCCCCAAACTTTAAGAAACGACAGCTTTGGCTTCTTGCCAAACCAAAGTTCATATGGCGTCGTCTCAACGGATTTCGATGGTGCCCTATTTAAAGTGAATGCAGCTGTCTCTAATGCATAACCCCAAAACGATAGTGGCAAATCGGCAAGAGACATCATCGATCGCACCATATCTAATAAGGTTCGATTACGACGTTCGGACACACCATTACGCTGTGGTGTTCCAGGCGGTGTCAGTTGTGAAACAATTCCACATTGTCTTAAGTGACTGCCAAACTCATAACTCAGATATTCTCCTCCTCGATCAGATCGTAGGAATTTAATCTTCTTGTTACGATGATTCTCAACTTCACTCTGAAATTGTTTGAACTTTTCAAATGTTTCAGACTTATGTTTCATTAAGTAAATATACCCATATCTACTTAAGTCATCAGTGAAGGTGAGAAAGTAACGATAACCACCGCGCGCCTCAATACTCATCGGACCACACACATCAGTATGTATGATTTCCAATAAGTCACTTGCCCGTTCCATTGTTCCAGAGAACGGCGTTTTAGTCATCTTGCCCATGAGGCATGGCTCACATGTGTCAAGTGATTCAAAATCAAGTGACTCCAAAAGTCCATCAGCATGGAGCTTCCTCATGCGTTTAACGCCAATATGACCTAAACGGCAGTGCCACAAGAAAGTGGTATTATCATTATCAATTCTACATCTTTTGGCATCAATGTTATGAACATGTGTATCATTACTATCGAGATTCAATAAGAATAAACCCCTCACATTGGGTGCATGACCATAAAAGATATTACTCATATAAATAGAACAACCATTATTCTCTGATTTAAATGAGTAACCGTCTCGCAATAAACAAGATCCAGATATAATGTTCATGCTTAACGCAGGCACCAAATAACACTTATTTAGGTTCATCACTAATCCCGACGGTAATCGAAGAGCGAGCGTGCCGACGGCGATCACATCAACCTTGGAACCATTTCCCACGCGCATCGTCACTTCGTCCTTTGCCAGCCTCCGTCTATTCCGCAGTTCCTGTTTTGAGTTGCAAATATGAGCAACCGCACCGGTATCAAATACCCAGGCACTACAACGAGAGTTGGTAAGGTACACATCAATAACATGTATATCATATATACCTTGTTTGTTGTTGGCCGCCTTCTTGTCAGCCAAATACTTGGGGCAATTCCGCTTCCAGTGTCCAGTTCCCTTGCAATGAAAACACACAGTTTCTGGTTTGGGTCCAGCCTTGGGTTTCTTCACTAGAGGAGCAACTGCTTTGCCACTCTTCTTGGAGTTACCCTTCTTACCCTTGCCATTCTTCTTGAAACTAGTGGTTTTATTGACCATCAACACTTGATGCTCCTTCTGAATTTCAGACTCAGCGGCTTTCAGCATCGCAAACAGCTCGGCGACTGACTTGTTCATCCCGTGCATGTTATAGTTCAACACGAAGCTCTTGTAGCTAGGTGGCAATGATTGAAGAACTCTGTCAGTGATAGCCTCTGGCGGAAGGGGCATCCCTAACTCAGCCAGACGGGTGGAGTACCCAGACATTCTGAGCATGTGATCACTGATAGACCCGTTCTCCTCCATCTTGCAAGCATAGAACTTATCGGAGATCTCATATCTCTCGATCCGGGCATTCTTCTGAAAGATAAACTTCAACTCCTGGAACATCTCATATGCTCCATGACGTTCAAAACGTCTTTGAAGTCCCGGTTCTAAGCCATACAACATTGCACATTGAACTATTGAGTAATCATCAGAACGAGCCTGCCAGGCGTTCACAACGTCTAGAGACTCAACTGGAGCGGGTGGATCACCAAGCGGTGCATCAAGGACATAAGCCTTCTGGGAAGCCGTAAGGATAATCCTTAGATTACGGGCCCAGTCCACAAAGTTACTTCCATCATCTTTCAACTTAGCTTTCTCTAGGAACGCATTAAAATTCAGGGGTGCTACTGCGCGAGCCATGATCTACAACATAAATATAGCAAAGACAACTTAGACTATTGTTCTTAGATAATGAGTTTAGTTAATCATATTTAAAAAAACTCCCACTCAAATTGACATCCCTCCGATCATTCGAGTGTAACATGATCCAAATCCACCAACTCAAGTCCGATCATCACGTGAGTTGAGGTGGTTTCAATGGTGAACATCTTCATGTTGATCATATCTACTATATGACTCATGTTCGACCTTTCGGTCTCTTGTGTTCCGAGGCCATGTCTGTACATGCTAGGCTCGTCAAGTTTAACCCGAGTGTTCCGCACGTGCAACATGGCTTACACCCGTTGTATGCGAACGTAGAGTCTATCACACCCGATCATCACGGCGTGTCTCGAAACGACGAACTTTCGCAACGGTGCACACTTGGGGAGAACACAATTTATCTTGAAATTTAAGTGAGGGATCACCTTATAATGCTACCGTCGTCCTAAGCAAAATAAGATGCATAAAAGGATTAACATCACATGCAAATCATAAGTGACATGATATGGCCATGAACTTGTGCTTTTGATCTCCATCTCCAAAGCACCGGCATGATCTCCATCGTCACCGGCATGACACCATGATCTCCATCATCTTGATCTCCATCAACGTGTCGCCATAAGGTTGTCGCGCCGACTGTTGCTTCCACGACTATTGCTAACGTTTAGCGATAAAGTAAAGCATTACATAGCGCTTAATGATTGACACGCAGGTCATACAATAATTAAAGACAACTCTATGGCTCCTGCCAGTTGCCGTACTCATCGACATGCAAGTCGTGATATTCTATACAACACATGATCATCTCATACATCACATATATCTCATCATGTAATTGGCCATATCACATCACAACATACCCTGCAAAAACAAGTTAGACGTCCTCTAATTGTTGTTGCAAATTTTACGTGGCTGCTACGGGTTTGCAAGAACCGTTCTTACCTACGCAAAACCACAACGTGGTGTAGTGATTGCTTTTTGATCTTCTAAAAGAACCCTCTTCATTGAAATCGATTCAACTAAAGTGAGAGAGACAGACACCCGCTAGCCATCTTTATGCAACAAAATTACATGTCAGTTGAAGGAACCTGTCTCGCGTAAGTGTACGCGTAATGTCGGTCCGGGCCGCTTCATCTCACAATACCGCCGAATCAAATATCAACTAGTAACGGCAAGCAATATGTATACATCCACGCCCACAACTCGTTTGTGTTCTACTCGAGATCTCATCTACGCATAGACCTAGCTCATGATGCCACTGTTGGGGAACGTTGCATGGGAAACAAAAATTTTCCTACGCACACACAAGATCTATCCATGGTGATGAGCATCTACGAGAGGGAGAGTGAATCTACATACCCTTGTAGATCGCTAAGCGGAAGCGTTTAAGAAACGCGGTTGATGTAGTCGAACGTCTCCGCGATCCAAATCGCAAGTCGTCCCTCGATCCGATCACGAACTAGCGCCGAACGGACGGCACCTCCGCGTTCAACACACGTACGGCTTGATGACGCCTTCACCTCCTCGATCCAGCGAGCGATGGTGAAGTAGTGGTTGAGTTCCAGCAGCACGACGGCGTGGTGATGGTGGTGAGGAACAATCTCTGCAGGGCTTCGCCAAGCACTACGGAGATTATGACGGAGGAACTAGAGGGTTAGGGTTGCCGCACACGGCTTGGGGAAATCTTGATGTGTACCGTATGCTAGCCCTGCCCCTCTATTTATATGTTGAGCCTTGGGGTCTAAACTTGGAGTAAAAGCCTCCTCCAGGTCGGTTTTGCCCGCACAAGGTCGGTTTGGCCCGCAGGGAAAGAGTCCAACTCGGACCCTGCCGAATCGTGCACAGCCGCACACAAGCGGTAGTACCGCTTCACACAAGCGGTAGTACCGCTTGGGCGGTAGTACCGCTTCAAACAAGCGGTAGTACCGCTCGGGCGGTAGTACCGCTTCACACAAGCGGTAGTACCGCTTACGCGGCAGCAAAACTACTTTTTGCACTTTCCAATACCTCGTGGGCTTTATCCCTTTGGCCCATATAAAGTGTTGCTGCACCCGAACACTTCGGTAAACATCCGGAACTCCTTCCGGTGAACTCCGGAACTTTTCCGGAGATCAAAACACCATTATCACATATATCAATCTTTACCTCCGGACTATTCCGGAGATCCTCGTCATGTCCGGGATCTTTATCCGGGACTCCGAACAACTTTCGGTCACCAACATAATAACTCAATTATACTAATCGTCACCAAACGTTAAGTGTGTAGACCCTGCGGGTTCGAGAACTATGTAGACATGACCGAGACACCTCTACGGCCAATAACCAATAGCGGGACCTGGATGCCCATATTGGCTCCTACATATTCTACGAAGATCTTTATCGGTCGAACCAAGCGGTGCATCAAGCGGTGCATCACCAATAGATGGTCATGTTATTTACTTCTATGCGGGTGGATCACCAAGCGGTGCATCAAGGACATAAGCCTTCTGGGAAGCCGTAAGGATAATCCTTAGATTACGGGCCCAGTCCACAAAGTTACTTCCATCATCTTTCAACTTAGCTTTCTCTAGGAACGCATTAAAATTCAGGGGTGCTACTGCGCGAGCCATGATCTACAACATAAATATAGCAAAGACAACTTAGACTATTGTTCTTAGATAATGAGTTTAGTTAATCATATTTAAAAAAACTCCCACTCAAATTGACATCCCTCCGATCATTCGAGTGTAACATGATCCAAATCCACCAACTCAAGTCCGATCATCACGTGAGTTGAGGTGGTTTCAATGGTGAACATCTTCATGTTGATCATATCTACTATATGACTCATGTTCGACCTTTCGGTCTCTTGTGTTCCGAGGCCATGTCTGTACATGCTAGGCTCGTCAAGTTTAACCCGAGTGTTCCGCACGTGCAACATGGCTTACACCCGTTGTATGCGAACGTAGAGTCTATCACACCCGATCATCACGGCGTGTCTCGAAACGACGAACTTTCGCAACGGTGCACACTTGGGGAGAACACAATTTATCTTGAAATTTAAGTGAGGGATCACCTTATAATGCTACCGTCGTCCTAAGCAAAATAAGATGCATAAAAGGATTAACATCACATGCAAATCATAAGTGACATGATATGGCCATGAACTTGTGCTTTTGATCTCCATCTCCAAAGCACCGGCATGATCTCCATCGTCACCGGCATGACACCATGATCTCCATCATCTTGATCTCCATCAACGTGTCGCCATAAGGTTGTCGCGCCGACTGTTGCTTCCACGACTATTGCTAACGTTTAGCGATAAAGTAAAGCATTACATAGCGCTTAATGATTGACACGCAGGTCATACAATAATTAAAGACAACTCTATGGCTCCTGCCAGTTGCCGTACTCATCGACATGCAAGTCGTGATATTCTATACAACACATGATCATCTCATACATCACATATATCTCATCATGTAATTGGCCATATCACATCACAACATACCCTGCAAAAACAAGTTAGACGTCCTCTAATTGTTGTTGCAAATTTTACGTGGCTGCTACGGGTTTGCAAGAACCGTTCTTACCTACGCAAAACCACAACGTGGTGTAGTGATTGCTTTTTGATCTTCTAAAAGAACCCTCTTCATTGAAATCGATTCAACTAAAGTGAGAGAGACAGACACCCGCTAGCCATCTTTATGCAACAAAATTACATGTCAGTTGAAGGAACCTGTCTCGCGTAAGTGTACGCGTAATGTCGGTCCGGGCCGCTTCATCTCACAATACCGCCGAATCAAATATCAACTAGTAACGGCAAGCAATATGTATACATCCACGCCCACAACTCGTTTGTGTTCTACTCGAGATCTCATCTACGCATAGACCTAGCTCATGATGCCACTGTTGGGGAACGTTGCATGGGAAACAAAAATTTTCCTACGCACACACAAGATCTATCCATGGTGATGAGCATCTACGAGAGGGAGAGTGAATCTACATACCCTTGTAGATCGCTAAGCGGAAGCGTTTAAGAAACGCGGTTGATGTAGTCGAACGTCTCCGCGATCCAAATCGCAAGTCGTCCCTCGATCCGATCATGAACTAGCGCCGAACGGACGGCACCTCCGCGTTCAACACACGTACGGCTTGATGACGCCTTCACCTCCTCGATCCAGCGAGCGATGGTGAAGTAGTGGTTGAGTTCCAGCAGCACGACGGCGTGGTGATTTTGGTGAGGAACAATCTCTGCAGGGCTTCGCCAAGCACTACGGAGATTATGACGGAGGAACTAGAGGGTTAGGGTTGCCGCACACGGCTTGGGGAAATCTTGATGTGTACCGTATGCTAGCCCTGCCCCTCTATTTATATGTTGAGCCTTGGGGTCTAAACTTGGAGTAAAAGCCTCCTCCAGGTCGGTTTTGCCCGCACAAGGTCGGTTTGGCCCGCAGGGAAAGAGTCCAACTCGGACCCTGCCGAATCGTGCACAGCCGCACACAAGCGGTAGTACCGCTTCACACAAGCGGTAGTACCGCTTGGGCGGTAGTACCGCTTCAAACAAGCGGTAGTACCGCTTCACACAAGCGGTAGTACCGCTTACGCTGCAGCAAAACTACTTTTTGCACTTTCCAATACCTCGTGGGCTTTATCCCTTTGGCCCATATAAAGTGTTGCTGCACCCGAACACTTCGGTAAACATCCGGAACTCCTTCCGGTGAACTCCGGAACTTTTCCGGAGATCAAAACACCATTATCACATATATCAATCTTTACCTCCGGACTATTCCGGAGATCCTCGTCATGTCCGGGATCTTTATCCGGGACTCCGAACAACTTTCGGTCACCAACATAATAACTCAATTATACTAATCGTCACCAAACGTTAAGTGTGTAGACCCTGCGGGTTCGAGAACTATGTAGACATGACCGAGACACCTCTACGGCCAATAACCAATAGCGGGACCTGGATGCCCATATTGGCTCCTACATATTCTACGAAGATCTTTATCGGTCGAACCTCTATGTCAAGGATTCAGTTAATCCCGTATGCTGTTCCCTTTGTTCTTCGGTATGTTACTTGCCCGAGATTCGATCGTCGGTATCTCTATACCTAGTTCAATCTCGTTACCGGCAAGTCTCTTTACTCGTTCCGTAATACAAGATCCTGTGGCTAACACTTTAGTCACATTGCTTGCAAGGCTCATTGTGATGTTGTATTACCGAGTGGGCCCTGAGATACCTCTCCGTCACACGGAGTAACAAATCCCAGTCTTGATCCATGCCAACCCAACAGACACCCTCGGAGATACCTGTAGAGCACCTTTATAGTCACCCAGTTACGTTGCGACGTTTGATACACACAAGGTACTCCTCCGGTGTCAGTGAGTTGCATGATCTCATGGTCAAAGGAACAGATACTTGACATGCAGAAAACAATAGCAATAAACTGACACGATCAAATGCTATGTTTACAGTTTGGGTCTTGTCCATCACATCATTCTCCTAATGATGTGATCCCGTTATCAAATGACATCTCATGTCCATGGCTAGGAAACCTTAACCATCTTTGATCAACAAGCTAGTCAACTAGAGGCTTACTAGGGACACAGTGTTGTCTATGTACCCACACATGTATTTGAGTTTCCAATCAATACAATTATAGCATGGATAATAAACGATTATCATGAACAAGGAAATATAATAATAACCAATTTATTATTGCCTCTAGGGCATATTTCCAACAAAAGCCCTACCGGATAGCTGACACCGTATGTGTGCAACCCCGTAGACAGGTCATAGGTTCGATATTTTGCCCGAGGGGCTGTTCGAGGGTCCTCCCGAAGGGCTGTCCGAGTTAATGTCCGAGTTTCGAGGGTCCTCCCGAAGGGCTGTCCGTGACATCGTCCGGGGGACTGTCCGACCGCCTCCCGGAGGGCTGTCCGAGGGACTGTCCGAGGGGCAGGCGAGGGAGTACATCCTCGCGGTTGGGAGGTTGTAAATCCTAGCTGCGGAGATCTGCACCAGCGATCTACATCGACTCTACTTCCGCTGCGCTACGAGTCGGTAACGATCAGATCAAAAATCTTGTATGCATCTCCATAGTGATCCTGGGCGTGCTCGCTGTACCGAAATTTTTTGTTTTCTGTCGTGTTCCCCTGCAGTGGCATCATGAGCCGTGCTATGCGTAGATGTAGGTTACGATCTAGAATACATAGAGATGTATGGGTGTTGCACAATATAATTTGTAGTAGATGAGTTCTATTACTGAAAATTATTTGTGCGGGTAGCAGATGAAATCTGTTACCCGATGTTCTTGTTGCTTCCCTGAAATTTGCGTATTTCAGATCTTAATAACGACATGGTGGAGTTTCAAAGTTCTAGCAATCCGCGATCCTGATTGATCAACGAAGTGCTAACAGTTCGTTGAATTCCACCATAGTTTTAAGAAAGATGAAATTTCGCAGACGAAAGGGCAATGCAGATATGATCTGCACGGGGGTCATGCATATGACGAAGTTCAATATGGGGCTCGAGATTTTATTATCTCGTGTTTCATACACCCCGCAAAGTTAATCTAGCGACTTGAATAATCATACTTGATGATAAACGTTGGTAGATGCGGTTTGGTTGAAACCTTAGAAGCCACTAAATTAAAATTTTGCATAAACCGATTAGAGGCGTCTAACTTGGTTTTGCAGGATGACATGAGATATGCATGTGATGTGGTATAGCAGTTCTCATATTAATTTGATTATGTATGAGATGACTATATAATGTAAATTAACATGACCTGCATGTCATGATTCAGCATGATGGCTGGAGCCATATGATTGTCACTTTAATGACCTGCGTATCAACCTTAAGTAATGCACTTATTTTATTAGCTATTGGGATAGCAATATTATCTGGTGCATCGACAAGGTGGTGGCAATCTTCGCGAAGGTGAACACCGACGCAAATGCCGAAGACGAAGAAATTAAAGACTTCTCGGTCAGAAAGGGCTATACCATATCATGCTATTATGAATTGCCTGAGATGTTTATCCCTTATGATGCACCCTTTTTGATTGCGTGGTAGTCGCTTTTATTAGGGTGATCTCTCACTTAAAAATATCAAGTAGTTAGTGTTCTCCCAAGTGTAGCACCGTCTACAACACGTATCTTTTCGGGGTGCGCCATGTACACATGAGCACGAACGATTAGAGAGGTGTAAGGCAGGTGAAGGTCTGACCTCACTGCGTGATCACTTGGTTGTCTTGACGTTCAGGCAGGACAGTCCTGAGCTCGGAACACGAGCATCGAAAGATGGACAAGAGTCACATAGAGATGTGATTGGCAAGTTGGTCTACCGATTGAAATTCACGTCATCAGTGATGAACCCATCAATGGCGTCCACTTGAAATGCGCGTCTTGAATCACTCAAAATCAATTATGAGAGATATTGATTTGAGTGGGAGCGCACTGTAGAATTAACTTGTTTAATTCTCAGTGTAATTAATTATGAACTTTGTCTAAGTGAAATTTGCATAATAGTTGTAGAATAAAGGCTTGCGTTTCCACCTTCCCAATTAAAATTGAATAGCTGTTATATATCTGGTTAAAACTTTACGATTGGTAACGTAATGTGAGGATTGCCCTCAAAAGTGCCGAGAAGGACTTTGTCCTGTCGCATGCTTTCGGTATCCTCCCGCTAATGCTATGGATGATGTGACTTTCGTCCTTTGATCCAAAAGCTAGAATTCCGTTACAGTCAAGTGCAATATGTTTGCTTCCATGAGACCCTAACTTCAAAACTTTGGGATAGTCATATGATATTCATGGAATTGAAAATTATTTTCAGATGTAGACAATGGCTAAAGGATATGAAATATCCAAAGCAATGTTTGTTTGCAAAGTATTAGTAAAGTGTTTACTGGGCACTTGACTGATGAGAGAGGGATCCAGTAGAACGCCTGTCATATGATGAAGGTGAATAAAACAACAACTTAAAGAGAAAGGAAATTTCCAAATTAAGGGTTTTAGTGTGACTTACACGCCTAGGAAGTCCGGGGTACCGCCACTCTTAAGTTGAGTGCTTCTTCTGAGAGTAGGAGAAATACTGAAAGTTAAACTGTTAGAAGTATAAAGGCAAAAAGAGAGAAGACTGGAATGTCCAGCTCATGTATGAAAGTCATACAAGCTATTGATGTATAGAAGGCTGGTCAAGGAAATAGTTCTTGGGAATTGTGATTAAATTGTTAGCCACTAATTCTTGGGTATTGTGAGTTGATCACAAAGATACCCGCTCGATTGCATTCTGCTGCGACTCGATGCAAGAACTACTATGGCCTAAAAGACTTGCCGGAGTGAGGTTTAGATACGCGCTGGGAACATAGTAAATGTTACTATACCTTCCATCGGTGTATTACCTATGTATTTATTTTCATAATTCATTTTTGGAGTTTCATACACTCTAGCCCATTGCATAAGGTATCTTGCAAGAAGGTTGTTCATAAGAGAACTTTTGATGTTCGGTGTTATGAATAACATAAGGGCCATACTTTCAATATGAATGAGATGTATGTTATGAATATTGATAATAATTCATTACCTCTGTATTTACTTTCATAATTCATTTTAGAGTTTTACACACTCTAGGCCATTGCATAATGTTTTGTTGCAAAAGGGTTGTTCATGAAAGAACAATTGTTGTTCAATATTATGAATAACATAAAGGGCCATGCTTACATCAAGGATGGGATGTATGTTATGAATATTGATGGTAATATGATACATCCATAACACTAATGCTAAATGTCGCAAGACTAAAAGAATACCACATATGTGTGGCACTGCATTTGGTCACAATGGAGAAACCCGCATGGAGAAATTCCATTATGATGGATTTTGAAGTCATTTGATTATGAATCATCTGACACTTGCGACTTTTGTCCGTAAGTGAAGTGACTGAAATACCGTTCACAGGCCATAAGGAACGAGCAACGAACTTATTGGTGATCATACATTATGATGTGTGTAGTCCAATAAAGGTTATTGCTAGCAGTGGATTTATCTATCTTCAGAAATGACTCAAGTAGATATATGGATATTTACTTGATGAGACGTAAGTCTGGATCTTTTGAAATCATTCAAAAGGTTTTCAATATGAAGTAGAAATTATTGTAACAAGAAAATTGTGTTCCTGCAATTAGATTGCGGAAAGGAAAATTTGAGTTACAAGTTTAGCGAATGTCTGATGAGTTGTGAAAAGAGTTTCATAACTTACACCTCCCAGAACACCACTGTGAGTGGAATGTCCGTGAAAATGTAATCAAACCATTTATGACATGGTAAGATCAAAGATGACATAAATCAATTTGCCATTATCCCTTTTAAAGTAATGCTTTAGAGACTGCGGCTTTTACATTGAAAAGAGCACCATCAAATCTGTTGAAATGACGCCATGGTATGGTACACCCAACCATGTTATGTCTTTTCTTAACATTTGGAATATGGGGCTTGTGTAAAATAGTTACAAACCTATTCCAAATCGGACAAGTGCTACTTTGTAGGTTATCCTAATTTATTGGGTATTCCTCCATCACTATACCGAGGCAAAAATGTTTGCCACAAAGAGCGGTATGATTTTGAAGAAAATGGTTCTTGCAAAAAGGTGAGTGGGAGGACAGTGCAACTCGACGAGATAATAGTATCTTCGTCATCAGGTCAAGGGAAAGAAACCTTGGAAGTGATTCCAGAGTTTCCTACTGTGACTGATACGAAAGCCTCTACATGAGATGTATGGACTTCGGTCAAACTTGCAGTTGAACCACGTAGGCAAAACTCGTGCAAACCTCTCAGGTGCGCAGACGAGATATTGTTGCTAGACAATAGTATACCTACGATACACAAGGAAGCGTTGATGGGCCCTGACTCCGGAATTGGCTAAATGCCAATATAATCCGAGATAGTTTCCATATAAATGATTCAAGATTTGATCTTGATAAACCCTTTGGAAGACTTGAAGTCTAACGAACATTCACTATTAGGGAAAACCATATAGGTGGAGGCTTATCAGTAGCGCGGCTTTGTGGAACGCGCTACTGCTAATTTACAGTAGCGCGGCTACTGCTCAGGCGCTACTGCTATCCATTTAGCAGTAGCGCGGCCCAGACGAAAGGCGCTACTGCTATGTGAGCCCCCCCTTAGCCACCAGGCTATGTATAGTAGCAGCGCGGCCCGCCTGAAGCACACTGCTGCTAAAACTTTAGCAGTAGCGCGTGTTGCAGACCCACCGCTGCAACTAATGTTGTACTGTGCCACATGGTGGGCCCCTCTTAGCAGCAGCACGGCCTGCAGGACCGCGCTACCGCTAATGTTTAAGCAGTAGCGCCGTTCGCTGGCCCGCGCTGCTACTAAGGCGCAACAGCCACCTTTTGAACCCTCTCCCCCCTCCCCCTTCCTCTCTCCCTTCACTTTGCCCTCCCCCCTCCTCTCTCCCTGACTTTGCATCTTCCTCACCTTGCTTCTCCCCCCATTACTCTCTTTCTTCTCCTACCTCTCTTTCTCTCTCTTTAATGCCCCTAACTACACCACACCTCCATTAATGCAACCCCTTTCTCTTTTCCTCACTTTTCCACCCCCTCCACTAGTTAGAGCCATCTCCTTCGCCAACTAGCTATGTAGATCTACCCATTTAATGAAGTGACCTTTCTACCTCCCCAACTAGATCTATCCATTTAATTGTGCGTGAGTTGCTTTTGTTTTGCCGAAATGTCGATTTATTTCCGTTTCGGCGAATTTCGGGCAAACTCTATATGTCCTATTTTTAGGGAAGGCCATGCCGAATTTTTGTATGACTTTGATGCATGCATGCGTTTTTATAATCATTTTTCTTATTATTACCGCGCAGGCGATCATGATGGTGAGTGGAACGATGGTGGAAAGGTGGTTGCGATCGGCGGTGCAGGACATGTATGAAAATAACCGAACAGAGATTTTATGTCCGTGTCGTAGATGCAAAGGAGGAGTTTGGCTCGACCCCTATAAGGATGGTCGTTTGAAAGCGCACCTGCTCATGACTGGTTTCATGGATGGCTATACTCGGTGGATAAATGAAGATGATGAGGATGAGGACACCGACGGGGCAGCCAATGACGACATGGGGCCAGACGAAGAGATGACCGATAATGGCAGCGGAGAAGAGGCCGGACATGGTGGCGGAGAAGGGGCCGGACATGGTGGCGGCGGAGAAGTGGCCAGAAATTGCGCCAGGGAAGACGCGGACACGCCGCAGCCTTCGTCGCTACTAAGTTCAATCATGCAGGAGCCTCATGTTCGAGACCTGCTTCGCAAGAAGACGAGCAGCGACAGAGCTGCGTCTAGAGAGGAGGCCAAGCTGGAGCAACTGGAGGTAGACTCGAAGACTCCATTGTATGATGGTTGCAATCCCGAGGTGACCCGCTTGAGTTTCACGCTCAAACTTCTAAAGACGAAGGCTAAAAACAAATGGACCGACAGAAGCCTCGATGAGCTTCTCAAGTATCTGAAGAAGGTTCTTCCCGCGGGGAACCTGTGTCCTACTAGTGTCGATGAGGCCAAGAAGATTGTGTGCCCTCTTGATCTGCCGCACATTAGATACCATGCATGCATCAACGATTGCATCATTTATCGGAAGGAGCACGCGGAAAAAACCAACTGTCCGGTGTGCAATGCTTCTCAAATTAAGAAGGCCGGAGAGAAATCTCCCCAGAAAGTTGTTTGGTACCTACCGATCACTCCCCGTCTGCAACGTTATTTCGTAGATCCTAAGGAAGCAAAGCTCATGCGCTGGCACGCGGAGAGGGTGAAGCCCGACGATGGAGATGATCCGAAGCTGAGACACCTCGCGGATGCAAGCCAGTGGAGAGCGTTCAACGCCGAATATCGATATTTCGCAGGTGATGCAAGGAACATCGTGCTTGGCGCGAGTACCGATGGCATGAATCCGTTTGGCAACCAGAACACCAACCATAGCACATGGCCCGTGTTTGTATGGATGTACAACCTCCCCCCTGATTGTGCATGAAGTCATAGTACATACACATTAGCATGCTGATTCAAGGGCCGAAACAACCGGGAAATAATATTAATATGTATCTGGGGCTACTTCAAGAGGAGTTAGACACGTTATGGAAAACACCGGCCAAGACATGGGACGCCAGCAAAGGCGAGTATTTCTATATGAGAGCCGCGCTGATGACGACGGTGCACGACTATCTTGGTTACGGATATGTCGCAGGCCAGGTGTGCCACGGATATTGCGGATGCACGCGGTGCATGGATGATACAACGTCTCAGCAGCTAACGAAAGATGGCGGGTCTGGGAAAATCATGTACATGGGGCATCGAAGATGGCTCGCGAAGGACGACCCGTGGAGAAACCATGGAGATCTATTCAATGGTGAGGCTGAGCATCGAGGACCTCCACGTAAGAGGAGCGGCGCCGAAATCGATGAGCTGTTGAAAAACTGGGTGCCCCGTGCCGGGAAAAATGAAAAAGGCGCCGGAGCCGCTGCTAAAGGTATGGAAAACGAGGTCTATTTTCTGGGACTTGGAGTACTGGCCCAAACTCGACATGCCTCATTGCCTTGATCAAATGCATATCACGAAGAATGTCCTTGAGAGCTTGCTTGCAACACTGATGAACATGCCGGATAAGACCAAGGATGGGCCAAAGGCAAGAAGAGACTTGGATGATTTGAACATCAGGGCAGATCTCCACATGCCATCCCGTAAAAAGTCGGAGGAGAAGGAGACGGAGACGGAGGCGCGGGACAAGGGCAAAAAAGTCAACAAGAAGGAAGACAATTATTGCCCCCCTTCTTGCTTTACCGTAAGTCCGAAGGAGATCGATCAATTCTTCAACTGCCTTACCGGAATCAAAGTTAGTTCTGGTTACTGTGGGAAGATAAGTATATTTCTAGACACCAAGAAGAAAAGGTTCAGCGGGATGAAGTCTCATGACTCAGAGATGACTTCTTTCGCATCCAGAAGGACATTCCAATGATCATCATGAAAGAAGTCGTCGAAGAGAATGGGAGGTTCCACCACGGCCCTATATCGCGAGCTGACGTCAGAACTCGCATAGGCATGCAATGTCAGGACCTGACGCCGTTCACGAAGCTAGGGTGCATCCTCCCGGATATGGATGGATGGAACTTCTAGTGATTGACGATGCCGACGATGATGTGTCGGTTGAACTTGTACTTTCTGTAGCGATGAAACTTTGTGATCTCAACGGTCCTGCTGAACTTGCGTAATGCTAGTTTGTTAGTTTGGGTGCGATGACCTGCGTACATCTAGTTAATTAGTTTGGGTACGATGAACCAGTGTTGATTAATTAGGTTTACTATATGTTGCATCTATTAGCTAACTCTTTCTTTTCGTGTTGCTCAAATATATTATGTTGCATATTATTGTTGAATTCGCTTGATGAAGATGCATCTCTAATAGGTACATAGGTCCTTGATGGCGAAGAAGTGCTATGCCATGTACATAGGGAGGGTTCCGGGAGTGTACGACGAGTGGCCCGAGTGTCAGGCCCAAGTGTCACGGTTCTCGGGCGGCAGCCATAAAGGGTTCGATAGCAGACACGAAGCAGAAGCTAGTTACTTGAGGTTCACGCTAGCGCGAGAGAGGAATCAGAACCGGCGCCTCATGTACTGTATAATTCCGCTCTTACTCATAGTGATAGCTCTTCTCTTCTATATCATCGTTTAGATGGACGATGAAACATGTGTATGGGATGATGATGTAGTTGCATGTATTCGACACATATCATAACTTGTATCGCTATTTCGAGAACGATGGTGCTGAGAGACATCATTTGTGTTGGATGATGATGACATGATTTGATGAGACTATTTGCATGTGTATGATATGATGAGACTATTGTGTGTATGATATGACAGAGGCTATTGTATAAAACCTATTAAAAAACAGAGTAAAAACGCTGCAGATTTTTTTTACAGAAAATAGTAACAGTAGCGCGGGGTATGTGTGTAGCAGCAGCGCTGCCTTAGCAGTAGTGCGTGGTAAACAGGCGCGCTGCAGCTTTTAGCAGTAGCGAGGTTCCCCTAAATACGCTACTGCTAAACTCTGGTAGCAGTAGCGCGGGTGGGACAGCGCTACTGCTAATAGTTAGCTGTAGCGTCGTAGCAGTAGCGCGCCCACCCGCGCTACTGCTATGACAAAACCCCGCGCTACTGCTAGGGTTTTCCCTAGTAGTGATTAATGGAACTATAAACTGATGTGGATAAAATGTTTTATCCATAAAGCTTGACTTGTTGCAATAACAAATTCAAAGAGTTGACTACGATGAGATTGTCTCACCGTAAAGATGCTTAAAGTCGGTTCGGGTTAAACTAGCAATTAATACATATTTCAATGATGAGATATGATACTTGGATGCCAAAAGGATTTCCATGTGATGGAAATACTACCTAGGACTTGCATGTGATACAGTCCAAGGTATTTTGTCTATCCAGAGGATGCTAGTGAGTATGCAAACTTCAGAGTTCCAGCAATGGACAAAAGAGAGCAAAATGGGTTGGAATCTTCGTTTTTGATGAAATAGTCAAAAGAGTTTGATTTCATCAATGGATAACGAAGATGCTTGTGGTTACAAGAAAGTAAGTGGGAGCATAATAATATTTCTAAAAACCTTGTGTGCTTGACACATTGTTGATTGGAAATAATATAAATTTCTTGACACAAATTAGGACTTCATTGAAAATTAGTTTTTTGATGAAGTACTTGGGCTGAGTAGCCTTGATATTAGGCATATTTATCTATGGAGATAGAATTGCCTAATAGGGCTAAGCAAAAATACATATTGACAAGATGCTGAAACAGTTTAGCATTAAAATCGCCAAGGAGTGATTCTTGCCGAAGTCACATGGAAAGAGTTTTTGCAAGACTCGGTGTCCCAAAACACTGATGACCAAAATATATGATGGAGATTCCACACATTCTTGTGTTTCGATTAATCATGTATTCCATGGTATGTAAAAAAAACAGATATGTCCGATACTCCCAAGCTGTTGCGAGTATAGATACCAAAGTGATCAAAGTACTGATCTGATCATGGGACAACAGTGAAAAATGTCATTGAGTACTAAAGTAGCACTGATGACATGTTTTCTCGCAAGCAGAGATTATGAAGTGCTCGTTGTAAGTAATTACATCGATACGGTCTTCATCAATGCTCCATGCGATTTTCAATTTAAGTTAAGGGTTTTGTATAATACACGATATGGTGACACAGTAAGTTGGAATTGTTCCAAACAGGTTACTGTGGCAAATTCTATAACAAAGGCTAAAGTATGTTGATGCTTTAGAAGCGACAAATAAGATGTTGAATCATATAGTTCATTCATGAACTTAGTATGGTTCCAAGATGGCTTTGTTCAATGGGACACTATTGCAGATAGTTGCTCCATAGCTCAGTCTGAGGAATCAAGGTTTGACCTGTGATTCACATATATAGAAAGCCAAGTCCACACAAAATATGTATTTTGTGAAAGCGTGAAAACCCGAGGATATGCAAAGATACACACGGAACTGAAGATGCCAGGTCCGTTAGACATAGACTATACCACATGGCAAAGCATATTTTACACCGGTATGCCATAGGTGTAAAGTGCACTAGCATTGACTAGATTATTGACTCTAGTGCAAGTGGGAGTCTATAGGAGATATGCCCTAGAGGCAATAATAAATGTTATTATTTATCCCCATGTTCATAATTATGTTTATATTCCATGCTATAACTGCTATGGTTCTCGAGTCTACAATAACCACGAGGCTCGGAGGGAAACTCATATGCACGTGTGGAATAATAAACGGTAAAATGTATTCCTAGTCTGGCCTCTAAGACTAGCTCAAGTGTTGCATGATGGTTCTATTTTCCTGATCATCGGCTTGACTATGCCGGCAACTTTGAGGGCACAATGTTAGAAGAACATTTGTGTTGAATCGACCTGAATTGATGTTATACTATGAGATACATTCGTCACAAGTTAATGGTTAATAACACAGAGAAAGTTAACATTTGCATAATTCGTTAGACCATGAGAGTATCGAGTTTCTTCATGCTTGCTTCATGAACTTTGGGGTTTGTTAAACGTCATCCGTAAATGGGTGGGTATTACGGCGGCTTACGGGTTCATAGAAAAGTATGTCAAGGGACTTGATAGCTCAAGATTGGGATTTGCTCCTCTGACAATGGAGAGATATTCTTTGGGCCCTCTCGGTGTTACGGTATCCATCATCGTCTGGCCAGACACATTGTGATTTGATCACAGGGATGCCGGAACACGGGAACGAGAAAAGAGAACAAAACCGGTAACAAGGTAACTGGCATAGTGTACAAGTTGTTGATCCACGGGGATGCCGATAAATCTCACCTCGGGTGTTTGTAACATATCGCGAAGCAACAGGAATAGCACACGGCAACTGGAGGGTCACTCGAATATTTATTCGTGTGGGTATAGGGGTCAATATGGGTGTCCACGGCTCCGATGTTGATCATTGATCGGAAAGTGTTCTGGTCATGTCTATAGTTCACCGAACCTATAGGGTCACATACTTAAGGGTCATCTATCTGCTGAATACTAGACAGGGAATCTGAGAGAAAGTCATCGGAAAAGTTTCGGAGACAACAGAAGAGTTCCGAAGAGAGAACACCGGAATAGTTTCGGTAAAACCGAAAAGTTGTTTCGGAGTATATCATTAAGTCAAAATGGTTTCGGCACACGCCTGGAAATTCTTGGAGGGTGCCAGAATTGTTCTGGAAACTTCTGGGATTTTTCCGGAGAAAAAACCGGAAATGTTCCCGAGCTGCCGGAACCGCTTTGGTTGCTTTTCGCTGATGCAAATCACTGATCCCGAATTGTTTCGGAACGCGTCCAAAAAAATTTTAGTGGGTACTGGAAATGTTCTAAGACCTACAAAAATATTTTCGGATTTAACGGTCGTGGAAAAATGTTTTCGTGAATAGTGAAAAGCACTTTTTGGTTACTTTTTGAAAAGCCACCTTTTTGGGCTTTGTCCCAAAATATCTAGGGCTGACATGGATGGATGGGAGCCCCTTTGGGGGGGACCCACAAGGGGTGTGGCCGGCCAAGGGGGGCCCCTCCATGGAGCCCCATGATACGTCCATTTTGCATCATGTTTTCCTACTGTTATTTATATTGTTTTTAATCAATATAATACTTTGTGGAGCAATTCTAATGCCTTTTCTCTCTTAATATGCAAGATTTACATAAGGAGGGAGATTGCCGGCAGCTAGAATTCTGGACCTGAAAAAGCTATGTCAGAGATACCTATTCTGCACATCTCCAAATGAGCTGAAATTTCATGGAGATTTATTTTGGAATAAATAAAAAGTACTGGAAGCAAGAAGTACCAGAGGGGGCCACCCAGGTGCCCACGAGGCACCATGGTGCGCCACCGTCTCGAGGAGGAACTTTGGCATGTGAATGTCGACTACATGACACTTCACCATCTTTGGGCCTAAGGGAATGCATTGTGGAGTAGTAATTAGATGATGGGTTGCTAGAGTGACAGAAGCTTAAACCCTAGTTTATGCGCTATTCCGTAAGGGGCTGATTTGGATCCATATGTTTAATGCTATGGTTAGAGTTATCTTAATTCTTCTTTCGTAGTTGCGGATGCTTGCGAAGGGGGGTAATCATAAGTGGGAGGTTTGTTCAAGTAAGAACAGCACCCAAGCACCGGTCCACCCACATATCAAATTATCAAAGTAGCGAACGCGAATCAAACCAACATGATGAAAGTGACTAGATGAAATTCCCATGTGTTCTCGAGAATGCTTTACTTATTATAAGAGATCGTTCCGGCTTGTCCTTTGCTATAAAAAGGATTCGGCCACCTTGCTGCAATCTTTGTTACTATTTCTACTTGTCACTTGTTACAAATTATCTTGCTATCAAACTACTCGTTACCGATAATTTCAGTGCTTGCAGAAAATACCTTACTGAAAACCGCTTGTGATTTCCTTCTGCTCCTCGTTGGGTTCGACACTCTTACTTATTGAAAGGACTACGATTGATCCCCTATACTTGTGGGTCATCAAGACTCTTTTCTGGCGCCGTTGCCGGGGAGTGAAGCGCCTTTGGTGAGTGAAATTTGGTAAGGAAACATTTATATTACGTGCTGAAATTTACTGTCACTTGTCACTATGGAAAGTAATCCTTTGAGGGGTTTGTTCGGGGTATCTTCACCTTGACCTGAAGCACCAAGTGTTGCTCCTCAACCTACTGCACCTACTGAAAATATTTCATATGAGATTCCTCCGGGTATGATAGAGAAACTGCTAGCTAATCCTTATGCAGGAGATGGAACGGTACATCCTGATATGCACTTGATCTATGTGGATGAAATTTGTGGATTGTTTAAGCTTGCAGGTTTATCCGTAGATGGAGTTAAGAAGAAAGTATTCCCTTTATCTTTGGAGGGAAAGGCATTGACATGGTATAGGCTATGTGATGATACTGATACATGGGACTGGAACCGATTGAAATTGGAATTCCACCGGAAATTTTATCCGATGCATTTGGTTCAACGTGATCGGAATTATATATATAATTTTTGGCCTCGTGAAGGAGAAAGCATCGCTCAAGCTTGGGGGAGGCTTAAGTACATGATGTACACATACCCCAATCATGAGCTCTCAAGAGAAATTATCTTACAGAATTTTTATGCTCGGCTTTCTTATGATAATCAAACCATGCTCGATTCTTCTTCGACTGGCTCCTTTCTGAAGAAAACTATTGAATTCAGATGGGATCTTCTGGAAAGAATTAAACGCAACTCTGAAGATTGGGAACTCGACAAAGGTAATGAGTCAGGTATAATACTTGAGTTCGATTATGTTCAATCTTTTATGGCTACCGCTGCTTTTCATAAGTTTAGAACTAAATATGGACTTGACTCTGAGATAGTAGCTTCCTTTTGTGAATCATTTGCTACTCATGTTGATCTCCCTAAGGAGAAGTGGTTTAAATATCATCCCCCTGTTAAAGAAAAGATTGAGGAACCCGTTAGTGTTAAAGAAGAAACAATTGTTTACCATGTTGATCCAGTTGTGCCTACCGCTTATATTGAGAAACCACCTTTTCCTGTTAGGATTAAGGAACATGCTAAAGTTTCAACCGTGGTTAACAAAAGTAATATTAGAGCACCTAGACCCTCTGAACAAATTAAAGTTGAACCTAATATTTCTATGGTCAAAGATCTCTTGGTCGATAATATAGATGGTCATGTTATTTACTTCTATGATGAAGCAGCTAGAATTGCTAAACCAGATCCTAAAGATAAAAACAGACCTGTAGTAGGCATGCCTGTTGTCTCTGTTAAAATAGGAGATCATTGTTATCATGGCTTATGTGATTTGGGTGCTAGTGTGAGTGCTATTCCGTTTACTTTATACCAAGAATTTATGAATGATATTGCACCTGTTGAAATAGAGGACATTGATGTTACCATTAAGCTTGCAAACAGAGATACCATTACACCACTTGGGATCGTTAGAGATGTTGAAGTCTTGTGTGGAAAAATAAAATACCCTACTGATTTTCTTGTCCTCGGTACTCCACAAGACGATTTTTGTCCCATTATATTTGGTAGACCTTTCTTGAACACTGTTAATGCTAAGATTGATTGCGCTAAAGAAACTGTTAGTGTTGATTTTGGTGGTATGTCTCATGAGTTTAATTTCTCCAAGTTTCATAGACAACCTCATGATAAAGAATTGCCTAGTAAAGATGAAATTATTGGTCTTGCTTCTATTGCCGTACCTCCTTCTGATCCGTTAGAACAATATTTGCTAGACCATGAAAACGATATGCATATGAATGAAAGAAATAAAATAGATAAGATGTTCTTTGATCAACCACCTATCCTTAAACACAATTTGCCTGTTGAAACTCTTGGAGGCCCTCCTCCACCTAAGGGTGATCCTGTATTTGAATTGAAGCAATAGCCTGATACATTGAAATATGCTTATCTTGATGAAAAGAAGATATATCCTGTTATTATTAGTGCTAACCTTTCAGAGCATGAAGAAAAGAGATTACTTAAATGTGACACCCTGGTTTTCGCTCCTCGTTTTTTTCCTTCGCGGGATTTGACTCCCGTCTTTTCTTTCGATGTTGTGGGATTTTCTCTTGCCTTTGGGTATATGAAGATGGTCATTTAGCCTTGCCTTTCCTATTCAACCGAGATTCTCTTCAGTCCAACCTTGCCACCCAAAACTTATTCTCAGGATTTTGCCGCCGAAACCCTACTCTCCGGTCTACTGGAAGGAAAACCCTAATTCCTTCCGTTACAAAGGAACCCCAATTTCCTTTGATCTTTTGCCTCCCAAACTTTTCCCAGTGATCATCCCACATTAATAAACCCTAGATATGCAAAAATACTGCCAAGTCATTTGCAATATTTTTCATTTAAAACTAATTCCTTTTTCTGCTAGTTTAAGGCATTAAATCCAGGAAAATATCTATCCATCTCCAAAGTTCATGAAAACTTGCGAAGATATTCTTTGTGATCATATTGAGCTCTCATAAAAATATTGGCTATAATTAAATAAGGGAAATTGCATTTTTCCTAATTAAAGCCAATATTGCATTTTGGACACTTTCCAAAGGAGCTACCATTTTGGTAGCCAGGAAAAATCCCAAATATTTTTTGGAGCTTCTCATATCCATATCTTCACCATTTCCATCCAGAACCCAAGTTCCACAGTTCAATTTTTGAGCTCATCATCCAATTCTTGTTTCTGGATCAATTTTGAGGTTATGAAGCAACTATATTTTTATATTGCTTCAAAAATTCTCAAATTAATCCAGGACATCACATTTCTTATATGATGTGACTATGAAAAAATTCACATTATTTTATTTAGCCAATTTCTCTCAAAAATTCCATCTAGTTTCTGTCCAGAGAAAAGCTCTGTGAAGGAAATACCACTTTGGCATTTCCAAATGAGCTAAAATTTTGCCAGCACCTCCATATTTCCAAATCAACACTCTCCACAAAAATGCAGCTCATTCCATTCAGCCAGTTGAGAACAACATCAAAATCTATTTTCTGGACCAGAATTTGCATTGCAAAGGAAGTATATGCAAACTTGGTCCAAATGGCCTCAAATTTTACCAGAACCTAGTCCTTCTTATCTCATTTCTCTGTGACAACTTTTCCAGCTCATTGGCACATTTTTTCTGACCACAACTTCCTCCCCAAGTTTCTGTCCAGAAACTTTTCTGGATCCCCTCGACCCACCTAGACCTTTCCTGGCTTCTCCAATGACCCATTTTGTCTATTTGAGCAGTGGTGCACCTGTTTGACAAGGTTAGACAGGCAGTAACGTGCCAGAGCTGGTAGTGCGCATGGTGACCACGCAGCCACCGTGCAGAAACGGTGCTCTGCACTTTGTCAGCTCCGTCCGGTCGTCTTCGGCCAGTCCCCGCTTGTCCAAGCATGTCCGAAGTCTCCGCACCACCCACGTACCCCTCTCTCGCATCTTCTCCTCTCCGATTTCTTCTTTTCCACGCCACGGCGAGCGCCGCCGTAGTACTATACCGCGCGTGAACATCGTCGTCTTCCCCCCTACTGTCCTCTTCGTCCCCGAGTCGTCCCTTCCCTCTGCCTCTCGTCAGGTCGGCCGCTCCCCGAAGCCGGGAACCCGCCAACCACGTCGCCATGTCACCGAGCATCAAGCAGCTTCGGTCGTCATTGGCTAGCCCCTTCCCGCGGCTATAAATAGCCGAGGCCGAGCCCCTTCCTCGAGCTCACACCACCCCAGCAGCCCTCCCTCTCCCTCCTAGCTCCCTCCCGATGCCGCAGTTCGGTCCCCGGAGCTCCCCCTCTCCGCTTCTTGCCGCCATGGCTGCTGCTCATCCTCGCCTAAATTGGCTCAACCCTGGCCATCCCCGTCGCCGTGAAGACCACCGGTGGACGTGGAAAGAAGCTGCGAGTCCATCCTCGCCGTTTCCCTGCACCCGCGGCCATCAGAGCGTCCGCGTCGACCAGAGCCGCCGTCCTCGGCCATGACGCGCAGCCCCACCTCTGGCCACCCTCAGCCTCGCCCGAGCCCTTCCCTAGATGCGGCAGTCGCCGGCACACCTGCCCATCTACTCACCGGTCGGAGAAGCTCACCGCAGCGCTGCCGGCCACCGGAGCCGTGCTCTCTATCGCCGCGTCGGGGGAGCAGAGGGGAGGAAGAAGAAGGAGCCAGGGGAGGAGAGAGAGAAACCGGTGGACCCCGCCTGTAAATGACCCAGCAGCCGGGCCCCGCCCTTTAAGTGGAAACGTATTCCCACGAATACGCTTTCTATTCACTAAGGCGTACTCTGGCGCTCATTCGGGGAAGAATACATTTTCCCTGTTCTGAAGGCGTATTATTTGAAATGCGCTTTCTGTTTTCAGCCCGGCGGTGAAAGGGTTAAATTGCGGACGATCACTGGTTTAGAGCGAAAATGAACACATTTTTGTTTGTTTTCGGCCTAACGAGTGAACGGCCACAACTTTTTAACCGTAACTCCGATTCAGGTGAATCCAAAGCCCACTTCTTCAGTTCGTCGAGCCCGTTCCGATGACATTACTTTCATAAGGTTGTCACGTTCTTAAAATGCCCATTTTTCCCTTGCCCTTCTATCAGCCCTCCGAGAGAGAACCTTCTCCGGCGAATTTTCCGTGAGGTGATCGCACTTCTTTCCGGAGTATTCCTTCACCCCCAGGCAAGCTGACCATCTGATATATGCCCTAAAGCATTGTTCTGTGTTATTCTTGCGTGTTTAATTAATGAATATGCCTATGTTAGAAATAATTAAACTCCTGATAGTTGGCACTACTATTTGCAATGTTTGCTAATGCTCATCACATTATTGCACTAGAGACTCGTATGAGACAACATGGAAATAGATTGTTATATTTTCATCATGCTTTACTGTTGTGTTGTAATAAAAGAATGTGACTTAATAATGACAACCTCCTCCATCGGCTGGATCGAGTCATAGTGCCACCTATCCGGACTTATCCGTGCAGCCACATTTGCCGGTATGGGACTGCCTTGACTTTGTCTATACTCGTGCTCTTTTACCGGTACCACCAAAGAGGGAAGGTTATGCGCGCGTGCTACCCTGGCCCGGTAGGCGGCGATAACCTTGTGAGCCCAGTTGAGTTATATGGATCCAGGTCCCCGTTTGGGACAGTTTTGTTTGGCCACGACGGTGGCAGGTGTCACGGGGTGACACAGGGGCCACCCAAGACATGACCCTGGGAGGGTATGATTGTCGGTGGTACGGTAGAGGACTCACGGGTTAGGCAAGTTTCGTTGGAGCAGCACCGGTCCACCCGAATGGGAACATGTACTAAAGTACGAGGCCAGGAGCTCCATGGTGTGGGTAAAGTGCAACCTCTGCAGAGTGTAAATCTATTCGAATAGCCGCGTCCTCGGTCATGGACAGTTCGTACTAGGCCACTATTTGGTCTGTGTCGAGTCTGGAGGAACAAACCATATGACGTTAATAATGAACCAGAGAATGGTAAGGTTTGTCAGACTTGCAACGCAGATGCCTAGACAGTGGTTGATGTCAGGAATATGAAATGCTGGCCATGGGATGGCTATGAGATGAGCGGTCGGGTGACCGCAAGGTTTGGACCGGATTTGGATCCTAAGATTATTCGGAATATGGGTTAACTACTTAATATGATGTATCTTTGCAGTTACTTTGATAGTTATCATGCTACATAATCCTGTTATGACATGATGATTAATCTTGCTCGGTAAGTATATTATGCTATGATAGTTAATGTTGTTCTAATAACAAATGCATGCTTGAATGCCATGGATTGCATTGCTTGGTGTATATGTTGGTTTGGTTTGCTTGCGAGTACATTCAAAAGTACTCAGCGGCCTTCAATGTGGCCAGGTTCACCTAAGGATTCGACGACCCCTAGCGAGGAGCCGGAGTGTTCGCGGGCTAGAAGAGTAACCCAGTCAGATCCCTGTGGAATGGAGCCGCACCAAGACCATGCTGCCTTAGATAGAGCTTTTCCGCTGCCATCACCCTTGTAAAATATCATGTAAGACCGATATATCCATTAATAGAAATGTCTGTGTTCATGATACTTGTTGTAAAAGCGCATGCCAGAATGATTTCCTGGGCTGGTATGTGCGGTGACTGTCTGACTACAGTGGTATTCAGGCGGGGCGCCACAACGGATGGTATCAGAGCCCGGCTGACTGTAGGTTACCCTAGCCAGATTTCATTGCCTCTTGACCAGTAGAAAGCCCAGATGGATTTCAGCCATCTTTGCCAAGCAGGCACGGCTACTATTGATCATAAGGCAACCCCCATAGGTTTTTGGCTCCACCAGACCTCAACTCTCGTGGCCTTTGCCTCCGGTACGAAATGTCCGCCCAGGCATTGACCCATGAGCCCTGAACCCCTAGGTAAACCAGATATCCCCACCTTGCTTGCTAACCATGGCATCTCTCTTCTCAAATCTAGTTTCCTTAGGGAAACGCCGCTAAACTCCATCTTTTCCCCGATAACCCTAGGATCGTTGACTAAGCCACCTTGGCTATGGTCGTGCGACGAGTGTGATGTTCCCTAAGGAAGTAGCAGGAGCTTGCCACCAGTTGCTACCAGGAGCATTGTGTGGTTATGCTTCAAAATCCTTAGACGTACATCGAGTGCGCTATACTAGTTATACTAGTGAATCTTCGGCCACATGTGTAAGGTCCGCAAAATTTGAGCTTTATTTGCTTTTTGGGTTTTTTTTCGCGGTTCTTGTTTCTTTCCTCGATTCCGTTCTCTTGCTTCGACTGGATCCATCCGCAAGTGCTGTTAAGAAGACCAACACACAATTTGGATAATACCCAATAATCCAAATTCAGCAAAGTCAAGCCAAGCCAACTGCCCGATATTCAGAACATTATCACCGGATCTATCAAGAATGAAGAATGGGTCAGAAGCAGAATTCGCGTGCAAAAGACAAGGCCAGAATATACCTGAGAAAGTTTGCCTCAGAACAAATCATATCTAAGGAACAGTGAGATGAGTTATCAGTAATGAATGCCAAAAGGGAAAAAATTATTCCGTCCTCGACACAAGGATTATTTCAGTCAGCAGTGTGAACCTTGAGTCTTTCTCAATAGACTCGAGAATCATTACCCACAGAACTCTGGTATGTTGATACAAATTTCAAAGCATATTTTGGAATTTATCAGTGCATATACAAAAAAAATTATGGGCATGTGAACAAGGTTTGCGAGGAATATGGATAAGTTCACGGTTGCCCAGAATCAATGAGAATTTCACGTGCTTGGAAGCTCAGCTGAACCGAATGGAATTATTCGTTAACTGCTCACTACCGGCAACACTTGGTTTGAATGCAAAGGATATTCCGAATTAATTATCAACACAAAGTCTGAATCAGTTGTGCAACCTTTATAACAACAAATGATCAGACCAGCCGAAGGACAAGCGGTGTGCATAACCAACGGAATATCTTCAGTCAAGGTATGGCCTACACCAAGTTTTGGCTCCGCTGTGGGTAAATTCCGGATACTCCAGAAGGAAGCCAGAATCGGCCACAGGTCCAACTGCGTATCACCGTACAAGGCTTTTGGTACAAGGAACGCAGCCTCCCTCCGCAAGTTGTTGGGAGAAGCTTGCGATACAAGACTCCCAACCTTCCTCGCTACGCCCCTTGGTGGGAAAGAATCTTCTGGGATGTGGTACTCCAGTCTTCCTCAGCACGCTACCGCGGAAAGCTTCCGGCATAAGGTACTTAACCTTCTGCGGTAAGCCACATGAAGGAAAGCTTTTGGGGTACAATACCCAGCCTTCTTCGGCACGCTACCTTGACAGAAGCTTCGAGCATAAGGTATTCAACCTTCTTCAGCACACCAATGTACCCACAACAATCTTGTCAGAAGCACGAACCAGTCCAGAACTCAGTGATTGTGAAAGGATTTATCCTACCTCTGCATATGTTGTGAGCATGCAGTCCAGTGGATCAGTCCATGCGAGCCACTCGTACACGGGAATGGTTGTGTTTAGAGAAACATTGGCCCCATACTTCAGAGAAGGATATGAGCACAACCACCCCTACGAGATATGCAAGAGTAAATTGTGAATACGAGCCCAACAAGCTGGGATATATCCAAGGAGCCATGAGGGTAGGTCATGACAAGTTCCCCAAAAGGAACCCTCAAGAACAAGAAGTTTTGGATGAACAGTCTCCGCAACGGTCAATAAAATGAAATTTGACAAGGAGATATTGCCAACCCTTGTCAGACTCTTGTATATGCGGCCACAACAATGCACTACTTGCGATTACAAGTGAGCTTGCCGCATTTATCCTGAATACGGGCCAAGATAAGAGGTTATGCTCCAAAAGATACACCGGATGCTAGCCATATTATGTTCATCACGATGGTTATAACAAGGACTACCGAGGCTATATATGGCAGAGCCACCTCAGAGATTACCGTCTATGATTACTTTGTGATCATGCTCGACATGTCAGTTGGAAATCACCTGAGGACGAAGTCAGAATGCAAGAGACAGAGGGAACACCTCGTACGGAACCCACAGTCAGACTGAAAGAAAGCCATCCCCAGTCACTCGAGGCCATACGAGCACATGAGCCCTGTATCAAGAAAAGATGACTTGCCCTTGGTAGGCCGTGTACGAAGTATCGCAATAAAACCTGAAGCAGCTAGTCCCAGGCCATGGAAACCAGACTATTTGTTGATACTCAGAGCTACCCACCAACCCCAGCCAACAAACTACCAGCACAAAGGGTTTTCCTGACAAGAAAGAGAAGGATTCAATGCAGCCATCTGAAAGAGACAGCACCTGAGCCATCAAAAGAGGCAGTTAAAAGGCCAGTGAACTGACGAAGACAAGACAGCTGATGGATCCAAGTCACACACAGGTATGTTCCCCTTAGCCGGGAGGTAAGCCCAGAAATCTTGAGGACGAGATTTTCTTAAGGGGGGTAGGTTTGTGACACCCTGGTTTTCGCTCCTCGTTTTTTTTCCTTCGCGGGATTTGACTCCCGTCTTTTTTTTCGATGTTGTGGGATTTTCTCTTGCCTTTGGGTATATGAAGATGGTCATTTAGCCTTGCCTTTCCTATTCAACCGAGATTCTCTTCAGTCCAACCTTGCCACCCAAAACTTATTCTCAGGATTTTGCCGCCGAAACCCTACTCTCCGGTCTACCGGAAGGAAAACCCTAATTCCTTCTGTTACAAAGGAACCCCAATTTCCTTTGATCTTTTGCCTCCCAAACTTTTCCCAGTGATCATCCCACATTTATAAACCCTGGATATGCAAAAATATTGCCAAGTCATTTGCAATATTTTTCATTTAAAATTAATTCCTTTTTCTGCTAGTTTAAGGAATTAAATCCAAGAAAATATCTATCCATCTCCAAAGTTCATGAAAACTTGCAGAGATATTCTTTGTGATCATATTGAGCTCTCATAAATATATTGGCTATAATTAAATATGGGAAATTGCATTTTCCTATTTAAAGCAAATATTGCATTTTGGGCACTTTCCAAAGGAGCTACCATTTTGGTAGCCAGGAAAAATCCCAAATAATTTGTGGAGCTTCTAATATCCATATCTTCACCATTTCCATCAAGAACCCAAGTTCCACAGTTCAATTTTTGAGCACATCATCCAATTCTTGTTTCTGGATCAATTTTGAGGTTATGAAGCAACTATATTTTAGATTGCTTCAAAACTTCTCAAATTAATCCAGGACCTCACATTTTCTATATTATGTGACTATGCAAAAATTCACATCATTTTATCTAGCCAATTTCTCTCAAAAATTCCATCTAGTTTCTGTCCAGAGAAAAGCTCTGTGAAGGCAGTACCACTTTGGCATTTCTAAATGAGCTAAAATTTTGCCAGCACCTCCATATTTCCAAATAATCACTCTCCACAAAAATTCAGCTCATTCCATTCAGCCAGTTGAGCACAACATCAAAATCCATTTTCTGGACCAGAATTTGCATTGCATAGGAAGTATATGCAAACTTGGTCCAAATGGCCTCAAATTTTACCAGAACCTAGTCCTTCTTATCTAATTTCCCTGTGACAACTTTTCCAGCTCTTTGGCACATTTTTTCTGACCACAACTTCCTCCCCAAGTTTCTGTCCAGAAACTTTTCTGGATCCCCTCGACCCACCTAGACCTTTCCTGGCTTCTCCAATGACCCATTTTGTCTATTTGAGCAGTGGTGCGCCTGTTTGACAAGGTTGGACAGGCAGTAAGATGCCAGAGCTGGTACTGCGCGTGGTGACCACGCAGCCACCGTGCAGAAACGGTGCTCTGCACTTTGTCAGCTCCGTCCGGTCGTCTCCGGCCAGTCCCCGCTTGTCCAAGCATGTCCGGCGACTCCGCACCACCCACGTACCCCTCTCTCGCATCTTCTCCTCTCTGATTTCTTCTTTTCCACGCCACGGCGAGCACCGCCGTAGTACTGTACCGCGCGTGAACGTCGTCGTCTTCCCCACCGACGCCGAGAACCCGCCAACCACGTCGCCACGGCATCGAGCATCGTGCAGCTTCGGTCGTCGTCGGCTAGCCCCTTCCCGGGGCTATAAATAGCCGAGGCCGAGCCCTTCCCTCGAGCTCACACCACCCCAGCAGCCCTCCCTCTCCCTCCTAGCTCCCTCCCGATGCCGCAGTTCGGTCCCCGGAGCTCCCCCTCTCCGCTTCTGGCCGCCATGGCTGCCGCTCATCCTCGCCTAAATTGGCTCAACCCTGGCCATCCCCGTCGCCGTGAAGACCACCAGTGGACGCGGAAAGAAGCTGCGAGTCCATCCTCGCCGTTTCCCTGCACCCACGGCCACCGGAGCGTCCTTGTCGACCTGAGCCGCCGTCCTCGGCCATGACGCGCAGCCCCACCTCTGGCCACCCTCAGCCTCGCCCCCGAGCCCTTCCCTAGATGCGGCAGTCGCCGGCGCACCTGCCCGTTTACTCACCGGTCGGAGAAGCTCACCGGAGCGCTGCCGGCCACCGGAGTCGTGCTCTCTGTCGCCGCGTCGGGGGAGCAGAGGGGAGGAAGAAGAAGGAGCTAGAGGAGGAGAGAGAGAAACCGGTGGACCCCGCCTGTAAATGACCCAGCAGCCGGGCCCCACCCTTTAAGTGGAAACGTATTCCCACGAATACGTTTTCTATTCACTAAGGCGTACTCTGGCGCTCCTTCGGGGAATAATACATTTTCCCTGTTCTGAAGGCGTATTATCTGAAATGCGCTTTCTGTTTTCAGCCTGGCGGTGAAAGGGTTAAATTGCGGACGTTCACTGGTTTAGAGCGAAAATGAACACATTTTTGTTTGTTTTCGGCCTAACGAGTGAACGGCCACAACTTTTTAACCGTAACTTCGATTCAGGTGAATCCAAAGCCCACTTCTTCAGTTTGTTGAGCCTGTTCCAATGACATCACTTTCATAAGGTTGTCACATTGTTAAAATTCCCATTTTTCCCTTGCCCTTCTATCAGCCCTCCGAGAGAGAACCTTCTCCGGCGAATTTTCCGCGAGGTGATCGCACTTCTTTCCGGAGTATTCCTTCACCCCGAGGCAAGCTGACCATCTGATATATGCCCTAAAGCATTGTTCTGTGTTATTCTTGCGTGTTTAATTAATGAATATGCATGTGTTAGAAATAATTAAACTCCTGATAGTTGGCACTACTATTTGCAACGTTTGCTAATGCTCATCACATTATTGCACTAGAGACTCGTATGTGACAACATGGAACTAGATTGTTATATTTTCATCATGCTTTATTGTTGTATTGTAATAAAAGAATGTGACTTAATAATGACAACCTCCTCCGTCGGCTGGATCGAGTCATAGTGCCACCTATCCGGACTTATCCGTGCAGCCACATTTGCCGGTATGGGACTGCCTTGACTTGGTCTAACCTCGTGCTCTTTTACCGGTACCACCAAAGAGGGAAGGTTATGCGCGCGTGCTACTCTGGCCCGGTAGGCGGCGATAACCTTGTGAGCCCAGTTGAGTTATATGGATCCAGGTCCCCGTTTGGGACAGTTTTGTTTGGCCACGACTGTGGCAGGTGTCACGGGGTGACACAGGGGCCACCCATGACATGACCCTGGGAGGGTATGATTGTCGGTGGTACGGTAGAGGACTCACGGGTTAGGCAAGTTTCGTTGGAGCAGCACCGGTCCACCCGAATGGGAACATGTACTAAAGTACGAGGCCAGGAGCTCCATGGTGTGGGTAAAGTGCAACCTCTGCAGAGTGTAAATCTATTCGAATAGCCGCGTCCTCGGTCATGGACAGTTCGTACTAGGCCACTATTTGGTCTGTGTCGAGTCTGGAGGAACAAACCATATGACGTTAATAATGAACCAGAGAATGGTAAGGTTTGTCAGACTTGCAACGCAGATGCCTAGACAGTGGTTGATGTCAGGAATATGAAATGTTGGCCATGGGATGGCTATGAGATGAGCGGTCGGGTGACCGCAAGGTTTGGACCGGATTTGGATCCTAAGATTATTCGGAATATGGATTAACTACTTAATATGATGTATCTTTGCAGTTACTTTGATAGTTATCATGCTAGATAATCCTGTTATGACATGATGATTAATCTTGCTAGGTAAGTATATTATGCTATGATAGTTAATGTTGTTCTAATAACAAATGCATGCTTGAATGCCATGGATTGCATTGCTTGGTGTATATGTTGGTTTGGTTTGCTTGCGAGTACATTCAAAAGTACTCAGCGGCCTTCAATGTGGCCAGGTTCACCTAAGGATTCGACGACCCCTAGCGAGGAGCCGGAGTGTTCGCGGGCTAGAAGAGTAACCCAGTCAGATCCCTGTGGAATGGAGCCGCACCAAGACCATGCTGCCTTAGATAGAGCTTTTCCGTTGCCATCACCCTTGTAAAATATCATGTAAGACCGATATATCCATTAATAGAAATGTCTGTGTTCATGATACTTGTTGTAAAAGCGCATGCCAGAATGATTTCCTGGGCTGGTATGTGCGGTGACCGTCTGACTACAGTGGTATTCAGGCGGGGCGCCACATTAAAACTCTGAGGAAGCACCGAGCTGCTATTGGATATACTCTTGATGATCTTAAGGGCATTAGTCCCACTCTATGTCAGCACAAAATTAATATGGAGCCTGATGCTAAACCAGTTGTCGACCACCAACGACGATTAAATCCTAAGATGAAAGAGGCGGTAAGAACTGAAATATTAAATCTTTTGGAAGCAGGTATAATCTATCCCATAGCCGATAGTAGATGGGTAAGTCCCGTTCATTGTGTCCCTAAGAAAGGAGGTATCACCATTGTTCCTAATGATAAAAATAAACTCATTCCATAAAGAATTGTAACTGGTTATAGGATGGTAATTGATTTTAGAAAATTAAACAAAGCTACTAGAAAAGATCATTACCCCTTACCTTTTATTGATCAAATGTTAGAAAGATTATCTAAGCATACACACTTTTGTTTCCTAGATGATTATTCTGGTTTTTCTCAAATACCTGTATCACAACCCGATCAAGAGAAAACCACCTTTACTTGTTCTTTTGGAACTTATGCTTATAGACGTATGCCTTTTGGTTTATGCAATGCACCTGCTACCATTCAAAGATGTATGACTGCTATATTCTCTGACTTTTGTGAAAATATTGTTGAGGTTTTCATGGATGATTTTTCTGTTTACGGAACTTCTTTTGATGATTGCTTAAGCAACCTTGATCGAGTTTTGCAGAGATGTGAAGAAACTAATCTTGTCTTGAATTGGGAGAAGTGCCACTTTATGGTGAATGAAGGTATTGTCTTGGGGCATAAAATTTCTGAAAGAGGTATTGAAGTTGATAAAGCTAAGGTTGACGCTATTGAGAAAATGCCATGTCCTAAAGATATTAAAGGTATAAGAAGTTTCCTAGGTCATGTTGGTTTCTATAGAAGGTTTATTAAAGACTTCTCTAAAATTTCTAGGCCTCTTACCAATCTTTTGCAAAAAGATGTTCCATTTGTTTTTGATGATGATTGTCTAGAAGCCTTTGAAACACTTAAGAAAGCCTTAACCACTGCAGCTATTGTTCAACCACCTGACTGGAATTTGCCTTTTGAAATTATGTGTGATGCTAGTGATTATGTTGTTGGTGCTATTCTAGGACAGAGAGTTGATAAGAAATTAAATGGTATCCACTATGCTTGTAAAACTCTAGACAGTGCCCAAAGAAACTATGCTACTACTGAAAAGGAATTTCTAGCAGTTGTGCTTGCATGTGATAAATTCAGATCTTATATAGTTGATTCTAAAGTAACTGTTCACACCGATCATGCTGCCATTAAATATCTTATGGAAAAGAAAGATGCTAAACCTAGACTCATTAGGTGGGTTTTATTGCTACAAGAATTTGATTTGCATATTGTTGATAGAAAGGGAGCTGAGAATCCCGTAGCAGATAATTTGTCTAGAATGGAAAATGTTCTTGATGACCCACTACCTATTAATGATAATTGTCCCGATGAACAATTAGCTATCATAAATGCTTCTTATAATACTCCATGGTATGCGGACTGTGCTAATTATATTGTTGCTAAATACATACCACCTAGTTTCACATACCAACAAAAGAAAAAGTTCTTCTATGATTTAAGACATTACTTTTGGGATGACCCACATCTTTATAAAGAAGGAGTAGATGGTATTATTAGACATTGTATACCTGAGCATGAACAGGAACAAATCCTACGGAAGTGTCATTCCGAGGCTTACGGAGGAAACCATGCGGGAGACAGAACTGCACATAAGGTATTGCAATCTGGTTTTTATTGGCCTACTCTTTTCAAGGATGCTCATAAGTTTGTCTTATCTTGTGATGAATGTCAAAGAATTGGTAATGTTGGTAGACGGCAGGAAATGCCTATGAATTATTCACTTGCTATTGAATCATTTGATGTTTGGGGATTTGATTATATGAGACCTTTTCCTAAATCCAATGGGTATACTCATATTTTAGTTGTTGTTGATTACGTTACTAAGTGGGTCGAAACTATTCCAACTAGTAGTGCTGATCATAACACTTCTATTAAAATGCTTAAAGAAGTTATTTTCCCGAGGTTTGGAGTCCCAAGATATTTAATGACTGACGGTGGTTCACATTTTATTCATGGTGCATTCCGTAAATTGATTGCTAAATATGATGTCAACCATAGAATTGCATCTCCCTATCACCCTCAATCTAGTGGTCAAGTAGAATTGAGCAATAGAGAAATAAAATTAATTTTGCAAAAAACCGTCAATAGATCTAGAAAGAATTGGTCTAAGAAACTTGACGATGCAATATGGGCTTATAGAACTGCTTATAAAATTCCTATGGGTATGTCTCCTTATAAAATGGTTTATGGAAAAGCATGTCATTTACCTCTTGAGTTAGAACATAAAGCATATTGGGCAATTAAAGAACTCAATTATGATTTTAAACTTGCCGATGAAAAGAGATTATTTGATATTAGCTCATTAGAGGAATGGAGAACGAAGCGTATGAAAATGCTAAATTGTTTAAAGAAAAAGTTAAAAGATGGCATGATAGAAGAATTCAAAAACGGGAATTTAAAGTGGGTGAGCAAGTTCTATTGTACAATTCTCGTTTGAGATTCTTTGCAGGAAAACTTCTCTCTAAATGGGAAGGACCATATATCATCGAAGAAGTTTATCGCTCCGGAGCCATCAAAATAAACAACTCCGAAGGCACTAATCCGAGAGTGGTGAATGGGTAAAGAATTAAGCACTATATTTCAGGTACCCCCATTAATGTTGAAACTAATATTATTGAAACAATAACACCGGAAGAATACATAAGAGAGACCTTCCGGAATGCTCCAGAACCCTGAAAAGGAAGAGGTACGTGATACGGTAAGTAAACCGACTCCCAAAATTCCATAAAAATACTTTCTGTCAGTTTTGGAATATTAGAAAAAATACAAAAATAAGAAACAGCCGAGGGGACCCACCTGGTGCCCACGAGGCACCAGGGCGCGCCACCCCCCCTGGTGCGCCCTGGTGGCTCGTGGGCCCCTCATGAGCCTTCTCGACTCCGTTTTTCTTCTGGATTACTTGTTTTGCAAGATAAAAATTCTTTATATATACTCCCGAACGTTTTGACCACCGTATCGCAGAAATCTCCTTTGTTCTTGTTTCGTGCTATTTTTCTGACAGATCTAGATCGCTATGGCTCCACCAAGATCTTCCAAGGACAGGTTCTACGAGAAGGTCATCAACCCCTACCTACCGGAGGTGATGAAACACCCTCAAGCCATTGAGATGCGTGAGGGGGTGCTTCACATCCGGGATGTGCAAGGACCCAAGAAGACCGGGAGCGTGGAGTCTAGGCTCGAAGCGGTGGAGCAGGAGATCTTTAAGTGCCAAGGGATGGTGGAATGCGAACTCAGCGCCAACCACTCCATGATCACGGAATTCACCCGTGAACACAAGGTGGATGGCCAATCAATGGGGGACATCATCTTCAAGCTCAACGAAGGAATTGACTATCTCTAAGGCGAAATCTATGATCTTCAAAACCAAAATTATGAGTATGAGGCAAGATTCAAAGGTATGAGTTTAGCTGCAAGTTTCAGGACTCTGGAGACTCGTTCATCTTTTTATGGTAGGGAACCTATGGCATGGAAGCCGGAGGACAAGCCCACCACTTCATCACCACCACCATCACCGAAGAAGGAAACTTGAGTACATGGGTATGGGCACTCCCCTTGGCTTGTGCCAAGCTTGGGGGAGGTGCCCCGGTATCGTATCACCATCACTTTTGCTATCTTTACCTATTTTTAGTTCGATCCTTAGTTATTTCATGATTTAGTTGAATAAAAGTTTAGCATGATCTATTTTCGAGTGCTAGTTTCGTGATCTATCTATCTATGTAATCGAGTTGAGAGTTATATAATAAAGAGTAGTTTGAGTTTTTGCTTCTTTACTTTCACGTTTCAATCTTAGCAATGAAAATAATAAAAAAGATCATCTGCTAATCTTATGGAAAGTAATGACATTACATAAAGAAAAGTATATGTGGTAAAATTTATTGGAAGTTAACAAACATAACATTAGTCAATGATGCAATTCATGAAAGAATTAATAGGGAAGAGAAGATTCACATGCAAATATACTATCTTGGACATCTTTTATGATTGTGAGCCCCCATTAAGTATTTTATGTCAAATTGTTGACGTTGGACAAGGAAGACAATGTAATGAGTTATGTTTGCTTATATTTACATAGAAGTTATATTGTTATAGATCCTCCAACATGTGGTGCTTGCCCAATATCTTTGCTAGCCAAGAATCTGCACCAAGTAGAGATACTACTTGTGCATCCAAAATCCTTAAACCCAGTTTCATGTCATGAGAGTCCACTATATCTACCTATGGATTGAATAAGATCCTTCAAGTAAGTTGTCATCGGTGCAAAAAGCAATAAACATTGCCTGTAAATATGTCTGAACTTTTATTGTAAGGGAAAATAAGCTTTGTATGAACTTGTGATGGTAAAGAAATAAAAGCGACGGACTGCATAATAAAGGTTGCTATCACAAGGGGCAATATAAAGTGACGTTCCTTTGCATTTAGAGCTTGTGCATCCAACAACAACAAAAACCGCATGACAACCTCTGCTTCCCTCTGCGAAGGGCCCATCTTTTACTTTTATGCATTTACTTTTTATGCAAGAGTCAATAGTGTTCTCCCCTATTCCTTTTTATTTTTCTCTTTTGCAAGCATCATGTGGTGGGGAAATATCTAGGCATATATATCTAGTTGGATATGAGTGATCATGAGTTATTATTGTTGACATCACCCTTGAGGTGAATAAGTTGGGAGGCAAAATTATAAGCCCCTGTCTTTCTATGTGTCTGGCTGAAACTTTTTGCTCCATATATATGTTGTGAGTGTTAGCAATCATAGAAGACTATATGATGGTTGAGTATGTGGACTTGCTAAAAAGCTCCTACATGAGACCCTTCCTGAAAATATGATGAATTGCAATTGCATTGTTGACTGAGAACATAGTTTGTTAGTTTTCAAGAAAGTTTATGCCTTATACTTCATTGTTGTGATGAATTGTTACTTGCTCATGAGAAGTTATATGATAATAAATATTGTTGTTATAATAATGATCGTGATGCTACTATGTCCGTATTTTGTTTTTATCGACAGCTCTCTCTCTCTAAACATGTGGACATGATTATCGATATCGGCTTTCGCTTGAGGACAAGCGAGGTCTAAGCTTGGGGGAGTTGATACGTCCATTTTGCATCATGTTTTCCAACTGTTATTTATAGTGTTTTTAATCAATATAATACTTTGTGGAGCAATTCTAATGCCTTTTCTCTCATAATATGCAAGATTTACACAAGGAGGTTGATTGCCGGCAACTGGAATTCTGGACCTGAAAAAGCTATGTCAGAGATACCTATTCTGCATATCTCCAAATGAGCTGAAATTTCACGGAGATTTATTTTGGAATAAATAAAAAATACTAGAAGCAAGAAGTACCAGAGGGGGCCACCCAGGTGCCCACGAGGCACCAGGGCGCGCCACCCCCCCCCCCCCCCAGGCGCGCCCTGGTGGCTCATGGGGCCCCTGGCCAGCCTCTGGCCCCCATTTTCTGGTATATAAGTCATTTTGCCCTAGAAAAAATATAGAGAAGACTTTTGGGACGGTGCGCCGCCGTCTCAAGGCGGAACTTGGGCAGGAGCACTTTTGCTCTCCGGCGGAGAGATTCTGCCGGGGATACTTCCCTCCGGGAGGGGGAAATCGGAGCCATCGACATCACCAACGATCCTCTCATCATGGGAGGACCAATCTTCATCAACATCTTCACCAGCACCATCTCATCTCAAACCCTAGTTCATCTCTTGTATTCAATCTTTGTCTCAAAACTTCAGATTGGTACCTGTGGGTTGCTAGTAGTGTTGATTACATCTTGTAGTTGATGCTAGTTGGTTTATTTCGTGGAAGATTATATGTTCATGTCTATTATGCTATTTAATACCCCTCTGATCTTGGACATGAAGATGATTTGTGAGTAGTTACTTTTGTTCTTGAGGACATGGGAGAAGTCTTGTCATAAGTAATCATGTGAATTTGGTATTCGTTCGATATTTTGATGATATGTATGTTGTTGATTCTCTTAGTGGTGTCATGTGAACGTTGACTACATGACACTTCACCATCTTTGGGCCTAAGGGAATGCATTGTGGAGTAGTAATTAGATGATGGGTTGCTAGAGTGACAGAAGCTTAAACCCTAGTTTATGCGCTATTCCGTAAGGGGCTGATTTGGATCCATATGTTTAATGCTATGGTTAGAGTTATCTTAATTCTTCTTTCGTAGTTGCGGATGCTTGCGAAGGGGGGTAATCATAAGTGGGAGGTTTGTTCAAGTAAGAACAGCACCCAAGCACCGGTCCACCCACATATCAAATTATCAAAGTAGCGAACGCGAATCAAACCAACATGATGAAAGTGACTAGATGAAATTCCCATGTGTCCTCGAGAACGCTTTACTTATTATAAGAGATCGTTCCGGCTTGTCCTTTGCTATAAAAAGGATTGGGCCACCTTGCTGCACTCTTTGTTACTATTGCTACCTGTCACATGTTACAAATTATCTTGCTATCAAACTACTCGTTACCGATAATTTCAGTGCTTGCAGAAAATACCTTGCTGAAAACCGCTTGTCATTTCCTTCTGCTCCTCGTTGGGTTCGACACTCTTACTTATCGAAAGGACTACGATTGATCCCCTATACTTGTGGGTTATCACCCCACTTGCCCACTTGCCTTCCCCTTTATGCCCTTGTGAAGGACACCTTTCATGGGCATTTTCGTATTTTCAAGTGCCACCCTACCCCTTGGGTTTTCCTATAAAAGGAGGTGGAGAGGAGCTCTCCACACTCACTCTTTCTCACATACAAATGGCATGCATGATCTGGCCTTCTCTCTCCCTCCCCGCGAAATGGTTTCGTAGAGCCGAAAGACTGTCTGGGTTCCGGTGGGAACTAGTTCTGGATGGCGAAGCCCTGCCGGATAACTGACACCATATGTGTGCAACCCCGTAGAGAGGTCGTAGGTTCGATCTTTTGCCCGAGGGGCTGTTCGAGGGTCCTCCCGAAGGGCTGTCCGAGTTACTGTCCGAGTTTCGAGGGTCCTCCCAAAGGGTTGTCCGTGTGTAACATCCCCATGTATTAAGCTACAGTGATCACCCTTTTTGATAATACCCAGTCATCATGATTAACAGTGCTTGATCATCATTTGGATCATATCTCATTTCAAATTCCAAATTCAAATTTAAAGTGAATTTAAAAGTTGTTCAAAGCCAGGAACTAAATAGTTCATAATGTTGTAAATATTCCCAAAGCAATTATAAAAATAAAATTAGCATTAATTGAATTATTTAAATGACTCTAACATCCTAAAACAGTACCAAAACAGCACCATTTAATCCCTCCTTATTTAATTAAAATTCAAATGAAAACATTTTACCTCGAAACCTTTTTCTGGCAGTGTTATATATTGCATAATAATTATTGACACAAGTTACACATTTTACAAAAGTCTTTTGGAGCAAAAGGAAAATGCAAAATAGAAATACAAAACAAAACAGAAAAATAAAAAAGGAAAAAAGACAGAAACGCACTGGTGGACTGGGCCTAAGTGGCCTACAGTGCGGCCCAGCCCACCACGCTCGGCCTTTCCCTAACCTCTCGACAGAGGCAGGGCGCGCGAGCGCGCACGGCCGTCCAGAGCGCCGGATGCTCGCTGTCGAGCATCCCATGGCTCCCCCGCGTGGATAAGGAAGTCGCAGGCCTCCCCTCACTCCCCACAAACCCTAGGCGCCCCAGGAAACCCCCCTCGCCCGCTCTCACCCTCGTCCTCTTCGAGCCCGAGCGCAGCCATGGTGGTGCGTCCCTAGATCACACGGCCACCGCCACTGCCTCGCCTCGCCGTCGTGTCCGATCGAACCGCCGTCGTTCGCTACCTCATCCCCGCCAATGAACGCAAGCCGGGGAGCGCTGCATCGACCCCCTCGGCGTCTTCTTCCTCCTTCAGCCATCGGACATCGCCGCCTCGATTCGCCGCCGTCGAGCCGGCCTCGAGCTCGCTTTGCACCACTACCGGCTCCCCGTGAGCACCGCTACCTCTCCCCTTTCCTCTCTCCCTTTCGGTCGTCCTCTAGCCGTTGTTCCTGTCGAGGCCGAGCCTGCCACCGCGCGAGCTCGTAGCCAGCGACCATCCGGTGACCAAATGGTCCCGCGTTCGCTTCCGTTAAGCTCGCACATGCGCGTAGATGCCCCCTAGCATGTTCATTCGACTAGAGCTCGCCCGCGTCGCCGTTTTCGCCGAGCACCCGAACTGGCCGCCGCTCGACGTCGTCGCTGGCGATGTTTCCGACCTCCTCAGCCGCTGCGACCACCGCCATTCGACGCGCGACGGAGCGCACGTTCGAACAAGCCCAACCGCGGCCCCGGAGACCCACCGTAGCCGAAACCCGCTGCTGCCCGACGCGCGCCGCCGCGTTTTGGCTCGCCGGAGCCAACTCCGGCGTGACTCCGGTCGCCGTCCGACGTGGCGCCCACGTGGCCTCCCCTGTGAGGCTGACATGCGGGCCCGTGGACCCAGTTGACTGGGTTGACCCAGTCAACTCTGCTGACTGGGCTGGCCCAGCCACTGACATGCGGGCCCCACGTGTAATAAAATGTTTTTATAAATAAATAAATTGTTAATTAATCTATTAATTAAATTAAATACTAAACAGTCACTGACTACTGGGTCCCACCTGTTAATTAACTTAATTAGATAAAATAAACCCTGTTTAGTTAAAACAGTCACTGACCAGTGGGACCCACTGGTCAGGTTTGACCTGGCCCAGCCGGGTTTGACAGCTGACAACACTGTGACGTCATGCTGACGTCACCTACTACTGTTTTGGATAATTCGAAATTAATAACTAAAATAATTCCAGAAATTCAATAAAACTTTGAAAAATCATATAAAATAAACCGTAACTCGGATGAAAATAATTTATATATGAAAAACGATTAGAAAAATATGAAGAATCCGAATATGCCACCCACATACCTGCCACACCCCTCTAACATACAGAACGTGGAACCGTCCCCTCTGGTTCAGTGTACCGATAGTCACCCGGAGCTAGGAGAACATTCCCGGATAATTTCCCGCTCCGACTAACTCACGTAGTGCTGCATTAGAGCACCCCTAGCACTGCATGTTGACATGTCATGCATCCCTATTGCATTGTTTGCCGTGTATTTATTGTTTCTTCCCCCTCCTTCTCTCTCGATAGACCCCGAGACTGCCGACGACACTGCAGAGTACGACTATGTCGTCGACGACCAGACCCCTTTAGCTGAGCTTCCAGGCAAGCAAAACCCACTTGATCATCAGATATCGCCCATTCTCTATCTCTCATGCTTGCATTAGAATTGCTTCTGTTGTTGCTCCGATGGCTCCTATTCTGATGCATAGCCTGTTTTCGTCACCTGCTATTGATACATCACCTGCTATCCTATAATGCTTAGTTAGGTATGCTATGTTTCATCAGCTGGCCCTTCACCCTTGTCCGTTTGCCATGCTTGTTATCGGGGCGTGATCACTCTGGGTGATGATCACGGAAATGTTTACATATTGCAATACTTTAACTGTGTAAGTCGGGCCGGCTCCAAGAATGCCCGCGAGAGAATAATATTAAAGACGGGTCGGCTCCAAGAGCACCCGCGAGCCGTGTGGTATCAAGTCGGAACGACAGGAACCCTGTTCGTCTTTGCGAGATACTAAATATGCCTAACGGATTTGGGTATTTGATCTGAGTTGGCCACTGGCCTATACGCACTACCACCACGTGGCATAATGGTTATGGGACCCTCTACGTCATATGTATCAGCCGAAAGCTCTTCAGATGTCACTGCTCAGAGATGCGGGCTGATTGTTGGGGTGGGCTGGTTACGTCACTTGTGTATACAGTGTCGCGCCTGGGCCCCGACCACCCACGCAACGTGCAGGAGTGCAAAGGGCGATGGCCCAAGACCCCTTCACACTTAGGATTTAGACCGGCGTGTTGACCTCTCTGCTAAGCCTAGGTAGGACTGCGTCGTGTCGATTACCCAAGGCCGGGCATTACCCAGAAAGTGTGTCCGGCCAGATGTGATCGAGCGTGTTGGGTAACAGTAGTGCACCCCTGCACGGAAGTGATCTATTCGAATAGCCGTGTCCACGGTAACAGGACGCTCAGAGTTGTATCTTGATCTGCTACAACTACAAATGGAGGCTGTTACAATATGAAACTGATACTACTGCTCTCGGGATCACTTTCTCATAGGGTAGTCGAGGAAGGATCTCAGGGCATTAATAAACTATAATTGCTATTATGTATTACTATGCTCTACTCTCTTCTGATACTGCAAGATTGCTTCAAGATGCTAGTCTTCGATAGGCTAGGCCTTTCCCCCTCTGTTCTGGCATTTCTGCAGTTTAGTCCAAAGATATAGCCCCATTCCTTTGATACCGATGCATACTTAGTATAGTTCTGATGTCAGTCTTGCGAGTACTTTGGATGGGTAGTCACGGTTGCTTTGCTACTTCTTTTTCCCCATACCCGGTTGCTGCGAGCAGACGACGGAGCCCAGGAGCAGGAGATCCCCGGAGGCCACTACTACTACGTTGAGTCCGCCGACCATTAGTAGTTTGGAGGCCCTAGGCAGGAGGCCTTCGCCTTTTCGATCAGTGTCGCTGTTTGTGCTAGCCTTCTTAAGGCAAACTTGACTAACTACGTCTGTACCCAGATATTATTTGTTTGCATGACTTATGTATTCGGGTCCTCGTGACCCCTGGTTTGTAATATGAAGATTTATGTTTAACTTTGAGTTTAGAGTTGTGTTGTGATATCTTCCCGTCAGTCTCTGATCTCAAGCGTGCACATTTGCGTGTATGATTAGTGCATGATCGAGCAGGGGTGTCACACCATGACATCGTTCAGGGGACTGTCCGACCGCCTCCCGGAGGTCTGTCTGAGGGACTGTTCGAGGGGCAGGTGAGGGAGTACATCCTCGCGGTTGGGAGGTTGTAAATCCTAGCTGCGGGGATCTGCACCAACGATCTACATCGACTCTACTTCCGCTGCGCTACGAGTCGGTAACGATTAGATCAAAAACCTTGTATGCATCTCCATAGTGATCCTGGGCGTGCTCGCTGTACCGAATTTTTTTGTTTTCTGTCGCGTTCCCCTACAATGACAACTTACTTGAAGGATCTTATTCAATCCATAGGTAGATATGGTGGACACACATGGGAAGAAACTGGGTTTAAGGGTTTTTGGATGCACAAGTAGTATCTCTACTTAGTATAAATTTTTGGCTAGCAAAAGATCCTAAGCAAGCACCACATGTTGGAGGATCCATAACAATATAACTTCTATGCAAATATACCCAAACATAACTCATTACGTTGTCTTCCTTGTCCAACTTCAACTAATTTGCTCAAGTTTGAAAATAATTAATGGGTATTCACAATCATAAAAGATGTCCAAGATAATATATTTATATGTGAAAGTTCTCTTCCTTATACTAATCATTCATGAATTGCTTGTATGACTAATATTGTGATTGTCAAACTTCAATAGATTTTGCTTTCTAAACCCAATGTGAAGCCACTACAAGGTATGAGACTAGTATATGAAGCACATATAATTTCAACTTTATGATATTCAACTCATTCAACAATTTACTCTTAGGATATAAGTGAAGAACGAGAGTAAATGACAAACTACTCCAAAAAGATATAAGTGAAGATCAAATGAGTAGTTAAGTAAATAGGTAGCTATGTGAAGACTCTCTCTCAATAAAGATTTCAGATCTTGAAAATTTTATTCAAACAGCAAACAAAATGAAAATAAAAGGACACTCCAAGAATAGCACATATCATGTGAACAAGGAAAAACTTAGGCTAACCGATAGGTGTTAATGAAGAAAGGTGGGATGCCTACCGGGGCATCCCCAAGCTTAGTTGCTTGAGAATTCTTGGAATATTATCTTGGGGTGCCTTGGACATCCCCAAGCTTGAGCTCTTGTGTCTCCTTAATTCCTCTCATATCATGGCTTCTCCTAAATCTTTAAAAACTTCATCCACACAAAACTCAACAAGAACTCGTGAGATAAGTTAGTATAAATCTACTCAAAACCTTAACATTCTCTACTGTAACAAATCACAAAAATTGTAATTAAACATTGCATACTAAATGCCTCTGTATATTTAATACTCCTATCCACAAATAGAAACATTAAACAAGCAACATATGCAAACAATGCAACTATAACCGAAATCTGTCTAAACAGAACAGTCTGTAAAGGGGGATTTAAAATTCATACTTACCTAACTTAAAAAATTCTGAAAAATTACCAAGTGACAGAAAACCCATGCATGCTTAATGTGTAAAAATTTCAGATTTTTATCATGTCCTGACAATTCAGTAATATTCTGGACATAACAGAAAACTTTCTGTTTTCAAACAGCAACACATGAACTTGCAAACTGAGCATGGTAAAGGCTATAATTGGCATTTTATTGAACTAAAAGATACAAAACATGATTATTGATAATATAAAGCAAATGAAACTAAAATAAAATGATGCTCCAAGCAAAACACATATTATGTGATGAATAAAAATATAGCTCCAAGTAAGATATACCGATAGTGTTGAAGACGAAAGAGGGGATGCCTTCCGGGGCATCCCCAAGCTTAGTTGCTTGGGTCTTCCTTGAATATTACCTTGGGGTGCCTTGGGCATCCCCAATATTAGGTTCTTGCCACTCCTTATTCTCCTCATATCGATATCTTACCCAAAACTTGAAAACTTCAATCACTCAAAACTTAACGGAACTTGTGAGATAGGTTAGTATGATAAAAATAAATCATCAACTTAGGTACTGTCAAGACAAGATTCATAATTGTTCTCACATAATTCCTACTGTATTATTTCATTTCCACAATTTATATTACTCAATATAAGCTATGGAAACACTAAAACAAGCAAACTATGCACCAAAAACAGAATCTGTCAAAAACAGAACAGCGTGTAGTGAGCTATTTAAAAACCATACTTATGTACATCCAAAAATTCTGAAAATTTAGGAAAACATAAAAATTTTGTAAGCCAATACTGTGTAAAAAATTCAGAATTTTATCACGCTCCAGTACAGAATAGAAATTCCATCACTGGACGCAAAAGTTTCTGTTTTTGCACAGAATCAAATCAACAAGCATCCACACTATCCCAAAGGCTTTACTTGGCACATTATTGAAAGAAAACATATAAAACATGATTAGTACAGTATATTAATCATGTGAACATACAAAAACAGAAGGTATAATTATTGGGTTGTCTCTCAACAAGCGCTTTTCTTTAAAGCCTTTTAGCTAGGCATGATGATTTTAATGATGCTCGCATGAAAATGAAGAATCGAAACATATTGGGAGCATCATGAAGCACATGACTAGCACATTTAAGCCTAACACACTTCCTATGAATAGGGATTTTGTGAGCAAACAATTCATGGGAACAAGAATCAACTAGCATAGGAAGGCAAAACAAGCATGACTTCAAGATTTTCAACACATAGAAAGGAAACTTGATATTATTGCAATACCTACAAGCATATGTTCCTCTCTCATAATAATTTTCAGTAGCATCATGATTGAATTCAACAATATAACTGTCACACAAATCATTCTTTTCATGATCCACAAGCATAGAAATTTTATTACTCTCCACATAAGCAAATTCCATCTCATTCATAATAGTGGGAGCAAACTCAACAAAATAACTATCATGTGATACTTGATTGGAATAATCCAATTGAAAATAAAAATCATGATGACAAGTTTCATGGTTATCATTATTCTTTATAGCATACATGTCATCACAATAACCATCATAGATAGCAACTTTGTTGTCATAATCAATTGAAACCTCTTCCAAAATAGTGGAATTATCTTTAAATAAAGTCATGACGTCTCCAAATCCACTTTCATAATTATAATCATCATAAATAGGAGGCATGCAATCATCATACTAAATTTTCTCATCAAAACTTGGGGGACTAAAAATATCATCTTCATCAAACATAGCATCCCCAAGCTTATGGCTTTTCATATCACTAGCATCATGGATATTCAAAGAATTCATACTAGCAACATTGCAATCATGCTTATCATTCAAAGATTTTATGCCAAACATTTTATTGAATTCTTCTTCTATTAATTGAGCACAATTTTCTGATCCATCATTCTCAAGAAAGACATTATAAAGATGAATAATATGAGGCAACCTCAATTCCATATTTTGTTGTAGTTTTCTTTTATAAACCAAACTAGTGATAAAACAAGAAACTAAAAGATTCGATTGCAAGATCTAAAGATATACCTTCAAGCACTCACCTCCCCGGCAACGGCGCCAGAAAAGAGCCTCCAAGCGCAGAGTTTTGTAGGACAGTAGCAATTTTCCCTCAAGTGGATGACCTAAGGTTTATCAATCCATGGGAGGCGTAGGATGAAGATGGTCTCTCTCAAACAACCCTGCAACCAAATACAAGAAATCTCTTGTGTCCCCAACACACCCAATACAATTGTAAATTGTATAGGTGCACTAGTTCGGCAAAGAGATGGTGATACAAGTGTAGTATGGATAGTAGATATAGTTTTTTGTAATTTGAAAATAAAAAAACAGCAAGGTAGCAAGTGATAAAACGGAGCACAAACGGTATTGCAATGCTTAGAAACAAGGCCTAGGGTTCATACTTTCACTAGTGCAATCTCTCAACAGTGCTAACATAATTGAATCATATAACAATCCCTCAATGTGCGACAAAGAATCACTCCAAAGTTCTTATCTAGCGGAGAACATAAGATGAAATTGTTGTAGGGTATGAAACCACCTCAAAGTTATCTTTTCCGATCAATCAATTGAGCCATCCCTATAAGTGTCACAAACAGCCCTAGAGTTCATACTAAAATAACACCATATGATACGCATCAACCAACTCTAATGTCACCTAGATACTCCAATGTCACCATAAGTATCCGTGAGTTGATTATTCGATATGCATCAAACAACTTCAGATTCATAATATTCAATCCAACAGAAAGAACTTCAAAGAGTGCCCCCAAGATTTATACCGGAGAAAGTAAGACGAAAACGTGCATCACCCCTATGCATAGATTACCCCAATATCACCTCGGGAATCCACGAGTTGAGTGCCAAAACATACATGAAGTGAATCAATATAATACCCCATTGTCACCACGGGTATTCATATGCAAGACATACATCAAGTGTTCTCAAATCCATAAAAGAATTCAATCCGATAATAGTGAAACCTCAAAGGTAAAAACTCAATTCATCGCAACAAGATAGAGAGGGGAAAACACCATATGATCCAACTATATTAACAAAGCTCGCGGTACATCAAGATCGTGTCAAATCAAGAACACGAGAGAGAGATCAAACACATAGCTACTTGTACATACCCCTAGCCTCGAGGGTGAACTACTCCCTCCTCATCATGGAGAACGCCGGGATGATGAAGATGGCATCCGATGATGATTTCCCCCTCCGGCAGGGTGCTAGAAAAGGGTTGTAGATGAGATCATGGAGGTACAGAGGCTTGCGGCGGCGGAGTTGAAGTTCTAGGGTTATTTCTGGAGGTTTCTGAATATATAGGAATTTTTGGCATTGGAATCACGCGAAGAGGGGCCACAGGGGGCCCACAAGGCACCAGGGCGCGCCCAGGGGGGTGGGCGCACCCAGGTGGCATGTGGGGTCCCGGTGGGTCTTCTGCTGCTCCCCCGAAGTTTCCTGGGTCTGTTTCCTTCCAGAAAAAATGGTTAAAGAGTTTCGCTGCATTTGGACTTCATTTGATATGGATTTTCTGGAAAACCAAAAACAAGCAGAAAACAGCAACTGGCACTGGGCACTAGGTCAATATGTTAGTCCATAAAAATCATATAAAAGCCATATAAAAGTGCACCAAAATCATACAAAACTATAATAAACATGGCATGAATACTTCATAAATTATAGATACGTTGGAGACGTATCAGTCTACTTTATTATATATAAAAAACCTAAAAATACCTTGCTGCAATTTATTTACTTTTATTTTAATTAGTAGTTTAGTTTATCTATTTACCTCGATAAGATTTAATCCTTGCAAGTAACCGCTAAGAGGACTGTCAACCATCTTATTTGCATTGGGTGCAAGTGTTTGCTTTTGTGTGTGCAGGTGCGCTTAACGGAATTTTGCTTGGTTCTCCTACTGTATTGATAATCTTGGTTCTTTACTGAGGGAAATACTATCTCTACTATACTACATCATCCTCTCCTCTTCGGGGAAATACCAACGCAGACTACAAGTAGCAGGAAGAATTTCTGGCGCCGTTGCCGGGGAGACATCATCAAAATTACCAAGTACCTTCGCACAAACTATCATCCACTTGCATTTACTTTATTTGCCTTTTATTTGCATTTGCCTCTAGTTTTCATCTCCCTCACTTCTAATTTTTTTAGAAAAACACAAAAATATTTTTATTTGCTTGTTTGCTAGTTTGCTTGCATCTTCGCTTGCTAAAAAACTATTGATATGGATCCTCATCCACTTGCTAATCTTTTCAAAATATCCAATTATAATGAACCAATTGCTAGTGATTTGAGTGCTCTTGATTTTTTCTATGAAGTTTTGCTTGAAAATCTTGAATCTGAAAATTGTGATGAAGTGTTAGAAGAAGAAATTTATAAAGTGATTCATGATAGCTCCTTGATTGAAAAGCATGATTGCAATGATGTTACTATAAATTCTATTAATGTGAATTGTGCTAATAATATGCAAAGCTACAAGCTTGGGGATGATAACTTTGCCATATCCACTACTTATTGCAATGATCACGATTGGGGTGATAATGCTTCTTATGATCTTGAAAATTTATTTAAGCCTCATGATGAATATGTTATTGATAATAATGTTTGCAATACTATCAAAAGTGGGTTTGGAAGAGCATCAACTTTAGGTAATAATGATCCCACTACTTCGGAGAATTATCAATCCTATGAATTTTTGGATAAGAGTGGGTTTGGAGAGGTCATGACTTTAGTTGATGATAATCCCAATATCTTGGAAGATTATAAAACCTTTATGCATGCGGATCGTGAAGAGAATATGTTATATGATAGCTATATTGTTCAATTTGACTATGATCCTACATGTAACTATTATGAGAGAGCAAAATATGGTTGTAGAAATTTTCATGTTACTCAATTACCTCTCTTGAAGTTTAAATTGTTGGGGAACGTTGCATGGAAAACAAAAAAATTCTACGCACACGCAAGATCTATCCATGGAGATGCATAGCTACGAGAGGGGGAGTGTGTCTACGTACCCTCGTAGACCGTAAGCGGAAGCGTTAGAACAACGCGGTTGATGTCATCGAACAACTTCACGATCCAACCGACCGAGCATCGAACGTACGGCACCTCCGCGTTCAGCACACGTTCAGCTCGGTGACGTCCTCGACTTCTTGATCCAGCAAGACGGCGAGGTAGTGGATGAGTTCTGACAGCACGACGGCGTGGTGACGGTGATGGTGATGCTATCTCCGCAGGGCTTCGCCCAAGCACTTCAAAAATATGACCGAGGGACGGAACTTTGGAGGGGGGCGCCGCACACGGCTAAGACAATGTTGTTGTACTTTGGGGCACCCCCTCTCCTCTATTTATATATGTGTAGGGGCTTGGAGTAGAAGGAATAGTGTCATGTGAACAGTAACTGTGAATAGTACACATGTGGATTTGGACTCCAAAGTCCAATCCTATTCCTACTAGGACTTTCCTTTTTTCCTTCCCTAGCTGTGTGGAGTTTTGAGGACTTGGTGCGCCTGGCCCAATAAGGCCAGGGCGCCTCCCCTTAGCTCATGCCAGCCCTTTGGGATGTGGTGGACCCACTTGTGGACTTCCGGACCCCTCGTGACGTCCGGGATCTCATCCGGGACTCCGAACAATATTCGGTTACCAATTCACATAACTCATATAACACTATATCGTCAACGAACGTTAAGCGTGCGGACCCTACGGGTTCGGGAATGATGTGGACATGACTGAGACGCCTCTCCGGTAAACAACCAATAGCAGAACCTGGATGCTCATATTGGTTCCTACATATTCCACGAAGATTTTATCGGTCGAACCGCAATGACAACATACGTAATTCCCTTTGTCCGTCGGTATGTTACTTGCCCGAGATTCGATCGTCGGTATCTCCATACCTAGTTCAATCTCGTTACCGGCAAGTCTCTTTACTCGTTCCGTAATACATCATCCCGTAACTAACTCCTTAGTCACTTTGCTTGCAAGCTTCTTATGATGTGCATTACCGAGAGGGCCCAGAGATACCTCTCCGAAACACGGAGTGACAAATCCCAGTCTCGATCCATGCCAACTCAACGGACACCTTCGGAGATACCTGTAGAGCATCTTTATGATCACCCAGTTACGTTGTGACGTTTGATAGCACACAAAGTATTCCTCCGATATCCGGGAGTTGCATGATCTCATGGTCTGAGGAACATGTATTTGACATTCAAGAAAGCAGTAGCAATAAACAGAATGATCATATGCTAAGCTAACGTATGGATCTTGTCCATCACATCATTCTCCTAATGATGTGATCCCGTTATCAAATGACAACTCATGTCTATAGTTAGGAAACATTAACCATCTTTGATCAACGAGCTAGTATAGTAGAGGCTCACTAGGGACACGGTATTTGTTTATGTATTCACACATGTATTTAAGTTTCCGATCAATACAATTCTAGCATGAATAATAAACCTTTATCATGAACAAGGAAATATAAAATAATAACAACTTTATTATTGCCTCTAGGGCATATTTCCATCAGTCTCCCACTTGCACTAGAGTCAATAATCTAGATTACATAGTAATGAATCTAACACCCATGGAGTCTTGGTGCTGATCATGTTTTGCTCGTGGAAGAGGCTTAGTCAACGGGTCTCCCACATTCAGATCCGTGTGTACTTTGCAAATTTCTATGTCTCCATCCTTGACATATTCACGAATGGAGTTGAAGCATCTCTTGATGTGTTTGGTCTTCTTGTGAAACCTGGGCTCCTTGGCTATGGCAATTGCTCCAGTGTTGTCACAAAAGATTGTCATTGGACCCAATGCACTAGGTATTACACCTAGATCGGATATGAACTCCTTCATCCAGACTCCTTCATGTGCTGCTTCCGAAGCAGCTATGTATTCCGCTTCACACGTAGATCCCGCCACGACGCTCTGATTGGAACTGCACCAACTGACAGCTCCACCATTTAATATAAATACATATCCGGTTTGTGACTTAGAGTCATCCGGATCAGTGTCGAAGCTTGCATCGACGTAACCCTTTATGACGAGCTCTTCGTCACCTCCATAAACGAGAAACATGTCCTTGGTCCTTTTCAGGTACTTCAGGATATTCTTGACCGCTGTCCAGTGATCCACTCCTGGATTACTCTGGTACCTCCCTGCCAAACTTATGGCAAGGCACACATCAGGTCTGGTACACAGCATGGCATACATAGTAGAACCTATGGCTGAGGCATAGGGAATGACTTTCATTTTCTCTATATCTTCTGCCGTGGTCGGGCATTGAGTCTGACTCAACTTCACACCTTGCAAGACAGGCAAGAACCCTTTCTTTGACTGATCCATTTTGAACTTCTTCAAAACTTTGTCAAGGTATGTGCTTTGTGAAAGTCCTATCAAGCGTCTTGATCTATCCCTATAGATCTTGATGCCCAATATATAAGCAGCTTCACCGAGGTCTTTCATTGAAAAATTCTTATTCAAGTATCCCTTTATGCCATCCAGAAATTCTATATCATTTTCAATCAACAATATGTCATCCACATATAATATTAGAAATGCTACAGAGCTCCCATTCACTTTCTTGTAAATACAGGCTTCACCGTAAGTCTGTACAAAATCATATGCTTTGATCACCTCATCAAAGCGTATATTCCAACCCCGAGATGCTTGGACCAGTCCATAGATGGATCGTTGGAGCTTGCACACTTTGTTAGCACCCTTAGGATCGACAAAACCTTCTGGTTGCATCATATACAACTCTTCTTTGAGAAAACCATTAAGGAATGCAGTTTTGACATCCATTTGCCAGATTTCATAATCATAAAATGCGGCAATTGCTAACATGATTCGGGCAGACTTAAGCATCGCTACGGGTGAGAAAGTCTCATCGTAGTCAACCCCTTGAACTTGCCGAAAACCTTTCGCGACAAGTCGAGCTTTGTAGACAGTGATATTACCATCAGCATCTGTCTTCCTCTTAAAAATCCATTTATTCTCAATGGCTTGCCGATCATCGGGCAAGTCCACCAAAGTCCACACTTTGTTCTCATACATGGATCCTATCTCAGATTTCATGGCCTCAAGCCATTTGTCGGAATCCGGGCTTATCATAGCTTCTTCATAGTTCGTAGGTTTGCCGTTGTCTAACAACATAACTTCCAGAACAGGATTACCGTACCACTCTGGTGCGGAACGTACTCTGGTCGACCTACGAAGTTCAGTAGTAACTTGATCTGAAGTTTCATGATCTTTATCATTATCTTCCTCTCTTATTGGTGTAGGCATCACGGGAACGGTTTTCTCTGATGAGCTACTTTCCAATTCGAGAGAAGGTACAATTACCTCATCAAGTTCTACTTTCCTCCCACTCACTTCTTTCGAGAGAAACTCCTTCTCTAGAAAGGACCCATTCTTGGCAACAAAGACCTTGCCTTCGGATCTGTGGTAGAAGGTGTACCCAATTGTTTCTTTAGGGTATCCTATGAAGACGCACTTCTCCGCTTTGGGTTCGAGCTTATCAGGTTGAAGCTTTTTCACATAAGCATCGCATCCCCAAACTTTAAGAAACGACAGCTTAGGTTTCTTGCCAAACCATAGTTCATATGGTGTCATCTCAATGGATTTAGACGGTGCCCTATTTAACGTGAATGCAGCTGTCTCTAATGCATAACCCCAAAACGATAGTGGCAAATCGGTAAGAGACATCATAGAACGCACCATATCCAATAAAGTACGGTTACGACGTTCGGACACACCATTACGCTGTGGTGTTCCAGGTGGCGTGAGTTGTGAAACAATTCCACATTTTCTTAAATGAAGGCCAAACTCGTAACTCAAATATTCGCCTCCGCGATCAGATCGTAGAAACTTTATTTTCTTGTTACGATGATTCTCTACTTCACTCTGAAATTCTTTGAACTTTTCAAATGTTTCAGACTTGTGTTTCATCAACTAGATATACCCATATCTACTCAAATCATCTGTGAAGGTTAGAAAATAATGAGACCCGCCGCGTGCTTCAACATTCATCGGACCGCATACATCGGTATGTATTATTTCCACCAAATCAGTAGCTCGCTCCATTGTTCCGGAGAACGGAGTTTTAGTCATCTTGCCCATGAGGCATGGTTCACAAGTATCAAATGATTCATAATCAAGAGATTCCAAAAGTCCATCCGCATGGAGTTTCTTCATGCGCTTTACACCAATATGACCTAAACGGCAGTGCCACAAGTATGTTGCACTATCATTATCAACTTTGCATCTTTTGGCATCAATATTATGAATATGTGTATCACTACGATCGAGATTCAACAAGAATAGACCATTCACAAAAGGTGCGTGACCATAAAAGATGTTACTCATATAAATAGAACAACCATTATTCTCTGACTTAAATGAATAACCGTCTCGCAATAAACAAGATCCAGATATAATGTTCATGCTCAACGCTGGCACCAAAAATAACAATTATTGAGGTCTAAAACTAATCCCGAAGGTAGATGTAGAGGTAGCGTGCCGACGGCGATCACATCAACCTTGGAACCATTCCCGACGCGCATCGTCACCTCGTCCTTAGCCAATCTTCGCTTATTCCGTAGCTCCTGTTTCGAGTTACAAATATGAGCAACCGAACCAGTATCAAATACCCAGGCGCTACTGCGAGCATTAGTGAGGAACACATCAATAACATGTATCTCAAATATACCTTTGCTCACTTTGCCATCCTTCTTATCCGCCAAATACTTGGGGCAGTTCCGCTTCCAGTGACCAGTCCCTTTGCAGTAGAAGCACTCTGTTTCAGGCCTGGGTCCAGCTTTGGGTTTCTTCGTGGGAGCGGCAACTTGCTTGCCGTTCTTCTTGAAGTTCCCCTTCTTTCGCTTGCCCTTTTTCTTGAAACTAGTGGTTTTGTTAACCATCAACACTTGATGCTCCTTCTTGATTTCTACCTCCGCTGATTTCAGCATCGTGAAGAGCTCGGGAATTGTCTTCTCCATCCCTTGCATATTATAGTTCATCACGAAGCCTTTATAGCTTGGTGGCAGTGACTGAAGAACTCTGTCAATAACACTCTCAACCGGAAGATCAATTCCTAGCTGAGTCAAGTGGTTGTGGTACCCAGACATTCTGAGTATGTGTTCACTGACAGAACTGTTCTCCTCCATCTTACAGCTAAAGAACTTGTTGGAGACTTCATATCTCTCAACCCGGGAATGAGCTTGAAATATCAATTTCAGCTCTTGGAACATCTCATATGCTCCGTGGTGTTCAAAACGCTTTTGCAGTCCCGGTTCTAAGCCGTAGAGCATGGCACACTGAACTATCGAGTAGTCATCAGATCGAGCCTGCCAGGCGTTCACAACGTCTGTAGCAGCTCCTGCAGCAGGTCCATCACCTAGAAGTGCATCAAGGACATAATTCTTCTGTGCAGCAATGAGGATAATCCTCAAGTTACGGACCCAGTCCGTGTAGTTGCTACCATCATCTTTCAACTTAGCTTTCTCTAGGAACGCATTAAAATTCAACGGAACAGTAGCATGGGCCATTTATCTACAACATAGATATGCAAAGAAACTATCAAGACTAAGTTCATGATAAATTAAGTTCAATTAATCAAATTACTAATGAACTCACACTTAAATTAACATCTCTCAAGTTAACTAAGTGATACATGATCCAAATCAACTAGCCCATGTCCGATCATCACGTGAGATGGGATAGTCATCAATGGTGAACATCTCCATGTTGATCATATCTACTATATGACTCATGTTCGACCTTTCGGTCTCCAGTGTTCCGAGACCATGTCTGTACATGCTAGGCTCGTCAAGTTTAACCCAAGTATTCTGCTTGTGTAAAACTGGCTTACACCCGTTGTATGTGAACGTAGAATCTATCACACCCGGTCATCACGAGGTGCTTCGAAACGACGAACTTTAGCAACGGTGCATACTCAGGGAGAACACTTTTATCTTGAAATTTAGTGAAGGGATCATCTTATAATGCTACCGTCGTTCTAAGCAAAATAAGATGCATAAAGGATAAACATCACATGCAATCAAAATATGTGACATGACATGGCCATCATCTTGTGCTTTTGATCTCCATCTCCAAAGCATCGTCATGATCTCCATCGTCACCGGCTCGACACCTTGATCTCCATCGTTGCATCGTGGTCATCTCGCCAACTATTGCTTCTACAACTATTGCTAACGCATAGCGATAAAGTAAAGCAATTACATGGCGCTTGCATTTCATACAATAAAGAGACAACCATAAGGCTCCTATCGGTTGCCGATAAATTACAAAACATGATCATCTCATACAATAATGTATATCACATCATGTCTTGACCATATCACATCACAGCATACCCTGCAAAAACAAGTTAGACGTCCTCTACTTTGTTGTTGCAAGTTTTACGTGGCTGCTATGGGCTTCTAGCAAGAACCGTTCTTACCTACGGCACAAAACCACAACGGTGATTTATCAAGTTTGCTGTTTTAACCTTCAACAAGGATCGGCCGCAGTCAAATTAGATTCAACTAAAGTAGGAGAAACAGACACCCGCCAGCCACCTTTATGCAAAACAAGTTGCATGTCTGTCGATGGAACCGGTCTCATGTATGTGGACATCTAAGGTTGGTCTGGGCCGCTTCATCTTACAATACCGCCGAATCAAAATAAGACGTTGGTGGTAAGCAGTATGACGATCACCACCTACAACTCTTTGTGTTCTACTCGTGCATATCATCTACGCATAGACCTGGCTCATGATGCCACTGTTGGGGAACGTTGCATGAAAAACAAAAAATTTCTACGCACATGCAAGATCTATCCATGGAGATGCATAGCTACGAGAGGGGGAGTGTGTCTACGTACCCTCGTAGACCGTAAGTGGAAGCGTTAGAACAACGCGGTTGATGTCGTCGAACAACTTCATGATCCAACCGACCGAGCACCGAACGTACGGCACCTCCGCGTTCAGCACACGTTCAGCTCGGTGACGTCCTCGACTTCTTGATCCAGCAAGACGGCGAGGTAGTGGATGAGTTCCGGTAGCACGACGGCGTGGTGACGGTGATGGTGATGCTATCTCCGTAGGGCTTCGCCCAAGCACTACGAAAATATGACCGAGGGACGGAACTGTGGAGGGGGGCGCCGCACACGGCTAAGACAATGTTGTTGTCCTTTGGGGCGCCCCCTCTCCTCTATTTATATATGTGTAGGGGCTTGGAGTAGAAGGAATAGTGCCACATAAACAGTAATTGTGAATAGTACACACGTGGATTTGGACTCCAAAGTCCAATCCTATTCCTACTAGGACTCTCCCTTTTTTCCTTCCCTAGCTGCGTGGGCTTTTGAGGACTTGGTGCGCCTGGCCCAATAAGGCCAGGGCGCCTCCCCTTAGCCCATGCCAGCCCTTTGGGACGTGGTGGACCCACTTGTGGACTTCCAGACCCCTCGTGACGTCCGGGATCTCATCCGGGACTCCGAACAATATTCGGTTACCAATTCACATAACTCATATAACACTATATCGTCAACGAACGTTAAGCGTGCGGACCCTACGGGTTCGGGAATGATGTACACATGACTGAGACGCCTCTCCGGTCAATAACCAATAGCGGAACCTGGATGCTCATATTGGTTCCTACATATTCCACGAAGATCTTATCGGTCGAACCGCAATGACAACATATGTAATTCCCTTTGTCCGTCGGTATATTACTTGCCCGAGATTCGATCGTCGGTATCTCCATACCTAGTTCAATCTCGTTTCCGGCAAGTCTCTTTACTCATTCCATAATACATCATCCCGTAACTAACTCCTTAGTCACTTTGCTTGCAAGCTTCTTATGGTGTGCATTACCGAGAGGGCCCAGAGATACCTCTCCGAAACACGGAGTGACAAATCCCAGTCTCGATCCATGCCAACTCAACGGACACCTTCGGAGACACCTGTAGAGCATCTTTATGATCACCCAGTTACGTTGTGACGTTTGATAGCACACAAGGTATTCCTCCGATATCCGGGAGTTGCATGATCTCATGGTCTGAGGAACATGTATTTGACATTCAAGAAAGCAGTAGCAATAAATAGAACGATCATATGCTAAGCTAATGGATGGGTCTTGTCCATCACATCATTCTCCTAATGATGTGATCCCGTTATCAAATGACAACTCATGTCTATGGTTAGGAAACCTTAACCATCTTTGATCAACGAGCTAGTCTAGTAGAGGCTCACTAGGGACACGGTATTTGTTTATGTATTCACACATGTATTTAAGTTTCCAATCAATACAATTCTAGCATGAATAATAAACCTTTATCATGAACAAGGAAATATAAAATAGTAACAACTTTATTATTGCCTCTAGGGCATATTTCCATCATAAATTATTAATGCTTCGTTCTTCTTCCTTGCATATGCTAGATACTTATTGTCTTGATAATTTGTTTGCTTATAAAATGCCTATGCATAGGAAGTATGTTAGACTTAAATTTGTTTTTCACATGTTACATGATGCTCTCTTTTGTGTTTCAGCTATTATCTTTCATGAGAGCATCATTGAAATCTCAAGCCTATCTTAATGGCTTTAAAGAAAGAGCTTGTTGGGAGACAACCCAATAAACTTTTACTTTATGTTCTTGAGTGCTTACACAATTATAGCCTCTGTTATGATTGTATTTTTATGTTTTAATTAGTGTTTGTGCCAAGTAATGCCTTTGGGATGATTTGGAAGATAGTATGATAGATGTTGTTGGAAAACAGAAACTTTTGAGTCCAGTACTGAAAAAATAAATTCCGCTAGAGCGTCAGAACCTTCTGACTTTTTTACACAGTATTGATATATGAATTTCCCACGTTATCCTAATTTTTCAGAATTTTTGGATTTACAGAAGTATGACGTTAATTCATATCTTTACAGACTGTTCTATTTTAGACAGATTCTGTTTTTGTTCCATAGTTTGCTTATTTTGATGAATCTATGGATTGTATCGGTGGGTATGAGTCATGGAGAAGTTGGAGTACAGTAGAATTATGCCAATATTAAATATGAATCAATTTACAATAGTACCTAAAGTTTAAGATTTGTTTGTTATACTAACGGATCTCACGAGGTTTCTGTTGAGTTTTGTGTGCTGAAGTTTTCAAGTTTTGGGTGAGACTACGATGGATAAAGGAATAAGGAGCAGCAAGAGCCTAAGCTTGGGGATGCCTAAGGCACCCCAAGGTAATATTCAAGGAAGACTCAAGCGTCTAATCTTGGGGATGCCCCGGAAGGCATCCCCTCTTTCGTCTACAATCTATCGGTAACTCACTTGGAGCTATATTTTTATTCATCACATGATATGTGTTTTACTTGGAGCGTCTTGTGATATAGTTTGTTTGCTTTTTAGTTTGTCACAATCATCTTTGCTGAGCATACCTTTTTGAGAGGGACACACATTATTCGTGATTTGTTAGAATATTCTATGTGCTTCACTTATATCTTTTGAGCTAGGCAGTTGCTCTAGTGCTTCACTTATATCTTTTAGAGCACGGCGGTGGTTATATTTTAAAGAAATCGTTGCACTCTCATGCTTCACTTATATCTTTTTGAGAGTCTCATGATTAGCAATGGTAATATGCACGGGTTATGAATTTGGTCCTGATATGATAGGTATTCAAGAGGGATATAATAAAAACTTTCATGTAGATCACTGAATATGATAAGTTTGATTCCTTGCAATAGTTTTGTGATATTAAGATGGTAATATGTGGGAGGTATTAGTAGATAATTGTGGTTTAGTAAGAATATTGGTGTTAAGGTTTGTGATTCCCGAAGCATGCACGTATTATCTGTCGTTATGCTATGAAGTTGGAGCATGATTTATTATTGAGTGTCTTCCTTTATGTGGCGGTCGGGGGCGCGCGATGGTTAACTCCTACCAACCTCCCCCTAGGGGCATGCGTAGTAGTACTTTGCTTCGAGGGCTAATAAACTTTCGCAATAAGTATGTGAGTTCTTTATGACTAATGTGAGTCCATGGATTATACGCACTCTCACCCTTTCGCAATTTGCTAGCCTCTTCGGTACCGTGCATTACCCTTTCTCACATCGAGAGTTGGTGCAAAGTTCGCCGGTGCATCCAAACCACGTGATATGATATGCTCTATCACACAAAAGCCTCCTTATATCTTCCTCCAAATAGCCACCATACCCACCTATCATGGCATTTCCATAGCCATTCCCAGATATATTGCCATGCAACTTCCACCCTTCCGTTTTTATGACACACATCGTCATTGTCATATTGTTTTGCATGATCATATAGCTGACATAGTGATACGTCTCCAACGTATCTATAATTTTTGATTATTCCATGCTATTATAGTATTAATCTTGGATGTTTTATATACACTTACAAGCAATTATATATCATTTTTTGGGACTAACCTATTAACTTAGTGCCCAGTGCCAGTTGCTGTTTTTTGGCTGTTTTTGGTTTTTCAGAATATCAGTACCAAACGAAGTCCAAATGCCACGAAACTTTTTGGAGATTTTTTTCTGGACATAAGAGACCCTGGAAGCTTCGAGAGGGGACGAGAAGATGGAGCAGGGGCCCACGTGGCTCCGTTTGACCTAACTCCGCCTCTATAAATTCTCTAAAATCGGGAAACCAACAGAGGAGTCCACAAAATACTTTTTCTGCCGCCGCAAGTTCCTGTTCTCGAGAGATCCCATCAGGAGGCCTTTTCCGGCACTCTGCCGGAGTGGGATTCGATAACGGAGGGGCTCTACATCAACCTTGCTGCCCTTCCGATGATGCGAGAGTAGTTTACCACAGACCTACGGGTCCATAGTTAGTAGCTAGATGGCTTCTTCTCTCTATTTGATCTTCAATACAATGATCTCCTCGATGTTCTTGGAGTTCTATCCGATGTAATCACTTTTTGCGGTGTGTTTGTTGGGATCCGATGAATTGTGAGTTTATGATCAGATTATCCATGAATATTATTTGAGTTTTCTCTGAACTCTTTTATTCAAGATTGTTATAGCTTCGTATTTCTCTCCGATCTATTGATTTGGTTTGGCCAACTAGATTGATTTATCTTGCAATGGGAGAGGTGCTTTGTAATGGGTTCGATCTTGCGGTGCTCAATCCCAGTGACAGTAGGGTACATGGCACGTATTGTATCGTTGCTATTAAGGATAAAAAGATGGGGTTTATTCATGCATGAGTTTACTTTGTCTACATCATGTCATCTTGCTTAAGGCGTAACTCCGTTCTTTATGAACTTAATACTCTAGATGCATGCTGGATAGCAGTCGATGTGTGGAGTTATAGTAGTAGATGCAGAATCGTTTCGGTCTACTTGTCTCGGACGTGATGCCTATATACATGATCATTGCCCTGGATATCGTCATGATTATTTGCTTTTCTATCAATTTCCCAACAGTGATTTGTTTACCCACCGTATGCTATTTCCAAGAGAGAAGCCTCTAGTGAAAACTATGGCCCCCGGGTCTACCTTTATCATATATTAAAAATCCTAAAAATACCTTGCTGAAATTTTACTTTATTTATTTTATTTTGTATTTTTGTTCGATCTATCTATCTATCACCATACAATTTAATCTTGCAAATAACCGCCAAGGGATTGACAACCCCTTGTTCGCGTTGGGTGCGAGGATTTGTTATTTTGTGTGCAGGTGCTGCTAATGAGTTGTTGCGTGATTCTCCTACTGGATTGATAACCTTGGTTTCATAACTGAGGGAAATACTTATCTCTACTGTACTGCATCATCCCCTCCTGTTTGGGGAAATCCCAACGCAGCTCACAAGTAGCAGGAAGAATTTCTGGCGCCGTTGCCGGGGAGACATCATCAACATCTATCAAGTACCTACGCATAAACTTTCATCTCCTTGCATTTACATTATTTGCCTTTTACCTCTCTTTTTCATCTCCCCCACTTTTAAAAAGTTTTTACAAAAATACAAAAATATTTTCCATTTGCCTTTTGCTTGTTTGCTCGTTTGCTTGCTTTTTGCCTCCATGTCAACACACCAAAAACCAGAAAAAGAACTAGGAAAATTAAAGACATATGGATCCTCATCCACTTGCTAATCTTTTCAAAAGATCCAATTATGTTGAACCAATTGCTAGAGGGTTGAGTGCACTTGATTATCTCTATGAAGTTTTGCTTGAAAATCATGAATCTGAAAATTGCGACGAAGTGTTAAACAAAAAAAATTATAAAGTGATTCATGATAGCTCCTTCATTGAAAAGCATGATTGCAATGATGTTATTATAAATTCTATTAATGTCAATTGTGCTAATAATATGCAAAACTACGAGCTCGGGGATGATAATTTTGTTATATCCACTACTTATTGCAATGATCATGATTGGGGTGATAATGCTTCTTATGATTTTGAAAATTTATTTAAGCCTCATGATGAATATGCTATTGATAATAATGTTTGTAATAATGAAAAAAGTGGGTTTGGAGAGGTCATGACTTTAGTTGATGTTAATCCCACTACCTTGGAAGATTGTAAAACTTTTATGCATGTGGATCATGGAGAGAAAATTTTATATGATAGCTATATTGTTGAATTTCATTTTGATCCTACATGTAATTATTATGAGAGAGGAAAATATGGTTGTAGAAATTTTCATGTTACTAAATTACCTCTTGTTATGTTGAGATTGCCAATGTTTTATTCCTCTCCTTTGCATATGCTAGATATTTCTTGTCTCGATAATTTGTTTTCCTATAAAATGCCTATGCATAGAAAGTATGTTAGACTTAAATGTGTTGGTCACATGTTTTATGATGCTCTCTTTGTGCTTCAATTCTTGTCTTTTATGTGATCATCATTAATATCCCAAGCCTATCTTAATGGATTAAAAGAAAGAGCTAGTTGGGAGGCAACCCAATAGTTATCTTAATTTTTGTGTTCATTTTTCTGTTTTCTTGTGTGCACACAATTATGCTACTATTATGATTGTGTTTTTATGTTTTAATTAGTGTTTGTGCCAAGTAAAGCCTTTGGGATGATTTGGATGATAGTTGCTTTGATCATGTGCAAAAACAGAAACTTTCGCGTCCAGTAGCAGAATTATCTAAATTTTCTGGAGCGTGATAAAATTCTGAATTTTTTTCACATGATTAATATACAAATTTCCCACGTTTTCCTAATTATTCAGAATTTTTTGAGTTACAGAAGTATGGTCAATGTTCAGATTGCTACAGACTGTTCTGTTTTTGACAGATTCTGTTTTTGATGCATTGTTTTGCTTGTTTTGATGAAACTATGGATTGTATTGGGGGGTATAAGCCATGGAGAAGTTAGAATACAGTAGGTATAATGCAAAAAATAAAATATGAATGGGTTTGCAACAGTACTTAAAGTAGTGATTTGCTTTATTATACTAACGGATCTCACGAAGGTTTTGTTGAGTTTTGTGTGATTGAAGTTTTCAAGTTTTGGGTGAGATCACGATGGATGAAGGAATAAGGAGTGGCAAGAGCCTAAGCTTGGGGATGCCTGAGGCACCCCCAGGTAATATTCAAGGACTCCCAAGCAACTAAGCTTGGGGATGCCCCGGAAGGCATCCCCTCTTTCTTCTACCAACTATCGGTAATTTTACTTGGAGCTATATTTTTATTCGTCACATATCATGAGTTTTGCTTGGAGCGTTGTGTATTATATGAGTCTTTGTTTTGTTTGTCACAATCATCTTTGCTGGACACACTTATTTGAGAGAGCCATACGTTTATCATGATTTGTTAGAATACTCTATGTGCTTCACTTAAATCTTTTGAGCTAGGCAGTTACTCTAGTGCTTCACTTATATCTTTTTGAGCACGGCGGTGATTAAATATTGAAGAAATATTTGCACTCTCATGCTTCACTTATATCTTTTTGAGAGTTGATAATAGTAATGGTAATTTGCACAAGATATGAATTTGGTCCCAAAGTGATGAATATTCAAGAGGGATATAATAAAAACTTTCATATAGATCATTGGATATGATAAGTTTGATTCCTTGCAATAGTTTTGCGATATGGAGATGATAATATGTGAGTCATGTTAGTGAGTAATTGTGATTTAGTAAGAATATTGGTGTTAAGGTTTGTGATTCCCTATGGATGCACATAAAGTCAATAGTTATGCAACGAAATTAGATCCTACTTATGGTGCATTATTCAGTGTTAGTTATGTTCAATGCATGTTTATGACCATTTTCGCTTTTTGATTGGTCGCTTCTCAATCTATTTGCTAGCCTTCATTTGTACTAAGCGGGAATGCTGCTTGTGCATCCAACTCCTTAAACCCAAAGTTGTGCCAAATGATTCCACCATACCTACCTATATGCGGTATTTCCTTGCCGTTCCAAGTAAATTTGCATGTGCCAACTCTAATTTTTCAAAATAATTTTCTGTTTTGTCTGCCCATACCGCTCATGAAGCGGCAGGGGGTGGCCAGTATTTTCCATGCTAGGTGTGTTATTCTCACGATGAGTGTTTATTCACTTGTCATTGCACAAGAAAGTTGCAAGGTAATAGGGATGCACAGTCCCGAAATGAAAAAATAATAATAATATGATGATAATAATAAATTCCTTGGAAAGTGTTGGTATGGAAGGCACCCGTGGATACGGCTACACTACTAGGGAAAACCTTATACACAGAAGCTTATCAGTGGCACTGGTTAAAAGGAGGCGCTACTGCTAATTAGCAATAGCGCATTGTCACCAAGGGCACTACTGCTATCCAAATAGCAGTAGCGCGGCTACAAGAAAACGCGCTACTACTATAATTGCCACACCGTTGCCGACAGGCTAGGTATAGTAGTAGCGCCCTTCTACAAACCGCGCTACTGCTAAGAAAATAGTAGTAGCGCGTTTTTAGTGTAGGGCGCTACTGCTAAGTTTGAACTTGGCCACATGGCGGACCCCACTTAGCAGTAGTGCGTCGTCCAGGAACGCGCTACTCCTACTTTTTTAGCAGCGGCGCGTTTTCCCATCCCACGCTACTGCTAAAGCGCAGCCACCTTTTCCTCCCCTCCCCCTCCCCCATCCTCTCTTCCTTTCACTTTCCCCTAGCTCCCACCTCCTCTCTCCCTCACTTTGCTTCTTCCTCACTACTTCTCCCCCCCCCCATTACTCTCTTTCTTCTACCTCTCTTTCTCTCTCTTTATTGCAACTAGCTAACTACACCACCTCCATTAATGCAACTCCTTTCTCTTTTTCCTCCCCCTCCACTAGTTAGAGTCATCTCCTTCCCCAACTAGCTAGGTAGATCTACCCATTTAATGAAGTTACCTATGTACCTCCCTAACTAGATCTAGCCATGTCAAGAAGTAAGCTTTGTCCACTTTTGATCATTCCCTAGGTGTGTGGCAACACCGATCGACATCATCATCACCGTGCTCGATCTCGAGATAGGTGATTAAAAATTTGTTCTTTTGCAAGAATGGAAATATGTGTATGTGTGCGATATGACATAATCGGGCGATATGATGGAAATTGTGTGTGTGGCATGAGTTGCCGCCGAAATGTCGATTTATTTCCGTTTCGGCGAATTTCGGGCAAACTCTATATGTCCTTTTTTTAGGGAAGGTCATGTCGAATTTTTGTATGACTTTGATGTATGCATGCATGGATGCGTTTATAATCCTTTTGCTTATTAATTATACCATGCTGGCGATCATGAAGGTCAGTGGAACGATGGTGGAAAGATGGTTGTGATCCGCGGTGCATGACATGTATGAAAATAACCGGAAGGAGATTTTCTGTCCGTGTCGAAGATGCAAAGGAGGAGTCTTGCTCGACCCCTTTAAGGAAGGCCGTTTGAAAGCGCACCTGCTCATGACTGGTTTCATGGATGGCTATACTCAGTGGATAAGTGAAGATGATGACGTCGATGGGGCAGCCAATGACGACATTGGACCAGACGAAGAGATGACCGATAATGGTGGCGGAGAAGAGGCCGGACATGGCGGCGGAGAAGAGGCCGGACATGGGGGCGGAGAAGAGGCCGGACATGGGGGAGGAGAAGTGGCCGGACATGAAAGAGAAGACGCGGACATGCCGGAGCATTCGTCGCTACTAAGTTCAGTCGTGCGGGACCCTCATGTTCGAGACCTGCTTCGCAAGAAGACGACTAACGACAGAGCTGCTTGTAGAGAGGAAGCCAAGCTGGAGCAACTGGAGGTAGACTCTCATACTCCATTGTATGATGGTTGCGATCCCGAGGTGACCCGCTTGAGTTTCACGCTCGAACTTCTAAAGACAAAGGCTAAAAACAAATGGACCGACAGAAGCCTCGATGAGCTTCTCAAGTATCTAAAGAAGGTTCTTCCCGCGGGGAACCTGTGTCCTACTAGTGTCGATGAGGCCAAGAAGATCGTGTGCCCTCTTGATCTGCCGCACATTAGATACCATGCATGCATCAACGATTGCATCATTTATCGGAAGGAGCACGCGGAAAAAAACAACTGTCCGGTGTGCAATGCTTCTCGATACAAGAAGGCCGGAAAGAAATCTCCCCAGAAAGTTGTATGGTACCTACCGATCACTCCCCGTCTGCAGTGTTATTTCGTAGATCCTAAGGAAGCAAAGCTCATGCGCTGGCACGCGGAGAGGGTGAAGCCCGACGATGGAGATGATCTGAAGCTGAGACACCTCACGGATGCAAGCCAGTGGAGAGCGTTCAATGCCGAATATCGATTTTTTGCAGGTGATCCAAGGAACATCGTACTTGGCGCGAGTACTGATGGCATGAATCCGTTTGGCAACCAGAACACCAACCATAGCACATGGCCCGTGTTTGTATGGATGTACAACCTTCCCCCATGGAAGTGCATGAAGACAAAGTATATACACATGAGCATGCTAATTCAAGGGCCGAAACAACCGGGAAATAATATTAATTTGTATCTGGGACTACTTCAAGAGGAGTTAGACACGTTATGGAAAACACCGGCCAAGACATGGGACGCCAGCAAAGGCGAGTATTTCTATATGAGAGCCGCGCTGATGACGACGGTGCACGACTATCTCGGTTACGGATATGTCGCAGGCCAGGTGTGCCACGGATATTGCGGATGCACGTGGTGCATGGATGATACAACGTCTCAGCAGCTAACGAAAGATGGCGGGTCAGGGAAAATCGTGTACATGGGGCATCGAAGATGGCTCGCGAAGGACGACCCATGGAGAAACCGTGGAGATCTATTCAATGGTGAGGCTGAGCATCGAGGACCTCCACGTAAGAGGAGCGGCGCCGAAATCGATGAGCTGTTGAAAAACTGGGAACAATGCCCCGCGCCGGGAAAGATGAAAAAGGTGTCGGAGCCGCTGCTGAAGGTATGGAAAACGAGGTCTGTTTTCTGGGACTTGGAGTACTGGCCCAAACTCGACACACCTCATTGCCTTGATCAAATGCATATCACGAAGAATGTCCTTGAGAGCTTGCTTGCAACACTGAAGAACATGCCGGATAAGACCAAGGATGGGCCGAAGGCAAGAAGAGACTTGGAAGATTTGAACATCAGGGCAGATCTCCACATGCCGCCCCGTAAAAAGTCGGAGGAGACGGAGACGGAGACGGAGGCGCGGGACCAGGGCAAACAAGTCAACAAGAAGGAAGAGAATTATTGCCCCCCTTCTTGCTTTACCTTAAGTCCGAAGGAGATCGATCAATTCTTCAACTGCCTTACCGGAATCAAAGTTAGTTCCGGTTACTGTGGGAAGATAAGCAGATTTCTAGACACCAAGAAGAAAAGGTTCAGCGAGATGAAGTCTCATGACTGTCATGTGATGATGACGCAGATACTTCCTGTTGCCCTTAGAGGGATAAGGGACAAGCACGTCCGTGACACGCTTATTAGTCTCTGCAACTTTTTCGACGTTATCTCTCGAAAGTCGATCAGTGTGAAACAGCTCCGAAGGCTACAAGAAGAGATCGTTGTGATACTAAATGAGCTTGAGATGTACTTCCCGCCCGCGTTCTTTGACGTCATGGTGCATCTGTGTGTCCACATTGTGGACGACATCATAAACCTCGGGCCGACATTCCTGCACAACATGATGTCGTTCGAGAGGATGAATGGGGTCATCAAAGGATTCGTTCGTAACATGCCCCGTCTGGATGGAAGCATCATCCAGGGCTATCTGACCCAAGAGTGCACCTCTTTCTGCGAGAATTATCTATATGGCGGAGACCCTTGTTGGTTTGCCCGTTAACAAGCACCTTGGGAGGCTCGGAGGAGAAGGTCACACCAACGGCCGGAGGGAACTGCATGTGGACCACTCGGGTCGACGCAATGACTTTGACAGAGCAAACTTAGTAGTGCTACAGCACCTAGACGTGGTAGATCCTTTCGCGACACTGCACAAAGAAACTATCGCAAAGAAGTACCGTGACCAGGGGCTATGCAAGACGAACGCCAAAGTTATTAGAGAGCACAACTCCACTTTCCTGCCTTGGTTCAAAGAGCATGTTCTTGCTAATCCCCCGGAAGAGGGCTCTACGGACGGATTGCTCATATACGCCTTAGCACATGGCCCCGCGGCCAATCTCGCGACCTATTAGGCATACGATATCAATGGATACACGTTCTACACGGAGGCCAAAGATATAAACAGTGATTTTTAGAACTCAGGGGTGACGATGGAATGCATGACCGGCGACAACGCCGCAACTGAAAGATTCAACGGAAGGGTCGAAAAGATCTGGGAGCTTGACTACTCAGGACTGCACGATGCGACGATGTTCCGTGTCAGATGGGCTAAGAACATCGAAAGAGAAAACCGGTATTTCACTACCATGTCTATACCCGACGCCAAGAGCGCTACCGTGAACGCCATCGGAAAAAAACGAGCCATGGGTACACGCTAAGCACGTGACACAGTGCTTCTTCATAACCGACCCGAGCAATCCCAGCCGTGTTGTCGTGAGGAGAGGCAAAAGGAACATCATCGGAATGGATGGAGTCGCCAACGAGGAAGACTACGACCAGTACGGCAACCCGATGAGGGAAGATGATGATGACGATGAAGCATACATCGAAAGAAGAATCAATACTACATTACCTAAGAAAGATCGTACTCCATGGAAAAGGAAAAGTCACAACGAGGGGCTTAATTATTCGACAGCGAACAAGAAGGGAAAGAAGCTCACTCAGAAACGAAAATGTCGACGCTGAGAAACCATCATTTATATATATATGTATTTATTTTGTGTACGCACTTAATCGTTATCGGTCAAATGATATGTAATATATATCGTCGCCTGAGTTATATACATTGTATCCGATCCCCTTATTCCCGGCTCGGTCGTCTTTCGGAAAAGAAAATAAAATGAAAAGAAATAGAAAAATGAGAATGGAAAGAAGAAAATGAAAGGATTAGAAAAGGAAATGAAAAGAAAAAGAAAAAGGAGAAAGGAAATAAGAAAAATAAAATGAAAAGAAAAAGCAAAAGGAGAAAATGAAAAGAAAAATCAAAGGAATAGCAGTAGCGCGTTTATGGACCTGCGCTATAGTTAACTTAGCTGTAGCGCGGGCTACCCAAACCGGCGCTACAGCTAAGTTAGCTATAGCAGTAGCATGTGTCCACACCCGTGCTATAGCTAAGTTATCTGTAGCGCCGGTTTGGGTAGCCCGCGCTACAGCTAAGTTAACTATAGCGTGGGTCCACAAACGCGCTACTGCTATGTTTGAGTTAACCGCACCGCGCGGGCCTTTCTTCCCCAATTTCCCCCATTCCCCCCATTCCATCCCCTTGCCCTCCTCCACGCCGTCGCCGGAGCCCTCGTCGCCCTTGCCTCCTCACGCCGTCGCCGGAACCCGTCCTCGCCGCGCCTGCCTCCTCCTTGACGTCGACGCGCGCCTGCCTCCTCCTCCTCGACGTCGCCGCGCCTGCCTCCTCCTCGACGTCGCCCCCTCCGGTGCGCCAGCCTCGTCGCCGCCTCGCCACCGTCTCCCCCGACCTCCACCTCCCCGCTACCGTCTCCCCCGACAACCGCTGTAAGTCCCCGCCCCTCCTCTCTCTCATTTTAGTATACTGAATTCTAGGGTTAGGTGTTTTAGTTAACAGAATTTTAGGTGTTTAGTTAACTGAATTCTAGGGTTAGGTATTTTAGGTGTTTAGGTGTTTTAGTTAACTGAATTCTAGGGTTAGCTGTTTTACTGAACTGAATTTTAGGTGCTTAGTTAATTTAATTCTAGGGTTAGGTATTTTGGGTGTTTAGTTAAGTTAATTCTAGGGTTAGGGTTTTCAGTTCCTGTTAAATGAATTCTAGGTATTTTAGGTGTTTGGTTAACAGAATTCTAGTGTAATGTTAGTAAGTGAGTGAGAGTGTGCTTGCTTTTTAAAGATTGGGGGAAAAGATGCAAAATTAGTTAACCCTAGTAGATAGGAATTTAGCTAGGTTTTTTTATTAGGATAGTAGCTGTTTTATATTAGGACAGTGCCTAGGAATTTAAAACATATTTTGATGGTGAATTTCTTTATGGTGAATTTCTTTGAATAATTAAAGTGCATGAATTTCTTTGATATACATGATGTTGGCTGTTGATGGTGAACATATTTTGAATAATTGAAGTGCCAAATGATGTTGGCTGCTGTTGTTGCCATATGATGTGCCAAATGATGGAGATGATGTGCTATTGTTGCCTATGTTGGCTTTTCTTGTTTGCAGGGAAATGATCCGAGTGGCCTATGTTTTGCCGGAATGTTGATTCATTTCCGTTCTGGCGAATTTCAGGCGCTCGATATGTCCACTTTTTAGCAAAGGTCATGCCAAAATTGCCTGCGAATTTTGGCATGACTTGTGCTAGAAAGTAGGCATATCGAGTGCCCGGCATTTGCTTGGACGGGAATGAAACGGCATTCCGGCAAACCATAGGCCTTTTTTTTATGCCATTACTCATTTTATTATAGTTTAAGAATTAAACGAGCAGACTTAATCGTAGGAAACATGTCGAACAACGACGAGACCGGGCCTTCTGACCACACTACCGACGACATACAATATGACCATGAACATGATTACCTCGACTTTTTGTCTAGTCAGCAAACAGAAAGTTTGCAGGGCGACCTGGTCATAGCGGACGATGGTACTGCCGCCGACATCGACACCGATGGCACCGGCACCGATGGCGGCGCCGAGACCAGCGCCGAAGGTACCGGTGCCGAAGCCGGTAACGAAAAGAAGAAGCAGAAGAAGCAGAGGACACGACGCCCTAACAAACTCGGCATCGGAAGAATCCTGGTCACAGAGATGCACCCCGGCAAATTCGAGCCAGTAGCGCCGGATGAAGCTCGCAAGTGCTACGGCAACCAAGTCGGATGCATCCTACGGGAAACCGCGAGCATCAACGACAATGACTTAAGGAAGAAACCACATCTGGAGCACTTGCTCCTAACGAAGCTGCACAAGAGATTCCAGTTCCCCGGCCGGGATGACCGCATAGAAAACCTGTGGGATGATGCTGCCATGAAAGGTATCAATAACCACGCCATGGGCATGTTCAGCAACGATTTGGCCGCCTGGAAAGGGAGGGTGAAACGAGCGATTGATGCTAACGAACCCCTGTCCAAGATTTTGGCGGACAATCCGACACTGACGGCAGAGGAGTTCGAAAAGTTCAAGGACACTTCTGCTACCGAGGCAGCCAAGATTAAGTCTGAGAAATACAAGTCAATGCAGCAAAGGAACACGGGGAACCAATGCCTCGGAAGCCGTGGCTACATTGGAAAGAGGCCCATATGGGATAAGGAGGACGCGGAACGTGAAGCCGCGGGGATCCCAAACCCCTACACGGAGTTCACCGACCCGCAGGAAAAGAAGGTTTGGTACACGGACTCGATCACGAGGAAATTGATTAGATTACGGGTAATTATTCTTTTACCACCTTACATTTAGCTTCTGATCAAGTGGACTAAATGGTTCACGTTCCTTTTGTAGAAGGAGCAACACGGGCTTGCGGCCCAAAGCGACTCGTTGTCTCAGTCGTCGATGAGGCCCAAGTGGGACACCCTCTCAACCGGGCCTTGAACCAACTGAAGGGACTCCCTTTGGACCAGCGGCCGCAATATGGATGTGTGCACGGCGTCGGAGATGGCGCCACGTGGAAGTACTACTACAACGAGGGCCCGGAGGCCAAAAAGCAGAAAAAGAAGTTCAGTCAGTTGAACATCGACGAGAAGGTGAAGCTTGCGATCGAGAAAAATGCAGCTGAGGCCGAGAAAAAAGCAGCTGAGGCCGCAGAAGCAAATAAAAATGAGTTGGTCCAGCAGGCAGTCAATGCAGCTGTAGCTGCCTGCAGAAATGATTTCGCTACTAACTTGATTCCGGCTATTATCGACTAGACGAAGCCAAATCCAGACAAGACGGCACAGGATTTTCCCATGCCCAGCTTCGTCGGGAGCAACTCGGTGAACATCGCACCACCACCACCTGCTGCCACTACAGCACAAGGTCCTGCTCCCGCACCCGCTCATAGCAGCCCGTCCTCTGTCTCTGGCGTGCTAGGCGGGCCTTTGTCTTTGGCTGACCTCGACGCCCTCACGGTAATTACACGTAGCACCAACATATATATAATCTTCCGTTTTTCGTTGCCTTTCGGATGTCTTACGCCGTAGACATGTCTTCGCAGGCCGACGAAACCCCATGCACCGTACTCTACATGATCAATGGCCGGAAGGTGGACGTGGGAAAGGCAGTGATAACGAAGCCCTTGGAACTCACGTTCCACGGCCAGCCGATCCCCGTTGGCACCTTCAGGGTTACCTTGTCGAGTGTGAAAGTGGGCCATGAGGATTTGACTCCTCCAGTACGGCTCGGGGGAGAGGAGGACGAGACCCCGATGCGGCTTGGAGAATGCAAGGGTTGGATGCTGCTGTGGCCGAAGAATCTTCTTCGTCTGGAGGCGGCCGAGAGCACACCAATGACCACACATCAGCAAGGTATGAACACCACCACCCCGCCTATGCAATTACCAGCGCCTCTCGTGCCGGGTGAGAGCGGCGGACGACGCGAGGAAGGGGGTCCAATAGTGGATGATGTAGTCGGCCCCGTGGAACAAGGAATGGATGATGAGATGGAGGAGGAGGACCCTCTCCGGTTCCTCAATACCGGTGCCACCTATGACGACGGACAAATGATGAGTCAGCCATATGACTCGGGGTATGAGCATGCGGATGAGGAGATGGATGATGTGCCCGGGCAGGAACGTCCTAGGGTTGATTGCAAGAAGTCTCTCTTCATGCAATCCTCACAGGACACGCCTCCAGATGCCGCCTCAACGCAGGGTCATCTAGCCGAGGGTCGTAAAGTGCTTAGCCCGACGACACTGGTGGTGGGGGTAAGGAAGGGTCTGGACGGTGAACCCAAGAAAAAGGAGAGGAAGAGACCGCCGAAGAGAGGCACTGCTGCCGCCAAAGCTTCTAGCAGCCAGCCGACCGATTTTGCAGACCGTGTACCGGTCAAAGGTGCGGCGATGTACCATGTCGCGGGCGAGTCGATCCTACCGCCGAAACCGCTAGAGGCCATATCAGGGGATCTCAGGAGACTGCACGACCATGTGCTGTCGACTGAGAAAAGCCTTCTTGCCTCGGAGGATCCAGGATATCCGCTTTACGCGGTTCGTGTGCCTCAGGCCAAGTGCTACGTCGACACACTGCCCGCGGAGGTGTTCTTCCTATGGTTTGATCACATCTTTGAGATGTTTCTCATGTGGCGGCTCGATTTTACGATCGTCCGCCTTTTTGCGCTACATATGAACTCTGTCATCAGGAGAGAACAAATCTCGCAAATCTCGGTGGCGGATCCATACTACATGCATGAGTCCTTCTTGAATCTCGGCGAGTTTGAACGTAAAGCTGCTAGGGACTACATCGAAAACTTCATGGTAACGAATAAGGACAAGGAAACGATTCTCCTACCTTATCATCCAATGTAAATCATTGCCGGACAACCCTTTCGTATGTTTCAATCATTCCTTCGCTCATATGGAGACTAATTTGAGGTGTCTTTATTTTCCGCAGCAGAGGGCGCGCTGTCCTTATCGTTCTTTTCCCGCGAGTCTCCCACGCCGTGTATTTCGACTCGTCCAGAAACTTTGAGAAGAAAGACTACACCCACATAATGGATATTCTGGATGATGCTCTCCACGGCTTCAGCATGAGGGGTGGCTACATGGAGATCAGGAAACAAAGGAAGAACAAGCCGGGTTTCTCGCATAAAACTACCTTTTGCTCCATCCATCAACCGACAACAAGCAAGAACGATGGATTCTACCTCCTCCATCTCATGATGGAGTACAGAAGGGATCACCAACATCTTCGCATGACTACAAGAAACGATGAACATATCCGCAAATGGGCAGAATCCTTAGGACACGAACTGGATTATAGAGTCAGAGATGACTTCTTTCGCATCCAGAAGGACATTGCAACGATCATCATGAAAGAAGTTGTCGAAGAGAAGGGGATGTTCCACCACGGCCCTATATCGCGAGCTGACGTCAGAACTTGCATAGGCATGCAACGTCAAGACCTGACGCCGTTCACGAAGCTAGGGTGCATCCTCCCGGATATGGATGGGTGGAACTTCCAATGATTGACGATGCCGATGATGATGTGTCGGTTGAACTAGTAGTTTCTGTACCGATGAAACTTTGTGATGTCTACGGTCCTGCTGAACTTGCGTAACGCTAGTTTGTTAGTTTGGGTACGATGACCTGCGTACATCTAGTTAATTAGTTTGGGTACGGTGAACCTGCATTGATTAATTATGTTCACTATATGTTGCATCTATTTAGCTAACTCTTTCTTTTCGTGTTGCTCAAATATATTATGTTGCATCTCTAACAGGTACATAGGTCCTTGATGGCGAAGAAGTGCTATGCCATGTACATAGGGAGGGTTCCGGGAGTGTACGATGAGTGGCCCGAGTGTCAGGCCCAAGTGTCACGGTTCTTGGGCGGCAGCCATAAAGGGTTTGATAGCAGACAAGAAGCAGAAGCTAGTTACTTGAGGTTCACGCTAGCGCGAGAGAGGAATCACAACCGGCGCCTCATGTACTGCATAATTCCGCTCTTACTCATAGTGATAGCTCTTCTCTTCTATATCATCGTTTTAGATGGATGATGAAACATGTGTATGGGATGACGATGTAGTTGCATGTATTCGAGACATATCATAACTTGTATCGCTATTTCGAGATCGATGATGATGAGAGACATCATTTGTGATGGATGATGATGGCATGATTTGATGAGAATATTTGCATGTGTATGATATGATGAGACTATTGTGTGTATGATATGACAGGCTATTGTATAAACCTATTAAAAAACAGAGAAAAAACGCTGCAGAAAAAAATTACAGACAATAGTAACAGTAGCGTGGGGTATGTGTGTAGCAGTAGCGCTTCCTTAGTAGTAGCGCGTGTTAAATAGGCGCACTGTAGCTTTTAGCAGTAGCGAGGTTCACCTAAACGCGCTACTGATAAACTCTGGTAGTAGTAGCGCGGGTGGAACAGCGCTACTGCTAATAGTTAGCTGTAGCACCGTAGCAGTAGCGCGCCCACCCGCGCTACTGATATTACAAAACCCCGCGCTACTGCTAGGGTTTTCCCTAGTAGTGCTAGCCATGGATTGTGAAAGAATGGTGGAAAGGAAATAAACTTTATTTTCTGTTTAGGAACCGCCTATAATGTGTCTAGCATGGAAGATATTGGGAATTCTCGGTTGTTTTCATTGACAGGAAAAGCATGCCTCTCAAAATAATTTTATCTCTCTAATTTTAGCCTTGAGCTCTGGCACCTCTGCAAATCTCTGCTTCCCTCTGCGAAGGGCCTATCTATTTACTTTTATGCAATTTTTATTTTTATTTTGAGTCTCCATCTTCTCTTACAAAGCACCAACTAGAGAGCACTATTGCCATACTTGTGCATTGGGTGTAGCTAATACTGAGTGTGTTTCATGAATGGATCAATGATTGAGCATAATGGGCTAGGGATAACTTTCTTTAGCATTGATATTTTGAAGGACGTGGTTGCTTGTTAGTATGTTTGAGTATTTATGTCTTCATGTCAAACTATAGACTATTGCTTTGAATCATTCAAGTCTAAATGTCCATGCTACAAAAGAAAAGAGTATATGACGAATATGATAGGTAGCATTCCACATCAAAAATTCTGTTTTTATCATTTACCTACTCGAGGACGAGCAGGAATTAAGCTTGGGGATGCTTGATACGTCTCCAACGTATCTATAATTTTTTATTGTTCCAAGCCATTATAGTATCAATCTTGGATGTTTTATATACACTTACAAGCAATTATATATCATTTTTTTGGACTAACCTATTAACTTAGTGCCCAGTGCCAGTTGCTGTTTTTTGCCTGTTTTTGGTTTTTCAGAATATCAGTACCAAATGAAGTCCAAATGCCACGAAACTTTTTGGAGATTTTTTTCTCGACATAAGAGACCCTGGAAGCTTCGGGAGGGGACGAGAAGATGGAGCAGTGTCCCACGAGGCACCAGGGCGCGCCCAGGGGGGTAGGGCGTGCCCTGGTGGCTGCTACTTGTAGTGTGCGTTGGTATTTCCCCGAAGAGGAGAGGATGATGCAGTACAGTAGAGATAAGTATTTCCCTCAATTAAGAACCAAGGTTATCAATCCAGTAGGAGAACCAAGCAAAATTCCGTTAAGCGCACCTGCACACACAAAAGTAAACACTTGCACCCAACGCAAATAAGAGGGTTGTCAATCCTCTTAGCGGTTATTTGCAAGGATTAAATCTTATCAAGGTAAATAGATAAACTAAACTACTAATTAAAATAAAAGTAAATAAATTGCAGCAAGGTATTTTTAGGTTTTTTATATAATAAAGATAGACCCGGGGACCATAGTTTTCACTAGAGGCTTGTCTCTTGAGCACATAAACATACGGTGGGTAAACAAATTACTGTTGGGCAATTGATAGAAAAGCAAATAATTATGACGGATTCATGGCAATGATCATGTATATAGGCATCACGTCCGATACAAGTAAACCGACTCCTGCCTGCATCTACTACTATTACTCCACCCATCGACCGCTATCCAGCATGCATCTAGGGTATTAAGTATGAAACAGAGTAACGCCTTAAGCAAGATGACATGATGTAGAGAAGCAAATTCAAGCAATATGAATAAACCCCATCTTTTTATCCTTAATGGCAACAATACAAATACGTGTCATGTCCCTTTCTGTCACTGGGATTGAGGACCGCAAGATTGAACCCATCACAAAGCACCTCTCCCATTGCAAGATAAATCAATCTAGTAGGCCAAACTAAACCGATAGATCGGAGAGAAATACAAAGCTATAACAATCATGCATAAAAGAGTTCAGAGAAGAATCAAATATTTCTCATGAATACTCTGATCATAAACTCACAATTCATCGGATCCCAACAAACACACCGCAAAAGAAGATTACATCGGATAGAACTCCAAGAACATCGAGGAGAACATTGTATTGAAGATCAAAGAGAGAGAAGAAGCCATCTAGCTACTAGCTATGGACCCGTAGGTCTGTGGTAAACTACTCACACATCATCGGAAGGGCAGCAAGGTTGTTGTAGAAGCCCTCCGTGATCGATTCCCCCTCCCGCAGAGTACCGTAAAAGGCCTCCCGATGGGATCGTGGAAGAACAGAGGCTTGCGGCGGCGGAAAGGTTTTCTCTTCTGGCTCTCTGGGGGTTTCCCAATATTTGTGAATTTATAGAAGTGGAATTAGGTCAAACGGAGTCACGTGGGCCCCATATGATACTTCGGCGCCCCCCTGGGGCGTGCCCTAGTGTCTTGTGAAGCCTCTGTGAGGCTTCTGGCCTCCTCCCGAAGCTTCCCAGGTTTCTTTTGTCTAGAAAAAAAATCTCCAAAAAGTTTCGTGGCATTTGGACTTCATTTGGTACTGTTTCTTTGAAAAGGCAAAAACAAGCAGAAAACAGGAACTGGCACTAGGTACTGGGTTAATAGGTTAGTCCCAAAAAATGATATATAATTGCATACAATTGCATATAAAAACATCCAAGATTGATACTATAATAGCATGGAACAATCAAAAATTATAGATACGTTGGAGACGTATCAAGCATCCCCAAGCTTAATTCCTGCTCATCCTCGAGTAGGTAAATGATAATAACAGAATTTTTGATGTGGAATGCTACCTATCATGTTGCATCATGTAATCTCTCTCTTACGGTATGAATAATAAGATCCAAATGATTCAAATCAATAGTCTATAATTTGATATAAAGACATCAATACTCAGGCATACTAGCAAACAATCATGTCTTTCAAAATAAAATGCTAAAGAACGTTATCCCTACAAAATCATATAATCTTGTCATGCTCCATCTTCTTCACACAAATTATTTATCATGAACAACCTTGGTTTTAGCCAAGCAATTGGTTCATAGTTTTTAACGCGCTTCAGCTTTTTCAACTCCCACTCAATACATGAGCGCAAGCCATGGATATAGCACTATGGGTGGAATAGAGTATGGTGATAGAGATAAATAGGAGAAGTCAAAAATGGAGAAAGTCTCACATCAACGAGGCTAATCAACGGGCTATGGAGATGCCCATCAATTGATGTTAATGCGAGGAGTACGGATTGCCATGCAACGGATGCACTAAGAGCTATAAGTGTATGAAAGCTCAACATGAAAACTAAGTGGGTGTGCATCCAACTTGCTTGCTCATGAAGACCACGGGCATTTGAGGAAGCCCGTCATCGGAATATACAAGCCAAGTGCTATAATGAAAAATACTCACTAGTATATGAAAGTGACAAAATAGGAGACTCTCTATATGAAAAACATGGTGCTACTCTGAAGCACAAGTGTGGAAAAAGATAGTAACATTGCCCCTTCTCTCTTTTTCTCTCATTTATTTTTTTCTTTTTCTTCCCATTTTTTCTCCCTTTTTTTCTTTTTTTTCCTTTTTTTTCTTTTTTTTCTTTCTCTTTTTTTCCTTTTTTTTCATGGCTCTTTTTCGCCTCTTTTTTTCTATATATTTTTTATTATTATTTTCGTCAGGAGTCTCATCCTGACTTGTGGGGGAATCATAGCCACCATCATCCTTTCCTCACAGGGACAATGCTCTAATAATGATGATCATCACACCTCTATTTACTTACAACTCAAAATTACAACTCGATACTAGAACAAAAATATGACTCTATATGAATGCCTCTAGCAGTGTACCAGGATGTGCAATGATGCTAGCGTAACATGTATAAAAATGATGAACGGTGGCTGAGCCACAAATACTATGTCAGCTATATGATCATGCAAAGCAATATGACAATGATGATGTATGTCATAAAAACGGAATGGTGGAAGTTGCATGGCAATATATCTCGGAATGGCTATGGAAATGCCATGATAGGTAGGTATGGTGGCTGTTTTGAGGAAGATATAAAGAGGCTTATGTGTGATAGAGCGTATCATATCACGGGGTTTGGATGCACCGGCGAAGTTTGCACCGACTCTCGATTTGAGAAAGGGCAATGCACGGTACCGAAGAGGCTAGCAAATTGCGGAAAGATGACAGTGCGTATAATCCATGGACTCACATTAGTCATAAAGAATTCACATACTTATTGCGAAAGTTTATTAGCCCTCGAAGCAAAGTAGTACTACGCATGCCCCTAGGGGGGAGGTTGGTAGGAGTTAACCATCGCGCACCCCCAACCGCCACACAAAGGAAGTCAATCAATTATAATTCATGCTCCAACTTCTTAGCATAACGACAGACCATACGTGCATGCTTCGGGAATCACAAACCTTAACACAATTATTCTTACTAAACCACAATTATCTACTAATACCTACCACATATTACCATCTTAATATCGCAAAACTATTGCAAGGACTCAAATTTATCATATTCAGTGATCTACATGAAAGTTTTTATTATATCCCTCTTGAATACCTATCATATCAGGACCAAATTCATAACCCGTGCATATTACCATTGCTATCATGAGACTCTCAAAAAGATATAAATGAAGCATGAGAGTGCAACTATTTCTTTAAAATATCATCACTGCCATGCTCTAAAAGATATAAGTAAAGCACTAGAGCAACTACCTAGCTCAAAAGATATAAGTAAAGCACATAGAGTATTCTAACAAATCACGAATAATGTGTGTCCCTCTCAAAAAGGTGTGTTCAGCAAAGATGATTGTGAAAAACTAAAAAGCAAACAAAATCAAACAAACTATATCACAAGACGCTCCAAGTAAAACACATATGATGTGATGAATAAAAATATAGCTCCAAGTGAGTTACCGATAGATTGTAGACGAAAGAGGGGATGCCTTCCGGGGCATCCCCAAGCTTAGATGCTTGAGTCTTCCTTGAATATTACCTTGGGGTGCCTTGAGCATCCCCAAGCTTAGGCTCTTGCCACTCCTTATTCCTTTGTCCATCGTAGTCTCACCCAAAACTTGAAAACTTCAGCACACAAAACTCAACAGAAACCTCGTGAGATCCATTAGTATAACAAGCAAATCTTAAACCTTAGGTACTGTTGTAAATTGATTCATATTTAATATTGGCATAATGCTACTCTACTCCAACTTCTCCATGACTCATACCCCCCGATACGATCCATAGATTCATCAAAATAAGCAAACTATGCAACAAAAACAGAATCTGTCTAAAACAGAACAGTCTGTAAAGATCTATTTAAAAGTCATACTTCTGTAACTCCAAAAATTCTGAAAACTTAGTACAACGTGGGCAATTCATATACCAATACTGTGTAAAAATTTCAGATTTTTCTGACGCTCCAGTACAGAATAAAAATTCCAGCACTGGACGTAAAACTTTCTGTTTTCCAAACAGCATCAATTATACTATCTTCCAAATCATCCCAAAGGCATTACTTGGCAGAAACACTAATTAAAACATAAAAAATCAATAATAACAGAAGCTATAATCATGCAAACACTCAAGAACTTATTTTATCCATTGGGTTGTCTCCCAACAAGCTCTTTCTTTATAGCCATTAAGATAGGCTTGAGATTTCAATGATGCTCTCATGAAAGATAATAATAGAAACACAAAGAGAGCATCATGAAGCATGTGAAAAACACATTTAAGTCTAACATACTTCTTATGCATAGGCATTTTATAAGCAAACAAATTATCAAGACAAGCAATATCTAGCATATGCAAGGAAGAAGAACGAAGCATTAAAAATTTGAACATCAAGAGAGGTAATTGAGTAACATAAAAATTTCTACAACCATATTTTCCTCTCTCATAATAATTACATGTAGGATCATAGTCAAATTCAACAATATAGCTATCATATAAAATATTCTCTTCATGATCCTAATGCATAAGAGTTTTATAATCTTCCAAGATAGTGGGATTATTATTACCTAAAGTTGACGCTTCCAAACCCACTTTTAATAGTATTGCAAACATTATTATCAGTAACATATTCATCATGAGGCTTAAATAAATTTTCAAGATCGTAAGAAACATTATCACCCCAATCATGATCATTGCAATAAGTAGTGGACATAACAAAATTATCATCCCCAAGCTTGTAGTTTTGCATATTATTGGCACAATTCACATTAATAGAATTTATAGTAACATCATTGCAATCATTCTTTTCAATCAAGGAGCTATCATGAATCACTTTATAAATTTCTTCTTCTAACACTTCATCACAATTTTCGGATTCATGATGTTCAAGCAAAACTTCATAGAGAAAATCAAGAGCACTCAAATCACTAGCAATTGGTTCATTATAATTGGATCTTTTGAAAAGATTAGCAAGTGGATGAGGATCCATAGTGATCTTAAATTTTTGTTTTACTTACTGTTCTTGAGTGTTGTCATGCCAATAAAAGCATGCAAGCAAATAAAATATTTTTGGGTTTTTGTAAAAAAAAATAGAAGTGGGGGAGATGAAAACGAGAGGCAAATGCAAATAAAATGTAAATAAAGTAAATGCAAGTGAATGATAATTTGTGCGAAGGTACTTGGTGATTTTGATGATGTCTCCCTGGCAACGGCGCCAGAAATTCTTCCTGCTACTTGTAGTCTGCGTTGGTATTTCCCCGAAGAGGAGAGGATGATGCAGTACAGTAGAGATAAGTATTTCCCTCAGTTAAGAACCAAGGTTATCAATCCAGTAGGAGAACCAAGCAAAATTCCGTTAAGCGCACCTGCACACACAAAAGCAAACACTTGCACCCAACGCAAATAAGAGGGTTGTCAATCCTCTTAGCGGTTATTTGCAAGGATTAAATCTTATCGAGGTAAATAGATAAACTAAACTACTAATTAAAATAAAAGTAAATAAATTGCAGCAAGGTATTTTTACGTTTTTTATATAATAAAGATAGACCCGGGGACCATAGTTTTCACTAGAGGCTTCTCTCTTGAGCACATAAACATACTGTGGGTAAACAAATTACTGTTGGGCAATTGATAGAAAAGCAAATAATTATGATGGATTCATGGCAATGATCATGTATATAGGCATCACGTCTGAGACAAGTAGACCGACTCCTGCCTGCATCTACTACTATTACTCCACCCATCGACCGCTATCCAGCATGCATCTAGGGTATTAAGTATGAAACAGAGTAACGCCTTAAGCAAGATGACATGATGTAGAGAAGCAAATTCAAGCAATATGAATAAACCCCATCTTTTTATCCTTAATGGCAACAATACAAATCTGTGTCATGTCCCTTTCTATCACTGGGATTGACCACCACAAGATTCAACCCATCACAAAGCACCTCTCCCATTGCAAGATAAATCAATCTAGTAGGCCAAACTAAACCGATAGATCAGAGAGAAATACAAAGCTATAACAATCATGCATAAAAGAGTTCAGAGAAGACTCAAATATTTCTCATGAATAATCTGATCATAAACTCACAATTCATCGGATCCCAACAAACACACCGCAAAAGAAGATTACATCGGATAGAGCTCCAAGAACATTGAGGAGAACATTGTATTGAAGATCAAAGAGAGAGAAGAAGCCATCAAGCTACTAGGTATGGACCCGTAGGTCTATGGTAAACTACTCACACATCATCGGAAGGGCAGCAAGGTTGATGTAGAAGCCATCCGATATCGATTCCCCCTTCGGCAAAGTACCGTAAAAGGCCTCCCGATGGGATCGTGGAAGAACAGAGGCTTGCGGCAGCGGAAAGGTTTTCTCTTCTGGCTCTCTGGGGGTTTCCCAATATCTGTGAATTTATAGAAGTGAAATTAGGTCAAACGGAGTCACGTGGGCCCCACAAGGTACTACTGCGCGCCCGCCCCTGGGGCACGCCCTAGTGCCTTGTGAAGCCTCCGTGAGGCTTCTGGCCTCCTCCTGAAGCTTCCCAGGATTCTTTTGTGCAGAAAAAAAATCTCCAAAAAGTTTCGTGGCATTTGGACTTCATTTGGTATTGTTTCTCTGAAAAACCAAAAACAAGCAGAAAACAGCAACTGGCACTAGGCACTGGGTTAATAGGTTAGTCCCAAAAAATGATATATAATTGCATACAATTGCATATAAAAACATTCAAGATTGATACTATAATAGCATGGAACAATCAAAAAATATAGATACGTTGGAGACGTATCAGTGGATCGTGGGGCCCACGTGGCTCCGTTTCACCTAACTCCGCCTCTATAAATTCTCTAAAATCGGGAAACCAATAGAGGAGTCCACGAAATACTTTTTCCGCCGCCGCAAGTTCCTGTTCTTGAGAGATCCCATCTGGAGGCCTTTTCCGGCACTCTGCCGGAGGGGGATTTGATCACGGAGGGGATCTACATCAACCTTACTGCCCTTCCGATGATGCGTGAGTAGTTTACCACAGACCTACGGGTCCATAGTTAGTAGCTAGATGGCTTCTTCTCTCTCCTCGATGTTCTTGGAGTTCTATCCGATGTAATCACTTTTTGCGGTGTGTTTATTGGGATCTGATGAATTGTGAGTTATCCATGAATATTATTTGAGTTTTCTCTAAACTCTTTTATGCATGATTGATATAGCTTCGTATTTCTCTCCGATCTATTGATTTGGTTTGGCCAACTAGATTGATTTATCTTGTAATGGGAGAGTTGCTTTGTAATGGGTTCGATCTTGCGATGCTCAATCCCAGTGACAGTAGGGGACATGACTCGTATTGTATCATTGCTATTAAGGATAAAAATATGGGGTTTATTCATGCGTGAGTTTACTTTGTCTACATCATGTCATCTTGCTTAAGGCGTTACTCCGTTCTTCATGAACTTAATACTCTAGATGCATGTTGGATAGCGGTCGATGTGTAGAGTAATAGTAGTAGATGCAGAATTGTTTCGGTCTACTTGTCTCGGACGTGATGCCTATATACATGATCATTGCCTTGGGTATCGTCATGAATATTTGCTTTTCTATCAATAGCCCAACAGTAATTTGTTTACCCACCGTATGCTATTTCCAAGAGAGAAGCCTCTAGTGAAAACTATGGCCCCCGGGTCTACCTTTATCATATATTAAAAATCCTAAAAATACCTTGCTGCAATTTTACTTTATTTATTTTATTTTTTATTTTTGTTCGATCTATCTATCTATCACCATACAATTTAATCTTGCAAATAACCGCCAAGGGATTGACAACCCCTTGTTCGCGTTGGGTGCGAGGATTTGTTATTTTGTATGCAGGTGCTACTAACGAGTTGTTGCGTGATTCTCCTACTGGATTGATAACCTTGGTTTCATAACTGAGGGAAATACTTATCTCTACTGTACTGCATCATCCCCTCCTCTTCGGGGAAATCCCAACGCAGCTCACAAGTAGCACATAGTATTTGTGGCTCAGCCACCGTTCATCATTTTTATACATGTTACGCTAGCATCATTGCACATCCTGGTACACTGACAGAGGCATTCATATAGAGTCATATTTTTATTCTAGTATCGAGTTATAAGTAAATAAAAGTGTGATGATCATCATTATTAGAACATTGTCCCAGTGAGGAAAAAATGATGGAGACCATGATTCCCCCACAAGTCGGGATGAGACACCGGACGAAAATAAAAAAAAAGAAAAAAAAAGAGGCCAAAAAGAGCCAAAAAATGAGAGAAAAAGAGAGAAGGGGCAATGTTACTATCCTTTTCCACACTTGTGCTTCAGAGTAGCACCATGTTTTTCATATAGAGAGTCTCCTATTTTGTTACTTTTATATACTAGTGGGAATTTTTCATTATAGAACTTGGCTTGTATATTCTGATGACGGGCTTCCTCAAATGCCCGTGGTCTTCATGAGCAAGCAAGTTGGATGCACACCCACTTAGTTTTCATGTTGAGCTTTCATACACTTATAGCTCTTAGTGCATCCGTTGCATGGCAATCCCTACTCCTCGCATTGACATCAATTGATGGGCATCTCCATATCCCGTTGATTAGCCTCGTTGATGTGAGACTATCTTCTTATTTTTGACTCCCCCTTATTGATCTCTACCACCACTCTATTCCACTCATAGTGCTATATACATGGCTTGCGCTCATGTATTGTGTGGGAGTTGAAAAAGTTGAAGCGCGTTAAAAAGTATGAACCAATTGCTTGGCTAAAACCGGGGTAGTTCATGATAAATATTTTGTGTTAAGAAGATGGAGCATGACAAGATTATATGATTTTGTAGGGATAATGTTCTTTAGCATTTTTATTTTGAAAGACATGATTGTTTATTAGTATGCCTGAGTATTGATGTCTTTATATCAACTTATAGACTATTGCTTTGAATCATTCGGATCTTATCATTCATACCGTAAGAGAGAGATTACATGATGAAACATGATAGGTAGCATTCCACATCAAAAATTCTGTTTTTATCATTTACCTACTCGAGGACGAGCAGGAATTAAGCTTGGGGATGCTTGATACGTCTCCAACGTATCTATAATTTTTGATTGTTCCATGCTATTATAGTATCAGTCTTGGATGTTTTATATGCAATTATATGCCATTATATATCATTTTTTGGGACTAACCTATTAACCCAGTGCCCACTGCCAGTTGCTATTTTCTGCTTGTTTTTGCCTTTTCAGAAAATCATTATCAAAAAGTGTCCAAACGAGAAAAAAAACTTTGGATTAATTTTTTCTGTACCTGAAGAGACCCACGAAGCTTCGGGAGAAGACCAGAAGAGCCACGAGGAGGCGGCAAGCCTGGAGGGCACGGCCCCCAGGCTTGTGGGCCCCTCGTGGCACCTCTTGACCTAATTCCAGCACTATAAATTCTAAAATATTCCCAATATACCAGAGAGACAGAAGAGAAAACCTTTCTGCCGCCGCAAGCCTCTGTTCTTCCGCAATCCCATCTGGAGGCCTTTTCCGGTACTCTACCGGAGGGGGAATCGATCATGGAGGGCTTCTTCATCAATCTTGCTGCCCTTCCGATGATGTGTGAGTAGTTTACCACAGACCTACGGGTCCATAGCTAGTAGCTAGATGGCTTCTTCTCTCTCTTTGATCTTTAATACCATGTTCTCCTCGATGTTCTTGGAGTTCTATCCGATGTAATCTTCTTTTGCGGTGTGTTTGTTGTGATCTGATGAATTGTGAGTTTATAATCAGATTATTCATTAGAAATATTTGAGTCTTCTCTGAACTCTTTTATGCATCATTATTATAGCTTTGTATTTCTGTCCGATCTATCGATTTAGTTTGGCCTACTAGATTGATTTGTCTTGCAATGCGAGAGGTGCTTTATGATGGGTTCAATCTTGCGGTGCTCAATCCCAGTGACAGAAAGGGGCATGACACGTATTTGTATTGTTGACATTAAGGATAAAAAGATGAGGTTTAATCATATTGTTTGAGTTTACTTTTTCTACATCATGTCATCTTGCTTAAGGCGTTACTCGGTTTCATACTTAATACCCTAGATGCATGCTGAATAGCGGTCGATGGGTGGAGTAATAGTAGGAGATGCAGGCAGAAGTCGGTCAACTTGTCTCGGACGTGATACCTATATACATCATCATTGTCATGAATCCGTCATAATTATTTGCTTTTTTATCAATTGCCCAACAGTAATTTGTTTACCCACCGTATGCTACGTGTTCGAGAGAGAAGCCTCTAGTGAAAACTATGACCCCAGGTCTACTTTATCATAAATAAAAAACCTAAAAATATCTTGCTGTAATTTATTTACTTTTATTTTAATTAGTATTTTAGTTTATCTATTTATCTCTATAAGATTTAATCCTTGCAAATAACCGCTAAGAGGATTGACAACCCTCTTATTTGCGTTGTGTGCAAGTGTTTGTTTTTGTGTGTGCATGTGCGCTTAACGGAATTTTGATTGGTTCTCCTACTGGATTGATAAGCTTGGTTATTAACTGAGGGAAATACTTATCTCTACTGTACTATATCATCCTCTTCTCTTCGAAGAAATATCAACGCAGACTACAAGTAGCACCGGTCGAAGGTTCCGTTGTCTCAATCATGTGCTCAAGCAGATCATGATCTACCAGCACCCAAACGTAGCGCGCCATCGTACATTCAACGAGGCTGTGCCTCCACGAATTCGGGGCTCCACACACAAAGCAGTTATCATGGTGCGACATATTTCTATCATTTCGGACATCCTCTATGGACAGTGAGTTCTTTGCTAATCGCCAAAGAAAACTCTGATCTTCGCCGGTACCATTAGATTCCAGAGGGAAGCCCAAGACTTCTCAATGTCATTGTTATTTGATGACCCAGCTGGTTCTTCCAACCAATCCTCTCACCGCTACTTGGTTGCAACGATCATCCTATATGCCGAGCGTACAGAGAAGATCCCATTATTCTCAAACTAATAACTAGTGCATAATATACTGACTAGGTACATAGTATCTTTTATCAGGCCACACTAACTTTTTTTTTAATGGAGAATATATTAATATCGCGAAGATACCAATTACACCCAGCCTCTGCACCTACAAGGTGTCGCAAAGACATCCAGGATGCACACAGCCAAAGAAAAAAATTAAAAAGAAACGAAAAAATAAAGGTCCTGCTACAGTGATCGACTCCTCTCAGCAGCCGCACACAAACCACCACCAAATACAACACCCGGAAAACATCAAAGGTCTCCAAAAGCAACGCCTCCAAGAAGGAAACGGTGCACAAGCGTCGTCGTTGCCCGATCCAAGATCTTAGGTTTTCACCCTGGAGAAGTCCGAACTCTCAAAACAATTCCTTCAGCAAGGCAATTGCAAGGCACAACTAATGAAGGCCAGACCTTAGGTTTTCACCCTGAAAGTCCCGGCTCGGTACCCGAGGAGCACCACCAAAAATGAATTCCTCCAGTGCTGCCGCCCTCACTTGACACTGCTGCTCCTGAGAGTTATCAAACACCTAGCTGACTCCATCGCTTCGAAGGCCCCGTCCGTCTAACTGATCCTCCGATCTCAGCCACCATGACCTTCTTCACAGTTGTCTACACCATAGAAATCGAGAAACCGACATATCCCATGGTGTCAACAAACAACAGAGCTTCGCGTCACGCCCACATGAAACCTCGTAGGCCACACTAACTAGCGTGTTTCTATGTTTTTTTTGTGAGTATAAAAACGCTAGAGTAGGTTCAGATCCCAACAAAATTAAAAAGCCAAGATACAAGTGCGACCAATTTCATGACGCACAAACATGCAAGTGCACAAGCATGGCAATTATATCACACATCTTTGTAGCGTCTCAGGTGTTCCTCGAGCTCATGGATGTACTGCTCCTGGCGCCCCTCGTCCACGACAAGCTCCCTCAGATTCTTGGCATTGGTCGCGAACACCTTCCTCTCATCCTCCACCATGACGCGCCTAATCGCCGCCGCGACGCCGTCCCTGTCAAACGAGCCGTCGCTCTCGTCCCTCGCCACCTGCACGCCGATCCCTCTCTCCGCCATCGCCCGTGCGATGATAGGCGTGTCGATGATGAACGGGAGCATGACCAGCGGGAGCCCAAAGGCGAAGCTCTCGATGGTGGAGCCCGACCCGCAGTGCGTCAGGAACGCGCCCATGGCGTCGTGCGCGAGCACCTTCATCTGTGGCACCCACCCTGTGTAGACGACACCGCGCGCCCGCGTCCGCTCCTCGAACCCGGCCGGCAATGGCCCGGCGACTTTGTTGCTGCCGGCAGGCTTGCCTAGCACCCAAAGGAAGCGGACACCTGCGAGCCTCCAGCCCGAGCGTGAGTTCATGGATGTTCTCTAGAGTCAGTGGCGCCTCGGTCCCCAGCGCGACGTAGATGACAGACTTGGGAGTTGGGAGGCTGGTCGTCGAGCCATCGCAGGACCTGGTGACGGGTGACGCTGCCTGAGCTGCTCTGCCGGTGGTCATCGTCACGGTCGTCGGGTGCCCCCGGTAGCAGGATCCCGGAGGGGACGGCGGGCTTCCGCAAGAGATCGGAGAGGAGGGCGAACATCCGGGGCTCCAGCTCATGGCAACTACGGCAGATGATGATGCGGCAACGCTCAAAGACCAGCCACGTACGTTCCGCGTCCGACATGTCTGACGCGTTGGCGTGGAAGGTGCCGGCGATCCACTCGGCCTCGTGGCGGAGGAAGAAGGTGGTGGACGGCAAGGGAATCCACTTGGGCGGCACGGTGAAGTGCTCCGGCTCCGTGCGCGGGTGCGCGGCGTTCGCCCACCGCGGCCCCAGAAAGGCCACAAAGGCGGCATGGAGGATTTGCAATAGGGCGCATGCTACCTTGTGCCTGTCGGCGATGGGCGGCACCCAGTGGTGGCAGAAGTCGAGGACGATCCAGTCCGGCCTCCTCCCGGCGGCGACGGCGTCCGCGAGGAAAGCCGTGAGCGGGTCCGCGAGGCCGTCCATGGCCTTCTTGAGGAAGTCGATCTTGGCGGGCGGCACGTCGGCCGTTGACTCGGCGCTCTCCGGTAGGCCCTCCACGGCAGGTAGCAGCAGCGGCACGAAGCGGAGGCGGGCTGACAGGTGCGCCGGCACGGGCGGGAGCCTGGCGAGGTTCCGTGGCGTGGACACGAAGGTCACGGCGTTGCCCCTCTCCGCCAGGCGCTTGGAGAGCTCGAGAAAAGGGATCATGTGCCCGAACGCCAGCCACGGGAACACCACCACCTCCAGCCCGCCGCCGCACCACCGGCGGCAGCAGCTGCCGCTGCTTCCATCGTCGCTGTGACTGGACGTGGTCGATCCGAGCGCAACGACACGGCGCAGCAGATCGAGTTAGAGTGAAATAAAATAAAGCCGTCGTGCCATGGCAGTGAGAGCAGACCACTAACTCGTCAATTAACTAAGGGAGGATAAGAGCTGGCCACTGGCCTCCATGGTTCCATCCAAACTAACTAATTGAGGGAGTGAGAGCTTTTACTTTTTTTGGAAGATGGAGGGTGAGATCTGATGAGAAAAGAGATTTTACCATGCACGGGAGATCCCGTGCATTCTCTTGGAGATTACTCCCTCCGTTCCATAACGTAGTGCATGCATGTTGGTCCCCACTGAAGTCACACCAATCAGTCACATATGATGCCATACGATGACCACTAGCAGCCTCTCTTCTAGCTAATTTTTTTAAAATAATACACTTTTTTTAATTAATTTTCACAAATATTACGTCGTTTTATTTTTTAAAAAAAAATAATACAGCGTCGGCTTACTGCAGGCCGACAGGAGCCTATCGTCCTACCGGTGGCCAACTGGGGCACGTCGGCCTATCGATGGCCGACAAGTGGCCTTTCGGCTACGTGTAAGCCGATTAGTGGCAAGGCCATGTCGCGCCCCTCCCAGTCGGCCCGTGAGGTGCTGTCGGTGGCTAGGGCCCAGCCGACAAGCCCTATCGGCCACCCGCAGGCCGATCGGCTTGCCGCAAGCCGACAGGGTGCCACCCCCGCAGCAACCCCATTTTCTTCCTCCTCTTCCCTTCTCTTCCTTCTTTCTTCTCTGTTCTTCGTTTCTTCTCTCTGTCACTCGAAAACTCTCTCATTTTGACACCAAAATCAGCCATTTTTTTGCCGATTTGCCACCGTGGATGCGTTGTAGATAGTTGGGGGAGGCAAGGGAAACCTCGATCTACTGATGGGGTAGCTCGTGGTGGTCGTGGTGAGCATTTTTTTTGGAGCTTTTTTTTAGCACATTGGGGGAGGTTGTGGCGGCGGTGAAGGTGGAGGTGGCGGTGGTGAAGCTCGGGCAGTGTGGTGGAGGTGGTGGAGGTGAAGCTCCGGCGGTGTGGTGGAGTCTCCGGCTCCGGTTCCGGTGATTGAACTCCGCCGTTCGTCGTTGCTTCGCATGCTTCAAGGGTATAATTCAACATACATTTTACCTGTTGTCGTTGCTCCGGTGGTAGTATTCGGTAGTCTGTTTGGATGTGAAATATATTAGGTGTGCGGATATTGTTATTTGTTCCGGTAGTATCCGTAATATATTTAGTTGTCAAATATTTAGTTGTGTGAATATTTTTAGTTGCTCCGGTAATATTTAGAAGTCAGTATTTGTAGTTGCTCCGGTAATATCCGTAATATATTTAGATGTCAAATATTTAGTTCTGTCAATATTTTTAGTTGCTCCGGTAATATCCGTAATACATTTAGATGTCAAATTTTTAGGTGTGTGAATATTTGTAGTTGGTTCGGTAATATTCGGTAATATATGTACATGTCAATTATTTAGGAGTGCTAATATATTTAGTTTGTCATGCTGCTTAATAGTTGTCTTTCATTGTTGAATTTTTTTTTTAGGTGAGCCGAGATGTCTGATGTAGTGAAGTTCGTATTTTACTACGGTTCTGGTACTGTCCAAACAACTGAGACGGGAGCTGATCTGAGTGAATTTGACTACATAGAGGTGCCACTGACCAACCATCAAACATGGTCAGTCAGTCAGTTGAAAGAATGGGTGACAGCAAGTTTAGGGCTTAATACTGAAACACACACCGTCGGTGTTCATGCATTGTGGACACAGTCAAGTTCAATCATTTACTTTTATTTGAGGCCAATAGAGCGAGACTCCCAGTGGGTGCGCTGGTTACAAGGTTGTGAACGCAGGGGATGCAATCCTGTTGCCTTAGTGCTTCCCGTCGTGAAGGAGGTCACTGCACATGAAGGCGAGGGTGGCTATGATCTTGGCCAGAGCAGTGAAGGGATGCAGACAAATGCTGGAGATGATGGTTATGAACCAGGGCAGAGTAGTCAGGTAGAAGGAGGAAATGCCGATGGTTATTATAGTGGCGAGGCAGACGCTGACGAGGTAGATGGGCACATGCAGAACCTGATGGAAGAAGAAGACACCGATATTGATAGTGGTCATGCCGATGATTCTGACGAGTCGGATGAAGAAGAAAATGCAGAGGAGGTCCCGAATCCTGCATCATGGAATCATGACTTCTCATCTGCAATGACCGTGAACGATGGGCATGACTCTGCCTGGCAATATCACCAGAACAACATTGCGACGGGTGCTCTGTATCCCAACAAAGAAGCTCTGAAGGACGCAATAATAAATTGGGCAATGTCCACGCAAAGGGTTTTCATAGCTGAGGTGTCCAGTCAGAAATACTTGACAATGGTATGCAAGAATGCAAGTTGTCCTGCCAGGGTGCACGGCTATCTCCCTAAGTATGGGACAAGTTGGGTGATCAGTGACTTAGTTCATCACACTTGTCTTATTCCCTGCATCCCTCAAGATCATCCCAACCTTTCATCCACGCTTATTGCGAGGTTGTTTTACAGCGAGATAGTGGAGAGCAAAGCGATGGAAGTGAAGGCAATCCAGACAAAAGTCTTCGTCAGGTTCAAGTACAGAATTTCTTATGGCAAGGCTTGGAGGGCTAAGCATACGGCCCTTCAGAGAAGATTTGGTTCTTATTTCGATGCATATGACTCTGTTGTCCGGCTCCTCCACACACTGCAACAGCGGAATCCTGGCACCTATGTCGAGTTCCCAACTGTGAGGGTGCTGCATCGACTGTTCTTCTCTTTCGGTGTATGCATCGAAGCTTTCAGGCATTGCCGACCGGTGATATGTGTAGATGGCACTTTTCTCACTGGCAAGTACAAGGGTCAGATCCTGATAGCCATTGGTCAAGACGGCCAAAATCAAGTAGTCACACTCGCATTTGCTTTTGTTGAGAGTGAGAACATTGAAAGTTGGACATGGTTCTTCAGGCAACTGGAAATATCAGTTGTGAAGGATAAGCCCAATGTGTGCATCCTTCATGACAGGCATGCAGGTATACTCAGTGCGATAAAGACACTGACAAACCCTGGCCCTGAGGAACAAACTCCATGGCAGGACTTGCAGAGCCGTTGGTGCATGCGCCATCTGGTGGCTAATTTCTTCTCGCAGTTCAGAAATAAGAGCCTGATGAATCTATTCAAAAAACTCTGCAAGCAGAACCAGCTATGGAAGTACAATTTAATACGTGGCAGACTTAATGTGTGCACGCAGAGACATGTTAGGGACAGGAAAGCTGCAAGAGATGCAGCGGTGAGGGCACATGTTGAAGCAGTAGCTGCACAGTTAGCAACAGGAACAACGGTCGTGGAGGAGGAGCCAGTTGGGCTATGTGACTTGCCAGGATTTGACCCACCTGGTACTAGGAGAAGGCTCGGGAGGTCGATTAAAACCTTCGAGCAGTGGATAGAGCATGAGCCTCTGGAGAGGTGGTCTTTGCTGCATGACACACATGGAGCAAGGTACGGTGTCATGACTACCAACCTCGCAGAAACATACAACTTTGTCCTCAGAGGAAACCGGGCATTACCACTTACAGCCATCGTTGAGGGTATTTTCTATGGCACCGTGAATTATTTCAGAGACAGACGTCAAAAAGCAGAGCAGCATATCTTGAACAACCCGAACACACGTTACTGTGAAAGAGTCATGAAGTACATGAACCAAAAGATGGAAAAAGCTAGGTCACACACTGTAGTCGCCATCGGTAATCAAGAAAGAAGGTTTGAGGTTCGCTTAGCTAACAACAAATTCGGATGTGCAAATGAGTTGAGGACGCATGAGGTGAAAATTGGAAATGAAGCCTGGCCAACGTGTGAGTGCACGTGCACCAAACCGAAGTTGCTTCACCTACCTTGCTCACATGTACTTGCTACTTGCGGGTAGCTAGGAATGGACGCAATATCGTTCGTGTCTCCATTTTATCTGAAAGAGTCTGTCCTCAACACCTGGACAGGTGAGTTGCTGGGATTTCGATCAATGGGTAATTTCAACACCGTCAACCCTGCTGAAAGGCGTTACATTCCAGACCCAGAGAATATGCGTACAAGTAGAGGTAGACGACAGTGTCGGCGCATCCGGAATGATATGGATGAATCTGAAGCGGGAGGCCCCACTATGCAATGCATTTTATGCAATGAATTTGGCCATAGGGACACTAATTGTCCCACTTTCGTCACTGGGCGTGGACGAGGCAACCAGGGACGAAGAGGAGGGAGAGGAGGAAGAGGAGTAAGAGGGAGAGGAAGAAGCTAGGCTACGTTGAAATTTGTATTAAGTGTGGCACTATGTTCTAAATTTGTATTAAGTGTGGCACTATGTTCTAAATTTGTATTAAGTGTGGCACTATGTTCTAAATTTGTATTAAGTGTGGCACTATGTTCTAAATTTGTATTTAGTGTCCAACTATGTTTGAAATTTGTATTTAGTGTGCAACTATGTTGTAAATTTGTATGTGCAGGAATGGCGGGAATGTGGTTGCTTAAGCGGGACATTGATAGTAAGCATCGTTCTGCGATATGTTGTACGAAGAAGCTCGAGCCCCTGGTCACTCGCACTTCTAAGGAATATTGGAAGATACACCCGCAATGGGTTGACCGGTATGTGCTTTATTTATTTCCTTCAAGCATGTATATTAATGGGATACACTAACTGAATTGTTCTGACATGCAGACTTAAATGGGCCGGCCTTTTACCTTTCGCGCGTCTGGTTGAGAAGACGGAAGGATGCAAACGCCTCGCCATCGACTCCTCTTTGCTCACCTGCTTAGTGGACCGTTGGAGGCCTGAGACCCACACGTTTCACTTCCGCTGGGGAGAGATGGCTCCTACTCTGGAGGACGTGTCACTATTGCTGGGACTACCGTTGGCAGGTCATGCCATAGGACCGTTGGAGGCACCGGCTGGTTGGGAGCTAGATATGGCACAACGTTTCGGTGTTGTTTTTGCCGGTGCTCCAGCTCTGGCATCGGAGCGTCACGGACCTAAGTAAGATTGGTTGCTCCGTTTCCAGGTTAGTTCCCCTACCTCATATCTTTCAGTTGTCGTGCATATGGTTTTACAGAAGATACCTTCACTGTTTACTAATACTTACTTTCTCTTTGCTCAATACAGATACAGAAGTTCCCGGAGCCGTTGAATGCGGCACAGATCACTCGCAGCCTAGAGGCATACCTACCGTGGCTTCTCGGCAAGGTGATGTTCACAGAGAACCATGTCACCACTATTAGCGCGTGCTACATCCCTATTGCACTGGAGATCGCGAACGCTGAGATTCCGGATCATATCACACAAAGGAGTTAGGGTTCGGCGGTCTTAGCGGCTACATACCGAGGTATGTGCAACGCTTGCCAGCTTACATCCGACACGGCAGCCCTTCTTGGATGCCCTCTATTTCTACAGCTGTGGTCGTGGGAGAGGTTCTCTATAGGACGACTGGACATACGTGTTGATGAGCCTATGGAACACATGTTCGATGCTGATGGCATCGACATGCCTACTTTCGCTTTGTGTTGGACACGTCGCAGGGTATGTCTTGTGTTATAATTTAATGCATCTTATTTGTGCACAGTATGGCTGAAACTAACTTTTGTTTTCCGCAGAGACGCTTTGCTACTGATCAAACTAGGCGAGCATACACGGCATTGAACGAGCAGTTTGATGCGTACACTGGGGTCATCTGGCAGCCCTACAACCAAGCGGCCATAGATGCGAGATACCCCGGCGGTATGTCTGAGCTATGCACAAGAGATCGTGATTACTGGATGACAAAATCTAAGATCATTTTCGATGTCTTCGTCGAGGAGATGGCCCAGCAGAGGGTTATGAGGCAATTTGGTCTACAGCAGTTAGAGGCCCCTCCCCCTACAGAGAACCCGGTGCCAGGACACATCCACAGGTATTGTCTATTTATTCAGTGTTGCATTGTCTTTCACAATTGTCCATTTGAAGCATTAGTTAATTTTTGAACACACACCACAATTTTAGGACCACGAGGAAGGGGATTAACAGGACAGCTGCTGAGTGGCTAGTTAGGCTTCACCCGTACGTTACAGAATGGGAGACTGCGAACACACATCTGTGGCACGAGAATATCGAGTTTGATCTCGCTGAATTCCATCGCTACTTGCAGCGGTACATGACCGGAACACGGTTACGCATCGTTCATCACTCTCACCTAGATGAGATACCTGACCCTAGTCCGTCGGATATGTACCCGAGCTATGATACTTCGGGCTCTAGGCAGTACGCGGTAAGATATATACTCTTTATGTAATGCATCTAGTTGTCACGTACTTTGCTGTGCATACTTGATAATCGTCCTGACAATTTGCAGGCTGACTTGACACTCGGACTCTACGAGGATGTGTCCACCTTTGGACGTTCACTCTCGTCTGGACCTCTTCTTCAGCACCGGTCTGTGCTCCAGCCCTTCGTGACACGCCTGCAGAACAAGATACGAGCTGTCTACGAGGCTATCACGTGCACCCGGAGAAGCGACGTTGTTCAGCAGCAGCAGCACCAGCCGCCGCGTCCCTCCACACACCGACATCAGCCACGTCCACGTCTAGCACATACGGCGACGACCAGGCCACCCCCTCCTGACCAACCTGGCAGTTCGGCGTGGCAGCACCCACAGCACCGGGGTCCCACGTCGAGCTTCGTGTTTCAGCCACAGCCACAGCAGCAGGGTCCCACGTCGAGCTTCGTGTTTCAGCCACAGCCAGCTGGTATGTCTCTTCATATTTATTGTTTTCAATATGAATTGAGGCGACCTAGTTCTTCATGACTTAACGTTCCCTCCTGCAGGAGCTTACGGATATCAGGCGTCCATATCCGGATCCACGTGGGGGAGTGATCAAGATCCTGAGGAGAACATACAGGATCACATGTCGCAGCACACCCAGTGGATGAACATGTATTCGACTCCTCCACCAGGCCCCACACAGGATACACAGTATGACCAGGACGAGTCTGAGCTTCCTCCTCGTAACATTAGGGCACCCCACAGGTTAGGATGGTCGACGCCTGATGCACAGCCTGAGCGCCATGGCAGACGTCATCAGTGATGCTTCTATCTATCAGTAGAGACATGACTATCTACTTATGTATGAGACTTATGCTTATTCTATGTATGAGACAAATGACTATGTACTTATGTATGAGACATATGCCTACTCTGTTTTAGTACTCTGCTATCCAACGTCGTGCGCCAACTACAACATCATATTTAAATAGAACATACTTCTCCTACAATAAGACAGTACAAACAACTGGATACAACTACATCTGAATTAAATGATAGGTAGGACGGAACTTACAACATACAACGTAAAAACTACATGAAGTCATCATCGTCATCCTCCGTCGATGCAGAACTCTTGCCCTTCGACGATGAAGAACTCTTGCCCTTCGACGATGCAGAACTCTTGCCCTTTGATGATGCGCTACTCTTAGCCTTGGTGCTCGGCATGAAGATATCGTCTTCGTCCTCCCTGTCTTGGGTCCATAAATAAGTATTTTCTGCTGCAGCCTTTAGGAATGCTTCACTCTTATGCTGTTGCTTCTTTCATCTTCCATGCAACCTGAGAAGTTCTTTCCGTATCTCCTCAAATGTCCTGGAAGGCCATCCGGACCTACTTAATGCGTGAGCCAGCTCATTCAGTAGCGTGTCACTACTGATGAGTTCGTCCCACGGAACTATTATGTTGTCAACCCTGAAATTGGCGGCTAAACGCAGAAGACATCGGGACATACCAGGGTGAAAACTACGATCAAAAGGATATCCGGACATCTTCGCAAGACTACGACACTACACTAGATTGCTTACCCACCTTACTGCCGAGGGTGTTTTATAGGTTGAGAAGACAAAAAAAGGCGGGAACTCGGAAGCGGGGAAATATGGCGGGAGATATAAGCGGGAACTAGAAAGCGGGAAAATATGGCGGGAACTAGAAAGCGGGAAAAATATGGCGAGAACTAGAAAGCGGGAAAAATATGGCGGGAACTAGAAAGCGGGAAAATATGGCGGGAACTAGAAAGCGGGAAAAATATGGCGGGAAATAGAAAGCGGGGAAAATATGGCGGGAAATAGAAAGTGGGAAAATGTAGCCGGAACTATAAAGCGGTAAAATGTGGCGGGAGATACTGGGGGAGTGTGATTTGCAGCAATAGGTGTCTTTCACATACAACTAAAAAAAAGTAATTTCCTTTTTGAATGACAGTTCCAAAAAAACGTACTTCAATGTCAAAAAAGCGTATTTGCAAAAATATTTGGAAGAAAAAGACTTATTTTTCCATAGTACAATCTTATTCTTTAGTAAAATCAAGATCATTTTCCAGCGGTAATGAGCATTCAAAACCAAAGGGTTTTTCTGGGCAACAAACAAATAATAAAATTTTGGGGTATTTTCATTCGATCATTATAGACTTTATTGTTTGTTAATAATTTGGGAACATACAGTCAGAGTAAATAAAATTACTAATTCTTATTAGAAAAAATGAATAAATATCAAGCGTGGGATGCACCTATCGGCCTACGGGTGGCCAGTTAGTTCCAGTCGGCCACCAGTTAGCCGACAGGTTCCAGTCGGCCACCAGTTAGCCGACAGGAACCACTACCTGCGGCCGAGAGGCCTGTCGACCACCCCTAGGCCGACAGGAGGGCAATCGGCCACCCCTAGGCCGAAAGGCCACTATTCGGCTTACCCACGGCCGACTGAAGCCAGTCGGCTTCCAGGGGGCCGACGCTGTATTATTATTTTAAAAAAATAAAACGGCGTAATATTTGTAAAAATTAATAAAAAAAAGTGTATTATTTAAAAAAAAATAGCTCTCTTCTATATCTCTGACACACAATAGTACCTCACCCATCCATATTTTTTCATATAATTTCAAAGCTTCAATCTATTTTATTTTTTGAATCACATTTCCAATTTACGATCTGTTTATATATTTGAGTTCCTTGTGATTAGGACTTTGAAACAAAACCACCGTTGAATATATTTTGAGAGGTTTTAAAGTTCATATTTCAGAACATGATGAAACTCTATGAAACATAATAATGCAATCTAGAACACGAAAAACCTAATAAAACCTGATAAGTTTTCAGTGTATTGACACTGAATGAAACAATATGATACGATCTCGAACAGATAAACCACAGTGAAATAGTATTGTTTTTCCTTTTGAAACATAATAAAACATTATGATAACACATTTGAATATTTTAGTACCTTCATATTGTTATGCATGTGTTTGTGGAAGGAGAGACTACGTAGTTGAATAGTGCATACATATCTGTAATACATATTTTTGCGAAATATCTGTAACATTTCTGACACAACACTCAATGGATATGAGAGTATAGAGATACAAAAATAATATCAAACATCTTAGTGGAAAAAGTGGCATGGATCCCACACAAAGCATTAACTGCTCACCTATGCACGGTACCTCCCGTGCACGGTAGAAAAGCCGGTCTCGAGATCTGAGCTACCGATGCGGAACATCCAGAGCTTGACAGGGCTGTGCTACCGATGTGGTGACATACGTGGGTGGGCCTTGCACAGCACAGCAAAGCATCGGACTACGGCCAGTATTAAAAAAAACTACTACCACAATTCGACCAACCATAAGAACATCTACAGCCGGGCGCCTCAAACGCCCCTCAAACGCCCGGGTGGGCCGCCCGGTCACTGACCGGTCACGATTTTTCGACCTAGCCGGGCGCCTCAAACGGGCCTCAAACGCCCGGGCTGACCAGCACCCTTCATATCCAGCCCAAATATGAGGCGGATATGGGGCGCCCGGGCACGCCCGCCATCTCGGCCTGGCCCGCGCTGGCCCGCCTCAACCCCACATATATTCCTCTCGATCCGGTCGCCGGACCAAACACTAGCCATTTCACTCCACTCCCCTCCGCTATCCAAGCTCACCTGCACCGATCTCCGGCCATCTCCGGCATGGCGGGCAGCGGATCCGAGTCCTTCACCTCCAGATCCATCGACCCCGAGCTCATCCCACGTGGCCCCGAGGAGGAGATGGCCTTCCGGCTTGCGCTCCGCCGCTCTCGGGACGAGGCCCGTGCGATGCAGCGCGCGGACTCCTTCCGTCGGGAATCCATCGCGTCTGCCCAAATGGCGCATGGATCCGGCGCTCGGGGTGCCATGGCTGCCTCACCGGAGGCGGTGCGGTCTGCCTGGCGTCCGAACGCGGTGGCGGACGCGCAACCCCTCTAGCAGCAGGACGCGCCATGGTTGTCATCCGACGCAAACATGGCGCGGCGTACCCGGCGCGCGAGGGAGCGGGCGCGGGAGGCGGCAGCAGCCCTCGCAGTGGTGAACGTCGGCGAGGCGAAGTCGCATTCTCCGGCGCCCCGTATGGTGCAGTCCGGGCGCCGCAACCGCGTCGTGGTGGATGTCAGCTCGTCCCAGGACAGATCCATCATCGACCTGACATCCACCGGCACCGTCCGGGTTACGGGCTCCGACGAGGAAGAGTAGGGCATGGGAGACGGCGGCGCCTTGAGTCCCGTGAGTCCGCTCGTGTCCCATGCCCTACTCTACCTTTCTGGCGACCGGACCAACACTCTGGGGAGTGCAGCCGGTCGCCGGACATGGGCACGGCGGAGCCGGACTAGCTCCGCTTAAAGATCGGTTTACGTTGCATGTAATAATATGGATTTGAGATTTCTAATTTGAGGTATCCGGACGTGGAATGCATTATTTGAGGCGCGACCGGTCAGTGTCCGCGGACGCGCTCGGGCGCGTCCGCTGGCGTTTGAGGGGCCGGATTTGCCATATGTGGCCGTAGATGCTCTAACAAAACACTACCACCCTACAAATCTTACATTCTTAAGAAGTTGGTCCCAATTCTCTCAACGTGCAAAGTGTCCACCTCATCGTCTCGGCTAAGGTCATGCATTTAAGTCTTCTCTCCCACTAAGCCATGCAAAATCTGCCACACAAGCGAACGTCCTCACTAAGGCCATGCATTTAAGTCTTCTCTCCTACCAAGGCATGCAAAATCTGCCACATAAGCGAACCTATAAATTACAATTATTTTTGCATTAGTCTATGCATGTAACACTGCCACATCATACATGCATGTAAGTCATCCTTCACATTTTTGTTTGAAATGATATTTTTAACTGTAATTCAAAAGTTTATATTCTATTTTTAGAAACTTTCTTTTATTGATTTTCAAGCTTATATTTTCTTTTCATTAAATTTAATTATTTTTTAGCAACTATCTACCCAATTTTTAACAAAGTTACCGCAGCAACGCGTGGTGTATCATCTAGTTTTATTAAAATGCTAGTACCACTTTGAGACTAAATATTGGCAAAGAATCAACCACTTCACGCTAGTAACTGATTGTTTCTAAATTAAACTCAATTATAACAGAGTTGGCCCACACGTAAGCGTTGACGTGGTACAATAGTCAACTCCGTTAAATCGACTGTTATGTTGACCGTTATGACATGTAGAGCCCGCATGTTAGTCTGAATAAAATTTCTCAGGTTTTTAAACATTTTACATATTTATAATGAAACTATTAATTAGTTTTTTTTAGGTAAAGTAGTTAGGCTAATCTAACCACGTGGGCCAAGTGGTCAGTGGCCCATCTAATCCTAACTAACCACTAACCCATCCCGTAACCTAACCACTAACCCACCCTAACCTAACCACTAACCCGTCCAAAAATCAAATAAATAAACCCCATGGCTTGGCCACCCCTCCTCTTCCTCCTCGCGCGCCGCTCTCCTCCAGGCCCTCGGCGGCCGCACCGCCGGAGTACCATATGCCGGTCGGGACGCGCCGCGGGGAGGCCCAGGGTGCCGCTCCAGGCCGCCACCCGGTGGCTTGCCTGCTGGTTGCTCCCGATGGGGCGCGCCGCTGGGAGGCCCGAGGGCGTCGCTCTAGGCCGCCACCCGGTGGCTCGCCTGCAGGTCGCGCCCGATGGGGTTGCGCTGCGGGGAGGCCCAAGGGGTGCCACTCCAGGCCCCCGCCCTGTGGCTCGCCAGCAGGTCGCAATCGACGGGGCCTCAGGACCTCAGCCCGCCTCAGGCGCGTGGCTAACCACTACCCTGTAGGTCGCTCCCGACGGGATCGAAGCTGTGACTTCAGCCCGCCACAGACTCGTGGATAACGATGAGAGAGAGGAGGAGGAAGAAGAGGGCTAACGTGTGGGTCCCATTTTTAATAACGGTCAAAGTTCATGGTCAACCTGACGGGTGGGCCCAACCTATCATAAATGGGTTTAAACGGGCCGAATTGGTATGTCTTCAGACATGGTAGTTTTTTGCCAAAAAAGACACTCAAAGTGGTAGCATATTGACAAAGTTTGTAGAGTGATATTGTTTTGTTAGGGTCGGTCGAATTGTGGTAGTTTTGTGCAGTGTTGAGGAAATCGTTAACTGGTAGCTGCTCGCTCGGCTTGGGAGTAGAGATTAATCGGTGAATCGGTCCATTAACTGGATTAATCAGTCAACCATTAATCGATGGAATTTTAAACTAAATAGGCGCAATTTTTGTATGGAGACAATAGAAGTTGAATGCCATAAAAAATCACATTGCACATATGAAGCAAAATGGCACCGTTTTCTTTTCTCAATAGATAACGTACATGTATACGACAACAATCATCAACAAACATCCATGTGGCCGTCGAAAATCATCAACGAACATGTTTACATCAACATTATTTTTGCTAATTTACGCCTGGGGCACAACTCCGAGAGATGGCGGCCGTGCGACGGCAACACGCAGAGGGAGGTGGCGGGTTGCAAAGGAGGAGGGGAAGTAGCAGCGCGTAGAGGGAGCAGATGAAGCGGCGACACATATGGGAGGAAGGGAAGGGACGAAGCGCCAACGAGGACCTGGCCACGCCATCTAGGCTAGGAGGGGATGAGAGGAGCGGGAGGGGCGGGAAGAGGACCAAACCCAAACTATTTAGGAGCAGGAGCGTGCTAGGAGGGTTACGGGCCAAATAATCGGGCTTTGTTTCCCCACCAGTTAACGGGCCAGCAGTGATTAATCGGCCCAACAACTGATTAATCGGTCTGACAGGCCATTTAATCGGCCTAACAAATTAACGCGATGAATAAGTGCTATTCAAGTCGGTCACCCTACGAGTAGCGATTAACTGGCCGTTAACTGATTAATCGGATGAATTCTAGAACAGTGGTTTTGTGTTAAATAATCGAACACGGCAATGTCAATTCTTAGTGCAATCACGCGAAAAGAATTTTTAGCGGAACCGCTTCTACCGGTGGCCTTGCAGCCAATCGAAGTGTGTCACGTGTTTACGTACGCATATCACGTACTCCCTCCATCCATATATATAGGGCCTAATACATTTTTCGAGGTTGCCTTTGCCTATTGATAAGATTAATAATATATGAGATGTATAATGTGAAAGTTATATCATTAGAAGCTCCTTCCACGCACGAATTTGATGGTGTGCTTTGTGTAACTTGCATGTCATATATTATTGCTCTAGCATGTAGTCAAAGTTAGTCTAAAAAAACGCATTTGGCCCTATATATATGGACAGAGGGAGTACAAAGTACTCTACTAAATTATACTATTTCACGGGATCACCCATTGGTTAGGAGCAAAAATTTATTGCACTCTACCTATTTTATTCATTCACCCCATGGTCCATCCACCCATAATTTTAGTTTGATTCTAAAATTCTTTAACACTTTTAACTTTTGAACCAATGACCAGATTTACAATCCGTTTGCATATTTGTGTTCATGACATTTAAATCTATAAAACAAAATCGAACTTGGACATGTTTTAAAGAACTTTAAATTCAAATTTTGATATCATAATGAAACTTATATGAAATGTGAGATGATACGACAATGAAACCAGAGTGAACCAATAATGAAAACATGCAAAGGGGAATATAATAAACCATAATGAAACTTATATCAGATCTGAGATGGAACATTCATGATTTTATTATGGAATGAAGGGCCTGTTTGGTTCATGACTAACTTTGCCACAACTAAGCTTAGGCAAAGTGTGGCTGCAACAAAAAGTGTGGCTAACAAAATAGGCACCACAAGTGTGGCAAGACATGGCAAAAACAAATGAGCCTGTGACATGTGGACCATGTAACTAGAAAATATCTATAAATAACAGAGTGAATTGTGGTAGTGAACCAAACACATGTCTAAGATATTATGGCACGACCAAAGTTCGGCGTGACAACCTTAGGCTGCAAACCAAACAGGCCCAAAACAATAACGGAAACATGGAAAAAGGACATGTAAAACTGCGATGACAGGGAAATGATATCGTATAAAAAATATCTATAAATAACACTTTTAGAGCCTAGCCCGACCATCAAAGCTAATTTAAGAAAATGATATAAAACTTATTTGAAAACTATAAAAATAGAAATGAAACCTGAATGAAATAGTACTTAAATATGGAATGAAAAAGCAGTGAAAACATGTAATGAAAAAAATAAAGACACATGTAAAAATACGATAAAACACACATGTAAGAGTTTCATATAAGTATCAATATGGTTTCATAATTTGAATTGGAAAATAAATTCAAACATGTTCCAAATTGATCTTGTTTTGAAGATTTAAATATTGTGAATACTAATATCCAAACGATTTTTCAAACGGATATTTGGTTCAAAAGATATAATTGGTACAAACTATATAATCAATCTGAAAAGCATGGGTGGGTGGGATGTATCTTTGCCGTGCGTTAGTTCAAAAGATGACATACCACCTTTTGACTACAAACATACCCACTAGTCATTCTGTTGTGGGGTCTCCTCGCTAGTTGTCCCACACATCACGGAGAAAAAGTAGTATGATGTATATATGTCAGACAATGCTTGATATATTAATTGATACTTCGTACGTGATATGTGTACACATATGCACACATGGCACACCTCAATTGCCTAGCAGGACACAGGTAGAAACTGGTTCCGCTAGAAAATCCACTTTTTGCGCAATCATGTACAATGCTCTAACTCATTTGGATGTTTGCTTTAGGCTTGTGGTTCTCGAATTGGAAAATTATGGATTAGGGCATCTCCCACACTATCCTCTAAAACAGACATAATATCCGTCCACAGACGCGTCCGGACGCGTTCGTGGACACTGATACAGGAGCCGGCCATCCAACCCTATTTATCAAACGTTCGGACACATTTGAAACGGAATTTGAACAAATTGGAAAAACTTCATGCAAACCAGACTATTTTCATTTTAATCGGACCAAATTCATGACATTTTCGACATATTTCATACATGACATTTTTTTTTAACATAGCAAAAGTTAACCTAGTATATTTCTCTATCAGCCATGGAGGCGTTCGTGGTTCACATCCTGTTCTTCCCCACGCCTAGCGAGCTCAATGGTCGTGAGCTCCAAGAAGTGAAGCCAAGGGTTGCCGGCGAGGAGAGGAGTAGGACATGGGACACGGAGGTGCCCACATGGGACAAGATACGTGCCCACGTCCGTGTCCCACCTCCTACTCTTCCTCCCCGGAGTACACCGTGTGGACGTCGCTGGTCAAGGTGAGGTCCACAATCGACATGGACGGGTCGCCCTCATGGTCGTTGCGGCCCCGAGCTAATCGCGCGGACGTCTCCTCATAGTCGGATTTATAGTGATTCTGCAAACTAAACGGCATGGTCTAACAAGGTCATTGCAGCATCATCAAGAGGTGGTTGCCTCCATAGTGATTCTGCAAGAGGTGGGCGGGGGTGCACCAGGCAAGGGAGGTGGTGATCAGTGTTAGACTATGACGTTTGGTTTGCAAAATCACTATAAATCCGACTTCGGGTTTTTTTGGCGTCCAGCACGAACGATTTTTCAACCGTGTTATTTTCCTAGCACGAATCATGGAACAAAAGGGCTGCCAAATCATTTTTTCTAAACGTTCAATGGCAGTGTCTCTTTTTTCCCTTATCCCTTCGCTATGTCTGCGCTCACTGTATTCATTCCTATCCAGTCCATTCATGGGCGAAGCACTGCAGGCGGGAGGGGCGATTCCCGACGTATTTTGTGGGGAGAGCGGCGATTTCCGGCGACTCCCGACATGGGTTGGCGTCGTTTGCGAGGCGGAGGCGCGACGACGAGCTTTCTAGGACAGCTCCTTGGACTCGTCTACAACGGGGGGCCACACGATGGTCTCCTCCCGACGACATCCTCTCGTTAGCGAGAGAGGGACTCGCCCTCCACAGGATCTCGCCGTGGTTGGAGGAGTCGCTGGTGGAGGTTCTTCTCGCCGGGGGGGCGGCTGGTCTCCTATAAATTTGCCAGAGAGGTTGGCGGCGGCGCCGTCCTTCTACTAGGGAGGCGGGGGCACGGCTATGGTGCCGCCCGCGAACCGGAGGCGTGAGGGCTGCGATGGCAGATGAGGACGTGGCGACACCCTCCTCCCTGGGCCTAGACGACGACTAAGATGACGACCAGGAGGTCCTCTTCCGAGACGACGACAACACTGATGAGGCGGGAGGCGGAGACGGTCGTGGCGCCGCTGGTTGGTAACGACGCGGCCACGTGGTTCCATCTCTGGAGGCCGCTGGCCTGCTACGTGCTCCTCCGACACCCGACACCATGGAGCTGAAGTCAAGGTCCCATTCACCTAGTATCTATGCTTGATTTCCTCATCAAATGCGTGTGTTGTCTGTTCATTCATACAACAGCATGGGCGATGATCCTTTTGGATCAACCATCCTTTTGGATCAACCATTTTGAGTACAATGGTATAGATGTCATGACAATTTCAATCCTATATTTTACCATGGTAAATTTTCAAGCTGTAATTTTTGCTTTGGTTTAAAATTTGTAGGGATGATATTTAGTTGCCATGGGCAATTCCATTATGCAGTGATGGCAAGTTTGATATGCGTCCCCACTGCATTTTCGCCATGTTATTTTTTTTTGCTTTGGTAGAACAATTTTTGCGATGAAAAATTCATACACTTTGCCATCTTTGCAAAGATCTTTTTTGTTCAATCATCTTACAATGTTTAGAGGTTTCATGGCAATTTCAACTGACGGTAACCATGGTAAATTTCAGTCTGTACGTTTGGTTTCGCATTGTAAGTACAATCTGTACTTCCCATGGGCAAATCCCAGTATGCACTGTTGGCATGTCGATATGCCTCCCCGCTACAATTTTGCCAAATGGCAAAATTTGGGAAGTATGGCCCTGATCCAATGATTCATACGGTTTTGCTCACATGACAATTTTTTTTTATGATGTCGAATTTACTTTATGCACCACGGGAATTTCATTTTGAATACCATGGCAAATTTAATTCTTTGACCATGGAAAAATCTTTTTTTATTATGGCAATATTACTTCCTGGGACCATGGCAACTTTACTAAAGAATCTTTTGTAATTTTTGTTAATATAATACGACAAACTTACTTAATGGACCATAGCGAACTTAATATATGGACCATTCAAGTTTAATTCAAATATCATGGCAAATTTCTATTTTGGATCACAGAAAAATTATTTTACATACATGTAATATTTTGTTACACAAAGCATGACAATTATAATAAAATACAATGGCAAATTTTAATATACATCTGCCATTGCAATTTTCTTCATATTATTTAATATGTCCTTACAAGTTATAGTTCATTGAGCATTTCATGGCAAAAGAATTGTGTGGATTGGTCATATGGCAATTGTCTTTGAAAAAGTGTGTCTTATACATCATAGAAAAATTTTAAAACAAATAAATGTATAAGAATTTGATCAAATTTACTTTATAGAACTTTAAATTTACTTTCATAGCCATGGGAATTTACTTTTATTTGGCATGCCAAATTTTACTTTTTATTGCGATGGCAAAATTAAAAAAAAATATTTGCCATGGCAATTTTAGTTTTATCGCCATGGCCAAATTACTTTAACATACATGGAAAACATAATTTAATCGCTCATGGAAAATTAACATTTTATTTTTGCCATGTCAATCTATATCTATACCTAATATTAAAGGAGGGATTGTTTCTCCACTTTTTTTGGTCCATTAGACTTTTTCTTCGTCCGTCGTTTTTGTGTTCAGTTTTGGCACAGATCAAAACTTTAAAAATAAATAGCGTCCTGTGGAGTCGAACCACGCCCAGATCAAAACTTTAAAAATAAATAGCGTCCTGCGGAGTCGAACCACGCCCGCCTGGTTTGAGCCCACACGCCCGAACCAACCAACCCAGCTAACCTATTGTTGATGAAAGTAAAGTAAGAGTCCTTTTTATATTGGTTGTACTGGTGTTGGGCCTCACAAAAAAACAAGAAAAAGATTGTGCGCCGAAGATGGTTCGAACTCAGGACCTACAACATACCACCCAAAGTACTAAACCAGTTGGGCTAGACTATAGATGTGTATAGACAATGGGTTCGTTTTCTAATTAAATAGGGCACATCGCTTTTATATATCATGGTACCAATTAGTCCCACCTTGCTGCTTTAGATCAAACCTTACCAATTTAAATACACTCACGAGTAGTCTGAAGAAACAACAAGAAAAGGACCCAATAAAAAAGAAAATGCATGCCCGCTTGTTGCCTGGAGGGAGATGCATGCATCTTTGGCTGGAAGGAATAAACTCGCCTTGCCATTAGAATTGGAGGCCTCATGCATGTACGCAGACCTAGACATGCTGGTGTACGACAAGGCTACCAACGCCCTCTTCCATGTTACAAGTGCAGGTATGCATCACATTCCTATTGTGTATATACGACTCCTATTTTTTTCTCAATATATTCAAAAGAAATTATACTATTAACAAGGCATTTCCTACTTTTTTTGTAAGGTTAGGCATTCCTTACTCTTTAGACAAGAATTATTTATACGCAAGCACGCACTCTCATTCGTGAAACACACAATATATAAGTGTTTCTATATGCATATATTTTTCGGTGTTCATGTCTCATAACAAGATTTTCTTATTCTTACGCATAAGTATATCATGCATGCACATGTGATAACTCATTAGGCAACATAACAGTTAATTGTGCAATTTGATAGAGCTTCCCGAGAAAATTTCCCGTGAGAAATTGTCCCAGGTTTACAAAATATAATTATTCGTGTTTCTGGTTTTCGATTTTCAATTAATGAACCAGTCATAACAGTTAAACCAATATCACAAGGCCTTCTGTCTCTCACACTACATATGTCTCGCATTAAGCACGGACAATTAGTACACCATTGTTGGCACATGACATAGTGGAAGTCAAATAAAATAGAAAAGTTGCAAACCAAACAATCCATACATTCCTTAGCAGTTTTGAAAAAAAGATTTGGCTGAAGGCGAAATTCTTTTTGTTAGGAAAAGTTGATACTTATTCGGTTAGGGAAGTGCGACATTTTTTCTACCCGTTGCAACGCACGGGCATATGTGCTAGTTTTACTAAATGGACCATGGCAAATTTACTTTACATTCATGAAAATTTACTTTCATCATCCATGGGAATTATTGCCTTTATGGGACCATGGTAAATTTACTTTAGGAAACATGGCAATTAAATTTATGACTCTTTTGTTGTGTTCTACATGATGGCGAATTTAATCCATATTTTTTTGTCTTAATGTTTATAGTAAAAATACCTTACAATGGCAATCCACATTTTTTGCCACCATGTATAGATGCAAATTGCCATGGTTTTATCCTTTTGGGCCATTTGCAAAATTCAAAAAACTTTACCATGGCAAAATTTGCTTTTTTCTTTTCAATTAGTATTTCTGCCATCTTCTTTTTATATGAAACAATGGCAACTTTAGGTTGGAACTTAATTTGCTAAGATTTCTTCTGTGTGTTTTTAAGCTCTGTCATTTATTAGTTTCACATGTGGTATATGGTCTACACGTACCGACATGGCTAAAAGCATAATTGTTAAGTTTTAAGTTTTGATCCATTTTGTAACATGATGGCAGTTTAGTACACATATTATGGCAATACTTTTTTTTTGCTATTCAAAATCAGGTTCAAAGTCCAGTTTCAAGGCTTGATTTTTTCTTTTTTTCAGATAAACTTTCAAGGCTTGATAGTAGTCAGCAGAAAACTTGGGCCTTTTCTACGTCTTTCTTTTGTTTTTTGCATAACATTAATTGACGTTGATGAGTGAGGAGGCCCATTAAAAAAGGCTGTCGGCTGCTGGTCGCGCTGATTGGTTCTCCAGTGGAACAAGAGAGCAATTAATTAATGAGCGCTCCTTTGGGAGACCCCAACGATCACTTGGGGTGGGCTGAGAGCGTGTCACTTGGCGCGCTTTGGGCATTCCCCCGGATTTTATTTTTTTATTTTTCCGCACACGTTTTCGGCTTTTCAGACGGTCTTTTTCCCGGGTTTTTTTACAGCTTTTTGGTTTTTCACCGGTCTTTCTTAGCTTTTGGATGAAAAAAAAATTCGAATTTTTTTTGCGCGAGAATACGCGTTTTTCTTAGTTCCGCGCGAGGCACGGTTTTGCTTCCGCGAGAGGCACAGTTTTGCTTCCGCGAGAGGCATGGGTTTACTTTCTCGTGCCGAGGCACGAATTTGCTTCCGCGCGAGGCACAGTCGTGCCTCTTACTGAAAGGGGAAAAAAATGTGCTCCCGGTTCAGTTTTTTCGTCCGGTTTTTTTCGTGAAAAAAAAGTTTGTCAAAACGTATCAAAATAGGATCTAGTTTTGAAGATCTCAACGCGAGGTATCCAATAGTGAAAACGGTTCGAGATTTGGACGCACGGTTTAAAAGATAAAACGTTTTGAATAATTTACGAAAAAAGAAAAACTCACAGGTTATGACAAATGGCGCACATGCAGTACCCCACTTGTCGCAAACTGAGAAGGTGAGAGCGATTTTGAAAGGAATACCCCTCGATTAATGATTTCGACGGAATGAGGATGGAACCCCTGTAACGAACGATTCGTTTGCTCCAGGGATCCTCCAGAATCCAGATCGATCGTCAGGAAGGAATTATTTTTGGGGACCTTAGTTTGTTGTGCGCAATCATGACGTCTCCAACTAGCTCTTCACAGCTTGTTGTTGGAGTGGTCAGTTGTGCTAGTATCAACCTAATCAATCGACCTTTATCAGAAAAAAAAAAAAGATAAGCCATCAAATCAACTCGTCGATGTACCGCCCCTGTCATCTTTGTTGCGTCTCAGGTGCTCTTCGAGTTCGTGGATGTACTGCTCCTGGCGCCCCTCGTCCACGACAAGCTCCTTCAGCTTCTTGGCGTTGGTTGCGAACACCTCCTTCCCTTGGTCGTCCACCATTACGCGCCGCACCGCCGCCGCGACGCCGTGCTTGTCAAACGAGCCGTCGCTCTCGTCCCTCGCCACCTGCACACCGATTCCTCTCTCCGCCATCGCCCGCGCGATCATAGGCGTGTCGGTGAGGAAAGGCAGCATGACCAGCGGAAGCCCGAAGGCGAAGCTCTCGATGGTGGAGCCCCAGCCACAGTGCGTCAGGAACGCGGCCGTGGCGCCGTGCCCGAGCACCTTCACCTGCGGCACCCACCGTGTGCTGACCAAACCTCGGGCCCGCGTCCGCTCCTCGAACCCGGCCGGCAACAGCTCCTCCTCGTTGTTGGTGCCTGCCGGCCTGCGTAGCGCCCAAACGAAGCGCACCCCGGCGAGCTCCAGCCCGAGCGCGAGTTCATGGATGTTCTCTAGCGTCAGTGGCGCCTCGCTTCCCAGCGCCACGTAGATCGACATATACGTGCGTAGGTGGAGATGCCGTACAGCGTCGTACCTTGTGCTGGTAGGCGATGGGCGGGACCCAGTGGTGGCAGAAGTCAAGGATGATCCAGTCGGGCCTCCTGCCGGCGGCGACGGCGTCCGCGAGGAACGACGCGAGCGGGCCGGCGAGGCCATCCATAGCCTTCTTGAGCAGCTCGGCCTTGTCGGGCGGCAGGTCAGACGTGGCCTCGGCGCCCTCCGGCAAGCCGTCCACAGCCGGCAGCGGCAGCGGCACGAAGCGGATGTAGGCAGACAGGTGCGCCGGCACGAGCGGCAGCCTGGCGAGGTTCCGCGGAGTGGACACGAAGGTAACGGTGTGGCCCCTCGCGACGAGGCGCTTGGAGAGCTCCAGGAACGGAATCATGTGCCCAAAGGCCAGCCACGGGAACACCACCACCTCCAGCCCGCCGGCACGGGCGCAGGCAGCGACTGCTGCCATTTCCATCTGCTCGCAACGGGTCGATGGAGTAAAACAAAACAGAGGCTTGGTGTCGGAAAATGCTAAACCTAGGTAAAGGCCTACGTAAGGTTACGTGACTTTCCATCCCTAATCAATAAATCCCCCTAACTGGGTGGGCCCCCATTCGCTGATTCATCCAACGAAAGCTACCCCTTAACCCATTGCGTAGATCACGTAAAATCCCTTACGTAAGTGTAGCATTGCTCCTTGGTGTCTCTGCAGCGCTGCTGCCTGCCGGGCACAAGTAATGCTAGACTTCCGTAAATAATCTTACGGGTTTTACGTAACAGAAAACGTGGAAAAATTGGATTGGAGGGATTAGTGGAGGAAGGGGCCCACCCCGTGAAATTCGTTTACGTAAGATTTCGTAGGTTCGTAGACGAGTAGTACTAGTAAATGTGCCCGTGCGTTGCACCGGAAGAAAAAGTTTAACATGCCATCCATCATGTCAGAAGCTAGCGGATCGAGCAAAGTGGGATTTTTAGGGAGAGAAGCGCAAGACGTATAAGATTAACCTAAGGCAGCGAGACATGTAATCAATGGACCCCGTGTCATGTGAAGATGTATCGTACGAAGGCAACCACATTTCATCATATAAAAACAATAAATCCACGTCGCCTCGTTGATAAAGCCGGGAGCCGACGAGAAAAATAGAGGGGGCCAAGGTGTCGCCGTCCTGCTCAACGCGAGCCGCCGCCCTACTGCACATGTGCAGATTCAGTGCCAATCAATGTCATCCACGCGACCATACATTGTCACTCTTATGCGCGCCGAGAGAGAGAGGAAAGGGTACAACCCCCCTCAAAAACATATATAAGAGCATTATGGACCTTTGGCAAAGCGTACATATACCTATACACTCCTACATCCATCCCTAGTGAGAATTTCCTACTTGCTTGTGAATGATAGGTGTTCTATATGCTGAGTTGTGTCTCGCATCTTGCACCGCCGCTGTCAACCTCGTTGTTGGCGCCAGTCATCGCCATGCAACCACACATGCCGCCATGCCCGCACAACTGACAGCCAAGCACACGCGCTGCCTTCGATCAAGCCCCCATTGCCCCCATTGCCCCCACATCAGCTGTGTAACGCTCGCAAATCGCCAGCGCCCTACTACACACTACAGGCACCGATGCCCTTGTCTAGCCATGCTGAGTCGTGCGCTGTTGTGTACCATTCCCTTCGCGTTTGTTGTCATGTGCCTCCCACCGCTGGCCGCTACCACTTGCTGCCCTTGTAATCGAAGGGGCGCACGCACGTGATTAATTGGTTAGTTTTTAATTTGGCAATCATGTCCTCGTAATCGAAGAGGTAAGTTTTAATCTTCACCCTTGATTTAATAAAAAGGGTGTACTGAATTGAAAGTGTCGTTGATTTTACAACTTTATACTCCCTCTGTTTCTAAATATAAGTCTTTTTAGATATTTCAATGTTGAATACATACGGAGCAAAATGAGTGAATCTACACTCTAAAATATGTCTATATACATATGTGTGTAATCTTCGTTAAAATCTCTAAAAAAAGACTTGTATTTAGGAACGAAGGGACTATGATATACTCATCCCATAAGCTATACACCTTCTTTCCCCAAAGAAGCTATACACGTTCTTCCCGTAAAAAACAAAACTACACGTTCAAAGCTAGTCTAAAAAGCAGCTTGATTGATTTTGTAGCCAGTCTTGCCATCTTGCCCAGTTGGCGAAGGCCTTTTTTTTTTTTTTTTTTTTTTTGAGAATGCTCTAGATCGAAGCGGTGGAAAGGGATCGCTAGGCTCGCTAGGCAATCGCGCAGCCTTATCTTTAAAGACGCAACCCCACTCGTTTCTGTCCCAGTTTCTTCCCCTTCGCAGATTTTCCCCTTGCTCCCACTCCAGCAGCCGGAGCAGCCGGATTTGCCGCCCCTTGTCTGTGCTGCCGTGGGGAGGAGGAGGCCGCTCGAGAGGAGCGCCCGTTCGTCCGGGACGTGGGCCACGCAGCTGGCTCCACCCCTGCCGCAGGTCTTCCAAGCAACCTCGGCTCTCTCTCTGTCAACTCTCTTATCCTCCATGCTGTAGACAACTCAAATCCGTGCCGGGCACTCCATTGTTTGGTGTTGGAAAGCACGTTGTAGATTGAGAAGGCGTTAGTACGGCTGCGGCGCTCCGGTGGCCGGCCGGCGCGGGGCGGCGGGGAGGCTCGAGTGCGAGCCCGCGCGTGGAGGCGCTGTGTGCGGTCGGGCGGCGGACGCCGGCAGATGCAGGGTGTTTTTTGTGAAAACGGTTTTATCAGATCCACTTAGAAACAGGGACTGCGGGTTAATTTCTTATAAACCGAGGGACTTTTATGCAAAATCGCTAGCAGCGACGGACGACCAGAAACCCAGATTCGTGCGTTGCCATGGGAGAACACTCACGTATGTGAAGCTATCAAGATACGTCTTTTTTTTTTGCGAAAAACTTCCAATCTATTCATCTTCAATCATGGCAGTACAACGAACACCAGAAATAATAAAAATTACATCCAGATCCGTAGACCACCTAGCGACGACTACAAGTACTGAAGCGAGCCGAAGGCGCGCCGCCATCATCGCCCCTCCACCGCCGGAGTCGGGCACAACTTGTTGTAGTAGACAGTCGGGAAGTCGTCGTGCTAAGGCCCCATAGGACCAGCACACCAGAACAGCAACCGCCGCCGATGAAGAATAACGTAGATCGAAAGGATCCAACCCGAAAACACACGAACGTAGACGAACAATGACTAGATCCGAGCAAATCCACCAAAGATAGATCCGCCGGAGACACACCTCCACACGCCCACCAACGATGCTAGACGCACCACCGGAACGGGGGCTAGGCGGGGAGACCTTTATTCCATCTTCAGGGAGCCGCCGCCGTCTCGCCTTCCTGAGCAGGACACAAACCCTAACAAAACTCAAAGGAACGACTAAAAACGGAGCCCTCTCGCCGGCCCTTACCAGGATCCACCACGTCCCCATGGCCCTAGGGCCACTGGAGACGAGGCGGACCGGCGGCGGCGCCGGCGAGAGGCAAAAACCCTAGCTTTTTTTTGGAGGAGAGGAGAGGCCTCCTGTCTTCTTTGAAAAAAAAAAGCTATCAAGATACGTCTTAACCGAAAACTTAATTATTCATTTGTTAATGTATCATAAATCCACAATACATGCATTTGTCCACATAAAGAGATTTGTAGTTGAATGCACATGCATTGTTATGGAGAAAAAATCAATTGATTGCAACTTTCTCATTTCCAAGTTAAACCTAGGCACATTGATCACCTTTAATTGTCTTGGCATCGTAGTAACATAAGTCTACTTTAGTCACGACCAACGCAGGAGAAAAGTCTCTGATTAAAAAAACTATAGTCGAAGGTACTTTGGGACGCTAGTCTGGGAAGAGCGTATGTATTCCTGTTCTTGACCATCTAAATTTGGTCATAGCCTTCTAGATATTTCTGGGAACATCATACATCAATATCACGGTTACCAATCTCAATCGTGGTATTGTTTGAATCTCAGTGCAAAAATTCAAAACATGCATCCTACCTACTGCTTCTCGGCTTCAGTAAACAATTGAGCATTGTTGACATGGTTAGAAATTAAACCGGATGAAATTAGCAATGCAGTGTACAACAGACCAAACAAAATCTGAGATTGTACATACACTATAGTCCATTGTGATCTATATGCTGGAGTTACCTAAACAAATATTGATAAAAGGAGTAGGCTTGACAAACAAACAAAACCGCCATAGCACCGCACGATCTTCGCATGCACATAAAATTCCAGCTCAAAAAAGCATATGCTCGAGTTTTCCTTCTATTGTCTTTTTTTCCGTGATTTTTCTTTTAGGCAATTTTTTTTTCTGTGAGTGAGCCTGATCAATCTAGTCAGCACGCAAATGCCCATCAGGCCGAAGGCACGCACGAAGAAACGGACCAGGTCTATGCGTTGCTAGTCCACGTCGTTTACATAAGATTCGTATGGAGTATTGGACAGTCGTTAGACTGCAAATCGCAGCGCCGCTGGCAGCAGAGGTGATACCGTCGATGATGGAGCGGACCTGCTACCTCTCCTGAGTTCCCCCTTCTCGCGCAATGCCTGCTCTCGATAGCCCCATGCTGCATGCATGCGATCGGGCAGGAACACCATGGAGCGACCTCGTCCCCCTGCCTTCTCCCGAGCTCGCCCGAGCCGCCGCTCAGCGCCATGACAGCGAGCACAACCCGGCGCCCGATCCCTCCTCATGCTGCATAACCGGGCCACATCAGCCTCCTCCCCGTTTTCTTCCTTCCTTCGGCTTCCTGCCCGATCCCTCCTCATGCTACATAACCGGGCCACATCAGCCTCCTCCCCGTTTTCTTCCTCCCTTCGGCTTCCTGAAGCGAAGACAGGCCATGGCCGCCTCCTTGTACGCGCACTCACGGGCTCCACCCAGCCGTCTCCAGCTGCCTCTGCAGAGCTCCGACGATCGTCTCACCGCCAACTCAATCAAGCAAAGCCTCCCGCTTGGCCTCTCTTTCTTTCAACCCACGTTAATCAAATTCACATCACACCTCATCCGATCAGTTAATTCCCAAAGCAGCTTCTTGATTCTCCAGACAACTTAAACCTGTTTTATGACACAAAAAAAGGTCAGCACAGTTGGCTCCAGCCTCGTAGACACAGGGAGAAGTCGCAAGTTCGAAACCCGAGGAAAACAATTTGTTTTTTGCTAATCGACCAAAAATTGTGCGGATCAAGCCCAACACGGTCCAGGTGATTTTCTACTGGGCCTTCTTCATTGGCTGTGAGGCCCGAGTGGGCTGTCTACGGACGAATTTTAGACGCGAACCGTTTTTGCATTTGGACTGCGGTTAATTAGTACCACCTCGTGTATATAATTACAGTTAACGTAGGATCAGATGCGGGACGAAACCAAGAATATCACCTTGCTTTATATAAAAATATATATATATATATATATATTATATATATATATATATATATATATATATAGATTATCTGTAGGTATATATATATATAGATTATCGGCCGGGCACGAGCTAACTAAATAATGGAGCATTGGAGGGTGGGAGCGGGGTGGGCTACCCATGAGGTGGTGGACAGGGACTTTGCCCCCGATGAGGTTACAAGGGTGGGCCTTGCACAGCACAGGCCCGGACCACGACATTAATTCCGGGCGTAACATCGCACGGGGCCTGGAGGGGGGAAATATCGGGGACTATTTTTTTTCAATCCAAGCACAATTTCATCTATCTTCTAAGTCTATATATACCTACTAATAAAGGTGATATTCTTAGTCCGTCATTAGTATTTTGCAAAAAAGTCCCTATGTTTTTTAGTATTCAACCCGCACTCCATGGACACACGGGATCGAGCAGCCTCGCGTTTCGGGGCGCCCCTATATCTCGCCTTCAGCGAGACCTAGGGAAGGCTCGCTGAAGGGGCGAGCGAGATGGGCCGGCCCACGCGCGCGGGAGGCCACAGCCTCTTTTTTTCTTTTCTTTTTTACGTTTTCGTTTTTTGCTTTATTTTTATACTTTAAAATATTCTAAATATATATATTAGAAAAAAAACTCTATAATAAACATTTGAAAAATGTTGACCAAGCATTTGAAAAATGTTAAATGTATATAGAGAAAATGTTTATCATGTATTCGCAAAATATATAATAAAACAATGTGTATGAAAAAATTTGATCATGTATTTAAAAAATGTTAATCAAGCATTTGAAAAAAATGTTGAACAAGTATATGAAAAATGTTAATCTAGCATTTAAAAAATGTTTAATGTGTATACAAAAAACGTTGACCATGTCTTAAAAAAATGATGAAAAAATTTGATCATGTATATAGAAATGTTAATCAAGCATTTGAAAAAATATTGAACAAGTATTTGCAAAATGTTAATCAAATATTTAAAAAATGTTAAATGTGTATAGAAAAAATGTTGACCATGTATTAAGAAATGATAATCTTGTATTTGAAAAATGTTAATCAAGCATTTGAAAAAAAATGTTAAAAAATATGTATAGAAAAAATGTTGACCGTGAAATCAAAAAATGTGGAACTTGTATTTGAAAAATGTTAAACATGTATTAGAAAAATGTTCTTGATGTATACGAAAAATGTAGAATGAAAACCAAAAGAAACCAAGAAAAAGAAAAAAAATCAATGAAAACCAAAGAAAAAGAAAAAAGAAAAAAGAAAAAGAAAAAAGAAAAAGGAAAAAATCAATAAAAACCGAAGAAAAATCCAAAAGAAAGGTGCACTGATGGGCCGGCCCAGTTGCTTGCGCGAGGAGCTATTCCCTTCAGCGAGAGCGGCTTCCATCTCGCTGAAGACGAGACATAGCTCCCGCGCGCGTTTCGTACGTCACGCACGAGATCGAGCATGTAACATCCCCAGTTCTTGATCATGTCATTAACCTAATTTACATTGCCATCTCATCATAAAAATCAAAATTTAAATTAATTGGGAATTAATCCAACTTTCAAATCCAATTCAAATTGCAAGACAAAATAATTTATCTTCAAACATAGAATCAAAAATTTGGGGATATTACAAATAATCCCTAAGTATTTGTCTTAAGGAAAACAACCTCACCAAAATCCCCTAAGTGACCCTAGCATCATTTAAACATCGCCAACAACAATGATTTAAACCAATTAAATATAAACAGAAATTTAGAAGATTGCTATGGCCATGAAACTTTGGGAGTATACTCATAATATTGCATCATATTTATGTGACAAGTTTCACAAATAAATAAAATCATTTAGTGCCTCAAATAAATAGAAAACAGAGACATAAAATATAAAACAAAAAAGAATAATAAAAAGAAAGGAAAACCACTGGTGGACTGGGCTTCGAGTTGCCACAGTGCGGCCGCACCCTGTGGACGAAACTCGTGCGACTCCGCCGCGTTTTGAGGTCACCGTCTGCTAAACGCCGGCGCACTAACGTGGCTGATTAATTAAGTCGCTAATGGCCCCCCTGTGAGTATGACTAGTGGATCCTGCACCTTAATTAAAACCTAATAGCAAATTAATTAAAATGCCAGACAATGACAGGTGGGACCCGTTGTTAATTAGCCGCTAAGCTTAATTAGTTAGTTTAATTTAATCAGTTTAGTCACCGTGTCTATGACAGGTGGGACCCAGCCCACTGTTCCAGTGATTAAGGGCCGCCCAGTCAGCTGCTGACTCAGCAGCTGTGCCCCACTGTCAGCCTCACATGCACATCTCTGGGTACACTCTCGGGTACCCATAGCAATTTCCATTTATTAATTTTGAATTAAAAATAATACAGAAATTCCAGAAAATCATTTAAACTTTGGTAATTCATAGAAAATAAACCGTAACTCGGATGGAAATAATTTGTATATGAAAAATGATCAGAAAAATATAACGAATCCGTATATGTCAACTAGGTTCCCTTCTTTGCCGGCATTCTCGAAAGTGCATACCAAGTGGAAGATTCATTGATTTCTCCAAAAATTTATATGCATCTCCAACTATGTGCCTTTGTACTAGATCAAACTTTTCATCTTTTTCTAATCCTATTGTCCAGTGTAATATTTACTAGAGTTTATTTACATCTGATATGTTTCATCGGACCAACTCACTTGAATGACACCAGTGGTGCCTCGATCTAAGATCGACGAGCAAATTACTTGAAGAAAATAAAACTTATGGTTTTACTCTATGAGCAAAATTGATATTAGGTAAGCACAACTCCTTGCACATCAGCGAAGACCACCAATAGTATATTTCCCATTATCCTTCTAATAAATCAATAGCAAATAAAAAACTCGCATGTTCATCTAGGCATGGATTTTTGTTGTTGTGATTACACAAAGAACAAAGTGCAACACCACACACATTTCACACACACTCATGAACACATCCCCTAAACAAGCTACAATTGACGGAGACCGGGAATAAATTCGTTAATCTCGCTATATTCATAGTGAATGTTGATGGTAGCATATTTCCCATCTCTGATGTTGAATGTAAATGTTAGTTACTTTTGTTGTTTATTGTGTTGCCAATCCAAGATCACACAATTTTTCACAAAAAGTATATGCATCAATGTTGCTCATAGAATTTTATAGAAAATTTATCCATATAGTGTGATTCCTAAAGTATGCATGCGTCCTCAACAAAAACACAAATCGTTTAAATTTCATACTTCTCCATCGAGTCATTCCCATAGTTTATTTACCCATCACAGGTTTACCAAACCAACTCAAATGGATAGTGATGGTGGTGCCAGATAGAGTCTATCCTTCCTACTAAGAGATAAACTCATAATTAGGATAAGGCAAGATGTCAATGCAAATATATATACTTGCAACATGATATCTTTATTCATGCGCAAACAAATTTGGAAAGCATATACATTTTTATTATTTTACATGCACTTTTCTCAAGGTTTAAAAAATGCACAAAGTATGTATATATTATTTCTCTCCATTTCTTTTTAATACTTTACATAGTAGTTACAAAAAAATGATTTTTTTTGTATTTTTGCAAATGTTGTTCATGCCATTACCTTGAAATGCAACACTCATGCTTCCAGACAAACTTTGATATGGTAGGTTTTCTTAAATTAGCTCATAGTACACAAAATTATCTACATGGTTTCCATTGCACTGATGACATCACACACAAAAAGAACATGCATTATGAATTATGGTGTGGCCAACAATGTGAAAGCATGCATGGGATGCATAAACTTGATTGATTATTTTGGCTTTTGTTGGAAATCAAGAAGAATTCCTCTAGATGATGATGTACCATATCACATCACAAGCTATTGGTTGATTTTGTTTGCGATATGTATAGGACTATTTTTTGCGATGAAGTTTTTAAGCACTCTGTGGAATCAATAACTACAATTTCAAACATTTGACCTTTTTAGATAAATTATCATTTTTTAAGAAAAGACACCCAAAGGGCATTTTAGATCTGATAATTATCAAGAAAAACAAACGCCAGCATCATGGAAAGACAACTGAAAGCAGAACGACCAGTAAAAAAAATTCATTGAAAATTATACTAGCCTTCTTCTTCCTCCAATTGTACGCCGCACGTCGGAGATTGAAAATTCCACTGAACCAACAATAAAGGAAAGGCACACCTACAAATGTCCTCGCCATATTAGGCATTAAAGATCGCAATAGTCACTCGCCGCTTGAGACAAGATTTAGAAATCGCTGAAGAAGCAACGGTTGGAGCATCACCCTATCCAGCACAAGCTTGCAATCCATCACCACCTGGTACAGAGAGTTGGAGAAACCGAACCATGCCGCAGAACAACCTTGAAGAAGATGTTGAAGTCGCTGCACCAGTGGCCAACCAATTGCTCTCCTTGATAGAAAACACCAACTGCCAATACCTGAAGAGTGCCAAGAGATCTGTCGACACAAACTCTCACAAGCCCTTCGTCGACACTAAAGCATACATCATCGAGGTAGGGAAAGGCCGGAGAGACCTTATTTCAACACACCATTGCCGCCATCACCTCATCGATGCCGTCAGGGAACAAAACCTAAGAAAAAAGAAAAAGAAACAGATGAGTCCCCACTCCTCTTGCCACCAACGAGACAACCGGGCGGGAGAGAGGAGGGGGGCCGAGGAGGCGGCATGAAGGATACCTTAGGCGGCGACAACTAGGGTTTAGAACAGGAGGGCGATGAGACCAGAAATTATCACGTTTGACTGACCGGCCCAACTTCATATGAAACAACACCGCCTTTTTCCCCGAAAGTGATGTTCTGCTCTTGATGGCATATGCACCCAGGATGAACTTTAAATTTGAAAAAAAATAGGAAACAATTTCAAAAATATTCTTTTTTTGTGTGATATTTGTTGAATGTTGTACTAACATGCAAAATCAATATTCCGAAATGCTTTTAAAAAAAAGTACTTTTTGGAACATTTTTTTGACCTCCATGGATGTTTTTTCACTATGGAATTTTGCATGTTGGTAAAAAAAATCAACAATATTTGTCTCAAGAAAAAAATCAGTTTTTTTTGGGAAATTTTTCCAATTTTAATGTTCATCCGGGTGCATCTAGGTGAAGAAACTCCCTTTCCCCCCTTTTACCCCCCTTTCCTGTCGAGATTCTCGTCCTTTTTCTTCCTTCACAATTCATAAATTTTATAGTACAAGTAACATAAGAAAAAACAGGGAAAAAATATACAAAGACAATATCAGCCCACACCATCCATCTACGGCCCAGTATCAGCCCACACCATCCATCCATCCACACACGGGTCTTCCTCACAAACCCAACGCTCCGCCGCCGCTGTGCCCTAGACGCTTAAGAGGGTGTTTGGTTGGGCTTCTAGGCAGCTTTCCACGCTGGGAAGCCAGCAGCCCAACCAAACAGCTCGCGTTCGACAAGCTTTGGCAGCGCAGCTGCAGATTTCACGTACGTGAAAGTAGAAGCTCCTCGCGAGCAGCTTCGGCCGCGTTTGATTGCGTTCGATCCATCCCACGCCCGTTCTGCCCCTAGCCCTTCATCGAAATTACAAGACAAATGCCCCTCCCATATAAGTGAGGGAACCCACCCGTTTTCCCCACCCCCAGCCAATCTCCACCACGCTGCCACGCACAGGCCATGGCACCGCGACAGCGGCGCTAGGGTTCGTGCGCCCAACAGCTGTCCTCGCCTCGCGCCGGCGCCGGTGAACTGAGAGCGTCGGCCTTCTCTACTCTCGCCGTCCCCCCATCTCCACCCGCAGATCGGCGATTGGCGACGCCCCCTCGCCTCCAGCCGCTGCCTCCTCATCCATCGACAAGGGAGCACCTCCCCTCGCCTCCAGCCACCCATTCCCCTCCCAGCCTCCTCCCAGCAAGGTAGCCCCTTGTTCTTCTTTCTTTTTTCCTTTCCATGGATGGATTTGAGATGGATGTTCACACATTGATCGGACGGTGCCTTGCTTGCTTTTATTTGTTGATTGCATGCTTGAGATTGATGTGTTGCATGGATGAAATTAAGATGGATTGTGTATTTGTATGAGCAGAAAATTCATGCATATTAGGAGGTGTTTGTTTCATCGTTTTTTGCCCGTCACCTGTTTGCGGTGTAAATGGAAATCGTTACATGCGTTTGGTAACATCCCTCCGTAATCGGGTCCAGCCCAGCTATCGTTCGATACCCCCCACCCCCCACCGATAAGGGTTTCCTTACCACGACTCCACGAGCTCTCCTCCTCCCCCCGCGCCGCCGCCTCCCCTCGATCCCCTTCGAGTCCAGCGCCGGCGCGCCGCCTCCCCTCGGCCCCCTTCGAGTCCAGCGCCGCTGCCTCCCCTCGGTCCTCTCCTCCTGGTCCAGCCGCCGGGAACGACCACGCCACACTAGTCGCGGGGAACGACCACGCCAGCCGCCGGGACCGACGAGGATGGACCATTGAAGCCGCGGCAAGGAGCAGCAAGGCCCATCTCCGGATTTCCCATCGATCTATTCCTCCTCCATCAACCTCCTTCTGCAGATCTTGAGGTTAGGGTTACTAGTCTATCTGTTCTTGATCTTGATGTCAAAAAATATGTTCTTGATCTATTAGTGATCTGTTATAGGGTGATGCAAATAGATGATTGATATTGATCTGTTCTTGGTCTAGCCTCATCACCTGCGCACGCGTGTGTGATTTATTTGGAGGTTTTGATCCATCATGATCAGATTTCTCATGACTAGAAATAGATGATTTGGAGGTTCTGGTCCAGACTTCTCATGTAGCTAGAAATGAAAGAAACGACCAGCTACAATAATAAAGGAAATTAAGGATTGTACGTGTCAAACATCACTGCTCCATCACCTGTCAAAGTCGTCCTTTCACTTCTCCTTTGGCAGTATGCATGCTGATGCGTGCGTGGCTCTAGACAAAGCTAAAAGTGAATGTCTTAAATAATTGCTTGTATAAATTTTGAGGCATAGATCAATAAAATTTTGGAGATAGTCAGGCGAAGGATGCCATTGTTTCGCTGTATCTCGAAGGAAAACAGCCTTGTATTCTATTTGAATAATGTTGATGAGACTGTAAATGTACAAACGATGTCAGTAATACGAGTTAACGAACATGCCGCCAAAATGATGTAATTTCTGTACGGTGACGTTGCAGCATCAACATTCTTGCATGCATTGGTCCCTGGTTACTACTAGCAAGTACAACAAGTAGAAACAGTACAAAACTACGTTGCATTCATTCACTGGCCCAGTCTAACATTAGCTAATAACTCTCTGAATTGCTAGAAGCCTCTTGATAAATTGCACATCAGGCAGCTGGTTAGCCATCATAAACAGAGGTTTCCAGTCATACAAGACCACCCAAAGCACGCGCACGCACATAATACAAGCAGAATAGCTGCCAAAGGCAAATCAACCTATAAAAACTAGTACCGCTTGCCATTGTGACGGATGATGTATACCGTTATGTATAGAAACAATTGCATGTGTGTGTCTTTTTTTATACAAGATGTCCTAGTGAAGGAAAACATATGCAACTTTGTTTACAGCTAGCTAGAGAGTAAAACCTTCTCCATATATCTAGACCATTTATTTTGTGATCACAATAATCATCATTGCATTAATTCCTATATCTACAATTAATATAATCACCGTTTGTTATCTTTCATCTAAACAACTGACTTTTGTTTTGTCATCCTGAAATCTATTTAGTTTCTTGTTTTGTACTACTACTAATTATAAGGAGGCGCCCTCTCCTTATCCTATTGTTATCTTTGTCAAAGCATTGAAATGCATGCATCCTTTGAGGAATTCTTTGAGTAATTTGTAATTTGAGCATGCACAAAATGTACTCATTTTTTGTCATTGGTAGTACCATTTGCTATTAGCTATGTGATGCTTTCGCAACCTTAGAGCTACAAGGTTACCCTTATAAAAAAATCTGCATACGACCATTGTCCTTTAGCTATATGACCTTTGTCCTTCAGAATTTCTATTAGATGTTGAACATTGATCTGAGGGCTAAGGGTTGTTGGCCAGTTCTTTTATTATTAGACATTGGGGCATGTTGCGGCCGACAGGTGTGTTAATGTCCAAACATATATCGTGACCTGAATAAATATCAGAGTATATGTTCTTGCAGTATACAACATTGCTGTTTGTGTTAGCCAAGAGAGTGCTTTTCATTTGATTGTTCTTGCATAGTAATCCATATGCATGCATTACACCTGAGAAGGGCTGATTTATATTTGTCCATCTAGTCGACAACGATGACAATAACCTACTTATTATAGTTGTATGTTATAGTTGCAGTGTATTCGTATGATTAGTATTTTTGCTCATTATTTCTTATCCAACCCATGCTTATTGGCAGATGAGAGAAATAGGCATGGTTGATGAGAAAGAACAAACTTTTTCCTATTGTTATCTTTGTCAAAGTGTTGAAATGCATGGAGCAGATTCCCACCTTTTCCAATGCTGCAACTCTTGCTTCTATCCTTTTCATTGTGCTTAGTGCATCCACACTCTTGTTATGGCACAAATATTGCCACTTGTGTATGTCAGTTTTCTTGCTAGTTGTTATTATCTTTGTTATGCTTTCGCAATCGTCTTTCCTCGTTTAGCCCATTCCTTACCTACGTAGCAAATTGCATGTGAAAGCTGTGCTGATGTATTCATATTACTCTGCTTGTCGTGCTCTGTACGTGGAATTCTCCAAAGTGCCTGCTGCTGTATTCATATTACTGTGCCAAACCAAACACTGTCAAGGGATCTGTTACCTTTACACAGCTGAACCAAACAAAATGTGGTTTGTCCAGTCTGGAGCTGTTACACTGGGTAATCTGTTTCCCTTACCCCTTACGTTACCACTCATGTAAACAAACACCTCCTTAGTGTGATTCTATGAGCAGAAAATACATGTCAATATGTGCGTTTCTGTGAGCATAAAAAACATGCATATATGTTTGATTCTATGTGCAGAAAAATACATGCATATATTTGTATGGTAGGCCATATGTATATGCATTTTTGGTGGTGGATTTGGCAACCAAACACCCTCTAAACCCATCACCGCGCAGAACCTAGAACGGCGGCGGCGAAGGCAAAGGCGATGGTGAGGGAGGACAGGAAGCGGAGGCAGCCCGACTACGAGGCGGCGGACGAGGGCGAGAGGATGGGGCGGAGGGACAAGAGGCCCAAGGAGGAGAAGCCGGCGCCACCGCTGCCGTCGGAGATCAGGAACAAGGAGAAGCGCAGCGAGGTGTACGCCAAGCTCAAGCGCGAGAAGAAGGCCCAGAAGCGCAGGCTCGGCCGCGAGCGCGGCCAGGCCGCCCAACGCGCCGCCGAGCTCGGCGAGGAGGCAAGCGTCATCTCCCCCCTTCTTCTCCTCCCCAGAAACGAATTTCCCGTGGGGTACGAGGCTCTGGATGGATTCTGACGGTCTTTTGGCGCGATTGGGTGTTTACAGGTGCCGGAGAAGCAGGTGCCCCGGACGATCGAGAACACCAGGGAGCCCGACGAGACCGTTTGCCGGCCTGACGACCAGGAGGTTCGTACAATGTCTTCCGTGCTGTTTAATTGATCAGTATAATCAGTGCGGGGGTCCCTAGTATTGAAATGATTGCAGATTTACACCTTACAAATAAATGGCTTGGCTAGTCAGAGTTCCAAACATCGAATCTAAGGGTGCTTATGCTATGTTTGGTTTACAAGAACAGCAGAACTAGTAGCTTATTATTTCTGATAGCATGACTAAATATGAGAGAGTAGGTATGGACATGAGGCTGGAGGGAGAGATTTCTTTCTTTGATATGGTTGGGTGAAGTTAGGTGTGCATTTGGGTGGTTACCATTCGTTGACTGGGCTGCTTGCTTAGTGGATTGTTTTCAAGCTCAAGTAAAAGCAAACATTTGGGTGCTGGAAATTTTGATCAGAATTTGTGTTTTGGGTGCTGCAGTATTGTGCTTAATTCTTGTTATTATCCTGCACAATTTGTTTGTTATTAACCTGCACAATTTGTGCACATGTCAGTTTTATAACATTAACATGACACATATACTGCTTAATTGTATTTATGGTACTATTATTTTGCGATAGATACAGTACTTATGGATTTCCAGAATCTCGTCTGTAGTAGCATGCCAATAATACAGAATCTCTTCTGTAGTATTCAGATTTTCAGTAATATCACACTTATAATTACATATATTGGGTGAACGATTACAACAGTTATAGTTAATTAACAGGTCCGAAGTTAGATTTGCAATGCTTGTGATGCTGTTATAGTGGGTGTCATTACAATCGACCATTTTTTTGTATGATACAATGTACACATTCACATTCCTCTGTTATTATCAATACGGTTATATTAATAGCTGCTGTTGTAGTTGTTGAATACTCCAATATCATTGTTTTAGAACCAAAACCAGTATTTTCTGATCATCTTGCTGACTTCTTACCTCGAATGTCAGTGAAAACAAACTGTGAAAGCATTAAGCGTCTCTGTTAGGTCTGTTAGGACATGTTATTTAGACCACTACCACTGTCTCGACTCTGATGTATCTATTACGTAATTCTCTCCGTGGACAAATGCTTATGTAGGCTAGAGTCAACTCTACCCCGTTTATGTATGTTCTAATAATAGTTCCTGTGTGCAGCTGTTTGCAGGGAATGATGCTGATGAGTTCAATGCAGTGCTTAAACAAGTAGTGACCCCGAAAGTATTGATTACCACATGCCGCTTCAATTCAGGCGTATGCATTTTTTACCTCCTCGTCACTGATTTTGTGCTCGATATTCTGAATCTGTGATAATTTGATAACTTGTACTAAGAATTTGTCATCTGACGATGTACTTTCTGCTCCGTATGCTCGCAGAGGGGACCTGCTTTTATTAAGGAGTTAATGCAAGTGATTCCAAATGCTCAATATGTTAATAGAGGAACTTATGACCTCAAGAAAGTATGATGAGTTCTCATGTTACGTTCCATTCATTTAGTCCAGTTAGTCACGTCTTCATATCCATAGTAACACACTGTTATTTTCAGATTGTGGAATATGCAAATAACAGAGAGTTCACTTCAGTCATGGTTGTCCACACAAATCGAAGGGAACCTGGTTAGAATTCATCATTTTGTTTGTCTTTTTTAATGTTCTTGTTTCTGACATCTCGTGTTGGCATTTGTGTAACAGATGCGCTGCTGATCATCAACCTACCTGAGGGCCCTACTGCACATTTTAAGCTATCCAAGCTCGTTCTGCGGAAGGATATAAAGGTACTATATCTGTACTTTTTATACTAATATTAACACCGTAGTTTTTAGTATCTTCTTTCATGTCAAGTTATTACATGTGTGACTTCCATTTTTGTTTGCTTGTGTGCATTTCCTTACTTATGTCTTCTTTGCAGTGCATAGTTCTTGAGTAGAGGTTTACTAGTCACTCAACAAGATCTAGTCAACTAGTGAGCATAACTGCATACTCTCAATCTCTTTTCTTAGATAAACTGTTTGAGGTTTTACTGGAAATACCGAAATAAGGACCCATAAATTTGTGAAGAATTTGTTGAAGTGCTTTATTGTTATCACTTATTGACATCTAGTAGTTCAGCAGTCATAATGACTGTGAGACCTAGTCTTGAGCATTTCTCTTCCCTCTACCTTCTTGCTATGGAACTACTTAGTATTGTTAAACATCTATACCAATATAAAAAGACTCAAGGGGCAGATCCAACCAATCTCGGCCATCAAACCATGTCAATCCAACGACCTAGATTGCTCCAATGGCGAGCGCTCAACATGTTTAGCGTGCCATTAATATCATATCAAATATCAATATCAGCATTAATCACATAATTAGCATGTAATTTGTATCCTACCTAATATCAACGTGTAATTAATATTCTACCAAATAACAATGTGCATTGCACGTACACATTTACTAGTGCTAACCAAGTAACCACTAACCATTGTTTGTAGTAACCTAGCATAATCTTTCTCCAAAGGGAACAGTGCAGTAATGCTGTGCTCCGTGTGCTAAGCTGTCTTCTCTTAAAAAATTAGTTGCTGTATGAAGAGCGGGACCTTTAATTTCTCCTCTCTAATAACTATTGCGCACAAGGGCAAGCTAGTGCTAGTTGATTGTTGAAAGGACGCATCTTCTGTGCTGATAATCCCATATTGCTTTTATTTATATAATTGGCATAACTATTTGATGTGTTCAAGCTGTCAATTGTGACCCCATAAGCAACCTCTATGTACTGCATAGAAGGACATAAAGCCTCTCCCTTCCTCTTGTTTTAAAACCTGTGCGGCAATTTAGAAAATGTGAAGTGGCTTATCTTGTCAGATTGATTTTTTACGGCAAGATGGTTGTTTGCTTACTGTTTTGTCTGTTATAGTGACTAAAGATCAATATATATGCTACTTTCTGCTCGCCCTAGGTTCTATGAAGATCTTCACCTTGTTAGCTGCATATAAGAACATTGTTTTTGTTTTTATAGATTTAGAAAAAAGTTCGGTATATATTACTCTTATTTCTACATCCTCCGATCCATATTACTTGTCGCTGATTTAGTACAAAGTTGTACTAAAATTAATGATCGGAGAGAGTAATTTATTAGAAGGAACTGCATTATACTAGTATTCTATGTGCTGGAAGGAGGATTGCTTTATATTATTCTCTGTTTTCTATGAGACTCCTGCTGTGTTGTAGTAAGGCAGAAGTGTTAGAATCAACTGTGCAATGTTTTTGTTAAGTCTTTGTTTGATTCTTCCAAAAATAAGTCTTCAAATTTGATCACGGTTCAGATAGCACCAGCAGTTGGGAATGGTTATGTCATAAATACATATATTACACCGCTTACCTTTTGAACTAAAGGTTCATTGAACATAAACAAAAAAGTCAAGTTGCCATCAATTGATCATCCTACTTGTCTCTAGCTTGTCTCTTGTCTCTAGCCTGTCTCTAGTTTGTCTTAGACGTGTTACTTTTGTCTACGCAAGACATATTTGCATATGTCAATGTTCGGTGTCATATGGCATGTCTGGTAGAGACTGGTCCATGTCTCTCGTCTGAAATATCCATGTTGCTTGTTTTAATTTTGCCATGCTTTACAGCATTTGATTTGTACTTATTGCAACGAAGGAGTTGGGCTCATCCGTTCATGGCTATGTAGATGATCTTCTAGATTGATGGGACGCTGAAAAGTGTAATAGCAGATAGGACATCTTGATATTCGCTTTCTGTAATCACTATATTTGTATTTTGATGTGCTCTTATTATATGACAATATGTGTTGTTGGGTATTTTGCAGTTTATCTGTATAGAAAGCTAGTTTACTTGAAACTTTTAGTACTGACCATTCAAGATTACCTTCATTTACCGTTTTGGTTTATCTCTCTGTGTATGACAGAACCATGGGAACCCTACAAGTCATAAGCCAGAGTTGGTGTTGAACAATTTCACTACGCGCCTTGGTCATCGTGTTGGGAGGTGATTCGAGAATATGCATTCCTTTTACAAAAGGACGACCTTATATTCATGTTGTTAACACGTCTACTTTCCCCTGTTGTTTATTCAGGATGATACAATCTCTTTTCCCTCAAGACCCAAATTTCCGCGGCCGACGAGTTGTGACCTTCCATAACCAGCGAGACTATATATTTTTCCGTCATCACAGGTGAATATATATGAAAACACAATTAACTCAAAAGCACACTGCTAACAATTAGAGATGTGAAAATTTTGGTTTTCATGAGTTCATACAATAGTTTATATATTTGTATACCACATGTGCAATGCAACTAGGCAGTAGTGTGTGTTACAAGGGTGTCACAAGTTTGTAATTCTGCATACTATTTTATCTAGAACATCCCCGTCTGGACCTACTCCCCAACCTAGAGTAGCTTAGTGTGGAAGTAAAATCAACCCTTGCTCATACATGGGTGTCACAAGTTTGTAATTCTGCATACTTTTTTATCTTCAGCATTTGAAAATTAATGATCTGCAATCCTCACTATAGGTACATCTTTGAGGAGAAAGAAAAGAAAATCGTTTCAAAGGACAAGAAATCGAAGGGTGAAACCAAAACTGAGAAGCAAGTGAACTGTCGCCTTCAGGTACTTGAGATACACTACTACATACCAGAGTTTTTTTTGTGTGATTGCAAGAATTTTCATTCACAATACTGTAATTGACCAACCTTGAAAGGACCAAGTCCTCGCAATCCTTCTGTGTTGCATATGTTTAGATAGTGATGGTTTTCCAAAAAAAAAAAAGTTCATACTAAGTGAAAACCGACAAGTTCATGTACCTTGACTATCTTGCCCGTTACATGTTAGCGATGATGCTATTTGACTACTGCTGATGGAGCCCATTCTAGAATAGCAATCTTTTTCTACCTTGTCCGCTTTTATCAGTAAGCCTGAACTATTATTTGTGGCTTTATTGATGATATAGGAATGCGGCCCTCGCTTCACACTCAAGCTGCTCACATTGCAACACGGGACCTTCGACACGAAAAGCGGGGAGTACGAGTGGGTTCACAAGGTACTACTATCATCATCATCATCATACATTCACCATTCCACTCTCCTCGCTACATTATGAATCCCCGTGACATAACCCGGAACCTTGTTTGCAATTTGCAGCCCGACCTGGACACGAGCAGGAGAAGGTTTTTCCTGTGATTTGGCGCCGTGCTTCACCCACAAAAAAAAGTAATCTTTAGTAAGATGGATAATTGACTTCTAAAAATTGAATTAACCAGTTAATATGTCCCTAGAAATAGCACATACCTAACCTGCCTGATAACAAGGCTATAAGGGGTAATGTTTATTTTTGTTTCTCCATGTTGAATCAGGAGGCGCTAGGGTCAACTACAAGGAACAACAATGATGCATCACTTGGAGAAGGAGGGCCAAAGAAGGGCGTGTGGCACAATGAGTTAGAGAAAGAGACAATAGTTGCTTGATTGGTCTATCAAAGTTGTTTTTATATTGGATTAAAGCTAGAAACGTTTCTAACAGTGTGACTGTGTTTCCTCCCTTTCCGTTTATTTAATGGATCTTTTCTCAATATGTTAACAGAAAAAATTATATATGCAAACAATCCCTTTTCTTCTCATGATATTCTTGCAGTGCATCTAGCTATCTCGTTAAAGTTGATTTTGTGAGTTCAACGATGAGAATAAAACAAATATGCGTTTCCTACTCGCTTGTAAATAAATCTTTCACACAATGCATTTGTGTATATGGTATCATCCTCTCCCAAAAACCACTATGACACACAGAGATAAAAACGGATTTGCTAATTCTCATCTACATGAGAAATAGCTATGTCACATCTAAGGTCTTTCACCACACGATCAAAACGCTTTAATTTTCGTGCAAATCTGTTGATCCACACCTGATTTTCCTTCCGCGTTTACTTCCTGCGTTGCGTTTGATCTGCTGCAATTTCTTGTTGGGCTGTTTTCACGTGCGTTGGGGCTTATGTGTTTTTTTTATCCATGTCTGGACCTGGGCTTTGTCGACGAGAGGGTGGGAATTAAGAGAGAGAGAGAGAGAGTAAAGGGAGTGAGAACGTTTTTCCTCCGTCCTGGGCCTGGCCCATTTTTTTTTTAACCTTCACAAAAAATAGGTGCATGAGGCAGGATTCGAACTCCCAACCTCTTGGTTTACTTCTACGCGCTATAACCAACTGGGACAGCTAACTTGTTGTGCTAGTTACTTCTTTTATTCTTCTTGTTCTGCATCTTCTCAGTTTGATTTTCTTTTTCCTTTTGGTTTTGTTTGGCCTTTTATTTTTCGGTTTTATTCTTTTTTTTTCTGTTTTCTTTTTCATTTGCTTAAATTCATGAATATTTTCTTAAATTCGTGAACTTTTTTCAAATCCGTGAACTTATCTTTTGAATCCATGAACTTTTTTCAAATGAATGAATGTTTTTCAATTTCGCAAACTTTTATCAAATTCGTGAACTTTTTTTAAAATTCATGAACTTTTTTCAAATCGATGAACTTTTTTCAATTTCGTGAACTTTTTTCAAATTTGTGAAATTTTTTGTCAAATTCATGAACTTTTTTGTCAAATTTGTTAACTTTTTTTCAAATCGATGAACTTTTTTCAATTTCGCAATTTTTTTTGTCACATTCGTGTACTATTTTCAAATCGATAAACTTTTTTTAAACTTCTGGACTTTTCTTTAATCTATGAACATTATTTTGAATTTTAAAAACTGGCAACCGTGTAACCAAACTGCCCTATTATATAGCCAAGCTTCCTGCCACCTTCCGTGTAATCAGACGAGGTGGGACTAAAACCACGAACGGCACAGTACGTACATAGGCTGCAACAAAAAACCCAAAACAAGTTTATGTCCAGCTTGGCCCATGCAATTGATGTCCCTACCGCACGCGCGCGCTAGTCGCTACATGTGGCAGAAATTTTCCAACACCAACATTGGTTTTTTCGGTTTCAGTACCGGTTCGGTCTTCGGTTTGTCGGTTTTTATGCCCACCCCTAGCTCCAACGACGAAAAAAGTTCGCGAAATAAAAAAAAATCATCGATTTGAAAAAAGTTCACGAATTAGACAAAAAAGTTCGCGAAATCTGAGAGCATGTTGTTTTCTTGACATCCTTTAAATGGCCCCAAATTTTTTCCACCAGCTTATATGACAAATTCAAGGCACCATGCAAAGTTGTTTGAGTTTTCGACAATTGTTGCATTTTCTGGAGTTTACTCGGTGAAAAATGGTCGATAAATGGCACGCAACTTGCATACGGTGACGGAATTCGTTCAAACCTGACATGTATGCCTACCATGGGCATGCCCAACTACTGGAAAAAAATGGGATTGTTTCATGCATGTCCAAAAATAGACCATGTTCAACGGAGGGTTTTCGGGTAGGCCAGAAGGGTCCGTTTGAGAGCACGTTTTTTTTGGCATCTGTCAAATGACCCCATTTTTTCATGAGGTTATATGACCAATTAAAGGTACCATGCCAATTTATTTTGGTTTTTGGCAAATTTTGCATTTTCTGGAGTTTTCTCGGTCAAAAAAGGTCGATAAATGGCCGGACGTGTCGCAACTAGCATACATGTAGGAGATATGCCCTAGAGGCAGTAATAACAGTTATTTTGTATCTCCGAGTTTGTAATGAATGTTTATATTCCATGCTATAACTGCAATGATTCTCTAGTCTACAATAACCACGAGGCTCGGAGGGAAACTCATGTGCACGTGTGGTATAATAAACGGTAAAATGTATTCCTAGTCTTGCCTCTAAGACTGGCTCAAGTATTGCATGATGATCCTGTTTTCCTGATCATGGGCATGTCTATGCCGGCAATTTTGAGGGCACAAGGTTAGAAGAACACTTGTGTTGAATCGACCCGAATTGATGTTATGCTATGAGATACATTCGTCACAAGTTAATGGTTAATAACACAGAGATAGTTAATGTTTGCATAATTCCTTAGACCATGAGAGTATCGAGTTCCTTCGTACTTGCTTCGTGAATTTTGGGGTTTGTTAAACGTCATCCGTAAATGGGTGGCTATTACGGCGGCTTACGGGTTCACGGAAAAGTATGGCAAGTAACGAGATAGCTCAAGATTGGGATTTGCTCCTCCGACGATGGAGAGATATTCTCGGGCCCTCTCGGTGTTACAGTATCCATCATCCTCTGGCCAAACACATTGTGATTTGATCACTGGGATGCCGGAACACGGAAACGAGAAAAGAGAACAAAACCGGTAATGAGGTAACTTGCATGGTGGACAAGTTGTTGATCCACGGGGATGCAATGAATCTCACCTCGGGTGTTTGTAATATATCGTGAAGCAACAGGAATAGCACACGGCAACTGGAGGTTCACTCGAATATTCATTCGTGTGGGTATAGGGGTCAATATGGGTGTCCACGGCTCCGATGTTGATCATTGATCGGAAAGTGTTCCGGGTCATGTCTATACTTCACCGAACCTATAGGGTCACACGCTTAAGGGTCATCTATCTACTGAATACTAGACGGGGAGTCTGAGAGAAAATCACCGAAAAAGTTTCGGACGAAACGGAAACGTTCCGGAGAGAACACCGGAATAGTTCCGGTGAAACTGAAAAGTTGTTTCAGGGTATTCCATTAAGTCATATTGGTTACGGCACACGCCTGGAAATTCTTGGAGGGTGCCAGAATTGTTCTGGTAACTTCTGGAATTTTTCCGGAGAGAAAAACCAGAAATGTTCCGGAGCAGCCGGAACCACAATGGTAGCTTTTCGCTGAAGAAAAACATTGTTCCGGAATTGTTTCGGAATGCGTTCAAAATTATTTTAGTTGGTACTGGAATTATTCTAGGCACACAGAAATAATTTGGGATTTAACGGACGCAGAAAAATGTCTTCGTGAATAGTGAAAGTGCTTTATGGATATTTTTTGGAAAGCACCTTTTGGGATATTTTCCAAAAGGCTTCTAGAAGGGCTTGGGGGCCAAGGAAGCCCCTCATGGGGGGGCCCCCAAGGGGTGACTGGCCAAGGGAGGTGGAGCTCCTTGGAGCTCCACATGGCACCCCTTTTTGCTTTATTCTTTTTATGTATGACATAAAGTGGGGGTATTTTTGGTATTTTTGAATGCCAACTTTACCCCTTGGCTATCCTATAAATAGAGGTGGAGGGGTTCTCTCCAAACCTCATCCAAGCTCTCATACACATGCCATGCTCGTCTGGCTCTCTCTCTCCCTCCCATCGAAATAGTTTCGTAGAGCCGAAAGGCTGTCTGGGTTCCGGCAGGAACTAGTTCTGGACGGCGAAGCCCTGCCGGATAGCTGACACCGTATGTGTGCAACCCCGTAGAGAGATTGTAGTTTTGATCTTTTGCCCGAGGGGCTGTTCGAGTGTCCTCCCGAAGGGTTGTCCGAGTTACCGTTCGGTTTTCGGGTGTCCTCCCGAAGGGCTGTCCGAGTTACCGTTCGGGTTTCGAGGGTCCTCCCGAAGGGCTGTCCGCGACATCGTCCGAGGGACTGTCCGACCGCCTCCCGAAGGGCTGTCCGACGAGGGAGTACATCCTCGCGGTTGGGAGGTTGTAAATCCTAGCTGTGGGGATCTGCACCGATGATCTACACCGACTCTTCTTCCGATGCGCTACGAGTCGGTACGGATCAGATCAAACCCTGTATGCAGTCTCCATAGTGATCCTGGGTGTGCTCGCTGTACGGATTTTTTTTTGTTTTCTGTCGCGTTCCCCTACAATACAGTGTCGAAAATCGTTCAAACCTGACATGTATGCCTACCATGGGCATGCCCACCTGCTTGCAAAATTTGGGGTCATTTTAAGAATGTCCAGAACTAGACCATGTTCAACGGAGGGTGTCCGGATGCTAGAAGGCTCCGTCTGAGAGCACGTTGTTTCTCGACATCCTTGAAATAGCCCCAATTTTTTTCATGGCCTTGAATGACCAATTCAAGGCACCATGCCAAGTTGTTTTGGTTTTCGACAAATTTTGTAATTTCTGGAGTTTTCTCGGTCAAAAAAAGACAGATAAATGGCCGGACGTGTCGCAACTTGCATACGGTGTCGGAAATCGTTCAAACCTCACATGGATGCCTACCATGGGCATGCGCACCTGCCTGCAAAAGTTGGGGTTGTTTCAAGGATGTCCAAAACTAGACCATGTTCAACGGAGGGTGTCCGGGTATGAAGGCTCCGTGTGAGAGCACGTTGTTTCTCGACATCCTTGAACTGGCCCCAATTTTTTTTCATGGCCTTGTATGACCAATTCAAGGCACCATGCCACTTTGTTTTGGTTTTCGACAAATTTTGCATTTGCTGGAGTTTTCTCGGTCAAAAAAAGGCCGATAAATGGTCGGACGTGTCCAACTTGCATACGGTGTCGGAAATCATCCAAATCTGACATGGATGCCTACCATGGGCATGCCCACCTTCCTGCAAAAGTTGGGGTCATTTCAAGAATGTTCAAAACTAGACCATGTTCAACGAAGGGTGTCTGGGTAGGTCAGAAGGCTCCGTCTGAGAGCACGCTGTTTCTCGACATCCTTGAAATGGCCCCATTTTTTTTGCACGGCCTTGTATGATCAATTCAAGGCACCATGCCAAGTTGTTTTGGTTTTCGACAAATTTTGCATTTTCTGGAGTTTTCTAGGTCAAAAAGGTTGTAAATGGCCGGACGTGTCACAACTTGCATACGGTGTCGAAAGTGGTGCAAACCAGGCATGGATGCCTACCATGGGCATGCCCACCTGCTTGCAAAGTTGGGGTCATTTGAATGATGTCCAAAAATAGACCACACGCAACGGAAGGTGTTCGGGTTGGGCCAGAAGGGTCCGTTTGAAAGCACATTGTTTTTCGACATCCGTCAAATGGCCCCAAATTTTTTACACCAGCTTCTATGATGAATTCAAGGCATCATGCCAAATTGTTTGAAATTTTAACAAGTTTTGAATTTTCTGGAGTTTTCTCGCAGAAAAGGGCCGATAAATGGCCGGACGTGTCGCAACGTGCAAATGGTGTCGGAAGTCGTTCGAACCTGGCATGGATGCCTCATATGTTTGTGTCAGGCTGGTGCAAGAAGTTCGGGTCATTTATCCATAGTCCAAAAAAACACCAGTTGAGAGGAGTGTGCTAGACTAGGCCAGACGGGTGCATCCGTGAGCATATAGTTTTTCCTAATTTAAATGCCTCTGTTATTTGCAATTTCAGTCATTATCAATCAACATGAATATTTTCTTATATCCTAACGATTGATTGAAATTTGTCAACAATTTTGGAATTTCAAATTATGTACGAAAATTTTATAAACTTGAACACTTATTCCAAAATTGTGAACAAATTCCCAACAATTGATGTTGTACACAAATTGCAAACCACGTACTTTTTTTTTAAAATTTATCAACTTTTTTGAAACGCAAACATTTCTTAAATTTGTGAACAAAAAAATTCGAAAACGGGAACATTTTTTGAAATTCCAGAACATTTTTTAAAATTATAAACTTGAAAACAAGAACATTTTTTGGTATTCCAAAAATATTTCAAATTTTTAAAAAGGTTTCAAAAAGAATAATAAAGTTGAAAAAGGAGAAAAATGTATTAACAAAGAAAGAAAAGAAAAATGAAAAATAGAAAAGAAAAAAAAACGCTTAGGCCTTGGCCCAACTATGCGACGACATCGCTCCCGTCGGGTGCCTGTTGGGTCGGCTCAAGCATTCGCGGATTTGAAAAAAGTTCAGCAATTTAAAAAACAAAGGTTCACGAATTAAAAAAAAATTCGAGGGCTTTGGAAAAAGTTCATAAAAGTTGAAAAGACTTCGTGGATTTGGAAAAAAGTTCACGGATTTGAAAACAAAGTTCGCTAATTTAAGAAAATATTCACGAATTTGAAAAGTTCACCGATTTAAGAAAAGGTTCACGATTTTAAAATAGTTCATGAATTTTAAAAAGAAAAGAAAATAAAAAAAACAAAAGGAAACAGGACAAAGAAAAATAAAAAAAGAAAATCACAAATTTAAAAAATTGTTCATGTTTCGAAAGATGTTTGGAAGTTGTTCATGTTTTGATTTTTTTTCAAATTTCAAAAAATGTTTGCTCAATTTTCATTCATAAATTCAAAAATTATTCAGCATTTCAAAATTGTTCACATTTTTTTCAATAAAAGTTTCAAATTTTTCAGAAAATATTTCATATATATGAACACTGTTGTGTTTTCTTATATATTTCGCGCTACAAAATACCACAAGCAACGGTGAGGTGAAGTGGCTAGCAGCGCGCGCCTTTAAGTGTGAGGTCTCGAGTTCGAGTCCTCGCTAGCTCTTCCTTTTCTCTGTAATTTTACGTCGCTTATATTTTTTTTTGAGGGATTTACGTCGCTTATATTGAACTTGGTAGGAGGGACATGGCTTAATGGGCCGGCCCAGTTGCTCACGCCAGTGTAATTCGTATACGAGGTCTCGCGACATACTTTTAAAAAAGACCATCCTGCCCTTTATTATGAAGGGGTATGGGATAATCTCAGCCGTCGATGTGTTTAGGGGGGTTTATCGAAGCATAAGTGTTCCTTTTTAATTGTTCTATTTATTTTTCAACTCAACTTTTTTTGCGTATCTAATTGTGTTGGGAACAAAAGCTATATGTTCACCTTTGAATTGATGATATTTTTTTTCATGAATTCATGAACGAAAGCTACATGTTCACTAAACTTTTTTTTTCATTTATTTGCTTTTAAATTCGTGATTATTTTAGTTTCTCCTTTCCATTTTCCTTTTCCTTTTTTTCCTTTTTCCTTCTTCATTTTTTTTGTTTTAAATTCATGAATTTTTTTAAACAAATTTAGCGATGTCCCATCTAAGTTCTTGACTGTATGACCTTTTTTTAAAATGTTGTGCCAGTTGCAACTACACCCCAACATTTAACCAGGTCCTTTTTTTTCTAGTTGCAATTCCACCCTCGATATGCAACTGGGGGCTGACCCATTTTTGTCCCCAATTGCAACTCCACACATGACCTGCAATTTGGGGGTTCCAGTTGCAACTCCACCCCCGACATGCAATTTGGGGGTCCCAGTTGCAAGTCCACCCTCGATACGCAACTGGGGCCCGACCCATTTTTGTCCCAGTTGCATGTCCACCCTTGACACGCAACTTGGGGGCCCGACCATTTTTGTCTCAGTTGCAAATCCACCTTCGACATGCAATTAGGGCGTCATGCCATTTTTCTTGTTCCGGTTGCAAGTCCACCCTCGACACGCAACTGGGGCCTATCCCACTTTTCTCCCAGTTGCAAGTCCAACTACACCCTTGACACGCAATTAGGGGGGAGCACTTTTATTGTCCTAGTTGCAGGTCCACCCTCAGTTTGCAACTAGGAGCCCGACCAATTTTTGTCCTAGTTGCAACTCCACCATCGATATGCAACTGGGGGTTCGACCCATTTTTGTCCCAGCTGCAAGTCCACCCTTGACACGCAACTGGGGGAGGGGGGGGGGGACGACCCTTTTTGTCCCAGTTGCAACTCCACCTCTGACATGCAATTGGCCTGCCATTTTTCTTATCCCCGTTGCAAGTCGATCCTCGACATGCAACTGAGGCCTACCCCATTTTTGTCTTAGTTGCAAGTCCAACTACACCCTTGACATTCAATTGGGGGGGGGGGCAGCTTTTTTTTGTCCTAATTGCAAGTCCACCCTCAGTACACAATTAGGGGTCCGACCAGTTGCAACTCCACCCTCGACATGCAACTGGGGGTCCGACCCATTTTTGTCCCAGTTGCAAGTCCACCCTCGACACACAACTGGGGGCCGACGATGTTTGTTTCAGTTGCAACTCCACCCCCGACATGTAATTGGGGTGCCCGCCTTTTTTCTTGTCCTAGTTGCAAGTCCAACATCGACAAGCAACTGGGGCCAACCCATTTATGTCCTAGTTGCAAGTCCAACCACACCCATGACATGTAATTGGGGACCCACCTTTTTTTGTCCTAGTTGCAAGTCCACTCTCGATACACAACTAAATGTGTGTTACAATCTGTGTGCAAACTTGATCCCGGTTCATTTCTTTGTCGCGCGCGTCGCGCGGTCGTCGTTCTAACCAAGCTGTTGGCCCGTGCGATTTAGGCGCGTTTTTGTAGGGCCCATGCTTTTTATCTCGGCCATTTGTGTTTTGTTGGTCATTTTTCATGGCCTTTTTTGAATTCATGAACACTATTTGAATTTGTGAACACTTTTTTAATTCGTGAACACTTTTTGAATTCGGAAACATTTATTGAATTCATGAACTTTTTTGAATTCCTGATCTTTTTTATTTTTTGAATGTGTGAACTTTTTTTGAATTCATGAACATTTATTCTCTATGTTTCTTTGCCCGGTTTTTCTATTTTTCTCTTTCATCTTTTTACAATGTTCAGCGTAAAGCTCTTAAAAATGTTCAGTGTGTATTAGAAAAAGTTCCACCCTATATATTAAGAAAAACTTCACCGTACATTGGAAAAATCTTCACTGTATATAAAAAGTGTTCATCGTATATTACAAATTTGTTCGGTGTGTATTTGAAAAAAATATTCACCGTATATTAAATAATTATTCAGTTTTGTATTTGAAAAATTGTTCACCGTATATTAAAAAATGTTCATTGTGTAGTTTAAAAAAAGTTCACCATATATAAAAAAATGTTTATATTACAGAACATTGTAAGAAAAGAAAAGGGTTAAAAATAAAGAAAACAAAGAAAATCAGAAGAAAAGCACATACCCGAAAGAGAAAAAAAAATCAAAAAAGTAAAAAAAAAACGACAATAGGGGCGTGCTTAGCCTACTTTGTTGTTAGCGATCTGATGTGCCATTGGGCCGGCCCATCCCCCATGACGGGACGCTCGCTTAGCGAAGCCACAAGCGACCGAAATCACTAACTAAGGGGTCCCCTTTGGAAAGGCCACTCCCATCTTTCCAGGATGTGACAAGTGGCGCACTGCATGCGCGTCACTTGTCGCAACCTGGGAGTTTTCCCTTTTTTTGTAGATTCGTTTATTGAAAACGTTTTATCTCTTAAATCGTGCGTCCAAATTGCGAACCGTTTTTATCGTTGGATTTCTCGCGTCGAGATCTTCAAAACTAAATCCTATGTTAATAGGTTTCGACAAACTTTTTTTCACGAAAAAAGGAAAAAACCGGAAGAAAAAAACGAGCCGGAAGCACGAATTTTTCCCCACTTTTTTTTTTCCTTTCCGAAAGGCACAGTTGCCTCTAGCGGAAGCAAATCTGTGCCTCCGCGCGAAGCAAATGTATGACTCTCGCGGAAGAAGAAAAAAAATGCGTTTTTTTCCTTTCTGTGAGGCACAGCTGTGCCTCTCGCGGAAGCAAACTTGTGCCTCCACGAGAAGTAAATCTATGCCTCTCGTGGAAGGAAAAAAACTCATTATTTTCCTTTCTGCGCGGAAGCAAATCTGTGCCTCCACGAGAAGCAAATCTGTGCCTATCGCGGAAGAATTTTCCGTGACGCACAGCTGTGCCTCTCGCGAAAGCAAACCTGTGCCTCCACGAGAAGCAAATCTGTGCCTCTCGCGGAAGAAAAAAAACGCATATTTTTCCTTTCCGAGAGGCACAGCTGTGCCTCTCGCGAAAGCAAACCTGTGCCTCCACGAGAATTAAATCCGTGCCTCTCGCGGAAGAAAAAAAAACGCGTTTTAGGCACAGCTGTGCCTCTCGCGGAAGCAAACCTGTGCCTCCACGAGAAGCAAATCTGTGCCTCTCGCGGAAGAAAAAAACGAGTTTTTTTTTCTTTTCGGAGAGGCACTGCCTCTCACGGAAGTAAACCTGTGCCTCCACGAGAAGCAAATCTGTGCCTCTCGCGGAAGAAAGAAAACACGTTTTTTCGCGAATTTATTTTTGTCCAAAACCTAGGGAAAACCGCGCAAAAGCCGAAAAGCCAAAAAAACCAATAAAAAACCATCTAAAACCCGAGAATCTCGTACAGAAAAATAAAAAAAATCTCGAGGGAGCGCCCAGCACGCGACACGCGGCGGCTGAGAGCACGCCAAGTGGCGCGCTCTCAACCCACCAAAAGTGACCCTTGAGGGGCTCCCGCAAGGGATACCCCTCAGTTAGTTGCTCTCACAAGCGACATGAGCAACACGAGCGTGCTGTCAAAGGCTTGATAGATTAATTGACTTGTTTCAAAACAGAAAATAAAACAAACAAGCAAACAAAAGGCTTGATAGATTAATTGACTTGTTTCAAAACAGAAAATAAAACAAACAAGCAAACAAACGCAGGAGAGGGTTGAGTTTATTCTAAAATGAGGTGGCGTTGATTTCATACTTAGATGTGACATAGTTATGTCACATCTAGATAAGCCCTAGACATACCAATAATGCTAAACATACAAAGGAAAAGTGCGAGAATACGACTCAATCCTATGTGAATCAATGGTGAATACGGCTGCCACACAGCCACCGGCCATGGATGCCGTCTGCAGGGTGGCCCCGGCACGCCCCAACCACTTGGACGACCGCCTCGCTCGTCGCCCCGCCCGCCTCCGCTCGCTGCAGCGTCCCTAGCCCCACCGCCCGCACCCACCCCCTTCTCCAATCCCGACCGGCCGCTAACTCCCCTGCAGGCCAGAACGAAGCTGACGACCACGTCCGCGGTGCTGCACCACGCGCCCCCCGCCGCATCCCTTCCTCGGCGAGGGAGCACTTGTCCCCACCCGAGCACCGCATGTCCAAGCCGCGGCATCCACGAGCTCCCACCTCCTCTCCTCTGCCTGGAGCGCAGCGAGCCAGGATGCAGAGCCTCGCGCCTCCAACGAGCAGCGGAATACCTCCATCCGCTGTCGTGCTCATGCTAGAGAGAAGGAGGAAGAGGGGTACACTGCGCCGGAGCAGCGAGTTGGCAGCGCACGCCTGGAGCTGTGTCTTGACCTGCCAGGAGTAGCACGAGGCGACACCCGCCTGGAGCCGTGTCTTGACGACGTCGAGTGGCAGCAGCGCGCTACCTCACCCAGCTAGAGAGGAGCGAGTGGCATAGGCAGGCGCAGGTCAAATCGAGGTCCCAAGCTGTTTGATGTAATGCCCATAAGAGAGAGGAAGAGGAGAAAGAAGAAGACTAAGTCAATTTGCCTGCGTGGCAGTTTTTTTTGCCAACTTAGCCTGACGGGCCGGCCCGACTACTTAGAAATGTCATTAAAGAAATTAACATTTACTGTCAGTGATTTTTGCCACTGTCAGACGTTGCGTTCGGTGCAAAATGAAGGCCAAACGTATTGTGGTGTTTTTTTGCTAACGACACCTATATTGTGGTGGTTTTATGGATTTGACTCCATGCACGACATGTGCAGTTCTATACCCAACGTACATGAATGACTATGGGTGATGCGGCTGCCGCCAGCTCACGACTTCATGGACGGTACGTGAACCCTAGCGTGTGGGAAATTAGACAAATCGGATGAGACCACGGGAAAGCAAACCGAGATGGGAAAAGGTGGCGCTCAGATTGATGGAGGAGACACGCGATGGTGGCACCTGCCATGGGAGAAGGTCTTGAGCAAGTAGTCTATGGTGACTGGCTCAAGGTCCATGAGCACCGAATAGGGTATGTAGAAGACGCCGCTGGCTTTCGTCGTAGTAGATGTTGGCGCAGATCGCATCGCCTGAAGATCTTGTGGCGGCGTGATGGAGGAAGACGCAGGGTATGTGAAGGAGGAGGACGCAGGGTATCTTTTCGTAGTAAAATTTTCTTTCACGGGAGGAGTAACATAAAGAAGTTCGTATTTACGTAATGGAAAGGTTGGTAATTTATGCAGATTATATTAGTAAGATAATATCCAATGATCATGCTTTAATGACGTATTAAATATACGGTTGGATGTTTCTGATTAACGTGGGATTTTTTAGCCAATATCTCTATTTTTGATACGTATTTTGCTATACGATCTGTCACACTGATGTCAAGGTACATAATCTCTACTCCTAAAGGGGAAGTCCGTACGTCGTTTCGTTCGTTCGCTCACGACTCCCCTCGATCTCTCGTACGATCTCCCCCCTCCTCACCTGCCACCGATTTTTTTTCTATCCCTGTAAAAACCCGTGGAGAAACCCCCCAAAAAATCACGTGTTGAACCAAGTAAACCTATGCGTTTCGTTCGTCCACTTCGTCCCTCTGTCCCTCGCCCGCACGAAAAGAAAGGGAAAGAAAACAGGAGGCCATTGCACGGTCCACGCCACGCACGCACAGAACTTAAATAAAAGGCAAGCAAGCCGCATCCGCCGCATTCCCGTAAAAAAAAAGCAAATCCGCCGCATCCGCCGCATCACACCAATCCCTCTGCCCGTGCTCCGCCTCCTATCCAATCTGCCACATCGCCTCCCCCCCAGCGCCGTCAGGCCGTTTCTCCCGCCCACCGTGGCGCCGCCTCGTGTTGGGGATCGGGACGAGGCGAGGATCTCATGCATTGCCACCTCCGCTGTGCCGTCTACCTCCGCGGCGACACCACCCCGCCCGCCGCCAAGGGCTGCGCCCTGATGTCCCGATGGCATCCATGCTGACGACCTCGGCCATCTCAACGCCGGTGACGCCCTTTCTCTTCAACTCCGTCAACCTCAAATTTTTTGATAGCGTGGGCTTGGGCAGCGCCGGCCTTTCCCTGCGCCCATAACTCCTCCACCGCATTGCCCCTACCGTCCGCCACCACTCCACCGGCCGCGCGCAAGTCCTTTCTCACTCGCGCTCCTCCCTTACCCTGCAGCCGCGGCGGCAGCGGACGAGGCCGCGAGGAAGGACGGCAACGGCGAGCAACCCCATGTGCAGCAGCAGCAGTGTCAGGGCCTAAGCCCAGGTGTAACTGAAGAAGACGCCTACTGTCCAAACTCATCTTCAGTTATCCAACGGCTCGGGAGGAAGGAATACTCACAGGAGAAGATCGACGGCTCGGATCAAGTTCCACTGTTTTACCTTTAAACTGTCACTGTTACTTACCGTTGTACCCGCTTACCTCCTTTACCGCGCTGAGCTGGTAAGCCAGTATTTAGCCCCTCCCGTCGATGGAGGAAGGCAGCTTGTAAAACTTTCCCCAATCTAGAGTAGTTGTAGAACCCTAGTTATCGTACTCTCCCTACTCGGGGTCTCTTCCTGTAAGAACTACCGAATTATCTTCCCAAATTACTCTATAAACTTCCGCTGTTTGAGCAATTGGATCGATCACCTGTAAATTCTGGTAGTCGGTCCTTAAAAAGGTATCCAGAGCCATTCGATTTCTCGGCGACGGCGACGTTGTGGCGGCGAATCAAGCAGCGGAGGACCAGGTGTTGGGCTCTCTCGTAAAATCCCTCCCATCCCTCCCTGTTTGCGGTGGCGGTGGTGTTCGAGTGGAGGCGTTCGTGGCGGCAGCGAATTGCTCGGGCGCAGATCCACGAGTTCGAGGCGGTTGCTAGGAGACACTCTCCTGGTGATAAAATCCCGGCCTCTGACGTGATCCGTGCGCTACTGGAGGCGTGGAGTTGGAGCTCGACGAACAGGGCGACCTGACTGTAAGATTCTTGTACCACGGGTCGAACTACAGGAATTGGGATGGCAGACACACGCGCCAAAGTCCAAATCACAATGGATCGTCTGGAGAGTGAGGTGTTTGAACTGCGGACGGAGTTAGCAGATCTCAAGGAGCTTAAGAAGGAAGTGACTCAGATCCGTGCTGAAATGGTTACCATGCCACGGGTTGAAGCCAAACTGACGGATATGAATGCTGAAATTCAGAAAACTCTGCAGCTCATCTTGCAGAACATGTCCTTACAAAGTCAGTAAACAAAAGTGGTCACTCCTATTGCACAGCCTCAAGGGAACACTAGTCCTTCAGTTCCTGGAGCACCACCTGTGATTACTATTCCAGATCCCACTGCTGTATCACTCCCTCCTGTTACTAGAAACTTGGAGCAGGAATTTACCACCCAAGGTTCTGTTCCAATTTGTAGCCTACAGGGAGTTACCTCAGCATTACTAACTGCCAGCCTTTTTACTGAGAGCACCAGAGTCAACACTGATAAGCAGTCAACAATCCCTATACAAAACCAATTCAGATTAACTTCTGCAAGCACAAGTGTAGCAGTACATGCTCATACACTGGCGTTTTCAGGGAACAATGGATATTTTGCCCCTGTCAATGCTCCTCTGTATAATCCTCCTCATACATACAATCCAGTGACTGGTCAATATATTAATACCTCAACTACTGGTCCAACACAGCCACCAGTATATCAAGCGGTTAGGAATTTATATGATGCACAACGCAATCAGTATGCTACACAACTAGGAGGGCCTTCTTATTTTGCTGAAGCAGTACTCAAGGGACCAAGACTAGAAATTCCACTGTTCAGTGGTGATGACCCCATTGGATGGCTCATTGCTTGTGAAAAGTTCTATGACATGCCTGGTACTCCTTATGATCAATGGGTTAATTTAGCTACAGGACATCTGCAGGGGAGGGCATCCAACTGGTTGAAGAATATCTGTGTGCCATGGCAAATGGTTACCTGGCAACAATTCTACCAAATGATAGCTGACAGGTTCTCTGAAGAAAGTGTGCATGAAGCTGTGGAACTTCTGAAAAATATACAGCAAACTAGTTCAGTTGCTCACTACATAGACAGCTTTGAACACTGTGTTGCTCTTGTCAAAAGAGACCACCCTTGTCTACAAGAAAACTTTCTGCTGAGCTGTTTTATTGGGGGATTAAGAGCTGACATCAAACATGAAGTGTGTGGACAAAAACCCACTGGAATCATTGAAGCTTACTGGTACTCCAAGGTTTATGAGAAAGCTGCAACAGCTAGAAAACAACAATCCCAGCCAGCTTACAGACCCAGAATGCCTCAACAACAATACAAAAATTCCCCCAATCCACTACAAATACAAGTACCTCCCCCAGAGAAATACACTGTTCCCTTTCCTAAAGATGCCAGAGCCTGCTGGTATTGCAGAGAGCCATGGACCAGACAGCATAAGTGTAAGATTGGCAAGACCCTCCACATCTTACAAGAAGTCGATGATGATCAGGACAGTGACACTACTGAAGAAAACTCTCATCCTGAGCAAGTTTATCACACAGCTCCCAACACTCCTGATCAAGATAAAGCACCTGACACTACTGTAGACAAACCAGCACAAGCCATGCTTATTTCTGCTCATGCTACTCAGGGCACTACAGGTCCTAGTACCTTTTCTCTGATTCTAACTATTGCTGGTAAAAAGGCCACAACTCTATTTGACAGTGGCTCCCCAGACACTTTCATGAGCTCTAAATTTGCAGTCCAAAGCAATTGTTATCAGAAGCCTATGGCCACCAGAAAAGTAACTGTGGCAGGGGGAGGCAAGCTATTATCTACCTCATTGGTTCCTGAAATGGATTTTGTTGTTCAGGGAAAAACTTTCTCTAGCAATTTCAAGGTGCTAGACCTTACTTCTTATCACATTATCTTGGGTGCTGATTGGATTTACAAGTATAGTCCAATCTGGCTAGACTTGGTGGAGAGATTGCTCATTGTGACAAAACAGGGACAACCTATTACACTGTTTGATCATACCATTCCCAAAGCAAATTGCATCATTTCTGCAGCAAAGATGGAAAAATTACTACACAAGGGAGTAATAGGATATATCTTGCAAATCAATGAAGTGGAAACTACAAATAATAAGTGTCCTACTCCTGCTCCTGCTGCACTACAGCCACTATTGCAGAAATTTGCAGATGTTTTTGAAGAGTCCCAAACCCTCCCTCCTCAGAGAAAATGTGACCACAGAATTCCCTTGAAAGAAGGGGCCCAGCCTCCCAATGTGAGACCATATAGAGTTCCCCATTACCAGAAATCAGCCATGGAGGAAATTATTAAACAAATGATCAAGAAGGGAGAAATACAAGAGAGTTTAAGTCCCTATTCTTCTCCAGCAATCATGGTCAGAAAGAGAAATGGCAGTTGGAGACTGTGTATAGATTACAGAGAGCTGAATGCCCTAACTATAAAGAACAAATTTCCCATGCCAATCATTGAGGATTTACTGGATGAACTTCATGGAGCAGTAATATTTTCTAAACTGGACCTCAGATCAGGGTACCACCAAATTAGAATGGCCACTGAAGACATTCCAAAAACTGCCTTTAGAACTCACATGGGACACTATGAATTTACAGTCATGCCCTTTGGGGTCACTGGAGGCCCAAGCACATTTCAAAACTTGATCAACAGTGTTTGTGATCCTCACTTGAGAAAATTCATACTAGCTTTCTTTGATGACATACTAGTCTTCAGCAAATCCAAGGAAGAGCATGTCCAACACTTGGAAACCACATTGGAACTGCTCAGGAAGAATAACTTATATGTGAAATAATCTAAATGCACCTTTGGCACTAAAAAGGTAGCATATTTGGGCCACATTATTTCAGCTGAAGGAGTGTCAACAGATCCTGAAAAGATACAAGCAGTGCTCAATTGGAAGGAACGAGATAATGTGTCCAAGTTGAGGGGGTTTCTAGGGCTGACAGGCTATTACAGAAGATTTGTCAAGGACTATGGGAAAATATGCAGGCCTCTTCATGATATGCCGAGGAAAGATGCCTTCAAATGGGGCCCTGAACAATCACATGCCTTTCAAACTCTGAAACAGTGCATGACAAAATGTCCTATTTTGGCTATGCTAGATTTTTCCCTCCCTTTCACCATTGAAGCCGATGCATGTGCTACCGGATTAGGGGCTGTTCTTATGCAACAAGGGAGACCAATAGCTTATCTCAGCAAGAGCTTGGTACCAAATCAGCAGCACAATCCATCTATGAAAAAGAGGCCATGGCAATCTTAGAAGCACTAAAAAAGTGGAGACATTACATTTGGGGAAATACACTCATTATCAAGATAGACCAACATTCCCTCAAGTACATGGCCACCCAAAGGATTACAGAAGGCATACAACACAAACTCCTTTTGAAACTCCTAGAGTATGATTATACAATTGAATATAAAAAAGGAAAGGAGAATGTAGTTGCTGATGCTCTCTCAAGGAAGGAACATGATAGCAATATACAATGCCAAAACATCACTATGGTGGTCCCACAATGGACTGAAGATGTGAAATTAAGTTATCAAGGAGATTCAGACAATGACAAACTCTTGAAAAACGTGGCAGCAGACATTGATCCACACCCTAAATTCTCACTGCATAATGGGCTCCTCAAGTACAAAGACAGAATATATGTTGGAGCTCACACAAATTTCAGACAACAACTACTCAAAACCTTCCGCTCCTCTGCATTAGGGGGACATTCTGGCATTAAGGCTACTTATTTCAGGATCAAGAAAGTGTTTTACTGGCCAAATCTCAAGAAAGATGTGGAAGAATTTGTTACTCAGTGCCCTGGCTGTCAAATCACCAAAGTGGAACATATCCATCCTACTGGACTGTTACAACCCCTCCCTATACCTGACATGGCCTGGGCCCACATCACAATGGATTTCATCACTGCACTTCCAAACTCTCAAGGCAAGGAGGTTATCTTAGTGGTGGTGGACAGACTGACCAAGTACCCCCACTTCATACCATTGGCTCATCCTTACACCGTTCACACTGTTTTTGATGCCCTCATGGATAATGTGATCAAACTACATGGTGTTCCTCTCTGCATCATCTCGGACAGAGATGCCATCTTCACTAGCACACTGTACCAAGAGCTCTTCAAGTTCTTCAACGTGGAGATCAGGTTTAGCACTGCTTCTCACCCCCAAACAGACGGCCAAACCGAACAAGTGAATCAATGCCTGGAAGCTTATCTCCGAGGAATGGTTTTCCAAGAACCCAAGAAATGGATAAAATGGCTCCCTCTCGCTGAACTGTGGTACAATACAAGCTACCATTCTTCCCTCAAGTGCACTCCTTTTCAAGCCCTGTATGGATACAAACCCCCACAAATATGTGAGTTTGCTCTACCCAGCCCCTTGTCTCCTGAAGCAGCACTCACAATTTCAGAGAGAGAACAGATGATCCAAATGCTGAGAGCTAACCTGGAGCACGCTTAAAGCAGAATCAAATACTTTACAGACCGGAAGAGAAATGACAGATCCTTCCAGGTAGGAGATCTTGTTTTTCTCAAGATTCAGCCTTATCGGCAGAATGCCTTTGGACTCAGGGGATCCCTCAAACTCAGATCCAAGTTCTATGGCCCGTACAAGATTATCGAGAGAATTGGCTCGGTGGCGTACAAACTGCTCTTACCAGAGGGTACTAACATTCACCCAGTGTTCCACATTAGTCAGCTCAAGAAACATGTTGGTCATCAAGCCGTACCACTACCTCATGTTCCACTGGTGACCTCTGAAAGCTACATCAAAACAGTGCCTGTAGCGGTGTTGGACAGAAGAGTGATTCAGCGCAACAAAACTCCTGTTGGTCAATGCTTGGTTCAGTGGGAAAGTTTGGCACCAGACGATGCCACGAGGGAAGACGCCACGTTTCTCAACAACACCTTCCCTGGACACAAACTTTTTCGCCTCGAGGACAAGGCGCAGGTTATGGCGGCGGCATTGTCAGGGCCTAAGCCCAGGTGTATCTGAAAAAGACGCCTACTATCCAAACTCATCTTCAGTTATCCAACGGCTCGGGAGGAAGGAATACTCACAAGAGAAGATCGACGGCTCGGATCAAGTCCACACTGTTTTACCTTTAAACTGTCACTGTTACTTACCGTTGTACCCGCTTACCTCCTTTACCGCGCTGAGCTGGAAAGCCAGTATTTAGCCCCTCCCGTCGATGGAGGAAGGCAGCTTGTAAAACTTTCCCCAATCTAGAGTAGTTGTAGAACCCTAGTTATCGTACTCTCCCAACTCGGGGTCTCTTCCTGTAAGAACTACCGAATTATCTTCCCAAATTACTCTATAAACTTCCGCTGTTTGAGCAATTGGATCGATCACCTGTAAATTCTGGTAGTCGGTCCTTACAAGCAGCGTCTAAGGAGCAGGTCACTGTCCATTCCGGCAGCGGCGGATTTCGCCATTTTTAATACTCCAGCCACCAGATTTTGTTGCAAAGGCTTTTGATATTGTGGTGCAGGAAATGATAGCTAACGCAATGCCTGGAGAAGGTATGGGCTGTTCCTTACATGGTAAACCTGTTAGAGGATTCACTGGAGCTGCATGTTCTAAAACATGATTTGGTTTGCATGTATTCAGTGACAGAGGTTGAACTGACACGTGTGAAGAACTCAACGATTTCATCTGTTTTAACGAATCTTTAATTGAGGGTAATTTTGGATCCCACACACCGATCCATTTTAAAAAGATTTGATATCACTCTGTTCAGTGGCGGACCTAGACCTCGACCCATGGGGGTGCCAACCTTTACACTCACAAAAAAAAAGTCATGTATAACCTTAAAAAACTGTCAGTTTAGCATTTTAATCCTATAATACCCATAGAACTAGACAAAGTAGTACATACAAAAAGATTTGCATTTTTTTAGGGGGTGCCAGGGCACCCACGGCACCCCCACTGGATCCGCCACTGCCTCTGTTCACATTGCACTGCAAGTAATTGTTGCAGAAGATATAGGGAGGTAGCATTTTTTTATGGTTATCTGAGGTCCAAAATTGAGATGATTAATTCACTTATGTATGGTGTAAAATTTATATGCTGGTGGCATTTTTTTTATGGTTTCAGCTTGAGTGGTGGCACACACATGTAATAAAATTGCAAGTGTTCTGTGATGTGGTATAACACCACGGTGAAGAAACCATTCAGATTCCACAGGCAAAATCATTCGGAGAATTATCATCTATATTTTGCGCTCATGGATCTTTTCATGTTAGGCTCATACTTCTACATTGTTGGACATGGCAGTGAACCATTCATTTGCAACATGGTGTGCGTTTGTGCAAATTAGGTATTGCTTTCATTTGTGGTGTCATTTATTTCATAAATATTTATGATTTTGGAATCATCCAACAGTTTGTGATTTTAGAACTTTTCATCTAACCTTATGTTTCTATGGACCTTTTAGGTTTGGGTCATACTTCAACCATCATCTGCGTCCGACCAATTACTCGAGATGTAATTATCTCCAAACTGGAAGTAGAAATGGTCAGAATCTTAATTTCAAGATCTTCACGTACACATACCTTTGCTCTCAGTGCCATGCTCTAGGAACTGTTCCCAAATTATTTATTTTATGCTAGAACTCCGAAGCTTAGACTTATGTAGTATTAAATTACTTAATGGCAGAGCATCTTCCAGCAATATCTTTCCATGTGCAAAGTATTGAACCGTGCAAAGTTAAGTTCTATTTTTTTTTTGGCAAGCAGGCAATTCTGTGTTGTGCATTGCCCACAATTTTGGATAATTGGTTTCTAAATTTTGGATATTGTGTTAAGATTTGTGAAGTGTAGTTTCTAATATTATTGTGCTTTTAATAGTCGGTCAAGCTAATAGCTTAGCCACTGTCCATGCCACTGCTGCACGGGTGTTTTTGTTGGCAGTTCGCACCTCATACATGGCATGCTCGCTCATAAATGGTGAGCACTAACAGTTGGAGCAAGCAAATAAGGAAAGGAAGAAAGCACAATTGATCATTCTTCATGCACTTCCCTTATATATATCAGCGGTGGATGTGAAATTTTACTCAGGTGACATCTGCTATTGTTTTACTGCAATTTCTCTAAGATTTTATAGATCCTCGCGTTCTTAAGATGTGAGATTACATATGAAAAAAAGGACTCTTCCAACTTTCTCGGACATAGTCAATGATTTCTGCTTGTCCTAGGTTATTAAGTATACCAAAATGTTTTATAACTCAGTTAAGTTTATTATACTCTTCATCGCAATTTTTTATTATTATACTCTGATAGGTGAATGGAAGTAACATACTGTCTTCATTCTCGGAGATAAATGGAGTTCACGTTTTTCATCAGAACATATAACTTGATGTTGTTGTCTTCATTCTATTTGGCTTCAACACACTATTTAAATAGCTTCAACTTCGTACTCCATTTCTGATGCATTCAAGTCATACTTGACATTTTAAATGTTATTAATTTATATAAGCATGATTTTTCATGTCTATGCATAATCTTGAATCCAACACTCAATATTGCAATAATGCAGAATCAAAGTCTTGGTGATCCTCAAACGTAATCGTGATCCTGTTTTCAAATGGAAAAAATGATGTAGTCTACAAAGAAGGTAACTGACTCAAGAAAAATGATTTCTTTTATACTCCCTCTGTATCAAAATATAAGACGTTTTTTTTAACACTATGACAGTGTCAAAAAACATCTTATATTTTGATACGGAGGGAGTACCTGCAAAGCCATAAGTGGCTCAAGGGTCTCAAAATTAGGAGAAATAAACTTGCATGTCCTACTATGCTTCGTTGACTTCATAGTTAGATGAAGGAGGAAACTGACAGTGTGTTATCATGGTGCAATGTGCAACCAATTTTCTATGTGTAAAGCTTTCTTACTAGAAGGTACTTTGTTTCCTCAATTTCTATCTGCTTTATTTATTTTGAACTTGTTACATGGAAGCTTTTCAATTAGAATACTTAGTATCTTTTTTACACAAGATTTGGGAAAATATTTAGCTATAGGTGACATCAAAGTTTCGTTTACACCACTTCAAATAATAAATCTTCATAGTTACTTAATTTTTCTGTTTTCTTTCTCCACATGCTTAATTTGGACTACCTACACTAAGATTTGTTGCATTAGGTTGACTATCTGCAGGTTTGGAAACAACTTTGGAGTTATTAGCAACACCAATGACGTTGGTTTAAACTGATTGTATCAATACATATTCACCGGTGCTAGTTCTTCTAGCTCAAACCCTTTTCCCTTTTATTATTCTTTCTTAGTTGTGCATTTCATGAATCTTTGGCAAGGATGCAGGATGATGGCAGATCTTTTATGGCCAATGAGGATAGCTACCTTAATTGTAGTGTTAAGCAGATGAATCGTATTGTTACTCCTTGACTGGTCTGGTCCCCCTTTTGGAAGGTATCCTCTCTTCTGACATCTGTGCATATATTGCATCATTTATGGCTCATCCCTCTCACTATCCTAGATCAATATGATTACTGTGTGGTGGTATTGGGTGGACGACTTGTAGTTGTTCATTGGTTCTGAGGTGTGCTTAATGGACAACAATAAATCTATTTGTTATATTCTAAAATCATAACACACAATTCTCCTAGAGGCACTATATTATTCCACACCACACAACTTATTTAGGTAGTTGGATATAAAATTAATGTCTAGATTTAAATATTTAATGGGATACTGTGAATAACATGATCCAATTTTTCAGAGACTATACTGATGGAGTATGTGTCCAATACGCATGGCAGAAGTAAAACCCATAGTTAATTGATAGAGTTTTGTGTTCAATTGGAATGTGCAGTGCCTAGACATGTCTGCCAAGGTAACTACATTACTATGTTGCATGGAAATACATGGTAGGTTGCAAAGTGTGAAGTGACTTGTGCGTATATATTTAAGAGTGTCCACTAATCAAAACACAAACATATTAGTGATTAGAGAGCACAAAACATAAATTGGTATGCATAGTTTTAATTATTTGAAAAATTATTCTTCTCAAGTATGTGAAGGGTTCAATCAGTTCAGAAGGTCTTGAATAGTATCTCTGCTATTTGCAGGGATATATGTTGACAAAAATCATGGGTGCTGAGAGTACCTTCCAAATACAGAAATGGATATAGCATGAGTACTATGTAATCGTATTCAATAATATCTATATTTTTTTGATAGTATCCCTGGATATATGCTCATATAATATGAAAGATTGACATGCCTCATGACACAATCTAAGGATTAAGTTTCATTACACAACAAGCATATAATCTTTATTGCTTACCTTTATCGTGCACCTAAAGAGCTTGAACCAACACCTAGAATTCTTGATGGATTTCAGTCATATGAGAGAGAGAGAGAGAGAGAGAGAGAGAGGACATTTTTAGTGACACCCTTGCAACCCAACGCACCCAGCGCACGAGAGCCATGAGTTATCTCGTGTCGTGGTGGTACCATGTGCGGCACGCACATGTAGCATACCAACTCAAGGATTAATGATTGACAAAAAAGGTAAAAGAAAAAACACAAGAAAAAAAATCCCCATCCTGCCCAACGCTGCTGCTCATCCTCCCCACGCACGAATCAGGGGTCATCCTCCCCACGCCAGATACACTCATGTCTGGTTGCTGCTGATCCGACGCCCTAGTGCACACGAGGTGTTTGAGGTAATGTCCCTTAATTGTTGTAGTTCATTTAGTTCCGCTTTTTGTTTGTCCTAGATGGTCTGTGTAAAGAATCATTTTGCTATGACATCATGGAGTGTGGCAACTTGTCCTGTTGAAATTTGAGCCTGTTCGTTGTGGCCTTCTATGTATGGTGAGCCTTCTGTGCATGTTAGAAAAATGCACACAAGGAGTAAACTATATATATACACTGATAATCAATCTGCAGGGGCATTTGGCATTTATATATAGAACATCCCTACATGTTATCTAGTGTATTGGATCTTATCTTAAATCAGTAAACTAATTGATAGCTTTTGGTAGCTTTTGGCATTTCTCCTTGTCTATTATTATACAGATTCTTCGGAAATGCCATAAAAATGTTTTGAAGGCAATTTGAAAAGCGCCACAAAAATGTTTTGGAGGCGACCTGAGAAACGCCACATTTAAACTTTGGAGGCATTCTTAATAATGCCACAAATTGTGCTTGTAGGCGTTCTAAAGATGCCTCCATTCTGAGTTTCTGAGGCGTTTTAGAAAAGTGCCTTGAAAGGTCTTTGCCTTCGTGAGTATCTCCAGCATTATTTGACAATGCCTTCAATTGTCTAGGCTGGCATTTTATAGGCCTTTGGAGACATGTGAGAATACCTGTTAACAATTTACGTGTTTTGGTGCCAACACTCACAGGCTGCCGGTCCAGCCACATGGAAGATGCACTGGAGATCAAGGACGTAGAAGAACTTGTCGAGGCAATCCTCATTCGCCTCCCACCTGATGAGCCTGAGAATTTCATCCGTGCCTCCCTCGTCTGCAAGCCGTGGTGCCGCCTCCTCTCCGACAATGGCTTCCACATCCGCTATCGAGCCTTTCACAAGACACCACCTATTCTCGGCCTTCTCCATAGTTGGTTCCGCAGTGCCCCCTTCATCCCCATCACAAAATTTCTCCCCCGCGGTAGTCACCACCATTATGTGGCCGACTGCCGCCACGGCCGTGTCCTATTTTTGGATTGGGTCATCCGGAACCCCATGACGGGCAACACCATGAAGCTGCGGGCGCCACAGAGGGGCAACAGCTGGAGTACTTGTGAATGTGCAGCTGTGCTTTGTGCCGTTGATGGTTGCTACCATGGAGCTTGCCAATCGGGACCATTTTTTGTGGTATCCATCAGCCTTGACGAGGAGCAGGTGGCCACGGCCATCGTGTACTCCTCAGAGACGAGTACTTGGAGCGCCCCGGCCTCCCTCGACCTAGGCTTTTATGAGAATGAAATCAGCATCTCTTGGATGTCCAGTGTGCTCACGGGAGGCGCGCTCCATTTTATATTTACACACCATGCTCGTCTTGGTGTTCTGAAGTATGACTTGGGCATGTCTTGCTTATCAGAGATTGAGCTGCCATTTGAGATTCAGATCGTCTGCTCTAACTCTCATGGCCTGATTGCCCCGGAGGACGGCCAGCTGGGGATTGTGACGCTCAATGATTTCGACCTCTCCGTGTACTGGAGGGAGGTTTGTCCCGACCAGGTTGCAGCGTGGACACAATCCGAAGTCATTGACCTAAAGAACCATCTCCTAGCAGGCGATCCCACGATCCCACCTACTGAGTTGGTTGGCTCTGTTGAAAGAACGGCCATAATCTTTGCAAGCACAAATCTTGGCACCTACATGATTGATCTCAAGTCACTAAGTTCGAAGAAGCTCACAAGTGAGCTTCGTCTATGCAACGATCCATGGGCTCTGTTCCCCTATTTTTGTTTCTACAATCCACCAGGTATGTAATTCATTTACCTCTGTGTCATCTACTGTAATACTTCCAGTTGTTATTTGCAAGTAGTTGTAATAGTTAGTAACTAGTATTTTTGTTGTTGTTAGTGGGACAAGTTGAGAATGTGTCCGATTCAGGAGAAAGTGAAACGGGAAGCAGTGATGAGGAATCCGGAGAGAGTGAATCTAGAAGCAGCGACAAGGAATCAGGAGAAAGTAATGCTGGAAGCAGCGACGAGGAAATGAGAAAAACTGATGATGGAAGCACTGATGATGAAGCAGAAGAAGCTGAAGCTGGAAACAGCGATGATGAAGCATAGACGTTGAGCAAGGGCTTGAAGCAAGGTCATTTTGTTTACTGTTTTGATATTGGTTTTCCTTCTAGGCCCTACCAGACAGTAAGTAAAGTGTCTTTATAAAACCTGACAAAGTTGTTGCATGAATCCCTAATAAGTCGATTTGTCGTGGAGTAGTAGATTGTTGCAACTAAGCCACGACTTCCGGTTTTGTGTCAGAGTCGGAACAGGGTGTTTCCAAAATACAGTGGGCTTGCATTCATGTAAATTATGTTGGTGTATGAGTAAGTATATAAGTCATCTAATCTTCTATTACTGCTATAAATCTTATATAATTAAATAGGTATTTTCCACTAATTATTATCTCTTAACACGTAAGCATACTATCTAAACATACAACCATGAATGAAAATGGCCTATTTCAATATGCAACCATGCATGGTAAAAGAACCATCACAACATGATATTTATATTCAATAAACATTTTACAATTATATAATAACTAGCAGAGTGGCCCGCGCAAGTGTGCGGGCAACGTCTTTAATTGCCATCAACTGTTTTTCCTAAGAAGTGCCTCCACTGATGAATCTAAATGCGTCAATATGCTTCCAAATTACTTAGCTGCACTAAGCAATCACTAAATATACAAATATAGTGGCTTATATATATACGTGAATTAAACATTTGAAATGGGCTAAGGATAAATGAGCATTATACAACATAATGAAGATGACATTTGATAGAAAGAAATGAAAGATAACCATGAACGATGACAAAGGTGTGTTTGAAGTTGCATTTTGGAAAAGATTGGGGACACATAAGTAATGTGGACCATTTTGGAAATTTCCAGCAATCAACGTACATCAATAAAAAATTGTGTGCATCATTAATAGCTTTGTTTCCTGTATGGCATAGCTCATAAGAGAGACAACAAATGTTACCAGCCTAATGGAAGTAAAATAATTTAGTTTAAATTATTATATTTAAATCTCTAAGCCAAGATGCTAACAAAGGTTGATAGAAGTTGATAGAAGAGATATCTAGCCACAATGAATATAATTTTCCTATATGCTAATAAAGGTTGATATAAGGGATACAACAAAAATATCTAGTAGGAATAACAGTAATTGTTCCCAAGTAATGGAGATATTAAAATCATGAATGCGCACGACTTTATTATACATGACACACGTGACAACTACAATGACTTAAATATTTGTATTTGAAGTCCTTGGTTGTAGCTTTTAATGGCATATAAATGCTTTAGTTTTAACTAATTGTGTATAGTGCACATAATGATAATTCACAAGCTGAAGTCATGCATGTGAAAAAGAGATAGAAAATGTATTCTTACAACAAATTTCTTGATGATAAAGCACACAATGGTATCAAAAATTTCTTACAAGTGCTACTTATACCATTGCTTTGCTTACTGGTAGTTAATTCACTCAGGATTGAGCGATGAGAAGTGACAACCAATTGTAGATGAATACATGCCATAGTAGAATGCCATTATGATTTTTTATGTTATGCTAATTCACAACTTGCAACCAGATTTTCATTAAACATGGGAGCTCCAAAACTTTGTGTTCCAATAAACATGTAGCAGATTAACATAACATATATGATACTCAAGGAAACAAAAAATAAATACATGCAAACATAATTGCACAAAAGCAGTGTGTTGCATAAGTAAGGGAATCATAAATTGGATTACATATATGTTAGTATCCACATTAGCAAAAAATATGTAGAAATGAAGCGCTTACTCTAGGATTTTTTTTGGCCAAGTGGCATGAATATAAGAGTAGTAACACTACAAGGATGGTGTAAGCCATATGTGTCAATATCACCATCTATCTTTGTTCAAGAAGCCCAATATCTAATGTCACCTATACCAATTATGCTGATATGGATAGTTCATAATAGTAATTTCAACCCCAATAACTGACAAAGGCTAACTCATACTCTGAATATGTAGTTGATGAGCTATGCATGGAGAACACCCAAATGAAGCTGATCTAAATATTATATAGAATTTGCACCGACATATAAACTTTCGCAGGCCCGGACCACGGCATGATAACTAAATAGTGGCATTAATTCACGTGATGTTGCCATGCCAGCCTCCCGTACCTCCATGCATTACTACACCTTAGTAATTCACATATTACCGTTATGCATTCAGAGACAGCTTTCACGTGAGACCTCTTCCAATGCACAGGTGCTTAGGTGCTAAGTGCATTAAATAGTTTAGCAACTAAATACCCAATGCATAGGTTCTTAACTTGTTGTTGTAGCTAAGCCCTCTTCATTTAATTATTTAGTAACTATAAACTCTTCCATGCATTGGTGAGTTTCCTTCATTTAAGTGTTTTACATAGGTTTGCGCGCATGACATTTAAGTGCTCCACGGTGTACATGTGCTAAGGGTGCCACATAGGCAAAAAAATGATGTGGCAAAGCAATTAAAGAGGAGAGAGAGCATTACGGTGACCTCAGGAAGAAACGATGCTAAGCGCGTGGACCTATGCAAAATGTCTACCAACCAATGCATGAAGTAGTTTAATTGTTAAACAATTCAATGAGGGAAGCTTAGCTACAAAAGCTAAGCACCAATGCATTGTGGAGATTAGTTGCTAAGGTTTTTAGTGCACTTAGCACCTCACCTAAGCACCAATGCATTGGTAGAGGCCTTTTGGGTCACCAAAGTACTCTCTCCCCTCCTTAATTGCTTTGCCATGTCATTTTTTTGTGCTTATGTAGCATGCTTAGCACCTGTACACTGTGGAGCATTGGGAAGGGCCTGATGGAGTTGGAGGTCAGAAGCCAAAGCTAAAGCCTCCCGCTCCCGGCAAGTCAGGGCTTCGAGTGACGCTGGGTCAGTGATGACAGGAAACACCATCGACGAGCCCAGATAAGTACCTCGGTGATCTTTGTATATAGCGCTGACTACACTCTAGTGTATCACTCCTCGACACAACACCGTCGATGTTTATCTTTGCCACTCCCGGCCGGCGCCGAAGGAATTCATTTCGTACATGGACATAATTAAGTTTTTCTTTTTTGTGAATACATGGAGTTAAGTGGGATGAGTTGTTCACTTCGGCGTGGGAGCCCGTTAAATAACATCATGGTTCACAATATACCTTCTACCCAAATATGCTAGGATTTTTACATGTCCAATAGGTTCTTTCCCCATGAAATATCTGGGGCTTCCTATAGATGAGAAAAGAATTAAAAACAATCATTGGAAACCACCTGAAGACAGGATGGAAAAAAAGTGTGGAAATTGGCAGGGTAGGCTGCTGGCCAGTGCTGGCAGAATTACTTTGATGCAATCATCATTGACTGGCATCCCTTACTTCATGATGTCTTTTTATGGGCTGCCAGTGGGGGTGAACAGAAGGATGGATTTCTTTAGAGCTAGATTGCTTTGGCTGGAAAATATTAACAAGAAGAAATACCACTTGGTTTAATGGTCTGAGGTGTGTAGACCAAAAGACATGGGGGGCCTGGGGATAAATTTTTTGTCCCTAACGAATAAAGCTCTTCTCTGCAAATGGTGGTGGATACCTTTTAATTCTGAAGGACTTTGGCAAAGTGTAATCCTGGGAAAATATCAAAAAATGTGTGCCTGACTGGGATAAAATCAAAACAAGGTGATTCCTAGTTTTTGGACAGAAATCTTAAAACATAAAAGATCATTTTTTCTCTTTGTGTAAATTTACAGTTGGATGTGGTAAAAATGTCAGATTTTGGGAAGATTGGTGGATTGGGCAAAATTCACTTAAAGATAGTTTTCCCAGATTGTATAACATATGTTTTGATAAGAATACAACTGTAGAAGAGATTTTGGTTCGAGGGTTAGAACAAGTTAGATTTAGGAGGAATTTGCAAGGTGGCTCTTTGGAGTTGTGGGATCATATTAAAGAAGTCCATTCCTCGGTTGTTTTATCTGATTAGAAAGATTCTATTCGATGGACACTAACTAAGAATGGGCAATACATAGTGAAGTCTTATTACAGATTGCTAATTGAAAATGGTTGAAGGTATCCACATAAATTTCCGTGGAAAGACAAGATGCCACCAAGAGTCAAAGGCTTTGTGTAACACCCCAAAAATTCTTTTATTTGGTTGATTAAATTTTCTTTTTCTTAAAATAATTTCTTGGATTTAATTATGGCCTTCTTGCATTTTCCTTTTATTTGAGATCTATTTTAAATAATTACTTGCATCTTTAAGGATTGCATGTGGCTTCAAAAATATGTTGTTTCTATTTAAATAGATATTCTGAATTTTTTTAATTATTTAATTAAGTAAATTTTCTTTTAAGTAAAATTGTTTAGTTCAATTCCCTTTTAACCTTGGATATTCTTAAACTCAAATTTACTTTCAAAATTTTCACCAAGCACTTCCTCTGCCTAGTGGCAGTACCCAAACTCAATTCCCTCCATAAAAATCTATTTTATCAAATTCATTTCTTTGCAAAATCATTTTTTATATATTTTGAGCTCATGCTAGGATTACAAAGGAGCCCCATTCTCCCTAGCTTCTAAAATTCCACAAAATTTATCTCAGCTTAAGATCAGTACCCATACTCCATTTCTTCAAAAACATTCTGATCCCATGTTCAAAATTTTCAAAATTCATTCGAATGAATTTTGGATCAGATTCATGTTCTGTGAAGGAACTCCATTTTCAACTACTCCAAAAATTCTGAAATTTTGACAGTACCTTTGTTTTGAACCAGACAATCACCACAAAAAATTTCAAAATTAAATAAAATGCCTAGCCATCATTGGAATTTCATTGAACACCTTCTGAGCAGGAATCAAGTTAGGCCAAATTTGGCAGGAATTCGAGTTGGCTTGCACTGCACTTCACCTGTTCTTCAATGCTTCCCACTGGACCCCTCTCGCCAGCCTCTCCTCGGGCGCAGATCCACGAGTTCGAGGCGGTTGCTAGGAGACACTCTCCTGGTGATAAAATCCCGGCCTCTGACGTGATCCGTGCGCTACTGGAGGCGTGGAGTTGGAGCTCGACGAACAGGGCGACCTGACTGTAAGATTCTTGTACCACGGGTCGAACTACAGGAATTGGGATGGCAGACACACGCGCCAAAGTCCAAATCACAGTGGATCGTCTGGAGAGTGAGGTGTTTGAACTGCGGACGGAGTTAGCAGATCTCAAGGAGCTTAAGAAGGAAGTGACTCAGATCCGTGCTGAAATGGTTACCATGCCACGGGTTGAAGCCAAACTGACGGATATGAATGCTGAAATTCAGAAAACTCTGCAGCTCATCTTGCAGAACATGTCCTTACAAAGTCAGTAAACAAAAGTGGTCACTCCTATTGCACAGCCTCAAGGGAACACTAGTCCTTCAGTTCCTGGAGCACCACCTGCGATTACTATTCCAGATCCCACTGCTGTATCACTCCCTCCTGTTACTAGAAACTTGGAGCAGGAATTTACCACCCAAGGTTCTGTTCCAATTTGTAGCCTACAGGGAGTTACCTCAGCATTACTAACTGCCAGCCTTTTTACTGAGAGCACCAGAGTCAACACTGATAAGCAGTCAACAATCCCTATACAAAACCAATTCAGATTAACTTCTGCAAGCACAAGTGTAGCAGTACATGCTCATACACTGGGGTTTTCAGGGAACAATGGATATTTTGCCCCTGTCAATGCTCCTCTGTATAATCCTCCTCATACATACAATCCAGTGACTGGTCAATATATTAATACCTCAACTACTGGTCCAACACAGCCACCAGTATATCAAGCGGTTAGGAATTTATATGATGCACAACGCAATCAGTATGCTACACAACTAGGAGGGCCTTCTTATTTTGCTGAAGCAGTACTCAAGGGACCAAGACTAGAAATTCCACTGTTCAGTGGTGATGACCCCATTGGATGGCTCATTGCTTGTGAAAAGTTCTATGACATGCCTGGTACTCCTTATGATCAATGGGTTAATTTAGCTACAGGACATCTGCAGGGGAGGGCATCCAACTGGTTGAAGAATATCTGTGTGCCATGGCAAATGGTTACCTGGCAACAATTCTACCAAATGATAGCTGACAGGTTCTCTGAAGAAAGTGTGCATGAAGCTGTGGAACTTCTGAAAAATATACAGCAAACTAGTTCAGTTGCTCACTACATAGACAGCTTTGAACACTGTGTTGCTCTTGTCAAAAGAGACCACCCTTGTCTACAAGAAAACTTTCTGCTGAGCTGTTTTATTGGGGGATTAAGAGCTGACATCAAACATGAAGTGTGTGGACAAAAACCCACTGGAATCATTGAAGCTTACTGGTACTCCAAGGTTTATGAGAAAGCTGCAACAGCTAGAAAACAACAATCCCAGCCAGCTTACAGACCCAGAATGCCTCAACAACAATACAAAAATTCCCCCAATCCACTACAAATACAAGTACCTCCCCCAGAGAAATACACTGTTCCCTTTCCTAAAGATGCCAGAGCCTGCTGGTATTGCAGAGAGCCATGGACCAGACAGCATAAGTGTAAGATTGGCAAGACCCTCCACATCTTACAAGAAGTCGATGATGATCAGGACAGTGACACTACTGAAGAAAACTCTCATCCTGAGCAAGTTTATCACACAGCTCCCAACACTCCTGATCAAGATAAAGCACCTGACATTACTGTAGACAAACCAGCACAAGCCATGCTTATTTCTGCTCATGCTACTCAGGGCACTACAGGTCCTAGTACCTTTTCTCTGATTCTAACTATTGCTGGTAAAAAGGCCACAACTCTATTTGACAGTGGCTCCTCAGACACTTTCATGAGCTCTAAATTTGCAGTCCAAAGCAATTGTTATCAGAAGCCTATGGCCACCAGAAAAGTAACTGTGGCAGGGGGAGGCAAGCTATTATCTACCTCATTGGTTCCTGAAATGGATTTTGCTGTTCAGGGAAAAACTTTCTCTAGCAATTTCAAGGTGCTAGACCTTACTTCTTATCACATTATCTTGGGTGCTGATTGGATTTACAAGTATAGTCCAATCTGGCTAGACTTGGTGGAGAGATTGCTCATTGTGACAAAACAGGGACAACCTATTACACTGTTTGATCATACCATTCCCAAAGCAAATTGCATCATTTCTGCAGCAAAGATGGAAAAATTACTACACAAGGGAGTAATAGGATATATCTTGCAAATCAATGAAGTGGAAACTACAAATAATAAGTGTCCTACTCCTGCTCCTGCTGCACTACAGCCACTATTGCAGAAATTTGCAGATGTTTTTGAAGAGTCCCAAACCCTCCCTCCTCAGAGAAAATGTGACCACAGAATTCCCTTGAAAGAAGGGGCCCAGCCTCCCAATGTGAGACCATATAGAGTTCCCCATTACCAGAAATCAGCCATGGAGGAAATTATTAAACAAATGATCAAGAAGGGAGAAATACAAGAGAGTTTAAGTCCCTATTCTTCTCCAGCAATCATGGTCAGAAAGAGAAATGGCAGTTGGAGACTGTGTATAGATTACAGAGAGCTGAATGCCCTAACTATAAAGAACAAATTTCCCATGCCAATCATTGAGGATTTACTGGATGAACTTCATGGAGCAGTAATATTTTCTAAACTGGACCTCAGATCAGGGTACCACCAAATTAGAATGGCCACTGAAGACATTCCAAAAACTGCCTTTAGAACTCACATGGGACACTATGAATTTACAGTCATGCCCTTTGGGGTCACTGGAGGCCCAAGCACATTTCAAAACTTGATCAACAGTGTTTGTGATCCTCACTTGAGAAAATTCATACTAGCTTTCTTTGATGACATACTAGTCTTCAGCAAATCCAAGGAAGAGCATGTCCAACACTTGGAAACCACATTGGAACTGCTCAGGAAGAATAACTTATATGTGAAATAATCTAAATGCACCTTTGGCACTAAAAAGGTAGCATATTTGGGCCACATTATTTCAGCTGAAGGAGTGTCAACAGATCCTGAAAAGATACAAGCAGTGCTCAATTGGAAGGAACGAGATAATGTGTCCAAGTTGAGGGGGTTTCTAGGGCTGACAGGCTATTACAGAAGATTTGTCAAGGACTATGGGAAAATATGCAGGCCTCTTCATGATATGCTGAGGAAAGATGCCTTCAAATGGGGCCCTGAACAATCACATGCCTTTCAAACTCTGAAACAGTGCATGACAAAATGTCCTATTTTGGCTATGCTAGATTTTTCCCTCCCTTTCACCATTGAAGCTGATGCATGTGCTACCGGATTAGGGGCTGTTCTTATGCAACAAGGGAGACCAATAGCTTATCTCAGCAAGAGCTTGGTACCAAATCAGCAGCACAATCCATCTATGAAAAAGAGGCCATGGCAATCTTAGAAGCACTAAAAAAGTGGAGACATTACATTTGGGGAAATACACTCATTATCAAGACAGACCAACATTCCCTCAAGTACATGGCCACCCAAAGGATTACAGAAGGCATACAACACAAACTCCTTTTGAAACTCCTAGAGTATGATTATACAATTGAATATAAAAAAGGAAAGGAGAATGTAGTTGCTGATGCTCTCTCAAGGAAGGAACATGATAGCAATATACAATGCCAAAACATCACTATGGTGGTCCCACAATGGACTGAAGATGTGAAATTAAGTTATCAAGGAGATTCAGACAATGACAAACTCTTGAAAAATGTGGCAGCAGACATTGATCCACACCCTAAATTCTCACTGCATAATGGGCTCCTCAAGTACAAAGACAGAATATATGTTGGAGCTCACACAAATTTCAGACAACAACTACTCAAAACCTTCCGCTCCTCTGCATTAGGGGGACATTCTGGCATTAAGGCTACTTATTTCAGGATCAAGAAAGTATTTTACTAGCCAAATCTCAAGAAAGATGTGGAAGAATTTGTTACTCAGTGCCCTGTCTGTCAAATCACCAAAGTGGAACATATCCATCCTACTGGACTGTTACAACCCCTCCCTATACCTGACATGGCCTGGGCCCACATCACAATGGATTTCATCACTGCACTTCCAAACTCTCAAGGCAAGGAGGTTATCTTAGTGGTGGTGGACAGACTGACCAAGTACTCCCACTTCATACCATTGGCTCATCCTTACACCGTTCACACTGTTTTTGATGCCCTCATGGATAATGTGATCAAACTACATGGTGTTCCTCTCTACATCATCTCGGACAGAGATGCCATCTTCACTAGCACACTGTACCAAGAGCTCTTCAATTTCTTCAACGTGGAGATCAGGTTTAGCACTGCTTCTCACCCCCAAACAGACGGCCAAACCGAGCAAGTGAATCAATGCCTGGAAGCTTATCTCCGAGGAATGGTTTTCCAAGAACCCAAGAAATGGATAAAATGGCTCCCTCTCACTGAACTGTGGTACAATACAAGCTACCATTCTTCCCTCAAGTGCACTCCTTTTCAAGCCCTATATGGATACAAACCCCCACAAATATGTGAGTTTGCTCTACCCAGCCCCTTGTCTCCGGAAGCAGCACTCACAATTTCAGAGAGAGAACAGATGATCCAAAAGTTGAGAGCTAACCTGGAGCACGCTTAAAGCAGAATCAAATACTTTGCAGACCGGAATAGAACTGACAGATCCTTCCAGGTAGGAGATCTTATTTTTCTCAAGATTCAGCCTTATCGGCAGAATGCCTTTGGACTCAGGGGATCCCTCAAACTCAGATCCATGTTCTACGGCCCGTACAAGATTATCGAGAGAATTGGCTCGGTGGCATACAAACTGCTCTTACCAGAGGGTACTAACATTCACCCAGTGTTCCACATTAGTCAGCTCAAGAAACATGTTGGTCATCAAGCCGTACCACTACCTCATGTTCCACTGGTGACCTCTCAAGGCTACATCAAAACAGTGCCTGTAGCGGTGTTGGACAGAAGAGTGATTCAGCGCAACAAAACTCCTGTTGGTCAATGCTTGGTTCAGTGGGAAAGTTTGGCACCAGACGATGCCACGAGGGAAGACGCCACGTTTCTCAACAACACCTTCCCTGGACACAAACTTTTTCGCCTCGAGGACAAGGCGCAGGTTATGGCGGCGGCATTGTCAGGGCCTAAGCCCAGGTGTATCTGAAAAAGACGCATACTATCCAAACTCATCTTCAGTTATCCAACGGCTCGGGAGGAAGGAATACTCACAAGAGAAGATCGACGGCTCGGATCAAGTCCACACTGTTTTACCTTTAAACTGTCACTGTTACTTACCGTTGTACCCGCTTACCTCCTTTACCACGCTGAGCTGGAAAGCCAGTATTTAGCCCCTCCCGTCGATGGAGGAAGGCAACTTGTAAAACTTTCCCCAATCTAGAGTAGTCGTAGAACCCTAGTTATCGTACTCTCCCAACTCGGGGTCTCTTCCTGTAAGAACTACCGAATTATCTTCCCAAATTACTCTATAAACTTCCGCTGTTTGAGCAATTGGATCGATCACCTGTAAATTCTGGTAGTCGGTCCTTACAAGCAGCGTCTAAGGAGCAGGTCATTGTCCATTCCGGCAGCGGCGGATTTCGCCATTTTTAATACTCCAGCCACCAGATTTTGTTGCAAAGGCTTTTGATATTGTGGTGCAGGAAATGATAGCTAACGCAATGCCTGGAGAAGGTATGGGCTGTTCCTTACATGGTAAACCTGTTAGAGGATTCACTGGAGCTGCATGTTCTAAAACATGATTTGGTTTGCATGTATTCAGTGACAGAGGTTGAACTGACACGTGTGAAGAACTCAACGATTTCATCTGTTTTAACGAATCTTTAATTGAGGGTAATTTTGGATCCCACACACCGATCCATTTTAAAAAGATTTGATATCGCTCTGTTCAGTGGCGGACCTAGACCTCGACCCATGGGGGTGCCAACCTTTACACTCACAAAAAAAAAGTCATGTATAACCTTAAAAAACTGTCAGTTTAGCATTTTAATCCTATAATACCCATAGAACTAGACAAAGTAGTACATACAAAAAGATTTGCATTTTTTTAGGGGGTGCCAGGGCACCCACGGCACCCCCACTGGATCCGCCACTGCCTCTGTTCACATTGCACTGCAAGTAATTGTTGCAGAAGATATAGGGAGGTAGCATTTTTTTATGGTTATCTGAGGTCCAAAATTGAGATGATTAATTCACTTATGTATGGTGTAAAATTTATATGCTGGTGGCATTTTTTTTATGGTTTCAGCTTGAGTGGTGGCACACACATGTAATAAAATTGCAAGTGTTCTGTGATGTGGTATAACACCACGGTGAAGAAACCATTCAGATTCCACAGGCAAAATCATTCGGAGAATTATCATCTATATTTTGCGCTCATGGATCTTTTCATGTTAGGCTCATACTTCTACATTGTTGGACATGGCAGTGAACCATTCATTTGCAACATGGTGTGCGTTTGTGCAAATTAGGTATTGCTTTCATTTGTGGTGTCATTTATTTCATAAATATTTATGATTTTGGAATCATCCAACAGTTTGTGATTTTAGAACTTTTCATCTAACCTTATGTTTCTATGGACCTTTTAGGTTTGGGTCATACTTCAACCATCATCTGCGTCCGACCAATTACTCGAGATGTAATTATCTCCAAACTGGAAGTAGAAATGGTCAGAATCTTAATTTCAAGATCTTCACGTACACATACCTTTGCTCTCAGTGCCATGCTCTAGGAACTGTTCCCAAATTATTTATTTTATGCTAGAACTCCGAAGCTTAGACTTATGTAGTATTAAATTACTTAATGGCAGAGCATCTTCCAGCAATATCTTTCCATGTGCAAAGTATTGAACCGTGCAAAGTTAAGTTCTATTTTTTTTTTTGGCAAGCAGGCAATTCTGTGTTGTGCATTGCCCACAATTTTGGATAATTGGTTTCTAAATTTTGGATATTGTGTTAAGATTTGTGAAGTGTAGTTTCTAATATTATTGTGCTTTTAATAGTCGGTCAAGCTAATAGCTTAGCCACTGTCCATGCCACTGCTGCACGGGTGTTTTTGTTGGCAGTTCGCACCTCATACATGGCATGCTCGCTCATAAATGGTGAGCACTAACAGTTGGAGCAAGCAAATAAGGAAAGGAAGAAAGCACAATTGATCATTCTTCATGCACTTCCCTTATATATATCAGCGGTGGATGTGAAATTTTACTCAGGTGACATCTGCTATTGTTTTACTGCAATTTCTATAAGATTTTATAGATCCTCGCGTTCTTAAGATGTGAGATTACATATGAAAAAAAGGACTCTTCCAACTTTCTCGGACATAGTCAATGATTTCTGCTTGTCCTAGGTTATTAAGTATACCAAAATGTTTTATAACTCAGTTAAGTTTATTATACTCTTCATCGCAATTTTTTATTATTATACTCTGATAGGTGAATGGAAGTAACATACTGTCTTCATTCTCGGAGATAAATGGAGTTCACGTTTTTCATCAGAACATATAACTTGATGTTGTTGTCTTCATTCTATTTGGCTTCAACACACTATTTAAATAGCTTCAACTTCGTACTCCATTTCTGATGCATTCAAGTCATACTTGACATTTTAAATGTTATTAATTTATATAAGCATGATTTTTCATGTCTATGCATAATCTTGAATCCAACACTCAATATTGCAATAATGCAGAATCAAAGTCTTGGTGATCCTCAAACGTAATCGTGATCCTGTTTTCAAATGGAAAAAATGATGTAGTCTACAAAGAAGGTAACTGACTCAAGAAAAATGATTTCTTTTATACTCCCTCTGTATCAAAATATAAGACGTTTTTTTTAACACTATGACAGTGTCAAAACACATCTTATATTTTGATACGGAGGGAGTACCTGCAAAGCCATAAGTGGCTCAAGGGTCTCAAAATTAGGAGAAATAAACTTGCATGTCCTACTATGCTTCGTTGACTTCATAGTTAGATGAAGGAGGAAACTGACAGTGTGTTATCATGGTGCAATGTGCAACCAATTTTCTATGTGTAAAGCTTTCTTACTAGAAGGTACTTTGTTTCCTCAATTTCTATCTGCTTTATTTATTTTGAACTTGTTACATGGAAGCTTTTCAATTAGAATACTTAGTATCTTTTTTACACAAGATTTGGGAAAATATTTAGCTATAGGTGACATCAAAGTTTCGTTTACACCACTTCAAATAATAAATCTTCATAGTTACTTAATTTTTCTGTTTTCTTTCTCCACATGCTTAATTTGGACTACCTACACTAAGATTTGTTGCATTAGGTTGACTATCTGCAGGTTTGGAAACAACTTTGGAGTTATTAGCAACACCAATGACGTTGGTTTAAACTGATTGTATCAATACATATTCACCGGTGCTAGTTCTTCTAGCTCAAACCCTTTTCCCTTTTATTATTCTTTCTTAGTTGTGCATTTCATGAATCTTTGGCAAGGATGCAGGATGATGGCAGATCTTTTATGGCCAATGAGGATAGCTACCTTAATTGTAGTGTTAAGCAGATGAATCGTATTGTTACTCCTTGACTGGTCTGGTCCCCCTTTTGGAAGGTATCCTCTCTTCTGACATCTGTGCATATATTGCATCATTTATGGCTCATCCCTCTCACTATCCTAGATCAATATGATTACTGTGTGGTGGTATTGGGTGGACGACTTGTAGTTGTTCATTGGTTCTGAGGTGTGCTTAATGGACAACAATAAATCTATTTGTTATATTCTAAAATCATAACACACAATTCTCCTAGAGGCACTATATTATTCCACACCACACAACTTATTTAGGTAGTTGGATATAAAATTAATGTCTAGATTTAAATATTTAATGGGATACTGTGAATAACATGATCCAATTTTTCAGAGACTATACTGATGGAGTATGTGTCCAATACGCATGGCAGAAGTAAAACCCATAGTTAATTGATAGAGTTTTGTGTTCAATTGGAATGTGCAGTGCCTAGACATGTCTGCCAAGGTAACTACATTACTATGTTGCATGGAAATACATGGTAGGTTGCAAAGTGTGAAGTGACTTGTGCGTATATATTTAAGAGTGTCCACTAATCAAAACACAAACATATTAGTGATTAGAGAGCACAAAACATAAATTGGTATGCATAGTTTTAATTATTTGAAAAATTATTCTTCTCAAGTATGTGAAGGGTTCAATCAGTTCAGAAGGTCTTGAATAGTATCTCTGCTATTTGCAGGGATATATGTTGACAAAAATCATGGGTGCTGAGAGTACCTTCCAAATACAGAAATGGATATAGCATGAGTACTATGTAATCGTATTCAATAATATCTATATTTTTTTGATAGTATCCCTGGATATATGCTCATATAATATGAAAGATTGACATGCCTCATGACACAATCTAAGGATTAAGTTTCATTACACAACAAGCATATAATCTTTATTGCTTACCTTTATCGTGCACCTAAAGAGCTTGAACCAACACCTAGAATTCTTGATGGATTTCAGTCATATGAGAGAGAGAGAGAGAGAGAGAGAGAGAGAGGACATTTTTAGTGACACCCTTGCAACCCAACGCACCCAGCGCACGAGAGCCATGAGTTACCTCGTGTCGTGGTGGTACCATGTGCGGCACGCACATGTAGCATACCAACTCAAGGATTAATGATTGACAAAAAAGGTAAAAGAAAAAACACAAGAAAAAAAATCCCCATCCTGCCCAACGCTGCTGCTCATCCTCCCCACGCACGAATCAGGGGTCATCCTCCCCACGCCAGATACACTCATGTCTGGTTGCTGCTGATCCGACGCCCTAGTGCACACGAGGTGTTTGAGGTAATGTCCCTTAATTGTTGTAGTTCATTTAGTTCCGCTTTTTGTTTGTCCTAGATGGTCTGTGTAAAGAATCATTTTGCTATGACATCATGGAGTGTGGCAACTTGTCCTGTTGAAATTTGAGCCTGTTCGTTGTGGCCTTCTATGTATGGTGAGCCTTCTGTGCATGTTAGAAAAATGCACACAAGGAGTAAACTATATATATACACTGATAATCAATCTGCAGGGGCATTTGGCATTTATATATAGAACATCCCTACATGTTATCTAGTGTATTGGATCTTATCTTAAATCAGTAAACTAATTGATAGCTTTTGGTAGCTTTTGGCATTTCTCCTTGTCTATTATTATACAGATTCTTCGGAAATGCCATAAAAATGTTTTGAAGGCAATTTGAAAAGCGCCACAAAAATGTTTTGGAGGCGACCTGAGAAACGCCACATTTAAACTTTGGAGGCATTCTTAATAATGCCACAAATTGTGCTTGTAGGCGTTCTAAAGATGCCTCCATTCTGAGTTTCTGAGGCGTTTTAGAAAAGTGCCTTGAAAGGTCTTTGCCTTCGTGAGTATCTCCAGCATTATTTGACAATGCCTTCAATTGTCTAGGCTGGCATTTTATAGGCCTTTGGAGACATGTGAGAATACCTGTTAACAATTTACGTGTTTTGGTGCCAACACTCACAGGCTGCCGGTCCAGCCACATGGAAGATGCACTGGAGATCAAGGACGTAGAAGAACTTGTCGAGGCAATCCTCATTCGCCTCCCACCTGATGAGCCTGAGAATTTCATCCGTGCCTCCCTCGTCTGCAAGCCGTGGTGCCGCCTCCTCTCCGACAATGGCTTCCACATCCGCTATCGAGCCTTTCACAAGACACCACCTATTCTCGGCCTTCTCCATAGTTGGTTCCGCAGTGCCCCCTTCATCCCCATCACAAAATTTCTCCCCCGCGGTAGTCACCACCATTATGTGGCCGACTGCCGCCACGGCCGTGTCCTATTTTTGGATTGGGTCATCCGGAACCCCATGACGGGCAACACCATGAAGCTGCGGGCGCCACAGAGGGGCAACAGCTGGAGTACTTGTGAATGTGCAGCTGTGCTTTGTGCCGTTGATGGTTGCTACCATGGAGCTTGCCAATCGGGACCATTTTTTGTGGTATCCATCAGCCTTGACGAGGAGCAGGTGGCCACGGCCATCGTGTACTCCTCAGAGACGAGTACTTGGAGCGCCCCGGCCTCCCTCGACCTAGGCTTTTATGAGAATGAAATCAGCATCTCTTGGATGTCCAGTGTGCTCACGGGAGGCGCGCTCCATTTTATATTTACACACCATGCTCGTCTTGGTGTTCTGAAGTATGACTTGGGCATGTCTTGCTTATCAGAGATTGAGCTGCCATTTGAGATTCAGATCGTCTGCTCTAACTCTCATGGCCTGATTGCCCCGGAGGACGGCCAGCTGGGGATTGTGACGCTCAATGATTTCGACCTCTCCGTGTACTGGAGGGAGGTTTGTCCCGACCAGGTTGCAGCGTGGACACAATCCGAAGTCATTGACCTAAAGAACCATCTCCTAGCAGGCGATCCCACGATCCCACCTACTGAGTTGGTTGGCTCTGTTGAAAGAACGGCCATAATCTTTGCAAGCACAAATCTTGGCACCTACATGATTGATCTCAAGTCACTAAGTTCGAAGAAGCTCACAAGTGAGCTTCGTCTATGCAACGATCCATGGGCTCTGTTCCCCTATTTTTGTTTCTACAATCCACCAGGTATGTAATTCATTTACCTCTGTGTCATCTACTGTAATACTTCCAGTTGTTATTTGCAAGTAGTTGTAATAGTTAGTAACTAGTATTTTTGTTGTTGTTAGTGGGACAAGTTGAGAATGTGTCCGATTCAGGAGAAAGTGAAACGGGAAGCAGTGATGAGGAATCCGGAGAGAGTGAATCTAGAAGCAGCGACAAGGAATCAGGAGAAAGTAATGCTGGAAGCAGCGACGAGGAAATGAGAAAAACTGATGATGGAAGCACTGATGATGAAGCAGAAGAAGCTGAAGCTGGAAACAGCGATGATGAAGCATAGACGTTGAGCAAGGGCTTGAAGCAAGGTCATTTTGTTTACTGTTTTGATATTGGTTTTCCTTCTAGGCCCTACCAGACAGTAAGTAAAGTGTCTTTATAAAACCTGACAAAGTTGTTGCATGAATCCCTAATAAGTCGATTTGTCGTGGAGTAGTAGATTGTTGCAACTAAGCCACGACTTCCGGTTTTGTGTCAGAGTCGGAACAGGGTGTTTCCAAAATACAGTGGGCTTGCATTCATGTAAATTATGTTGGTGTATGAGTAAGTATATAAGTCATCTAATCTTCTATTACTGCTATAAATCTTATATAATTAAATAGGTATTTTCCACTAATTATTATCTCTTAACACGTAAGCATACTATCTAAACATACAACCATGAATGAAAATGGCCTATTTCAATATGCAACCATGCATGGTAAAAGAACCATCACAACATGATATTTATATTCAATAAACATTTTACAATTATATAATAACTAGCAGAGTGGCCCGCGCAAGTGTGCGGGCAACGTCTTTAATTGCCATCAACTGTTTTTCCTAAGAAGTGCCTCCACTGATGAATCTAAATGCGTCAATATGCTTCCAAATTACTTAGCTGCACTAAGCAATCACTAAATATACAAATATAGTGGCTTATATATATACGTGAATTAAACATTTGAAATGGGCTAAGGATAAATGAGCATTATACAACATAATGAAGATGACATTTGATAGAAAGAAATGAAAGATAACCATGAACGATGACAAAGGTGTGTTTGAAGTTGCATTTTGGAAAAGATTGGGGACACATAAGTAATGTGGACCATTTTGGAAATTTCCAGCAATCAACGTACATCAATAAAAAATTGTGTGCATCATTAATAGCTTTGTTTCCTGTATGGCATAGCTCATAAGAGAGACAACAAATGTTACCAGCCTAATGGAAGTAAAATAATTTAGTTTAAATTATTATATTTAAATCTCTAAGCCAAGATGCTAACAAAGGTTGATAGAAGTTGATAGAAGAGATATCTAGCCACAATGAATATAATTTTCCTATATGCTAATAAAGGTTGATATAAGGGATACAACAAAAATATCTAGTAGGAATAACAGTAATTGTTCCCAAGTAATGGAGATATTAAAATCATGAATGCGCACGACTTTATTATACATGACACACGTGACAACTACAATGACTTAAATATTTGTATTTGAAGTCCTTGGTTGTAGCTTTTAATGGCATATAAATGCTTTAGTTTTAACTAATTGTGTATAGTGCACATAATGATAATTCACAAGCTGAAGTCATGCATGTGAAAAAGAGATAGAAAATGTATTCTTACAACAAATTTCTTGATGATAAAGCACACAATGGTATCAAAAATTTCTTACAAGTGCTACTTATACCATTGCTTTGCTTACTGGTAGTTAATTCACTCAGGATTGAGCGATGAGAAGTGACAACCAATTGTAGATGAATACATGCCATAGTAGAATGCCATTATGATTTTTTATGTTATGCTAATTCACAACTTGCAACCAGATTTTCATTAAACATGGGAGCTCCAAAACTTTGTGTTCCAATAAACATGTAGCAGATTAACATAACATATATGATACTCAAGGAAACAAAAAATAAATACATGCAAACATAATTGCACAAAAGCAGTGTGTTGCATAAGTAAGGGAATCATAAATTGGATTACATATATGTTAGTATCCACATTAGCAAAAAATATGTAGAAATGAAGCGCTTACTCTAGGATTTTTTTTGGCCAAGTGGCATGAATATAAGAGTAGTAACACTACAAGGATGGTGTAAGCCATATGTGTCAATATCACCATCTATCTTTGTTCAAGAAGCCCAATATCTAATGTCACCTATACCAATTATGCTGATATGGATAGTTCATAATAGTAATTTCAACCCCAATAACTGACAAAGGCTAACTCATACTCTGAATATGTAGTTGATGAGCTATGCATGGAGAACACCCAAATGAAGCTGATCTAAATATTATATAGAATTTGCACCGACATATAAACTTTCGCAGGCCCGGACCACGGCATGATAACTAAATAGTGGCATTAATTCACGTGATGTTGCCATGCCAGCCTCCCGTACCTCCATGCATTACTACACCTTAGTAATTCACATATTACCGTTATGCATTCAGAGACAGCTTTCACGTGAGACCTCTTCCAATGCACAGGTGCTTAGGTGCTAAGTGCATTAAATAGTTTAGCAACTAAATACCCAATGCATAGGTTCTTAACTTGTTGTTGTAGCTAAGCCCTCTTCATTTAATTATTTAGTAACTATAAACTCTTCCATGCATTGGTGAGTTTCCTTCATTTAAGTGTTTTACATAGGTTTGCGCGCATGACATTTAAGTGCTCCACGGTGTACATGTGCTAAGGGTGCCACATAGGCAAAAAAATGATGTGGCAAAGCAATTAAAGAGGAGAGAGAGCATTATGGTGACCTCAGGAAGAAACGATGCTAAGCGCGTGGACCTATGCAAAATGTCTACCAACCAATGCATGAAGTAGTTTAATTGTTAAACAATTCAATGAGGGAAGCTTAGCTACAAAAGCTAAGCACCAATGCATTGTGGAGATTAGTTGCTAAGGTTTTTAGTGCACTTAGCACCTCACCTAAGCACCAATGCATTGGTAGAGGCCTTTTGGGTCACCAAAGTACTCTCTCCCCTCCTTAATTGCTTTGCCATGTCATTTTTTTGTGCTTATGTAGCATGCTTAGCACCTGTACACTGTGGAGCATTGGGAAGGGCCTGATGGAGTTGGAGGTCAGAAGCCAAAGCTAAAGCCTCCCGCTCCCGGCAAGTCAGGGCTTCGAGTGACGCTGGGTCAGTGATGACAGGAAACACCATCGACGAGCCCAGATAAGTACCTCGGTGATCTTTGTATATAGCGCTGACTACACTCTAGTGTATCACTCCTCGACACAACACCGTCGATGTTTATCTTTGCCACTCCCGGCCGGCGCCGAAGGAATTCATTTCGTACATGGACATAATTAAGTTTTTCTTTTTTGTGAATACATGGAGTTAAGTGGGATGAGTTGTTCACTTCGGCGTGGGAGCCCGTTAAATAACATCATGGTTCACAATATACCTTCTACCCAAATATGCTAGGATTTTTACATGTCCAATAGGTTCTTTCCCCATGAAATATCTGGGGCTTCCTATAGATGAGAAAAGAATTAAAAACAATCATTGGAAACCACCTGAAGACAGGATGGAAAAAAAGTGTGGAAATTGGCAGGGTAGGCTGCTGGCCAGTGCTGGCAGAATTACTTTGATGCAATCATCATTGACTGGCATCCCTTACTTCATGATGTCTTTTTATGGGCTGCCAGTGGGGGTGAACAGAAGGATGGATTTCTTTAGAGCTAGATTGCTTTGGCTGGAAAATATTAACAAGAAGAAATACCACTTGGTTTAATGGTCTGAGGTGTGTAGACCAAAAGACATGGGGGGCCTGGGGATAAATTTTTTGTCCCTAACGAATAAAGCTCTTCTCTGCAAATGGTGGTGGATACCTTTTAATTCTGAAGGACTTTGGCAAAGTGTAATCCTGGGAAAATATCAAAAAATGTGTGCCTGACTGGGATAAAATCAAAACAAGGTGATTCCTAGTTTTTGGACAGAAATCTTAAAACATAAAAGATCATTTTTTCTCTTTGTGTAAATTTACAGTTGGATGTGGTAAAAATGTCAGATTTTGGGAAGATTGGTGGATTGGGCAAAATTCACTTAAAGATAGTTTTCCCAGATTGTATAACATATGTTTTGATAAGAATACAACTGTAGAAGAGATTTTGGTTCGAGGGTTAGAACAAGTTAGATTTAGGAGGAATTTGCAAGGTGGCTCTTTGGAGTTGTGGGATCATATTAAAGAAGTCCATTCCTCGGTTGTTTTATCTGATTAGAAAGATTCTATTCGATGGACACTAACTAAGAATGGGCAATACATAGTGAAGTCTTATTACAGATTGCTAATTGAAAATGGTTGCAGGTATCCACATAAATTTCCGTGGAAAGACAAGATGCCACCAAGAGTCAAAGGCTTTGTGTAACACCCCAAAAATTCTTTTATTTGGTTGATTAAATTTTCTTTTTCTTAAAATAATTTCTTGGATTTAATTATGGCCTTCTTGCATTTTCCTTTTATTTGAGATCTATTTTAAATAATTACTTGCATCTTTAAGGATTGCATGTGGCTTCAAAAATATGTTGTTTCTATTTAAATAGATATTCTGAAAAGTTTTAATTATTTAATTAAGTAAATTTTATTTTAAGTAAAATTGTTTAGTTCAATTCCCTTTTAACCTAGGATATTCTTAAACTCAAATTTACTTTCAAAATTTTCACCAAGCACTTCCTCTGCCTAGTGGCAGTACCCAAACTCAATTCCCTCCATAAAAATCTATTTTATCAAATTCATTTCTTTGCAAAATCATTTTTTATATATTTTGAGCTCATGCTAGGATTACAAAGGAGCCCCATTCTCCCTAGCTTCTAAAATTCCACAAAATTTATCTCAGCTTAAGATCAGTACCCATACTCCATTTCTTCAAAAACATTCTGATCCCATGTTCAAAATTTTCAAAATTCATTCAAATGAATTTTGGATCAGATTCATGTCCTGTGAAGGAACTCCATTTTCAACTACTCCAAAAATTCTAAAATTTTGACAGTACCTTTGTTTTGAACCAGACAATCACCACAAAAAATTTCAAAATTAAATAAAATGCCTAGCCATCATTGGAATTTCATTGAACACCTTCTGAGCAGGAATCAAGTTAGGCCAAATTTGGCAGGAATTCGAGTTGGCTTGCACTGCACTTCACCTGTTCTTCAATGCTTCCCACTGGACCCCTCTCGCCAGCCTCTCCTCGCCGCCAGAGCAGTGGCAGGCCGATGCAACGGCCTCCGGCCAAGCCACGGGCGGCCGCCAGCTAACCCACGGCCACCGACGCGCTTTCACTCAGCGGAGCCACCCGCCGTACTTCCTCCACCACGCGTCACCTTCCCCAGTCGCCAGTCCATCGTCCAAGCCACCCGAGGCCCTGCTGTCAGTCGCCGGAGCCAGGAGCCGTGCGCCATGGCCGCCCTCGGGCTCCACTGTGGGGGGATGGATAGAGCTCGATCCCGTCCACGCTGGCGCTTCGAGGAACCTCCTCTAACATTAATGAACCCGCCGGCCACAGCTAGCCGACACCAACCACCCCCACCGGCCGTAATCACTCCGCCGTGATCCATCCGACTCTGGCCATCGTCATCCGCCTATTTAAAGGCTGCCCCGAGCTCGGATCAGCACCCGCACCACCCCCACACACCACAAATCGACGACCAGAGGGGTCAAACAACCTCGGGAAGGTCTTCTTCCCCAACTCCGGCCACCCGATCTGCTTCTGGTTCCAGGACGAACACGACACCGTTCGTCCACCCTCACCTCTCAAATTTTGCCAGTAGCTTCCTGGTCCATCTCCGCTTCTAACCCCCATGCCAATTTGGCGTTTGCAGGCTCCTCCGGCGGATCCCATTTTCACCGACGCCTCACTCCGCCGAAGTTAACACCGCCACCGCCACAGTGCACGCCGGTGACCAACTCCACCACCCACGGACGCGGACCAACCCCCTGAACACGCCCGTACCATTGCCGCCCCCTGGGACGCCGTCGATCGCCGCCGGTGACCTCTCCTTCCTTCTCTGCTTCGGCGCGAAAGCGCGTTCAAATTCAAACCTGATGGGTGGGACCCACCCGTCAGGCTTTTATTCATTTCCGTTTAAACCGGTTACGCCTTTTTGCAAAGTACGCTTTCACTTTTGAAAAACGTATTTTGCGTCGAAACGTTTTCTGTCTGTTCTGTTTAGGACCTAATTGTGATCATTTTGATTACAGAAAGGTCCCTGATCTTAAAACTATCTATACTTTTTATCTGTAACTCATTTTTAATTGATTCTCTTTCTGAAAATTCTCTTTTTCCATCTAGTTTTTTATAGTATTTATTTGAAAATATTTACGAACACTTTTATGTACTATTTTGAAAATTCATGTGGTTCTTTTAATTTCTATTTTATAGAAAACGAAGACGAAAATATTTCCGAGAATTTTCCAGGGTCACCTACTGCCTACATTGACCAAGGCAAGCATGTTTTGAACTTGGGATATGGTGTTTGCATGCATGTTTGCTTGACTAGGAATAACCTCATATCATGAGATGAATAGATAATGCATGCATGTCCATAAGCATACATACAATTGAAATCCTTTAACTTGGATAGAGTTGTGATAACACATGAACCTATATGCTGTCCAGGTTATACTTCGTATGTTGCCTAACTTGCAGGATAAAACCTGTCACAAGTAAAAGTGACCGGGAAACAAGATCACGCTGTGACGTGAGTAACTTGGCTGTTTGCATGTTGGGACATGCCGGGTTGTGACCCTGTTTGTTGCTGAATTCAAAGTGACCATTATCGTGTTAACCCACTACAGGGAATATAAACCTCCAGAGTCAACATAGATCGAGTCTTGTTACCGTTACCTCCTGACTACTTTCCGTGCTACCACATGTCCCTTCGTAGGGGGGTATGGTTTAGTAAGTTGTTAACCCCTTTCCCTGCACACACCATACAGAGGGGCCACGATGACGGTTCCATGGCCCTGGGTAAATACGATCGTCTGCTCATGCTAATCGAGGTTGTGACCTCCCCGACTTAGGTTTTTTTTTTCTTTTCCAATGCTTTGGGTGATTCCTGGCATTTGGAAAATTAAAACTGGTGTGTGTGTTGGTCAGGTGCGTTTGCAACCCAAAGATCGTAATTAGAAATCTCTTGCTAATACTTCGGTGTTGGCAAAAGAAATCCTTTACTTGTGGGTAAAGAGTACACCCTCTGCAGAGTCCAAACTATTCGAATAGCCATGTCCGCGGTTAAGGACGTTAGTCCGGAAGGGTCAAGTGTGGGTCTTAGTGTCGGTCCTTGGAGGAAATAATCAAATAAGGAATTGGTCTTTGCTATTATTATCGAGGCAATCATGAATATCACTGATGTTATACTGGACTAACCCTCTCTTATATGATCTGTTGAGTATTTCTTGGGAAGGTTCTACCTCCTGAATACTCTTTATTGTTATATGTATGTTAATTTTCTTTTGGATCTCCGGGAGGTTCTACCGCCCGAAGTTCCCTTCTATAATTATTAAGACCTTTCGTGGCGTCGCAAAGACACCCGTCTGGCTTGTGTGCTCATTTTATATTTCTTTGGATCTTCGGGAGGTTCTACCGCCTGAATTTCCGCTTTTATATTTATTTAGATCTTCGGGAGGTTCTACCGCCTGAATTTCCGCTGTTATATTTATTTGGATCTTCGGGAGGTTCTACCGCCTGAATTTTCGCTTTTATATTTCTTTGGATCTTCGGGAGGTTCTACCGTGCGAATTTCCGCTTTTATATTTCTTTGGATCTTCGGGAGGTTCTACCGCCTGAATTTCCGCTGTTATATTTATTTGGATCTTCGGGAGGTCTAACGCCCGAATTTCCGCTCTTATACCTATTTGGATCTTCGGCAGGTCTAACGTCCGAATTTCCGCTTTTATGCTTGTTTGGATCTTTGGGAGGTCTAGCGCCCAAATTTCCACTTTTATGTTTATTTTGGCTAATTAATTTTTGATATGTAAATGCCTGATGTTATGACTGCTAATCCTATTACTCTGCTCACATTTATGCTGCATTATTTTGATGATCAGAATATTTGTTAACCATAACCTTGACATGAGCATATGTATTCTGTTTGCATTCGGTATATCCCTTGTCCAGACTGTCTTGCGAGTACATTCAAAGTACTCACCTGGCTTGTTGATTTGGCCAGATTTGGATGAGGACAATCTTTTGGATGAAGAGTTAGCTAGCGAATCCGATGTCTAGAGGAGTTCCCAGTCAGTCTTCCTGTGGCTACGGAGTCTACCACCTGTTACATACACCGATGCTTCCGCTATTCGAATAAAATAGCCAAGCCTCGCCTCGATGCTTGACTTATATTATTGTACTATGAGTTGTAACACCACCATACCGCTGTCTCATATCCGTCACCGACGTGTAACGATGTGCTTGTAATAATTGTTGAGCATCCCGTCTCAACTACGTGGAATATATTGTACTACTGGTTATCCGTATCAAGGAATGTCCACCAGTTTAATTGATCTTGGGCTGGTGATGACACAAAGGGCTATTCCAGAATTTTTATCCATAACCTTGCCCGACAACCTTGGTACCAGAGCTAGGTTGACTGTAGGAAACCCTAGGCACGATCATTAGTAGGAGAGTCGGTTTTAATTTTTTTACTACGTCTCATGCATCGTAGCAAATTTTCCTTGGTCATCATATAAATATGATATGACTATTTGGATTTTTGTCTACTGTTGTAGATGCCTAGCGGCAACTGCCCAGCTCAGGTTTTCGCCAACGAGCCTGTGGGTTTTTCCCGTATCCTCTTCCTTATAGCCAAGGATGCGATCGGATCTCCTACTCATCCTGAGTACACGATCTACCCCGACTGGTTCAGCGACACCTTGACTATGTACCAGGCCGCGTTACATATTCGAGGAGGACATGTCGAGCCTCGTTGCAACTATAGGTTCCTGGGAAGAGTCATGCCTACTGAGAGACAGGCCATATAGATGGCTGCCCATGAGGCCATCGCCCGCCTCAGGGACATTCTTCCAGTGCTACAAACATGCCCATACCACCATCTTCCATGTCATGTTCCCTACACCAATCATTATGCTTTTTCTTGTGCCATGGGGGAGAGAGAGGAGGCCATCGAGCCCCTCGTTCAGTATGTCATCGCTCTAGAGTCTCTCTTCACCTCATTGGTGGATGACTACATTGCCGCGAGGACAGACTTAGCTCGTATGAGGAACCCTCATAGGAATAAGTTCCGCCCTCCTACACCGCCACGCACTATTGTCACTCCGACTCCACCATACGACCCCCCTATCCTTTCCACAAGTCGACGCACCTCAACCAGCGAGGAGTATCGCTGTTTCTTCACTCCGACTCCGGTCAGAGCCCCGCCACCTACCAGCACACTGCCACCTCTGCTGGACTTTCTGCCACCAGCTACTCCGCTAGAGACTATTTCCGAGGGGGAAGAGTCTTCGGCACCTCGACTGGGACTTACCATTGGTGAGGTCCCCAAGGTTCCAGATGTTCCAGGACAGTAGGCTAGACAGCAGCATAATAGCTACCGTATGAGAGTATGCTACTGCATGTGTAAGATATCGGTTTTATTTTTTCTTCTATGCTTGGTGTATAATAGATCGTTCTTCGCATCATGTGGGAGTACGAGAGGTGTGCTTAGCTCGAATAAACATGTTGCTCATGCGTTCACGCATTTCAAACATGAGGGATTGTATGTATAATAATATGGCTTGCTTATGTTTGTACAATTCGCTACTCTCTTGCATTTTTGGGGTTCATTTTTCAGTCTTTTAAGAATTTCTCCTGAATTTCTTTAATTGTGTTTTCACCAATACCCCAGAAGAAAAATGAATCATCCCTGGACCCGCTCCATGCCCAGTCCGCCAGAAGGTAGCAACTTCACACAGATGGGAAATAACTTTGCACAAGGACAGACAAATCAATAGAGTAGGGACCCCGCATTGTCACAAGTATGTCGCTTGTATGAGCAAGGTCAGCAACAACACCAAGAAATGATGCAGCATTTGATTAATATGGGCAACCAGCAACTGAAACACACACCAAGGTCAAAACTGTCAGAACTCCAGAAGACCAATCCCACCATATTTTCCCACACAAACAAACCATTAGAAGCAGATGGCTGGCGGCGGGATATGGAAAGAAAATTAATTACAGCTCAGTGCACAGACCAGGAAAAAGTACTTTATGCACCACATTATTTTTCTGGAGCAGCAACAGCATGGTGGGAAAATCTGCATCATATGCATCCTAATGAAAATGAAATCACATAGGAACAGTTCAAAGAAAGTTTTCGTGGGGCGCACATTCCAAACAGCCTCATGAAATAAAGAAAAGAGAATTTGATCACCTCAAGCAGCGAGGCACAACGGTAACAGAATACCTCAGTTAGTTTACTCAGCTAGCCTGTTACGCCAATGATGAATATACCATGGAGAATAAAAGGATGGAAAAATTTCTGGATGGGCTCGCTCATCTCTGAAATGTCAACTGATTGTACACACTTTTCCAAATTTCAAAACACTGGTGGATAAGGCTATTATACTGGAAAATGAGCGACGTAGCCTTAAAGAGATCCGCAAGCGACGCATGACTCAACCAGCACAGTTTCGCAACAACAAACCCCGAAATGAACCCCAGAAATATATGGCATCTCGACCACCTGTTCCAGCACCGCGACCTCCTCAGAATAACAGCAACTGCAACACCAGAGCCAGAAGTTCATTTTATCGCCTCGGTGTCACCTGTTTCACCTGCGGAGGAGAGGGGAATTACGCAAAACAATGCCCAAAGCAAGGGAATAGTACTCCCCGAATGGGTAACAATGGCACTAACTCAGCTCCACAGCGCAACAACAACCTCAACTCAAACAACAACCGCAAGAAGGGGCAAGTGAATCACGTGACCATTGAAGAAGCCCAGAATGCACCGTATATTGTACTCGGTACGTTTCCTATCAACACCATTACTGCCACAGTTTTGTTCGATTCTGGAGCTTCCCATTTGTGTATCTCCAAAAGTTTTGCTTCAAAAAACCAGTTTCATTTTTCTCGTTGGGAAAATCCAATGGTTATTCAGTCCCCGGGATCCAAGCAAAGTACTCAATGGTTCTGCCAGGAGGTAAGCATTGAAATAAAAGGAATCAAGTTTTTGGCAAACCTTATTGTACTGGAAGCTGCCAACTTAGATGTTATTTTGGGCATGGACTGGTTAACAACAAATAAAGGTTTTATTGACCGCTTCAATCGAATTGTGAGACTCACTAATCACCATGGGGACATAGTGAGATTTGGGACAAAAGGGAAGTCATCCTCACAAGGAAAGCTAAACCAAGTTGACACGACAGAACTAAACAAGGTTCCAGTGGTCTGTGAATACCCAGATGTGTTCCCTGAGGAACTCCCCGGCATGCCGCCAGATCGTGAAATAGAATTCGTCATCGAATTGGCACCCGGAACAACACCCATTTACAAGAAGCCTTGCCGGATGCCTCCGACAGAATTGGTTGAGTTAAAGAAACAAATCAAGGAATTACAAGAGAAGGGTTATGTCCGACCTAGCTCATCACCATGGGGATCACCGGTCTTGTTTGCCAAGAAGAAAGATGGGAGTCTAAGGCTGTGCATTGATTACCGAGCACTTAACATGGTTACCATAAAAAACAAGTATCCGTTACCAAGGATTAATGACTTGTTCGACCAACTCGCAGAAGCTAAAGTGTTCTCAAAAATAGACTTGAGATCAGGTTATCATCAGTTAAAAATCCGGTCATCATATGTACCCAAAACAGCTTTTACTACCAGATATGGGCTTTATGAATTCACGGTGATGCCTTTCGGGTTAACCAACGCTCCTGCCTATTTTGTGCATCTCATGAACAAAGTATTCATGAAATACTTGGACAATTTTGTGGTTGTATTTATTGACGACATACTTATTTATTCCAAAACACCGGAAAAGCACGAACAACATCTTCGGATAGTTCTGGAAGAATTACAGAAGAATCAACTATATGCTAAATTCAGTAAGTGTGAATTCTGGCTATGGGAAGTCGGCTTTCTAGGACATGTATTGACACAAGATGCAATTGCCGTAGACCCAGGTAAAGTGAAGGATGTTTTGGGATGGAAACAACCCTCCAATATAATCGAGATCAGAAGTTTCCTAGGTTTGGCAGGTTATTACCGAAGGTTCATTGAAGGATTCTCCACCATAGCCAAACCCATGACTCAATTACTCAAGAAAAATAAGAAGTTTGAATGGACTGAAGCCTGTGAGAAAAGTTTCCAAGAATCAAAGAAGAGGTTAACAACCGCACCTATCCTGACCGTGCTGGATGTACACAAGAGCTTTGAGGTATACTGTGATGCCTCAAGGAAAGGCCTGGGATGTGTACTGATGCAAGAAGGAAAGGTCATAGCTTATGCCTCAAGACAACTGCGACCACACGAAGAAAATTACCCCATGCATGACTTGGAATTAGCAGCAGTGGTACATGCCCTGAAAGAATGGCGACACTACCTTCTTGGCAACCAATGTGAGATATACACGAATCATAAAAGTCTTAAGTATATTTTCACCCAGCCGGAGTTGAACCTACGACAACGTCGCTGGTTGGAGCTAATCAAAGATTATGACGTAGGGATTCACTACCACCCAGGCAAGGCAAATGTTGTGGTAGACGCACTCAATCGAAATCCGTGTCCGGCCAACGACAGTTTACAATTTACACAATCTGAGTTCAATCAAGAATTTGCCAAGCTTAATATGATTTTAATAGTAGAAGGAATAGTAGCCTGCTTGGAGGTAAAGCCAACTCTGGAAGATCAGATTAAAGAAGCTCAAATGGGACACCCCAGTATCGAGGGAATAAAAAGAAAAGTCAGTCTGGGTAGAGCAGCAGAGTTTACTATTGATGCACAAGGAATCCCGTGGTACGAAAAAAGATTATGCGTACCTAATAAAGAAGAACTAAAGCAACAGATTCTAGCCGAAGCCCATACCACCCCCTACTCAATCCACCCAGGAGGAACCAAGATGTATAAGGATCTTCAGGACATATTTTGGTGGCATGGTATGAAGAGGGATATAGCCTTGTTCATTGCACGCTATTTATTCCTGCCAGCGTATTAAAGCAGAACATCAGAAGCTAGCAGGATTACTACAACCAGTCCGAGTACCAGAATGGAAGTGGGACGAGATAGGGATGGACTTTATTGTGGGACTACCAAGGTCACAATGTGAAAATAATGCTATCTGGGTTATTACAGACTTGTTGACCAAAGTAGCACATTTCATTCCGGTAAAGACAACGTACTCCACATGAAAGCTTGCTAAGCTTTATCTCTCTTGTATCGTTTCCCTACATGGAGTTCCAAAGGCCATAGTTTCTGATGGAGGCACTCAGTTTGTCTCCAGATTTTGGGAACACTTGCAGCAAGCTTTGGGGACTCAGTTAGTATTCAGTACGGCATATCACCTGCAAACAGGAGGACAGACCGAACGGGTAAATCAAATATTGGAAGACATGCCGAGAGCTTGCGTCCTTACCTACGGAATTAGCTGGGAAGACAGCCTGCCATATGCGGAATTTTCATACAACAACAGTTACCAGGCCAGTTTGAAAATGTCACCCTTCGAAGTTTTATATGGACGTAAGTGTTGTACACCTCTTAACTGGTCTAAAACTGGGGACGGCCGTATCTTCGGTCCAAAAATTCTTCAAGAGGCCAAAACACAGGTAAAGCTTATCAGAGAACGACTAAGGGCAGTCTAGAGCCGTCAGAAAAGTTACTATGACCAGAAACATCGTCACATCAGTTTTGAGCCCAATGTATATCTTAGGGTATCCCCAATGAAAGGACTTCAAAGGTTCAAGGTCAAAGGAAAACTGTCACCACAATTTGTTGGACCCTTTAAAGTGCTCGCAAGAAAAGGCAAGGTTGCATACCAACTGGAACTACCATCAGAGTTGTCAGACGTGCATGATATATTCCACGTGTCACAACTGAGGAGATGTGTCAATAACCCAGAAAAGCAGGTCCGTCATCAAGACCTGGACATTCAACCAGACCTTACATACAGGGAGCGCCCTATAAGGATCTTGGATGAGTCAGAGCAAAGAACCCGTCAAAGTGTGATTAAGTTTTACAAGGTTCAATGGAGTAATCACACCGAAGAAGAAGCCACGTGGGAGAGAGAGGACTATTTATGGACTGAGTATTGATATCTGTTTAAGGATCAGCGGAAATCTCGGGGACGAGATTCTTCTTAAGGGGGGTAGGTGTTGTAACACCCCAAAAATTCTTTTATTTGGTTGATTAAATTTTCTTTTTCTTAAAAGAATTTCTTGGATTTAATTATGGCCTTCTTGCATTTTCCTTTTATTTGAGATCTATTTTAAATAATTACTTGGATCTTTAAAGATTGCATGTGGCTTCAAAAATATGTTGTTTCTATTTAAATAGATATTCTAAAAAGTTTTAATTATTTAATTAAGTAAATTTTCTTTTAAGTAAAATTGTTTAGTTCAATTCCCTTTTAACCTAGTATATTCTTAAACTCAAATTTACTTTCAAAATTTTCACCAAGCACTTCCTCTGCCTAGTGGCAGTACCCAAACTCAATTCCCTCCATAAAAATCTATTTTATCAAATTCATTTATTTGCAAAATCATTTGTTATATATTTTGAGCTCATGCTAGGATTACAAAGGAGGCCCATTCTCCCTAGCTTCTAAAATTCCACAAAATTTATCTCAGCTTAAGATCAGTACCCATACTCCATTTCTTCAAAAACATTCCGATCCCATGTTCAACATTTTCAAAATTCATTCGAATGAATTTTGGATCAGATTCATGTCCTGTGAAGGAACTCCATTTTCTACTACTCAAAAAATTCTGAAATTTTGGCAGTACCTTTGTTTTGAACCAGACAATCACCACATTTTTTTTCAAAATTAAATAAAATGCCTAGACATCATTGGCATTTCATCGAACACCTTCTGAGCAGGAATCAAGTTAGGCCAAATTTGGCAGGAATTCGAGTTGGCTTGCACTGCACTTCACCTGTTCTTCAATGCTTCCCTCTGGACCCCTCTCGCCAGCCTCTCTTCGCCACCAGAGCAATGGCAGTCCTGTGCAACGGCCGCCGGCCAAGCCCGGGCGGCCGCCAGCTAACCCATGGCCACCGACGCGCTTTCACTCGGCTGAGCCACCCGCCGTACTTCCTCCACCACATGTCACCTTTCCCGGTCACCAGTCCACTGTCCAAGCCACCCGAGGCCCTGCTGCCAGTCGCTGTAGCCAGGAGCCGTGCGCCATGGCCGCCCTCGGGCTCCACTGTGGGGGGATGGATAGAGCTCGATCCTGTCCACGCTGGCGCTTCGAGGAGCCTCCTCTAACATCAATGAACCCGCCAGCCACAGCTAGCCGACACCAACCACCCCCACCGGCCGTAATCACTCTGCCGTGATGCATCTGACTCCGGCCATCGTCATTCGCCTATTTAAAGGCTGCCCCGATCTTGGATCAGCACCCGCACCACCCCCACACACCACAAATCGACGACCAGAGGGGTCGAACGACATCGCGAAGATCTTCTTCCCCAACTCCGGCCGCCCGATCCGCTTCTGGTTCCAGGACGAACACGACGCCGTTCATCCACCCTCACCTCTCAAATTTTGCAAGCAGTTTCCTGGTCCATCTCCACTTCTAACCCCCACGCCTATTTGGCGTTTACAGGCTCCTCCGGCGGATCCCATTTTCACCGACGCCTCACTCCGCCACCGCCACAGTGCACGCCGGCGACCAACTCCACCACCCACGGACGCGGACCAACCCCCTGAACACGCCCGTACATTGCCGCCCCCTGGGACACCGTCGATCGCGGCCGGTGACCTCTCCTTCCTTCTCTGCTTCGGCGCGAAAGCGCGTTCAAATTCAAACCTGACGGGTGGGACCCACCCGTCAGGCTTTTATTCATTTCCGTTTAAACCGGTTACGCCTTTTTGCAAAGTACGCTTTCACTTTTGAAAAACGTATTTTGCGTCGAAACGTTTTCTTTCTGTTCTGTTTAGGACCTAATTGTGATCATTTTGATTACAGAAAGGTCCCTGATCTTAAAACTATCTATACTTTTTATCTGTAACTCATTTTTAATTGATTCTCTTTCTGAAAATTTTCTTTTTCCATCTAGTTTTTTATATTATTTATTTGAAAATATTTATGAACACTTTTATGTACTGTTTTGAAAATTCATGTGGTTCTTTTAATTTCTGTTTTATAGAAAACGAAGACGAAAATATTTCCGAGAATTTTCCAGGTTCACCTACTGCCTACATTGACCAAGGCAAGCATGTTTTGAACTTGGGATATGGTGTTTGCATGCATGTTTGCTTGACTAGGAATAACCTCATATCATGAGATGAATAGATAATGCATGCATGTCCATAAGCATACATACAATTGAAATCCTTTAACTTGGATAGAGTTGCGATAACACATGAACCTATATGCTGTCCAGGTTATACTTCGTATGTTGCCTAACTTGCAGGATAAAACCTGTCACAAGTAAAAGTGACCGGGAAACAAGATCACACTGTGACGTGAGTAACTTGGTTGTTTGCATGTTGGGACATGCCGGGTTGTGACCCTGTTTGTTGCTGAATTCAAAGTGACAATTATCGTGCTAACCCACTGCAGGGAATATAAACTTCCAGAGTTGACATAGATCGAGTCTTGTTATCGTTACCTCCTGACTACTTTCCGTGCTACCACATGTCCCTCCGTAGGGGGTATGGTTTAGTAAGTTGTTAACCCCTTTCCCTGCACACACCATACAGAGGGGCCACGATGACGGTTCGATGGCCCTGGGTAATGCCGGTCATCGGGTCAGGGGGCTTGAGTGTTTCCGGTTGGGACCGAAGAGGGGGGTACCCCTAGTTGCGCGCATTATAAATACGATCGTCTGCTCATGCTAATCAAGGTTGTGACCTCCCCGACTTAGGGTTTTTTCTTTTCCAATGCTTTGGGTGATTCCTGGCATTTGGAAAATTAAAACTGGTGTGTGTTGGTCAGGTGCGTTTGCAACCCAAAGATCGTAATTAGAAATCTCTTGCTAATACTCCGGTGTTGGCAAAAGAAATCCTTTACTTGTGGGTAAGAGTACACCCTCTGCAGAGTCCAACCTATTCGAATAGCCTTGTCCGCGGTTAAGGACACTAGTCCGGAAGGGTCAAGTGTGGGTCTTAGTGTCGGTCCTTGGAGGAGATAATCAAATAAGGAATTGGTCCTTGCTATTATTATCGAGGCAATCATGAATATCACTGATGTTATACTGGACTAACCCTCTCTTATATGAACCGTTGAGTATTTATTGGGAAGGTTCTACCTCCTGAATACTCTTTATTGTTATATGTATGTTAATTTTCTTTTCGATCTTCGGGAGGTTCTACCGCCCGAAGTTCCCTTCTATAATTATTAAGACCTTTCGTGGCGTCGCAAAGACACCCGTCTGGCTTGTGTGCTCATTTTATATTTCTTTGGATCTTCGGGAGGTTCTACCGCCTGAATTTCTGCTTTTATATTTATTTGGATCTTCGGGAGGTTCTACCGCCTGAATTTCCGCTGTTATATTTATTTGGATCTTCGGGAGGTTCTACCGCCTGAATTTTTGCTTTTATATTTCTTTGGATCTTCGGGAGGTTCTACCGCCTGAATTTCCGCTTTTATATTTCTTTGGATCTTCGGGAGGTTCTACCGCCTGAATTTCCGCTGTTATATTTATTTGGATCTTCAGGAGGTCTAACGCCCGAATTTCTGCTCTTATACCTATTTGGATCTTCGGCAGGTCTAACTCCCGAATTTCCGCTTTTATGCTTGTTTGGATCTTTGGGAGGTCTAGCGCCCGGATTTCCACTTTAAGTTTATTTTGGCTAATTAATATTTGATATGTAAATTGCTGATATTATGACTGCTAATCCTATTACTCTGCTGACATTTATGCTGCATTATTTTGATGGTCAGAATATTTGTTAACCATAACCTTGACATGAGCATATGCATTCTGTTTGCATTCGGTATATCCCTTGTCCAGACTGTCTTGCGAGTACGTTCAAAGTACTCACCTGGCTTGTTGATTTGGCCCGATTTGGATGAGGACGATCTTTTGGATGAAGAGTTAGCTAGCGAATCCGATGTCTAGAGGAGTTCCCAGTCAGTCTTCCTGTGGCTACGGAGTCTACCACCTGTTACATACACCGATGCTTCCGCTATTCGAATAAAATTGCCAAGCCTCGCCTCGATGCTTGACTTATATTATTGTACTATGAGTTGTAACACCATCATACCACTCTCTCATATCCGCCACCGACGTGTAACGGCGTGCTTGTAATAATTGTTGAGCATCCCGTCTCAACTACGTGTAATATATTGTACTACTGGTTATCTGTATCAAGGAATGTCCACCAAGGAATGTCCACCAGTTTAATTGATCTTGGGCTGGTGATGACACAAAGGGCTATTCCGGAATTTTTATCTAGAACCCTGCCCTGACACTTTGTTTGGCTTGTTCTTAGGAATAGCATTCTTACTAAAGATAACTTGCTCCGTAGAGGATGGAAAGGGGACAAGAAATGTCCTTTCTGTGGTAGAGATGAATCAATTAACCATTTGTTTTTTCGATGTTCTATTGCTAGATTGTTGTGGAATGTTATGAAATGTGCCTTTAATTTGTTTGATATCCCTGATAATATACATGATTTGTTCAATTCTTGGCTGAAGAAATTTAGCAAGAACGAGAAAAGTTTGGTCGTGGTTGGTATATCTGCAATTTTCTGGACCTTGTGGAAATTGAGAAATAGAGTTGTGTTTGATAATAACAAGGTTGATGATCCTTGTGTCCCAGTTAATATGATCCAGAAATGGCTTCATGATTGGAATATTTTGCAGACAAACCCCGAAAGAATAAGGCAAATGACGATGTGCGAAAGGCAGGTGGACCGGATAGCAAGTGAAGTTTTCAAAGCAGCTCACGGTTGGAGAGTTGGAGGCAATAGGATCACGGCAGGATGAACCTTGGTGCGGTATGAGGTCTTCACTGTTCTATCCGAAGGCTGCTTCGCTGGAAAGCTTCGGTCCTGCATTTCCTGCTATCTTTCGTGCTCTTTTCGTCTGTAATATAAGGAGTCTGCCTGTTAACCTCTTAAAATGGTATTTTGCGTTTCGTAAATCTTAGCTGGAGACCTAGTCTTGTGGGATCCCACCGAAGGGAGGATGGATTTGTTCCTTGCTCGGTCTGGCTTTTGCTGGCGTGTAGGCCTTAGATGATCGCTTGGGGGGGGGGGGGGGGGGGGGGGGGGGGGGGGGGGGGGCGGGGGGGAGGCTGGATAGCACTTCTCTACTTCAGTAGATCATGCGTCGTCTTTCTTTTTTCTGCTGCCTTGGAGGATCATGTAAGACGCTGTGGTTTCTTTTAATAGAAATCGGAGAGGCGACTCTCTTTATCAAAAACAAAATCTTACGCTCACTGCGTTAGAATGTCGTTATATCGTGCACCGGCAATTGTTTTGCACCGCGGCCGCTTTTTTTCTTCCTGTTTTCTGTTTTTTTATTTTGAAATTCTTGGTTTTTCTTTTTTGTCTCTTGTTTCCTAATATATGAACATTTATTAAAATAATTTTTTTTTCTAACACCTGATCATTGTTTTGTAAGATATGTGTACATGATTTTTTTTAAATACATGAATATTTTGTCTAACACATGATTTTTTTTGAAAAAATATTTTTTCCCTCTAAACACATGAATATTTTTTTCAAAATACATGGCCTCCTTTTCACATTGGAACAATTTTTTTTATGTATCAGCAATTTTATTAAGGTACATGTATATTTTTTATTTCTCGCATTTTTTCATTTTAAACTAATTTTGCTATATTTTTCTTTCAAATATTTTTCTTTAGATTATACTTTAAATTTTCTTAAATAAATAGAATTACGACGTTTATTGAGCGGGTCCATCTGGCAACCCTGCGCGTTATACTTATACGGGCAAACTCACACACAAGGCGTAATAGGAAGTTTAAAAAAAAGTAATAGGGCCTTCTACCTTGGCCCCTTTTTTTTTTTTGACGTGATAAGGCCCATAATATTCTGGTCGAATAGTTTTTGTTGTACCACACTAACTAGTGTATTTCTATGTTTTTATTAAGTGAAAACGATGGAGTAGACAGGTTATCCCAACCAAAATGAAAGGCGAAGATACCATGTTTTTTCCAAATTAAGGGGTTCCCCCCAATTTTATTTCTCAATGAAGCTGATAAAACATAACGTTATTGGATCACTCAGCCAAATCGTTCCACGGTATCTATATTTTGCAAGCACCTCGAGCATGCAACACATACCAGCAAACACCTCCCTTTCCTGCCTATTCCAATAGGAATAGTTCTCCTACAGCCAAGAACATACATAACACCACAAGTACTTGCACCAGAGCTTCCGACAACTATGAAAAACTAAATTTACCATGCAACAGATTCCAGCACCACCGAAGAATCACTTTGCTATCTATTAGAGTATAGGTCGGTTACGGATAGTATATCCGGCAAGGTTTGGAATTGTAATCTATCTCTATTAGTCTTGGAGTCCAAGTTTTGTAATCTATATAAACTGCCCTTCGAGGCCCCAATCAATACAACATACAACAGTTATTATTCTCCAATTATCATGGTATCAGACGCCTAGGTTTTCCGCACCTGGCATGGCACCGCCAACCGCGCCGCCGCCCCGGCCGACTCGGCCCCTCTTCTCCATGGCCGAGTTCCGCGCCGCCGGTGCCCCCCTTCTTCTTCCTCCTCTACAACTACCCAAACAAACCCTCCTCACCTCCCAATGATCTCCCTAGCCGACACCATTGCCGACGTCTCCCCCTTCATCCCGATCTCGTTAGATCTTGGCGCCCACAACTACCACCATTGGCGCCACCTCTTCAACATCCACCTCGGCCGCTGCGGCCTCCGCCACCACATCGACCCGTCCTACCCTCCGCAGCCCGCTGATCCCCGCTGGGTGAAAGACGATCTCGCCATCATCCAATGGATTTACACCCGCATCTCCACGGAGCTCTTCAATCTGGTCTCCTCCGACGATGCATCTGCCGTCGAGCTTTGGGCCTCCCTTCAGCAGCTGTTCCAGGACAACTCCGACGCGCGCATCAACGCCCTCAACACCGAGCTCCGTACGACCGTCCAAGGCGATGCCCCGGTCACCGTTTTCTGCCAGCGGATCAAGGCTATCGGCGACGAACTTCGTGAACTCGGCGATCACGTCGACGATCGCGCCCTCATTAACGTTCTTCTCGTCGGCCTCGGCGATCAGTTCGAGAAGCAGCAGTCCTTCATCCCCATGCTCAAGCCCTACCCCACCTTCAAGGAGGTTCGCTCCCTCCTCCAGCAAGAAGAGAAGAATCAAGCTCGCAAGGCGCTACGGCCACCGCAGGTGTTTCACGCTCCTGCCGCGGCCGGGCTTGCTGGGCTTGCCGGGGCCGGGCTTGCCGGGGCCCCGCCTGGGCTGCCGCGCCAATCTGCCGCACCCTCCCCTCCTACCGCGGCGGCAGCAGCTCCTCCACCGCCCCCAGGCTGGCGCCCGAGCCCTACCTACCGGGGCAAGAATCCGATCTACCGGCCCCCTGCATCTCGCTCCGCCGGCACTGCACCAGCCCCGCCACCGGCCGCTCCGTCGTCCCCGGCTCCCACATCATGGCAGCCTCCGCACGATCCCTGGACCGGCCTTGTTCAAGCTTGGCCGATGCCCTGGTCGGCCCCTTCGCCGTACGGCGCCCCGCCTGCTTACACGGGCACGTGAAGCCCTGGCCTCCGCCCGGCCACTGGCTCTCCTGGACTCCTTGGGCCCAAGCCGCCGGCGCATGTCTACACCGCCACTCCTACGCCACCTCCCAGCGCGCCAGGACTACGGCCACCCTACTACACCTTGCCGGCTTCTTACGGCACCTTGCCGGGCTTGCCGGCTTCTTACGGCACCTTGCCGGCCTTGCCGGGCTTGCCGGCTTCTTACGGCCCCTTGCCGGCCCCGGCAGCATACTACCAGTCGCCGACCCTGCCCTCCGCTCCCATGCACGCTCCTGGCCCCTCTGCTCCTCCACAGCAGCCGGCCTGGGATCAAGCCGCCTTCATCAACGCCATGAACAACTTTACTCTCAATAACGAAGGTACGGATTGGATTTTCGATTCTGGTGCATCCTCGCATATGTCTTCAAATATGAATTTGCTGTCAGCTTGTTTTCCTCCTGTTTTTTCTACGATCACCATTGGTGATGGTTCCACCATACCTGTTTCCTGCACCGGTCATTCTTACATCTCTTCCTCTTGCGCCAATTTTCTTCTCCGCAATATTCTTGTTGCTCCTTCCCTCATCAAAAATCTTATTTCTGTTCGCCAAATTTGTATTGACAATCGTGTAATTTTGGCTTTTGACACTTTTGGTTTGTCTGTGAAGGATCTGGCAACGGGGGAGGAACTCGCTCGGTACAATAGCACGGGGGATCTTTATCCGCTTCATGGCACACCTACATCCACTCCCCGAGCCATGCTTGCATCAGTTGATTTGTGGCATCGTCGTCTAGGACACCCCAATAAAACCACCTTGTCATCTTTGCTTCAAGAATTTTGTATTCCTAGTTCTAGTGTTCCTCATAATCCCTCTCTTTGTACTGCCTGTCAATGCGGCAAACGTGTTAGATTACCTTTTGGAACCTCTACTACCCTTAGCACTTTTCCTTTTGAATTAATTCACTGTGATTTATGGACCTCTCCCATCCCTAGTGTCTCTGGTTTCAAATATTATCTTGTGATTTTGGATGACTATTCTCATTATATTTGGACTTTTCTTCTCCGTGCTAAATCTGAAGTACATGCCCTCTTTCTCAATTTTCGACAATATGTTCTTACACACTTTGGCTTGCCAATTAGATTTATTCAATGTGATAATGGTCGCGAATTTGACAACACTCAAAACCGCAACTTCTTTCTCTCTCAAGGTATTCTTCTTCGTTTTTCTTGTCCTTATACCTCCCCTCAAAACGGTAAAGCTGAACGTTCTCTTCGCTCCATTAATGATATTCTTCGCACCTTGCTACTACAAGCTTCTCTGCCCTCTCGTTTTTGGGCCGAAGCCCTTCGCACTGCCACACTACTTCTAAATATTCGACCAACTAAGACATGTCCTCTTTATTCGCCTTTTCAATCTCTTTTTCTCTCCCATCCTGATTATTCTTTTTTCCATGTTTTTGGCTGTCTTTGTTTCCCGAACACCGCCTCTACCGCCTCCAACAAACTCGACCCACGTTCACTACCTTGCATTCATCTTGGTCTTTCTGACGATCACAAAGGATATCGCTGTTTCGATCCATCTTCTGGTCGCGTGCTTGTCTCTCGCCACGTCACATTCGATGAACACACTTTTCCTTATTCTGTCACTAACCCCGCATCAATCCCTACCACCACCAACCCTGCCGCGGCCTCTCTCTCTCCCGCGGCAAGGCCGGCAAGCCTGGCACGCCCGGCAGTCCCGGCAGGTCCGGACCCGGCACGCCCGGCAAGACCGGCAAGCCCGGCAAGACCGGCAAGTCCGGCAAGCCCGACCCCGGCAAGCCCGGCAAGTCCGGTAAGCCCGGCAAGTCAGGCAAGCCCGGCAAGCCCGGCCCCGGCAAGCCCGGCAAGTCCGGCAAGCCCGACCCTGGCAAGTCCGGCAAGTTCGGCAAGCCCGACCCCGGCAAGTCCGGCAAGCCCATCCCCGGCAAGCCCAGCCCCGCCAGGCTCTCAACCACCCCTCCCACCCAACGCTGTACCCATTCCACCACCTACTAATGATCACATCATGTGCACCCGCGGCAAACGAGGATTCCTTCTACCCACCAAACGCCTCAACCTCACAGCCACCCCAACCCCGGCAACCCTTTCTCCTATTCCCTCTTCTTACAAACGAGCTCTTCTTGATCCTCTTTGGCTCTCAGCTATGCGCGATGAATTTAACGCTCTTCAGCAAAATAACACATGGACTCTTGTTCCTAAACCTCCTGGTGTTAATGTTGTTTCTGGAAAATGGGTTTTTCGGCATAAATTTCATTCTGATGGCACCCTTGCTCGTTACAAAGCCAGATGGGTGTGTCGTGGTTTCTCTCAGCAACATGGCATTGATTTTGATGAAACCTTTTCTCCTGTTGTTAAACCAAGCACTATTCGCGTTGTTCTTAGTCTTGCCGTTTCCTCCTCTTGGCCCATTCATCAGCTAGACGTTAAAAATGTTTTTCTTCACGGCACTCTTAATGAAACAGTTTATTGTCAGCAACCATCTGGTTTTGAGAATCCCTCTTCTCCCAACTCTGTTTGTCTTCTTAACAAATCTCTTTATGGTCTTAAACAAGCTCCTCGTGCATGGTTTCAACGTTTTGCTGCCTTCATTCAAACAGTAGGTTTCATACCCTCCAAATCTGATTCTTCCTTATTTATTTTTCGCTCCTCTTCCCACACTGCCTATCTCTTGCTTTATGTTGATGATATAGTTCTTACGGCTAGCTCTGACTCTTTTCTTCAACATATAATCTCTTCTCTTAGTAATGAATTTTCCATGACTGATCTTGGTCCTCTTCATCATTTTCTTGGCATTACTGTTTCTCGCACCAAGTCTACCCTTTTTCTCTCTCAACGCTCCTATCTTTTAGACTTGCTTTCTCGTTCTGGTATGTCTGATTGTCAAACCACTCGTACCCCGGCCGACATTGGTGCCAAATTGTCGGCTGATGGTGATCCTGTTTCTGACCCCACTTTGTATCGTAGCATCACCGGTGCCCTCCAATATGCCACTCTCACTAGGCCCGACATTTCATACTCCGTTCAGCAAGCCTGTCTTTTTATGCATGATCCTCGTGCTCCTCATCTTGCTCACGTCCACCGCATTCTTCGCTATTTAAAAGGAAATCTTGATCATGGTCTTCTCATCAATTCTTCTTCTCCAACAAGCTTGACAGTTTATTCTGATGCAGACTGGGCAGGTTGTCCAGATACTCGACGGTCCACATCCGGATTTTGTGTTTATTTGTGTGATAATCTTGTTTCTTGGTGTTCTAAAAGGCAGGCAACAGTTTCCAGGTCTTCTGCTGAGGCTGAGTATAGGTCGGTTGCTCATGTTGTGGCTGAAGCGGTGTGGCTGCGTCAGCCTCTCGTGGAACTTCATCGCCCACTGGATCGTGCCACCATCGTTTATTGTGATAACATCTCTGCAGTATACATGGCTTCCAATCCAGTTCAGCATCGTCGCACCAAGCATATTGAGATTGACATACACTTCGTTCGAGAGAAGGTGGCTCTTGGCGAGGTCCGCGTTCTTCATGTACCTACCAGTGCTCAATTTGCTGACATTTTCACCAAAGGACTTCCGACTGCATCTTTCACTGACATACGCTCCAGTCTCAACATCGTTACTCCTGATGCTGAGACTGCGGGGGGATATTAGAGTATAGGTCGGTTACGGATAGTATATCCGGCAAGGTTTGGAATTGTAATCTATCTCTATTAGTCTTGGAGTCCAAGTTTTGTAATCTATATAAACAGCCCTTCGAGGCTCCAATCAATACAACATACAACAATTATTATTCTCCAATTATCACTATCCTTAACACAATAGGGGCCCATCCTCTTCCTTTTTTTTGTGGGGAAAAACTTGTATTACTCAATCACAATGTCCTTACAATCATCAATCACCAACTCTAAGACCTTCGGAGGAGCCGAACCAATCCAAGTCATAGTTCTACCTTCAATTCTAGCAAAACTATCAAGGTAATCACTAGCCTTATTCTGACTACGAATAACATGATTAATACAAGTTTCTCGAAGACTCCTCAAATACTTAATTTCCTTCACAAGGGAAGCATAGATTGATCTATCTACCTCACTCTTCTGGATCATGGCGACCATTGTTAGGGATCTCGATGACTATGGGGGAGTCATTTCTTTGGATAGCCAGGGACAGCCCTTCCATACACACACAAAGCTTCGCTTCCAACGCATCCCGACAAACGAACAGTTGTCTGCATGCAGAGAAAATAACAGCACGAGCTTCATCACGTAGAATCATACCCGCACCTGCTGCACCGTCATCTCCAAACGAGCCGTCAGTGTTTAGCTTGATCCATCCCCGCTCAGGTGGAGTCCAGGCCATAGTTGTGGCCACAGGAGCAGTACGAGGCATCCTTGAATCATATGAAAGGATCGCCTTCCCTTTACGAGGATCAATATGCGTATTCACCTTGATCGCAATAAGAGAGTTCAAGTAACTTTGAAGAAACCTGCATGAGGCATCAAGGGGAGGGGCTAGTTTGTGATGTACCACTTCATTCCAAACATGCCAACACCGACAAAATGTCATCAGAACCATGCAACGCGTGGTTTCATCCAAGGGTTCTAGGGTCTGGAACAGCCACTCTTTACCAGTATTCTTGATCGTCTCAATGTCCGGAAGCCTCCACACTTTTGCCATGGCTAAGTATAGTTGACGGGCTAGTGGGCAGTTCAGCATTGGGTGAAAATTATCCTCAGTTTCCATAGCACAGACCGGACATAGGCATGAAACTTCTTCGACTAAACACCTCAACTGCCACCGGTAGCAAGATTCTTGCTCCTTTGGCTTGTTTTTCTCATAGCTCTCACCTCTACAACCCAGACCAATTAACCATCTAATGAGTTGTTTGAACCACAACACCAGATGAGTCATACAGAAAAATATTCTTGAAACAAGTTTTATTCCTAGTCTACCACATAGCCCAAACAATAGTAGAAATCCCTACCACAGTTGCAACTCTCACATTTCCTTTTAACCCCAATACCCAGCTACAAAGATCTTGTACAACGTTAAAATTCAAGTTCAAACCCAAAGCGCAATTAACAACACTCCACACATATCTAGCTAAGGAGCATTGTATGAATAAATGGTCCACTATTTCATTTAGACTACAAAACCTACATTTTCCGTTTCCCTCCAAACCCCTTTTCAGCAAATTATCTTTAGTCGATATGCTATTTTTAAACATAAGCATTAGAAATACCTTAATTTTTAAAGGAACTTTAATAAACCATAACCTTCTAAAAGGACACCTAACATGTACCGCTTTAAGCATGGCATATATGGAATTAACAGTAAACTTGCCAGATTTGGTCAAGAGCCAAATGCAACTATCCTTATTATCATTCAGAACAACACTTCTACACATAGCCTTAATTCTTAACCAGCTATATGCTCCTCTCCCCTCAGAGTTCTACTAAACTTCACTCCTTCCCAATCAGAGAGAAAAACATGAGCGGCCGTTACTTCCATGCTAATAGTCATCCCATATAATTTAGGAAATTTCCTACATAAAAGAATGTTACCAATCCAACAATCCTCCTGGAATTTAGTGTTCTTACCATTGCCCAAATCCTTCCTACAATATCTATAGAAGATCTTTTTACAACTAATCAAACCCTGAAAAAAATGAGACTGTCCAGGTTTGTGTTCAACAGATTCCATCAACTTCCCGTTACTGTACTTCCTCCTAATTAATTCTTGCCATATACCATCTTCATTTTCCAATTTCCAAACCCACCTACTCAACAGAAAAATGTTCATAGCTTGTAAATATACCACACCCAAACCACCTTGGTGCAGTGGCTGAAAAACATCATCCCATCTAGCTAAACTATATTTTTTTAGATTTGTCAACCTCCTACCATAACATTTTTCTCATAAAACATTCCATCTTATTTAAAGGCCCTTTGGGCAAAGAAAAACATCGACATCATGAAATAAGGAATACTACTCAAACATGATCTAATTAGTATCAATTTACCACCATAATCCAAGATTTTACCTTGCCAAGTTACCATTTTACTTTCTTTTACTAATAGCTTTGGCTCAATCACTCTTTCTCAATCTAGCAGAATGAATAGGAATTCCTAAGCACTTAAGAGGCAAAGACCCAACATTGCAACTAAATATTTCCTTATATTTCTCTAAGTCCTTGCTACCTTCGCCAAAACAACATATACCACTTTTATGAAAATTAATTTTCAGCACAGATAAGTTTTCACACAAGATAATGGTAGATTTTAGGTTTTTAGCATTTACTTCTCCAGCTTCAATAAAAAACACCGTATCAGCTGCATATTGAAGCATCACTAAACCCCCATATACTAAACTACACACTACTCCTTTAATCTCTCATTGGGACACAACCCTTACCACAAGCTCTTGTAAAAAATCCACGTGGCCTATTTTTTCCTGCCGGTTTGGTCTTGGCCTTATTTTATCAAATTAGTGAGTTTATGGCCTAATTTCTGAGTTGTTGACCTAAAGCATGCAATCAGTTTGAGTTAATAGACTAATGGTGCATTTCACTCCGTCACCTAAGCTGCTCTCACTACCGGAATCACCACCTAGGCCGCCGGCATAGGCCCGAATCCCGTCTGCATAGGTCTATGCCGACGGCCACCATCGGCATAGGACCATCGGCGTAGAATACGTCGGCGTATCCTTGTCAGACCGTCGGCATAGAAATGCCGTCGGCAAAGAAATGCCGTCGGCATAGCAACCTATGCCGACGGCCTTCCGTACGGCCATCGGCATAGATCACCCCTATGCTGACGACATGGCCGTCGGCATAGCCCTGCCACGTGGCGGCCTACGGTGCGCCATGCCTGAAGCTATGCCGACGGCCGTGCCGTCGGCATAGATCCACACCTATGCCGACGACACGGCCGTCGGCATAGCTCTGCCACGTGTCGCCTACTGGTGTCCCGTGGCCCGTAGCTATACCGATGGCCATGCTGTCGGCATAGATCCCCATGTATGCCGACGGCACAACCGTCGGTATAGCGACGGGCTACGGGACACCAGGAGCCACCACGTGTCACCTATGCCAACGGTTGTTTGTGAGCCGTCGGCATAGACGACACGTGGCGGCTCCTGGGAGCTCTGCCAGTACCTGCCGTCGGCATATGTCTGGCCAAATTTTTTTTGCTGGCTTTTTGTTTCTGCCCTGCACATTCAAATATATAGATACATATATACAGCAACATCATCATCATCTCCAGAACATCATCTACATAATATCAATGATCATCATCATAATCATCTAGTGATCATCATCATCTACATCATCATCATCTAAAGATCATCATCATCGTTGAAGCGTAATCAACATCATCATCGTCGAAACGTCATCAACATCATCATCGTCGAAACAACATGAACAAAAGTATGAAACATCATCTAAAGAACATAGGGATGAAAAGAACACTCAAGCGCCACCACCATCCCTAGCATCATCGCCACCACCACCAGTAGCATCAGCGCCACCACCAAGACCACCACCACCTCGCCAGGCCGGAGTGCTTGGGCTCCGTGACTCAAGAGTGGGACCACCAGGACCACCACCACCAACAGATGATCCACCGGTTCCCTACATGTTTGAAAAGAGATGGTAAGGGGAAATATGATAGTGCTGAATCAACGATAACTAGTGGTTGAATAGTCTGGCGATATACTAATCGGAGTCCAACTGCGTAGTGCCACAAATTCTTCGAAGGAAGGCAACACTGGTTGCGGTCCAGCAGGTGGTGGTGGTGGTTCCATTGTAGGAACCGTGCCATTTTGCATAGTAGCAAACATATGCTGCATGTTAGTTGACCAAGCAAACACGAAGGTCGGAAGAAATGAAAGTGCAATATTTATGTTGGTTCTAACTGGGCAAAACTAACCGTCAACATACGATGGTTGAAGTCCTCATTTGTTTGAACTCTCTGGCCGTACTTGAGCTCCTCACTATGAGCCTCGACAAGGTCAACGTAGGCCTACAATATCACATGATGGAACTCATCAAACATAGCAATGCGGAAAATAAAGTGAGAAAAAAGGAAGATAAGAGGGAAAATACTTACAGCATGCTGTGCGGCTAGGCTGGGCTGTGCATGGGCCGTGCTCCCGCTCAGGCTCGGGTTGGTAGCTCGGAGTCATGTGTAGGAGACCGAAGGAGTGATCACGCCATCCAGAACCGGGTAGCGGCCATGATTCTTCGGTTGTATGGTCACCACCGCCGTCTCGTCGGTCACCGACTGTATGGGCTCATCAACGGCTGACCAGGATGGAACCTCTGATACGACTCCGTGTAGGCCATCAGGTTCTCCTCGGTCTTGCTGTAGTACTCGCCCTCGCCGTCCTTGCGCTTACTCCGCACATGGGCCAGCTTCCACGCCTCGATGTCTGAGAGCGGCCGCTTCAACTTGTCCTCCTGCAATGCCAAACAGAAGTTAGTCATACATAAGAACATGATGGTAAATAGAATAAGAAGAATGTTTCATGTATATAGATATACCTGAACTTTCTTGTGGCGCCAGTGGCTCCGGTTTCCTTGACCGTGTGTTCCGTCGGTTCCTCGATTAGCCCGGTTTTTGCTGTTCTTGGCAGCAAACTTTGCATCCTGCCCGAGCCACCTATTCACCAACCTCTCCCATCCATCACTCTTTCCGTTGCACCAAGAAGGAATAATCTAAATAATGGAAGCATGGCATGTCAACACGAAACAATGAAATTTACCACAAATGTCGGAATGAAAAGTCTGTAATACTTACGTCCAAGTACTGCTGCCTGGTCAAGGTAAGCCGCTGCCTCTGCGCCTCTTTCTTGGGCATCTTCTGGCCGAAAATGGTGTGATAGTAGTGCGAGATGGCCACCCAGCGCACCTTGTACTGCAGCTGGCGGGCCTTCTTCCTCGCAGCCTCGACCAAGACCACGTCGGCAGTGGCCTTGTCATCCTCAAGAACTCTATAGAATTCCTACAGTCATGCATAAAACTAGAATGGAACAAGCCATGAGTTAAGTGATTCGATGATAATCTATGAACGAAACTCAAGACTCGTGCTTCTGAGGAGAACTTACCCAAAAGCGTTTGATCACGGCCTTAGCGCCCGTCCCGTACCCCAAAAGGCTGGCAGCTTCGTAGTGCTCCCAGCTCGTGGCCAAAACCTGCAGCTCCGGGTCCCTGTCTGGCTGCGGGGCATACAGGCCAGGCCAAAAACCCTTCAACAGGATAGTGATAATGCCGTTTGGAAGATGGCCGTCTCCAACAACTTTCCAATTGCTGCAAAAGAATCAAAATATTAGCATGTGTACAATCAAAATGTTAGTATGTGTTCGAAATATTATTAAGAGGCACTTACTCTTTCCCCGTGGGAACAATGAGCCACTTCTGCTCCTCGGTAGCAGGAAGGCGAGGGAGTTGCGCAATACCACGCAGCCACCCTTCTCGCCACCCTCCTCCCCGCCACCCCCTCCCCGCCACCACCCTCCTCGCCTGCCTCCTCCTCAACCTCCTCCTCCTCGCCTGCCTCCTCCTCGTGAACCTCCTCCTCGTACTCCCTCCCCTCGCCAACCTCCTCCTCCTCAGACTTGGAGGGTACCTCACTATAGGAGGGCGTCGAAGACGACCCCCCTATGTCGGCCACGGAGCGCAGTTTCTTGCCCCAACCCCATCCTCCTCTAGGGGCTCTTCCCCCACCCCTCCTCCTCTAGGGGCTCTCCCCCCAACCCCTCGACCCTCCCTGTGAGAAGTCATCCTCAAGTAGTCGGGTGGGGGGGGGGGGGCAGTACGTGGTCGTCCACTCCGAGTAATAGCTCCGGTGAGTTTGCTTAGGAAACCCGTGCCATCGGCCTTGCCCTTGCCCATGCTTAGCAAAGCTGCATTGAGAAGATAATAAACTATTAGTATTTTAATATATTAATAAGGAAGAAAAAAGCATATTAATAAGAAAGAAAAAAGCACATTAATAAATAAGCATAAATGGGACTCTGCATTAACGTTAACGTTATCCTTTGTCTTATCAGGAATGTTGAGGATCATGTGAAAAAGGGACTCTGCGACATTCTTTTCGATGTGCATCACATCGATGTTATAAGGAAGTTTGAGGTCCTTGAAATAGGGAAGCTTCGTGAAGGGGGTAATGTGAGTCCAGTTGTGCGTCTCACCATATCCCTCAAAGCCTTTGCCTTTGCATTTGCCTTCGCCTTTGGCTTTGGCTTTGCCTTCGCCTTTAGGCTTGAGAGCTTTTAGCTAAGCAAGAACATCTGCCCCCAAAAATGTTGGAATCTCGTTTACTTCATGGACAACTCGGCCTTTCATGAAGTTCTTCGTGTCTTCCCTGTCTGGATGGTCTGGAGGGAGAAACTGTCGATGCAGGTCAAAGGCTACATACATGCCACCCTTCTTTAGCCAAATTAAACGTAGAGCCTGCATGCACACTAGGCATGGCATCTTCCCACTTGTACACCATCCGCAGAAAAGGGCATAGCCGGGAAAGTCATGCATGCAATACTGCAACCAAACTTTCATCAAGAAATTTCCCTGCAGATGTCGGTCATATTGCAACCTCGGGAAGTACCAATAATGGTACAAATCATCCACCAGCGGCTGCATAAACACACCCAAATTCTTCCCCGGGTATTCAGGCCCCGGAATGATCAGCGACAAGAACATGGTCTTGTGTTGCATTAGGGCACCGGGAAGGAGATTGAGCGGAATAACAAACACGGGCCAGCAGCTGTATGGATTAGATGACATACCATATGGATTGAAGCCATCACCTGATATAGAAATTCTGACATTCCCAACCTCAGCTGCTTCCTCGGGGTATTCTCTATCGAATGACTTCCATGCTTCACCTTCCGATGGATGTACAATTTTATTTGGATGGTACCTTTTCCCATCATTGTGCAACTTCATCATTCTGACAGACTCCTCGGTGATGAAAAGGTGCTGCAGTCTTTCTATGAAATGGAGATACCGAAGAACCTTTGTGGGGATGTCTAGCTGCTTCTTCTGACCATCCTTATCGACCACCTCAAGATACCGAGAGGAACCGCAGTCCCTACAGTACTTGTCATCCGCATACTCGTGCCTAAACAAAAGGCAATTCTTCGGACAAACATGTATTTTCTCATAATCCATAGGGAGCACCTTCATGATTTTCTTCGTAGCGTACATGCTTTTCGGCAGTTCATGACCCTGAGGGAGGCTATTAGCCCATACTCCCAGAAATGCTTTGAAGCAAGCTCGGCTACAGCCGTACTCGGCCTTGACTGCCATCAGTTGTGAGATGGCATCCAACTGAGAGAGTTTGGCACCCTCATAAAGAGGTTTCTTTGATGAGGCCAAGATCTCCAAGAAGGCCTTTGCGGTTTCCTCCGGCTCCTCCGGTTCATTCTCTGAAGGTGTCGCATGTGCTGTCTCTGCAGCCCAAACATCATCTAGCATGTCTCTTACCCCATCGTCCTCATAACCATCGATGCGTTGTCGCATCACCACCTCTCTACCACGGTCCCGCTCGGCAAAGTTTATCGGCATGCTAAAGTTTGGCATATATCCCCATGTGCGAAGGTGCACAGTCATATCGGACTGCTCTCTACAGATACGTCTGCCACATTTTGCACAGGGGCATTCTGGGATAATTCTCATTGGAAGACGGAATATCTCCTTCAAAAACACATCGGTTTTGGCGACCCACTCTGTTGTTACTCGATTCCGACGAATAAAACCACTGTACATCCACTAATTATTTGCCATCCTCTGCTTTATTGGGAGCCACAAAACAAAATTAAGGATTCATTTAAATTAATCACATCAAATTTTTATTTTCTACCGGGTTGACGAGAAACGGCATTGAATCCACCTACATCTCTAATATTTAAAGAGGGTCCTAATCCCACCCGAGGATGTGTAGATTGAGTACGTTCTCCATGCTCTACCCCATTCCGAGACAAAATTTTGGCAGCACCTCCCTGCTGTTCTCCAGATACACGTCTCGGCAAAAAGCCGAGAGAATGTGCATCCAATAACGGGGAGGCGCCGCCGAAATCCTGTCTCAGAACGGGGTAGAGCATGGAAAACGTACCCAATCTACACATCCTCGGGCTGTCCGTGGAAAACGCTGCACAATCCAAAATAGTTACGGTGATAAATACGCAATTGAATGCATATTTATCGATGCAACCCTTTTGAACTGGAGATGCCTAGGTTACGCGACTTGACGTGAAAAGGAAATCTAGTGACATAAAAAAGTGGAGGAGGAGGTGGTGGATTTGTAGTTCACCCTCGGATGTAGAGGATGTAGTCGATCAGCAGAGGGACGATCGGGGACCAACAGCTCCGAGGACGATCACTCCAGGGAGATTACCCTATTGATCAGACAAATCAACCGACAAATATATCAATTATTTACAATCAATTTTGAGTAGTAAATTTAAACGGCGCAAGCATGCGACAATGAAGGTGGCCATAACCGCAACTGGCTAAACGAAAGAAAACCTCGGACCTACGTGATCGAACACACCAACGTCTATACATTGCAAAAATGTCTCTATTCTGCCTAGCTAATCGAATACACAAGCACCGATGTATTATCAAAACAACATAATACTCTAATTTGGATTTACTTGTAACATAATACGCAAGCACCGATGTATTAACAAAGCAAGGATTTTCGTCCAAACCTCCAATGCAACCAAACTTCTAAAAGTTTGAAAATATTGCTCTAACATCATTCATGTGGATGAACAGTTTGTACTACTGCCAACATATTGATAAACAAATAAAAAAATCTAACCAACATTACATCATATCTTCTCGCAAAAAAAACATTACATCATATCCATCCATCCATCCATCCATGATCCATCCAACATCCAATATATCAATCCCTCCAACATTACAACATATCAATCCATCCAAGAATTTTTTTTTATAGCCAACATATCAATTCATCCAACATCCATGATTCATCCATCCATCTAAAAACATCGATCTAACATACATTCATCCATCCATCTAAAACTAACAGAGAGATAAGATGAGAGGCAGAGAGCTCACGGTGGGTGGCGGGACGAGGCAGGGGATGGCGGAAGGCGGGGCGGACGAGGGAAAGGCTGGTGACGGCGCGGCCCAGGGCGAGGCTGGTGACGGTGCTGTGCCCGGGGCGGCGTCAGAGGAGGCCCGGGCTGAGGTGAGGCCCGTGACGGGACGAGGAGGCGCGGGGCAGACGGTGGTCGGGCCGGGGCGGCACCAGAGGGGTGTCCCGGGCGAGGGGTGGCCGGGACGGGGCGACGCCTTGGCCCACGGTGGTGGTAGAGGGGTGAAGGCGGCGAGCTCGGGGGTGGGGCGCGCGGACAGTGGCCGCGGCGAGCGAACGGTGGCCGGGGCGCGGCGGACGGTGGCAGCGGCGGCGCGCTCGAGGGTGGGGAGCGCCCGTACGGGGGCGTCGGCGGCGACAGATCGATGGCGGGGGCGGTGGCGGGGGTGGGGGCTCGATCTGGATGAGAGGGTGAGAGAGAAGTGAGTGGAGGGGGAATGTCCACGACAGGATAAGGTGGATCTATGCCGACGGCTTTGCCATCGGCATAGACTGGGGGGCCATGTGTCAGACTATGCCGACGGCAAAGCCGTCGGCATATAATTTTTCATATTTTTTATTCTCTTGTTTTTTTTGTAAATTCTTCCATTGTTTTTAACCTAACTTTTTGCTAAATAGTTTATTTTGGTGAATAGTTTTTTTGGCTAAATAGTTTTTTTTCAAATAGTTTTTTTATTCTCTTGTTTATTTGTAAATTCTTCTATTGTTTTCAAATCTAACTTTTTGCTAAATAGTTTTTTTTGCTAAATCAATTTTTTGCTAAATTGTACGTAGTTGTGCTAGGTTAGCCCATAGGAACATTCTAAAACAAAGTTTGATCTCAACCCACCACAAGATTCCTTTCGTGTCGACCCGACGTGGCCGTTTCCCTCATCCAAGTGCCGGTGGCAATGCTGGCCGTGAAGGGGGGGCACACTCTAGAGCTGCGTATTGCCTCTTTAAACATCCCACCATACCTTAAGACATGTATGAGGACCCGGTGCCATGTTTCGGTGGCATTGCTACACCCCAAGCCCCCCGGCCGGCCTAACCCTAGCCCCGTTGACCCGGAGATCTACACCTTTGACTTTCGCCGAATGGGCTTTGACCAATGGACTTTTTCACCTGGTTGTGATAGGTCAGCCCATAGGAACACTTCAGAACAAGGTCTGGGCCCAACCCACCACAAGATTCCCTCCGTGTCGACCCGACGTGCTCGTTTCCCCCCTCCAAGTGCCGGCGGCAGTGCCGTCCGTGAAGGGGGTCACACTCCGGAGCCGCGTGCCGGGTGTTTGCACCTGCCACCACACTTCCAGACATGTAAGAGGACCCATCGCAAGATGTGGTGGCATAGCTAGCCCCCGAATGCACCCGACCACACTCGTAGGCATGCGAAGAACAATCCGTAATGATGGATTTTTGTGCATACTTCTGCATCTTTAAAAAATATGAAAAATGACCACACATCTTATATCACATGTGTCTGCACTGTGTAAAAATTTCACGAATTGATCATGCTCCGAGTGTTCAGGAATATTCATGCAACACCAGAACCGCAGAACGTTACTACGGTGTCATCGCCATCCGTGAGGGGGGCCACAATCCGGAGCCGCGTATTGCCTCTTTAAACAACCGACCACACTTTAAGACATGTATGAGGACCCGGTGCGATGCTTTGGTGGCATTGCTACCCCCAAGGCCCTCGGCCGGCCTAACCCTGGCCCCGTTGACCCGGAGATCTACGCCTTTGACTTTCGCCGGACAGGCTTTGATAATGGACTTTTCACCTGGTTGTGATTGGTCAGTCCATAGGAACATTTCAGAACAAGGTCTGGGCCCAACCCACCACAATATTCCCTTCGTGTCGACCCGACGTGGCTGTTTCCCCCCTCCAAGTGCCGGCGGCAGTGCTGTCCGTGAAGGGGGTCACACTCCGGAGCCGCGTGCCGGGTGTTTGCACCTGCCACCACACTTCCAGACATGTACGAGGACCCATCGCAAGATTTGGTGGCATAGCTAGCCCCCGAAGACTCCCGACCACACTCGCAGACATGCGAAGAACAATCCGTAACGGGGGATTTTTGCGCATACTTCTGCATCTTTAAAAAATATGAAAAATGACCACACATCTTATATCACATGTGTCTGCACTGTGTAAAAATTTCACGAATTGATCACGCTCCGAGTGTTCAGGAATATTCATGCAACACAAAAACCGCAGAACGTTACTTCGGTGTCATCGCCGTCCGTCATGGGGGCCACACTCCGGAGCTGCGTATTGCCTCTATAAACATCCCACCACACCTTAAGACATGTATGAGGACCCAGTGCCATGTTTTGGTGGCATTGCTACCCCCCAAGGCCCCCGGCTGGCCTAACCCTGGCCCCGTTGACCCGGAGATCTACCCCTTTGACTTTTGCCGCACGGGCTTTGACCAATGGACGTCTCCACCTGGTTGTGATAGGACAGCCCATAGGAACACTTCAGAACAAGGTCAGGGCCCAACCCGCCACAAGATTCCCTCCGTGTCGACCCAACGTGACCGTTTCCCAATCCAAGTGCCGGCGGCAGTGCCGTCCATGAAGGGGGTCACACTCCGAAGCCGCGTGCCGGGTGTTTGCACCTACCACCACACTTCCAGAAGTGTATTAGTGTCTAATGCAAGATTTTGTGGCATAGCTACCCCCCGAATGCCCCCGACCACACTCATAGACATGAGAAGAACAATCCGTAACAGGGGATTTTTGCGCATACTTCTGCATCTTTAAAAAATATGTAAAATTTCCACACATGTTATATCACATGTGTCTCCACTGTGTAAAAATTTCATGAATTGATCACGCTCCGAGTGTTCAGGAATATTCATGCAACACCAGAACCGCAGAACTCTACTACGGTGTCATCGCCGTCCGTGAGGGGGCCACACTCTGGAGCCGTGTATTGCCTCTTTAAACATCCTACCACACTTTAAGACATGTATGAGGACCCGGTGCGATGCTTTGGTGGCATTGCTATCCCCAAGGCCTCCGACCGGCCTAACCCTGTCCCCGTTGACCCGGAGATCTACGCCTTTGACTTTCACCGGACGGGCTTTGGCCAATGGACTTTTTCAACTGGTTGTGATAGGTCTGTCCATAGGAACACTTCAGAATAAGGTCTGGGCCCAACCCACCACAAGATTCCCTCCGTGTCGACCCGACGTGGCCGTTTCCCCCGTCCAAGTGCCGGCGGCAGTGTCGTCCATGAAGGGGGTCACACTCTGGAGCTGCGTGCCGGGTGTTTGCACTTGCCACCACACTTCCAGACATGTAAGAGGACCCATCGCAAGATTAGGTGGCATAGCTAGCCCCCGAAGGCCCCCGACCACACTCGTAGACATGCGAAGAACAATACGTAACGGGGGATTTTTGCGCATACTTCTGCATCATTAAAAAATATGAAAAATTACCACACATCTTATATCAGATGTGTCTACACTGTGTAAAAATTTCATGAATTGATCACGCTCCAATTGTTCAGGAATATTCCTGCAACACCAAAACCGCAGAACGTTACTTCGGTGTCATCGCCGTCTGTGAGGGGGGCCACACTTCGGAGCTGCGTATTGCCTCTTTAAACATCCCACCACACCTTAAGACATGTATGAGGACCCGGTGCCATGTTTTGGTGGCATTGCTACCCCCCAAGGCCCCTGGTCGGCCTAACCCTGGCCCCGTTGACCCGGAGATCTACGCCTTTGACTTTCGCCGCACGGACTTTGAACAATGGACTTCTCCACCTGGTTGTGATAGGTCAGCCCATAGGAACACTTCAGAACAAGGTCTGGGCCCAACCCGCCACAAGATTCCTTCCGTGTCGACCCGACATGGCCGTTTCCCCCTGCAAGTGCCGGCGGCCGTGCCGTCCGAGAAGGGGGTCAAACTCCGGAGCCGCGTGCCAGGTGTTTGCACTGGCCACCACACTTCCAGACGTGTATGAGGGCCCAACGCAAGATTTGGTGGCATAGCTACTCCCCGAAGGCCCCCGAGCACACTCGTAGACGTGCGAAAAACAATTCATAACGGGGGATTTTTGCGCATACTTCTGCGTCCTTAAAAAATATGAAAATTTTCCACACATCTTATATCACATGTGTCTGCACTATGTAAAAATTTCATGAATTGATCACGCTCCGAGTCTTCAGGAATATTCATGCAACACCAGAACCGCAGAACGTTACTACGGTGTCATCGCTGTCCGTGAGGGGGGCCACACTCTGGAGCCACGTATTGCCTCTTTTAACATCCCACCACACTTTAAGACATGCATGAGGACCCGGTGCGATGCTTTGGTGGCATTGCTACCCCCCAAGGCCCCCGGCCGTCCTAACCCTAGCCCCGTTGACCCGGAGATCTACGCCTTTGGCTTTCGCCGGACGGGCTTTGACCAATGGACTTTTTCACCTGGTTGTGATAGGTCAGCCCATAGGAACACTTCGGAACAAGGTCTGGGCCCAACCCACCACAAGATTCCCTCCGTGTCGACCCGACGTGGCCGTTTCCCCACTCCAAGTGCCGGTGGCAGTGCCGTCCGTGAAGAGGGTCACACTACGGAGTCGTGTGCCGGGTGTTTGCACCTGCCACCACACTTCCTGATGTGTATGAGGGCCCAACGCAAGATTTGGTGGCATAGCTACCCCCCGAAGGCCCCCGATCACACTCGTAGACATGCGAAGAACAATCCGTAAAGGTGGATTTTTGCGCATACTTCTGCATGTTTAAAAAATATAAAAAATTACCACACATGTTATATCACATGTGTCTGCACTGTGTAAAAATTTCATGAATTGATCACACTCCAAGTGTTCAGGAATATTCATGCAACACCAGAAACATAGAACGTTACTACGGTGTCATCGCCATCCATGAGGGGGCCACACTCCGGAGCCGCGTATTGCTTCTTTAAACATCCCACCACACTTTAAGACATGTATGAGGACCTGGTGCGATGCTTTGGTGGCATTGCTACCCCGCCCCAAGGCCCCCAGCCAGCCTAACCCTGGCCGCGTTGACCCGGAGATCTACGCCTTCGACTTTCGCCGGATGGGCTTTGACCAATGGACTTTTTCACCTGGTTGTGATAGGTCAGCCCATAGGAACACTTCAGAACAAGGTCTGGGCCCAACCCACCACAAGATTCCCTCCGTGTCGACCTGAGGTGGCCGTTTCCCCCCTCCAAGTGCCGGCGGCAGTGCCATCCGTGAAGGGGGTCACACTCCGGAGCCGCGTGCCGGGTGTTTGCACCTGCCACCACACTTCCAGACATGTAAGAGGACCCATCGCAAGATTTGGTGGCATAGCTAGCCCCCGAAGGCCCCCGACCACACTTGTAGATATGCGAAGAACAATCCGTAATGGGGGATTTTTGCGCATACTTCTGCATCTTTAAAAAATATGAAAAATTTCCACACATCTTATATCAGATGTGTCTGCACTGTGTAAAAATTTCATGAATTGATCACGCTCCAAGTGTTCAGGAATATTCATGCAACAGCCAGACCGCAGAACGTTACTTCGGTGTCATCGCCGTCCGTGAGGGGGGGCCTCACTCCGGAGCTGCGTATTGCCTCTTTAAACATCCCACCACACCTTAAGACATGTATGAGGACCCGGTGCCATGTTTTGGTGGCATTGCTACCCCCCAAGGCTCCCGGCCGGCCTAACCCTGGCCCCGTTGACCCGGAGATCTATGCCTTTGACTTTCGCCGGACGGGCTTTGACCAATGGACTTTTTCATCTGGTTTTGATAGGTCAGCCCATAGGAACACTTCAGAACAAGGTCTGGGCCAACCCACCACAAGATTCCCTCCGTGTCGACCCGACGTGGCCGTTTCCCCCCTCCAAGTGCCGGCGGCAGTGTCATCCGTGAAGGGGGTCACACTCTGGAGGCGCGTGCCAGGTGTTTGCACCTGCCACCACAATCGTAGAAACAATCTGATGGATGTAGATATAAAATTTGTCTCGTTTGGCCAAGGAATGAAAAATATACAAAAAAGTCAAAACAAAAGTGTGTTTTTTGTAAATCTGAAGCAAGCATGATTTTAGTTTGTTCAAATTTGAAAACATAGTATATCAACAGAATCCTTTCAAGATTCTGATAAAAAAATATGTAAAATTTGTCAAAATCGATGCAAGTATCAATTACTTGTGATTTTAACAAAGTATAAGGACCTATATGCAAAAGTACATGAGGTCACAATTCTAACATACTAAAAAACAAAAACAAACTGGATATTCATAATCTATGGAAAATTCTACCCCAAATTGATATATAATTTGTGTATGTTTAAGTTTAGATAAGTCAGATTTAAATTAATCAAATTTTAACCTAAAAAAATGATTTAAAATAAAAAAATACATGTAAAATCTATGTCGACGGCCACCGTCAGGGCCGTCGGCATAGATCTGACGGCGTCAGCCGGCCGTCGCAGGCCGGGTTGCACGGGCCGCCCTTAAGCCGATGGCGTCACTATACCGGCGGCAGCCGTCGGCACAGTTCGAGGTAAGCCGACGGCCGTTGCCGTCGGCATAGATGGAGCTGTGCCGACGGCTTTTCTTTGCCGACGGCTTTTCTCAGGCCATCGGCATACGTCCATCTATGCTGACGGCCCCGACAAAATGCCGTTGGCATAGAAAATGCCGTCGGTATAGCCAGTTATTCCGGTAGTGTCTGCGGGAGGTCATCGTTACGATCGTCAGGTGCCTCCAGTAGCAGGATCCAAGAGGGGACGACGGGTTTCCACAAGAGATCCATGAGAAGAGCGAACATCCGGCCTCCCAATCATGGCAGCCACGACAGATGATGATGCGGCAATGCTTGAAGACCAGCCACGTAAGTTCTGCATCCGACACGTCAGACACGTTGGCGGGGAAGGTAACGACAATCCATGTTTAAATTATTGTGCTTTAGCCTATTTATTTTATCTACGAAAATCCCGGAGGCCCATGTGGCCCATTCATTCATGCATGACATGAGGTGTGGAAAGTTTAGTCCCACCATATGCTAGTGGAGGGTGTGGGCGACCAACATATAAGGCGGGTTGTTCCACACACACCACTAAGAGCTTGAGAAGAAGGCACATACACGCGCGCTCCTCCTCACCTGCCCGCCTCGCCACACCTCGCACGCTCGTCATGTTTCATGATCGAGCCGAGGTGCACTAGGCCTATGCAGCGTGTACTGCTGCCTTAATTTTAGTCACACAAGAAAAATAAGTTGAAACATTTTTCCTTAGTGGGAGACGAATTTGAACAGTCATCGTAGACTGTTTCTCTTCCTCTCCTTAATGGGTCAGTTTCGAGGCGTCTATAAGAGGTCGCTCCTCTTCCAAAGACGTATCCACTTCCATTCCCATGTTCCAGAGCATTGCAGTGCCTACCTCTTTCCCATCTCGCTCCTTGGCATACACCACGGAGTGAGACAGCAGGCCTCCGAAACCCTGCCTCTTGTGATCCGATACTGGAGAGTGGCATTTAGGTTTTTGGGGAGCGCCCTTGCGTGACTGCTGGATCTTTGTTCATCGTGGCTGCGAATGACGACTACTTCCCCGACGTCGATGACCTTGTCGTTGACATGGCGTACGATGCACCTGCATCTTCTTCCACCGCACCATATGTGTTCTTCTCCCTTCTGTTAGGGGTTGCGTCTGGTCTACTACTTTTATCTATCAATATGGATATGATGTTCGTCTATTATGTAAGCAATTGCATGACTAGTTACACCACTATGTTACTTGATTCGATCATCATGATTATCATGTTTAATTTTCTGTCTTTCTGGATTAAACTTAATCCAAAATTTCTCAAATATTCAATAATCCCAAAACCTGATATATGTAGGCAATTTTCTTCAATTGCCTTTGCTACGACTGTCAAGCCTCTTCCGTTTTAGGGCATGAACTATAAGAGGTGGCGTGCGAGGGCAGTTCTATGGCTTACCACCATGAATTGTTTTCACGCCTCCAAGGGCAAGCCAGAAGGACAACTTACTCCTGAACAGGAGCAAGTTTTCTAGGCTTCAGACACCCACTTCAGAGGTGTTGTTCTGAGTGTTGTTGGCGACAAGATTGTCGAACATTTCAGGACCACTGAGGCTGGTTGTGCTCGAGGCCAAGTTTGGTGTCTCGGACGCAGGCAATGAGTTGTATGTCATGGAACAGTACCATGACTACAAGATGACTGACGACCGCTCTGTAGTTGAGCAGGAAGAGAGCCAGTCACTCACTAAAGAACTTGAGTATTTAAATTGCGTGTTGTTGGATAAGTTTATTGCCGGAGGCATCGTTTCCAAGCTTCCACCTTTGTCGAGGAATTTTGCTACTTCTCTGAAGCACAAGAGATAGAAATTTTCTGTTGTGAATCTTATTGACACTCTTGATGTGGAAGAGAAGGCAAGGGAAAAGGACACACACACTCGAACCTATGAGGGGAATTCTAGTGTCAATCTTGTGCACAAGAAGAATTTTCAATTCCACAAATTCAAGAACTAGAACAACTATGCGATCAAAGGAAAGTTTGATGGTAAGAACAAGGCCACACAGTCTGCCAAGTTCAAGAAGAAGGAGACCTATAATAAGAAAGGAAGGTGCCATGTCTGCGGTGCAGATGATCATTGAGCTTCAGCATGCAAGGAGCACTTTGACATGAGTCGGCATGGGAGTTGCAAGACCGCTAATGTTGTTGTTGGTGATGTTGTGATGAAAGATGCCGGGTATGATGATTCTCCTGCCATTCTTTCAGTGTGCCATTCTATGTTTTTCAGTAAAATCAGTGGAATAGGTTCAGGTCCCAACCAAAATAGCTTGGTGCTAGCTGTAACAATTACGATGACTAAGAAATTTGGCTCAGAAAGTGATTGCAGAGGTTTGTAAAGTTTATTGTTTGACTTGTAGGAAGTACCCAGGACTCAAGCCAGAAGAAGGTGTCATAACCATTCCGATTGGTTAATGAAGTGGTGAAGTAAACTTTATCAATGATACAAACACGAGGAAATATTATATACAAGGACTCATAGGCGTAGGCTCATAATATTCTTGTTGTGTGCTAGTGGGCCAGGCTAACCACAGTTGATCTTTATGTTTTTTTAGTGCAAACAAATTGAGTAGGCTCAGATGAGATCCCAACCAAAAACCAAAGAGCTTCGATATATTTTCATCGATGTGAAATTTGACGAGACCAATTTCATGGCACACAGCATACATTACACATCTTTGCAGCGTCTCAGGTGGTCCTCGAGCTCGTGGATGTACTGATCCTGGCACCCCTCGTCCACGACAAGTTCCTTCAGCTTCTTGGCATTGGTCGTGAACACCTTCCTTCCATCCTCCGACATGACGCGCTGCACGGCCACCGCAGCGTCGTCCCTGTCAAATGAGCCGTCTCTCTCGTCCCTTGCCACCTCCACGCCAATCCCTCTCTCTGTCATCGCCTGTGCAATCATGGGTGTGTCAATAATGAATGGACGACGGGCAGCAGTCATGAACACCTTCCTTCCATCCTCTGACATGATGCGCCGCACGGCCACTGCAACGCTGTCCCTGTCAAACGAGCCGTCTCTCTCGTCCCTCACCACCTCCACGCCGATCCCTCTCTCCGCCATCGCCCGTGTCAATCATTGGCGTGTCAATAATGAATGAGCCCTGTCTCCCAGCCTCCGCCATTCAAGACGATGATCCTCGCCTTTGTTTTCCCCTCCAATGGGCAGCAGTTTCATCAAGCATCGCCGTTGGACCTGCCATCGCTGCCTGGAGCGAGGACACTGCAAGATTGACTGCCGCGACCCCTACAAATGTCTGATCTGCCGGCGGAGTGGGCACCGAGCTCGCCAGTGCACCAGCAAGTCGCCGCCTCCACCGCAAGTCTGCCTCCCGCCGCCACCATCGATGTTGCTGCCTCCACCAGCTGATGCTGATGAAAGGTCTCCGCGCCACCCGCATATGGAACGCTTGCGTGACCATCAGGTGATGGCTGATGGCCACTGTGGCCATGGCGACCAAGGCTGTCAGGTCGATGACCGTGACAGGGACTGCGGGTCCGCCATGCGAGGAAGACGTGATGACTACCAACCCTCCAGAGCCCCCTCTCGATGTGGTGATGAGAGAGACCGATACTCGCCCGACCATTCGCGTCGAGAAGACCGCGACAACCGTGGCTACAAGGATGCTGCTAGGCGCCGTCGCCTGGAGCGCCCGACCCTTGATGCGTGGAAAATTGACAGCGGGTGTGTGCAACAACTCCCTGATGGTGCTGTTATCCCGGCTTTGGGCAGGAGGTCCCGTCATCGCCCAGCTGACAGGCCGGCGAGGTGCGCGCTCCCGAGTGCCTCGACTTCCAGTCCGCACAACGAGGAGAATCGGGGAAGATCGCCTCCGCCTTCCCCCCACACTACATATGGAGACATTATCGAGCTGCAACCTTCCTCGACCACCCCTGAGAACCGCGAAAGACCATCGCCGCCTTCGCCCCGCACTACTTACCGAGACGTCATCGAGCTGGGACCTTCCCGGCTGCATCGCATGGCACCATGCCTGGGCTTGCAGGTGCTGCCAGAGGCCGCGCCATCGGGCGAGGCTGCTCGATCGCCACCTCGTCTGCTGCTCCGTGTAGCCAACCCGGCTGCAAGCCCCCCCACGCCGGTCAACATACATGCTTCCTCGCCATGCTGCCTCGCGCCGCTTCTCCAGCTGAACGTTTCGACGAGTTCCGATGATGAGCTCGTGGCGTTGTCAACTCCGGACGTGACTCCATCCACTGATAGCTCGACATGCACCCCTATATTTGTGCCGCGGTCGCCAGCACTGCTCTCGATGCCTACCTCCACACCGCCAAGGCCACCTACTGCCAGGAGAAGATCGTCACTGCCGCGCGCTAGGCAGGATCAACTGGCGCCGCCATCGTCACCTCACCTGGATGACGCACCCTCATGGCTCGCCTCGCTTGCCGAGGGCACCTCCCCTCCCAAATTCACCAATGGGGAAGGCCTCTGCTCATCCATAAGACTGCTTCGATCAGACAGAGCAGTGCGCCCCCATCGCTAACGCACGGCTCGCCTCGCTTGTCAGCTGGCCCTGCTGCCATCGCTAACGCCAAGATCCACCCCGCCCAGGCCGCCGACAAGAAGAAGGAAGACCCTAGCCGGAATCTCCAGTTTCCCGATGGTACGCAGCAGCCCACGGCTCCGTGCCAAGAACCGATCGATGCCTATTACGCAGTTAGCTGAGAAGCTGCTCTGCTAAAGGATGGGCATCATCGAGGAAGGAGAGAAGATCACTGAGAAGGCGATCAACAAGTACGTCGCGTTGTTCAATGGTCAACTGCCTGACATTGCGGTGGCGGCGTTGCGTGCTCTGTTTAAGCTTGACTGCGACCTGGCCACTGCCATAGAAGACGCTCTAATTGAGCATGGTGTCATCGGCTCAGGCACGTCCTTCCAACTCACAACTGTTTATGGCCCTACTAGAGGCAATTTGAAGGATGCCTTTTTCCTTGAGATGGTTGGGCAGAGACCTCTTGATGGCAGGAGATGGCTTATCACCGGTGACTTCAACCCAACGTTTTTGATCGCGGGCTATTTGATTTCGCGGCAGCCTTTTCCAGCAGCTATAGCAGCTATAGCGGGCAATCGCGGCAGCTAAGCCATTTAGCGGCAGATTGTACATGTGCATATTCAATAGAAATACAGTGCATATTCAGTAGTAAAACAGAGTATTTTATCAGGAAAACAGAGCTTCTATTCATCAATCCACAACACATGGGAATCAAACAAGCATCAGTAGTCACAGCAAAGCATCATCAGTTCACCAGTCACTTGAATTCAAAGTCTCAGGTTCATAACAAATAATAAAGGTCTGCACTAGGCCAGCAATCTACTACATGCATCATGAAATGTTCACCATTCAACAGTTTTTCAAAAGAACATGTAGCAGAATGGACAACATAAAGTTCATGGACAAACTGATAGCCTCACATGTCAGAACCAGAGCTCATGTCATTGTTGGTGTTGGCGTCGTTGTCGTCGTCACTTTCTGAAGCAGAGGAAGCAGAAAGCAAATCTTCATGAGGAGTGACAGGGATCATCATCTTCTTCTTCTTAGCATGGATACCCCTCTTTCTTTTAAGTATTGGATTCATTGACAAAGTTGATGGTCCAGCTTGCCCACTTGCATATGGTAGTTCTTCTTCATGTTCCTCTGTTTCAGATTGTTCGTCATTGGTATTTGGCACCACACCAGTGACCCACTCATTGTCGTCATCTTCTAACACATCGACCACGTGCTTCTCAATGGGGTCCTTGATTATTTTCAGCTTCCTGTCCCTCAGTATGCAGTTGAACTTGATGAAAACAAGGTCACTCATCTTGTCATGCAAGAGTCTGTTACGTCTCTTTGTGTGAACCTACAAAATGGACAAGCACATAAACAAATGATCCTCATGCAATAAAGGGTACCATATATATAATCAAATGGACAAGCAGAGAAACAAATTATCCTCATGCAAGAAAGGATACCATATGTATAATCAAATGGACAAACAGAGAAACAAATGATCCTCATGCAAGAAGGATACCATATGTATAATCAAATGGACAAGCAAAGAAACAAATGGACACGTATAAGAAAAGTATATGCATTAACTTACTTGATCAAATACACTCCAGTTCCTCTCGCAAGCAGAGGAACTACATGTCAAACAGAGATTAGCATTCAGGAACAAGTTTTTTTGTTTATTTTGAGGGTTGCATTCAGGAACAAGTACACGCATAGCCGGAAGTTAACCAACAGGGCACGGGCTATCAGCAACTAGCTAGGCCCAGCACGTTGCTAGATAGCTGGCTTCACCACTATTTCAACATCCATCATCTAAAGAAAAATTGACCGACAGATCTATAGTGTATTGGAGAGCTATGTTCAAAATCTTAGCTACAAGCCTACAAGCAACAAGCTACGACCTGAACTAGAAGTCTACAATCCCAAGAGCATGCCATGGTGTTTATATTGAATCAACAAACGAATAAACGATGGATTGGATCGGATGGACCCGTACCTCCTGGAGATGTGTTGGAACCGGGAGTTGGAACCGAGTGAGACTGGGATGGGGATGTCATTGTGGTCACGGAGGGCTTGCTGCCTTGCCTCCCGTCCCTGCGTCCGGCTTCCGGCGATGCAGCAGCCGGTCCACTGACCTAAACTGGGAAGAGTTGAGCCGCCACCGCAACCTTTTCGGTGGGGAGGGAGAGAAGGGAATGAGATACGATGCTAGGTTTCCTGGAGGTCGTGCTCTTTCTATCATGGATATTTGGGCCAAAGCTCGAGTTGGGCCTCTGTTTTAGATTTTCGGCCCATCCCAGCGAAACCGCCGCGACCGCTAAGGCAAATCGCTCTGTTTCGCACAGCGATCGCGGGGTAGCGGCAGCTCGCTTTTTTTAAGGGATTGCGTCGCGGGAAGGCTTCCAGCCAACAATTGCGCCGCAATAGCGCTAATTTCGCCCGCGATTTTTTTCGTTGCTTCAACCAAGTCTATCGTGCCTGCGATAAGAACCATTCCAATGTTGATCTGCTCTCAATGCTTGTGAGCTCAAGGAGATACACTTGCAGAATAGGAAATTCACATGGAGCAATGAACGAGCCGATCCGACCATGAGTAAACTTGATAGCATTTTTTTGTAATGAAGATTGGGACATCCAACTTGGCTCCCACCTCCTACATGCATTGTCATCTTCATTGTCCGATCATTGTCCTCTCCTCCTCGCTTGTGATTCGGGGCCCTCTCAGCCAAAGTGCTTCCGCTTCGAAAACTTTTGGATCAAAATGCCTAACTTCAAGAAGGTTGTTCAAGATGCTTGGAATGAGCGAGTCCCCCATGCCGAGCCATGTCAAATGCTCTTTCACAAGCTAAAGAGAGTTAGTCAACGCCTTCGCTCTTGGAGCAAAAAGATCTCCAATCATAAAGTTCAACTCCACATGTCTCTTGAGATCATTCTTAGATTGGATTTGGCCCAAGAAAGTAGAGCTTTGAGCATTGAGGAAAGAGATCTTCGAAGGAAGCTCAAAAGAAAGATTGTGGCCCTTGCTGTTCTGGAGCGAGCTAGAAAGAGACAAAGCTCTAGGGTTACTTTGCTTAAAGAGGGTGATGCCAACACTCATTCTTTCACCTTCGTGTCAAACATAGAAGAAGGAAAACAATTATTCATCGACTAAAGCATAACAATGGATGGGTCACAAACCATGATGATAAGAAGATGATCGTGTAAGAACACTTTGGAAAAGTCATCAAAAAAGAAGCGCCACGTGCTAAGGACCTCAATTGGGACTTCATCCCCATCCCGGATTGCGACCTTGCGGACTTGGGGATGCCTTGCAGACTTCATCCCAATTTCTCAATGGAGGAGGTCAAGGCGGCCATCTTTGCCCTCCCAATTGACAAAGCCCCATGCCCTGACAGATTTACCGGAGCCTTCTTCAAAGAGTGTTGGGAAATTGTTAAACTGAAAATCATGGAGGTCATCAACAACTTCTCCAACCTTCAAGTATCCAACTTTCATTGGCTAAACTCAGCAAACATTGCTCTCATCCCGAAAAAAGATGGTGCTGAGGACATCTCAGATTTTTGGCCAATTAGTCTCATCCATGCCATTGCCAAGATCATTGCTAAAGTGATGGCCACACATCTCGCTCCCCATATGCAAAGCCTTGTCTCCAACGCACAGAGTGCGTTCATCAAGAAGAGGAGTATCCATGACAATTTTATGTATGTGCGCAACTTGGCTAGGCGCTTCCAACACGCAAACACTCCAACTTTGTTATTCAAGTTTGACATTAAGAAGGCCTTCGATTCTGTGCATTGGGATTACTTGATGGATTTGCTTCGCCACAAAGGCTTCCCGAGCCACTTTCGAGATTGGATCACCGCCCTTCTCTCCTCGGTATCTTCGCGTGTGTTGCTTAATGGTACTGCCGATGACCCTATTAGGCATGGACGGGGCCTTCGCCAAGGGTACCTCCTCTCCCTGTTGCTTTTTGTACTTGCCATTGACACGTTGCACCACATCCTTGCCACGGCAACTTCTCAAGGTCATCTTCAACCGCTCAGAGGTCGACCCATTCATGCCCCGCTTTATGCCGATGATGCTGCCATATTTGTTTCTCCAATCAAAAATGACATTTAGTTTTTGGCTTCAACTCTTGCCTCTTTTGGTGATGTTATTGGATTGGTCATCAATTGTGCCAAAAGTCTAGTTGCGCCCATTCGATGCGGTAACATTGATCTTGATGATGTCCTTCAGGCCTTCCCGGCTGTTCGCTCCACCTTCCCAATGAGATATTTGGGGCTGCCTCTTTCGGTTTCATGGTTGAAGAGGATTCACTTTTAGTTCTTAGAAGATAAATTGCTGGAAAGCTATCGCCTTGGATCGCCAGGCATGTTGCTATGCCGGGCCGCGTTGTTTTGGTCAAGGCTGTGCTTACCGCCATTGCTATATATCATATTACTCCTCTAGAACTACCGGTGGGAGTGAGGAAGAAGATTGACAGTTTATGGCATGCCTATCTTTGGGCGGGATGTGACAAGTTGACCGGTGGAAAATGCAAGGTCAACTGGGAACTTGTCTGCATGCCCAAGATCTTTGGTGGTTTGGGCATCCTCAACCTGGAGAAGTTTGCTACTGCCCTTCGAATGCAATGGCTTTGGCATGAATGGGCTGACCCCCCAAGACTTGGGTTGGGATGGGAACACCGTGCAATGACAATGATAGGGACATTTTTGCGGCGGCCACCACGGGTCACATTGGAGATGGAAGTAAGGCGAAGTTCTGGCAATCATCCTGGCTCCAAGGCATGAGACCCAAAGATACTGCTCCAAGGATTTTTGACCCCTCGAAAAAGAAATCTTGCTTGGTCCAAACTGCTCTCCTCAATAACTATTGGGTTAGTCAGATTGAAACCCATCATGGGATCACCCTGGAGCACATAAAGGAGTTCATCACACTTTGGGAGAAACTATCCTTTGTTACTCTTAACAATGGTGTGCAAGATACTATCCTCTGGAAGTTCACCTCTCAAGGAGAATACTCGGTGTCGACTGCCTATATAGCACAGTTTGAAGGACACACGACTAGCATCATGCCTGTTGTTGTTTGGAAGGTTTGGGCCCCTCCAAAATGCAAGTTTTTCGCTTGGTTGATAATTCAAAACAGAGTATGGACGGCTGATCGATTGCTCCGTCATGGCTGGCCGAACTGTAACCTTTGCCCGCTTTACAAGCAAGTCCAGGAAATCACGACGCATCTTCTCTTCCAGTGTAGGTTCTCCCAATGTGTTTAGATCGAGGTTGCTTCGTGGATTGTCCTACATGGTGATGTGGTGAAGAGCTGAAGATTCGAGGCTTCGGTTCGAGAATGGTGGATTAAAAATGTGATTAAGCGTGGAAACCAGAGAAAGGCTATCACCTCCTTGTTCATGCTTATGTCTTGGGAGATTTGGAAAGAGCACAACGCAAGGGTCTTTTGCAACAACGCCGCTACGACAATGATGGTCGTCGCGAAGATCAAAGAGGAGGCCCATCTTTGGGCTATGGCCGGTGCCACCCACTTGAGTATTGTAATGCCGTGAGAGTAGTTCTTTGTTCCCCGCTTTGCGGGTATTTGTCTAAAACCTTCTTCCTTAATCAATGAAAATGGCAAATCTTTTGCCTTGTTTCAAAAAAAATAAAAAATAATGCATGGAAACATAACCAATGGAAGCTCAAAGGGGAAGCTCTCGATGGTGGAGCCCCACCCACAGTGCGTCAGGAACGCGCCCATGGCGTTGTGCGCGAGCACCTTCATCCGTAGCACCCACCATGTGTAGACGACACCACGTGCCCGTGTCCGCTCCTTGAACCAGGCCGGCAATGGCCCTGCGACTTTGTTGCTGCCGGCCAGCTTACCTAGCACCCAAATGAAGCGTACACCTGCGAGCTCCAGCCCGAGCGCTAGTTCATGGATGTTCTCTAGCGTCAGTGGTGCCACACTTCCCAGCGCAACATAGATTGCAGACTTGGGAGGTTGGTCATCGAGACATCGCATGACCTGATGACGGGCGACGCCGCCTGAGCTGCTCTGCCGGTGGTCATCGTCACGGTCATCTGGTGGCCCCGGTAGCAGATTCCCGGAGGGGGTGGCAGGTTTTCGAAAGAGATCAAAGAGGAGGGTGAACATCTGGGGCTCCAGCTCATGGCAGGTACAGCAGATGATGATGCGGCAACGCTCAAAGACCAACCATGTACGTTCCGCTTCTGACATATCTGACGCATTGGCGGGGAAGATGCCGGTGATCCACCAGGCTTCGTGGCGGAGGAAGAAGGTGGTACACGGGAAGGGGGTCCACTTGGGCGTCACGGTGAAGTCCTCTGGCTCCGTGTGCGGGTGCACGGTGTTCGCCGACCGCGGCCCCAAAAAGGCCACAAAGGCGGCATGGAGGATCTGGAATAGAGCACATGCTACCTTGTGTTGGTCAGCTATGGGCGTCACCCAGTGATGGCAGAAGTCGAGGACGATCCTGTGAGGGTCTAAGTTGGGGCTTCGAGGAAGAGAGTTGGGATCAGGAAGAACAAGATGAACTATCATGGAATTTGAACTAAATTGGCTGGATCGGCTTCATTCCACCCATCCTCCCTCACGGCCAGTTCATACATTTCGTCCAATCCTTACTTCCTGTCCAAATTCTAAAATGAAGCCACTCTCTCTATATATATATCTATTACAAGGTTCAACGCACCCACTTCGGGCCTGCAAGCCAGCTGGGCAACTTGTTCTCCCTCCTGGGCCGGGCCTTGTCGTTCTTGGCACTTTCAGTTGGGCGTTCAGCCACGTCACTGACAGCTTCTGTTGTGGCAGCACCAGCACTGCTGACAATCCCTCGTTCTTGAGAAGCAGCTTGCCCCCAAGCCGGTGCACATGGAAAGCTTTGACGCAACGCATCCAAATCTTCCCAAGTAGTAGCATCATCCGACGAATCACTCCAACGAATTAAACCTTGTGCAATTAACTTGTTGTTGTGCTTGCAAACTCTCTGCTGTAAGACTGCTACAGGAATTTGGTGAGACAAACTTGCAGAAGGAAGGTTAGAAGAAACCTGATATTTTGGCTGGACACAAGCTCGCAACTGGGAGACATGAAAAACCGGATGAATTTTGCTATCAGATGGTAAAATCAGACGATAAGCCACTGCTCCAATTCGCTGCTCAATTTGAAAAGGCCTAAAATACTTGAACGCTAACTTCTGATTAACACATCAAGCCACAGACGATTGAGTATAAGGTTGCAACTTCAAGAAAACTAAATCTACAACAACAAACTCCCTTTCTGTACGCTTCTTATCGGCCTGATGTTTCATTCTGTTCTGAGTACGAGCAAGGTGCAAGCAAACAGATTCCTGAATCAACTGATGCTGGCCCAACCATTGTAGAACATCCACTGGGTTAATTGTATCAGACAAACAAAGCCCAAATTGTCGAGGTTTCTGACCATAGATAACTTCAAATGGAGTAGACTGATGAGAAGTATGGCAGTTTGTGTTATACCAGTATTCACAAAGAGACAATCATCTACTCCAATGGTTTGGATGAGCAGAGATAAAACACCTCAAGTAACACTCAACTTGTTGATTTACACGTTCAGTTTGCCCATCCGTCTCCGGGTGATTTGCTATACTCATCTTTAGTTCAGTACCAATGCGTTAAACAAGTGAGACCAAAACCCACTAGTGAAAACTGCATCTCTATCAGAGACAATTGACAGGGGCAATCCATGCAACTTATAAAAATTATCCAAAAATGCATCAGCAACAGATTCAGCAGTGTATGGATGACTTAATGGAATAAAGTGGCCATATTTGGAAAATTTGTCAATGATAACTAGGATGCAATCAAATTTACCAGAGTGTGGTAGTCCAGAGATGAAATCCATAGTGACCATATCCCATGGTTTCTTAGGAATAGGCAAAGGGGCTAATAGTCCTGGATACTGTACTCTTTCAGCTTTTGCTTGTTGACAAATAAAACAACTCTAGACACTATCCTTGATGAAGGTTTTCATTCCATTCCATCTAAACAATGCATGTATTCTTTTGAAAGTAACAGGAAATCCAGAATGCCCTCCCAAAGTGCTAGCATGAAATGCATGAAAGATTTTGAGATGTAAAGCAGGATCTGAACCAATCCAAATGCACCCTTTGTACGTGATAACACCTTGCACTAACTGAAACTAGGGCTTGGCAGAAGGCTGAACAGCTAAGGCTTGAAAATTTTCCTGTGCCTCGGGATCTTTTTCATAACTCAGAATAATGTCTTGCAACCAAGAAGCTTGTACTGTAGTTATAGAAAACAACTCATGTTCAGGGTGAAGTCTTCTAGATAATGCATCAGCAGCTGAATTCTCAATCCCCTTCTTGTACACAATCTTATAGGACAACCCCATAAGTTTAGTTAAGGTCTTCTGCTGCCATTCTGTGTGCAATATCTGATTAGTTAAATTGGCCAAACTCTTCTGATCAGTTCTGATTACAAACTCTTGCACCTGCAAATAAGATCTCCACTGAGAAATAGCTAGTAAAATAGCTAGATACTCCTTCTCATAGACTGACAATGACTTGTTCTTATGGCCCAAAGCTTTACTAACAAAAGCCACTAGATGACTAGATTGCATAAGGACAGCACCAATTCCAACATCACATGCATCAGTCTCTATCTCAAAAGGCAAGGCAAAGTCTGGAAGAGTTAAAACAGGAGCTGACACCAGAGCATCTTTCAAAACAGAAAATGCAGTCTGTGTATCTGGAGTCCACTGAAACAATGTCCCTTTCTTCAGCAAATTAGTCAAGGGCTAACTAATCACACCATAATGTCTTATAAATTTCCTGTAGTAACCAGTAATACCAAGGAAACTTCTGACATCTTTGACATTAAGAGGAACATGCCATTTCTGAATGGTGACAATCTTAGCTGGATCAGTAGAAACTCCATCTTTGCTGATCACATGGCCTAGATATGCAACCTTTTGCTGACTAAAATCACACTTAGACAACTTAACTTTCCGCTCCTGCTGGTGCAAAATTTGCAACACCTGCTCCAAGTGTTTAAGGTGATCTTCCAAGGTTTTACTAAATACCAAAATATCATCAAAAAAGACTAGAGCACAGTGCCTCAAAACAGGAGACAGATCACTGTTCATAGCAAATTGAAATGTTCCAGGACCTCCTGACAACCCAAATGCCATAACAGTAAACTCAAAATGTCCATTATGAGTTTGAAATGTTGTTTTGTGTTCATCTCCAGGAGTGAGTCTAATTTGATGATACCCAGCATTTAAATCCAGTTTAGAAAACCAACAAGAGCCAGCTAACTCATCCAACAATTCATCAATAATAGGCAAAGGGTATTTTCCTTTTACAGTAAGAGCATTCAGATATCTATAATCCACTACAAGTCTCCAAGTACCATCCTTCTTTTTAAGTAAAATCACTGGAGAAGAGAAAGCACTATTGCTGTGCCTAATTACACCAGATTTTAGTAGTTCATTGATTTGATTTTCCAATTCAGTCTTCAAATGAGGAGCTATTCTATAGGGCCTAACTAACACAGGTCTAGCTCCAGGAACAAGGGGAATAGAATGATCATATTATCTTCTAGTAGGTAGCCCCTTGGGATCAGAGAAAACTTCCTGATATTTATCCAGTAAATGTTGTATTTCAGGTAACACAGACTGATCTTTCTCGGGATCAAGAGTAGCAAAGGTAGTGAGAACATGAGTATCATTAGCAGATGTTTTTCCATGCAAGGTCACTTGATGTCCTGCCTTTTTTAATGTCAGCCACTTCTCTTCCCAATCAACATACATAGGGCTATGTTGAGCTAACCAATCCATACCCAATATACCATCATAAACTCCCAATGGCAGAAAATGAAAATCAGAGGAAAACATATGATTCGTAATAGACCAAGGGCAATTTAACAAGTACTGAGTGCAGTGTAAATGAGCTCCACCAGCCACTTTAACTTTAACTTCAGGCATAGTAGATACATTGGAAAGTTCAGAACACAATGTATCATCCAGAAAAGAATGTGTACTACCAGAATCTACAAGAAAGATAAGTCTCTTGTTCTGAATAGTAACTTACAGTTTAAATGTAGGAGCAGAAGAGTCATACCCCATGGCACAAGTAGAAATAGCCATAACCTGATCTTGATGTAACTGATGACTGTCAAACATCACTGAAGAAGAGGAAGAATGACTGGATTGCAACTGTTCAATCATCTCCTGCACAACATGTAATTGGACTGAGTTTGTACACTGGTGATCTTTTGACCATTTCTCTCCACATACAAAGAAGAGGCCCTTGGCTTTCCTATAATTTCTCAGAGCACTCCATTTATCTTCTACAGGAATTGATTGCTGTATCTCATTAACACATTTATCTTTAGTTGATTTACTTCTAGGGGGATGCAATAGAGATGCTGCCATGGTAGTACTCTCTCCAAGTTCTTCATGAAGCAGAGCAAGTTCATAATGCTGCATCTAAGTCAATGGGTTTCTGAATAGCAACTGCAAGGTGAACTCCAGGTTTCAAACCATCAAGAAAACGAGTGGTATAATGCAGTACATCTGGAGAATCTTCATACGTTGTCAACTGATCATACAACTCTACAAAGCGTTCAACATAATCAGCCATAGTGGACACTTGTGCAATACGAAACATACGGCGAATCAAAGCCTGATGTTGGTTTCTGGCAAATCATAACTGAAGTTGCTGACATAATTCAGTCCAAGTAGCCTGGGGTAAACACCGCTGAATGGACTCTAACCAACGAGCCGCTGCACCCTCAAATTGTGCCGATGCAAACGAAATCCACCGATGAGACGGGGTGCTCCACAATCTGAAATAATCCTCACATCTGGATTGCCATAGCCTTGGATTTGTCCCATCAAAACGCGGAAGTTCCACACACGGCCCAGCCGAGAAATGATCAGCAGTATCTGTCAAAGGAAACTCACGAGGAGACTGAAGCAGAAGATCATGAGGAGACTGATGCACTGGAGGAGGAATATAAACATCATGTGTTTTCCCCCTGTTACTTGGATCGACTCCTAAACTCTCTGAACTAGAAACACCTCGCCCTGTTCCAATCTCTCTCCCAACAGAGCCACTAGGTGACTGAACGGGAGGATCTGACTTCACAGACCTATCAAGTTCACCATGAATTTGCTCCAAATTAAAATTAACTTCCTGACGAACACTATCAACCCGATTAGATAACAACCCATCCAACGTAGAAGTGGTCTCGTCAAGCATCTGTCACATAGATTTGAGAAGGTTCTCACCTTTCCTTGAGCTTGTTGTCCAGATCCACCGCGAGAAGATCATAGACCACGCGATGCTCCGGACCGAGGCGATCCATGACTTCCTACCGCCGCCGATCTTAGAAAAGTGTCCCGTGGCGATGTGCCGGAATTTCCAGGATGCGAACTCAAACTGATACCAATTGTGACGGTCTAGGTTGGGGATTCGAGGAAGATCGTTGGGATCAGGAAGAACAAGATGAACTATCATGGAATTCGAACTAAATTGGCTAGATCGGTTGTATTCCACCCATCCTCCCTCACGGCCAGTTCATACATTTTGTCCAATCCTTACTTCCTGTCCAAGTTCTAAAACGAAGCCACTCTCTCTCTCTCTCTTACAAGGTTCAACGAACCCACTTCGGGCCTGCAAGCTGCTACTCCCACAGGAGTCGTTGGGTTTCCACGAAGAGGAAGGGTGATGTAGATAGCAGCAAAGCTTTCCCTCAGTTAAGAACCAAGGTTTAATCGAACGAGTAGGAGCTTCAAGCTAACAAGATAAACAACACCTGCACACAAACAAAATAAAATGCTTGCACCCAACGCGGCAAGAGGGTTGTCAAGCCCCTTGTCTTGCTAGTTACGAGATTAAAAGCAAATAGATAGATAGATAGTTGTATAGTAAATCAACAAATAGTAAAGGCAATTTTTGTAGAAGCAAGTATTCATGGAGAATGGACCCGAGGGCCATAAGTTCACTAGAGGTATCTCTCTCGAAAGCAGGCAATTGGCATGGTAACAAATTACAGTTGGATAATTGACAAGAATAGCAATCTTTATGACTATGATCATTCATGGCATAATCTCATATAGGCATTTCGTCCGTGATAAGTAGACCGTTAATCCAACAACATCTACTATTAATACTCCACCCCAAAACCGCTATCCAGCATGCATCTCAAGGTATTAAGTTTACAAAAAACAGAGCATTGCAATAAGCAAGATGACATAATGTAGACAGAAAGAAATCTAGCAATAAGATTAAACCCCATCATTTTATCCTTAGTGGCAACAATACAATACGTGTCTTCGTCCTTATTGTCACTGGATTAGAGGACCGCAAGATGGAACCCACTACTATGCACCACTCCCTCTGAAGAACTACTCATCAATCTTGGCCAGTGAAGACAAATAGATCGGAAAGCATACATAGCTACTTAATTATACAACAAAGAAACTTCAAAAGATTCAATAATATTCAATGAACAATCTGATCATAAACTCATAATTCATGATGTCCCAAAAAACACGCCAATGAATTACATCGGATTGATCCCAATCACACAAGGAAGAAGGGGAACATGGTATTGAAGATCCAAAAAGAGAGAGAGAGAGAGAACCATCTAGCTGCTGCTATGGACCCGTAGGTCCTAAGGGAACTACTCACACATGGTCATGGAGGCTGCAAGGTTGATGGAGAGCCTCCCGGCAATGGCTTCCACCTCCGGCAAGGCTCCGAAACAGGGCTACAGATGGGATCTCTTCGGAATAGAGGCTTGCGGTGGTGATAAAATTCTTCTGGAGGAACGACGAATGGTTTTGGTATTTATAGAAATTTATGGCGGTGGAATTAGGTCAAGGCGGTAACCAAGGGGCCCACAAGACCAGGTGGTGCGCCCCCCCGGCCGCGCTACCTGCCCTTGTGGCTGGCTGGTGGGTCCTCTCGACGCTTCTCGAAGATTCCAGTGTTTCTTGTTGCCCAAAAAAACTCGTGTTAAATCGGCAATGTATTTTGACCTACGTAGATATTGATTTCCTGCAAAACCAAAAACAAGCAGAAAACTGGAACTGACACTTGGCACTAAATTAATAGGTTAGTCCAGAAAAATGATATAAAATGATAATAAAAGTATATATAAATGATAATATAGTAGCATGAAACAATCAAAAATTATAGATACGTTTGAGACGTATCAGCATCCCCAAGCTTAATTCCTGCTCGTCCTCGAGTATGTAAATGATAAACAAAGATAATTTTTGATGTTGAATGCTACCTAGCATGAACTTGATCAAATGATGTAACAATGGTGTGAACTTAGGACAAAAGTGATTCAAAGCAATAATCTTATAGTTGATAACAAGCAAGTAACATCAAAATGTGTAAACAAAATTACTATTGCTTTTCATGGATTAATGCTTTGATGTAATACCAATTAATACTCATGATGTCATATACATGTCCCCGGTCAATCAAGGCTTTGTCATATTCAAAGTTTTTTCATAACACAACCCAGACCGTTGGTCAAGTAATCGAATCCATGACGGGCCCTTTTCAACTACTTAGCACTTCGTTCAATGCTCAAGTTATAAGCCTTGATCTTTACACTTAGGATGGCAAATAGAATAATGATGGGGATTTTATAAGAAGACAAAAAGGTATAAGAAAGTCTCATATCAATGTAGCTTGATCGTTAGGCAATGGAGAGGCCTTACAATCGATATCAATACGAGGAGTAGGGATTGCCATGCAACGGATGCACTTGTGCTATAAGTGTATGAAAGCTCTCCTAATGCATCTAAGTGGGTGTGCATCCAACTTGCTTGCTCATGAAGACCTCGAGCATTTTGAGAAAGCTCGTCATCGGAATATACAAGCCAAGTTCTATAATGTAAAAAAAAATCCCACTAGCATATGAAATGAATAGTATGAAATCTCTCTATATGAAAAACATGGTGCTACTTTGAAGCACAAGTATGGTAAAGGATAGTAGTGTGCCCCCCTCTCTCTCTCTATTTTCCTTTTTTCTTTTTTTGTGAGCTTTTTTTGGCCTCTTTTTTTATATCCTCATTGGTAGGGGCACACTCTAGAATGCATCACACTTTTATTTTACTTACAACTCATAACATGAAATAAAATGATGACTACATATGAATGCCTCTGGCAATGTACCAGGATGTGCAATGACCTAGCGTAACATGTATAATAATGATGAACGGTGGCTTTGCCACAAATATCATGTCAGCTCTATATGATCATGCAAAGAAAAATGACAATGAATGCTCAAGTCATGTAATGAATAGTAACAATAGACGTTGCATGGCAATATATCTCGGAATGGCTATGGAAATGCCATAATAGGTTGGTATGGTGTCTGTTTTGAGGAAGATATAATGAGGTTTATGTGTGAGAGAGCGTATCATCTCAATGGATTTGGATGCACCGGCGAAGTATGCACCATATCTCAATGTGAGAGTGGGCAATGCACGGTACCGAAGAAGCTAGCAAAATATGGATAGGTGGAAGTGCAAAAGATCTTAACTCATAACCCAAAACATCTCACTAATACTTCATAGTCTACACCGGGTTACCATGAGACCGATTACTCGTAGGGAAAGTGTTTGGCGAAGCCTATGCCCGTTGCGCATTTTCGACCCATGATACATGAGAGGTTACTTACAACATTTTTCAACTTAGACCCTTCATAATCAGTTTCACTTAAACGACCACAAGTATTAACGTGTATGACTTTATGACACCTTTCCACTACTTCACGCAAGTCCTCAAGGCTACACAAAAATTAATTACTTACTTCCTATCTCAAAAAAATCATTGCAAAGAACCCAATTATCTAGTTCAATTGATCTACAAGTTCATGCAAGTTTTTATTATACCACCCATATATACCTATTATTTTTAGACCAACCATACAATTCATGCAATTACCAATTCCTATTCAACTCTCTAAAAAGATTTAAGTGAGCCAAGAGAGTCCAAATCTTTTCTATAAAAACATATCACCGTGCTCAAACAAATATAAGTGAAGTACAAGAGCAATGCCTCAACTCAAATAGATATAAGTGAAGATCAATGAGCATTCTATAAATAAACGACTGTGTCTCTCTAATAAATATGACCAGAACATGATGATTGCAATGACCATCAAACAAAACTAGAATAAAAGCAAAAGACGCTCCAAGCAAAACACATATCATGTGAAGAATTAAAATATAGCTCCAAGTGGGACATGCTGATAGTTTTTGAAGATGAAAGAGGGGATGCCATCCGGGGCATCCCCAAGCTTAGCTGCTTAAGTCTTCCTTAGATATTGCCTTGGGGTGCCTTGGGCATCACCAAGCTTAGGCTCTTGCCGCTCCTCATTCTCCTCATATCGCTATCTCACCAAAAACGTGAAAACTTCATTCACACAAAACTTAACAGAACTTGTGAGATAGGTTAGTACATATAAAATAAATCATTCACTCATGTACTGTCAAGACAAGATGAATAATTATTACCAAATGATGTCTACTGTATCCTATCATTTCCACAATTTATATCCCCCAATATAGGCCATGGAAACTTTAAAACAAGCGGACAAAGAAAACATAACAGCAATCTATCAAAAACAAAACAGTACGTAAAGATCTAATAAATATCGTACTTCAATAACTCCGAAAATTCTGAAAAATTAGGACGTCACAAAATTTTTTCCCCTTAGTACTGTGTAAAAATTTCAGGATTTTATCACGTTCCAGTACTGAATGAAAATTCAAACACTGGGCGCAAAAGTTTCTGTTTCTGCACAGAACCTAATAAACAAGCATTTGCAACATCCCAAAGGTCTAACTTGGCACAAAAATAAAATAAAAGATACAAACATAATTACTACAGAAGCAATAATCATGTTGACTCAACAAAATTTGGGTTGTCTCCCGCAAGCACTTTCTTTATAGCCATTAAGATATGCTTGAGATTTTAATGATGCTCACATGAAAAATAAGAATTGAAGCACAAAAGAGAGCATCATATAGCATGTAAGAAGCACATTTAAGTCTAACCCACTTCCTATACATAGGCATCATGTAAGAAAACAAATTATCAAGGCAAGCAAAACCTAGCATATGCAAGAAAGAGGACACTAGTAGAAAAACGACTTTACGTTCGCATCATTAGTCCCGGTTTGACTACGGCCCGGGACTAATGTGACCATTAGTCCCGGTTCCAACGGCTAGGGGCAGGGGAATCATTAGTCCCGGTTCATGTTGAACCTTTAGTCCCGGTTTGTGACACAAACCGGGACTAAAGGTGTGGTGGCAGGCTGGTGTCAGGACGATCACCTTTAGTCCCGGTTCGTGTCACAAACCGGGACTAGAGGTAGACCTTTAGTCCCGGTTTGTTACATGAACCGGGACTAAAGGTCTGGTGGCAGGCTGGTGGCAGGCTGGGGCCCCACGATCCCCTTTAGTCCCGGTTCGTGTCACAAACCGGGACTAGAGGTTAACCTTTAGTCCCGGTTTGTTACATGAACCGGGACAAAAGGTGTCACTACATAAACCCTTCATCCAGCCTGAGCCGAAGCTCTCTGTTTTCCCCCTTTCCTCTCCTCTTTGTTCTTCCCCTCTTGCTCGAGCTCATCCTTCATTTTTGCAAAAAATTGTCAAGATTTGAAGGCACCCCATCAATCCAAGTGTTCACAAAGGTTAGCAACTTTGTCCTTTCATCTCTCATTGCTAGATTAGCTCGTGCAATGCTCTATAAGTATAGTGATTTGTGGGTTCTAGTTTGGGAGTAATTATGTGGGAGTTTATTTGATTTATATGCAATTTGAGCTCAAATTAACTTCTTAGTTTGCATATGTGTAGGTGTGGTTTACTTAGTGCCTTCCCGTCCCCGTCCTAACCACCGTCGATCGCCCGCACCGTCCCGTCGCCGGCACCACACCTTGGTGAGCCTCTTGTTCTTATCCTTTTTATAAAAAAAATCTTATTTGTATGATTTAGATAGTTAATTGTATAATTTTCTTACATGTATGATTGTTTGTTATACATAGTGCCATGACTTTGATATCCGTCCCCGTCGGCCCTCGTCCGGTTTATGATTCGGATGTGGTATATATATTCTCTTTTATAACTATTTGTTGCATTTCGCGTTTATGACAATTATGCCCATCAAGTTGACATAGATATTTTTTATCTAGGAGGTATGTGAACCGGAAATTGCAACCGACACTCTTGTCGAGAAGTTAAATTTAGTTGAAAAAGAAAACGAGTATTTGAAAGAAAAATTGAAAAGAATTGAAGAAGAGAAGATGAAACTGGAGTTGTATGTTGCCGATGTCGTCGATGATCACAAGATCAAGATGGATGCAATGCGCTTGAAGATTAGAAAATTTAAAAAATATGCCGTTAATCAAGAGGCTTGGTATCACTATGCTGTTGGATCAATTGTTACCTTAGTTGCGATCTTGATCGCATTTGTTGTTGCATTTAAATGCTTTAGCTTGAGAGTTTGTATGTTGTTTTATGAGAATAAGTGTGTATGAACTATATGTATGAACTTGTATTAATTTGGTCTTTTCGGTGTTGTGTAATGAAGATGAGTTGGCAATGGATGTACGATGACCGATGCTCTCCCCAGTTCATTAATGGCGTGCGTACTTTTCTGGTTGCGGCTGAGGCAAACAAGCGGGCAGATGGTTTTATGTGTTGTCCATGTGCTGTCTGTAAGAATGATCACAATTACTCTAACTCAAGAACCATTCACGTCCACCTGTTTACGTCCGGTTTCATGTCCGGCTATAACTGTTGGACCAAGCATGGAGAAAGAGGGGTTCTAATGGAAGAGAATGATGAAGAAGAGGATGATGACAGCTATCCTGGCCATGGGTTCCCTGAATATGATGGTACAACAATGGGGGAAGAAGCTGAGCCGGCAATGGGGGAAGAAGATGAAGAAGAGGCATCAGATGAGCCCGCTGATGATCTTGGTCGGGCCATTGCCGATGCAAAGAGAAACTGCGCAAGTGAAAAGGAGAAGCCGAAGTTGCAGCGCATGTTAGAGGATCACAAGAAATTGTTGTACCCAAATTGCGAAGATGACAAGAAAAAGCTGGCTACCACACTGGAATTGCTGCAATGGAAGGCAGACAATGGTGTATCTGACAAGGGATTTGAAAAGTTGATAATGTTAAAGAAGAAGCTTCCAAAGGACAACAAATTGCCCGACAGTACGTCCGAAGCAAAGAAGGCTGTCTGCCCTCTAGGATTAGAGGTGCAGAAGATACATGCATGCCCTAATGACTGCATCCTCTACCGCGGTGAGTACGAGGATTTGAATGCATGCCCGATATACGGTGCATTGCGCTATAAGATCAGTCGCGATGACCCTGGTGATGTTGAGGGCGAGCGCCCCAGAAAGAAGATTCCTGCCAAGGTGATGTGGTATGCTCCTATAATACCACGGTTGAAACGTTTGTTCCAAAACAAAGAGCATGCCAAGTTGATGCGATGGCACAAAGAAGACCGTAAGAAAGACGGGAAGTTGAGAGTACCCGCTGACGGATCGCAGTGGAGAAAAATCGAGAGAAAGTGGAAGGACTTTGCAGATGACGCAAGGAACGTATGGTTTGGTTTATGTGCAGATGGCATTAATCCTTTCAGGGAGCAGAGCAGCAATCATAGCACCTGGCCTATGACTCTATGTATCTATAACCTTCCTCCTTGGTTGTGCATGAAGTGGAAGTTCATTATGATGCCAGTGCTCATCCAAGGCCCCAGGCAACCCGGCAACGACATTGATGTGTACCTAAGGCCATTGGTTGAAGAACTTTTACAGCTGTGGAGTATAGAAGGTGTACGTGTGTGGGATGAGCACAAACAGCAGGAATTTGACCTGCGAGCGTTGCTGTTTGTAACCATCAATGATTGGCCTGCTCTTAGTAACCTTTCAGGACAGACAAACAAGGGATACCACGCATGCACACACTGTTTAGATGATACCGACAGCATATATTTGGATAAATGTAAGAAGAATGTGTACCTGGGACATCGTCGATTTCTTCAGATCAATCATGTCTTAAGAAAGAAAGGCAAGCATTTCAAAGGTGAGGCAGATCACCGGAAGAAGCCTCGCCACTGTACTGGTCATGATATACTTGATATGGTCAAGGATTTAAAAGTAATCTTTGGAAAGGGTCCTGGCGGACAATCTGTTCCGAATGATGCTGACGGACACGCACCCATGTGGAAGAAGAAATCTATATTTTGGGACCTACCATATTGGAAAGAACTAGAGGTCCGCTCTGCAATCGACGTGATGCATGTGATGAAGAATCTTTGCGTGAACCTGCTAGGCTTCTTGGGCGTGTATGGGAAGACAAAAGATACACCGGAGGCACGGGAGGACCAGCAACGTATGCACGAAAAAGAAGGCATGCATCCAAAGCAGTATCAGGGTCCTGCCAGCTACGCTCTTACCAAAGAAGAGAAGGAAATCTTCTTTGAATGCCTGCTCAGTATGAAGGTCCCGTCTGGCTTCTCGTCGAATATAAAGGGAATAATAAATATGGCAGAGAAAAAGTTCCAGAACCTAAAGTCCCATGACTGCCACGTGATTATGACGCAACTGCTTCCGGTTGCATTGAGGGGGCTTCTACCGGACAACGTTCGATTAGCCATTGTGAAGCTATGTGCATTCCTCAATGCAATCTCTCAGAAGGTAATCGATCCAGAAATCCTACCAAGGTTACAGAATGATTTGGTGCAATGTCTTGTCAGTTTCGAGTTGGTGTTCCCACCATCCTTCTTCAATATCATGACGCACGTCCTAGTTCACCTAGTCGAAGAGATTGCCATTCTGGGTCCTGTATTTCTACACAATATGTTCCCCTTTGAGAGGTTCATGGGAGTCTTAAAGAAATATGTTCATAACCGTGCTAGGCCAGAAGGAAGCATCTCCAAGGGCCATGAAACAGAGGAGGTCATTGAGTTTTGTGTTGACTTTATTCCTGACCTTAAGCCGATTAGTGTTCCCGAATCGCGGCATGAGGGCAGACTTGGTGGAAAAGGCACGCTAGGAAAGGACCAAGTAATATGTATGGACGGGCATTCTTGGGCGCAAGCACACTACACAGTTCTACAAAATTCCAGCTTGGTGGGTCCGTATATCGACGAACACAAGAATATTCTACGCTCCAAACACCCGGAGCAGTCTGACGACTGGATTACACGTGAATACACGGGGACTTTCGGCGGTTGGTTGCAGACACGTCTCATGCATGACGACAGTGTTGGAGATGAGCTGTACTTGCTGTCTAAGTTACCATCTTCGACTATATTGACTTTCAAAGGGTACAAGATAAATGGGAATACATTTTACACGATCGCCCAAGATAAAAAGAGCACCAACCAAAACAGTGGTGTCCGCTTTGATGCAGCAAACACCAATAGGCCAAAGGACACATATTATGGTTACATAAAGGAGATATGGGAACTTGACTATGGACGTGAATTGAAGGTCCCTTTGTTTCGCTGCAAATGGGTCAATCTGTCAGGAGGCGGCGTAAAGGAAGACCCGCGGTACGGAATGACAACAGTGGATCTCAACAATCTTGGGTACGCAGACGAACCATTCGTCCTAGCCAATGATGTGGCGCAGGTTTTCTATGTGAAGGCCATGTCTACCAAGCCGAGAAAAAGAAAACATAAGGAAGTGAATACATCATACGATGAGTCAAAGCGCCACATAGTTCTTTCAGGGAAAAGAAATATCATGGGAGTGGAGGACAAGACAGACATGTCAGAAGATTATGAAAAGTTTCATGAAATTGCTCCCTTCACAGTGAAGATTGACCCAAGCATCCTGTTAAATGATGAAGATTGTCCATGGTTACGGCACAAAGGGACACACGCGAAGAAAAAGTTTTATACCCAAAGATCCCACTCTGGGATGTGACCGGCTTCACCGTCATCACTTTCTTCTCTAGTGAGTTTCCGGACTTATCTCGAAAGTCCCACTTCGGACAAATCGGATGGAATCTTTGTAATAGTTAGGGTATATATGTGTTTTCGCATTTGAAAGGCGAAGAAATATATCTTTAAGGCATTTGAAAGCCACATCATCAATTTTCAACCCTTTCTTACTTCATTCGCTATTTTTGATGCATTTACTGATTTTTTTGAGCTAAATGACGTTGAAATTGAAAAGCACTACAAATGAACTCTGAAAAGGTTGAAAGTTGGCATGATATCATCATTTCACCCACATAGCATGTGCTAAAAAGTTGAGAGGGTTACGGCAAAAACTGGATCCACTTCGTGTACAAACTGGACAATCTCTTTCGATGTATCAGGCTTTCGGACGAAAACTCATCTGTTACAAAGGCATTTCATTTTTTTTAAACTTATTTTAACTCCAGACTTTTTGTGAGTTCAACATGCACCATTCAAAGCCACATCATCAATTTTGAACCCTTTCTGACTTCATTCGCTATTTTTCATGCATTTACTGATTTTTTTGAGCTAAATGACGCTGAAATTGAAATGCACTACAAATGAACTCTGAAAAGGTTGAAAGTTGGCATGGTATCATCATTTCACCCACATAGTATGTGGTAAAAAGTTGAGAGGGTTACGGCAAAAACTGGATGCACTTCGTGTACAAACTGGGCAATCTCTTTCGAAGTATCAGGCTTTCGGACGAAAACTCATCTGTTACAAAGGCATTTCATTTTTTTAAACTTATTTCAACTCCAGACATTTTGTGAGTTCAACATGCACCATTCAAAGCCACATCATCAATTTTCAACCCTTTCTGACTTCATTCGCTATTTTTCATGCAATTACATGATTTTTTTTGAGCTAAATGACCCTGAAATTGAAAAGCACTACAAATGAACTCTGAAAAGGTTGAAACTTGGCATGGTATCATCATTTCACCCACATAGCATGTGCTAAAAAGTTGAGAGGGTTACGGCAAAAATTGGATGCACTTCGTGTACAAACTGGACAATCTCTTTTGAGGTATGAGGCTTTCGGACGAAAACTCATCTGTTACAAAGGCATTTCATTTTTTTTAACTTAAAACACCCATTTAAAATAACATAAAAATAACCAAATTGAATATAATGATAAAACACACTAATATTAAACAGCAGTAAAAAGAATCACTCAAAAATCTATTTTTAAAATAAAGTTATTCACAAACTAGTGATTCACACAAATTTCAAATAATTCAAATTTAAACTATTCAAATTTGAAAACTACTGGCACTAACAGAAAGTTTATAATTTTTGTGACCTAAAGCAAAAAGATTCACTCAAAAACTCTAATAAATCAAAAAAACAACTCAGAAACAAAAGAAAATAAATAAAGCAGAAAACAAAAAAAACTGAAAAATAAATAAATTAAAAAAAGCCCGCCTACTGGGCCGCCACGGCCTGCATACGACTAGAAACCCAACTACTAGTTGGGCCAGGATGCAGGCCCGCACGGCCCAGTAGGGACCACAGGGCAGGACAAGTTCCGTAGGCCCACAAGGCCTGCTTTAGAGAGGAGCTCGAAGGAGATGCCGCGGCGGGGCTTATAAACTGGTGCGGGCGCCTCTCGCCAAGCGAGGTGGGACTAAACTTGCCCTGCACCACGCCTGCGCGAGCACCAGACCTTTAGTCCCGGTTGGTGGCTCCAACCGGGACTAAAGGCCCCCCTTTAGTCGCGGTTGGAGCCACCAACCGGGACTAAAGGCCTGGCTTCCCGCCGCTTGGCCTGGTGAAAATTCACCTTTAGTCCCGGTTGGTGGCTCCAACCGGGACTAAAGGTCTCCGCATATATATACAGCACTTGAAAATTTTTAGAGTTCTCTGCTTCTCTCGACGCCGACCACTACAGAGGACGCCGCCAGGCTGCTGCCGTCGCCTGCCCCGACGCCGTCTCGTCTCCCCCGACGCTGGAGCTCGTCGCCGCCCCCGACGTCGGCCGCCCGCGCCTCCTCCCGGATCCCCGACCCCGCCCGCGCCCTCCTCCCCGAGCCCCGACGCCGCCCGCGCCTCCCCGAGCATCACGAGCCGCGCCACCGATCCTCGTCGACGGCCGGACCTCCTCGCTGGCCCTCCTCTTCGAGCCCTCGCCGCCCCCACTCCTCACCGACGCCCTGCCCGCCCCGATCCCCTCCTCCTCCTCGCTGTGAGCCCTCTTTTTTTTTCCTTTTTTTTCATTTTTTGGAACTGTTAGATGAATGTTAGATATGTTCATAGAAATGGTGATAGAATAGATATGTAATTTTTGTTAGATGAATGTTAGATATGGATATGTAATTCTTTTCTGTTTTTCTGTTTTTTAGTTATAGAAATGTTAGAGATGAATGTTTTTTAGTTTTTTATACTTTTAGTTATAGAAATGTTAGATATAGAAATGTTAGATGAATGTTTTTTAGTTTTTTATACTTTTAATGTTGTATCATAGTATATATAGAAGGAATTTTGACCAAGCATAGAAAAAATTTGCATAGAAAGTTGACCATGTATTAAAAATATTTTAATGTTAATATCTTAATGTTGTATTTGCAAAAGTTTGTCATGTATTTGCAAAATCAAGTGAAAAAGAATTACAAAAATCACAATCAAGCATTTAAAAAATGTTAAATTTGCATAGAATTTGTTCTCGACATCTACGATGCCCGGCCCGCATCCTCGTCGTCGACTCGGTGGCGAGAACCTGCTTGAGAGGCTCCATGTCCGGGACTGGGCTCCGCCGGGCTGGCACTGGGAGGTGCTACCTTTCGGGGCGCGCAGCTTGGTGAGGAACCGGGCTCCCGTCGTCGACCCGGAGCTTCTTTGGTGGTGGTCGCGTGGGCCACTTTCGGTGCGGAGGCAGCCGGCCCCCGCGGAGGTGGTACGTTGCCGTGTCAGGGAGGAGGACGAGCACGTCCGTCGCTACATGGTTGCGTTGGACGTCAGGTTCTCCGATACATGGCAGGTTCTTCAGGGATCTCACCCGAGCTATGATCCTGTGATGGTTCCTTCTCTTTGGGTGTCCACCGCCCGCGCCTCAGGAACCGCGAGTGAACTAGATTCTTCGATAATATTCGATCTATATTAGCTAGTGATGTTATATGATAATATTCAAGATGTATTAGTGATAATTAATACTCGAGATGTATTCGAGATTATATTCGATAATATTCGAGACGATGTATTCGAGATTATATTCGATGATGCATATTATCTGGATTATTCGAGATGCATATTATCTACTATGATTCAGTTTTTCCTTATTGATTGCATTCTAATTTGAATACTAAATTGTTTTGTCTTTCTTCTGGATTAGTTAATATAAGCTATGGACAAGACCGGCAGAGACGGAGAAGAGACCATGTTCGACATCATACGCTCCCCGAGCCCAGATGAGAATGAACCCGAAGATGACGGCTCGCAATATCTTAATAATTCCGGGGAGGGAGTATTAATATTTGATGAAGACGAACGAAGAGACGAAGGCCACAACAATGACGACGAAGGAAATGTTCTTCAAATAACAAAGACCGGCGAGGTATATATATATAAGGCCTCTGGTGATCATTACATGTATTAATTGATTTATATATATTAACGAATCGATCTTTCTTCTTTTAGCCCTCCGGATCGAGCAAATCTTCTACAAGCAGGGCAGTACAAGGCCCGACCAGAAGGTTGCAGGCTGGCATAAAGTACAACATCGATGCCATCAAAGAAAATGGCGAACCACTTGCTCCTAAAAAGAATGCGGACAAATTTACTCGTCAATGCGGAGTTATTGTCAGGGACCAAATCCCGATCTCCGTTCAAGAATGGAATATGCCAGCAAAGGGAGATGAAGGAGTTACTTTTGTCGACGAAAGAGCAAAAGATCTGCTTTGGGAATCGCTCATGGCACATTTCACCCTACCAGATCATTTGACAGATGAAGAACGGGAGAAAGTCAAGAAGAGTGCTCTTAAGAAGATGGCGATAGCATTCAACAACCACAAGAAAAGAATATGGGCCAAGTACCAAGCAGACGGAAAGAAGACTCCAGCATTCAAGGGAACACTGGAGAAGGCAAAAGATCACTGGGACACTTTCGTGCAGTTCAAGGAATCGGAAGAAGCTAAGGAACGGTCGAGAATAAACAAGATTAATGCTGCGAAAAAAAAGTGGCACCATACTCTGGGGCCAGGTGGCTACCAGGTCGGCCGGCCTAAGTGGGATCTCACTGAGGAACAGATGATTGCTACAGGGGTCACTCCAGTTACATTGAGTTGGCCCCCCAGGTGCAGGACTTGGTTTTATGCGCATGGGGGGAAGTTGGACCCAGAGACAGGGCTGGTTATGGAGCGGGCAAGTCTTAAAGAAGCCTCCGACGCTTTACTTGTTGCAATACAAGATGCTCGAACGGAAAAGTACAAGCCCGATAGAGAGAATGACGAGCTTACGCGCGCCCTGAACAATCCTGAACACCCGGGACGAACACGAGGCAAAGGCGTTGTTATGTGGTTTGAGGGGTTTGCGGATTGGAACGCCACTTACAGAAGCCGTGCGAGAAAGAAGCAGCAGGAGGAGGAGCAGAGGAAGCAGGAGGAGGAGCAGAGGAAGCAGGCAGCAGACCGCCTTCAACTGATGGAATCAAAGCACGCGGAGTTGGAACGCGCTTACCTAAGGCAGCAGGAGTAGATCGACTCACTTAGCCAGGAAAGGGTGTCTCAGCGGCAGCAGCAAGCAGATCCAGCATTGGATACAACCGTCCCATCTATGCCGAAAAGCAGCGTGGGTTCCACCCCGGCCGATGATGCACTGCTGGATAGATACCCTGTGGATGATATCAAACATACGACACCTTGTGAGCTACACATGAAAGTGAAGAACATATCCATGAAGATGGCGGACGGCTATGCTTTAACAAATCCCCCTGAAGCAAACTTCCATTGCAATCGGATTCCAGCTGGCTATGCTCGTGTCGGGGTTGATGAAGTGATGTCAGGATATTACGAGCTACTGCTTGACATTCCTGGAGGTGACGAGGAGCCCACACTGGGAGAGGCCATACATCGTATCATTCTATGGAGAAAGGATTGCATCGTCTTTCCAAGGCCACCGACTCCTCCTCCAAGTCCGCCACCGCGTCAGCCGACTCCAACCCTGCCCGAGACGCAGTGCGGCGCTAGTCCGCCACCGCATCAGCCGTCTCCACCACCCCACCCCGAGACGGAGCCCATCAGCGCGAGTCCGCCATATCGATCTCGGGCGCGTCAGCCTTCTCCAAAGCGGAAGAGAGCACCAAGCAAGAAAGCCTCTCCTCCTGCCAAAAAGAAGTTGGCTTACGAGATGACTATTGAGGAAAACAAGGCCGAAGTGGCTGCCCAAGTGAAGGCCCATTTTGCACCGAAACAGCCCCCGCCAAAGGAGAAAATACCTGATGAAGTCATACAACACTTTATTGATAATGCTCAACCGGCTGTGAAGAGGACGGACTCAGACTATGAGCATTCTATTAAGAAGTTATATGTGGCACAAAAAGATAAGGAGTCGAGCTAGAGCCAAGCAAGGAGTAGTAAATGCGGGAAAACTGTTCCCCAGCTGGGAGAACAGGCAGTGCAATCGACCCCCCCGCTCATTGTACAATCACATGGTGTGAGTACCGCCGATCAGCCGGTAATAACCGACGCTCATAGACAGATGGTTAGAGAGGCCGGTGTCACTGTTGAACAACTCCTAGGCATCGAGGAACTCCCCAAGATTCAAGATCACGAAGTAGCATGGAAATATGTACCCGGCCAAGATCTGGTCAGGGAGGTCGAGAATCTATCAACGAGAATGCGCAATTTGCATGACTGGTACCTGAGAGAAGTCAAGAAGGGGCGAGATTCCCTCATGGTGAAAGTCAAGGAAGAGCATTACTTCCATGCAAAAGATTTGTGGGTTGAGTTTCAAGAATTGTTTCAGTTATTCAATCAAGACACACTCGACAAATCTCTCGTCAGTTGCTATTGTCTGTAAGTGATTTCTTTCTGTAATTTAAGTCTCTAGCTGTGCTTGTTCGTTGCCTGTAATTATCCTCACTATATTCTTTTCTGTGGTATTATGCAGAATGAAGATTTATGAAATGAAAAGAGATAGACGCTATGGCATTGGGTTCATTGACCCAAATACCATTAATGAAGAGGTGTGGTCATGTCACCCAAAAGAGACAGAGAAGTACTTGCTAGAGTTTTTGAAGCAACTAAATACCCAACCAGAAATAGTATTTCCTTACAACTTCGGGTGAGTGTTACTGTCTTGTACTACAAATTCTATTTTGCTTACTAGCTAGATGTTAATAAGTGTAGTTGATGAGTTATGCACATGCCCGCTTAATTATACAAACGTGTGCGCATGCAGTTTCCACTGGATCCTGCTAATCATTGAAGTTGACGAGGGAAAAGTTAAAGTACTGGACTCACTACTTAAAGAACCTAAAGAGTACTTAATCGTGAAGGGGATGGTCGACAGGTAATTTCAATCATTATCGCACTATGTCAGCCTCTTTATTTCATTTCCTGATATCAACTAATTAATAACTCCTTTATTCATTTTCTTTTCCGGGCAGGGTTTGGCAAAGCTTCATCAAACAGGTCCCAGGCGCATGGAAACAAGAGCTGAAATGGGTGCGACCCAGGGTACGTAATTAAGTAGTACTAGCTACGTGTCCGCGCATCTCTTTAATTCTAGTTTCAATACCATTATCATGCTTGATTAATTATTATCTGATTGAATTCTATTCTTGTAAAGTGCATGAGTCAGGCGCCGGGGAATAATTTATGTGCATACTATGTTTGCGAGAACATTCGCATTATGACGTCCGAAAGGAGCAGACCTGAAAGACAACTTTGGGTACGTTTGCCAGAACACTATCCACAATTTTTTTTATCATGATCTAATATATATACACATAACTAATATATTCATCTTGATCTCCTTCTTTAAAGCTGAGGGAGATGCGGGACGAGCTCCTACCAACGGACCGCATACGAGCACTTCAAGAGGAAATTGCGGGATTTTTGGTTGACCAGGTCATTAATCCCAAAGGAGAATACCATTACACAGCTGAATAAATTGCGGGATTTTTGGTCTACAAATTGCGGGATTTTTGTTTGACCAGGTCATACATCCCAAAAATCCTGCTTTTGCATGCATGTAATTATCTGCAAATTGTAGGAGAAATTATATATATATATATATATATATATATATATATATATATGTGTGTGTGTGTGTGTGTGTGTGTGTGTGTGTATGCACATATGGTCGTACGAGAAATTCTATGATATATATATGATTGGCTACGAGAAATTCTATTTATATATGCATGACGTGTACATTATGTATGTAGTAGCGTAAAATATGTTTGAAATGAAAAAGAATTTCTCGCAAAAAAAAAGAATTAAATGGAAAACACAAAATTAAAAGGAAAAATAAAACATAAACCCCTAAACCCCTATACCTTTTAGTCCCGGTTGGTGTTACCAACCGGGACTAAAGGCCCCCTAGCCTCCGGCACGGGCTCGTGCCACGTGGACCTTTTAGTCCCGGTTGGTGTTACCAACCGGGACTAAAGGCCCCCCAGCCCCCGGCGCGGGCTCGTGCCACGTGGTGGGCCTTTGGTCCCGGGCCGTGACGAACCGGGACTAAAGGGGGGGGGGCTTTAGTCCCGACCCTTTAGTGCCGGTTGTTGAACCGGGACTAAAGGCCCTTACGAACCGGGACTAAAGGCTGATTCTGCACTAGTGGGAATGAAACATTAATAACCATAACACAAAGAGAGGTAATTTAGTAACATGAAGATTTCTATAACCATACTTGCCTCTCTCATAATAATTAAATATAGGATCATAATCAAACTTAACAATATAACTATCATATAAAACATTCTCTTTATCATCCACATGCATACAAATTTCATAACCTTCCAAGATAGTAGGATTAACATCAACTAAAGTCATGACCTCTCTAGACCCACTTTTATCATAAATTTATAAGATTGAATATTCTCCAAAGTAGTGGGATTCCTTTTACCTAAAGTTGACACTCTTCCAAACCCACTTTCAATAGTATTGTAAACATTATTATCAATAATATATTCATCATGAGGCTCAAATAAATTTTGAAGATCACAAGAAGTATCATTATCTCCCCAATCATGATCATCATAATAAGTAGTAGGCATAACAAAATCATCATCAATAGTGCCTACAGACATAGTATCACAATAAAAGGCAATATTTTCATCAAGTGTATCATCATCACTTGAGTCATAAAGATTATCATGTCTATCCCAATCATATTTTTTTTATAACTTTTTCATTAGTAGGGGGACTAAAAATATCATGTTCATCAAACTCATCATCCCCAAGCTTATGGCTCTGCATATTATTAGCACAATCGATATTCATAGAATTCATACTAATATCATTGCAATCATGTTTTTCATTCAAGGAACTTTCATTAACAACTTTATAAAAATCTTCTTTTAACACTTCATAACAATTATCAGATTCACGATTTTCAAGAAAAACTTCATAAAGATAAAGAAGCGCACTCAACTCCATCTTTTCTTTCAAAGAACTTATCCCAATAGCATTTTCTTCATTAGCTATTGGTTTATCATAATTAAAACTTTTGAAAAGTCCAGCTAATGGAGAAGGATCCATATCCAATATATTTTTAATTTTTAGTTTCTGTTTTGTGAGTCAACAATAAATATAGAATAACTAGGCAAGAAATAAAACAAGCAAATAAAGGGTTTGTGCAAAGGCACCTGATTTGGTAGAAGAAGACACCCCGGCAACGACGCCAGAAATTTCTTTGCTACTCCCGCAGGAGTCGTTCAGTTTCCCCAAAGAGGAAGGGTGATGTAGATAGCAGCAAAGCCTTCCCTCGGTTAAGAACCAAGGTTTAATTGAACGAGTAGGAGCTTCAAGCTAACAAGATAAACAGCACCTGCACACAAACAAAATAAAATGCTTGCACCCAACGCGGCAAGAGGGTTGTCAAGCCCCTTGTCTTGCCAGTTACAAGAACTATTCATCAATCTTGGCCAGAGAAGACAAATAGATCAGAAAGCATACATAGCTACTTAATTATACAGCAAAGAAACTTCAAAAGATTCAATAATATTCAATGAACAATCTGATCATAAACTCATAATTCATCATGTCCCAACAAACACGCCAAAGAATTACATCGGATTGATCCCAATCACACAAGGAAGAAGGGCAACATGGTATTGAAGATCCAAAGAGAGAGAGAGAGAGAGAGAGGGAGAGAGAGAACCATCTAGCTGCTGCTATGGACCCGTAGGCCCTAAGCGAACTACTCACACATGGTCATGGCGGCAGCAAGGTGGATGAAGAGCCTCCCGGCAATGGCTTCCCCCTCCGGCAGGGCTCCGGAACAGGGCTACAGATGGGATCTCTTCATAACAGAGGCTTGCGGCGGCGATAAAATTCTTCTGGAGGAACGACGAATAGTTTCGGTATTTATAGGAATTTATGGCGCTGAAATCAGGTCAAGGCGGTAACCAGGGGGCCCACAAGCCTAGGTGGCGCGACCACCCCCCCCCCCCCCCCCCCCTCCGGCCGCGCCATCTACCCTTGTGGCCGGCTGGTGGGTCCTCTCGATGCTTCCCGAAGCCTACTGTGTTTCTTGTTGCCCAAAAAAAATCGTGTTAAATCGGCAACGTATTTTGACCTCCGTAGATATTGATTTCCTGCGAAACCAAAAACAAGCTGAAAACGGGAACCGTCACTTGACACTAAATTAATAGGTTAGTCCAGAAAAATAATATAAAATGATAATAAAAGGAAATATAAATGATAATATAGCAGCATTAAACAATCAAAAATTATACATACGTTTGAGACGTATCACAAGCCAGCTAGGCAACTTGTTCTCCCTCCCGTGACGGGCCTTGTCGTTCTTGGCTCTTTCAGTTGGGCCTTCACCCGCGTCACTGACAGCTTCTGTTGTGGCAGCACCAGCACTGCTGACAGATCCAGTCCGGCCTCCTGCCGGCGGCGACGGCATCCGCCAGGAAAGCCGCGAGCGGGTCGGCGTGGCCGTCCATGGCCTTCTTGAGGAGGTCGATCTTGTCAGGCGGCACGTCCGCCGTTGACTCGGCGCCCTCCGGCAGGCCCTCCACGGCGGTCAGCGGCAGCAGCACGAAGCGGAGGCGGGCTGACAGGTGCGTCGGCATGGGCGGGAGCCTCGCAAGGTTCCGTGGCTTGGACACGAAGGTCACGGCGTTGCCCCTCGCCGCCAGGAACTTGGAGAGCTCCATGAATGGGATCATGTGCCCGAACGCCAGCCACGGGAACACCACCGCCTCCAGCCCGCCGTCGGCACCGGCGGCAGTGCTTGCAGTAGCTTCCATCGTCACCGTGACTACGTGATCCAGCCGCAACGGCACGGCGCAGCAGATCGAGTGAGTGAAATAAAACAAAGCCGTCGTGCAAGTGAGAAGCAGGCCACTAACTCAATAAACTGGATTTCCCAATAAACTAATGGAGGATAAGAGCTGGCCTCCAACTAAACTAACCAATAGTGGGTAGGAGAGCTTTTCCATTTTTTAGAGGATGGAGGGTGAGAGCTGAGCTACGCTCGGGGAAACATCAAGAGCTTTTTTTCTGACAATTATCTCCTCCTTTATTCATTCATCAAAACAGTAGCATCGTTTACAAGCAATGGAATAACCGCACTAGGGGCGGTATCCATCCAACAGCCAGGAGGAGAAAATTTGTCTAACCTAGCCAATTCATGAGCTACCTGATTACTCTCTCTACTACAATGAGCATAAATGACATGATTGAAATCTAAAGACATGAAATAACAGTCGTCGAAGATGGCACTAGCAACCGAAGAAGAGTTGCCCTCCTTTAGAGCTTCGACCACCTCAATACTATCAGAGTTGATCTCGATCTTGCTACGCCTTGCTGTTCGAGTGAGATTCATGCCAAATCTTCCTGCAACTGCAACTGACTCCGCTGTAAACGAGTCAAAACACCCAGAGCTTTGATGACAGGGGCGGTGATATATATCGCCAGTTGCAATCCAGACCACTAGCGTCGCTCACGTCCCGCGTCGATTGCTCAGCTCCTTGGTGTAGGTGTGGGCCGGCCCATTGGCTCCGATCGCTACGTTCTGTAGCGTAGCATAGGTAGGATCTGGGCGCGAGATCTATATCTCGCTTATAGCGAGATGGAAGGACCTCTCGCTTGAAGTGTTCACAATAGCGAACAGGCCCATTAGCGCACACTTAAAAGAAATAGAGAAGAAAAAGGATAAACCAGGGATCGATCCCAGGTCTCCTGGATGGTGCGTAGCGCTGCAAACCACCGAGTCCCTCTCGGGTTCATTGTAAAACAGTAGGGCGCGACCAACTTGACGGAAAAGAGCCGGTTTTTTCATTGGTTTTCCGGTTTTTTTTCTTTTGTTTTTCACCCGTTTTCTTTGTTTCTTTCTCTGTTTTCACTGGTTTTTTCATTTCTTTCTTTTTTCTTTGTTTTTCTTCGGTTTTCTTTGTTTCTTTCTCGGTTTTCACTGACTTTTTTCTTTTCTTTCTTTTTTCTTTGGTTTTGTTTGTTTCTTTCTCGTTTTTCATCGGGTTTCTTTGTTTTCTCTCGGTTTTCACTGTTTTTCTATACACATTTTTGGTATATATCCAATACATTTTTCTAATATATGTTTAATATTTTTCAAATACATGATTAATATGTTTTGAATACATGGTCACCATTTTTTCTATACACATTTAACATTTTTCAAATGCTTGATTAGCATTTTTCAAATATAAGTTTAATATTTTTTCTATACACATTTAACATTTTTCAAATGCTTGATTAATTTTTTTGAAATACTTATGTTTTTAAAACGCTTGGATTAACATTTTTTAAATACATGTTCAACTTTTTCACACACATTGTATATTTTTTGTATACATGAGAAACACTTTTCTATACACATTTAACATTTTTAAAATGATTGGTTCACATTTTTTAAAATGTTTTATGTCAAGTGATTTTTGTAATATATTTATTTAGAATATATGGAAGTATAAACGAAAGTAAAAAAAGAAAACAAAAACGTGAAAACAAAAACAACAACAAAACGAGGCTGTGACCTCCCGACGCCTGGGCCCGCCCATCTACGCTCGGCATGACGCGAGGCTTCCCTACATCTCGCTATAAGCGAGACATAGCGGCGCCCGGATCTGTGTGGGTTTTTGTTTTCTTTCATTTTTTTTTTGTTTTTTTACCACTGCATCAAAAAACCCAAAAAATTTCAAAAAAGTTTGGTAATTCAAAAATTTCATGAATTGAAAAAATGTTCGTGAATTTAGAAAATTATTCGCAAATTCGTAAAGATTGTTCATGAACTCAAAAAATATTCATAAATTAAAAAATGTTCATGAATTTGGAAATTTTTTGTTAATTTAGAAATTTCTCGTGGATTTGAAAAAATGTTCACAAAATGCAAAACCTGTTCATGGATTTGAAAAAACACCGCAAATTCAAAAGAAATATATGAATTTTAAAAATTTCTATGAATTCAAAATTGTTCGCGGATTTGAAAAAATTATTCACGAAATTGAAAAAATGTTCGTGGATCGGAACTCTTTGCAAATTTTAAAAATTGTTCACAAAGAATTTTTTAAAAATATGATATTTTTTGAAATTTTTGAACATTATTTGAAATACTGAAAAAATTTTGGAAACACGAAGAATTATTTAAATTTGTGAACATTATTTGGAATTGTGAAGAAAATTTGAAATTCAGAACATTATTTGGAAATGCGTTATTTTTTTGAAATTGTGAACAATTTTGAAAAAGCGAATAATTTATGATATTTTGAACAATTTTTGAAATTTATGAATGAAAATTAAAAAATAAGAAAATGAAAAAGGAAACAAAATTAATGAAAATGAAAAATAACATAGGAAAAAAGAAAGAAAAAGGAAAAAAACCAAAAAAGAGGAAAGAAAAAATGGTCAGGAACTTTCTAGATGGTCCAAAAACCGATCAAGAAACTTTCCAAAAGGTTCCTAAAACCTGTCGCACGATCGCGTCGCATGATCTCTAATGGGCTGGCCCATCTGCCTACGCACGTGAGCGATCGTAACCTTAACGGTTGCTACGAGCGATACACAACATTTCTGTTGATGACAAGGCTTTGCCCCCGACGTGGGGTGGGTCTGGCCGGCCGTCTAGCACAGCACAACAAAGCACCGGACCACGGCAATCTTGTACAAGGCTCGTGGGGAGAACTTTGTTGTACATCCATTTCGAAAAAAAAAAAAAACTTTGTTGTACATGTTGGCTATGAACTCCTGAGATTATGTGTGTATTACGAAATGCAAATTACTTGTGAGATCAATATGTGAATATATTATGAAATGCAATACGTACACTTGCGAGGTCAACATGTGTATGAATTTGTGCTTCCTCGGCAGTGTAGTTGTGCTGCACTGCTAGCAGCAGCAGCTCCAATCTCAAAAAGAAAATTGTACAGTAGTCATCACTGACAGTTGATATCCCATAATTAGAACCACGTCTGACATGGGGCTCTCTCCAAGTTTAGGCACTCTGGGCCGTCGGATCTTATTTCCAAACGCGTGACAGCCGCCGGATCTGGCGCCTGATTGATCACAGCCGTTGGATCAAAACCGATGCGAAAATGATCTACAGTACTTTTGTTTTTCCACCTTCGGCCCGCTGTGTTGTCTCACTGGCGCGTGGGGTACGACGTTAGTGGGGCTCCTCTGTCAGCTGCTGTGGGTGCAGACATGCCCGGTGCGTGCGTTGTGCAGTAGAAACGCGTGGTGGCTCCGCCTGTGGTTACGAGAGCCCGCCGAGGGCATTGCTGGAATTTCGTCTAACCCTGTGCCAAATGGCTTCTCCCTATTGGTTGCACCCTCCCCAATTAGTGAGACGGCTAGGGTTGGGTCACATCTCTCTCGCGCAGACGCCGCCGCCCCCTCCACTTCTCAGCACCGCCGCCGTCCGGGAAGCACCGCGGCTGCTGCTGCTCCACGCCGCCGCTCCTCAGTCAAGCTCGCGCCTCAGCCACCAAGTCACCACCGGGGAACATGGAATGCCTCAAGCACGGGCTGCAGAGACGACGAGGACCTCGTGGTGAGCCACGTCTGATTCACCATGCGGGACGCCTCTCCCTGCCGATCTCGCGTCGCTGCTGCACGCCCTATCTAACCACCTCCCATCGTCCTCGGTGCTCGGCAGAAGGAGGACGAGGACGTCGAGCTGAGATGGGCTGCCAGTCCCTCCGCGGCCGAGTCGTAGCCCATCGCCACCGAGCTCGAGCGCTATGATGTCACCGAGGACCTCCGCGAGTTCGTCAACGGCATGACCATAAGCACCTTCCGCGACTTCCCCTTGCAAGGTGCGGTTTACTCATGGTTGGGTTTAGGGGATTCAGAGCGCTGGATTGACCGATGACAGGATTTTGATTGCGCAGATGAGCCAGAGATGTCGGATGCTCCCACGGTGTCGAGTGTGCGTTAGGATCTGAACGATTGGCAGGCTAGGCATGCCACTCTCATCCTCTCAGCCGTCAAGGTTTTGTTTCCATAACCATTCCTGTCATGGAAGATTTGTTTATGTGGCTCCATTGATGGAGTGACGATGAATGCACATATGAACATACATACATGGTTCTGTTTTGTTTCAGATCCCAGTGTCAGGTACCATCCCTCCATGAGGTTTTATCCAGTGTCCTTGTCTTTCCTTAATTATGGTTGCACTTTTGATTGAAGAAAAGTTCATGGAGGTTGCCTATTTGGAGCTCAGCTTGGGCAGCTCTAGGTTTCGTGGCTGTTGCTGGATGTGGAATGTAAGTATGCTGTCCTTTTTTTGTCATAAATTCTTCACCTATTCAAGCAGCTAAATTTTGTGATAGTTAGAACAACTGAACAAATATATCGTTTTGTGGTGAACTGGTCAACAAAAAGAAAGATCACCAAAGAGTGCACTCACAAGAGCCATGTACTGTAGGCTTTCAGTGATTGTCAAATGCAATGTACATGTGTATATTTGAATTGGTGTAAGTAATTTAGAAAGTCAACTGAATATATCAACTAGAAAGATTAGCAGCCCCGTCTTAGTATAAATTTCATGCGAAGTAGTCTGGCATGGCGGGTACATAATCAGAGGACCACACTGTACATAATCAGTTTTATCTGTAATGATAAACAAACCCTATCGTTGAGAGCATTTTTCCTGTGCAGGTGCTCATCTTGTCTGACATGTTTCGTAATACAAGCTCACTCAACCACGTATATGTCTGCACTACACACCATGTGGTTGATGTTCAGTTCTTTGGTTTTTGCAGATGCAACTGAACCGTCTCCACTATATCTACGGTGAGTGCTCTAGGCTGAGATATATTTTCTGATTTGTTTTCAGACTACATCTTTAGTCTTTACATATTTTTTTCAGACTTGCATTGTTCTCAAAATGAATCACTCTCTGTATATATATTCAATAATATCTAAAAGAGGAAAAAAATATGCTGAACATTTTTTTTTGCATGGTCATGTATTTTTTATTTTACTTTGAAATATTCATTAAGATAGGCATCTGTAAGAGTAGCTTATGGAGGGCAGAAGGAATATGTACTTGCAAATCCTGAGTTTTAAGAGTAGCTTATGACTGTACCTTGAGTTGTTATTACCTACTTGACATATTTGCACTCATATTTGGTTCTCAGCACCGTTTAATTAGCGATATCATCATTGTTTTTTTAGTTCTGACAGCAAGAGCTATCGAATTTTATTGTGTTTGGAATAATACTTCAAAGAGCGGATTTTCAATATCAAGGATGAGAACTTTGCATCATGTTGCTTTGCATAAACAATACTTTCATATTTTCTCTCTGTTCCGCTTTCATATTATATTAGTAGAACTAATCACTATAAAAAGGCTTATATCTATATCAGTTAAGTTTGTTCACAGTCGTTCAGTTTGTTTTTAGGTGGCATTTTTTATTTTGTTTCTCAGGATCTGTTGTACTTTATTGTTTAAATTTCATTTTATGTTAATGAAAACAAAAACTATAATAAGCAACTAATTCATGAGGGTACCCTTAGGCTCAAGATATAAGTTGTTTGCATCCACATAAATAAATTATAGGTTTACCAATTATGTAATTAAAATTAAAATTTGGTTAACCAGTGCAAAATAGGACATGACATTGTTGTTCAATGCAGAGGAAATTGAGGGATGAAATTGGAGAAAAAAAGAGAGGAAGAAATCAATAAGGCCTTCCGCCGGGTTCCTGTAAGTTCTTATTGTCTGGCTACCTGTACATGGATGTTTATCCCAGAAAATGGAGAGAGAATCAAGTGTTCCTGAAGTGCTTAATGTGTTTTAGGATTTATCGCAAAACAGTACAGATATAAGCCATCTAGAAACAAACTGATCATTTTGTTTTCATTTGCTTTTGGTGATCAATAAAGTGCTTAATATGTTTTATGATCCATTGCTTTTGGTTTGGTACTGATCAATAATGAAAGCAATGGAGCAAAACAAGATCCAGCTGGTGTGAGGAGTTTACGGCCAGCTAACCAAAAGCAATGAAACAAAATGAAACAACAGAGATGGGTCAGAGGTGTACTGATGTACTTTCTTAGTCTTTGTTTTCCTTCTGTTTATCCTCTGAATGATCTACATGGTATATATTCTGAAATGGATGTGCCAAACATCAAGAAATATCAGTAACCAACATCGGCGTTTGGGTACCAATTTTGCTTTTCTGGATTACCAGATTCCCTTCGGTGTTCATAATACTTGGTTGTATTCGGGTAGATTTGTCCCTGGATATATGGTGATACTTTGTGACCATTCATCCTAATACTTTACAAGTTCCCCTTGGCCACTATATCCTAGCCCTAATACTTTACAATCATCCTCTTCTTTTGATTTAATCCCCTAAATCTCTGAATTTTTTGTGTACATTATTATTTAACAATTCCTATATGGTTATAAATCTGTGCATTTATCCTCTATAATCACTTCTCAGTTGTGTTAATAAATGATGCAATTAGTTCTTTCTCATTTTGAAGATATTTTATGATGTGCATTTATCCTCTATAATCACTTCTCAGTTGTATTTTCTCCAGAGTCCATCACAAAGCTGATGCATATAATTATATTGAATTCATGTCTTTACTATACACCTCAACCTCCTTTAGATTGTTTAAAAGAACTTGCATTCTCATTGATATAAATCTCTGCATATGTTCTTCACTATGTAGCATATGTTATTTTGCTAATACCTAACGTAGTATCTCTTTAAGCATCTGCAACCCCTGATTTGCAAAATATGCAGAGTGAAGTGTGGATTATGCTTATTACATTCTACATAGCTAGGGGATTTAAAAATGTTGGACAACAAAGTTATTGGGCCGGTAGGTTCAAATTCAGTTCTCTTTTTTTTCATTTTCTTTTCTATTACAAAATCATCTGTTGATACTTTTCTCCCTTTTCTGTTATAAATCAGATATAAGTATCTCATAGTTTTATATGGCAATGTTACACATTTGGTTCGAGAAAAAAATCATATGTTTAGTTTACTTAAGAACCTCATGGTTCATTAAGATTGTCAAACAACATTTTTGTGTGTGGTCATCGATGATCAACGGTGCCTTTCTTACACAGGTGATTCGCCAATGATGATCAGTCAATGCTAGGAACCACTTGCTTCGACGCTAATGACTACCCAACTATCTATTATATCACTAGCTACCAAGACATTTCAATGGTCTTCTGTTCGACCATTCGCCTTTTGTAGGAATGCCTTGCTCTGAAAATAATGTAGCATCAAAACTGCTAGATGCCCTCTCAAACCTTGATTGCTTTGTGTAAAAATAACGTACTTAAAGCATTCTGTGTTGGCCTCTGGTTTGCTAATTGCGTTGCTTGCTCAATATTGATATTACTGCCACTGTAGCTGCTTCTGCTATATTATGCCCCTGCTTTTAGTACTGAACTTAATGTAACCTGATTGGATTTTGTTATCTTATGACATTACTCTTTGGCGCTGAACGTTATGCCATGTTGCTTTTGAACAGAATATAAATATTTCTACTTTGTCATGGGCATATAAATCAAGTTATTGTGCTGGCTAAACATGCTAAGCTTCCCTCACAATTATAGTATACCTGGCACTGGCACATACGCTTAGCCACAAACGTTAGGACCCGCCAAGGCGCGCTGCAGGTCTAGTATATACGGAGCCGTCAAAAGTGTGACTTGCCTGGCGCACCCTCAACCAACCCGTGAAACACTAATGACTCGTGATGCAATAACATACTCGCAGTTTATCACGTTTAGGCATGATTCACGTACTCGAGGCCATTTCATTGATAGCGTCAATCTGGCCGAAAACCATAAATATTGAATAACTACCAGCGGCGACGAATCTGACAATTTGGTCAACAATCATGGACAGATGGCAAGGCTGCACTGGGTAAATTCCCTGCCTTGCATGTGAACCACAACGTGTTGATTAAACTTTCTAAAACAATTGCTCTGTATCACACTACATGACATATATGGCATAATAAGTACTCCCTCCGATCCATATTACTTGTCGCTCAAATGGATGTGTCTAGACATATTTTAGTGCTACATACATTCATTTGGACGACAAGTAATTTGGATCGGAGGGAGTAATTTTATTACTATGTTCAATTATCATGAATTTATTTATTAGGAAATGATTTTTAGTAGTTTAAAGGAAAAAAAAACTATTGGTAACATGTGGGCATTATAATGTTGTCATAAATATCATATAATATAACAAAAAAGAATGTCTGTAAACATATGAATCTTGTATATTATTTGTTTGGGTAATCATAGATGTCTTTAAAAGTATTTATGAAGTAATTTTATTTTGTATTCTACAGATATTACTCTAGATTACGGTCATAAAATCATTTTAAAGACCGTGCCAATATCCAAAACATCACTTATTTGTGAGAAGGGGGGCTTAATAAATTTGGATGTGTGCATTGGTTAAGCGTATATTGTTGTGCATAGTAGGATTGCTTAAGTAAATGTTGAACATAATCTCGAAAGGAAAATGTACAATATAAATGACATTATAATTCAACAAAAATAAAAGGTTGATAAAACAAAGCAATCATCTCGCTTATGTGCGAAGTATAATATCGATAATTTCATTGGTTTCTGGAGAGTAGTTAAGGTCCAGCATACATATTGTCAAAATTTTCTATATAGTTTTAATTATCCATCCACGAGATCAATGGTCATATGAAGTTCCTGTGTAGTTATCAACAAATTAAGGTATATGTGACATATTTGTCTATAATTATGAAGATGTATCAATTGCTAGATGCTCATCACTCATCTGCTAGTTAATTCGTTTAGGTTTGATGATGATGACATACCGGTAGTGATTTGGGTTCTTGTTCGTTTAGATATAGTTGTTATCATTTTCATTCATGGCTTGCTTAGGTATCGATATGAAATATGAATATCTATAGGTTATCAACATCATATTCACCACATTAATGCCCGTATATTTTTCTTTTATTGAGGCTTCTAGTTAATTCCCTCTTCCCTTGTTGATTGTCATGCATGCTTTTTTGATATTAAATCTCAGGAAATGTCATGTGACATAATTATCATTTTTTAGAACACCTAATTATCAAAACAAAATATGTCAAATTACACTGAATTTTTTATGTGATTTTAGATTAGTACACATGATAATATTTGGGTCACATTTTTGTGAGAACTTTGAGCATGCAAATCTCTTATTCTATTGTGCTTTTAATGCATAGTAGATGAAGTTATACAGACTTATGATGTTATGATATTTGGACAAAATATATGATTTTGTGAACTCATTCGAATTCAGAAGTTCTTGAATAACTCGTACTAATGTCAACTTTTATATTTTTTTAATATGTTATATGAAATTTGATTTATGTATCAAATATACATGTATAACCAATAAAGTACACATCTCACTGAAATATACATGAAAAATATAAACTTTGACAATATGTGAACCTTTTAGCTTATTAGCACAACAAAAGCAACTTTCACCTCGACCACTTTGAAATAATAGTGTGTGCTAATTTCAAGAGGAACAATAATCTATTTTTATATTTTTGCACTACTCTAGCCTGATACTGCTTAAGAAAAAATCAAGGCAGCTAGTGAGTATTGGCGGCAACGATTACACATATGCACCACATGATTTGTTTGACATTAGGTGCATCGTCTTTAAAGAAAAGGAAAACCTAGATACCAGCCACACATTGATCCCACAGATGCGGTGCGATCATAGGGACTGAGGAATGAGCGAGGTTTTTAATCGGACATGGTAACGAAATAATCTAAACTGACTAAAGGAGAAGGGATGAGGTCGTTGATACGTCTCAAACGTATCTATATTTTTTGATTGTTTCATGCTATTATATTATCACTTTTATATACTTTTTATAGCAATTTATATTATTTTCTGGACTAACCTATTAATTTAGTGCCCAGTGCCAGTTTCTGTTTTCTGTTTGTTTTTAGTTTTGCAGGAAATCAATATTTACGGAGGTCAAAATCACTTGCCGATTTAATACGATTTTTTTGGGCAACAAGGAACCTGGAAGCTTTGGGAGAGATCAAGACGATCAGCAGGGGGCCCACACGGCCACCCCGCGCGCCCCTAGACCGTGTGGGGCCCACCTGCACCGCCTTAGGTCAATTCCACCGCCATAAATTCCTATAAATACCGAAACCCTCTGCCATATCTTCAGAAGAATTTTATCGCCGCCGCAAGCTCCTGTTTCGCGAAGATCCCATCTGGAGACCTGTTCTGGAGCTCCGCCGGAGGGGGAAGCCATTGCTGGAGTCTTCTTCATCAACCTTGCTGCCTCCATGATGATGTGTGAGTAGTTCCATCAGGACCTTAGGGTCCATAGTAGTAGCTAGATGACTCTCTCTCTCTCTCTCTCTCTCTCTCTCTCTCTCTCTCTTTTTGGATCTTCAATACCATGTTCCCGTGAGCTTCTCACATGATCAGGATCAATTCGATGTAATCGGTGGTGTGTTTGTTGGGACATGATGAATTGTCACTTTATGATCAGATTGTTCATTGAAATCAATTGAATCTTTTGAGGTTTTATCTGATGTATAACTAAATAGCTTTGCATGTTCTCCGATCTATCTATATTCTTTGGCCAAGTTCGATGGGTTTTTCTTTAGAGGGAGTGGTGCTTTGTAGTGGGTTCAATCTTGCGGTGATTTAACCCAGTGACAAAAAGGGGTAAGGCCAATGAAAAAAATAGCGCGCTATTTCGGCGTTTTAGCGTCGCTATAGCATATTTGGGATGCTCACGTTACGTTTCAGAGAATTTGCTCGCTATGCCGCTAAATACGCTATAGCACGCTATTTACGCGCTAAACGAAAAAACGTTACAACGTTATAGCGTGGAATGGATCAAGATGGACCAAATTTGTGAGACAAACGGCAGGCTCAGCAGCCCATCGGGGCCGAAGTGTAGTTTCCTGGATCGACAGTTCTCTCTTCTCTGTTGTCGTGTAGTTCTCTATTGACATAATCCTATCTTCTGTCATATATTCATCTGCAGTTTTCTACTACTTGCTGTCTTGAACATAAACTGCCTAGATCTCATGCTGAGTTCATTTGCTATGCACAACGATTATGAGTTCATTTGCAAACAGAGGATGTCTAGTTTTGTACGGAGTACTTACTAATAGTAACTACACCTTTGACTCGCATTAAACTACAGATGGGATTATGAATTTATGATCAACATGAACACATTACATCTACAAATCTCTTATATGTTGTCGCTATGTTGTATTGTTTACTTGTTGGCCTGTTGCAATGTTTGCTAGTTCCATCTTCAAACTGCCATGTTGTATTATTGTTGTTCTATTGGCTGCTGTTGTTGCCTGCTAGACTTTTGGACAAGTACTTCTGTATGTAGTTGTGTTGCTATGTTTCTCCATCTAGTTCATTTTATAACTGCTATGTTGTATTGTTGTTGTTGTTCATCTTAACCAATTGTTGCATGTATGGCTCATAGACAAAATTTTAGATGTTTAAATCCTTAATTTCTGGTATATATTTGGCATTTTTTTCAAAACGCTATTTTGAATATAGCACGCTATAGCACGCAATAACTTATATAGCATTTGAAGAAGGGCCACGCTATTTTAGATAGCACGCTATTTTTTTCGTTGGGTAAGGCACGTATTGTATTGTTGCCACTAAGGGTAAAACGGCGGGGTTTTGTCATATTGTTGATTGACTTCTTCATGTCTACATTATGTCATCTTGCTTATTGCGATACTCTGTTTCTTGCAAACTTAATACCTTAAGATGTATGCTGGCTAGCGGTTTTTGGGTGGAGTATTAGTAGTAGATGCAGTTGGATTAACAGTCTACTTATCACGGACGTAATGCCTATATGATATTATGCCATGAATGATCATAGTCACAAATATTGCAATTTGGTCAATTGCCCAACTGTAATTTGTTTGCCATGCTACTTGCTGTTTTCGAGAGAGATGTCACTAGTGAACCTATGCCCCCCTGGGTCTATTCTCCATTACTTGATTCTTCTACACAATTGCCACTATTTTACCGTCCTACTTTTGCTACTATTTTCCTCTATCACTTGTGTTTTACCTTGTAACTAGCAAGACAAGGGGCTTGACAACCCTCTTGCCGTGTTGGGGACAAGTTTTGTTTGTGTCTTGTGTGTAGGTGCTGTTGACTTGTTTAGCTTGGAAGCTCCTACAAGTTCGATAACGGAGTGAAATACTTGCTACTTGCTGCTTCACCCTTCCTCTTGGGGGAATCCCAATGTCTCCTGCGGGAGTAGCAGTCGTCCCTGTAAAAATTATGTACATGCACCAACAACAAAAATCATGTACTATACAAATAAATATACTATCAATATATATTTCAAGATGAATCTATTGATTTGTATTAGTATTGTAGATATTTTTTCGTAGACTTGGCCAAACATAAAGAATTTCAATTAAGACAAAACTTAGGGGGTCTATTTTGTGGGAAGGTGAAAGTTCTAAACTGTATGATTGATTAAGATCAAGGAAAAAAATAGCGTGCTATGACAAAATAGCGCATCCCTTAAAATCCACGATAGCGAATGATTTTACACTATATACATGGTGGACATAAATGCAAGATCAACCCATGCTTGATGAGATGACATTTTCAAGTTCAATGAGATCATCAGTAGTCTAGCCCTGCTTGAAATTCTAATTAAAGGATGACAATAGACCAGGATCAATATGAAAGATCAACCCCTCCTCGAGCAGTTGGACTGGTTCTTTTCTTCTCATGAATGGATGTCTGCTTTTCCAAATATGTTGGTTAAACCTCTGGCTAGACCTATATCCGATTATGTTCCTTGTGTCCTAACCATTGAAACCTCTATACCCCGCAGTAAACTGTTCAGGTTTGAAAGTTTTTGGCCCTCGCACCCTGGGTATTTTGGATGTGGTTAATCAGTCGTGGAATGCACATATTCGTGCCAGTTCTAGTGCCACTAGAATATATGCAAAACTCAGAAGGCTTCGTCATGCGCTCAAAAAGTGGAGCAAATCTTTTTCAAAACTAGATAACGCCCCACGCGTTGCTGCGGAATTTTTTAGCAATGAACTTATCAAAAATAAATTTTGAATATATGAGAATATTACCGCACCACATTCAACCTATATGTAAATGGAGGGTGGATGCATGTTATATTGTCTTGTGACATTCAAGTTTAATTATCTATCATTGAAAAATCAAAATAAAAATTAATGATGTGGAGGGCTTTCATGTTCTTCGATGATGTGGAGGGCTTGCATGCGGTAGTAAGTGGAAAGTTGAATGGTTGCATGGGCGCTTCATGATGTGGAGGGCGTGCATGTGATGGAAAGTGGAAAGTTGATTGATTGCATGCGCTTGATGATGTGGATGGCTTGCATGTCCATTTAAATGGGAGGTGACATGTGTGGGAGATGTTGGAGATGCCCTAACACTGTTTTCCAGTGACGGTAAAAAGCATAAAGTATGACTGATCATTGGAGCCGACTAAAATATCTTTGCCATGGCTAACATGACAAAGCAGGGAGAATATCTAATGATACCATCTCTTATATGCTCTCATTAAAAAATGATTTTAAATGGCAAGGTGCCCGGTGTGCCTCCTGAGGTGGCAAAGGACGAGGGGTAGACCCATGTACAGCTAGGTGGGGCCTAGGCCCCCCAATCGATTTTATTAATTTTAGTGGAATTTGTTTATACTTGAAGGGGGAAAAAATCATATTCGGTGAATTTACACTACAAGTGCACCTAGCATATAAATTACCTTCACTGAATTTTTATGAATGGTCCGCTCCTGAAATGATATCACATCCCTGAATAGTTCAATACATTTGCTACTTGACAAGCTTCAGATATTGATTTGCTTGTGCAATGCAACAAATAGATCTGATCAATATTGTCAAAAAATTCAGACCAATAGACGATGGAGTAATGGAAGCAAGAAATCTCTGGCATCGTGCACAAATAGCAGGGGAAAAACATGTTTTTTTATGACTGTACATGCTTCGACGTATATTCAGTTGTCCAGAGAAAAATAGTTCTCCCCTTACGCAATTAGAAAGGACCGTACACAGAGCTCCCCTGCGAAAAAGAAGAGAAAAATTGTACATAGAGCTGCAACTTTAAGACTCGGTTCTTTGCTGGCTTCTCACATAAGCTGCCCCTCTCTGGCTTCTCTCATAAGCTGTCCACCCCATTTGTTTGGGCGTCTAAACTAGATGGGAGAAGCTGGGAAAGGGAGGCTTATGGAAGAAGCTGCCAAAAGAACTGGCTCTCTCCTCTCACAAACTCTGCACCAAGAATCTGGCCTAGAACTCAAGGGTGTGCATGTGGTTGCAGCGCATTTTCTGGCCTCGACTCAAGGGCGTGCATGTGTTTCCTGGTCAAGTGCAATAGACAATTGCACTGTGCCGGCCTCGCCGTGCTCCGACTAGAACCACCATCCCTCCCTACTAATGAATAATGCACGAGTTTGCCAGATCTTGGTCCCGCCCGAGAGGTGAGCTGGCTCTGTTCTGGGCCTGACTCGGGCTCGGAAAGCCTCGGCCCAAGCTTGGCTCGGCCCCAGTGTGGGCAGTCCAAGCCGAGGTGCCTTTTCGGGCAATGGTCGCCCCCCGCTTGTCGCACGCATGGAACTTGCTCTGCTCGCATAGGGTGACCGGCGCTGGTGGAAATGCCCTACGTCCATTTCCAAGAGAATGGTGAATTGGTGACGCCATCCTCGAATGCCCTCACGCGGTCATGACCATTCCAGTTCGCCGCCACCCTGATGCCTGTTGCCAACGTCGATCCCGGTGCTGCAGATCTTAGGCCCACGTGGCATGACCTGCCGCCACCAGACTCGTAAGCCGGCTCAAGACGGCCAGAGCTAGATCAAAGGTCGAGTTCGGCTCTACTTTAGAGCTCATTGGCGACTCGGCTCGAAGAACAGTGAGCTCAGGGAAGGCTCGGTCCGATCCCGGCTTGGCTCGGCTCGCGTTCACCCTTACTACCATCTAATGGTACTTGCAGGTACGCCACGAACCAGTGGCCGGTGCACCGCATGCCCATCTGCGCGAGCGTCTCTTGTTGGGTGCCTCACCTTGTTTCCACCTCGTGCTCGGCGTGGCCCAGTGCTTTTCCTCAAGGTGCTTATGCTCACCGAAGCTCCCACTCACAGTTCTGTATAATCTTTGCCCTTACTACACGAGTGACAGGTGGCGCACCCCATCAACATTTTTCTTTGGTCATCGAACCTTCCAAGCCTTGTTACAACACAATTAGCAGCGATTTTATCTTCTTCCTTGTTAGCATGAAGAAAACAAGAATATAGGGTCATGTTACACGCTTCCAACCGAAAACTTGCTTCTGTGCACGGCGTCCACTGATATGCATATCTGGACCATGCATGCGCATATGGATCAGCGAACTGCATTTAAGACTGGTAAGTATATTGATCACCCTCCTTGGTATACTTTGCCAAGCATTCAGCACTGTGCACGGTTGTAGTGGCACAAACCCTGCGTTGTATCTTATAACCGGTACCACTAGTAGGCCCCTTTTAGTCCACTCAAGCTCACGGTCTGGTACTGGTCACGAACATGAGCCAAGCACAACATGTACCACAGAGGCTGAGTTTTCCCACACACACCATATCATATGTACATGCATGGCCCCGCCATGGCTAATAGTTTTGCTGGCATGCATATATAATAAAACTAGTTAGGTCTATCAAAAAGCAGTTGCCACAGCGTTAATTTGTTTTTATTTCTATGTAAAGAAAAAAATTAAAACACGACACAATCATGCAACAAACACTATATAGCAATTTGTTTAAAACGCACAGTACTTGGTTTTGCCAGCTTTCAAATGCTCGTAAAAACGTTTATTATAGATAATCTAAGTTTTGCATTTGTCTAGTTGCACACTTAGACGAAGAACTGCACGCACGCACGCACTGCACGTCCAGTTCTTAATTTCCGGACGAGTACTGCTGTAGTTATTGTATCTATCAAAGCCATAAATTAGACACTAATCCAGGGCGGGATAATCACATTATTGCCACGAACCACACAACAATTACCATAGTTTTTTTTAGGGTAAAGCAGTTAGCACAACGCGAGACACGACTAAAGACCGGTTTTACTAATTGGAGCTTCCCGTTTTTTACAGCCTGGAAAGCACAGCGTGTGTTCCCACAGCGGAACAGGGGGACAGATCCTTTGATTCGTTTCCAAAAAGATCCAGGATCTGACCATTGTTTCGTTGCCAAAATTGACACGCTCCTCCCTACTCCCCCCTCCCCATCTCCGAGCCGCTCCCACCGCCCAACATTTACTGTTTTTCTTCCCCCAAGCTAGTCACCCACCAGAACACTACCCCCGCCACCCGTAAGATGTTCTCATCTGTAGCAGCACGCCGCAAGGCCCCCGATCGATTCTCGGTCTGAAACTAACCAGCCGTGGCGCCAACCTTCAAGGGAAATCCCGGCCTCCAACTACTCATCAGGTTTATACATCTCAAAATCTATCGCAGTATCTTCCCGCAGGCACCCTACCCATCAGGTGTTAGTTAGGACCAACTCCCTAGTCATTTGTTTGACGAGCGAGATCGAACAATAAATGCAATTATCACGACACCTTTTTTATTAGTCTACTAGCCTGAAGTGGCACAAGAAATTCAAAACAGACGCGTTTGGGGACCAAGATTAAGTGCGGCATGTCATGCCCAAGGATTGATGTGCAGCAAGTACTCCACTCCAGCCACTCCCTAACTGCAAGCTCGGTCCAAATTTCCTCCTAATGCATCATTAATTTTTGATAATTATAGAGATGGACGAATTCATCATTAACTTGCAACTGACAGCCGACCCAATCTACAATAACAGTAATAAAAAGAAATCAAACGCACGAGACATCATTAAAGAAAAAATAGTTAAGGATAACAGAGGGTGCCGGCCGGACCAAAGCAACCACTAATCTGCAAACCTCTCCACACCAAGGGAATAACCGAAGATCCAAACGGCAAAATCTATGCCGACGGCCGACGAAACGCCGTCGGCAACGCTGGACCTATGCTGATGGCAGCCGTCGGCATAGTCTGACACGTGGCCCGTTTGCTGACGGACGGCTGACGCCGTTAGATCTATGCCGACGGCCCTGACGGCGGCCGTCGGCATAGTATTTTTGTCTATTATTTTTTAATTTTAAATCATTTTGTTTTTTTTAAAAAGTTTGAATTTGATTAATTTAAATATGACTTATCTAAACATAAACATATACAAATTATATATCAATTTGGGATAGGTTTTTTCATAGATTATGAATATCCACTTTGTTTCTGTTTTTGAATATGTTAAAAATGAGACCTCATGTACTTTTGCAAATAGGTCCTTGTACTTTGTCAAAATCACAAGTAATTCGTACTTGCATCGATTTTGACAAACTTTATAAGCTTTTGGATCAGAATCTTGAAAGGATTCTGTTGGTATACTATGTTTTCAAATTTGAAAAAACTAAAATCATGTTTGCTTCAAATTTACAGAAAACACTCTCTTGTTTTGACTTGGTTGTATATTTTTCATTCCTTGGCCAAATGAGGCAAATTTTATATCTATTTGCATCAGAAAGTTTCTAGGATTTCAGAAATAATGTTTTTACACATGCGCTGCCACTCACGAAGGTTCGACACTGAGATGGGGGAAACTGCCACCACGGGTAACCCGGAGGGAATATTTTTGAATTTTGGACCCAAATGTGTTTTTCATATGTCTATGCCCTGACACAACACAACCAAGAGGAAAAGACCATCGGTCAACCCCCTTTCGAAGCCGGTCAAAGAGGTAGACCGTGCGGTGCCCACGGGCTAGGGTGTCGCCTGAAACAGGGATTCGGAGCGTCGTAATCCGTTCAAAACTTGCATGTGGCCCTAGCATATGTGCATAAGTGTGGTTTGGGGTGGAAAGATCCAATACACATGTCCCGAGTGTGACCACTTTCACACACATGCGCTGCCACTTTGGAAGGTTTTGCACTTTGAGGGGGAAACTCCCACTTCGGGTCAACCCGGAGGGAATCTTGCGATAAGTTGGGCTCAAACTTCGATTTTCATGTTCCGATGGCCTAACCTAGCACAACCAGGTAGAAAACTACATTGGTGAAATGTCGTTCGACGCCGGTCAAAGGCCTAGATTTGCCGGTCAAACGGGTCAGGGTTAGGCCGCTCGGGGGTCTTCGGATGTAGGAATCCCACCAAAACTTGCATTGTGTCCTAATACATGTACACAAGTGTAGTGGGAGGTTTAAACACCAAATACCCAGCTCCCGCGTGTGACCCGCTTCACGGACGGCACAAACGCCTACACTTAGAGCGGAAACAGCCACCACGGGTAACCCGGAGGGAATCTTGTGATAAGTTGGGCTCAAACTTGCATTTCTATGTTCCTATGGCCTAACCTAGCACAACTAAGTAGGAAAGTCCATTGGTGAAATGTCGTTCCATGACGGTCAAAGGCCTAGATTTGCCAGTCAAACGGGTCAAGGTTAGACCGCTCGGGGGTCTTCGGAGGGTAGGAATCCCACCAAAACTTGCATTGTGTCCTAATACATGTACACAAGTGTGGTGGGAGATTTAAACACCCAATACCCAGCTCCCGAGTGTGACCCGCTTCACGGACGGCACTAACGCCTGCACTTAGAGGGGGAAACAGCCACCACGGGTAACCTGGAGGGAATCTTGTGATAACTTGGGATCAAAATTAATAACCTAGCACAACCAAGTAGAAAAGTTCATTGGTGAAATGCCGTTCGTCGCCGGTCAAAGGCCTATATTTCCCGGTTAAACGGGTCAGGGTTAGGCCGCTCCGGGGTCTTCGGAGGGTAGGAATCCCACCAAAACTTGCATTGTGTCCTAATACATATACACATGTGCGGTGGGAGGTTTAAACACCCAATAGCCAGCTCCCGAGTGTGATCCGCCTCACGGACGGCACTAACGCCTGGACTTAGAGCGGGAAACTGCCACCACGGGTAACCCGGAGGGAATCTTGTGATAACTTGGGCTCAAACTTTGTTTTATATGTTCCTATATGCTAACCTAGCACAACCAAGTAGAAAAGTCCATTGGTGAAATGTCGTTCGTCACCGGTTAAAGGCCCAGATTTTCCGGTCAAACGGGTCAGGGTTAGGTCGCTCCGGGGTCTTCGGAGTGTAGGAATCCCACCAAAACTTGCATTGTGTCCTAATACATGTGCACAGTTGTGGTGGGAGGTTTAAACACCCAATACCCAGCTACCGAATGTGACCCGCTTCACAAACGGCACTAACGCCTGCACTTAGAGCGGGAAACTGCCATCACGGGTAACCCGGAGGGAATCTTGTAATAACATGGGCTCAAACTTTGTTTTACATGTTCCTATGGGCTAACCTAGCACAAGCAAGTAGGAAAGCACATTGGTGAAATGCCGTTCATCACCGGTCAAAGGCCTAGATTTCTCGGTCAAACGGGTCAGGGTTAGGCCGCTCCGGGGTCTTCGAAGGGTAGGAATCCCACCAAAACTTGCATTGTGTCCCAATACATATACAAAATTATGGTGGGAGGTTTAAACACCCAATACCCAGCTCCCGAGTGTGACCCGCTTCATGGACGACACTAATGCCTGCAGTTAGAGCGGGGAACTGCCACCACGGGTACCCAAAGGGAATCTTATGATAACTTGGGCTCAAACTTTGTTTTACATGTTCCTATGGGCTAACCAGGACAACCAGGTAGGAAAGTGCATTGGTGAAATTCCGTTCATCGCCGGTCAAAGGCCTAGATTTCCTGGTCAAACAAGGTAGGGTTAGGCCGCTCCGGGGTCTTCGGAGGGTAGGAATCCCACCAAAATTTCCATTGTGTCCTAATACATGTACACAAGTGTGGTGGGTGATTTAAACACCCAATACCGAGCTCACGAGTGTGACACGCTTCACGGACGACACTAACGCCTGCGCTTAGAGCGGGAAACTGCCACCACGGGTAACCCGGAGGGAATCTTATGATAACTTGGGCTCAAACTTTGTTTTACATGTTCCTATGGGCTAACCTTGCACAACCAAGTAGGAAAGTACACTGGTGAAATGCTGTTCGTCGCCAGTCAAAGGCCTTAATTTCCCGGTCAAACGGGTCAGGGTTAGGCCGCTCCGGGGTCTTTGGACGGTAGGAATACCAACAAAACTTGCATTGTGTCCTAATACATGTACACACTTGTGGTGGGAGGTTTAAACACCCAATACCCAGCTCCCGAGTGTGACCCGCTTCACGGACGTCACTAACGCCTGTATTTAGAGCGGGAAACTGCCACCACAGGTAACCCGAAGGGAATCTTGTGATAATTTGGGCTTAAACTTCGATTTCCATGTTCCTATGCGCTAACCTAGAACAACCTAGTAGAAAAGTCCATTGGTGAAATACCTTTCGTCGCCGGTCAAAGGCCTTGATTTCCCGGACCAACGAATCAGGGTTAGGTTGCTCCGGAGTCTTCGGAGGGCAGGAATCCCACCAAAATTTGCATTGTGTCCTAATACATGTACACAAGTGTGGTGGGAGGTATAAACACCCAACACAAGTGTGACTCGCTTCACGGACGACACTAACGCTTACACTTAGAGCGGGAAACTGCCACCACGGGTAACCCGGAGGGAATCTTGCGATATCTTGGGCTCAAACTTGGATTTCCATGTTCCAATGGGCTAACCTACCACAACCAAGTAGAAAAGTCCATTGGTGAAATGCCGTTCATCGCCGGTCAAAAGCTTTGATTTTCGGGTTAAACTAGTCAGGGTTAGGCCGCTCCGGGGTCGGAGGGTAGGAATCCCACCAAAACATGCATTGTGTCCTAATACATGTACACAAGTGTGGTGGGAGGTTTAAACACCCAATACCCAGCTCCCGAGTGTGACTCGCTTCACGGACGGCACTAATGCGTGCACTTAGAGCGGGAAACTGCCACCACGGGTAACCCGGAGGGAATCTTGTGATAACTTGGGCTCAAACTTTGTTTTACATGTTCCTATGGGCTAACCTAGCAGAACCAAGTAGAAAAGTCCATTGGTGAAATGAAGTTCATCGCCGGTCAAAGTCCTAGATTTGCCGGTCAAACGGGGCAGGGTTACGCCGCTCCGGGGTCTTCGGAGGGTAGGAATCCCACCAAACTTGCATTGTGTCCAAATACATGTACACAATTGGGGTGGGAGGTTTAAACACCCAATACCCAGCTCCCGAGTGTGACCTGCTTCACGAACGACACTTACGCCTGCACTTAGAGCGGGAAACTGCCACCACGGGTAACCCGGAGGGAATCTTCTGATAACTTGGGCTCAAACTTTGTTTTACATGTTCCTATGGGCTAACCTAGCACAAGCAAGTAGCACAGTATATTGGTGAAAATACCGTTCGTCGCCGGTCAAATGCCTAGATTTCCCGGTCAAACGGGTCAGGGTTAGGCTGCTCCGTGGTCTTCAGAGGGTAGGAATCCCACCAAAACTAGCATTGTGTCCTAATAGATGTACACAATTGTGGTGGGAGTTTTAAACACCCAATACCCAGCTACCGAGTGTGACCCGCTTCACGGACGGCGCTAACGCCTGTATTTAGAGCGGGAAACTACCACCACAGACAACCCGGAGGGAATCTTGTGGTAAGTTAGGCTTAAACTTCAATTTCAATGTTCCTATGTGCTAACCCAGTGCAACCAAGTAGAAAAGTTCATTTGTGAAATGCCTTTCGTCGCTGGTCAAAGGCCTTGATTTCCCGGTCCATTGAATCGGGGTTAGGCCACTCCGGGGACTTCGGAGGGTAGGAATCACACCAAAATTTGCATTGTGTATTAATACATGTACACAAGTGTGGTCGTAGGTTTAACCACCCAATACCGAGCTCTCGAGTGTGATTCGCTTTACGGACGGCACTAACGCCTATACTTAGAGCGGGAAACTGCCACCACGGGTAACCCGGAGGGAATTTTGCGATAACTTGGGCTCAAACGTGGATTTCCATGTTCCTATGGGCTAACCTACCACAACCAAGTAGAAAAGTCCATTGGCGAAATGCCGTTCGTCGCCGGTCAAAGGCCTTGATTTCCCGGTCAAACGGGTTAGGGTTAGGCCGCTCCGGGGTCTTCGGAGGGTATGAATCCCACCAAAACTAGCATTGTGTCCAAATACATGTACACAGGTGAGGTGGGAGGTTTAAACACCGAATACCCAGCTCCCGAGTGTGACCAGCTTCACGGACGGCACTAACGCCTGCACTTAGAGTGGGAAACTGCTACCACGGGTAACCCGGAGGGAATCTTGTGATAACTTGGGCTCAAACTTTGTTTTACATGTTCCTATGGGCTATCCTAGCACAACCAAGTAGAAAAGTCCATTGGTGAAATGCCGTTCATCGCGGGTCAAACGCCTAGATTTGCCGGTCAAACGGGGTAGTGTTACGCCGCTCCGGGGTATTCAGAGGGTACGAATCCCACTAAACTAGCATTGTGTCCTAATACATGTACACAATTGTGGTGGGAGGTTTAAGCACCCAATACCCAGCTCCCGAGTGTGACCCGCTTCACGAACGGCACTAACGCCTGCACTTACAGCGGGAAACTGCCACCACAGGTAACCCGGAGGGAATCTTCTGATAAATTGGGCTCAGACTTTTTTTTAAATGTTCCTATGGGCTAACCTAGCACAAGCAAGTAGCAAAGTACATTGGCGAAATACCGTTCGTCGCTGGTCAAATGCCTAGATTTCCCGGTAAAACGGGTCAGGGCCAGGCTGCTCCGGGGTGTTCGGAGGATAGGAATCCCACCAAAACTTGCATTGTGTCCTAATACATGTACACAATTGTGGTGGGAACTTTAAACATCCAATACCCAGCTCCCGAGGGTGACCCGCTTCATGGACGGCACTAACGCCTGCACTTATAGCGGGAAACTGCCACCATAGGTAACCCGGAGGGAATCTTGTGATAACTTGGGCTCAAACTTTGTTCTACATGTTCCTATGGGCTAACCTAGTACAACCAAGTGGGAAAGTACATTGGGGAAATGTCGTTCGTCGCCGGAAAAAGGCCCAGATTTCCCGGTCAAATGGGTTAGGGTTAGGCCGCTCCGGGGTCTTCGGAGGGTAGGAATCCCACCAAAACTTGCATTGTGTCCTAATACATGTACACAAGTGTGGTGGGAGGTTTAAACACCCAATACCCAGCTCCCGACTGTGGCCCGCTTCACGGACGACACTAACGCTTGCACTTTGAGCGGGAAACTGCCACCACGGGTAACCCAAAGGGAATCTTATGATAACTTGGGCTCAAACTTTGTTTTACATGTTCCTATGGGCTAACCTTGCAAAACCAAGTAAGAAAGTACATTGGTGAAATGCCGTTCGTCGCTAGTCAAATGCCTAGATTTCCCTGTCAAACGGGTCAGGGTTATGCCGCTCCGGGGTCTTCGGAGGGTAGGAATCCCACCAAAACTTGTACTGTGTCCTAATACATATACACAATTGTGGTGGGAGGTTTAAACACCCAATACCCAGCTCCCGAGTGTGACCCGCTTCACGGATGGCACTAACGCCTGTATTTAGAGCGGGAAACTGCCACCACAGGTAACCCGGAGGGAATCTTGTGATAAGTTGGTCTCAAACTTTGATTTCCATGTTCCTATGCGCTAACCTTTCACAACCAAGTAGAAACGTCCATTGGTGAAATGCCTTTCGTCGCCGGTGAAAGGCCTTGATTTCCCGGTCCAACGAATCAGGGTTAGGCCGCTCTGGGGTCTTCGGAGGGTAGGAATCCCACCAAAACTTGCATTGTGTCCTAATACATGTACACAAGCATGGTGGTTGGTTTAAACACCCAATACCCAGCTCCCGAGTGTGACTCGCTTCACGGACGGCACTAACGCCTACACTTTGAGCGGGAAACTGCCACCACGGGTAACCCGGAGGGAATCTTGCGATAACTTGGGCTCAAACTTGGATTTCCATGTTCCTATGGGCTAAACTACCACAACCAAGTAGAAAAGTCCATTGGTGAAATGCCGTTCATCGCCGGTCAAAGGCCTAGATTTTCGGGCTAAACAAGTCAGGGTTAGGTCGCTCCGGGGTCTTCGGAGGGTAGGTGTTGGTGAAATATTTGCCCCCTTGTGTTTTGGAGATTGTTGACAGAAACAGGCATGGACTGATTTGTTTGCTAGTGCACACTGAGAGAAATAGTCCATGCAGTACCGAAGAGAATGCTGTCTCCGGTGTCCAGTTCGAGGAACTTCACCGAAGAATGTCTGCACAGTGGAGAAGAATGTGCTATATCCTTTGCAGTCTTGTAGACGAGAAGAATGATGTGAAGGAGTTTACCCCTCAAAAATTTACTGCTGACGCGAAGCAATTGGTTCGGTGATTCGGTCCAAAGAAAATTGACTGTAGCGATGGAAGACGAAGACGAACTGAAGACGTACTAGTAGAAAACAGGGCTTTGGTTCTGGCCAGATCAGAGCAATAGTCCCGGTCATGTTACGAACCAGGACTAATGTGAGCATCAGTCCCGGTTCGAGCGGCTAGGACGCCGGCAGGGCCTCGGCAGGCATCAGTCCCGGTTTGACTGGGACCTTTAGTCCCGGTTCCAGACACCAGCCGGGACTAAAGGGCCTCGCTCCCTTTAGTCCCGGTTGGTGACTCCAACCGGGACTAAAGGTTAGTCTTCAGTCCCGGTTCTAGACACCAACCGGGGCTAAAAAGATGCCTATATATATCCTCGCCCCTGCCCGCCCTCTCCTCTGTTTTTTGGCCGTAGAAGGTGGGAGGTGTGTGTGCTACTCTGTTCTCACTTCTTATGCACATGAGGTGTTCGATGAAATGCCCGAGCCACACTTAAGCTTTCTCCTCTGCTCTTCCCCCAAGCTCGACTTCCAAGCTCCATTTTCCCCAAGATTTGTCTAGATTTGGCGGTGCACCAACTATCCAAGTGTTCTAAAAGGTTAGCAACTTCATCCTTTCATCTCTCACTGCTAGTTTAGCTCATTTCATATGCTCTAGAAGTAGAGTGGTTTGTGGGTTTTAGTGGAGGAGTGTATGCGAGAGTTTATTTGATTTAGATGCACAATTTGAGCTCAAATTAACTTCTTAGTTTGCACATGTGTAGGGTGCCGTCCCGTCCCCGTCCCCGTCCTCACCGCCGTCGATCGCCCGCGCCGATCTTGTCGCCGGTAGCACCATCGTGAGCCTCTTGTTCTTATCTTTTTTTAAAAAGAACAAATTCTTACTTGTATGATTTAGATAGCTACTTGTATAATTTTCTTACTTGTATTATTGTTTGTTATTATATAGTGCCATGGTTTTGGTATCCGCCCCCGTCGGCTCTCGTCCGGTCTATGATTCGGATGTGGTATATTATCTTTTATAACTATTTGTTTCATTTAGTGTTTATGACAATTATGCTGACCAACTTGACATAGATGTTTTTATCTAGGAGGTATGTGAACCGGAAATTCCAACCGACCCTCTTGTCGAGAGGTTAAATTTAGTTGAAAAAGAAAACAATTATTTGAAAGAAAAATTGAAAACAATTGAAGAAGAGAAGATGATATTGGAGTTGCATGTTGCCGATGTCGTCGATCTACACAAGATCCAGATGGATGCAATGCGCTTGAAGATTAGAAAGATTAGAAAATATGCCATTGATAAAGAGGCTTGGTATCATTATGCTGTTTGATCAATTGTTACCTTAGTTGCGATTTTGATCGCATTTGTTGTTGCATTTAAATGTTTTACATAGTTGTATGTTGTTTTATGAGAACTATGTATGAACTTTATGTATTTATTTTTGCAGTAATAACATTCGATCACTACTGTACTTTGGTTTTAATGTGATTATGAACTTGTATTAATTTGGTCATTTCTCTATTCATGATGTTCTGTAATGGTTTTTGATATACTTAATTACATAATGCAGATGAACCGGCAATGGATGTACGGTGACCGACGCACTTCCGAGTACATTACGGGCCTACATAATTTTATCGATGTGACTGAGGCAAACAAGTAGAATGGTTTTATGTACTGTCCATGTGTTGTCTGTGAGAATACAAAAAATTACTCTTCCTCGAAAACCCTTCACTTCCACCTGCTTGAGAAGGGTTTCATGCCCCACTATAATTGTTGGACTAAGCACGGAGAAAGAGGGGTTATGATGGAAGACAATGAAGAAGAAGAGGATGATGACAACTATCCTATGTTCCCTGAATACGGTGATACTGCAACGGGGGAAACTGAAGATCAAGAGGCACCAGATGTGCCCGCTGATGATCTTCGCCGGGTCATTGTTGATGCACAGAGAGAATGCGAAAGTGAAAGGGAGAAGTTGAAGTTCGATCGCATGTTAGAGGATCACAAAAAACGGTTGTACCCAAATTGTGAAGATGGCAACACAAAGCTCGGTACCACACTGGAATTGCTGCAATGGAAGGCAGAGAATGGTTTATCCGACAAGGGATTTGGGAAGCTACTGAAAATAATGAAGAAGAAGCTTCCAAAGGATAACGAATTGCCTGACAGTACGTACGAAGCAAAGAAGGTTCTCTGCCCGCGGTGAGGAGTACGAGAATTTGAATGCATGCCCGGTATGCGGTGCATTGCGGTATAAGATCAGACGAGATGACCCTGGTGATGTTGAGGGCATGCGCCCCAGGAAGAGGGTTCCTGCCAAGGTGATGTGGTATGCTCCTATGATACCATGGTTGAAACGTCTGTTCAGAAACAAAGAGCATGCCAAGTTGTTGCGATGGCACAAAGAAGACCGTAAGAAAGACGGGATGTTGAGAGTACCCGCTGATGGGTCGCAGTGGAGAAAAATCGAGAGAAAGTGGCCGGAGTTTGCAGGTGATGCAAGGAACTTATGGTTTGGTATAAGTGCAGATGGCATTAATCCTTTTGGGGAGTAGAGCAGCAATCATAGCACCTGGCCTGTGACTCTATGTATCTATAACCTTCCTCCTTGGTTGTGCATGAAGCGGAAGTTCATTATGATGCCAGTGCTCACCCAAGGCCCTTAGCAACCCGGTAACGACATTGATGTGTACCTAAGGCAATTAGTTGAAGAACTTTTACAGATGTGGAATAAAAAAGGTGTACGTGTGTGAGATGAGCACAAACAGGAGGAATTTGACCTACGAGCGTTGCTGTTTGTAACCATCAATGATTGGCCTGCTCTTAGTAACCTTTCAGGATAGTTAAACAAGGGATACAACGCATGCACGCACTGTTTAGATGAGACTGAAAGTATATATTTGGACAAATGTAAGAAGAATGTGTACATGGGACATCGTCGATTTCTTCCGACCAAGTATGCCTTAAGAAAGAAAGGCAAGCATTTCAAACGTGAGGCAGATCACCGGAAGAAGCCTGTCCCCCGTACTGGTGATGATATATTTGATATGGTCAAGGATTTAAAAGCAATCTTTGGAAAGGGTCCTGGCGGACAATCTGTTCCGAATGACGCTGACGAACACGCACCCATGTGGAAGAAGAAATTTATATTTTGGGACCTACCCTATTGGAATGTCCTAGAGGTCCGCTCTGCAATCGACGTGATGCACGTGACGAAGAATGTTTGCGTGAACCTGCTAGGCTTCTTGGGTGTGTATGGGAAGACAAAAGATACACTGGAGGCACGGGAGGACCAGCAACGTATGAACGAAAAAACGGCATGCAGCCAAAGCAGTATCAAGGTCCTGCCAGCTACGCTCTTGCCAACGCAGAGAAGGAAATCTTTTTTGAATGCCTGCTCAGTATCAAGGCCCCGTCTGGCTTCTCGTCGAATATAAAGGGAATAATAAATATGGCAGAGAAAAAATTCCAGAACCTAAAGTCTCATGACTGCCACGTGATTATGACGCAATTGCTTCCTGTTGCATTGAGGGGGCTTCTACCAGAAAATGTTCGATTAGCCATTGTGAAGCTATGTGCATTCCTCAATGCAATTTCTCAGAAGGTAATCGATCCAGAAATCCTACCAAGGTTACAGAATGATTTGGTCCAATGTCTTGTCAGTTTTGAGTTGGTGTTCCCACCATCCTTCTTCAATATTTTGACGCACGTCCTAGTTCACCTAGTTGACGAGATTGCAATTCTGGGTCCTGTATTTCTACACAATATGTTCCCCTTTGAGAGGTTCGTGGGACTCTTAAAGAAATATGTTCATAACCGTGCCAGGCCAGAAGGAAGCATCTCCAAGGGCCACGAAACAGAGGAGGTCATTGAGTTTTGTGTTGACTTTATTCCTGACCTTAAGCCGATTGGTGTTCCTGAATCGCGGCATGAGGGGAGACTGGGTGGAAAAGGCACGCTAGGACCGAAAGCAATAATATGTAGGGACGCGCATTCTTGGGCACAAGCACACTACACAGTTCTACAAAATTCTACCTTGCTGGTCCCGTATATCAATGAACACAAGAATATTTTAAGCTCCAAACACTCGGAGCAGTCTGACGGCTGGATTACACGTGAACACATGGGGACTTTCGGCGGTTGGTTGCAAACACATCTCATGGGTAACACCACTGTTGGAGATGAGCTGTACTTGTTGGCCAGGACACCATCTTCGACTGTATTGACTTTCCAAGGGTACGACATAAATGGGAATACATTTTACACGATCGCCCAAGATAAAAAGAGCACCAACCAAAACAGTGGTGTCCGCTTTGATGCAGCAAACACCAATAGGGCAAAGGACACATATTATGGTTACATAGAGGAGATATGGGAACTTGACTATGGACGTGATTTTAAGGTCCCTTTGTTTCGGTGCAAATGGGTCAATCTGACAGGAGGCGGGGTACAGGTAGACCCGCAGTACGGAATGACAACAGTGGATCTCAACAATCTTGGGTACACAGACAAACCATTCGTCCTAGCCAATGATGTGGCGCAGGTTTTCTATGTGAAGGACATGTCTACCAAACCGAGAAAAAGAAAAGAAAAGGAAGCGAATACATCATACGATGAGCCAAAGCGCCACATAGTTCTTTTAGGGAAAAGAAACCTTGTGGGAGTGGAGGCCAAGACAGACATGTCAGAAGATTATGAAAAGTTTCATGAAATTCCTCCCTTCATAGTGAAGACTGAGCCAAGCATCCTGTTAAATGATGAAGATTATCCATGGTTACGGCGCAATAAGCAAGGGACACACGCGAAGAAATAGTTTTATACCCCAAAAGATCCCACTCTGGGATGTGACTGGCTTCACCGCCATCACTTTCTCTCTACTGTGAGTTTCCGGACTTATAGCTGGAAAGTGCCACTTCGGACAAACCGGAGGGAATCTTTGTAAGAGCTAGCTAGGGCATTTTGGCATTTGAAACATGATTTTAGAATAATTCTTTAGTAAGTTATGAAATTTCAATTATTCATATCCTTTTAGTATTTTAATTATACAGAGGAGTTAATCAATGCAAATATTTAGACCATTTTAGCAGGTGTACCAAGTTTGAGCTCAATAGAAAAAATAATCAACTAAAAAGCTTTTATAAAACTCTAGTTATGATCAAAATAATATTAACTTAAAACTATCTAAAATTTATGCAACTAAAATTTTCATAAAGTATTTTTTGTTAAAAACTTTAATAGCAAAAAGAATTAAATGAAAACTAGGCATGTATGCTACTGTTTTTGAATCTGTTTAAAAGAAAACTAAAACAAAAATATCCTAAAAAGGTCTAAAACCAAAAACAGAATGCAAATACAGTTTCAGATGCATATGTAATTGTGTGCTCCATCATTACTTGACTTGCGTTATTTTTTCAGAGTCTCTTGTGGTCTATTCACGATCAAATGCGTTGAACACTGGGACGGAGATGAGTGGACATATAACTTTGACCAGAACGAGATTAATTCTTTAAGGGGACGCATTCTCGCTGAAATACTATTTTCAGAGTGCAACACGATGGAAACGGTGAAGGAAAAGATTCTTAAAATCATGCCGAAGGAATGAATGGGAGGATGTGGTGTTCGATATTATGTTCTTTCTTTATTGTAATGCCACATGATTTTTCATTTTTGGCAACTAAATAAAAGTGTCGTGGTCGGTACTTTGTACCATTTTGATATTGTAATGGCAGATGATTTTTCATTATTGGCAACTAAATAAAAGTGCCATGCTCGGTACTTCGTACAATTTTGATTTTGTAATGGCACTCTTTCAGAATTATTATTTATATTCTTATGGCATATTTTTATGATGTTATGTGAATGAGGCTGTTTTCTGAATGAGGTTATTTTAGTTCACAGATATTCTATACTGTTTATTTTACTTCACTGTTTTTTAATACTGATTATTTGAACGAGTTTTCATTAAGTACTAAAAAAAGTAAATTTTTTTTAAAAAGAAGCCCGACCGCAGCTGCTGGACCGCCGTTCAACCAGCGAATAAACCGTCCAAATCAAGCCCGCAGGCGACTCGGGCGGTGAATCGGGCACACGAACGGCCCAGCGGCTGGGTCAACCACAGGGCAAGCGGCGGCATTGTGTTTCGAGGAGTTCGGAACGGCTGCACGATGCGGTTATTTAAGCCGGTTGGCGCGCCCGTCGCTCGGCGAGGTCGGACTAAACTTGCGACGCGCTGGCGGGGGGCGGTGACGAACGAGAATTAGTCCCGGTTGGTGCCACCAACCGGGACTAAAGGCCTCCCTTTAGTCCCGGTCTGTGCCACCAACCGGGACTAAAGGCCTGGGTTTCGCGCCCTTTGGGCTGCTGAAATTTAGCTTTAGTCCCGGTTGGTGCCTCCAACCGGGACTAAATGTAGGCCTTTAGTCCCGGTTGGAGCCACCAACCGGGACTAAATCTCGGGCTATATAAACCGCAAGCCCCGACGCCGTCGCTGACGCCCAAACTTCTCCATCGCCTCTCCTCGCCTCGACGCGCTGCCCTGACACCGTCGCCGACGCCCTGCCCCGACGCCGTCGCCGGCGCTCCTCCACGCGCGCGCGCCCTTGACGTCCGCTCCCGCCGACCGCCTGCCTCCACGCTCCGCCCGAGCCCGCCGCAGCCGTCGCCCACCGCTGCCGCCGTCGCCCCCGCTCCTCCTCTACCAAGGTATATCTCCCTCCTCCCTCCTCCCTCCTCCCTCCTTCCCTGTTGATTAGATGGATGGATTGATGTTGCTTAGATAGATAGATTTATGCCTGAATTTGTTAGATGTATGGATGGATTGATTGTGGATGTTGTTAGATGGAAGTATGGATGAATTTGTAGATTTTTGCTGCTGTGCATTGGTGTTATTGGTGCTGTTTTTTTCAAGTTCTAGAAATTATTCAAGTTCTAGGTCTAGATGGAGATGATGTGCTAAATGGTCTTGTTATATGCAAGTTTTCATAGATGTTTTATAAATGTAAAGCTAATATTTGCAGAAACTATGGAACACGACAGAGACTTAGAACAAGAAGAGATGTTGGGGGATATAATCCGTGACGGAGGTGATGATATCACCTCACAGTTTCTCAACGACTCCGATGGTGAAGGAAGAGAGGGTGACGGCTCCGGCGATCGAATGGAGGGAGAAGATGACGGCTCCAGCGGTGTTGGAGCCTTAACTGTTGCAAAGTCCGGCGAGGTATATTAATTAAGCCTGCTGACTAGATGCATTAATTGATTTGTATGTACATATATTAACGCTTCTTTCTTCTTTTAGCCCTCCAGATCGAGCCAACCTTCTGTAAAGAGACGAGGCCCGAAGAAAAGGTTGGGCGAGAATGAAAGGTTCACGATCAAAGAAATCGCTGCAGATGGCAAACCGACTGCTCCCAAGCGGACCGCAGACCGATTTATAAGTCAGTGCGGAGTTGTTGTTAGGGACAGCATCCCGATCAGCATTCAAGAATGGAATAAGCCGAAGGCGGATGATGAAGTTTCTTATGTCGACGATAGATCCAAAGATGAGCTTTGGAATACGCTCATGACAAATTTCAGCCTACCGCCAGAGGTGGATCCAAATAGCAATGTTGTAGAGCGAAAAGTCAAGGCGTGGGCTCTTAAGAAGATGGTCGAACAATTCAAGAACTAGAAGAAAAGATTGCACGAAAAGTTTGTCCTGAAAGAGAAGACTTCAACATTCACCGGTCAATATGAGAAGATGAAAGATCACTGGCCTGCATTTGTGGCGTACAAGACATCGGAGAAAGGTAAGAAAAGGTCACTGATAAATAAGCAAAATGCTGCAAAGAAGGAATATCACCATGTTACGGGGTCAGGTGGCTACAAGGTTGCCCGGCCTACGTGGGACAAAGCTGAGAACGACCTGCTTGATAAAGGGGTCCATCCAGAGACATTGAACTGGCCTGAATGGGCAAGGACTTGGTTCTTCGGGCATGGGGGAACTTTGCACCCAGAAACAGGGAAGTGTGTTTATACGAAAGCTCAACTTGCAACACCCGTCAAAAACATTCAGGATGCAATCCTGGCCGTGCAGGAAGGGAAGTTCCATCCCGACAGAGAGAAGGACGAGCTGTCATGCACCCTCGGGAATCCTGAACACCCTGGACGAACACGAGGCACATAAGGCTCCGTTCCGTGGAAGGTTGGGTTTCCGGACAGCAGAGACACTTATAGAAGCCGAGGGAGAAAGAAGAAAGAGGATGCAGACCGGCTGCAGAAGGTAGAAGAAAGATTAGCGTTGCAGGAGAAGCAAATAGAGGCACTTAACAGCTAGCGAGCTACCGGCCCATCATCTCAGCGGCACGAAGATCCTTCATTCGATACTTCCCACGGAGCTACCCCACCATCTCAGTGGAAAAGAAGTGTGGCTTCCTCTTTGCTCGTTCGGCCGCCCATAGATGATATCACGGCTCCTGATCGCTACCCCATGGATGATATCACGGAGAGGAAACATTGTGATCTACATGCGAAATGCATGAACATAACCTTGAAGGTGGCGGTCGGCTATGCCTTACCTCGTGTACCTGATGGAATTTACCATTGCTCTCCGATTCCAGATGGCTATGTTGTTGTCGGGGTGGATGAAGTTACCAACGGATTTGAGCAGTTGGAGATTGAGTACCCTACAGGTGAAGGGGAGACTCATCTGGGAGATGCCATAAGGACTACCATTCTATGGAGAAAGGAACACATCGTGCTTTCATACTGGACGCCGCGTCAGCAGACTCAGCCGGAGGAGGCCCCTCAGCAGACTCCTCACAGTCCAGCTCTATCTCCGCTGCCTCAGCCGTCTCCGTTGCCTCAGCCGTCTCTGCCGCGTCAGCACACTCCGTCGCCTCAGCTATCTCCGCCGCGTCAGGGACTCCGCCGGAGGAGGCCCCTCAGCAGAATCCGCCGCGTCAGCTGACTCCGCCTCTTCCGCCGCCTCAGCACCGGCGGAAGAGATCCGCCGCCGTTCCGGCGGCTAGTAGTACAACAGCAAAGAAATCCAGAGCAGGTAGCGTCAAGAAGGCTCCTGCCAAGTTACCATATGACATGACTGAGGAGGAAACCAAGGAGATCGTGGCTTCCGACGTGAAACGCCAGCTTGCACTGACCCGTATAGATCCAACGGAGAAAATAGATCCGGTAAAAGCGAGGCGCTTGCTGGAAAACCTTACAAAACCACCGCCGCCTCCGCTGCTATCAAACTATGACCGCTCTATTGTAAAGTCATATAGAGATCCACAACAACGGTCGGGAAGTAGCAGTAGTGCAAGGGGGAAAACAATTCCCCAGCTCGGCGAACAGAAAAACCAATCGTGCCCCCCGCTCAAGGTGTTTACCGATATCGCTAATGATCCGGTGGTAGCGGCCGCTGATCCTGGTTTCACTCTTGGTGATTACTTAGGCGATGAGGTACAGTTCGAAATGGCTGAGTTAGCCTTTAAATTCGAGCACGGGAAGCCTCTCGTCAGACCTGAGGAGCTCCCGCATCTACCAACGATGATGCGAAGATTGCATGACTGGTACTTGGAAGCCTCAAAGCAAGGGAGCAACTATATCATTGCGGGAATTAAAGATGAGCATTACTTCAATGGAGACGAGGTGATTTTCATTGAATTTGAAGAATTATTTCAGTTATACAATCAAGACGCCATCGACAAATCTATCGTCAGTTGCTATTGTTTGTAAGTATCATTTTTGTAATTAAGTCTCTAGCTTAGCTCGTTCATTGCATGTATACTTATCCTCACTATATATATTATGCAGAAAGAAGATCCTCGAATGCAAAAGAGGACAAATCTATGACATTGGGTTCATTAACCCAAATACTATTCATGAAGTTACGGTACAGATGAACGCCAAGGATACAGAGAAGATCTTGCTAAGGGCGTTAATTGAACAACAAAACAAAAGGGAAATACTATTTCCTTACAACTTCAAGTGAGTGTTATACTGTCTTGTACACATTCTGTTTCGCTTACTCGATGTTAAGTGTAATTGATGAGTTATGCTACGTGCGCAGCTTCCACTTTATTCTGCTAGTCATTCGGGTTGACTCAGGAAGCGTACTTATCATGGACTCGCTACGTAAAGACCCTAAGATGTGGGCGGACCTGCGTGATATGCTCCAGAGGTAATTTCAATCATTATCGCACTATAGCGGCAACTTTCGTTCATTACCTGATATCATGTAATTAATAAATCCTTTATTTATTTTCTTTGCCGGGCAGGGTTTGGAAACGGTTCACCAAGAAGGCTAGGGGTGAATGGAAAGAGGAGCTGCAATTTCGCCAACTCACTGTAAGTAGTACTAGCTTGGTCCGCGCATCTCTTTGATTCTAGTTAATTTCAATACCATTATCATGCTTGATTATTATTTTGATTGAACTCTACTCTCGTAAAGTGCTCGAGGCAGGGATCCGGGAATAACTTATGTGGATACTACATTTGCGAGTTCATTCGCCAGACGACCTCTGAGACGGGCAGATTTTTTGAAAAACTTGAAGTACGTAAACAATATTCACAAATTTATTTTATTACCATCAATTGTGTTGAGTTTCATTCATATATATATATTGACCCCCTTCTTTGAATTAGATCGAACGGAAGCGGGACGAACTCCTACCAAAGGCTCTCATACGAGCAATTCAAGAGGAATTGGCGGGATTCTTCCTTGAAGAGATCATAGCTAAAACCGGAGCATACCATCGAGAATTGGTAGTGAATGCTGGTAATTAGATATTAGGGATCGTAAGCGATGTTACATTATATATATGCATGAACGTGTACTATACGTAGTAGCGTCGAATAGATATACAAAAACTTGTTGTTCGACCAAGCACGGAGAAAGAGAGGTCACTTCTCTCTATATTCATGACGATTTGTGTAATGGTTCCTTCATTGCTATATGTAGTAGCTAGCGTCGAGTTGAATGGAAAACGTAAAATAAAAACGAAAACCCTAAATGTAAAAGAATTGAATGGTAAACACAAAAAGAAAAGGGGGAAACACAATATGAAACCCCTAAACCCTCCAAAACCCTAAACCCCTCATTTAAAAAAAAACAAAAACCCCAGCGCATGGCAGGTGCTGACGCGTGGCTGCCTTTTAGTCCCGGTTGGTGTTACCAACCGGGACTAAAGGTCCTCCTGCCTGGGCGCCCCACAGCGGCCACGTGGAGCTCCTTTAGTCCCGGTTCGTAACACAACCGGGACTAAAACTGGGGGCCTTTAGTCCCGATTGCTTAGTCCCGATTGTAGAACCGGGACTAAAGGCACTTAGGAACCAGGACTAATGCCCTGTTTTCTAATAGTGTACATAGCATTCCTTTCGCTATTCTTCTTCCATTTATTTGAGTCATAGGACCTCCATACTATTAAGAGGGGTATAGGTTCTTGAAGCTTAAATCCGATGTGATGCTTAGCCCAAACCTATGCGAGACTGAGAGAAATCTCTTTATGTTTCGAATGATTACCTGCTAGCAGAAGACGTTGTTCTTCGGTGCTGCAGGAGATATCTTTCGAACTGAGGAGTTAGCATTACTTGCTCCGCACGTAATGTTACCGTTGTGCTCAATTCCGACCGTTGGACTCGTGTCGTTCGGCCGTTGGCTGCTCCACATGTCCAATTTGGTCTTTTCCCTTCAGGGAAGGCTGCGGCTATAAATAGCCACCCCGCTCCAACGTTGCCCGTTGGCTGCTCCGCTTAAGATTTCTGAGAAGATTGATTGAGCATCCCCTCTCCGAGTGATTTGAGTTTAAGATCCACCGAGAGAAAAATCAAGAGCCCAAACTTGGACAGTGGTTGAGCATCACAGTAGTTCTGAGTTAGAGTTCTTGTACCTATTACTCTTGAGAGCTGCGCACTCTCTAGACGGATAGGTGTCGGCTCGAGTGTCGAAGAGTAATTGTCTTCACCGAGCAAGATCTTCAACAACCAAGAGTCATTGTGGTTTGCGAAGAAGTCTGTCGAAGGTTTGGAGATCGCCGACAAGTATCTACCATGAGTGAAATCAACTGGAGTCTGATCAACTCCGAGTTGAAGGAGAATAGGGTGAAAAGAGTTTATCTTCTGTGTTAAATCACAACCCCTCCAACCAGACGTAGTCCTTTGGTAGAAGGGCGAACTGGTCTACCAAATGCTTCTGTTGCCATCGAGCACCACTGGTTCACTCTATTTTACTGCATCTCTTTCAGCAGTTTACCTTCGTGCTCTGTGTCGATAGTTTATCCTTCACATTCTCTTCATTCATTTCCATCGTCCCAGTTCAATTTATTATCGTTCCTCTGTATGTTAGCGTGATTTCGTTCTGTTCTGAATCCATTCATCGTGTCACCATTTCCCGTGCATTTCCATCGCAGCTCATATCTAGTTTTTCCTCATGCTATTGCATCTGTTCATATATTGCTCTACCATCATACCAGTCAATCTTGTGATATTCTTCGCTCGAACAATTACTACTTTCTTCTTCGATAGATTTGCTCCTCTGTTGCATGCTTGTTTAAATACTTGTCTACCGAACCTTATTTCCGCTGTTGTGTTTGGGATCAGTTGAAAACATTCGCAAGAATTTTTGAATCTCCCATTCACCTCCCCTCTGGTCGATATACTCTCGGTCCTAACAATTGGTATCAGAGCAGGTACTCCCTGTCTCTGTTTATTAAGGGTCTAACAACCTTGCAGTTTTGAGTATGTCGTTTGCAGGTAGATCCTCGCACTCTGAAAGGTTTCCTATCTTCGATGGAAATGACTATGTCTACTGGAAAGAACGAATGAAAATCAGACTTCAAGCCGTCAACATTGAACTTTGGCAAATTGTGGAAAATGGATACACTGTTCAGCACCCTGATGATCCTACCTCCGATGACAAAGCTAGAATGCGATTGAAATCTCAAGCAAAAGATATTATCTGTGACAGCATCTCAAAAGACATTTTCATTCGGTTACGAAAGCTTGACTCGGCCAAGCAACTCTGGGATGCCATCAAGGATGTTCATGAAGAATCCATTGCCAGAACAGATCAAAACACAGATATGCTTCATGCCATGTTTGCAAGTTTCAGGAGTCTTCATAGGGAAAGTGCTATGGAACTCACCGATCGGTTGACAAATATTGTTGAAAGACTTCATCAACGAGGAGTAACAGATATCACCGATAGAGATGTGGTCAACAAACTACTGAGTGTTCTTGATGCAACCTTCGATCCAATCATGGCTGAAATCAAGCAAAGACCAGACTTTGAAGAACTTCACTATGTCGAGGTCATGATGCTGTTGTCTATTCACGAAGAAAAGATGGAACTTGAAAATGGGCATCAAGAATCTTCTTCGGAAAGCGAAGGGGAAATTCTTTCACACTATGGCAGTTCACAAGAAGAAGATGTCGAGAATCAACACTCTATCACACGAGAACTCGAAATACTCACAGAAAGACTTGGTGATCTCAGAAGACAAAATCTGTGTCTCACAAATGATGACGAAGTTGACTTGCCTGAATCTTCAACAAGATTACCTCCGAAAGAAATTAAGTGCATCAAATGCAAACAATTCGGCCACTACATCGCTGACTGTCCTCGTTGGGAGCAGGATGAAAAACCTAGTAGCAGATGGATTTATCTTCACTGCTTTGGATTCACTTGAGTAGATCGGTACACTAAGCTCTCGAAGAAAAATGAATCTTTCGTTGTTTCTTCGACGAGACCAGTCACTGACGTGCAAACCAGAGCGACCATTGAATCTAATATGAAGAGAATATCACAGCTGACTAGGGTGTGTGCTGAAATGAATATGCAATCTGAAGATGAAACATCCGAATCAGAATTAGAAGATGAAGAGCTTTACAGAAGACAAGGAAGAGGCAATGCATTCGTCGCTTATGAATCATCCGAGAAGTCTCTCGAATCAGACACTGATGATAATGCTTCAAGTGATCATGAATCAATTGCACTCTGTCTCAAGGCAAAAACCTCAAGGGATCAGGTATCAGCAAAACACCGAAAATCAATGACTGAATATTCCTCTGAATACATTGCCTATGCTAAACTTGTTAAGATTGCAAAATCTCAACAAGATGAGCTTGAAAAACTTGAGATGAAACTCAGGAAAACCGAAGGATTACTTGTCGAAGAGATGGAGAAGAATCAAGAGTTGTCTGAAAAGCATGATGCCTTTTCTTCAACGATTGATGATCTTTCCAAATGATATGATTCTCTTACAGTCGACTACGAGAGTTTATCAGATAAACTCCTTAGCAGGAATCAAGAACTGGAGTCGCTGAAAGAGTCTCATAACGTGCTTGCGAAAGAAAATGCTTCTCTCTTCGCCGAGCAATCTAACAACCTTCCTGATGATTTTGTGCCTCCTTGCTCAAAATGCCTAGAACGTAGCAATGCTGATTCAAATGCTGAAATATCCAATACTGCCATCGAGAATATTACAACAACTATGAATGATATTTCTAACCCCTCTTTCGAGGAATTTGTTGCTATCTCTGATGAAAATTGCAGGCTAAAGAACTTGCTTGAGACAGGAATGCTAAAGAGCCTCAAAGGACATCAAACACTCTGTGATATGCTCAAGAAGTCAATACTGCACAAAAATCCCCGAAAGGAAGGATTGGGTTTCGAAAGGAAACTCAACGTTGATGGTACTTATTGGACTCCCGAGCAATATCCTCGAACGAGTTGGGTTCTTGCTAAAAGCAAAACTCTCGAATCTGCACTCCTATCTGGATATGACACTCCCATTCCTGTTATTTCTGATGAGCCTAATGACTCAAACTACAAATTTTTCGAACAACAGAATGGTAAGGTTTTCGCTCGGTATGTTGGAACTAACTGCAGGTCTGGTTCACCCAAGAAGCAAATCTGGGTGAAGAAGTGCATCATTGAAAATTTATCTGTCACTGCTAACCTGAATATGCAGAGCAACTCTCCTCGAGGAAATGACAATCACTCGCAGATTGACGCTGCAACTTCCTCGAATGAATGTCGATTAAACATTCGACAAAAGGAGTACATGTGTATCTCCTCGAATCATTATACTCATGTGTCTGGGAACAATTTCAATGCTTACTCATATGATTACTCTTGAAGTGCACAGGTGAACCACATAAATCAACGACGGAACGTCCCTGCTCAGACAAGACAAATGAGGTCTGCGCCATCCACACAAGTGTGGGTTGCGAGAAAGAACTAACTCTTCTTGCAGGAATTCTCTCTCAGGTATTTCATTCAATTATCTTTAGCCCTAAGATCTATCTTGTTGGTGCCAGTTCTTCATGTTAATTAGTTCTCAGTTTGTTGTTTGTCTTCGAGTTGCCGTGTTTGTGTTTCGTCCGATGAAGAACTCACTCATAGCTCCTCGTTTGGTGTTTTCTTTTCTTCTAACTGAGTGTTTTGTTTCGGACCCTTTTATCCCTCCATTCTATCTCATCCAACTCTATGCTGTCCGTCATGAGCATGCAAGTTGATCTGAAGAAGATCTCTCTCCAACGTCCTTGGTCGCGAAAGAAATCAACTTCAAACTTTATCCATTTTGTCTTGAAGCCCTTCTTCAAATCTTTCGGTCACCCACTCTCTTCCCGAGTTTTTCGCAGAAAACAGTTGCCATGTGCCCACAATCTCCACAATCATGATCGTGTCCATCGAATGCGGAACGTCCCGCAACTGTGGGCCATAGATTTCGAAGCGGAAGTTCAGCTCTCCAGCTATAAATATCCCACATCGCGTCGCGTCTTCTTCTTCAGTTCCACAAACCCTTGTCCACCTCCACCCGAGCCCGAGCTTGAAGCAACTCCGGCGAGAAGCTACGCCGTGCAACTCCGGTGAAGTCTCGTCGTAGCTGGTCACGCCGGTGCGGTAATCTTCCCTCCCGCATTGCCGTAGTCGATCTAAGTTGCCAAGTCAGGGCGCTTGGATCTGGAACTGCTCCTCTCCAACTCTGTTCTTAGTGCAGTTCCCACCGACGCTATTTTCTATGATTTATCTCACCGCGGTAGATCTTTAGGAATCACTAGGATTTGACTGGTACGGTTTGTAGATCTTCCTCGTACTGGTATTCTTCATCTAGGGTTCATGTGTAACTACCCAAAAGATTAGATAGCTATCGACCTGCCTAGAATTTTTCTGTGGCTAGCTCGCAAAATCTATCGATGACATCTTTCTGTTTTACCACGTGTTCCTTGTTGGACTCCCTCAAACATCATTTTCATACAAAATATTTCTGTGCATGATTATGACCCTACCCTCTTTCCCTCGCATCTATTTCTATTTCACAGGTTGGTCATGTCACAGAATTTGCAAGACTATTCAGATTCTGATGAAGAATTGCCTTAGTTTCCATTAAGGTCTGAACGAACAAGAATGACTGGAGGTGGAAAATCTTCGAAGCCACCCAAGGCCCCGAAGAAGAAACACGAGTCTGAACACGAAGAAGATTATGAGGAAATCCCCTCTGCTCACAGTCAGCCCAAGGATGAATTGGTCACAGACACCCTAACCATCTTCTTCGATGGAAATCCTAAAAAGGGTGGACGCGGCAGAGAAAAGAACACCACTGCTAAGATGTCTGATCCTGACAGCTACAGAGCTCCACCTAAGGGTGAATCAACGACAGATCGCAACAACAGGCTTCAAAGTATTCGCCGCCACTGGGCTGGCAAATGGTACAGATATGAAAATGTTCGCGAGAAGTACCAGATTTTGTTTGCCTTCACACCACCGTGGAATGACTGCATTGCCGAAAACTGCATTGGCCCCGATGACGAAAAAGTCAGACCACCACAACCTTCAAATGCTCACCCCGACTCCCTCAAAACCATCGCTGATTTTCCTGATGAAGTGGCTAAGAGGGCGAAGGCCAAAGCCAAGCGTGAAGCTAGAGAAGCAAATAAAACCAAGTTGAAGCCAAAAACATCGCGTTGACCCAGCAAGATGTACAAAAGAAGAAGGAACGAGCATCAGCTTTGAAGGAAAGCAAATCTGGGAAATCTGTTTCCCCTCGTGCACCACGAAAGAAAACTCTCGCCAAGAGAATCAAGAAGGCAGCTGCTGACTCGTCTGATGAGTCATCCAGAGAAGATACCCCTGATGAAATTCCATTGTATGATCGTCCCGCCATTCTCAACAAGCCATCCAAGAGCCCCTCTCCAGTGAAAGTTTTACCCTCTCCAAGGAAGTCACCCAGGCATGCACCAATTTCATCTACTGACAAACCTTCGGGTTCTGCAGCTCCGAGAACTTTGACTAGCACTGCAGCGAAGAGAAAGCTGCAGTCTGAGGAAAATGCTGATGTGGCTGCCAAGAAGACCAGGGTCACTGTTCCTGCTCCCATAGAGGAACAGAAGTATGCTTTCAAGTTCATGATCGATGTGATTGACAGTGCTGCATATGATCCAAAAGCTGATGAGGTAAGCGGTCTGGGACTGCCTGATGATGTTACCGAAATGGTGACGAAGCATTTCAGCGAGCTGAGGAAAATCTCCAAGAAACTGAATAAAGCTGTGAAAGACAAGCAAGCTGTCGAGAGAATGAGGAATGAGGCTAAGACTGAATCCGAAAGGAAAAAGATGAACAAAGAAATTGTTGAACTCACCAAGGCCCTTTGTGTCTTGCGCAATGAGAAAATTGAGTGGCACTCGCGTCTGGACATGGAGGTATCTCAGTTGTGTGACAGGAGAAACGAGGAGATTGACCGCAAGGCAGATCTTGCTCGAAGAAGAATTCAAGAGGAAAAACGTCAGAAGGCTAGGGCAAGAGTTAGCAAACCGAAAGCAAATAAAGATCACCGCCTTCAGACTGTCGCTGATGAGCTTATTCCTCTACACTCCCATGTACCCTTGCAGCAGGTTCCTCCATCTCCACCTCACGTAGATGAACCTATGCAGCAAGCTGGCGCCGAGGAAGTCATTATTCCAGCTCCAGTAGCCCAAGAGCAACATGAAGTTGTTGATATATTCCTGGAAAAGGCTGATGAGGAAAATGCACCTCCTAAGCAGCAATCCCCTGTTGATGAGGTGGATGAAGAGATTGAAGTTGAGAAGGCAGATCCATTGCCTCTGAGAACATTGCAAGCAGAGCCCTCTGAATCAAATAAGGAGGAGGATGACAAGATCGAGGTGGAGCTAAAAGCCTCCCGAGAGAAAACACCCCCGGTCACATCATCTGGTGCACCTACCCGGATGGATGTTGATCCTGCTCCTCTTATCACTGCACCACAGTTGGTAGAGGAAGAAAAGAAATCTGATGAGCGGATGGCTCGAGAAGAAACTGTCTCACCAGCTATGTCTCAAGCAACCGAGAAAGAGGTTGTCGTGCCTCCCGCTGAAGAAGGTGCAAAGAAAGAAAAGGCCCTTGTGCCCGAAAGTTAGAAAGCTGCCGAAGGAGTTCCGGGGAGCAAGAACGACAGACAGTCAAGTTCTTTGAAGTCATCTGCACGAGAAAAATTGACGAAGCCTCATGCTCCTCTCAAGCCTATTGAAGAAGGAGTGCTTGCGCCTGATGACATTCGGACCCGATCTATGGCCAATGAAGAACCACTGAGAAATCCTTTGGAAACCTTCCCTCTGTTTCCTGTTAATGATGGCCCGAATGGTCCAACTTTCAACGAGCAGTTTCATTGTTCGAAACTTGCATTCTTTGGGACCAGCCCATATGAAGGAGAAAGAACTTCCATGTCACCAAGATTCTGGACAAAGGAACAGGCCGTGTATTATGCTCGCATTCTGTATGGCAAGAATCGCATCTTCAAGCATAAGATTCTGGATTTCGCTAAGCTCGAAAGTTTACCTTGCTTCCATCACACTATCGAGCAGATTGAGCAGGTCTTCCTGAAGAGTTTCCTTCGTTTCAATCATGGCTGGAATCGTGAAGTTATCCTTCAGTTCTACGCTACTCTTTATATCTTAGGAGATCTTGCAAATAGCAATACTTGGATCCTCGAATGGATGACCGAGGAAGAAAAGATCAAATGTTTGGCTGACCAGTTCTTAGCACTGTTGAATCTTCCTCTGTGTGAATTCAATGCCTCTCGGGAACACATACTGCACTATTGGGATGTATCCGAAGCTGAACTCCATATGCTGATGGACCCTAAGCTTGTTACTGATGAATGTACCGAAGCAAATCCTAAAAAACTGGCCTATGAGAACAAGGTGCTGGTCTATATCCTCTGCAACTCCCTCACGCCAACGAACATGCCAGAGTCCATTCAGGGCATCGTGGCAAATGCTCTTCAAGCAATAGCTCATGGCATTCGGTTTGACATTCTAGATCTTTTCATTCGCAACTTGGCCTATGCAGCTGATAGCCCTCAAGTCCTGAAGCCATATGCACCATGGGTCATGTTTGCTATTGAACAACTTACTGAGAAAAAGTTCTTCCGCCCACATGTTCCGAAAGTTTTCATTCCACCAGTCCGAGACACTCTCCGGATCGTGAAGGACATCGGCAAAGGGAAGACACCTATTGATGCTACTGCCTCTGCCTCCGCTAAAGCTCCAAAGGTCAAGAAGGCAACAGTTGAAATCCCTCGTGAAGAAAATCATTCACTATATGAGATTTGTCTTCGCACTCAGCAAGCTCTGGAAAGTCACATCAAGCTCGATTGCAAAGAGAAGTTGGAAATGATGATTGAGATCAATCTGCTTCACAATTATGCTTGCCAAGCTCTTCTGTATGAGAAGGAACAAAAGAAGCGCCCGTGGACCCTTCTGCGCAAGCATTATTCTCGCACTCAACTGTCTGCCAAAGGTATTGAGAAAGATTATGATCATCTGGAATTATTTGAGGTCCCTCGCATCTGAAGGCAAACTCCAGTGCTTCCTCAGCGTTCCGCCTCCACCGACCTGCTGTTTGTTGAACCTGATGATGAACTTGAAGACACAATAGGCACATTCATATACAAGCCAGATGCACCTCGCACTGCTACTCCCGAAGCTGATCCCGAAGCCCGTGTTTCGTCCCCAACTCCTGCTTCGGCCTCGACCATCGCTCGCTCTGCTTTGCCAAACAGTTCGAGTTTTGTGGATTCTTCGGACGAATAGTTCCTCGCATGCATTCTCTTTCCTTTTTGACACTTGTTGACAAAAAGGGGGAGAAGAACATTGAGAGATAGAAAAGCGGGTTATTTGCAGGGTGTTTCCATTGGCCATTTGCTTTCTCTTTCAAACATTTGCTTTTTGGTCGTTTAACTCGTTGAACTTTTGGTCGTGGAACTTGATTTCACCGTCTGTGGTGATGGTTACTGCATCGTCATGTACCGCTAATAACCCCTGCATTGCTATATTTGCTTCCAGTTATCTGTCTACAGGTGCTATCGAATGCTTACTTCCTTGCAATGATTATCCTTGATACTTTTCTATCGTGCAAGGTTAATTGAAACTTGAAACTGCATATATCTTACTCCTATTGTTACCTTTCGCTATCTAACGGAGCAGGAGAAGAAAGGTTGTTTCTGAGCAGATTGTTCTATTTCACATGCTGTCTTTCCTCGCATATTTCTACCGTATCATCTTTGTTGTAGGAAAACCTTGACTGAAACATATCTACTCCGAGCTATATACTTGTGACTCCCTGGCACCGATCTTCTTTGAATATCTAACTTGCAGGGAACTTATATCTCGTGTGGATTCAAACTGTGTTCTGAGAAAATTTTCATGGCTTATCCATTGCCACAACTCACTTCAATATATCCTCACTATCTAACAAATCTACTTCAATGGTTGTGTGTGGCAGGAAATACCTCAGACACCATCGAGTGCACTGGATGAAACTACGATTGTGATCTTATGCCAATATCACTCATTCAAAGATTCACCTCGCTGCCCTCCATTTTATCTTCTATGATTACTCTGAGTCAGAATGATGCATATCTTCAGGGGTAGCGTGTTTTATCTTTGTAATTTTCTCTCATCCTCCATAACCCTTCGCATTCCATTTCATTCTATTTTCTATCCTTCGATGTGTTCTGTTTTGTCAACAATCGTCCAAAAAGGGGGAGATTGTTGGTGCAATATTTGCCCCCTTGTGTTTTGGAGATTGTTGACAGAAATAGGCATGGACTGATTTGTTTGCTAGTGCACACAGAGAGAAATAGTCCATGCAGTACCGAAGAGAATGCTGTCTCCGGTGTCCAGTTCGAGGAACTTCACCGAAGAATATCTGCACAACAGAGAAGAATGTGCTATATCCTTTGAAGTCTTGTAGACGAGAAGAATGACGTGAAGGAGTTGACCCCTCGAAAATTTACTGCTGACGCGAAGCAATTGGTTCAGTGATTCGGTCCGAAGAAAATTGACTGCAGCGATGGAAGACGAAGACGAACTGAAGACGTAGCATTCCTTTCGCTATTCTTCTTCCATTTATTTGAGTCATAGGACCTCCGTTCTGTTAAGAGGGGTATATGTTCTCGAAGCTTAGATCCGCTGTGATGCTTAGCCCAAACCTATGCGAGACTGAGAGAAATCTCTTTATGTATCGAATGATTACCTGCCAGCAGAAGATGTTGTTCTTCGGTGCTGCAGGAGATATCTTTCGAACTGAGGAGTTAGCATTACTTGCTCCGCACGTAATGTTACCGTTGTGCTCAATTCCGACCGTTGGACTTGTGTCGTTCGGCAGTGGGCTGCTCCACATGTCCAATTTGGTCTTTTCCCTTCAGGGAAGGCTGTGGCTATAAATAGCCACCCCGCTCCAACGTTGCCCGTTGGCTGCTCCGCTTAAGATTTCTGAGAAGATTGATTGAGCATCCCCTCTCCGAGTGATTTGAGTTTAAGATCCACCGAGAGAAAAATCAAGAGCCCAAACTTAGACAGTGGTTGAGCATCACAGTAGTTCTGAGTTAGAGTTCTTGTACCTATTACTCTTGAGAGCTGCGCACTCTCTAGACGGATAGGTGTCGGCTCGAGTGTCAAAGAGTAATTGTCTTCACCGAGCAAGATCTTCAGCAACCAAGAGTCATTGTGGTTTGCGAAGAAGTCTGTCGAAGGTTTGGAGATCGCCGACAAGTATCTACCACGAGTGAAATCAACTGGAGTCTGATCAACTCCGAGTTGAAGGAGAATAGGGCGAAGAGAGTTTATCTTCTGTGTTAAATCAAAACCCCTCCAACCAGACGTAGTCCTTTGGCAGAAGGGCGAACTGGTCTACCAAATGCTTCTGTCGCCATCGAGCACCACTGGTTCACTCTATTTTACTGCATCTCTTTCAGCAGTTTACCTTCGTGCTCTGTGTCGATAGTTTATCTGATCAATCATAGTTCGTTACTTAACCTTCACATTCTCTTCATTCATTTCCATCATCCCAGTTCAATTTATTATCGTTCCTCTGTATGTTAGCGTGATTTCGTTCTGTTCTGAATCCATTCACCATGTCACCATTTCCCGTGCATTTCCATCGCAGCTCATATCTAGTTTTTCCTCGTGCTATTGCATCTGTTCATATATTGCTCTACCATCATACAAGTCAATCTTGTGATATTCTTCGCCCGAAGAATTACTTCATTCTTCTTCGATGGATTTGCTCCTCTGTTGCATGCTTGTTTAAATACTTGTCTACCGAACCTTATTTCCGCTGCTGTGTTTGGGATCAGTTGAAAACATTCGCAGGAATTTTTGAATCTCCCATTCATCCCCCCCTCTGGTCGATATACTCTTGGTCCTAACAGTAGGAATCCCACCAAAACATGCGTTGTGTCCTAATACATGAACACAAGTGTGGTGGGAGTATTAAAGACCCAATACCTAGCTCCCAAGTGTGACTCGCTTAACGGACGACACTAATGCCTCCACTTATAGCGGAAAACTACCACCACGGGTAACCCGGAGGGAATCTTGTGATAACTTGCGCTCAAACATTGTTTTACATGTTCCTATGGGCTAACCTAGCACAACCAAGTAGAAAATTCAATTGGTGAAATGCCATTCGTAGCCGGTCAAAGTCCTAGATTTGCCGGTCAAAGGACCAGATTTTCCGGTCAAACGGGTCAGGGTTAGGCCGCTCCGGGGTCTTCGAAGTGTAGGAATCCCACCAAAACTTGCATTGTGTCCTAATACATGTGCACAATTGTGGTGGGAGCTTTAAACACCCAATACCCAGCTCCCGAGTGTAACCCGCTTCACAAACGACACTAACGCCTGCACTTAGAGCGGGAAACTGCCATCACGGGTAACCCGGAGGGAATCTTTTGATAACTTGGGCTCAAACTTTGTTTTACATGTTCCTATGGGCTAACCTAGCACAAGCAAGTAGGAAAGCACATTGGTGAAATGCCGTTCATCACCGGTCAAAGGCCTAGATTTCTCGGTCAAACGGGTCAGGGTTAGGCCGCTCCGGGGTCTTCGGAGGGTCGAAGTCCCACCAAAACTTGCATTGTGTCCCAATACATGAACGAAATTAAGGTGGGAGGTTTAAACACCCAATACCCAGCTCCCGAGTGTGACCCGCTTCATGGACGACACTAATGCCTGCAGTTAGAGTGGGGAACTGCCACCACGGGTAACCCAGAGGGAATCATGTGATAACTTGGGCTCAAACTTTGTTTTACATGTTCCTATGGGCTAACCTAGTACAACCCGGTAGGAAAGTGCATTGTTGAAATTCCGTTCGTCGCCGGTAAAAGGCCTAGATTTCCCAGTCAAACGGGGTAGGGTTAGGCCGCTCCGTTGTCTTCGGAGGGTAGGAATCCCACCAAAATTTCCATTGTGTCCTAATACATGTCCACAAGTGTCGTGGGTGGTTTAAACACCCAATACCCAGCTCCGGAGTGTGACCCGCTTCACGGACGGCACTAACACCTTCACTTAGAGCGGGAAACTGCCACCACGGGTTACCCAGAGGGAATCTTATGATAACTTGGGCTCAAACTTTGTTTTACATGTTCCTATGGGCTAACCTTGCACAACCAAGTAGGAAAGTACATTGGTGAAATGCCGTTCGTCGCCAGTCAAAGGCCTTGATTTCCCGGTCAAACGGGTCAGTGTTAGGCCGCTCCGGGGTCTTCGGACGGTAGGAGTACCACCAAAACTTGTACTGTGTCGTAATACATGTACACAATTGTGGTGGGAGGTTTAAACACCCAATACCCAGCTCCCGAGTGTGACCCGCTTCACGGAAGGCACTAACGCCTGTATTTAGAGAGGGAAACTACCAGCACAGGTAACCCGGAGGGAATCTTGTGGTAAGTTGGGCTCAAACTTCAATTTCCATGTTCCTATGTGCTAACCTAGCACAATCTAGTAGAAAAGTCCATTGGTGAAATGCCTTTCGTCGCCGGTCAAAGGCCTTGATTTCCCGGTCCAACGAATCAGGGTTAGGCCGCTCCGGGGTCTTCGGAGGGTAGGAATCCCACCAAAACTTGCATTGTGCCCTAATACATGTACACAAGCGTGGTGGTAGGTTTAAACACCCAATACCCACCTCCTGAGTGTGACTCGCTTCACGGACAGCACTAACGCCTACACTTTGAACGGGAAACTGCCACCATGGGTAACCCGGAGGGAATCTTGCGATAACTTGGGCTCAAACTTGGATTTCCATGTTCCTATGGGCTAACCTATCACAACCAAGTAGAAAAGTCCATTGGTGAAATGTCGTTCATCGCCGGTCAAAGGCCTAGATTTTCGGCCTAAACGAGTCAGGGTTAGGCCGCTCCGGGGTCTTCGGAGGGTAGGAATCCCACCAAAACATGCATTGTGTCCTAATACATGTACACAAGTGTGGTGGGAGTATTAAACAACCAATACCCAGCTCCCAAGTGTGACTCGCTTAACGGACGACACTAATGCCTGCACTTAGAGCGGGAAACTGCCACCACGGGTAACCCGGAAGGAATCTTGTGATAACTTGGGCTCAAACATTGTTTTACATGTTCCTATGGGCTAACCTAGCACAACCAAGTAGGAAAGTCAATTGGTGAAATGCTGTTCGTCGCCGGTCAATGGCCTAGATTTGTCGGTCAAACGGGGCAGGGTTACGCTGCTCCGGGGTCTTCGGAGGGTAGGAATCCCACCTAACTTGCATTGTGTCCTAATACATGTACACAATTGTGGTGGGAGGTTTAAACACCGAATACCCAGCTCCCGAGTGTGACCCGCTTCACGGACGGCACTAACGCCTGCACTTAGAGCGGGAAACTGCCACCATGGGTAACCGAGAGGGAATCTTCTGATAACTTGGGCTCAAACTTTTTTTTACATGTTCCTATGGGCTAACCTAGCACAAGCAAGTAGCAAAGTGCATTGGTGAAATACTGTTCATCGCCGGTCAGATGCCTAGATTTCCCGGTCAATCGGGTCAGGGTTAGGCCACTCCGGGGTCTTTGGAGGGTAGGAATCCCACCAAAACTTGCATTGTGTCCTAATACATGTACACAATTGTGGTGGGAGCTTTAAACATCCAATACCCATCTCTCAAGTGTGACCCACTTGATGGACGGCCCTAACGCCTGCACTTAGAGCGGGAAACTGCCGGCACGGGTAACTAGGAGGGAATCTTGTTATAACTTGGGTTGAAAATTTGTTTTACATCTTCCTATGGGATAACCTAGTACAACCAAGTAGGAAAGTACATTGGTGAAATGCCGTTCGTCGCCGGTCAAAGGCCTAGATTTCCCGGTCAAACGGGTTAGGGTTAGGCCGCTCCGGGGTCTTCGGAGGGTATGAATCCCACCAAAACTTGCATCGTGTCCTAATACATGTACACAAGTGTGGTGGGAGGTTTCACTAGTAGAAAACAGGGCATTATTCCCGGTTCCTAAGGGCCTTTAGTCCCGGTTCTGCAACCGGGACTAAGCAATCGGGACTAAAGGCCCCCACTTTTAGTCCCGATTGTGTTACGAACCGGGACTAAAGGAGCTCCACGTGGCCGCTGTGGGGCGCCCAGGCAGGAGGACCTTTAGTCCCGGTTGGTAACACCGACCGGGAATAAAAGGCAGCCACGCGTCAGCACAGGCCAAGCGCTGGGGTTTTTTTTTTTTTGAAATGAGGGGTTTAGGGTTTTGGAGGGTTTAGGGGTTTCATATTGTGTTTGCCCCTTTTCTTTTTGTGTTTACCATTCAATTCTTTTACATTTAGGGTTTTCATTTTTATTTTACGTTTTCCATTCAACTCGACGCTAGCTACTGCATATAGCAATGAAGGAACCATTACACAAATCATCATGAATATAGAGAGAAATGACCTCTCTTTCTCCGTGCTTGGTCGAACAACAAGTTTTCATATATCTATTCGACGCTACTACGTATAGTACATGTTCATGCATATATACAATGTAACATCTCTTACGATCCCTAATATCTAATTACCAACATTCACTTCCAATTCTCGATGGTATACTCCGGTTTTAGCTATGATCTCTTCAAGGAAGAATCCCGCCAATTCCTCTTGAATTGCTCGTATGCGAGCCTTTGGTAGGAGTTCGTCCCGCTTCCGTTCGATCTATTTTAAAGAAGGGGGTCAATATATATATATATGAATGAAACTCAACACAATTGATGGTAATAAAATAAATTTGTGAATATTGTTTACGTACTTCAAGTTTTTCAAAAAATCTGCCAGTCTCAGAGGTCGTCTGGCGAATGAACTCGCAAACGTAGTATCCACATAAGTTATTCCCGGATCCCTGCCTCGAGCACTTTACGAGAATAGAGTTCAATCAAAATAATAATCAAGCATGATAGTGGTATTGAAACTAGAATCAAAGAGATGCGCGGACCTAGCTAGTACTACTTACACTGAGTTGTTCAAATCGCAGCTCCTCTCTCCATTCACCCTTAACCTGCTTGGTGAACTCTTTCCAAACCCTGCCCGACAAAGAAAATGAATAAAGGAGTTATTAATTACTTGATATCAGGAAATGAATGATAGTTGCCGATATAGTGCGATAATGATTGAAATTACCTCTGGAGAATTTTTTTCAGGTCCGCCCACATCTCAGGGTCTTTACGTAACGTGTCCATGACAAGTACTTTTCCTGCGTCAAACTGAATGACTAGCAGAATAAAGTGGAACCTGCGCACGCATAGCTCATCAATTACACTTAACATCGAGTAAGCGAAACAGAATGATGTGTACAAGACAGTATAACACTCACTGGAAGTTGTAAGGAAATAGTATTTCCCTTTTGGTTTGTTGTTTAATTAACACCCTTAGCAAGTTCTTCTCTGTATCCTTGGCGTTCCATTTTACCGTAGCTTCATGAATAGTATTTGGGTTAATGAACCCAATGTCATAGATTTGTCCTCCTCTGCATTCGAGGATCTTCTTTCTGCATAATATATATAGTGAGGATAATTATATATGCAATGAACGAGCTGCGCTAGAGACTTAATTACAGAAATGATACTTACAAACAATAGCAACTGACGATAGATTTGTCGATGGCGTCTTGATTGTATAACTGAAATAATTCTTCAAATTCAATGAAAATCTCCTCGTCTCCATTGAAGTAATGCTCATCTTTAATTCCCGCAATGATATAGTTGCTCCCTTGCTTTGAGGCTTCCAAGTACCAATCATGCAATCTTCACATCATCATTGGTAGATGCGGGAGCTCCTCAAGTCTGACGAGAGGCTTCCCATGCTCGAATTTAAAGGCTAACTCAGCCATTTCGAACTGTACCTCATCGCCTAGGTAATCACCAAGAGTGAAACCAGGATCAGCGGCCGCTACCCCCGGATCATTAGCGATATCGGTAAACACCTTGAGCGGGGTGCACGATTGGTTTTTCTGTTCGCCGAGCTGGGGATTTGTTTTGCCCCTTGCACTACTTCTACTTCCCGACCGTTGCTGTGGATCTCTATATGACTTTACAATAGAGCGGTCATAGTTTGATAGCAGCGGAGGCGGCGGTGGTTTTGTAAGGTTTTCTAGCAAGCACCTCGCTTTTACCGGATCTATTTTCTCCGTTGGATCTGGACGGGTCGGTGCAAGCTGGCGTTTCACGTCGGCAGCCATGATCTCCTTGGTTTCCTCCTCAGTCATGTCGTATGGTAACTTGGCAGGAGCCTTCTTGACGCTACCTGCTCTGGATTTCTTCGCTGTTGTACTACTAGCCGCCGGAGCGACGGCGGATCTCTTCCGCCAGTGCTGAGGCGGCGGAGGAGGCGGAGTCAGCTGACGCGGCGGATTCTGCAGAGGGGCCACCTCCGGCGGAGTCCGCTGACGCGGCGGACACAGCTGAGGTGACAGAGTGTGCTGACGCAGCGGAGACGGCTGAGGCAGCGGAGATAGAGCTGCACTGTGAGGAGTCTGCTGAGGGGCCTCCTCCGGCTGAGTCTGCTGACGCGGCGTCCAGTATGGAAGCATGATGTGTTCCTTTTTTCATAGAATGGTAGTCCTTATGGCATCTCCCAGATGAGTCTCCCCTTCACTTGTAGGGTAGTCAAGCTCCAGCTGCTCAAATCCGTTGGTAACTTCATCCACCCCGACAACAGCATAGCCATCTGGAATCGGAGAGCAATGGTAAGTTCCATCAGGTACACGAGGTAAAGCATAGCCGACCACCACCTTCAAGGTTATGTTCATGCATTTCGCATGTAGATCACAATGTTCCCTCTCCGTGATATCATCCACGGGGTAGCGAGGAGCCGTGATATCAGGCCGAACAAGCTCCGTGGAAGCCACGCTGCTTTTTCACTGAGATGGTGGGGTAGCTCCGTGGGCAGTATCGAATGAAGGATCTTCGTGCCGCTGAGATGATGGGCCGGTAGCTCGCTGGCTGGTAAGTGCCTCTATTTGCTTCTGCTGCAACGCTACTATTTCTTCTACCTTCTGCAGCCGGTCTGCATCCTGTTTCTTCTTTCTCCCTCGGCTTCTGTAAGTGTCACTGCTGTCGGGAAACCCAACCTTCCACGGAACGGAGCCTGATGTGCCTCGTGTTCGTCCAGGGTGTTCATGATTCCCGAGGTCGCTTGTCAGCTCGTCCTTGTCTCTGTCGGGATGGAACTTCCCCTGCTGCATGTCCTTCATTGCAGCTAGAATGGCTTTGTCGGGTGTTGCAAGTTGAGCTTTCGTATAAACACACTTCCCTGTTTCTGGGTTCAAAGTTCCCCCATGCCCGAAGAACCAAGTCCTTGCCCGTCCGGTCCAGTCCAATGTCTCTGGATGGATCCCTTTATCAAGCAGGTCGTTCTCAACTTTCTCCCACTTAGGCCGGGCAGCCTTGTAGCCACCTGACCCCGTAACATAGTGATATTCCTTCTTTGCAACATTTTTCTTATTTATATTTGACCTTTTCTTACCTGCCTCCGATGTCTTGTACTCCACAAATGCGGGCCAGTGATCTTTTAACTTCTCATCTGCTCCGGTGAATGTTGGAGTCTTCCCTTTCAGGACATACTTTTCGTGCAATCTTTTCTTCCAGTTGTTGAATTGTTGGGCCATCTTCTTAAGAGCCCACGCCTTGACTTTTTGCTCCACCTCTGTCGATAGGGTGAAATTTGTCATGAGCGTATTCCAAAGCTCATCTTTGGATCTATCGTCGACATAAGAAACTCCATCCGCCTTTGGCTTATCCATTCTTGAATGCTGATCGGGATGCTGTCCCTAACAACAACTCCGCACTGACTTATAAATCGGTCTGCGGTCCGCTTGGGAGCAGTCGGTTCGCCATCTGCAGCGAGTCCTTCGATCGTGAACCTTTCATTCTCGCCCAACCTTTTCTTCGGGCCTCGTCTCTTTATAGAAGTTTGGCTCGATCCGGAGAGCTAAAAGAAGAAAGAAGCGTTAACATATGTACATAAAAATCAATTAATGCCTCTAGTCAGCAGAGGCTTAATTAATATACCTCGCCGGACTTTGCAATAGTTAAGGCTCCAACACCGCCGGAGCCGTCATCTTCTCCGTCCATTCGATCACCGGAGCCGTCATCTTCTCTTCCCTCACCATCGGAGTCGTCGTTGAGAAACTGTGAGGTGATATCATCATCTCCGTCGCGGATTATTTCCCCCAACATCTCTTCTTGTTCTAAGTCTATGTCGTGTTCCATAGTTTATGCAAAGCCTTGTAAGTTATTTCAATGCTATAAACAAATTATTAAAACAAATTCACATTTCCATGTCTATTTGCATCTCGATTTAAAAAAATCACATAATATCACTAACACATCTCGAATAATCCAGTTAATGCAATATTATTATCATATAATATCACTAATACATCTCGAATAATCCAGTTAATGCAACAATAATATCATATAGTATCACTAAACATCTCGCCCAATCAAACTGGACGTCGACTCCCGGTTCCTGAGCCACGGGCGATGAACACCCAAAGAGAATGAACCATCACAGGATCATAGCTCGGGTGAGATCCCTGAAGAAACTGTCAGGTATTGGAGAAGCTGTCGTCCAACGCAACCATGTAGCAACGGACGTGCTCATCCTCCTCCCTGACACGGCGATGTACCACCCTCTCGGGGGCCGGCTCCCTCTGCACCGATAGTGGCCCATGCTGACGGTGTCCTGGACTAGGGGGTACTCACCACGTCATCTCCCGACTAGTGGGTCGGGCCGAGGACCCCCATGGCAGTTCACTCATGGGCCACTTCGGGCAGCCCATGACGCATACAAGGAAGATTCCACAAGACTTGCCGCACAAGACGATGACTCTCCTAAACCCTAGGCCACCGGTGCATTATATAAACTGAGGCCAGGCTAGTCAATAGATCGACTCATATTCATTAGAACAATCTCGTGGTAGATACATGTACTCTGTACTACGCCCCATATGAATACAATCAAAAGCAGGACGTAGGGTATTATCTCTTCGAGAGAGCCCGAACCTGGGTAAAATCCTGTGTCCATGTTACCATTGCTCCAAGACGCCTAGCTTAGGACCCCTACTACGAGATATGCCGGATTTAGAACCGACATTGGTGCTTTCATTGAGAGCCTGCTGGGTAGTCACCGCGGTGCGATGGGAATTCAGATCGGCTCCACCGCGATCTACGCATCGGAACCGAGCTACATCGTCAGCGTCGGTATCTTCGTCGCCGACCCGACTGGTCACCTTGGCTGGACCGAGGACTAGGCTTCTCTTCTTATCGTCAAGTTCGGACGGATGTCTTCGTCATCATCAACTCTGATCTCATCCGGGATCTTGGAAAAATCGTCCGTGGTGCTCAGGGGCTCAACGTCAACATTGCCCTCGCGTGATCATGCAGTTTTTTCTGGACAGCGGATTCGTGTTCACCGTCCCCGTTTCCTCGAGCGTCTCTTTGACGATTGCTTCAGTGGGATTGTGCGGAATTGAGTCTATAACAAGCCTGCAAAATTTCGTCGCGTTCCGATGGAGGAATCTCCGGCGATCTCTGATATACCGGAGCCCTGTCGAATCTGGACGGGAATCTGGACGAGTTTAGGGCGAGGAGTCAAGCAGTCAGCTCGGATGTCCTTTGGAAGATCCAACCTTTCATCGGCTGCGGAATTCCCATATCTACCACCCCTCAAAATTTCAGCTCGATCCGACCGATCAAACTCCGGGAAGCATCCGATGAGTGCATCAATTTTCGGATCTGTTTTCTGCGCGAAAATGAATCCGGCCCGAGTTCATTTTTTTCATGAACAGATTATCGGACATCCTTTTTGAAGGGAATTTTTTATAGGGTATTGTGTTTTGTTTTCAAGCACGTGCCTGCAAATTTTAAAAGCCTTTTCCAAGGCGATCTTCTTCGTCGCGCCGGTGTCAAACCAGCCTGGCCACGTTGCTCCATGGCTGCCGACCTGCGCCAGCATCGACTGCGTCGTCGCTTCATCGAGCCAACGACAACCACCTCGGATCATCACCTCGGCGAGCCGACCAAGAGTTCGGCACCGCTCTCCCTAATAATCGTCAAGATAACATCGTCACCTTACGGATTGCACGGGTCGGCGCCAGCATCGCTGTGCGGTCACTTCTCAAGCCGGCATTGACCGCGTCACAGAGTTCCGACCTGCGTCGGCATCGCCGCACCGTTGCTTCTTCAAACCGATACCCACCACGCCGACCTGCTTCGACACCTCGGCTGGCATGAGGCTGCAACGTCACCTTACCGACCTGCTCCGACACCTCGGCTAGACCGGGGGCTTCGCCATCTCTTCATCAACCTACTCCGGGGACTTCGGCGTCACCAGCCGATCAGCTTCGTCACCTCGGCTGGACCGGGGGCTTCACCTCGCCACATCGACCGTGTCGCTTCTATGCTTCATCAAGCCGAGCTCTTCGCTCGGCCACCTCGGGCTTGGGGGCAGGGACCTCGGTCGAGCCGATGACTATGCGTCCTCGTCCCGCCACAAGCCCGCACCACGTCATCAACGCCGAGCACATTAACCAGCTAAGTCGCTTTCATGCTTAAATTTTCTAAATTCTTAATTTTTTGTTCGGTTCGACCAAGCATTATATTTATGTTAAATAAAATATGTTTGTTAAAAATGAGGTTCGTTTAAAACCACTTCCTTTACCCATGTTAACTGGGGGCTCTTAAATTTATATGAGCCGTTATAATAAGTGTTTTCTTCTTAGTCGTTGCAAAGTCTTTTTCTACTACTCCTTTTTCCGACGCGAGTGTGTGGTCAATAGCCGGGTCGCCTGGTTTCTCTCTAAAGCCGCTCGAGTTTAGTTCGCTAAACTAGCCTGAGAAACACTCCGCCTTCGGGATAGGAGGTTGAAGCCGAAGGCTGACCCGCTTGAAGTCTAGAGATCGGACGTATCATGTTAAAGTACGTCAGAAGCATAATTTAATTTTAAGACCAATTTTCGGATTGGCACCAAAAAACTTGATTTACTTCGGACGTAAAGTTTTCACATAAGTTTTTTTGTTTTGCGAACTTATGGCACATTTAACCTATTTGTATGTTTTCCTTTCCAGGAGGCGGGACATCCTCTTGACCGAGGTGCCGTGCATAATAATTCGGCTCGGAAAATCTTTTCTGACTCGTAGTTCGGCAACTTCCCTGCCGAGCTGCACCTCGGCACGCCTGAACACTCCAAACACCGGGGGGTTGCGACTAGAGCCGAACCCACCAAACGCCAAGGTACTCCATGGAGTCCTCGGTAATACGTTCTCGGATATTGCTTTATATGCATCGGTTTCGAATTGTGTCTTTGGTCAATAGTTCGGTTGCCCGGCTCCTGTGCTTACCCTTACGTTTCCGATTGTTCGGCTAAGGGTAAAGGGAGAACCACTGCGATTGTGGTTCCGGTTTAGCTGGTTAAGCCGAAAACTGACTGTCACAATAAGTGTAAACTGGTTAGCGATCCGAGGACTGTGTCAACCTATAGATCGATAGAGGTCACCCCGTGTTAAACGATGTGCCTTTCATACAGTGCGCCGAAGTGCTAATGGTTTGTCCTCGGCTGACGCCGAACACTACCGGGGGCTAGTAACTGGCCTCCCACCGTTAAGCTCCTATGACTAAGTGAAAGTTATAAAGCCTGGATATCTGATTGCCTCGTTTCCGCTAACACAACTGCCTCCGGGCACCGAGACATCGGCTAAGGGTTGTCTTGTTATTGTGGAAACACCCTACGTAGCCTCTACAAAGGGGTGGAAGCTGACGATGGGCCACTTTCAAATTATAAATAGTCGCAACGGAGTCAAAATAACATATAGCATAAAGCTACAAAATACAGCTTAAAAGCTGACTACCACAAACATGTGCAAATTCAATCGGCCGATCAGCTTGCTTTCATAAAAGTGTTCGGCTTGTCCGAGGTCACTAATAGAAAAGCAGTTTGGCCGTCATTGAAAAAACTGTGCAATTCTAACCTCGAGTCGGCTTTCTCACCAAGCTGCGCGCCCCGGAAGGTAGCACCTCCCAGTGTCAGCCCGGCGGAGCCCAGTCCCGGACATGGCGCCTCTCAAACTGGTTGTCGCCGCCGAGTCGTCGCCGAGAACAAATTCCTATGAAAATAAATCAGGTCTATTTCTCGTTCATTGTGAGACGTTGCTCCGGCTCGCTTTTATTTCATTGTTTGCATCAGATTTCTTTAATTTTTCTTTTTTTCTCTCACCACATGTCTATATTTTTTTAAACACCTATCAAATACACGATTCACATTTTTTATAATATATGTTTTAATACCAATTTTTATTCATACACATTGTACATTTTTGTATACATCTAAAACATTTTATACACATCTAAGTGATTAATTTTTTTCAAATAAATATCATTGAATTTTTTCTAGTGACAAAAAAAGAAGAAGAGGAGGTGAAGGGGGATTCATAGCTCACCCTCGGCTGTAGAGGAAGTAGTTGATCAGCGGAGGGAAGATCGGGGACCAACAGCTCCGACGTCGATAAACACTCCTCGGAGATGCAACACCACAAATCTGTAAATTGCACCAATTTAAAAATTTAGACCATCACATATCATATAGCTTTTAACAACATCTCAAATTGCAAAATAAGCTTCATCTATTATTTACTACATATTCGCATGAGAAAAATAGCTCCAAAAATATCTTCTCAAATTACAAAATGGCAAATAATGTATCTTATGAATCAACATGACCTAACACTAACTTGATCAACATCCATCCATCCATCCATCATTAACTTGACCAACATCCATTCATCAATATTTTACAAACTAAGTTTCAAAAAAATTTGACCAACATTCCATCCATCCATCCATCTATGAATCTACCAACATCCATGCATCCATCTAACACAAATTCATCCATGCATCCATCCACCTAACAAACAGTAGTTAACAGTAGCAAGAAACTGAAAAAAAACATGAAAAAAATGAATAATGCTCACCGGCCGGGGGTCGGAAGAGGGGCGTCGTGGGCGCGGGTGCAGCGGGTCACTCCGGGGAGATGCGACACCACAAAGTCTTCAAATTCCACCGAGTGAAAAAAAAATTAGATCATCACATCACATACAACATTGACACATTATCCATACTTCAAATCCTAATTTTTCTCAAGTGTTAATTTCTTTTGCATTTTTGTTACATTATCATCATACCTTCACATTGTAATCCATAACAAGAGCAAGAGCAAGATCAAGATCATCTTCATACCGTCACATTATCCATACAATACCTAAATTCTAAATCCATAGCAATACATGATGCATCCATCTAATTACGTAACTATCATCATACATTTGCATTTCTTAATTTTTTTTTGCATTTTTTAAAATGAAACCAAATGCATCAATCCATGCTGCATCCATCCATCTAACCATCCATCTAATTACATAACTATCAACAACAACAAAATTAAAAAAAAAAGAAAACCTATTGCTACAGAAAGATGGATAGGGAAGGGGATGTGCTCATCGTGGGGGAAGGCCGCCGCGGGGGAGGGCAGGCTCGGGGAGGAGGGCGATCGAGGAAGTCCGGCGAGCGGGGGCGGCGACGACGAGGACGGGCTCGGGTGCGGCGACGAGGAGCGGACGGGCTCGGGGGCGGCGACGAGGAGCGGGCTCGGGGGCGGCGATGCTCGGGGAGGAGGGCGAGGAGGTCCGGCGACGGTCAGCGGGCTCGGGGACGGCTCGGAGGCGACGACGATCTCCGGCAGCCTGGCGGCGTCATGGTGTGGTTCGGCGTCGGAGGTTGGAGTGGAGAGGAAGGAGGGGTTCGGCGTCGGGGGTTAAATACCCACAGCTTTAGTCCCGGTAGGTGCCCCCAACCGGGACTAAAGGCCTACCTTTAGTCCCGGTCCGAGCCACCAACCGGGACTAAAGCTAAATTTCAGCAGCCCAAAGGGCGCGAAACCCAGGCCTTTAGTCCCGGTTGGTGGCTCGGACCAGGACTAAAGGTAGGCCTTTAGTCCCGGTTGGGGGCACCAACCGGGACTAAATCTGTTTTTCCTATTTTTGGTTTTAGACCTTTTTAGGATATTTTAGTTTTAGTTTTGTTTTAAACAGATTCAAAAATAGTAGCATACATGCCTAGTTTTGATTTAATTCTTTTTGCTATTAAAGTTTTTAACAAAAAATACTTTATGAAAATTTTACTTGCATAAATTTTATATAATTTTAAGTTAATATTATTTTGATCATAACTAGAGTTTTATAAAAGCTTTTTAGTTGATTCTTTTTGCTATTGAAGAATATTATAGTTTTGTTTTAGTTGATCATAACTAGAATTTTATATAACTTTATTTGATGATATAGATTTTCATCAGATAGTGACAAATAGTTCTATCAAGTTATTTTTCATAGGTACCATTGCCGCAACATTTCACATTGAAGGGCCAACATCAGGTTTGTCAATATGTTTTTGAAAATATGACACAAGGTGATCAATGCTGTCAAAATCTTTCTTCCAGAATCTAAAGCCCTTTGAGTATAACCCAACATACTCATGATGTGGGTTTGTACTCCTGATGTAAGATAATATAAAGGCGCCTGGATGTTCATGAGATATGCCAAAACAATAGACTATTCTTGAGAATGGCCATCTGATATGTTGTCCTCAGTTGCACCATAAAGCAACCAGAGAACTCCTCATCGGGACCTCCAACTTTATGTCGTACACCGTTTGTCTCTTATCATCTCCGATGCTTCTGCTGTATTCATCTATGTCAAGACGTTTAAGCTATGTCTATATTAATCTTGTTATTTTATATGGAGCCACCAACCGGGACTAACCGCGTATGATCAACCTTGCAAAACTTGGGACTAAAATCACTAGAACTGGTGAGGGTGTGTATGGCCTATGCCTGTCAACCTCAAGCGACTAATCTGTAATGCTCAGAAGACATTCATATTTTGTTTGGGCATAATTGCATTGATTAGCTCCTCTATATAATTAAAATACCAAAAGGATAGGAATAATTGAAATTTCATAACTTAATAAATAATTATTCTAAAATCATGTTTCAAATGCCAAAATGCCCTAGCTAGCTCTTACAAAGATTCCCCCCGGTTTGTCAGAAGTGGCACTTTCCAGCTAAAACTTTTTCTTCACGTGTGTCCCTTGCTTATTGCGCCGTAACCATGGATAATCTTCATCATTTAACAGGATGCTTGGGGTCAGTGTTCACTATGAAGGGAGGAATTTCATGAAACTTTTCATAATCTTTTGACATGTCTGTCTTGTCCTCCACTCCCATGATGTTTCTTTTCCCTGAAAGAACTATGTGGCGCTTTGGCTCATCATATGATGTATTCACTTCCTTATATTTTCTTTTTCTCGGTTTGGTAGACATGTCCTTCACATAGAAAACCTGCGCCACATCATTGGCTAGGACGAATGGTTCGTCTGTGTACCCAAGATTGTTGAGATCCACTGTTGTCATTCCGTATTGCGGGTCTACCTGTACCCCGCCTCCTGTCAGATTGACCCATTTGCACCGAAACAAAGGGACCTTAAAATCACGTCCATAGTCAAGTTCCCATATCTCCTCTAAGTAACCATAATATGTGTCCTTTGCCCTATTGGTGTTTGCTGCATCAAAGCGGACACCACTGTTTTGGTTGGCGCTCTTTTTATCTTGGGCGATCGTGTAAAATGTATTCCCATTTATCTCGTACCCTTGAAAAGTCAATACAGTCGAAGATGGTGTCCTGGCCAACAAGTACAGCTCATCTCCAACAGTGTTGTTACTCATGAGATGTGTTTGCAACCAACCGCCGAAAGTCGACATGTGTGCACATGTAATCCAGTCGTCAGACTGCCCCGGGTGTTGGGTGCTTACAATATTCTTGTTTTCATTGATATAAGGGGCCACCAAGATAGAATTTTCTAGAACTGTGTAGTGTGCTTGCGCCCAAGAATGCCCGTCTCTACATATTATTGCTTTCAGTGCTAGCGTGCCTTTTCCACTCAGTCTCCCCTCATGCCGCGATTGAGGAACACCAATCGGCTTAAGGTCAGGAATAAAGTAAACACAAAACTCAATAACCTCCTCTGTTTCATGGCCCTTGGAGATGCTTCCTTCTGGCCTGGGACGGTTATGAACATATTTCTTTAAGACTCCCATGAACCTCTCAAAGGGGAACATATTGTGTAGAAATACAAGACCCAGAATGGCAATCTCGTCGACTAGGTGAACTAGGATGTGCGTCATAATATTGAAGAAGGATGGTGGGAACACCAACTCGAAACTGACAAGACATTGGACCAAATCATTCTGTAACCTTGGTAGGATTTCTGGATCGATTAACTTCTGAGAAATTGCATTGAGGAATGCACATAGTTTCACAATGGCTAATCGAACATTTTCTGGTAGAAGCCTCCTCAATGCAACTGGAAGCAATTGCGTCATAATCACGTGGCAGTCATGAGACTTTAGGTTTTGGAATTTTTTCTTTGCCATATTTATTATTCCCTTTATATTCGACGAGAACCCAGACGGGACCTTGATACTGAGCAGGAATTCAAAAAAGATTTCCTTCTCTGCTTTGGTAAGAGCGTAGCTGGCAGGACCTTGATACTGCTTTGGAGGCATGCCGTCTTTTTCGTTCATACGTTGCTGGTCCTCCCGTGCCTGTGGTGTATCTTTTGTCTTCCCATACACGCATAAAAAGCCTAGCAGGTTCACGCTAAGATTCTTCGTCACGTGCATCACGTTGATTGCAGAGCGGACCTCTAGGACTTTCCAATAGGGTAGCTCCGAAAATATAGATTTCTTCTTCCACATGGGTGCGTGTCCATCAGCGTCATTCGAACAGATTGTCCACCAGGACCCTTTCCAAAGATTGCTTTTAAATCCTTGACCATATCAAATATATCATCACCAGTATGGGGGACATGCGTCTTCCGGTGATCTGCCTCACCTTTGAAATGCTTGCCTATCTTTCTTAAGGCATGCTTGGTCGGAAGAAATCGATGATGTCCCAGGTACACATTCTTCTTAAATTTGTCCAAATATATACTTTCAGTCTCATCTAAACAGTGCGTGCATGCATTGTGTCCCTTGTCTGTCTGTCCTGAAAGGTTACTAAGAGCAGGCCAATCATTGATGGTTACAAACAGCAACGCTCATAGGTCAAATTCCCGCTGTTTGTGCTCATCCCACACACGTACACCTTTGATATCCCACAGCTGTAAAAGTTCTTCAACTAATGGCCTTAGGTACACATCTATGTCGTTGCCGGGTTGCTTAGGGCCTTGGATGAGCACTGACATCATAATGAACTTCCACTTCATGCACAACCAAGGAGGAAGGTTATAGATACATAGAGTCACAGGCCAAGTGCTATGATTGCTGCTCTGCTCCCCAAAAGGATTAATGCCATATGCACTTATACCAAACCATAAGTTTCTTGCGTCATCTGCAAACTCTGGCCACTTTCTCTCGATTTTTCTCCACTGCGACCCATCAGCGGGTACTCTCAACATCCCGTCTTTCTTACGGTCTTCTTTGTGCCATCGCAACAACTTGGCATGCTCTTTGTTTCTGAACAGACGTTTCAACCGTGGTATTATAGGAGCATACCACATCACCTTGGCAGGAACCCTCTTCCTGGGGCGCACGCCCTCAACATCACCAAGGTCATCTCGTCTGATCTTATACCGCAATGCACCGCATACCGAGCATGCATTCAAATTCTCGTACTCCTCATCGCGATAGAGGATGCAATCATTAGGGCATGCATGTATCTTCTGCACCTCTAATCCTAGAGGGCAGAGAACCTTCTTTGCTTCGTACGTACTGTCAGGCAATTCGTTATCCTTTGGAAGCTTCTTCTTCATTATTTTCAGTAACTTCTCAAATCCCTTGTCAGATAAACCATTCTCTGCCTTCCATTGCAGCAATTCCAGTGTGGTACCGAGCTTTGTGTTGCCATCTTCGCAATTTGGGTCTAACCGTTTTTTGTGATCCTCTAACATGCGATCGAACTTCAACTTCTCCCTTTCACTTTCGCATTCTCTCTGTGCATCAACAATGACCTGGCGAAGATCATCAGCGGGCACATCTGATGCCTCTAGATCTTCAGCTTCCCCCGTTGCAGTATCACCGTATTCAGGGAACATAGGATAGTTGTCATCATCCTCTTCTTCTTCATTGTCTTCCATCATAACCCCTCTTTCTCCGTGCTTGGTCCAACAATTATAGTGGGGCATGAAACCCTTCTTAAGCAGGTGGAAGTGAAGGGTTTTTGAGGAAGAGTAATCCTTTGTATTCTCACAAACAACACATGGACAATACATAAAACCATTCTGACTGTTTGCCTCAGCCACATCGATAAAATTATGCAGGCCCGTAATGTACTCGGAAGTGCATCGGTCACCGTACATCCATTGCCGGTTCATCTGCATTATATAATTAAGTATATCAAAAACCATTACAGAACATCATGAATAGAGAAATGACCAAATTAATACAAGTTCATCATCACATTAAAACCAAAGTACAGTACTGATCAAATGTTATTACTGCAAAAATAAATACATAAAGTTCATACATAGTTCTCATAAAACAACATACAACTATGTAAAACATTTAAATGCAACAACAAATGCGATCAAAATCGCAACAAAGGTAACAATTGATCCAACAGCATAATGATACCAAGCCTCTTTATCAACGGCATATTTTCTAATCTTTCTAATCATCAAGCGCATTGCATCCATCTGGATCTTGTGTAGATCGACGACATCTGCAACATGCAACTCCAATTTCATCTTCTCTTCTTCAATTCTTTTCAAGTTTTCTTTCAAATAATTGTTTTCTTTTTCAACTAAATTTAACCTCTCGACAAGAGGGTCGGTTGGAATTTCCGGTTCACATACCTCCTAGATAAAAACATCTATGTCAAGTTGGTCGGCATAATTGTCATAAACACTAAATGAAACAAATAGTTATAAAAGATAATATACCACATCCGAATCATAGACCGGACGAGAGCCGACGGGGGCGGATATCAAAACCATGGCACTATATAATAACAAACAATAATACAAGTAATAAAATTATACAAGTAGCTATCTAAATCATACAAGTAAGAATTTTTTCTTTTAAAAAAAAGATAAGAACAAGAGGCTCACCATGATGGTGCCGGCGACGAGATCGGCGCGGGCGATCGACGGTGGTGAGGACGGGGACGGGGACGGGCTTGGAGGAAGAACAGAGGAGAAGAAAGAGGAGAAAGCTAAAGTGTGGCCCAGGCACCTCATATCATGTTTGTTTTGTGTGAACTCATGCTCTCAGGCATTTCATCGAACACCTCATGTGCATAGGAAGGGAGAACAAAGTAGCACACACCTCCCACCTTCTATGAGCCAAAAATAGAGGAGAGGGCGGGCAGGGGCGAGGATATATATAGGCATTTTTTAGTCCCGGTTGGTGTTTAAAACCGGGACTGAAGACAGACCTTTAGTCCCGGTTGGAGACACCAACCGGGACTAAAGGGCATCGCACCCCTTTAGTCCCGGTTGGTGTCTCCAACCGGGACTATAGGTCCCATTTGAACCGGGACTGCTGCCTGCCGAGCCCCGACCGACGCCCTAGCCGCTCGAACCGGGACTAATGCTCACATTAGTCCCTGTTCGTAATTCGACCGGGACTAATGTGTAGATCGAGCTTGAACCAATGCCCTGTTTTCTACTAGTGTTTAAACACCAAATACCCAGCTCCCGAGTGTGACCCGCTTCACGAACGGCACTAACGCCTGCAATTAGAGAGGGAAACTGCCACCACGTGTAACCCGGAGGGAATCTTGTGATAACATGGGCTCAAACTTTGTTTTACATGTTCCTATTTGCTAACCTAGCACAACCAAGTATAAAAGTCCATTGGTGAAATGTCATTCGTCGCCGGTCAAAGGCCTAGATTTCCCGGTCAAACGGGTTAGGGTAGGCCACTGCGGAGTCTTCGGATTGTAGGAATCCCACCAAAACTTCCATTGTGTCCTAATTCATGTACACAACTGTGGTGGGAGGTTTAAACACCCAATACCCAGCTCCCGAGTGTGACCCGCTTCACGGACGGCACTAACGCCTATATTTAGATCAGGAAACTGCCACCACAGGTAACCCGGAGAGAATCTTGTGATAAGTTGGGCTCAACTTCGATTTCCATGTTCCTATGTGCTATCCTTGCACAACCAAGTAGAAAAGTCCATTGGTAACATGCCTTACGTCGTCGGTCAAAGGCCTTGATTTCCCGGTCCAACGAATCAGGGTTAGGCCGCTCCGGGTCTTCGAAGGGTAGGAATCCCTCCAAAATTTGCATTGTGTCCTAATACATGGACACAAGTGTGGTGGTAGGTTTAAACACGCAATACCCAGCTTCCAAGTGTGACTCGCTTCATGGACGGCACTAACGCCTACACTTAGAGCGGGAAAATGCCACCACGGGTAACCCAGAGGGAATCTTGCGATAACTTAGGCCCAAACTTAGATTTCCATGTTCCTATGGGCTAACCTACCACAACCAAGTAGAAAAGTCCATTGGTGAAAAGCCGTTCATCGCCGGCCAAAGGCCTAGATTTTCGGGTTAAACGAGTCAGGGTTAGGCCGCTCCGGGGTCTTCGAAGGGTAGGAATCCCACCAAAACTTGCATTATGTCCTAATACATGTACACAATTGTGGTGGCAGCTTTAAACACCCAATACCCAGCTCCCGATTGTGACTCGCTTCACGGACGGCACTAATGCCTGCACTTAGAGCAGGAAACTGCCACCACGGGTAACCCGGAGGGAATCTTGTGATAACTTGGGCTCAAACTTTGTTGTACATGTTCCTATGTGCTGACCTAGCAAACCAAGTAGAAAAGTGCATTGGTGAAATGCCGTTCGTTGCCGGTCAAAGCCCTAGATTTGCCGGTCAAATGGGGTAGGGTTACGCCGCTCCGAAGTCTTCGGAGGGTAGGAATCTGTCGGGGCCGGATTTCCGGAACACAATATCCCAGAAATTAACCCCTCGTGTCGTCACCAGCCCCAGAATTTCTGTTACTGGTGGACACGTCGTTGTTACAGATTACCAAGCATTTACAGGAATTGGATACAAGACCATAAAGGTCTAATGATACAACAATGATTTCTAGTGAGGATGACGGAAGTGACTCATGGCTCTCCAATGTCGATGGGGCTCCATTCCCACAGGAACAGCTGACCCGGATAATTCCTATCTCGCGTGGCTGCTATCCTAGGCTCCGCATGGACGTCGTGGTGGTAATCCCCGCTGAACTCCTGACCTGGCCAATTAAATAGCCAGGGACAAGCTTGTGAGTACGTTTGAATGTACTCACAAACATAATGAACAAAAGATATACCGAATGCATATGACCGTGAAGGGTTAAATTATATGCATATGCTAAACGAAATTAAGGCATGGCATGGTGAATATTAATACGGTGCTAAAGAATAAATATGAAATGTTAGTGACAAAGAAAGAAAGTTAATGGAGAATCGGGCGAGACAGGACCGCCCGAGAATCCAAAAGAAAATATAAAAGTGGAGAATCGGGCGAGACAGGACCGCCCGAGAATCCAAAAGAAATGCGAAACGGGCGTCTAAAAGTGACTCCTCCAGAGGTCTTGAAAAGAAATGCCAAATGGGTGTCTAAAAGCGATGCCTCGAGAGGTCTTGAAAAGAAATGCCAAACGAGTGTCTAAAAGGGATGCCTCGAGAGGTCTTGAAAAGAAATGCCAAACGGGTGTCTAAAAGTGACGCCTTGAGAGGTCTTGAAAATAAATGAGTATCCCAGGTAGTCTAGCCAGCCCATGAGATACTGAGAAAAGAAAATAAATCCGAGTGCCCGGGTAGTCTAGCCAGCCCATGAGACACTCAGAAAAGAAAATAAAACTGAGTGCCCGGGTAGTCTAGCCATCCCATGAGACACTCAGAAAAGAAAATAAAACTGAGTGCCCGGGTAGTCTAGCCAACCCATGAGACACTCAGAAAATTCATATAAGAGAAACGGGTTAGTCCACAATAATATTTATGATGACAATAATATTCATGATGACATCAGTAGTGACCACAATTATCCTGCAAAATTGAATCATAATCAATTTAGTTATTTCCTCCGGAGACCGACACTAAGACCGACACTTGACCAACCCAGACTATAGTCCTTAACAGCGGACACGGCTATTCGAATAGGTATAACTCTGCAGAGGGTGTACTCTTTACCCACAAGTAAAGGATTTCTTTAGCCAGCACCGAGACACTGATTAATTCCCATTACGGCCTTTGGGTTGAAAACACACCTGACTAGCACACACCAGCTTAACTCACCAAAGCCAGGAATCACCCAAGGCAATGATAAAGTAAAACTCTAAGTGGGAAGGCCTCATTCAACGGCCTCCAATAGCATGGGATCACAATATTTATATCGGCGCGCAAACAGGGGTGCTACCCCCTCGGCCCCAGACCGGTTACACCCATGCCCCCGGACCAAGTGACATGCCTACCATGGGCCAATGGTATCTTTCACTATGGCCTCTCTGTATGGTGTGTGCAGGAAAGGGGTTAACAACTTACTGAACCATACCCTACCTGTGGTAGGGACATGTGGTAGCACGGATCAAGTATGGGGGTTACCGAAACAAGACTCGATCTATGGTCGACTCAGGAGGCTTATGTTTCCTGCAGTTGATTAGCACAGTATAATTTCTTCTCAATAGTAACACCAAAACAGGGCCACAGCCCTTGCATGTCCCAACATGCATAACCCACAAGGCATGATCACGCTCCGATGTGATCACCCTTCTGCCGGTAATGGTATTTCTCTTATACCTGCTCCTGCAAGTTAGTCATAACAAGCACACGTTGCATGGTATGAGGAAAAATGCCAACACTACATGCATGCAAATTTTATTTGAATTCGACATATGCATGATTCAATTATTCTTGCAAACATTTAACCATGCAATCACCATATCAAGTGTTCAAGATGCTTGCCTTGAATAAGCAGAAAGATTGGGTGCACTCCAAAACTTTTGAAAAATTTCTCTTCCCTCCATTTCCTATTTTAAAAAATATTGCAATTACCACATATAGCCAAAATAGTGCTAAAAAGTTGTTTGGAAAATTTGGAAATGAATACTAAAATAAACTAGAGGAAAAATAAAGAATTTCAGAAAAAGAAATGATTCATTTGGAGTTCATATGATTTTCCTAGGAATTTCCTAAGCTGAAATAAATGACTAAATGGACTATTTAATTGATCCAACAAAAACTAAGCTTAGCAAAATGTTCACCCTAGCTATATTAATAGAGAATGATTTCAGGAGTATGTAGAAATTTGAATCACAAATTTTGGGTTTGAAATGACTGCTGTAGAATTATTAGAAATCTACTGGAAAAGAAAAAGAAAAGAGCAGAGCTGCGCCCTCAGCGCTGTATAGCTGTAAAGCGTCACTGGGCCGAGCCCAGTCGTTCGGTCGTGCGGAAGATCCATCGACGTTGAAGGCGCATTCCCGATTGTACGCTTTCCAGAGGAGAAGACGTAATCTCCGAAGTACGCCTCCACTTAACAGCGCTTCGGGTGTGACCGTGGGTCACTGACGGTGGGTCCCACCGGGCCCACCTATCATGTTTGACCGGTCCACCCCGCCCTTCTTCCTCGCGATAGAACAGAGGAGCGCCGGCGCAGCTCGCCGCCATTGATGGAGGGCTCGGTGGCCTCGGGCGACGGCGGGGACGGATCCGCCACTCCATCCCGCGCCCGTAGGTGGTCTGGGCAGCGCCGGGGATGGCCGGAATGGAGCGCTGCGAGGTTCTCGGCGGATGGCGGCGTCGGCAGGATGGGGTTCTCGTCTACGGCGGCTGCCAAGCCAAATTGAGAGGGGGAGAAGATCAGCGGGAGCTCCAAGAGGCCAGTGGTGGTGGAGTTTTTGGTGGGGAGGCTGTGGTTGCGACAGAATCATCGAGGAAGCGGCGGCGGCCGTAGTTGCCGGAAGCGAGGAGGATGACCACTTTCGGTCCAGCGAGATGAGCTCGGGGAGGTTTATATAGGGGAAGACGTCGCTGCCCGCGGTCTCCAGAAGATTACGGCGGCGGGTGCCATTTATGGAGGCAGTTGAGGCCGGTGAGGTGTAGTGGAGTGGTCGGCGGGGTCGTTGAGGACGGTGGCCGCCTGTGGATGAGCTCGGGTGGCTGGCAATTAAGGGCGCCGAGACGTGGCGGAGACGAACTCGTCGGGCGGCGGTTTGGACGACGGTGGTCGGCGGTGGCCAGCGCTAGCGGCCAAGGGGGGGTGTCGGCGAGCTCTGGGGAGGATTAGATGATCCAAGGGAGGACTAGGGCGAGCAGGAGAGGCAGCAGAGGCGCAGCAGTAGCTCGATGCCAGGGCTGCAAAACGCGTGTTCTGGTCGCGCTCTGGACACACGCACCATGTGCTCGACCAAATGCCAACGTGAACTAGGGTGATCTATTCGAGCTATCTTTTGGTAGGGTGATGCTGACAAGTCTTAGAGGTAAGCTGGACATGTTGGTTTGGCCAGATGATCTAGTGTGCAATGCAAGTTAGAAGGATGCAATGTTTCTGCCGTGCCCATAAGTTGCTTGACAAAATGCTAGGGCTATTTAGGAGATTTTGCTGGCTGTAAAAATTACCAGGATTATGCTTCATTGCAAGATAGATGGGGTGGTGAAGTTGGATGGGTCAGAGGAGAAACTTGCAAGTGCAAGTTTTGGTGAATTTTGGTTCTAGACAGAAACTTGGAGGATTTATTTGGTGAACTAAAATGAGGCAACTGGAGCTGTTATTCTGGGCTTAAGGGTTTGATTGGAAGGACTACAGGGTGGAAAAATCTCAGAATTATTGGAGCAAGGAAAATTAGGGTTGTAGTTATAACCTAGGAATGGGACAGAAATGAAATGAGGATGTTCTACTCAAAATTTTCAAAAGACCAAGTTGGGTTTTTGCATAAAAATGATCTATAGGCATCACATGACCTCTCATAATTTTTTGTGGAATTTTAGGAGAATTATTTAAAATAGTTGTAGTGCAACAGAAGCATTTAAAGTATTGAAAATACTGTTAAAAGAATTATTTTGGGGCAAATTTTATTATGAACATATTTACTACTGTTATTTAAAATATAAAATAAATAATTTAAGAGAACTACCATAGCCCACAATATTCTATAAAAAAAATTATATGGAGGGAAGAATTTTGAAAAACAGAGAACAGAAAATGCTCAAATATTAATAAAAGACCTAATATAATTCAAAATTTTATTTCTGGCCTAATTTTACTTAATAAAAATATGGTTAAATTTTTTGGGGTGTTACAGAATCCCACCAAACTTGCATTGTGTCCTAATACATGTACACAATTGTGGTGGGAGGTTTAAACACACAATACCCAGCTCCCGAGTGTGACCCGCTTCACGGACGACATTAACGCCTGCACTTAGAGCGGGAAACTGCCACCACGGGTAACCCGGAGGGAATCTTCTGTTAACTTGGGCTCAAACTTTGTTTTACATGTTCTTATGGGCTAACCTAGCACAAGCAAGTAGCAAAGTACATTGGTAAAATATCGTTCATCGCCGGTCATATGCCTAGAATTCTCGGTCAAAAGGGTCAAGGTTAGGCTGCTCCGGGGTCTTCGAAGGGTAGGAATCCCACCAAAACTTGCATTGTGTCCTAATACATGAACAATTGTGGTGGGAGATTTAAACATCCAATACCCAGCTCCCGAGTCTGACCCAACCCGCTTCATGGACGGCACTAACGCCTGCACTTAGAGCGTGAAACTGCCACCACGGGTAACCCATAGGGAATCTTGTGATTACTTGGGCTCAAATTTTGTTTTACATGTTCCTATGGGCTAACGTAGTACAACCAAGTAGGAAAGTACATTGGTGAAATGCCGTTCATCGCTGGTCAAAGGCCTAGATTTCTCGGTCAAACAGGATAGGGTTAGGCTGCTGCGGGGTCTTCGAAGGGTATGAATCCCGCCAAAACTTGCATTGTGTCCTAATACATGTACACACATGTGGTGGGAGCATTAAACTTCCAATACCCAGCTCCCGAGTGTGACCCGCTTCATGGACGACACTAACGCCAGCACTTAGAGCGGGAAACTGCAACCACGGGTAACCCGGAGGGAATCTTGTGATAACTTGGGCTCCAACTTTGTTTTACATGTTCCTGTACGCTAACGTAGCATAACCAAGTAGAAAAGTCCATTGGTGAAGTGCCTTTCGTCACCGTTCAAAGGCCTTCATTTCCCGGTCCAACGAATCTGGGTTAGGCCGCTCCGTGGTCTTCGAAGAGATTGAATCCCAGCAAAACATGCATTGTGTCCTAATACATGTACACAAGTGTGGTGGTAGGTTTAAACACCCAATACCCAGCTCCCGAGTGTGAGCCGCTTCACGGACGGCACTAACGCCTGCACTTAGAGTGGGAAACTGCCACCACAGGTAACCCGGAGGGAATCTTGTGATTAGTTGGGCGCACACTTCGATTTGCATGTTCCTATGCACTAACCAAGCACAACGAAGTAGAAAAGTCCATTGGTGAAATGCCTTTCGTCGCCGGTCAAAGACCTTCATTTCCTGGTCCAACGAATCAAGGTTAGGCCGCTCTGGGGTCTTCGGAGGGTAGGAATCCCACAACTACTTGCATTGTGCCCTAATACATGTACACAATTGTGGTGGGAGGATTAAACACCCAATAGCCAGCTACCGAGTGTGACCCGCTTCACGGACGGCACTAACGCCTGCACTTAGAGCGGGAAACTGCCACTACGGGTAACCCGGTGGGAATCTTGTGATAACTTGGTCTCAAACTTTGTTTTACATGTTCCTATGGGCTAACCTAGCACAACCAAGTAGCAAAATAAATTGAGGAAATACTATTCATCGCCGGCAAAGGACTAGATTTCCCGGTCAAACGGGATAGGGTTAGGCCTCTCCGGGGTCTTCGGAGGGTAGGAATCCCACCAAAACTTGCATTCTGTCCTAATACATGTACACAAGTCTGGTAGGAGTTTTAAACACCCAATACCCAGCTCCTGAGTGCGACCCACTTCACGGACGGCACTAACGCCCGCACTTAGAGCGAGAAACTGCCACCACGGGAAACCCGGAGGGAATCTTGCGATAACTTGGGCTCAAACTGGGATTTCCATGTTCCTATGGGCTAACCTAGCACAACCAAGTAGAAAAGTCCATTGGTGAAATGCCGTTGCTCGCCAGTAAAAGGCCTAGATTTGCCGGTCAAACGGGTCAGGGTTAGGCTGCTCCGGGGTCTTCGGAGGGTAGGAATCCCACCAATACTTGCATTGTGTCCTAGTACATGTACACAAGTGTGGTGGTATTTTTAAACACACAATATCCAGCTCCCGAGTGTGACCTGCTTCACGGACGGCACTAACGCCTGCACTTAGAGCGGGAAACTGCCACCACGGGTAACCCAGAGGGAATCTTGAGATAACTTTGGCTCCAACTTGGATTTCCATGTTCCTATGGCGTAACCTACGACAACCAAGTAGAAAAGGCCATTGGTGAAATGTCGTTCGTGGCCGGTCAAAGGCCTTGATTTTCATGTTAAACGAGTGTGGGTTAGGCCGCTCCGGGGTCTTCGGAAGGTAGGAATCCAACCAAAACTTGCATTGTGTCCTAATACATGTACACAAGTGTGGTGGCAGGTTTAAACACCCAATACCCAGCTCCCGAGAGTGACCTGCTTCACGGACGGCACTAACGGCTGCACTAAGAGCGGAAAACTGCCACCACCGGTAACCCGAAAGGAATCTTGCGATAACTTGGGCTCAAACAAGGATTTCCATGTTCCTATGGGCTAACCTCGCACAACCAAGTAGAAAAGTCCATTGGTGAAATGCCGTTCTTCGCCGGTAAAAGGCCTAGATTTCCCGATCAAATGGGTCAGGGTTAGGCCGCTCCTGGGTCTTCGGAGGGTAGGAATCCCACCAAAACTTGCATTCTGTCCTAATACATAAACACAAATGTGGTGGGAGGTCTAAACACCAAATACCCAGCTCCGGAGTGTGACCCGCTTCACGGACGGTACTAATTCCTTCACTTAGAGCGGGAAACTGCTACCACGGGTAACCCGGAGGGAATCTTGTAATAACTTGGGCTCAAACTTTGTTTTACATGTTCCTATGTGCTAACCTAGCACAACCAAGTAGAAAAGTCCATTGGTGAAATGCCATTCATCGCCGGTCAAAGGCCAAGATTTCCCGGTTAAACGGGTCAGGGTTAGGCCACTCCGGGGTCTTTGGAGGTTAGGAATCCCACCAAAACTTGTATTGTGTCCTAATACTTGTACACAATTGTGGTCAGAGGTTTAAACACAAAATACCCAGCTCCCGAGTCTTACCCGCTTCATGGACGGCACTAATGCCTGCACTTAGAGCGGGAAACTGCCACCACGGGTAATCCGGACGGAATCTTGTGATAACTTGGGCTCAAACTTCTTTTTACATGTTCATATTGGCTAACCTAGTACAAACAAGTAGGAAAGTACATTGGTGAAATTCCGTTCGTCGCCGGTCGAAGGCCTAGATTTACTGGTCAAATTGGTTAGGGTTAGGCTCCTCCCGGGACTTCGGAGGGTAGGAATGCCACGAAAACTTCCATTGTGTCCTAATACATCTACACAAGTGTGGTGGGAGGTTTAAACACCCAATACCCAGCTCCCGAGTGTGATCCGCTTCACGGACGGCAATAACGCCTGCACTTAGAGCGGGAAACTGCCACCATGGGTAACCCAGAGCGAATCTTTTGATAACTTGGGCTCAAACTATGTTTTACATGTTCCTATGGGCTAACCTTGCACAACCAAGTAGGAAAGTACATTGGTGAAATGCCGTTCATCGCCAGTCAACGGCCTAGATTTTCCAGTCAAACGGGTCAGGGTTAGGCCGCTCCGGGGTGTTCGGAGGGTAGGATTCCCACCAAAACTTGCATTGTGTGCTAATACATGTACACAATTGTGGTGGGAGGTTTAAACACCCAATACCCAGCTCCCAAGTGTGACCCGCTTCACGGACCGCACTAACGCCTGCACTTAGAGTGGGAAACTGCCACCAAGGGTAACCCAGAGGGAATCTTGCGATAACTTCGGCTCAAACTTGGATTTTTAAGTTCCTATGGGATAACCTAGCACAACCAGGTAGAAAAGTCCATTGGTGAAATGCCGTTCATCGCCGATCAAAGGCCTAGATTTCTCGATTAAACGGGTCAGGGTTAGGCCGCCCCAGGGTCTTCGGAGGGTAGGAAGCACACCAAAACTAGCATTCTATCCTAATACATATACACAAGTGTGGTGGGAGGTTTAAACAACCAATACCCAGCTCCCGAGTGTGACCCGCTTCACGGACGGCACTAATGCCTGCACTTATAGCGGGAAACTGCCACCACGGGTAACCAGGAGGGAATCTTGGGATAACTTGGGCTCAAACTTTGTTTTACATGTTCCTATGTGCTAACCTAGCACAACCAAGTAGAAAAGTCCATTGGTGAAATGCTGTTCATCGCCGGTCAAAGGCCAAGATTTCCCGGTTAAACGAGTCCGGGTTAGGCCACTCTGGGGTCTTCGGAGGGTAGGAATCCCACCAAAACTTGCATTGTGTCCTAATACATGTACAAAATTGTGGTGGGACGTTTAAACACCCAATACCCAGCTCCCGAGTGTGACTCGCTTCACGGACGTCACTAATGCCTGTATTTAGAACGGGAAACTGCCAACACAGATAACCCGGAGGGAATCTTGTGATTAGTTGGGCTCAAACTTTGATTTCCATGCTCCTATGCGCTAACCTAGCACAACCAAGTAGAAAAGTCCATTGGTGAGATGCCTTTGGTCGCCTGTCAATGTCCTTGATTTCCAGGTCCAACGAATCAGGGTTAGGCCGCTCCGGGCTCTTCGGAGGGTAGGAATCCCACCAAAACTTGCATTATGTCCTAATACATGTACACAAGTCTGGTGGTAGGTTTAAACACCCAATACCCAACTCCTGAGTGTGACTCGCTTCACGGACGGCACTAACGGCTACACTTAGAGCGGGAAACTGCCACCACGGGTAATCCGGAGGGAATCTTGCGATAACTTGGGCTCAAATTTGGATTTCCATGTTCCTATGGGTTAACCTACCACAACCAAGTAGAAAAGTCCATTGGTGAAATGCCGTTCGTCGCCGGTCAAAGGCCTAGATTTTCAGGTCCAACGGGTCAGTGTTAGACCACTCCAGGGTCTTCGGAGGGCAGGTATCCCACCAAAACATGCATTGTGTCCTAATACATGTGCATAATTGTGGTCGGAGGTTTAAACACCCAATACCCAGCTCCCGAGTGTGACCCGCTTAACGGACGACACTAACGCCAGCACTTAGAGCGGGAAACTGCCACCACGGGTAACCCAGAGGGAATCTTATGATAACTTGGGCTCAAACTATGTTTTACATGTTCCTATGGGCTAACCTTGCACAACCAAGTAGGAAAGTACATTGGCGAAATGTCGTTCATCGCCAGTCAAAGGCCTAGATTTCACGGTGAAACGGGTCAGGGTTAGGCCGCTTCGGGGTCTTTGGATGGTAGGAATCCCACCAAAACATGCATTGTGTCCTAATACATGTACACAATTGTGGGGGGAGGTTTAAACACCCAATACCAGCTCCCGAGTGTGACACGCTTCACGGATGGCACTAGCGCCTGCATTTGGAGCGGGAAACTGACACCACTGGTAACCCAGAGGGAATTTTGAGATAAGTTGGGTTCAAACATTGATTTCCATGTTCCTATGGGCTAACCTAGCTCAACGAAGTAGAAAAATCCATTGGTGAAATGCCGTTCGTCGACGGTCAAAGGCCTAGATTTCCCGGTTAAACGAGTCAGGGTTAGGTCGCTCCGGGGTATTCGGAGTGTAGCAATCCCACCAAAACTTGCATTGTCTCCTACTACATGTACACAAGTGTGGTGGGAGGTTTAAACACCCAATACCCAGCTCCCGAGTGTGACCCGCTTCACGGACGGCACTAACGCCTGCACTTAGAGCAAGAAACTGCCACCAAGGGTAACCCAGAGGGAATCTTGCGATAACTTCGGCTCAAACTTGGATTTTTAAGTTCCTATGGGCTAACCTTGCACAACCAGGTAGAAAAGTCCATTGGTGAAATGCCGTTCGTCGCCGATCAAAGGCCTAGATTTCTCGATTAAACGAGTCAGGGTTAGGCCATTCCGGGGTCTTCGGAGGGTAGGAAGCCAACCAAAACTAGCATTCTGTCCTAATACATATACACAAGTGTGGTGGGAGGTTTAAACAACCAATACCCAGCTCCCGAGTGTGACCCGCTTCACAGACGACACTAACGCCTGCACTTTGAGCGGGAAACTGCCACCACGGGTAACCAGGAGGGAATCTTGTGATAACTTGGGCTCAAACTTTGTTTACATGTTCCTATGGGCTAACCTAGCATAACCAAGTAGAAACGTCCATTGGTGAAATGCCGTTCATCGCCGGTCACAGGCATAGACTTACCTGTCAAACGGGTTAGGGTTAGGCCGCTCCGGGGTCTTCGGAGGGTAGGAATCCCACCAAACTTGCATTGTGTCCTAATACATATAGACAATTGTGGTGGGAGGTGTAAACACCTAATACCCAGCTCCTGAGTGTGACCCGCTTCACGGACGGCACTAACGCCTGCACTTAGAGCGGGAAACTGCCACCACGGGTAACCCGGAGGGAATCTTGTGATAACTTGGGCTCAAACTTTGATTTACAGGTTCCTATGGGCTAGCTTAGCACAACCATGTAGCAAAATAAATTGAGGAAATACCTTTCGTCGCCGGCCAAATGCCTAGATTTCCCTGTCAAATGGGTCAGGGTTAGGCCGCTCCGGGGTCTTTGGAGGGTAGGAATCCCACCAAAACTTGCATTCTGTCCTAATACATGCACACAAGTGTGGTAGGAGGTTTAAACACCCAATACCCAGCTCCCGAGTGTGACCCGCTTCACGGACGGCACTAACGCCTGCACTTAGAGCGGGAAACTGCCACCATGGGTAACCTGAGGAAATCTTGTGATAACTTGGGCTCAAATTTGGATTTACATGTTCTGATGGGCTAACCTAGCATAACCAAGTAGAAAAGTCCATTGGTGAAATGCCGTTGGTCGCCGGTCAAAGGCCTAGATTTCCCGGTTAAACGTGTCAGGGTAAGGCCGCTCCGGGGTCTTCGGAGGGTAGGAATCCCACCAAAACTTGCATTGTGTACTAATACATGTACACATGTGTGGTGGGAGGTTTAAACACCCAATACCCGGCTCCCAAGTGTGTCCCGCTTCACGGACGACACTAATGCCTGCACTTAGAGCGGGAAACTGCCACCACAAATAACTCGGAGGGAATTTTTTGATAACTTCGGCTCAAACTTTGTTTTACATGTTCCTATGGGTTAACCTAGCACAACCAAGTAGAAAAATACATTGGTGAAATAGCGTTCGTCGCCTGTCAAAGGCCTAGATTTCCCGGTCAAATGGGTCAGGGTTAGGCCGCTACGGTGTCTTCGGACGATAGGAATCCCACCAAAACTTCCATTGTGTCCTAATACATGTACACAATTGTGGTGGGAGGTTTAAACACCCAATACCCTGCTCCACGGGTGTGACCCGCTTCACGGACGGCACTAACGCCTGCACTTACAGCGGGAAACTGCCACCACGGATAACCCGGAGGGAATCTTGTGATAACTAGGGCTCAAACTTGGATTTCCATGTTCCTATGGGTTAACCTAGCACAACCAAGTTGAAAAGTCCATTAGTGCAATGCCGTTCGTCGCCGGTCAAAGGACATGATTTGCCGGTCCAACGGGTTAGTGTTAGTCCGCTCCGGGGTCTTCGGAGTGTAGGAATCCCACAAAAACTTACATTCTGTCCTAATACATGTACACAAGTGCTGTGGTTGGTTTGAACCCTCAATACCCATCTCCCAAGCGTGACCCGCTTCACAGACGGCACTAACGCCTGCACTTAGAGCGGGAAACTACCACCACGGGTAACCCAGAGGGAATCTTGTGATAACTTGGTCTCAAACTTGGATTTCCATGTTCCTATGGCCTAACCTTGCAAAACCAAGTAGAAAAGTCCATTGGTGAAATGTCGTTCGTCGCTGGTCAAAGGCCTAGATTTCTCGGTCCAACGAGTCAGGGTTAGGCCGCTCCGGGGTCTTTGGAGGGTAGGAATCTCACCAAAACTTGCATTGTGTCCTAATACATGTACACAAGTTTGGTGGGAGGTTTAAACACCCAATACCCAGCTCCCGATTGTGACCCGCTTCATGCACGACACTAACGCCTGCACTTAGAGCGGGAAACTACCACCACGGATAACCTGGAGGGAATCTTGTGATAACATGGGCTCAAACTTTGTTTTACATGTTCCCATGGGCTAACCTAGCACAACCAAGTAGAGAAGTCCATTGGTGAAATGCCGTTTGTCGCCGGTTAAAGGCCTAGATTTTCCGGTCAAACGGGTCAGGGTTAGGCTGCTCCGGGGTCTTTGGAGGGTAGGAATCCCACCAAAACATGCATTGTGTCCTAATACATGTACACAATTGTGGTGGGACATTTAAACACCCAATACCCTGCTCCCGAGTGTGACCCACTTCACGGACAGCACTAACGCCCGCACTTAGAGTGGGAAACTGCCACCATGGGTAACCTGGAGGGAATCTTGTGATAACTTGGGATCAAACTTGGATTTCCATGTTCCTATGGGCTGACATAGCACAACCAAGTGGAAAAGTCCATTGGTGAAATGACGTTCGTCGCCGGTCAAAGGCTTAGATTTCCGGGTCAAATGGATCAGGGTTAGGCCACTACGTCTTCGGAGGGTAGGACTCCCACCAAAACTTGCATTGTGTCCTAATAGATGCACACAAGTGTGGTGGGAGGTTTAAACACCCAATACCCAGCTCCCGACTATGACCCTCTTCACGGACGGCACTACCGCCTGCACTTAGAGCGGTTTATTGCCACCACGGGTAACCAGGAGGGAATCTTGTGATAACTTGGGCTCAAACTTTGTTTTACATGTTCATATGGGCTAACCTAGCACAACCAAGTAGAAAAGTCCGTTGGTGAAATGCCATTCGTCGCCGGTCAAAGGCCTAGATTTGCCGGCCAAACGGGTCAGGGTTAGGCCGCTCCTGGGTCTTCGGAGGGTAGGAATCCCATCAAAAGTTGCATTGTGTCCTAATACATGTGCACAATTGTGGTGGGAGGTTTAAACACCCAATACCCAGCTCCCGAGCGTGACCCGCTTCACGAACGACACAAACGCCTGCACTTAGAGTGGGAAACTGCCATCACGGGTAACCCGGAGGGAATATTGTGATAAGTTGGCCTCAAACTTCGATTTCAATGTTCCTATGGGCTAACCTAGAACAACCAAGTAGAAAATTCCATTGGTGAAATGCCGTTCGTCGCCGGTCAAAGGCCTAGATTTCCAGGTCCATCAAGTCAGGGTTAGGCCGCTCCGTGGTCTTCGGACGGTTGGAATCCCCCCAAAACTTGAATTGTGTGCTAACACATGTACACAAGTGTGGTGGTAGGTTTAAACACCCAATACCCTGCTCCCGAGTGTGACCCACTTCACGGACGGCACTAACGCCTGCACTTACAGCGGGAAACTGCCACCACGGGTAACCCGGAAGGAATCTTATGATAACTTGGGCTCAAATTTTGTTTTACATGTTCCTCTGGGGTAACCTCGCACAACCAAGTACAAAAGGTCATTGCTGAAATGCCGTTCATCGCCGGTCAAAGGCCTAGATTTGCTGGTCAAACGGGTCAGGGTTAGGCCACTCCGGGGTCTTTGGATGGTAAGAATTCCACCAAAACTTGCATTGTGTCCTTATACATTTACACAATTGTGGTGGGAGGTTTAAACACTCAATACCCAGCTCCCGAGTGTTACTCGCTTCACGGACAACTCTAATACCCGCACTTAGAGCCGGAAACTACCACCACGGGTAACCCGGAGGGAATCTTGTGATAACTTGGGATCAAACTTTGTTTTACAAGTTCCTATGGGCTAACCTAGTACAACCAAGTAGGAAAGTACATTGGTGAAATGCCGTTCGTCGCCGGTCGTAGGCCTAGATTTCCCGGTCAAACGGGTTAGTGTTAGGCTGCTCCGGGGTCTTCGGGGGGTTGGAATCCCACCAAAACTTGCATTGTGTCCTAATACATGGACAAAAGTGTGGTGGGAGGATTAAACAACCAATACCCAGCTCCCGAGTGTGACCCGCTTCACGGACGGCACTAACGCCTGCACTTAGAGCGAGAAACTGCCACCACGGGTAACCCGGAGGGAATCTTATGATAACTTGGGCTCAAACTTTGTTTTACATGTTCCTATGGGCTAACCTAGCACAACCAACTAGGAAAGTACATTGGTGAAATGTCGTTCATCTCCAGTCAAAGGCCTAGATTTGCCGGTCAAACGGGTCAGGCTTAGGCCGCTCCGGGGTCTTCGGAGCCTAGGAATCCCACCAAAACTTGCATTGTGTCCTAATACATGTACACAAGTGTGGTGCTAGGTTTAAACACCCAATACCCAGCTCCCAAGTATGACCCGCTTCACAGACGACATTAACGCCTGCACTTTGAGCGGGACGCTGTCACCACGGGTAACCCAGAGGGAATCTTGTGATAACTTGGCCTCAAACATTGTTTTCCATGTTCGTTTGGGCTAACCTAGCACAACCAAGTAGAAAAGTCCATTGGTGAAATGCCGTTCGTCGCCGGTCAAAGGCCTTGATTTGCCGGTCAAACGGGTCAGGGTTAGGCCGCTCCGGGGTCTTCGGAGGGTAGGAATCCCATAAAAACTTGCATTGTGTCCTAATACATGTGCACAATTGTGGTGGGAGGCTTAAACACCCAATACCCAGCTCCCGAGCGTGACCCGCTTCATGAACGACACTAACGCCTGCACTTAGAGTGGGAACTACCAACACGGGTAGCCCGGAGGGAATCTTGTGATAACTTGGGCTCAAACTTTGTTTTACATGTTCGTATGGGCTAACGTAGCACAACCTAGTAGAAATGTCCATTGGTGAAATGTCGTTCGTCGCCGGTCAAAGGCTTAGAATTCCCGGTTAACACTAGTGCAGAATCAGCCTTTAGTCCCGGTTCGTAAGGGCCTTTAGTCACGGTTCAACAACCGGCACTAAAGGGTCGGGACTAAAGCCCCCCCCCCTTAGTCCCGGTTCGTCACGGCCCGGGATCAAAGGCCCACCACGTGGCACGAGCCCGCGCCGGGGGCTGGGGGGCCTTTAGTCTCGGTTGGTAACACCAACCGGGACTAAAAGGTCCACGTGGCACGAGCCCGCGCCAGGGGCTGGGGGGCCTTTAGTCCCGGTTGCTAACACCAACCTGGACTAAAAGGAATAGGGGTTTATTTTTTGATTTTTTCTTTTAATTTTGTGTTATCCATTTAATTCTTTTTCATTTCAAACATATTTTACGGTACTACATACATACTGTACACGTCATGCATATATAAATAGAATTTCTCGTAGCCAATCATATATATATCATAGAATTTCTCGTACGACCATATGCGCATACACACATATATTTATATATATATATATACAAGTTGGTATATACAATTTCTCCTACAATTTGCAGATAATTACATGCATGCAAAAGCAGGATTTTTGGGATGTATGACCTGGTCAACCAAAAATCCCGCAATTTGTAGACCAAAAATCCCGCAATTTATTCAGCCGTGTAATGGTATGCTCCTTTGGGATGTATGACCTGGTCAACCAAAAATCCCGCAATTTCCTCTTGAAGTGCTCGTATGCGGTCCGTTGGTAGGAGCTCGTCCCGCATCTCCCTCAGCTTTAAAGAAGGAGATCAAGATAAATATATTAGTTATGTGTATATATATTAGATCATGATAAAAAAATTGTGGATAGTGTTCTGGCAAACGTACCCAAAGTTGTCTTTCAGATCTGCTCCTTTCGGACGTCATAATGCGAATGTTCTCGCAAACATAGTATGCACATAAATTATTCCCCGGCGCCTGACTCATGCACTTTACGAGAATAGAATTCAATCAGATAATAATTAATCAAGCATGATAATGGTATTAAAACTAGAATTAAAGAGATGCGCGGACACGTAGCTAGTACTACTTAATTACGTACCCTGGGTCGCACCCATTTCAGCTCTTGTTTCCATGCGCTTGGGACCTGTTTGATGAAGCTTTGCCAAACCCTGCCCGGCAAAGAAAATGAATAAAGGAGTTATTAATTAGTTGATATCAGGAAATGAAATAAAGAGGCTGTCATAGTGCGATAATGATTGAAATTACCTGTCGACCAATCCCTTCACGATTAAGTACTCTTTAGGTTCTTTAAGAAGTGAGTCTAGTACTTTAACTTTTCCCTCGTCAACTTCAATGATTAGTAGGATCCAGTGGAAACTGCGTGTGCACACGTTTGTATAATTAAGCGGGCATGTGCATAACTCATCAACTACACTTATTAACATCTAGCTAGTAAGCAAAATAGAATTTGTAGTACAAGACAGTAACACTCACCCGAAGTTGTAAGGAAATACTATTTCTGGTTGGGTATTTAGTTGCTTCAAAAACTGTAGCAAGCTCTTCTCTGTCTCTTTTGGGTGACGTGACCACACCTCTTCATTAATGGTATTTGGGTCAATGAACCCAATGCCATAGCGTCCATCTCTTTTCATTTCATAAATCTTCATTCTGCATAATATCACAGAAAAGAATATAGTGAGGATAATTACAGGCAACGAACGAGCACAGCTAGAGACTTAAATTACAGAAAGAAATCACTTATAGACAATAGCAACTGACGAGAGATTTGTCGAGTGCGTCTTGATTGAATAATTGAAACAATTCTTGAAACTCAACCCACAAATCTTTTGCATGGAAGTAATGCTCTTCCTTGACTTTCACCATGAGGGAATCTCGCCCCTTCTTGACTTCTCTCAGGTACAAGTCATGCAAATTGGGCATTCTCATTGATAGATTCTCGACCTCAATGACCAGATCTTGGCCGGGGACATATTTCCATGCTACTTCGTGATCTTGAATCTTGGGGAGTTCCTCGATGCCTAGGAGTTGTTCAACAGTGACACCGGCCTCTCTAGCCATCTGTCTATGAGCATCGGTTATTACCGGCTGATCGGCCGTACTCACACCATGTGATTGTACAATGAGCGGGGGGATCGATTGCACTGCCTGTTCTCCCAGCTGGGGAACAGTTTTCCCGCATTTACTACTCCTTGCTTGTCTCGAGCTCGACTCCTTATCTTTTTGTGCCACATATAACTTCTTAATAGAACGCTCATAGTCTGAGTCCGTCCTCTTCACAGCCGGTTGAGCATTATCAATAAAGTGTTGTATGACTTCATCAGGTATTTTCTCCTTCGGCGGGGGCTGTTTCCGTGCAAAATGGGCCTTCACTTGGGCAGCCACTTCGGCCTTGTTTTCCTCGATAGTCATCTCGTAAGCCAACTACTTTTTGGCAGGAGGAGAGGCTTTCTTGCTTGGTGCTCTCTTCCGCTTTGGAGAAGGCTGACGCGCCCGAGATCGATATGGCGGACTCGCGCTGATGGGCTCTGTCTCGGGGTGGGGTGGTGGAGACGGCTGACGCGGTGGCGGACTAGCGCCGCGCTGCGTCTCGGGCAGGGTTGGAGTCGGCTGACGCGGTGGCGGACTTGGAGGAGGAGTCGGTGGCCATGGAAAGACGATGCAATCGTTTCTCCATAGAATGATACGATGTATGGCCTCTCCCAGTGTGCACTCCTCGTCACCTCCAGGAATGTCAAGCAGTAGCTCGTAATATCCTGACATCACTTCATCAACCCCGACACGAGCATAGCCAGCTGGAATCGGATTGCAATGGAAGTTTGCTTCAGGGGGATTTGTTAAAGCATAGCCGTCCGCCACCTTCATGGATATGTTCTTCACTTTCATGTGTAGCTCACAAGGTGTCGTATGTTTGATATCATCCACAGGGTATCTATCCAGCAGTGCATCATCGGCCGGGGTGGAACCCACGCTGCTTTTCGGCATAGATGGAACGGTTGTATCCAATGCTGGATCTGCTTGCTGCTGCCGCTGAGACACCCTTTCCTGGCTAAGTCAATCGATCTGCTCCTGCTGCCGTAGGTAAGCGCGTTCCAACTCCGCATGCTTTGATTCCATCAGTTGAAGGCGGTCTGCTGCCTGCTTCCTCTGCTCCTCCTCCTGCTTCCTCTGCTCCTCCTCCTGCGGCTTCTTTCTCGCACGGCTTCTGTAAGTGGCCTTCCAATCTGCAAACCCCTCAAACCACAGAACAACGCCTTTGCCTCATGTTCATCCCGGGTGTTCAGGATTGTTTAGGGCGCGCGTAAGCTCGTCATTCTCTCTGTCGGGATTGTACTTTCCCATTCGAGCATCTTGTGTTGCAACAAGTAAAGCGTCGGAGGCTTCTTTAAGACTTGCCCACTCCATAACCTACCCTGTCTCTGGGTCCAACTTCCCCCCATGCGCATAAAACCAAGTCCTGCACCTGGGGGGGCAACTCAATGTAACTGGAGTGACCCCTGCAACAATCATCTGTTCCTCTGCGAGATCCCACTTAGGCCGGCCGACCTGGTAGCCACCTGGCCCCAGAGTATGGTGCCACTTTTTTTTCGCAGCATTAATCTTGTTTATTCTTGACCGTTCCTTAGCTTCTTCCGATTTCTTGAACTGCACGAAAGCGTCCCAGTGATCTTTTGCCTTCTCCAGTGTTCCCTTGAATGCTGGAGTCTTCTTTCCGTCTGCTTGGTACTTGGCCCATATTCTTTTCTTGTGGTTGTTGAATGCTATCGCCATCTTCTTAAGAGCACTCTTCTTGACTTTCTCCCGTTCTTCATCTATCAAATGATCTGGTAGGGTGAAATGTGCCATGAGCGATTCCCAAAGCAGATCTTTTGCTCTTTCGTCGACAAAAGTAACTCCTTGATCTCCCTTTGCTGGCTTATTCCATTCTTGAACGGAGATCGGGATTTGGTCCCTGAAAATAACTCCGCATTGACGAGTAAATTTATCCACATTCTTTTTAGGAGCAAGCGGTTCGCCATTTTCTTTGATGGCATCGATGTTGTACTTTATGCCAGCCTGCAACCTTCTGGCCGGGCCTCGTACTGCCCTGCTTGTAGAAGATTTGCTCGATCCGGAGGGCTAAAAGAAGAAAGATCGATTCGTTAGTATATATAAATCAATTAATACATGTAATGATCACCAGAGGTCTTATATATATATACCTCGCCGGTCTTTGTTATTTGAAGAACATTTCCTTTGTCGTCATTGTTGTGGCCTTCGTCTCTTCGTTCGTGTTCATCAAATATTAATACTCCCTCACCGGAATTATTAAGATATTGCGAGTCGTCATCTTCGGGTTCATTCTCATCAGGGCTCGGGGAGCGTATGATGTCGAACATGGTCTCTTCTCCATCTCTGCCGGTATTGTCCATAGCTTATATTAACTAATCCAGAAGAAAGACAAAACAATTTAGTATTCAAATTAGAATGCAATCAATAAGGAAAAACTGAATCATAGTAGATAATATGCATCTCGAATAATCCAGATAATATGCATCATCGAATATAATCTCGAATACATCGTCTCGAATATTATCGAATATAATCTCGAATACATCTCGAGTATTAATTATCACTAATACATCTCGAATATTATCATATAACATCACTAGCTAATACAGATCGAATATTATCGAAGAATCTAGTTCACTCGCGGTTCCTGAGGCGCGGGCGGTGGACACCCAAAGAGAAGGAACCATCACAGGATCATAGCTCGGGTGAGATCCCTGAAGAACTTGCTAGGTATCGGAGAACCTGACGTCCAACGCAACCATGTAGCGACGGACGTTCTCGTCCTCCTCCCTGACATGGCGAAGTACCACCTCCGCGGTGGCCAGCTGCCTCCGCACCGAAAGTGGCCCACGCGACTGCCACCAAAGAAGCTCCGGGTCAACGACGGGAGCCCGGTTCCTCACCAAGCTGCGCGCCCCGGAAGGTAGCACCTCCCAGTGCCAGCCCGGCGGAGCCCAGTCCCGGACATGGCGCCTGTCAAGCAGGTTCTCGCCACCGAGTCGACGACGAGCATGCGAGCCGGGCATCGTAGACGTCGAGAACAAATTCTATGCAAAATTAACATTTTTTAAATGCTTGATTGTGATTTTTGTAATTCTTTTTCACTTGATTTTGCAAATACATGACAAACTTTTGCAAATACAACATTAAGATATATATTAACATTAAAATATTATTAATACATGGTTAACTTTTTTCTATGCAACTTTTTCCTATGCAACTTTTTTCTATAAGTATAAAAAACTAAAAAACAGAAAATCTATGCAAATTCCACCGTTCATCTACATATACATATATACATACATTGTATAAAAAAAACTAGTGAAAAAAAAACTAAAACATACATACATATAGTGAAAAAATAATCATCTAAAACATCAAAACATACATACATATATACATATATACATACATTGTATACTAGTTAATAATAATCTAAAACATCTCTAGTGAAAAAAAAATCGCCGGAGGGGGCGGCGCGAGCTCACAGCGGGCGAGGTCGAGGATGGTGACGACGAGGTCGATCGAGGCCGGCGGGCGCGGGCGGCGTCGGAGAGGAGAGGCACGGGTGGCGTCGATCGGGGAAGAGGCGCGGGCGGCGTCGGGGAGGAGGCGCGGGCGGCCGGCGTCAGGGGCGGCGTCGGAGAGGAGAGGCACGGGCGGTGTCGGGGAGGAGGCGCGGGCGGCCGGCGTCGGGGCAGGCGGCGGCGTCTCTGTGTTTGGCATCGAGAGAATGGAGAGGATGGATTCGTAAGTGCCGCTTATATATGAAAGCCTTTAGTCCCGGTTGGTGGCTCGAACCACGACTAAAGGCCCCCCTTTAGTCGCGGTTGGAGCCACCTACCGGGACTAAAGGTGAAATTCAACCAGGCCAAGCAGCGGGAAGCCAGGCCTTAGTCCCGGTTGGTGGCTCCAACCGGGACTAAAGGGGGCCTTTAGTCGCGGTTGGAGCCACCAACCGGGACTAAAGGCCTGGCTTCCCGTGTCGAATGTTTAGTCCCACCTCGCTAGTTGAGAGGAGCTCGCAACGGTTTATAAGCCCCGCCGCGGCTACCGTGTCGAGCTCCTCTCTAAGCAGGCCTTGGTGGGCCTACCGAACTTGTGCTGCCCTGTGGGGCCTATTGGGCTGTGCGGGCCTGCATCCTGGCCCAACTAGAGGTTGGGTTTCTAGTCGTATGCAGGCCGTGGCGGCCCAGTAGGCGGGTTTTTTTTCCCATTTTTTTTTGCTTTATTTATTTTCTTTTGTTTCTACTTACAGCCAAATATTTAGAGTTTCTGAGTGAATCTTTTTGCTTTAGGTCACAAAAATTATAAAATTTCTGTTAGTGCCAGTACTTTTCAAATTTGATAGTTTAAATTTGAATTATTTGAAATTTGTGTGAATCACTAGTTTGTGAACAACTTTACTTTAAAAATAGATTTATCAGTGATTCTTTTTTCTGCTGTTTAATATTAGTGTCTTTTATCATTATATTCAATTTGGAAATTCTTAGGTTATTTAAAAAAATGAAAATGCCTTTGTAACAGATGAGTTTTCGTCCGAAACCCTGATACTTCGAAAGAGATTGTCCATTTTGTACACGAAGTGCATCCAGTTTTTGCCGTAACCCTCTCAACTTTTTTGCACATGCTATGTGGGTGAAATGATGATACCATGCCAACTTTCAACCATTTCAGAGTTCATTTGTAGTGCTTTTCAATTTCAGGGTCATTTAGCTCAAAAAATTCATTAAATGCATGAAAAATAGCGAATGAAGTCAGAAAGGGTTGAAAATTGATGATGTGGCTTTGAATGGTGCATGTTGAACTCACAAAATGTCTGGAGTTGAAATAAGTTAAAAAAATGAAATGCCTTTGTAACAGATGAGTTTTCGTCCGAAACCCTAATACTTCGAAAGAGATTGTCCATTTTGTACACGAAGTGCATCCAGTTTTTGCCGTAACCCTCTCAACTTTTTAGCACATGCTATGTGGGTGAAATGATGATACCATGCCAACTTTCAACCTTTTCAGAGTTCATTTGTAGTGTTTTTCAATTTCAGGGTCATTTAGCTCAAAAAATTCATTAAATGCATGAAAAATAGCGAATGAAGTCAGAAAGGGTTGAAAATTGCATCCAGTCCTTAAAGATATATTTCTTCGCCTTTCAAATGCCAAAACACATATATACCCTAACTATTACAAAGATTCCATCCGGTTTGTCCAAAGTGGGACTTTCGAGATAAGTCCGGAAACTCACTAGAGAAGAAAGTGATGACGGTGAAGCTGGTCACATCCCAGAGTGGGATCTTTGGGTATAAAACTTTTTCTTCGCGTGTGTCCCTTTGCGCCGTAACCATGGACAATCTTCATCATTTAACAGGATGCTTGGGTCAATCTTCACTGTGAAGGGAGCAATTTCATGAAACTTTTCATAATCTTCTGACATGTCTGTCTTGTCCTCCACTCCCACGATATTTATTTTCCCTGAAAGAACTATGTGGCGCTCTGGCTCATCGTATGATGTATTCACTTCCTTATCTTTTCTTTTTCTTGGCTTGGTAGACATGTCCTTCACATAGAAAACCTGCGCCACATCATTGGCTAGGACGAATGGTTCGTCTGCGTACCCAAGATTGTTGAGATCCACTGTTGTCATTCCGTACCGCGGGTCTTCCTTTACGCCGCCTCCTGACATATTGACCCATTTGCAGCGAAACAAAGGGACCTTCAATTCACATCCATAGTCAAGTTTCCATATCTCCTCTATGTAACCATAATATGTGTCCTTTGGCCTATTGGTGTTTGCTGCATCAAAGCGGACACCACTGTTTTGGTTGGTGCACTTTTTATCTTGGGCGATCATGTAAAATGTATTCCCATTTATCTCGTACCCTTTGAAAGTCAATATAGTCGAAGATGGTAACTTGGACAGCAAGTACAGCTCATCTCCAACACTGTCGTCATGCATGAGACGTGTGTGCAACCAACCGCCGAATGTCCCCGTGTGTTCACGTGTAATCTAGTCGTCAGACTGCTCCGGGTGTTTGGAGCGTAGAATATTCTTGTGTTCGTCGATATATGGACCCACCAAGCTAGAATTTTGTAGAACTGTGTAGTGTGCTTGCGCCCAGGAATGCCCGTCCATACATATTACTTGGTCCTTTCCTAGCGTGCCGTTTCCACCAAGTCGGCCCTCATGCCGCGATTCGGTAACACCAATCGGCTTAAGGTCAGGAATAAAGTCAACACAAAACTCAATGACCTCCTCTGTTTCATGGCCCTTGGAGATGCTTCCTTCTGGCCTAGCACGGTTATGAAGATATTTCTTTAAGACTCCCATGAACCTCTCAAAGGAGGAACATATTGTGTAGAAATACAGGACCCAGAATGGCAATCTCTTCGACTAGGTGAACTAGGATGTGCGTCATGATATTGAAGAAGGATGGTTGGAACACCAACTCGAAACTGACAAGACATTGCACCAAATCATTCTGTAACCTTGGTAGGATTTCTAGATCGATTACCTTCTGAGAGATTGCATTGAGGAATGCACATAGCTTCACAATGGCTAATCGAACGTTGTCCGGTAGAAGCCCCCTCAATGCAACCGGAAGCAGTTGCGTCCTAATCACGTGGCAGTCATGGGACTTTAGGTTCTGGAACTTTTTCTCTGCCATATTTATTATTCCCTTTATATTCGATGAGAAGCCAGACGGGACCTTCATACTGAGCAGGCATTCAAAGAAGATTTCCTTCTCTTTGGTAAGAGCGTAGCTGGCAGGACCCTGATACTGCTTTGGATGCATGCCGTCTTTTTCGTGCATACGTTGCTGGTCCTCGCGGGCCTCCGGTGTATCTTTTGTCTTCCCATACATGCCCAAGAAGCCTAGCACGTTCACGCAAAAATTCTTCGTCACATGCATCACGTCGATTGCAGAGCGGACCTCTAGTTCTTTCCAATATGGTAGGTCCCAAAATATAGATTTCTTCTTCCACATGGGTGCGTGTCCGTCAGTGTCATTCGGAACAGATTGTCCGCCAGGACCCTTTCCAAAGATTACATTTAAATCCTTGACCATATCAAGTATGTCATGACCAGTACGGTGGCGAGGCTTCTTCCGGTGATCTGCCTCACCTTTGAAATGCTTGCCTTTCTTTCTTAAGACATGATTGATCTGAAGAAATCGACGATGTCCCAGGTACACATTCTTCCTACATTTATCCAAATATATACTGTCGGTATCATCTAAACAGTGCGTGCATGTGTGGTATCCCTTGTTTGTCTATACTCCACAGCTGTAAAAGTTCTTCAACCAATGGCCTTAGGTACACATCAATGTCGTTGCCAGGTTGCTTGGGGCCTTGGATGAGCACTGACATCATAATGAACTTCCACTTCATGCACAACCAAGGAGGAAGGTTATAGATACATAGAGTCATAGGCCAGGTGCTATGATTGTTGCTCTGCTCCCCGAAAGGATCAATGCCATCTGCACTTAAACCAAACCATACATTCCTTGCGTCATCTGCAAAGTCCTTCCATTTTCTCTCGATTTTTCTCCACTGCGATCCGTCAGCGGGTACTCTCAACTTCCCGTCTTTCTTACGGTCTTCTTTGTGCCATCGCATCAACTTGGCATGCTCTTTGTTTTGGAACAAACGTTTCAACCGTGGTATTATAGGAGCATACCACATCACCTTGGCAGGAATCTTCTTTCTGGGGCGCTCGCCCTCAACATCACCAGGGTCATCGCGGCTAATCTTATAGCGCAATGCGCCGCATACCGGGCATGCATTCAAATCCTCGTACTCACCGCGGTAGAGGATGCAATCATTAGGGCATGCATATATCTTCTGCACCTCTAATCCTAGAGGGCAGACAGCCTTCTTTGCTTCGTATGTACTGTCAGGCAATTCGTTGTCCATTGGAAGTTTCTTCTTTAACATTATCAGCAACTTTTCAAATCCCTTGTCAGATACACCATTCTCTGCCTTCCATTGCAGCAATTCCAGTGTGGTACCCAGCTTTTTCTTGTCATCTTCGCAATTTGGGTACAACAATTTCTTGTGATCCTCTAACATGCGCTGCAACTTCAGCTTCTCCTTTTCACTTGCGCAGTTTCTCTTTGCATCGGCAATGGCCCGACCAAGATCATGAGCGGACTCATCTGATGCCTCTTCTTCAGCTTCTTCCCCCATTGCCGGCTCAGCTTCTTCCCCCATTGTTGTACCATCGTATTTAGGGAACCCATGGCCAGGATAGCTATCATCATCCTCTTCTTCTTCATTCTCTTCCATTAGGACCCCCCTTTCTCCGTGCTTGGTCCAACTGTTATAGCCGGACATGAAACCGGACGTAAACAGGTTGACGTGAATGGTTCTTGAGTTAGAGTAATTGTGATCATTCTTACAGACAGCACATGGACAACACATAAAACCATCCGCCCGCTTGTTTGCCTCAGCCGCAACCAGAAAAGTACGCACGCCATTAATGAACTGGGGAGAGCATCGGTCATCGTACATCCATTGCCGGCTCATCTGCATTACACAACACCGAAAAGACCAAATTAATACAAGTTCATACATATAGTTCATACACACTTATTCTCATAAAACAACATACAAACTCTCTAGCTAAAGCATTTAAATGCAACAACTAATGCGATCAAGATCGCAACTAAGGTAACAATTGATCCAACAGCATAGTGATACCAAGCCTCTTGATTAACGGCACATTTTTTAAATTTTCTAATCTTCAAGCGCATTGCATCCATCTTGATCTTGTGATCATTGACGATATCGGCAACATACAACTCCAGTTTCATCCTCTCTTCTTCAATTCTTTTCAATTTTTCTTTCAAATACTCATTTTCTTTTTCAACTAAATTTAACTTCTCGACAAGAGGGTCGGTTGCAATTTCCGGTTCACATACCTCCTAGATAAAAATATCTATGTCAACTTGATGGGCATAATTGTCATAAACGCGAAATGCAACAAATAGTTATAAAAGAGAATATATATACCACATCCGAATCATAAACCGGACGAGGGCCGACGGGGACGGATATCAAAGTCATGGCACTATGTATAACAAACAATCATACATGTAAGAAAATTATACAATTAACTATCTAAATCATACAAATAAGATTTTTTTTATAAAAAGGATAAGAACAAGAGGCTCCCCAAGGTGTGGTGCCTGCAACGGGACGGTGCGGGCGATCGACGGTGGTTAGGACGGGGACGGGAAGGCACTAAGTAAACCACACCTACACATATGCAAACTAAGAAGTTAATTTGAGCTCAAATTGCATATAAATCAAATAAACTCCCACATAATTACTCCCAAACTAGAACCCACAAATCACTATACTTATAGAGCATTGCACGAGCTAATCTAGCAATGAGAGATGAAAGGACAAAGTTGCTAACCTTTGTGAACACTTGGATTGATGGGGTGCCTTCAAATCTTGACAAATTTTGACAAAAATGGAGGATGAGCTCGAGCAAGAGGGGAAGAACAGAGAGGAGAGGAAAGGGGAAAAACAGAGAGCCTCGGCTCGGCCTGGACGAAGGGTTTATATAGTGACACCTTTAGTCCCGGTTCATGTAACAAACCGGGACTAAAGGTTAACCTCTAGTCCCGGTTTGTGACACGAACCGGGACTAAAGGGGATCGTGGGGCCCCACCCTGACACTAGCCTGCCACCAGACCTTTAGTCCCGGTTCATGTAACAAACCGGGACTAAAGGTTAACCTCTAGTCCCGGTTTGTGACACGAACCGGGCCTAAAGGTGATCGTGGGGCCCCAGCCTGACACCAGCCTGCCACCACACCTTTTGTCCCGGTTTGTGTCACAAACCGGGACTAAAGGTTCAACACGAACCGGGACTAATGATTCCCCTGCCCCTAGCCGTTGGAACCGGGACTAATGGTCACATTAGTCCCGGGCCGTAGTCAAACCGGGACTAATGATGCGAACGTAAAGTCGTTTTTCTACCAGTCTAAACGAGTTAGGGTTAGGCCACTCTGGGTTCTTCGGAGGGTAGGAATCCCTCCAAAACTTGCACTGTGTACTAATACATGTACACAGGTGTGGTGGGAGGTTACCCGGAGGGAATCTTGTGATAAGTTGGGCTCAAACTTCGATTTCAATGTTCCTATGGGCTAAACTAGCACAACCAAGTAGAAAAGTCCATTGGTGAAATGTCGTTCGTCGCCGGTTAAAGGCCTAGATTTCTCGGTCCAACAAGTTAGGGTTAGGCCGCTCCGTGGTCTTCGGAGGGTTGGAATCTCACCAAAACTTGCATTGTGTGCTAATACATGTACACAAGTGTGGTGGTAGGTTTAAACACCCAATACCCAGCTCCCGAGGGTGACCCGCTTCACGGACGGCACTAATGCCTACACTTACAGCAGGAAACTGCCACTGATACGTCTCCAACGTATCTATAATTTATGAAGTATTCATGCCATGTTTATTATAGTTTTGTATGATTTGGGTGCACTTTTATATGGATTTTATATGATTTTTATGGACTAACATATTGACCTAGTGCCCAGTGCCAGTTGCTGTTTTCTGCTTGTTTTTGGTTTTCCAGAAAATCCATATCAAATGAAGTCCAAATGTAGCAAAACTTTTTGACGATTTTTTCTGGAAGGAAACAGACACAAGAAGCTTCGGGGGAGCAGCAGAAGACCCACAGGGGCCCCACAAGCCACCAGGGCCCGCCACCCCCCAGGCCCGCCCTGATGCCTTGTGTGCACCCTGTGGCCCCTCTTCGCGTGATTCCAACGCCAAAAAATCCTATATATTCAGAAACCCCCGAAAGTTAACCTAGATAAGTTTTTACGCCGTCGCAAGCCTCTGTACCTCCATGATCTGATCTACAGCCCTTTTCCGGCACCCTGTCGGAGGGGGGAATCATCACCGGATGCCATCTTCATCATCCCGACGGTCTCCATGAAGAGGAGGGAGTAGTTCACCCTCGAGGATAGGGGTTTGTACCAGTAGCTATGTGTTTTATCTCTTTCTCTCGTGTTCTTGATTTGGCACAATCTTGATGTACCGCGAGCTTTGTTAATATTGGTGGATCATATGGTGTTTCTCCCTCTCTATCTTGTTGTGATGAATTGAGTTTTACCTTTGAGGTTTCACTATTATTGGATTGAATACTTTTATGGATTTGGGAACACTTGATGTATGTCTTGCATATGAATACCCGTGGTGACAATGGGGTATTATATTGATTCACTTGATGTATGTTTTGGCACTCAACTCGCGGATTCCCGAGGTGACATTGGGGTAATCTATGCATAGGGGTTGATGCACGTTTTCGTCCTACTTTCTCCGGTAGAAATCTTGGGGCACTCTTTGAAGTTCTTTGTGTTGGATTGAATATTATGAATATGAAGTTGTTTGATGCATATCATATAATCAACTCACAGAAACTTGTGGTGACATTGGAGTATCTAGGTGACATTATAGTTGGTTGATGTTGTGGCACCCCGGCTCAGAGGACCGGTTTACCCAGTGTTTCTAACCCATAGATCATGTCTTCTAGAAACACACAACAACTTGGAACAGAACTGGACTGAACTTTATTGATATATCTCGAGTACAAGCTCATAATTTACATCGGTAGCGAGGCCAGAAGCACAACATGTGCTATGACAGTATCTACATTATTTATGGAACATAGCAGGGCCTCGATACTACTGGGTAGAACTACGGCGTAGTAGAACATAGCGCGGACAACTCCATCCACAGGGACACTGCTGTGGACTAGACCTAGTTAGCGTAGCACAAACTATCAGGAACTCCGTCCTCGGCTTCTCCTGCATCTGCATGATACGCCAGGTGAGTACTTGGAATGTACTCGCAAGCTCATGGCAACCAAAACAATGCAGCAAACAATAGCATGGCAATTAACATGTTAAAATACTTAAGTGGCTAACTCACGGATACCGAATATCAACTTACTCTCTTCTGGGCTGTCCCACAACCCTCGGAACGCTCATAACTCACTGAGCACTCCCGAACATAAGACAAGTTCTTCCATCATTATTATCATTATTACGGTTGACCTTTCAGTGGCCTAGTACGGACTGTCCAATACCGTGGACACGGCTATTCGAATAGATTCTTACACTCTGCAGAGGTTGCGCACTTTACCCACACTATGAAGCTTCCGACCTCGTACTCCCATTCGGGTGGACCGGTGCTGCTCCAACGAAACCTGCCTGACCCGTGACCCCTCTATCGTACCACCGACAATCATACCCTCCCAGGGTCATGTCCTGGGTGGCCCCTGTGTCACCACGTGACACCTGCCACCGTCGTGGCCAAATAACTGTCGAAAACGGGGACGCCGGGAAAATAACTCAACTGGGCTCACAGGATTATCGTCGTCTACCTGATCAGGGCAGCACGCACGCATAACCCTCCCTAGTGTGGTGGTACTAATAAAAGAGCACAAAGCAGAACCAAGTCAAGGCCGTCCCATACCGGCAAATGTGGCTGCACGGGAAAGTCCGGATAGGTGACACTAGATCAACCAGGTAGGTTTAGTGTTGTCCAGCATTTATCAAGCATGGATTTTTATCATGAGTAACTTAGCATGGCAGTTGCTAGGCATCAAAATAAAATTACTCTAAATTATCACATATCAAAATAATGCATATGATTCAATTAAATAACTAACACTATTGAGATGCTTCATGCAATGGATGACATGGCCTGCCTTGCTCTGTTGGGTTGTCCACAAACTCCTGGGCTTCAAATCCAAAAGTATTTCCTTCTGAAAATATTTTTAAAATGAAAAGGAAAATGTCACATACTACTGTTCTGTGCACCAGAAATTCTTGGAGTATGGGAAAAATACCAAAATTTTCCAACAAATAAAGGGGCTCAACGCAAACCCAGAGCAAAAAGAATCAATTGATTTGGACTTATGGTTAAAAAGTTATGGACGGTCAAAGTTTCTGGTCAAAATTTGAAATTAAACAAAAAATAGAAAATCCAGCGAAGGGCCACGTCGAAGGCGTATTTCGCCAGGGCGCCTCCACTTACCGCTTCGGCGTGCCACTGACGAGCGGGCCCCAGCGGTCAGATTTAAACAGGGGAGAGAGAGAACAGAGAGATGCGGGGCTCCGGCGATGGTTGCCGGCGACACAGACGGCGGCGAGGTCCGGCGACTACGGGAATCGAATGAGCTCATCGAGACTAACACACACGTACCTGTGGTTTGGCGGGAGATGGCCGGACGGCGTCGTCCCCTTCCTCTCCGGCGGCGGCGGGTTTCGGGTGTCATCGGAGACGGTGATTCCGGCGAGGTTCCGGTCGAGCAAGACCTCGAGCGAGGTCAGGGGAGTGAGGTGAGCTCGTGTGTGCAGTCGGTTGAGGCTGGGAGGAAGCGAATCGGTGAGGTGGTGGAGCTCGGGTGGCGGCGGTTCTCCGGCGAGATGCGAGGCCAGAGGGCCTCTCAGCCTTGGCTCGGTGCTCGGGGGGCCGGTTTGGGGATGGAGGAGTGGGGTGAGGAGCTCGGGAGGCTGGCCGTGGCCTATTTATAGGAGGAGGCGAGCTCTCTGGAATGGCAGAGCTCGGGACACGTCACCGGCATGAGGACGATGCGCTGGCTGGCTGGGAGCGGCGACGGGACGGAGGAGGGCAGGGAGAGTAATGGCGTGCTGTGGCGGTATGCGGAGGAAGGCGACGAGCGACAGGGCCACTGTGGCCGCACGGGTGCCACAGTGCCCGCGCGCATGGCGGCCGCCGGGGATGATTCCGGCGAGGGGAGGGCTCCAGAACGGCTAGGTGGATGAAGGAGAAGATGTCGGCGAGCTGGGACAAGGAAGGATCACGCAAGGCAGTCGGACATGACTCAACAGACACTGGCGCGGTGCAGAGCGCGTGTTTTGGCATGCCACTGCCGTGCTCACCATGGGCATTGGTGTCTAGAGGCCACACGAGCCTACCGTTTGTTGTCCAGCACGTCGACCCTTGATCACTTAGTCCCCTTGTGCCTCTAGTTCGACTAGATTCACTCTGATGAGAAGGGTAGCTTTAGCTACAGTTTCTGACAGAAAACTTGAGAGGGATCTAGAGGAGAGGTGAGCTGGAGATGGAGCCAGAGGAGATGTTTGGGATGATCTACTATGGAAGGACTACAAGCTGGCAAAGTTTGAGAAACTTTCATCAAAGTTTGAATGGAGTTCATGTACAACTGCTGTTACTGGAACAGAAACAAGATGAGCTTGATGCACTCATATGGTTGATCCGCTAGAGCTGAAAATTGGTGTGGGAGGGTTATTTGGTGGATAGAAGATGCCACAAAAATTTCAGCTCAATTGGATACCTCTAGATGGTACTTCCTTCACAGAGGTTCAAAATGAGCAGAAACTTGGCAGAATATTGGGGCTGAAAATTTGTACTGGACCAGATGATATTTTTGGATATTGTGGCAAGATAGGTTCCCTAGTATCTCAGGGAATTATCTGAGAGTTTTATGAGTTGGGAAAATATGAGTTGCTTCACAAATGGCCAGTACTGTCTAGAGAGCAAATAGAGTTTTCTGGACAAACTTTTGTACTGGACCATGAGATGTTTTTGAAGATTGTGGGAGTAGATGATGACAAGAAGGTGTGGTATTAATTTGGGATTTTTCTGATCATCAAAACTATAGGTTGCTTCATAACCCATAGTGGTTACAGATTTTCCACAAAGGAAGAAAATGAATATTTGGGAAAGATGAAGAACTAGAATTGATCCAGAAGGTGAGTGACAAGGTTTTGGCAAGATGGTGAGGGCTTTGGATCACTGAGAAAAATTCATAAGTCCAAAGTCAACTGAAAAGATTCAAAAACCATCCAAATTGCAAATAAAGCCAGAAAGATTTTGAAAAGAAAAAGTTGCCAAAAACCAGGGTGTCACAAACCTACCCCCCTTAGAATGAATCTCGTCATCGAGATTCGGTTGCTCAGGGAACAAGTGTGGATACGCTGATCTCAGAAAATCCTCTCTTTCCCAGGTAGCCTCTTCCTTAGTGTGATGATCCCACAACACTTTGAAAAATCTAATTGTCTTACTCCGGGTACTTCTTTCCATCTCATCCAATATTCTGACAGGTTTTTCCTCGTAGGTCAAATCTTTGGTCAGCTCTAGCTCATTCATATCTGCCTGCTTGATTGGAGGTGCAATGCACTTTCTCAACTGTGATATGTGGAAAACATCGTGGACGTTAGACAACTCCGGTGGTAACTCTAACTGATATGCCACTCTGCCTCTCCTAGCCATTATTGGAAAGGGACCAATATATCTCGGTGCAAGCTTTCCTCGGGTATGAAACCTCTTTATTCCTTTCATGGGGGTAACTCGGAGATAGGCATATTCTCCAGGCTCAAAAGTTACTTCTCGATGTTTCGGATCATAGTAACTCTTTTGACGGGACTTGGCTGCTCGAAGACGTTCCTGAATATCCTTGACTTGCTTCTCAGCCTCGAGCATCAAATCCGTGACAAAGATGCGGCTGTCTCCTGTCTGAGACCAATTTAACGGAGTGCGGCATTTCCGTCTGTACAGGGCTTTGAATGGTGACATCTTGAGACTCGACTGATAACTGTTATTGTAGGAGAATTCTGCATAGGGTAAACTATTCTCCCATTTGGATCCATAGGCAAGAGCACAGGACCGAAGCATATCTTCCAAAATCTGGTTCACACGTTCGGTCTGTCCATCTGTCTGTGGATGATATGCCGTACTATGCTTTAGTACGGTTCCCAGGGGTTGATGCAATCGCAGCCAGAATGCTGAAGTGAACAAGGAGCCCCTATCCGACGTGATAGACTCGGGTACTCCGTGAAGGCTGACTATCTGGGACATGTAGAGCTGTGCCAGCTGGTAAGCGTTGAAAGTGGTCTTTACCGGAAGGAAGTGAGCCACTTTCGTAAGTATATCCAGGATGACCCAGATAGCATCATGGCCTCTTGTTGACTTGGGTAGTCCAACAATGAAGTCCATGCATATGTCATCCCATTTCCATTGAGGAACTGGTAAAGGTTGCAGTAGCCCAGCGGGTTTCTGGTCTTCAGCCTTGACTCTGTTGTAGATGTCACAACAGGCGACATAGTATGCTATGTCCCTTCGCATTCCTGGGCACCAAAAGGTTTCTCGCAAGTCCTGGTACATTTTTGTTCCTCCCGGATGAATAGAGTAAGCAGATTCATGTGCCTCTCTCAGTATTTGCCGTCTCAAGCTGTCTTGATCGGGCACACATATTCGGTTTTCAAACCATAGGGTACCTTGATCATCAAGATGGAAGGACTTGGCCTTTCCTTGCGGAATGCGTTCCTTGATCTCTTGTATACCCTTATCTGATTTCTGAGCGGCCTTAATTTCTTCCATAAGTGTCGGAGTAATTTCCAAGGTATCCAGGCTTATTGGGCTGCATAGCACCAGGTTCAGCTTGGCAAACTCTTCTCATAGCCTCGGATGGATTCCCTCCATTAAGGCATTTAGGGCACCTTGTTTTCTGCTGAGGGCATCGGCGACCACGTTGGCTTTTCCCGGATGATAATTAATCCCAATGTCATAATCCTTGAGTAGTTGAAGCCATCTTCTCTGTCTCAGATTCAGATCAGGTTGGGTGAAAATATACTTGAGACTCTTATGGTCTGTGTATATTTCACATCGCTGCCCAATGAGATAGTGCCTCCAGATCTTTAATGCATGAATCACGGCTGCCAGTTCCAAATCATGAGTGGGATAGTTCTCTTCATGGGGTCGTAGCTGTCTGGATGCATATGCTACAACCTTTCCTTCTTGCATTAGAACGCAGCCGATTGCACGCCTGGAAGCATCGCAATATATATCAAAGCTCTTGTGGATGTCTGGAAGAACTAAGACAGGGGTTGTGGTCAGCCTCGTCTTTAATTCCATGGAACTGCTGTCACATTCTTCCGTCCAGGCAAATTTGTGGTTCTTTTTCAGCAATTCTGTCAATGGCTTGTCTATTTTTGAGAAGCCTTCAATGAAGCGACGGTAGTAGCCTGCCAATCCCAGAAAGCTGCGGACTTCCGTTACTGTGGCTGGGGTCCTCCAGTTTAATACAGTAGTCACTTTGCTGGGGTCGACGGCCACACCTTGTTCTGACAGAACATGTCCTAGAAATCCCACCTCTCTTAGCCAAAATTCGCATTTACTGAATTTGGCATACAAGCGATGGGTCCTTAGTCTTTCCAGGACCGTGCGGAGGTGTTGCTTGTGCTCCTCTTCATCTTTTGAATAGATAAGGATATCATCGATGAAGACTACCACAAATTTGTCCAAGAAGTCCATGAAGACCTTATTCATCATGCTCATGAAATAGGTGGGAGCATTTGTCAGCCAAAATGACATGACTGTAAATTCATACAGGGCATATCTTCTAGTAAAGGCTGTTTTGGGGATATCCTCTTTCCTAAGTTTTAACTGATGATACCCCGTTCGAAGGTCAATCTTGGAAAATACCCGGGCCCTGTTCAACTGGTCAAACATATCATCAATGCGGGGGAGCGGATATTTTTTTTTAATAGTGACCTCATTCAGCTGGCGATAATCCACGCACATTCGCAGGCTGCCATCCTTCTTCTTGACAAACAGCACGGGTGATCCCCAAGGTGATGTGCTTGGACGAATATAACCTTTTTGGAGTAATTCATCCAAGTGTTTCTTCAATTCCACCAGCTCTGGGGAAGGCATGCGATAGTACTTCTTGTAGATTGGAGCGGTTCCGGGAACAACCTCAATAGCGAATTCCAGTTCTCGATCTGGTGGCATTCCTGGTAATTCTTCCGGGCATACGTCCGGAAATTCACTGACTATTGGAATCGGACTTATATCTGTAGCTGTGGCTTTGAATGTCATTCCTTTCTTTGACATCATTCTGCTAGCAGTGAAGTGCACTGTTTGGCCTGCCGGATTAACCAATGTCACCTTCCTGGTGGCACAGTTGATACACACCTGATGTGGTACCAACCAATCCATTCCCAATATTATATCCTGTCCAGGGGACTCAATGGCAACAAGAGTAGCTGGAAACTTAACTCCGTGTATCAAAATTTTCAGATTCTTGTATATCAAATTTGTTCTGAGCATGGAGCCAGGGGATTGTACCACCATGATTTTGTCCAAAAGAGAAGGAGAAAATTTGTGCAAGGTGGCAAAACTCCGCGAAATAAACGAATGAGAAGCCCCAGAATCAAATAAAATTATTGCGGGTATGTTGTTAACAGAAAACATACCAAGGACCACATCTGGTGCTTCGCGGGCTTCCTCAGCGGAGATATGATGGACTTGGCCGCGATAGAAGTTCGGGTTGGGGCGGCGTCCAACACTGTTGACTTGTGGTTTGAAGTCGGATGGTGGTTTCCCATTTCTTGCCGGGCACTGCTTGGAGTAATGCCCGCTCTGGCCGCAAGTAAAGCATGTGTTGTTGCGACGGCAATCCTCCATCACTGGCTGTTTGCCGAAGGTCTTATCCTGGCTGGCAGGCTTATTGTTGTTGTTGCCATTGCTCCAGGCAGGCTTGTATTTAGACGGCCCTGGTTGCCAAATGTGTGGCTTCTGCGCAAACTCCTCACGGTTGTCCTTCTTGGGTTCAAACGTCCGCTTGCGATCGTCATATCCTGACTTATGCTCTTGTTCAGCTATGAAAGCCTTGTTTACCAAAGTCTGGAAGTTAGGAAAATCAAGCATACAGAGCTGACAACGGAGGGTATGATTGAGCCCTCCTAGGAATTGGTCAATCTTCCTTTCTTCTGTGGACACGTCATGGGTAGAGTAGCGTGCCAGATTATTAAACTTGTTTAGATACTCCCCCACTGACATATTCCCTTGAGTAAGAGCAAGAAATTCCCTCTGCTTCACCTTCATTATGCCAGTAGGAATATGATACTTGCGGAATACCTCTTTGAACTTCTCCCAAGAAATATCTTCTCCAGAAGGCCACATTATTTTTGTATTGTCCCACCATATAGCTGCCGGTCCCTCCAGGTAGTGTGTAACAAAAGGAACCTTGTCTGACTCATCACAGCGGGCTATGTCTAGTTTCTCTTCCATAGTCCTTAGCCAGTCATCAGCTTCCATGGGATCCACAGCCTGACTAAAACTGGGTGGCTTGGTACGCTGAAAATCAGACAACTTAGAGTGTGTCCCATTATTGTTATTCTGGCCCACCATAGTCTGCATACTTTTTAGAAATTCCATGAGATCTTGATTTCTTTTGTCCTCAAACATTCTCATAATCTGATCAGTGGTTGGTTCCTGTGGTGGTGGAGGTGGTAAATCTTCTGGTGGCTGTCCTGCTTGTCTAGCGGATCGACGAACGGGAGTTCCATCGCCTCCTTGATTACTACACCTCTTCATCCTAAATTTGTTCCCATTGCAAAATACCGAATCGATGAGCAACATCTATAAGGGGAAAGCAAGGTAGTACGACACCAGAAAATAAGCCAAATAAAAAGAGGGAAAATAAAGCAAACAACATAATTATACAAGGCAACCCAACATCATACATGATGAGCTAGTAGGGGGGTTATCATGGCTAGACTGCTCATACGGCAGTTGACATATGCAGGGATGCTATGATGCAAGCACTGAAACTCAAGCCTCCACTCTAGTGACGCCGGTGGCACGAACACTGGTAAACTGAAGACTCCTCGTCGTCTGATCCTGTCTCGGAATCTGAGCTGATGATGTGCACCTCGGCCTCCGGATCAAAGGAAACACGACGACGCTGACGGGAAGGTTCCCCCTCTGAGGGAGAAGGAGCACAACGCTGCAGCATCGGAGCAGCTAGAGTAGCTAGGAGTGAGGCCCACTCTGCCGGGGTCTCACGTCGGCTACCAGACGAAAAGCCTGGCGGTCTTAATGAGCTAGAAGGAGTCTTAGTAGGTGGGACGGGTGGAGTATACACGGCTGAAAACGGAGGTGGAGGAGGAGACTGTGCTGCTGCAACAGCTGCAAGTGCCTCACGGGCATGAGTCGGCTCCTCAGCTAGTGAAGTGATCATGCGGTAACTGGCGTTCAGATAACGAGATAAAACTCTAGTAGCATGATCACTCGCCGGGTCAACAGGTGCAAAAAGGACTCGCCCTGTCGCAGGCGACAGGGTGGGGTAGTGAAAGAAACCTGGATGAGTCTGCATCTCGACCTCGTGGAAGCGCAAGTAAGTGAGAGCCTCCATCGCAGCAAACTGGATCGCCAACTCCGGAGTAGAAGCAGTTCCGCCCTTGGAAGAACGGAAGTAGCTGCCAATATCCGAACTCGCAGTCAAAAAAGCCTCCGCGTGATACTCGTACACTGAACCAGCAAGCTTCTCTCGGAACACCTGATACACTGGGTCTTCGCTGTTGGGATACAGCTGAAGCCAGACATTACGAAGCAGTACTGGAAAAGTGAACGGTGCCGGCTCATGGTTGTAGTGGTACGGAACTGCTGCCATCTACACTCATCAAACCAGCGGTTAGCACAATAAAAGCTATATGCATGCAATGCAGCAATCATATGCAACAAGCAAGACACGCCAAGACTCTAAACTACTCGCGGTTCTAGCGCAGGGTTAACTAGGGTGTCCTACAGTCAACCTGGCTCTGATACCAAGTGTTGTGGCACCCCGGCTCAGAGGACCGGTTTACCCAGTGTTTCCAACCCAGAAATCATGTCTTCTGGAAACACACAACAACTTGGAACAGAACAGAACTGAACTTTATTGATATATCTCGAGTACAAGCTCATAATTTACATCGGTAGTGAGGCCAGAAGCACAACTGGTGCTATGACAGTATCTACATTATTTATGGAACATAGTAGGGCCTCGATACTACTGGGTAGAACTACGGCGTAGCGGAACATAGCGCGGACAACTCCATCCACAGGGACACTGCTGTGGACACGGCCTAGTTAGCGTAGCACGAACCATCGGGAACTCCGTCCTCGGCTTCTCCTGCATCTGGCATGATACGCCAGGTGAGTACTTGGAATGTACTCGCAAGCTCATGGCAACCAAAACAATGCATCAAACAATAGCATGGCAATTAACATGTTAAAATACTTAAGTGGCTAACTCACGGATACCGAATATCAACTTACTCTCTTCTGGGCTGTCCCACAACCCTCGGAACGCTCATAACTCAATGAGCACTCCCGAACATAAGACAAGTTCTTCCATCATTATTATCATTATTACGGTTGACCTTTCAGTGGCCTAGTACGGACTGTCCAATACCGTGGACGCGGCTATTCGAATAGATTCTTACACTCTGCAGAGGTTGCACACTTTACCCACACTATGAAGCTCCTGGCCTCGTACTCCCATTCGGGTGGACCGGTGCTGCTCCAACGAAACCTGCCTGACCCGTGACCCCTCTATCGTATCACCGACAATCATACCCTCCCAGGGTCATGTCCTGGGTGGCCCCTGTGTCACCTCGTGACACCTGCCACCGTCGTGGCCAAATAACTGTCCCAAACGGGGACGCCGGCAAAATAGCTCAACTGGGCTCACAGGATTATCGTCGTCTACCTGATCAGGGCAGCACGCACGCATAACCCTCCCTAGTGTGGTGGTACCGATAAAAGAGCACAAAGCCAGACCAAGTCAAGGCCGTCCCATACCGGCAAATATGGCTGCACGCGAAAGTCCGGATAGGTGACACTAGATCAACCAGTTAGGTTTAGTGTTGTCCAGCATTTATCAAGCATGGATTTTTATCATGAGTAACATAGCATGGCAGTACCAAGGCATCAAAATAAAATTACTCTAAATTATCACATATCAAAATAATGCATATGATTCAATTAAATAACCAACAATATTGAGATGCTTCATGCAATGGATGACATGGCTTGCCTTGCTCTGTTGGGTTGTCCACAAGCTCCTGGGCTTCAAATCCAAAAGTATTTCCTTCTGAAAATATTTTTTAAATGAAACGGAAAATGTCACATACTACTGTTCTATGCACCAGAAATTCTGGGATTATGGGAAAAATACCAAATTTTTCCAGCAAATAAAGCGGCTCAAGACAAACCCAGAGAAAAAAGAATCAATTGATTTGGACTTATGGTTAAAAAGTTATGGACGGTCAAAGTTTCTGGTCAAAATTTGAAATTAAACAGAAAATAGAAAATACAACGAAGGGCCACGTCGAAGGCGTATTTCGCCAGGGCACCTCCACTTACTGCTTCGGCGTGCCACTGACGAGCGGGCCCCAGCAGTAAGATTTAAACGGGGGAGAGAGAGAACAGAGAGATGCGGGGCTCCGACGATGGTCGCCGGCGACACAGACGGCGGTGAGGTCCGGCGACTACGGGAATCGAATGAGCTCATCGAGACGAAAACGCACGTACCCGTGGCTTGGCGGGAGATGGCCGGACGGCGTCGTCCCCTTCCTCTCTGGCGGCGGCGGGTTTCTGGTGTCGTCGGAGACTGTGATTCCGGCAAGGTTCCGGTCGGGCAAGAGCTCGAGCGAGGTCAGGGGAGTGAGGTGAGCTCGTGTGTGCAGTCGGTTGAGGCTGGGAGGAAGCGAATCAGTGAGGTGGTGGAGCTCGGGTGGCGGCGGTTCTCCGGCGAGATACGAGGCCAGAGGGCCTCTCGGCCTTGGCTCGGTGCTCGGGGGGGCGATTTGCGGATGGAGGAGTGGGGTGAAGAGCTCGGGAGGCTGGCCGTGGCCTATTTATAGGAGGCGGTGAGCTCTCTGGAACGGCGGAGCTCGGGACACGTCGCCGGTGCGAGGACGATGCGCTGGCTGGCTGGGAGCGGCGACGGGATGGAGGAAGGTAGGGAGAGTAATGGCGTGCAATGGCGGTATGCGGAGTAAGGCGACGAGCGACAGGGCCACTGTGGCCGCATGGGTGCCACAGTGCCCGCGCGCGTGGCGGCCGCCGGAGATGATTCCGGCAAGGGGAGGGCTCCAGAACGGCCAGGTGGATGAAGGAGAAGACGTCGGCGAGCTGGGACAAGGAAGGATCACGCGAGGCAGTCGGACGCGACTCAACAGACACGGGCGCGGTGCAGAACGCGTGGTTTGGCATGCCACTGCCGTGCTCACCATGGGCATTGGTGTCTAGAGGCCACGCAAGCCTGGTGTTTCTTGTCCAGCACGTAGACCCTTGATCACTTAGTCCTCTTGTGCCTCTGGTTCGACTAGATTCACTCTGATGCGAAGGGTAGCTTCAGCTACAATTTCTGACAAAAAACTTGAGAGGGATCTAGAGGAGAGGTGAGCTGGAGATGGAGCCAGAGGAGATGTCTGGGATGATCTACTATGGAAGGACTACAAGCTGGCAAAGATTGATAAACTTTCATCAAAGTTTGAATGGAGTTCATGTACAACTGCTGTTACTGGAACAGAAACAAGATGAGCTTGATGCACTCATATGGTTGATCTGCTAGAGCTGAAAATATGTGTGGGAGGGTTATTTGGTGGATAGAAGATGCCACAAAAATTTCAGCTCAATTGGATACCTCTAGATGGTACTTCCTTCACAGAGGTTCAAAATGAGCAGAAACTTGTCAGAATATTGGGGCTGAAAATTTGTACTAGACCAGATGATATTTTTGGATATTGTGGCAAGATAGCTTCCCTAGTATCTCAGGGAATTATCTGAGAGTTTTCTGAGTTGGGAAAATATGAGTTGCTTCACAAATGGCCAGTACTGTCCAGAGAGCAAATAGAGTTTTCTAGACAAACTTTTGTACTGGACCATGAGATGTTTTTGAAGATTGTGGGAGTAGATGATGAGAAGAAGGTGTGGTATTAATTTGGGATTTTTCTGATCATCAGAACTATAGGTTGCTTCATAACCCATAGTGGTGACAAATTTTCCCCAAAGGAAGAAAATGAATATTTGGGAAAGATGAAGAATTAGAATTGATCCAGAAGGTGAGTGACAAGGTTTTGGCAAGATGGTGAGGGCTTTGGATCACTGAGAAAAATTCATAAGTCCAAAGTCAACTGAAAAGATTCAAAAACCATCCAAATTGCAAATAAAGCCAGAAAGATTTTCAAAAGAAAAAGTTGCCAAAAACCAGGGTGTCACAGATGTGTGTCATATGTTGTTATTTTAGTATGAACTCTAGAGCTGTTTGTGACACTTATAGGAATTGCTCAATAGATTGGTCGGAAAGAATAACTTTGAGGTGGTTTCGTACCCCACAACAATTTCTATCTTATGTTCTCCGCGAATAGGAACTTTCGAGTGATTCTTTGTCGCACATTGAGGGATTGTTATATGATCCAATTATGTTAGCATTGTTGAGAGATTACACTAGTGAAATTATGAACCCTAGGCCTTGTTTTCAAGCATTGCAATACCGTTTGTGCTCACTTTTGTTACTTGCTACCTTGCTGTTTTTATATTTTCAGATTACAAAAACCTATATCTACTATCCATACTACACTTGTATCACCATCTCTTCACCGAACTAATGCACCTATACAATTTACTATTGTATTTTGTGTGTTGGGGACACAAGAGATTTCTTGTATTTGATTGCAGGGTTGTTTGAGAGAGACCATCTTCATCCTACGCCTCCCACGGATTGATAAACCTTAGGTCATCCACTTGAGGGAAAATTGCTACTGTCCTACAAAACTCTGCGCTTGGAGGCCCAACATGAGTCTACAAGAATAAGTTGTGTAGTAGACATCAAGCTCTTTTCTGGCGCCGTTGCCGGGGAGGTGAGTGCTTGAAGGTATATCTTTAGATCTTGCAATTGAATCTTTTAGTTTCTTGTTTTATCACTAGTTTGGTTTATAAAAGAAAACTACAAAAAAATGGAATTGAGGTTGCCTCACTACAGGAATCAGCTAATTTGCCATCTGCCATAGCAGACGGCAAAGAACAAGGCCACCGACGGCAAACCGCTTTGCCGTCTACAACGGACGATAAACACTTTCGGCACTGAAAGTCACGGTAATGACCGTGTTTGCCGTCTGCCTAACGACAACGGACGGCAAAGAACATTGCCATCTGCTTTCCGTGCCAAGCGGACGGCAAAGATAATGGACGGCAAAGAATTGCTGTTAGCCCCATTAGGTGGCTAACGGCAGACTTTGCCGTCTGCCGGCGGACGGCAAACTTTGCCGTCAGCCCTATGACGTCAGCAGACCCGTGGCTAACCGTCACTTCTGCTTAGTGTTTGCCGTCTGCCAGGGCTGGTCTTTGCCATCTGCCAGGGCTGGTATTTGCCGTCTGCCAGGGCTGGTCTTTGTCGTCTGCCAGCAGACGGCAGAATGACCAAATGGTCAGACCTGATGCTCCCAGGTTGCACAGGTTGCTGCCACGTGGCACCTTTGCCGTCCGCCTACCGATGGCAAAGGGCTTTGCCGTCCGCTGGCAGACGGCAAAGTGCCTGTATTGCCACTGTTTTGTTTGTTTTCTGTTATTTCCCTGCATTTTCAAAACACAAATATGATATATATAGCAGTCCATCAATGCATAGGCCATGTATCCAACATCTAGCAGTCCATCAATGCAAGAGAACACATAGGGTATTAAAAGATCCAATACATACATAGTTTCATGGAGTTCATCCATATATACATACATAGTTTCACATTGTTCATCAATACAAATCAAAACAAAAACTAAACACTAGCAGTCCATCAATGCCAGCTTCCATGAAGTGAATCAAACCTGCAAAAATGGGAGTAAGAAAGTTAGAAGAAGAAGAAGAGAAGAAGAAGACTGGAAGAAGAAGAAGAAGAAGAATACTAGAAGAAGAAGAAGAAGAAAGAAAGAAAAAGAATAAGAATAAAAAGGAGTAGAAGATGGAGAAAAAGAAAGAAGAGAAAAAGGAAGAATAAGAATATATTTTCTACTTCTTCTTCTCTCCTTTTCTCATCTTTCTTCTTCTCTTCTATCTTTTTATCCTTTTCCTTCCCATTCTTCTTCTTTTATTCTTTCTTTTTCTTCTCTTTCTTCTTCTATTCTTTCTTTTTCTCCTCTTCCTTGTTTTTCTTCTTGTTATTCCTTATTTGTGTCATTTTAGAGCTAACTTAGGTAATTATGCCATTTTTGAGCTAACTAAGCTTATTATGTCAATTTTGAAAAAAATAAGGTAAGTATAGGTCATTTTTGTGCTAACCTAGGTAATTATGCCATTTTTTAGCTAACTTAGCTAAGTATAAGTCATTTTAGCGCTAACTTAGGTAATTATGTCATTTTGGAGGAAAATAAGCTAAGTATATGACATTTATGAGCTAACCAAGGCTATTATGCCATTTTTGAAATGAATTAGCTAATTATGTCATAAATGAACTAAATAAGCTAATTATCTCATTTTGGAGGATAATTAGCTAAGTATGTCTTTTTCGGGGAAAATAAGCTAAGTATGTGGCATAATAGGGCTAACAAGCATGTACGAAGCTAAGTATGCATTTGTTAACCAAAAATGGGAGTAAGAAAGTTAGAAGAAGAAGAAGAAGAAGAAGACTAGAAGAAGAAGAAGAAGAAAGAGAAGAAGAAGAAGAAGAAGAAGAAGAACAAGAAAGAGAAGAAGAAGAAGAAGAAGAAGAAGAAGAAGAATAAGAAGGAATAGAAGATGGAGAAAAAGAAAGAAGAGAAAAAGGAAGAATAAGAATATATTTTCTTCTTCTTCTCTCTTTTTCTCATTTTTGTTCTCTTCTATCTTTTTATCCTTTTCCTTCTCATTCTTCTTCTTTTATTCTTTCTTTTTCTTCTCTTTCTTCTTCTATTCTTTCTTTTTCTCCTCTTCCTTGTTTTTCTTCTTCTTATTCCTTATTTGTGTCATTTTAGAGCTAACTTAGGTAATTATGCCATTTTTGAGCTAACTATGCTTATTATGTCAATTTGGAGGAAAATAAGGTAAGTATAGGTCATTTTTGTGCTAACCTAGGTAATTATGCCATTTTTGAGCTAACTAAGCTTATTATGTCAATTTGGAGGAAAATAAGGTAAGTATAGGTCATTTTTGTGCTAACTTAGGTAATTATGTCATTTTTGAGCTAACTTAGGTAAGTATAGGTCATTATTGAGCTAACTTAGCTTATTATGTCATTTTGGAGGAAAATAAGGTAAGTATATGACATTTATGAGCTAACCAAGGTTAATATTATGCCATTTTTGACCTAACTAAGCTAATTATGTCATAAATGAACTAAATAAGCTAATTATGTCATTTTGGAGGATAATTAGCTACGTATGTCTTTTTTGGGGAAAATAAGCTAAATACGTGGCATATTAGGGCTAACTAGCATGTACGAAGCTAAGTATGCATTTGTTAAGCAAAACATTAGAGAAAACTTACCGTTGTCGTCATCACGGAGGTCAAGCACCGGGGTTGCTCTGGCAGTCACGATCACCTGGAGAAGGTTGCCCTGGAGAAGGGGTGTGCGATGCGGCTCGGGAGTTATGCTGCACCAAAGATCATTTGCAATGTCTCGTTAGCATGATGACACTCAAATGTTAAGACTAGTAACTAATGACCATTCAAATGAAACTCACCGTTCCCGTCTGAGCAATGACTGGCAGCGGCAGAGGGGTCTGACCGGTCTTCTCGCACATAGACTGCACATTTGGTTTTCACGAGTCAGTCATATTAGTTAGTAATGAAACGAACATTACGTGCATGATTTGGCTAATATGCAGAAGAAACTTACCACGAGGAGCTCGTATATGGCCTGGTGAGCCAGCTCATTCCGATTTCTCTCCTCCTCCAACAACCCAGCCGTCTTCTCCTCCGCCAGCAGTTCCTTCTCCGCCGCCACCCGGTCCCTCTCCTCCAGAAGTGCCTGGGTTGTCGCTCTCTCTTTCTGAAGAGCAGCCTGCAACACCACCCCTCGTTAGCATTGTAATCATCGATGGCCGCACACACAATGTAATGGAGGAAAGATATCTTAGTCCGTATAACTAACCTCGATGGCGAGATCGACTGGCCGTGGACGAGTCCTTATCTCAGGATAGGAGCTCGTTTGGCGCACCTTGATCTCCGGGAGAGTGAGAGGACAACGTATCAGTCCATCTCCAATGGCTAATGAGCCATGGGGTTTCCTGCCACCAGATATCATCACCAGCTCTGGATCAATAGGATTCTGGCTCGGGTTAAAGTCCTCTCCTTTCCTCGCCTTCCCCTCCTGGTTGTACCTCACGAGCTTGTGGTGGGAGGAGATGTTGGTGAAATTCTCTGGATGATCGAGGTCAGACTCAGAGAATGCCTTGGCCTTCTTGTACGAGGCAGTATGGGCCATGGCATAGAGGTCGTACACCTCAGGCACCTCCGTGTTATTGTGTCGCGCCTAAAAGAGAGGAACAAAGTATTAGTAAAGGGCTCAAGCTAGCATGAAGAATGAATTGCATGAATCATGAAGCAAACCACATACCCAGTTCCGCCCGAACTGATATAAGTTGGCGCTGCCTTGATGGTGTGGCACACCAACCATTTTGGCACGCCGGTCCTTGGCATTGTCTTGGACGGCTCGCCAGCGGCCTGTGCACCACTCATCCACCAATGCCTCCCAACAATCCATCTTATCCGCACACCATCTCGGGGGCACCTAAGTTAGTAAAGAGAAATTTGAGCGCTACGCCTACGAATCAAATCAAGGAAACTAAGTACAATGCCTTAAGAATAGGTAATTACCTTCATGTACTGATCCTTCTTCAGAAACTTAGCCCGGCACGACGGCTTGTCCTTCTTAATACCATGCTTGGCGTAGTAGTCTCGAACAGCCTGCGGCCGAGCCTCGTGCCATAAGTTTTGTAGTAGGCGCTTGCACTCGGTATCGATAACCTTTGCCGCTTCCTCCTCGTATCCCTCCTCACACCTGTAGAAGGTCTGCAATCAAACGAGACAACACTGATTAGTACAATAACTAGCTATTGTTAATTTTTAATTGTGTAAAGGAGAAATTACCCAAAAGCTTCTGATCACCATCTCGGCCCTCGTGTGGCACAAGACACCGTCGATCATCTCCTCCGGCGGGGCCGGGGTAGCCAAGTAGTGCTCCCAGCTCAATCCTAGCTCTGAAAGCTGACCCTCACCGGGCAACGTGACAAACCCCGGGAAATTTTGCCGGCAAAGCACACCAAGAACGGTGTTGGGCCTACGGACGTCACTGGCGTGTACCCAACCCCTGCAGTATGACAGGGCCAACGCATTAGATATTTGAAGAAACGTGAAGGCAAAATGTACAAAAATAGTAAATTGTGGCACCCCGCCTGATTACCACTGTAGCCCGACGGTTGCCGCAAACACCAGCCCAGGAAAATCACTCTGGCATGCGCTTTTACAACAAGTATCATGAACACAAGCTTTTCTATTAATGGATATATAAGTCTTACATGATATTTGACAAAGGTGATGGCAGTGGAAAAGCTCTATCTAAGGCAACATGGTCTTGGTACGGCTCCAATCCACAGGGATCTGACTGGGTTACTCTTCTAGCCCGCGAACACTCCGGCTCCTCGCTAAAGGTCGTCGAATCCTTAGGTGAACCTGGCCACATTGAAGGCCGCTGAGTACTTTTGAATGTAGTCGCAAGCAAACCAAATAACATATACACCAAGCAAAGCAATCCATGGCATTCAAGCATGCACTTGTTATCTTAACAACATTAACTATTATGTTATGGCAGGATTATCTAGCAAGATTATTCATCTAGCAGCATTAATCATCATGTTATAGCAAGATTATCCAGCATGATAACTATTGGAGTAAATACAGTAAGGTGAAGCATATCAAGCAAATAATTCATACTCCAAGTATTCTCATGAACCAAGTCCGATCCAAACTTTCGGTCATCCAACCGCTCATCTCATAGCCATCACATGGCTTGCAATCATACCCCTGACTCCAACTTATGTCCATGCATCTGTACTGCAAGTCGGACAAACCTTACCTTACTCTGGTTCCTTATTAGCATTAACATCATATGGTTCATTCCTCCAGACTCGACACAGACCAAATAGTGTGACCTAGTACGAACTGTGTCCCATGACCAAGGACGCGGCTATTCGAATAGATTTACACTCTGCAGAGGTTGCGCACTTTACCCACACCATGGAGCTCCCGGCCTCGTACTTAGTACATGTTCCCATTCGGGTGGACTGGTGCTGCTCCAACAAAACTTGTCTATTGCCTGGCACTCTTACGGCCCCACCGACAATCATACCCTCCCAGGGTCATGTCCTGGGTGGCCCCTGTGTCACCCCGTGACACCTGCCACCGTTGTGGCCAAACAAAACTGTCCCAAACGGGGACGTGCGCACATAAACCCAACTGGGCTCACAGGATTATCGCCGCCTACCGGGCCAGGGTAGCACACACACATAATCCTCCCTATTTTGGTGGTACCGACAAGAGGCGAGACAATAGACTAAGTCAGGGCCGTCCCATACCGGCAAATGTGGTTGCACTTGATGAGCTCGGTTCGGTGGCACTATGACTCGATCCAGCCGACGGAGGAGGTTGTTATCATTAAGTCACATTCTTTATTATTGCAATAACAGTAACCATGCATGATGTAACAATTATGAAAACCTATCAACCTATCTCCACATTGTCATCTACGAGTCACTAGTGCGATAATCTGATGAGCATTAGCTGGTAATGTAAATAGCAAATGCAACTAGCAGGAGTTTAATTATATCTAACACAGGCATATTCATTAATTAAACATGCAAGAATAACACAGAGCCATGCTTTAGGGCATATATCAGATGGTCGGCTTGCCTGGGGGTGAAGGAATACTCTGGGAGAGGTGCGATCACCTCGCGGAAAATTTGCCGGACAGGATTCTCTCTCGAAGGGGCTGATAGAAGGGAAAGGGCAAAATGGTCATTTTCATAGTGTGAACACATTATGAAAATGATACCATCGGAACGGGCTCGACGAACTGAGAACGTGGGCGTTGGATTCACCTGAATCGGAGTTACGAGCGAAAAGTTGTGGTCGTTTGTTGTTTAGGCAGAAAATAAATAAAATGTATTCATTTTCGCTCTAAACCAGTGAACGTCCGCAATTTAACTCTTTCGGCCACCGGCTGAGAAATGAAAGCGTACTCTCAGTGTTTACGCTTTGGATAAACCAAAAACGTATTCCACTAGAGTGCGCCTCCACTTATCCTATGTGGTGTGGCGGGGCCTGGCTTCTGTCGCCGACAGGTGGGTCTCGTACCCCCTTCTCTCTCTCCTTCAGTCTCCTCCTTCTTCCTTCTCTCTTCTCCCCGATGCAGCCACAGAGGGCTTCAGCCTCGCCGGCGCCGGCGACTGGAGGCCACGGCGCGTCTGGGCGCCGCCGGGGATGGATGTGCCACTCCCTCCCGCGCCTGTGGGTGGCGGGAAGTGCGCCGGGCGTGGCCGGAGTTGGCCGCGGCCACGGTGGCCGAGAGCGGCGGCTCCACGGCGAGGGAGGTGCTCCAGCGGTGGAATTGGCCGGGAGAAGACGTGGAGGTGACCGTCGTGGAGTGGAGGGCCGGCAAAGAGCTCGGGGAAAGAGGAGGAGGCCGGAGTGGCGCGAATTTAGGCGAGGGAGGGCCGGGGCCATGGTGGCCGGAGAGGGGGAAGAAGGACTCCGGGAGCTCGATTGAGTAGTCCAGCGGGTTGCTGGAGGGGAGGGAAGGAGGGTGCCGTGCTCGGGAGGGCTCGAGGAAGGCTATTTATAGCCGGACGGCGAAAATGGATAGGCACGGCTGCCGCGGCATTCTTATCACCATACTGGAGCTCGGAGGCGACCTGGCGGCCAAGGGGCGGTGCCGACCTAACGCCGAGGACATCTCACGTGGTGCAAGGAAGGAGACAACGGCGAGACACGGGCACGACAGTACTCCGTTCGTCACCGTCCTTGTCGGCACATGGCGCCACGAGCTCGGATGCGACGCCGGGGAGGTTAGCTAGCGTCGAGGAGCTTTGCGGAGGTGCAGGGGAGTGCGCTGGCACGCCGGGGAGGCTCGGGCCTAGCTGCTGCAGCCGCGGCAGCTCTAGAACCTGGCAGTGCTCTCGGGTGGCATGCCAGATGGGTGGTCACCACCCTAGCAACGTGGCCAAGCCAGGAAATGTCCAAGCGATCATGTCAAATAGATAGATCAGAGGTCAGTGAGTTGACCTATGAGGGTTTGGAGGGAAGTGAAGACAATGATTTGACTGATGTGAGCTGACCTAGGTTTTGAACAGGAACTTTGGAGGAATCTTGTGGAGAAATGAATGAGAGTGGGGAGCTGAACCTTTGTCAAAATGAAATATGGTAGGAAGGACTAGGTTCTGCAAAAGTTGAGGTCATATGGACCAAGTTTGAATGAACTTCCTTTGAAATGCTAAATTTGGTCCAGAAACTAGGTTTTGATGTTGTGCTCAACTGGCTTGGTTAAATGAGCTGAATTTTGGTGTAGGGTGATGATTTGAAGGTATGGAGGTACTGGAAAAATTTCAGCTCATTTGAAAATGCCAAAGTGGTACTTCCTTCACAGAGTTAGAATCTGGACAGAAAATTAGATAATTTACTGAGGAAAATTGGCTAGATGAAATGGGCTGGTTTTTGGTATCCAGGGGTTATTTATCATTGTTAACAACCCTGAAAAATTTCAGCCCAAAAAGATCAAGGGAGAAAGCACTTACTTTGCAAACTGGAAATCTGGACAGAATTTGCAAATGGATGTTGTGCTCAAAATTTGAATTATGGAACTTGGGTTTTTGATGGAAAGGGTGAATATATGGATATGAGAAGCTCCACAAATTATTTGGGATTTTTCCTGGCCACCAAAATGGTAGCTCCTTTGGAAAGTGCGCAAAGTGCAATATTGGCTTTAAATAGGAAAATGCAATTTCCCTTATTGAATTATTGCCAATATTTTTATGGGAGCTTAATATGATCACAAAGAATATCTCCACAAGTTTTCATGAACTTTGGAGATGGATAGATATTTTCCTGGATTTAATTCGTTTAACTGACAGAAAAAGGAATTAATTTTAAATGAAAAATATTGCAAATGACTTGGCAATATTTTTGCATATCCAGGGTTTATAGATGTGGGATGATCACTGGGAAAAGTTTGGGAGGCAAAAGATCAAAGAAAATTGGGGTTCCTTTGTAACGGAAGAAATTAGGGTTTCCCTTCCGGTAACTCGGAAGGTGGGGTTTCGGCGGCAGAATCCTGAGAATATATCTTGGGAGGCAAGGTTGGGTTGGAGAGAATCTCTGGTTGGATAGAAAAGGCAAGGCTAAATGACCATCTTCATATACCCAAGAGCAAGAGAAAATCCGATAACACCGAAAAAAAGACGAGAGTCAAATCCCGCGAAGGAAAAAACACGGAGCGAAAACCAGGGTGTCACAAACCTACCCCCCTTAAGAAAATCTCGTCCTCGAGATTTCCGGGCTTACCTCCCGGCTAAGGGGGACTTACCTGAGTGCGACTTGGATCCATCAGCTATCTTGTCTTCATTAGTTTGTTGGCCTTTTAACTGCCTCTTCTGATGGCTCAGGTGTTGTCTTTTCACACAGCTACCTTGAATCCTTCTCTTTGCTGTCCGATGTACCTTCTATCCTGGTAGTTTTTTGCTTGGTGGGGTAGCTCATAGTATCGACAAATAGCTTGATTTTCATGACCCAAGGCTAACTGCTTCGGATTTTATTGCGATACTTCGTACACTGCCTGCCAAGGGCAAGTCATCTTTTCTTGATACAGGGCTCATGTGCTCGTATGGCCTCAAGTGACTGGGCATGGCTTTCTATCAGTCTGACTGCGGGTTCCGTACGAGGTGTTCCCTTCTGTCTCTTGCATTCTGACTTCGTCCTCAGATGATTTCCAACTGAAATGTCGGGCATGATCACAAAGTAATCATAGACGGTAATCTCTGAGGTGGCTCTGCCATATATAGCCTCTGTGGCCCTTGCTATGACCACTGAGCTGACACAGTATGGCTATCATTCCGTGTATCTTTCAGAGCATAGCCTCTTGTCTTGGTTGATGGCCTAGATTCATGTTGAGTATAACATGCTGGCTGCATTGTTGTGGCCGTATATGCAAGAGTCTGACAAGGATTGATAATATCACCTTATGCATGAAGCTTTATTTTATTGCTCGTCACGGAGGCTGTTTATCCAAAACTTCTTTGTTCTTGAGGGTTCTTCTTGGGGAACTTGTCATGACCTACCATCATGGCTCCTTGGTCATATCCCAACTTGTTGGCTTGTATTCACAATTTACTCTTGCATATCTCGTAGGGGTGGCTGTGCTCATATCCTTGCTTCAAACTATGGGGCCGATGTCTCTCTGAACACGGCCATTCCCGCGTACGAGTGGCTCGCATGAACTGATCCATTGGACTACATGCTCACAACAAATGCAGGGGTAGGGTAAATCCTTTCATAACTACTGAGTTCTGAGGCGGATGTGTGTCCGAACTAGTTCATGCTTCTGACAAGATTGTTGTGGGCACGTTGGCATGCCGAAGAAGGTTGAATTCCTTACGCTCGAAGCTTCTGCCAGGGTAGCGTGCCGAAGAAGGCTGGGTGTCATGCCTCGGAGCTTTCCCTCATGTGGCTTACTGCGGAAGGTCAGGTGCCTTATGCCAGAAGCATTCCGCGGTAGCGGGCTGAGGAAGATTGGAGTGTCGTACTCCAGAAGATTCTTTCCCACCAAGTGACGTAGCGAGGAGGACTGGGAGTCTTGCGTCGTAAGCTCTTTCCAATAGCTTGCGGAGGAAGGCTGGGTTCCTTGTACCAGAAGCCCTTTTACTGTGGTATGCAGTCGGTCCTGTGGCCGGTTCTGGCTTCTTTCTAAGATATCCATAACTTATCCATAGCGGAGCCAAAACTTGGTGTAGGCCGTACTTTGTCTGAAGATATTCCGTTGGTTATGCACACCGCTTGTCCTTCTGCTGGTCTGATAATTGTTGCTGTAGAGGTTGCACAACTGATGCAGACTTCATGTTGGTAATTAATTTGGAATACCCTTTGCATTCAAACCACGTGTTGTTGGTAGTGAGCAGTTGACGGATAATTCCGTTCAGTTCAGCTGAGCTTCCAAGCATTTGAAGTTCTCAATGATTCCGGATAGCCGTGGACTTATCCATATTCCTCGCAAACCTTGTTCACATGCCCAGAAATTTTTGTATATGCACTGATAAATTCCAAAATATGCTTTGAAATTTGTATCAACATACCAGAGTTTTGTTGTTGCTCTCGGCACCTTCACATTCTTGTAATATGTCTTCTGTGGGAAATAAATGATTCTTGAGTCCATTGAGAAAAGACTCATGGTTCACCCCACTGACTGAAATAGTCCTCGTATCGAGGACGGAATCATTTGCTCTTGCTGGTGTTTATTCTCGGTGGCTTATCTGACTATTCCTTAAGTATGATTTGTTCTGAGGCAACTCTCTCTCAGGTATATTTTAGCGTTGTCGGTTGCACACAGATTCTTCTTCTGACCCATTCTTCTTTTGGCAGATCCGGTGTTGGTGTTCTGAATATCGGGCAGTTGGCTTGGCTTGACTCTTCCTGAATTTGGATTATTGGGTATTATCCGAGTTGTGCTCTGGTCTTCTTAGGCGGCTCTTGTGGATATATCCAGTCGGAGCAAAAGAACGGAAACGACAAAAGAAGCAAAACCGCGAAAAACCAAAAAGCAAATAAAGCTCAAATTTTGCGGACCTTACACCTGTGGCCGAAGATTCACTAGTATAACTAGTATAGCGCACTCGATGTTCCTCTAAGGATTTAGAGGCAAAACGACAAAATGCTCCTGGTAGCAGTTGGTGTCGAGCTCCTACTACTTCCTTAGGGAACAGCAAACTTGACGCATGACCATAGCCGAAGTGGCTTAGTCAACGATCCTAGGGTTGTCGAGTAAGAGATGGAATTTATAAGCGTTTCCCAAGGGAAACTAGAGTTAAGAAGAGAAATGCCATGGTTAGCAAGCAAGGTGGGGATATTTGGTTTACCTAGGGGGTTCAGGGCTCACGGGTCGTTGCCTGGTGCGGACATCTTACACCGGAGGCAAAGGCCACGAGAGTTAAGGTCTGATGGAGCCAAAACCTATGGGATTGCCTTATGACCAATAGTAGCCATGCCGGTTTGGCGAAGATGGCTGAAATCCATCGGGGCCTTCTACTGATCAAGAGGCAATGAAATCTAGCTAGGGTAACCTACAGTCAGCCTGGCTCTGATACCATCCGTTGTGGCACCCCGCCTGATTACCACTGTAGCCCGACGGTCACCACACACACCAGCCCAGGAAAATCACTCTGGCATGAGCTTTTACAACAAGTATCATGAACACAAGCTTTTCTATTAATGGATATATAAGTCTTACATGATATTTGACAAAGGTGATGGCAGCGGAAAAGCTCTATCTAAGGCAACATGGTCTTGGTACAGCTCAAATCCACAGGGATCTGACTGGGTTACTCTTCTAGCCCGCGAACACTCCGGCTCTTCGCTAAAGGTCGTCGAATCCTTAGGTGAACCTGGCCACATTGAAGGCCGCTGAGTACTTTTGAATGTACTTGCAAGCAAACCAAATACCATATACACCAAGCAAAGCAATCCATGGCATTCAAGCATGCACTTGTTATCTTAACAGCATTAACTATTATGTTATGGCAGGATTATCTAGCAAGATTATTCATCTAGCAGCATTAATCATTATGTTATAGCAAGATTATCCAGCATGATAACTATTGGAGTAAATACAGTAAGGTGAAGCATATCAAGCAAATAATTCATACTCCGAGTATTCTCACGATCCAAGTCCGATCCAAACTTTGCGGTCATCCAACCGCTCATCTCATAGCCATCACAGGGCTAGCAATCATACCCCTGACACCAACTTATGTCCAAGCATCTGTACTGCAAGTCGGACAAACCTTACCTTACTCTGGTTCCTTATTAGCATTAACATCATATGGTTCATTCCTCCAGACTCGACACAGACCAAATAGTGTGACCTAGTACGAACTGTGTCCCATAACCGAGGACGTGGCTATTCGAATAAATTTACACTCTGCAGAGGTTGCGCACTTTACCCACACCATGGAGCTCCCGGCCTCGTACTTAGTACATGTTCCCATTCGGGTGGACTGGTGCTGCTCCAACAAAACTTGTCTATTGCCTGGCACTCTTACGGCCCCACCGACAATCATACCCTCCCAGGGTCATGTCCTAGGTGGCCCCTGTGTCACCCCGTGACACATGCCACCGTTGTGGCCAAACAAAACTGTCCGAGACGGGGATGTGCGCACATAAACCAAACTGGGCTCACAGGATTATCGCCGCCTACCGGGCCAGGGTAGCACACACGCATAATCCTCCCTATTTTGGTGGTACCGACAAGAGGCGAGACAATAGACTAAGTCAGGGCCGTCCCATACCGGCAAATGTGGTTGCACTTGATGAGCTCGGTTCGGTGGCACTATGACTCGATCCAGCCAATGGAGGAGGTTGTTATCATTAAGTCACATTCTTTATTATTGCAATAACAGTAACCATGCATGATGTAACAATTATGAAAACCTATCAACCTATCTCCACATTGTCATCTACGAGTCACTAGTGCGATAATCTGATGAGCATTAGCAGGTAATGTAAATGGCAAATTCAACTAGCAGGAGTTTAATTATATCTAACACAGGCATATTCATTAATTAAACACGCAAGAATAACACAGAGCAATGTTTTAGGGCATATATCAGATGGTCGGCTTGCCTGGGGGTGAAGGAATACTCCGGGAGAGGTGCGATCACCTCGCGGAAAATTTGCCGGACATGATTCTCTCTCGGAGGGGCTGATAGAAGGGAAAGGGCAAAATGGTCATTTTCATAGTGTGAACACATTATGAAAATGACACCATCGGAACGGGCTCGACGAACTGAGAACGTGGGCGTTGGATTCACCTGAATCGGAGTTACGAGCGAAAAGTTGTGGCCGTTCGTTGTTTAGGCAGAAAATAAATAAAATGTATTCATTTTCGCTCTAAACCAGTGAACGTCCGCAATTTAACTCTTTCGGTCGCCGGCTGAGAAACGAAAGCGTACTCTCAGTGTTTACGCTTTGGATAAACCGAAAACGTATTCCACTGGAGTGCGCCCCACTTATCCTATGTTGCGGGGCGGGGCCTGGCTTCTGTCGCCGACAGGTGGGTCCCGTACCCCCTTCTCTCTCTCCTCTAGCCTCCTCCTTCCTCCTTCTCTCTTCTCCCCGATGCAGCCACAGAGGGCTTCGGCCTCGGCCACGCCGGCGACTGGAGGCCACGGCAGGTCTGGGCGCCGCTGGGGATGGATGTGCCACTCCCTCCCGCGCCTGTGGGTGGCGGAAAGTGCGCCGGGGGTGGCCGGAGTTGGCCGCGGCCACGGTGGCCGAGAGCGGAAGCTCCGCGGCGAGGGAGGTGCTCCGGCGGTGGAATTGGCCGGGAGAAGACGTGGAGGTGACCGCCGTGGAGTGGAGGGTCCGGCAGAGAGCTTGAGGAAAGAGGAGGAGGCCGGAGTGGCGCGAATTTAGGCGAGGGAGGGCGGCGGCCATGGTGGCCGGAGAGGGGGAAGAAGGACTCCGGGAGCTCGATTGAGTAGTCCAGTGGGTTGCTGGAGGGGAGGGAAGGAGGGTGTCGTGCTCGGGAGGGCTCGAGGAAGGCTATTTATAGCCGGACGGCGAAAATGGATAGGCACGGCTGCCGCGGCATTCTTATCGCCATACTGGAGCTCGGAGGCGAGCTGGCGGCCGAGGGGCGGTGCCGACCTAACGCCGAGGACAGCTCACGTGGTGCAAGGAAGGAGACGAAGGGGAAGGAGATAACGGCGAGACACGGGCACGACAGTACTCCGTTCGTCGTCGTCCCTGTCGGCACTCGGCGCCACGAGCTCGGATGCGACGCCGGGGAGGTTAGCTGGCGTCGAGGAGCTTCGCGGTGGAGCAGGGGAGAGCGCTGGCGCGCCGGGGAGGCTCGGGCCTGGCTGCTGCAGCCGCGGCAGCTCTAGAACCTGGCAGTGCTCTCGGTTGGCATGCCAGATGGGTGGTCACCACCCTAGCAACGTAGCCAAGACAGGAAATGTCCAAGCGATCATGTCAAATAGATAGATCAGAGGTCAGTGAGTTGACCTATGAGGGTTTGGAGGGAAGTGAAGACAAATATTTGACTGATGTGAGCTGACCTAGGTTTTGAACAGGAACTTTGGTGGAATCTTGTGGAGAAATGAATGAGAGTGGGGAGCTGAACCTTTGTCAAAATGAAATATGGTAGGAAGGACTAGGTTCTGGCAAAAGTTGAGGTCATATGGACCAAGTTTGAATGCACTTCCTTTGAAATGCTAAATTTGGTCCAGAAACTAGGTTTTGATGTTGTGCTCAACTGGCTTGGTGCAATGAGCTGAATTTTGGTGTAGGCTGATGATTTGAAGTTATGGAGATACTGGAAAAATTTCAGCTCATTTGGAAATGCCAAAGTGGTACTTCCTTCACAGAGTTAGAATCTGGACAGAAAATTAGATAATTTACTGAGGAAAATTGGCTAGATGAAATGGGCTGGTTTTTGGTATCCAGGGGTTATTTATCATTGTTAAAAACCCTGAAAAATTTCAGCCCAAAAAGATCAAGGGAGAAAGCACTTCCTTTGCAAGCTGGAAATCTGGACAGAATTTGCAAATGGATGTTGTGCTCAAAATTTGAACTATGGAACTTGGGTTTTTGATGGAAAGGGTGAATATATGGATATGAGAAGCTCCACAAATTATTTGGGATTTTTCCTGGCCACCAAAATGGTAGCTCCTTTGGAAAGTGCCCAAAGTGCAATATTGGCTTTAAATAGGAAAATGCAATTTCCCTTATTTAATTATTGCCAATATTTTTATGGGAGCATAATATGATCACAAAGAATATCTCCACAAGTTTTCATGAACTTTGGAGATGGATAGATATTTTCCTGGATTTAATTTATTTAACTGACAGAAAAAGGAATTAATTTTAAATGAAAAATATTGCAAATGACTTGGCAATATTTTTGCATATCCAGGATTTATCGATGTGGGATGATCACTGGGAAAAGTTTGGGATGCAAAAGATCAAAGAAAATTGGGGTTCCTTTGTAACGGAAGAAATTAGGGTTTCCCTTCCGGTAACTCGGAAGGTGGGGTTTCGGCGGCAGAATCCTGAGAATATATCTTGGGTGGCAAGGTTGGGCTGGAGAGAATCTCTGGTTGGATAGGAAAGGCAAGGCTAAATGACCATCTTCATATACCCAAGAGCAAGAGAAAATCCGATAACACCGAAAAAAAGACGGGAGTCAAATCCCGCGAAGGAAAAAACACGGAGCGAAAACCAGAGTGTCAAATAAATGCACTTACTTCTCGCCATTAGGCCTAATCACCGGCCTCTGCTCGCGGGTCGCCGGCATGGGCGGGAGCCGTGTACCACCACGCTGGTACACGGTGGGCCCCTCAACCACCTCGCCCTCACTATCAGTACACTCATCCCCGCCACCATTAGCATGGCCACTCGGCCCCTCAGGCGGATCCGGCCAGGTACCCCATCCGGACGTCTCCTGGGACGTAGCCTGGTCCAAAGTCTCGTGGCCCGAACTCTCGTGGGCCGAAGCCTCTGGGACCGGAGTCTCGTGGGCCGAAGGCCCGTCGACCCGAGGCTCATGGTCCGGAGTCCCCGTAGCCTCCACATCAGACGGGTCCACCCTAGCAGTCATGTGCTCGGGTGAATCAGCTGGGGGTGGCCACAAGGAAGGCGTAGCAGCCTGCCTACCTCTCCCGCGGCCACGTCCTGATCTACCTTCTCTCTTCTTCCCTCCCCGACCTCCTCTCCTGGTGGGCAACGACGCCGATGAAGAAGCGCCCGCCGGTGTCCCCAAAGTGTCTAACAACGCTCTCCGGAGAGGTACGGATGGAATGGAAGTACCTCTCCCACGGGCCGCCGACGAAGTACCCGCGGAGCGCTCTGGACCCGCGCCCACCATCTTTCAACACCTGCCATGACAAAGAGTAAACGAAATTAGTACACCATAAAAAAATTGAATACATGACAAGAATAATAATATGTATATAATTTAAGTTGGGATGCATACAAACTAATAGTATGGATCGTCTATATATGCTTCAGGATCAATAGATGCATCATCATCATCACTATCACGCGTGTCGTCATGAATGACATGCTCATCGGGTTCAGCGGCATCAACATGTGGAAGGCCTTTCTGTAATCGGTCAAGCATTGATAGGTCATCCGCAGCAGTAACCTCTTCTTGTTCCGGCTCAGGGGTGAAGTCGGATTCACTGTCGCTGTCTACTTCCATGTTCTTGGGTGAAGTAGAGCGGTTCTTGAAACGTTTTCTGGAAAGACATGTTTCTTGGAAGAATTCTCCTTCATATGTGTCTGGGTTAATGTGAGGTTCATAATCCTCTTCATTGGGGGGAGGTGGTCTAACACGTGGTGGCACTTCATAAACGACATCCCAACCATTCAGATTTGCATTAGTTTGGCAGGCCCACGGTAGATAGAAAACTTGGGTCGCCTGTTGAGCCGTAATATAGACATCGGGAACATCTAAATGGGTGCTTTGTTTGATTTCGACTAGCCCTATATGTTCATGAGTCCTTCTAGTCTCCTTCGGCTGGAACCAATAACATTTGAAGACTACGACGTTCGGTGGGTTTTCACCATAGAATAGAAGTTCATAAATTGCTTCAACTCTTCCATAATACTCGGTACCTCCTTCGCTGATAGCAGAGACACCACAATTTGTAGATTTTCGGTCGGCCATAGATAGCTCTTTGCCAAAGGTACGAAAGCGATACCCGTTGATGTCGTATTTCTCAAATGAACGGACCTTATAGTCAAAACCATTAGCGGCTTGTCTCAATTCGGCATCCATAGACTCTGAATTAGCCTACAAAAGTTTAATACGAAAGGATTGTTCCATTAGCCGCAAATTAGACCAAGAGATGAAATGGTCTATTAATGGTAATTACCGTTTGTTTGAACCAAGAGATGAAACCGGGATAGCCGCCTCCATGCTTTGCCAGAAGCTCATACTCTTCGATGGAATCCTTTTGGATCACCGCTCCATCCGAGAATTTGGCGACATATCGACTGTATCAAATATCCGGGAATAAGAGCAGTTCAAAGGAATTAGAAGTTGCGAAACAATGTACCGAGAACTTACTCGATGTACGGCCACACTTCTGTTAGGTTGTTAAAGATATACAACGAAATGGTCCGCCATTCTTCGACATCCAACACTATTGCTTTCGAAGCACCGGCTGGTGCGAGCTTCCCTTTGAATAGGCTGAGGTTGGATCCACCATTTTTAGGGTCGCCGGCATTGTACCGAGGCTTCGGATTATGCAAATGACGATTTTTTGCTTCGTAGTGTGCTGTCACGAAGTTTGCCGCCTCCTCAGTAATGAATGCCTCGGCCATCGATGCTTCAATTGTATGTTTATTTTTACATTTTGCTCAAAGCGTCTTCTGCATCCTCTTAGTTGCATAGCACCAACGATTTTGCACGGGCCCCCCCAATCTTGCCTCGGTCGGGAGATGTAAAATGAAATGCTGCATTGGATTAAAGGAGCCCGGTGGAAAGATCTTCTCTAACTTGCAGAGCAACTCCGGCGCCAACTTTTCCATGTCATCTATCACGGCAGGCGATAGTTCTTTCGCACAACGAACACGGAAGAAATAGCTCAGCTCTGCGAGTACTAGCCATTCATCCTCTGGGATAAAGCCACGCAACATCACCAGCATTACCCACTCAAGCCATATGTGCCAATCTTGACTCTTGAGACCAAATATTTTCAATTTTTCAAGACTCGCTCCCCTCTTTAGATTCACTGCATACCCATCGGGGAACATCAACTGCATTTTCACCCACAAGATAATTTCCCTCATAGCTGGCCTTCCAAGATTGAACCAGGCCTTTGGCTTCGTCCAGTTCTGCTTTCCTTTCGGTTGTCGCATGTTTTGTAACGGTCTATCACATAGAGTCTGCAGATCGACTCTAGCCTTAGTATTATCCTTTGACTTCCCATCTATGCCGAACAATGTACCAAAAAGGGCCTCGCCGATATTCTTTTCAGTGTGCATCACATCGATGTTGTGTGGAAGAAGGAGGTCTTTGAAGTAAGGCAGATCCCACAAGCATGTCTTGTGAGTCCAGGCGTGTTCCGAATTATACCCCTTGAAATACCCTGGACACTTTAGATCAGGCTCGAGAGCGTTTAACTGATCCAGGATCTGTTGGCCAGTCAACGCAGGTGGTGCAGAGTTTTTGACAACTCTACCTTTGGTGAAGTTCTTCTTGTCTTTTCTGAACTTATGGCGAGGATCCAAGAACTGTCTATGCAAGTCGAAGCAAGAATACTTGTGACACGCCTGCAGCCAATGAAACTGAAGAGCTGCCTTGCATGTGGGGCACGGGAACCTTCCATGCGTACACCAGCCAACGAATAGTGCATACGCTGGCAAGTCATGCATCGCGTACATGTACCAGACACGCATTATGAAGTTTCGTTTGCTAGTGGCGTCGTATGTCTTGAACCCATTATCCCAAGCTTCTTGCAATTCATCATTAAGCGGCTGCATGTACACATTCATATTCTTCCCCGGATAGTTGGGCCCTGGAATTATCAACGTCAGGAAAATGTTCTTTCTTTGCATAATCTGTCCGGGGGGGAGATTGAGTGGAATGACAAATACAGGCCAACAACTGTATTGGGTTGCCGTCATACCAAACGGATTGAACCCATCCGTGCCGATGCAGACTCGAGGATGCCTTGGATCTGCCGCTTTTTGCTCATGTAATGCATCGAAGTGCTTCCACGCAGAACCATCCGATGTGTGTACCATCATCTGATTCCCATCTGCATCTAGTTCGCCTCTTTTGCCCATTTTGTGCCATGTCATCTGTCTGGCCGTCTCTTCGACCATGAAAAGACGTTGAAGTCTTGGTACGATTGGCAGATACCGAAGAACATTAATGGGGATTTTGGTCTGCCTCTTCTCACCCATACCGTTGTCTACCACAACATACCTGGAAGAGATGCAAATGGGACAATAGTTCAAGACCGCATACTCAAGCCTAAATAAGGCACATCCTTTCTCACAGGCATCTATCTTCTCATAGGTCATCATTGCGTCGTAGCATTCTCTGCCCAAGTTGAATTGAGCCTTCAGAGCCATTACTTGTGCGATGGCATCTAGCTGACAAAGCTCAGTGTGCTCGTGGAGAGGACGTTTTGAAGACTCCAACATTTCATTGAAGGCCTTTGCAGATTCCTCCATCTCATCGTCCGAATCCCGAGCATCATCAAAGTCTTGAACCATGTCTTCGATCCCGGTACCATGCTCGTCAGTGCGACGACGAACCACCTCAGCTCTAGTACGTTGGGTAGACTCTCCATGAAATGCCCACACCGTATAATCGGGCGTAAACCCTCACTTCTGCAGGTGTTTACCCATTTCATCCTCTTTCCTCTGAGAAAAGTTGTCGCACCTAACACAGGGGCACCAGGTTTTTCTCTGGCCATTTGCAAATGCGGCTTTCACAAACCCCTTGGTTTTTGTTAACCATTCATTGCTCATGTCTTCCTGACTAGTGTGACCGGTGTACATCCATGCACGATCACTCATCTTGCCTAGCTACTAAACATACAAGAAATATATATATATATATATATATATATATATATATATATATATATATATATATATAATTCAGCATATATATTCATTAGTTAATCAAGTTTGTCAATTTTATTACGTCCATGCAACCTACACGCTAATAGGTAAAGATAGGTCCTAATCCCACCCGAGTATGGGTTCGTTTTCCCATGCTCTGCTCCGGATCCGATGCACAATTTCGGCAGCACCTCCCTGCTGTTCTCCTGATACACGTCTCGGCATTAAACAGAGAGGATGTGTACCCGGAGAACAACAGGGAGGCACTAACGAAATTATGCATCGGATCCGGAGCAGAGCATGGGAAAATAAACCCAATCTACACATACTCGAGCTGTCCATGGATAACGTGGACAATTCGAAAGGATGGTGGTTATAAATATGCAAAGACATGCATATTTATAGATGCCGCCCTTTCGAACGGGAGACGCCTAGGTTACGAGACTTGACATGAAAGTAAAATCTAGTGGCATCGGCACGATGACTGGAACAGAGCAAATAGTGGAGGGGGAGGAGATGACAGTCGACCTCACCCCTAGACCGTAGAGGCGATAGTCGAACGTCGACGGTAACGGCAACGGGACCGACGGTGCTCCTAGAGGTGAAGAGAAGATCGTTGCTCTGATTGATCGACAAAATTATGATGTCAAATAGTTACTCACAATCTGGTCGGTGAAATTGCTTAAACATGATTATAAAAACCATACATCTATGTTCTGAAGGTTTTAGTTGTATCATCTATTTAATTTATTTATCAACATTGTTGCCCGTTGCAATGCACTGCCATTTAACTAGAAACCTACAAATAGAGTTTTATTTATATATACAAGCCAGAAGTTGCTATACATATGCCTACGGAAGATTTCACTGCATCGAGGAAACAAACTTTAAATGTTCATGCCACTTATTTTTAGATACCTATTACTAAATTTCCCCTGCTAAAGTTTGATGTTCTTGCATCGGATATTTTTGCAGTATGTAGATATGACACCGGTCGCCTGGCAAAAGCCAATGAAGACAGGCCGGCAAATGTTCTAGCTTGAAAATTCTCAAAAGTTCTTTTATTTCTACACATCAAATTGTTACGCATATCGTTCATCTAATTTTTAAAGCATGTATATGTACATCTTGTACACTTTTGTTATCATCCAAAAAAAAGCAAATCAATCGTCGAGTTGTGCATATGGTTTTCTGTTTCACCATTTAATCTCACTCTCCTTGAATATGAGGGCAAGGCATGTGAGTTGTCAAAAGGCATGGACAAGTGTTCTATTTCCAGATAATCATGATGCTACTTAAGCTTCAACTTCTTTGTGTGTTTCAAATTTGAGGTTGCTTCTAACAGACATGGACAAGAAGACTAAAGTTGCGTCGGTTATTACATGATCTGGTGCTAATAGTATGTCTTCCTCACTAACAAAATAGTATATGTCTAGATTTTTTGACCTATTTTCATTACTCACTAACAAAATTAAATTCATGCTAAAAACCTTGGATCGAGGAGGAGGGCTCACCTTGGATCGAGGAGGACGCCGCGGTGGTGTAGGAAGGCCGGTGGAGGAGGGCCAGCGCAGGAAGGAAGGCCGGCGCGGGGCGGGTCGGGGATGGCACGGGGAGGATGCCACGGTGGTGGAGGAGGGCCGCGGGGAGGGGGGCGGCGCCGCGGCCTAGCTCCGGCGGTGGGGCGTCGCGTCCTGGAGCCGTTGCGGGGCTCGCCGCGGCCTGGATCCGGCCCGGGCTCCTGCTGCGAGGTGGTCGGGGGAGGGGCGGGCGCATGTGTCGGGGGGAGGGGCGGGCGCAGGGGCCGGCGGCGGGTCTGGCTGGCGGCGGTGCTGGGCGGCGTCGGGAACGGCGGGGCTCGGGCGGCGGGTGTGCTAGTTGGGTGTGGTGGGTGGGTGAGGTGCGGGGAGAGAGAGCGGGGGGGAGAGGGGGGGCATGGCCGTTAGGTAGGCATCTTCTTTGCCGTCTGCCAGCAGACGGCAAAGGGCCAAAAGGCAGAAGGCAAAGAGCTAGCAGACGGCATCCAGCCCGTCCATTTGACCTAGCCAGCTCCACGCTCCAGTGGGGCCCAGCTGGTCTCTTTGCCGTCTGCTGGCAGACGGCAAAGAATGCACTGATGGCAAACTATACCTTTGCCATGAGTCCGTTCTTTGCCGTCTGCTTTTCGGAAGTGGACGGCAAACACCTTCTGTGCCGTCTGCTAGCAGACGGCAAAGAATTAGCTGATTCCTGTAGTGCCTCATATTATTCGTGTTTATAATGTCTTTCTCGAAAATGATGGATCGGAAAATTGTGCTCAATTGATAGAAGAAGAATTCAATAAAATGTTTGGCATAAAATCTTTGAATGATGAGCATGATTGCAATGTTGCTAGTATGAACTCTCTAAATATCCATGATGCTAATGATATGCAAAGCCATAAGCTTGGGGATGCTATGTTTTATGAAGATCATACTTTTACTCCCCCAAGTTTTGATGAGAAAATTTATTATGATGATTACATGCCTCCTATTTATGATGAATACAATGATGAAAGTGGGTTTGGAAGAGTGTCAACTCTAGGCACCAATGATCCCACTATTTTGGAGGGTGTTGAACCTTATTGCAATATTGATAAAAGTGGATTTGGAGAGGTCACAACTTTATTTAATGATGATTCCACTATTTTGGAAGAGGTTTGAATTGACTATGACAACAAAGTTGCTATCTATGATGATTATGGTGATGACATGTATGGTATAAAGAGTAATAATAACCATGAAACTTGTCATCATGATTTTAATTTTCAATTGGATTATGCCAATCAAGTATCACATGATAGTTATTTCATTGAATTTTCTCCCACTATTATGAATGAGAATAAGTTTGCTTATGTGGAGAGTAATAAAAATCCTATGCTTGTAGGTCATGAAAAGAATGATTTATGTGATAGTTATATTGTTGAATTCATTCATGATGGTACTAAAATTATTATGAGAGAGGATCATATGCTTGTAGGTGTTGCAATAATATCAAGTTTCCTCTCTATGTGTTGAAAGTTTTGAAGTTATGCTTGTTTTGCCTTTCTATGCTAGTTGATTCTTGCTCCCCTAAATTATTTGCTCACAAAATCCCTATGCATAAGAAGTGGGTTAGGCTTAAATGTGCTTGCCATGTGATTCATGATGCTCCCTTGCATGTTACAATTACTATTTTTTATGTAAGCATCATTCAAATCATCATGCCTAGCTAAAAGGCATTAAAGAAAAGCGCTTGTTGGGAGACAACCCAATACTTATACCTACAGTTTTTGAGTGTTCACATGATTAAGCTACTGTAGTAATCATGTTTCATATGTTTTCTTTCAATAATGTGCCAAGTAAAGCCTTTGGGATAGTGTGTATGCTTGTTGATTTGATTCTGTGCAAAAACAGAAACTTTTGCGTCCAGTGCTGGAATTTCTATTCTGTACTGGAGCGTCAAAAAATTCTGAAATTTTTAAACATGATTGATATACAAATTGTTTAAGTTTTCCTAATTTTTCAGAATATTTGGAGGTACAGAAGTATGGTTTTTAAATCGCTCACTACATGCTGTTCTGTTTTTGACAGATTCTATTTTCGGTGCATAGTTTGCTTGTTTTAGTGTTTCCATAGCTTATATTATGAGATATAAATTTTGGAAATGATAGACTACAGTAGGAATTATGTGAGAACAATTATGAATCTTGTCTTGACAGTACCTAAGTGGATGATTTATTTTTATCATACTAACCTATCTCACAAGTTCCGTTAAGTTTTGTGTGATTGAAGTTTTCAAGTTTTGGGTGAGATATCGATATGAGGAGAATAAGGAGTGGCAATACTCTAAGCTTGGGGATTACCAAGGCACCCCAAGGTAATATTCAAGGAAGATCCAAGCGTACAAGCTTGGGGATGCCCCGGAATGCATCCCCTCTTTCGTCTTCAACATTATCGGTAACCTTACTTGGAGCTATATTTTTATTAGTCACATGATATGTGTTTTGCTTGGAGCGTCATTTTATTTTGTTGAGATTTGATTGCTGTTATCAATAATCATGTTTGTATCTTTTATTTCAATAAAATGCCAATTATAGCCTTTACCATGCTCAGTTTACAAGTTTATGTATTGCTGTTTGAAAACACAAAGTTTTCTGTTATGTCCTGAATTTCTGTGAATTGTTAGAACATGATAAAAATCTGAAATTTTTACACAATAAGCATGCATGAGTTCTAAATCATGTGGTAATTTTTCATAATTTTTGGAGTTAGGGAAGTATGAATTTTAAATCCCCCTTTACAGACTGTTCTGTTTTGGCAGATTGCTGTTATAGTTGCATTGTTTGCATATGTTTGCTTGTTTAATGTTTCTATTTGTGGATAGGTGTATTAAATATGCAGAGGCATTTAGTGTGCAATGTTTAATTATAATTTTTGTGATTTGCTACAGTAGAGAATGTTAAGGTTTTGAGTTGATTTATACTAACTTATCTCATGAGTTCTTGTTGAGTTTTGTGTGGATGAAGTTTTTAAGATTTAGGGAAACCTTGATATGAGAGGAATTAAGGAGACACAAGATCTCAAGCTTGGGGATGCCCCAGGCACCCCGAGATAACATTGCAAGAAGTCTCAAGCAACTAAACTTGGGGATGCCCCGGTAGGCATCCCACCTTTCTTCATCAACACCTATCGGTTAGCCTAAATTTTTACTTGTTCACATGATATGTGCTATTCTTGGAGTGTCCTTTTATTTACATTTTGTTTGCTGTTTGAATAAAATTATCAAGATCAGAAATCTTAAATGAGAGAGAGTCCTCACATAGATACCTATTTACTTAACTACTCATTTGATCTTCACTTATATCTTTTTGGAGTAGTTTGTCATTTACTCTTGTGCTTCACTTATATCCTAAGAGTAAATTATTGAATGAATTGAATATCATAAATTTGAAACTATATGTGCTTCATATGCTTGTATCATACCTAGTAGTAGTTTCACATTTGGGTTAGAAAGTGAAATCTATTGAAGCTTGACAATCACAATATTGGTCATCCAAGCATTTCATGAATGATTAGTATAAGGAAGAGAACTTTCACATATAAATATATTATCTTGGACATCTTTTATGATTGTGAATACCCATTAATTATTTTCAAACTTGAGCAAATTAGTTGAAGTTGGACAAGGAAGACAACGTAATGAGTTTTGTTTGGGTATATTTGCATAGAAGTTATATTGTTATGGATCCTGTAACATGTGGTGCTTGCTTAGGATCTTTTGCTAGCCAAAACTTCGTACTAAGTAGAAATACTACTTGTGCATCCAAAAACCCTTAAACCCAGTTTCTTGCCATGAGAGTCCACCATATCTACCTATGGATTGAATAAGATCCTTCAAGTAAGTTGTCATCGGTGCAAAAAGCAATAAAAATAGCTCCTAAAATATGTATGATCTTTTATTGAAATGGAAAATAAGCGTTGTACAAACTTGTGATGGTAAAGAAATAAAAGCGACGGACTGCATAATAAAGGTTGCTATCACAAGGGGCAATACAACGTGACGTTCCTTTGCATTAAGGGCTTGCACATCCAAAAATAAAAAGCGCATGACAACCCCTGCTTCCCTCTGCGAAGGGCCTATCTTTTACTTTTATGTATTTATTTTTATGTATTTACTTTTATGCAAGAGTCAATAGTATTACTTCTCATCTCAACCTAAATTATTCTTTAGTTGGCAAGCATCATGTGGTGGGGAAAGATCCAGGCACATATGGCCAGTCAAATATATTTGATCATGAATTATTATTATTGACAATTATCTATATGATAAATAAGTTGGGAGGAGAAACATTAAGCCCCTATCTTTCTCTGTGTTCGATGGATGGCATTTGTTCTAAAAATATGCTTTGAGTACTAGCAATCATAGAAGTCTATATGATAATTGAGTATGTGGAGCTCTTACTTAGACTTTGTTGAAATTAAGTTGAATTACAATTGTTTGGTGACTAAGAACATAGGTTGTTAAGTTTCAAGAGAATGCATTGTTTGAACCATAGCATGTGAATTGATTGCTACTTTATCATGATGAGTTTTATGAGAAATAGTTGCGGTTATGATGCTAGAAAAAGTGATTGAAATTATCATTGATCTAACTTATGCACTATGCTAGAATTCACAATTCATAAATTATTTCTTTTATCATTTACCTACTCAAGGACGAGCAGGAATTAAGCTTGGGGATGCTGATACGTCTCCAACGTATCTATAATTTATGAAGTATTCATGCCATGTTTATTATAGTTTTGTATGATTTGGGTGCACTTTTATATGGATTTTATATGATTTTTATGGACTAACATATTGACCTAGTGCCCAGTGCCAGTTGCTGTTTTCTCCTTGTTTTTGGTTTTCCAGAAAATCCATATCAAATGAAGTCCAAATGCAGCGAAACTTTTTGACATTTTTTTCTTGAAGGAAACAGACCCAGGAAGCTTCGGGGGAGCAGCAGAAGACCCACAGGGGCCCCACAAGCCACCAGGGCACACCACCCCCCCCCAGGCGCGCCCTAGTGCCTTTTGTGCACCCTGTGTCCCCTCCTCGCGTGATTCCAACGCCAAAAAATCCTATATATTCAGAAACCCCCGAAAGTTAACCTAGATGAGTTTTTACGCCGCCGCAAGCCTCTGTACCTCCACGATCTCATCTACAGCCCTTTTCCGACACCCCGCCGGAGGGGGGAATCATCACCGGAGGCCATCTTCATCATCCCGGCGGTCTCCATGAAGAGGAGGGAGTAGTTCACCCTCGAGGCTAGGGGTTTGTACCAGTAGCTATGTATTTTATCTCTCTCTCTCTCGTGTTCTTGATTTGGACGATCTTGATGTACCGCGAGCTTTGTTAATATAGTTGGATCATATGGTGTTTCTCCCTCTCTATCTTGTTGTGATGAATTGAGATTTACCTTTGAGGTTTCACTATTATCGAATTGAATAATTTGTTGGATTTGAGAACACTTGATGTATGTCTTGCATATGAATACCCGTGGTGACAATGGGGTGTTCTATTGATTTACTTGATGTATGTTTTGGCACTCAACTCGCGGATTCCCGAGGTGACATTGGGGTAATCTATGCATAGGGGTTGATGCATGTTTTCGTCCTACTTTCTCCGGTAGAAATCTTGGGGCACTCTTTGAAGTTCTTTGTGTGGATTGAATATTATGAATCTGAAGTTGTTTGATGCAGATTGAATAATCAACTCACGGATACTTGTGGTGACATTGGAGTATCTAGGTGACATTAGAGTTGGTTGATGCGTATCATATGGTGTTATTTTAGTATGGACTCTATAGCTATTTGTGACACTTATAGGAATGGCTTAATAGATCGACCGGAAAGGATAACTTTGAGGTGGTTTCCTACCCTACAACAATTTCTATCTTATGTACTCCGCTAATAGGAATTTTGGAGTGATTCTTTATCGCACGTTGAGGGATTGTTATATGATCCAATTATGTTAGCATTGTTGAGAGATTGCACTAGTGAAAGTATGAACCCTAGGCCTTGTTTTCAAGCATTGCAATACTGTTTGTGCTCCGTTTTATCACTTGCTACCTTGCTGTTTTTATATTTCCAGATTACAAAAACCTATATCTACTATCCATACAACACTTGCATCACCATCTCTTCGCCGAACTAGTGCACCTATACAATTTTCCATTGTATTGGGTGTGTTGGGGACACAAGAGATTTCTTGTATTTGGTTGCAGGATTGTTTGAGAGAGACCATCTTCATGCTACACCTCCCACGGATTGATAAACCTTAGGTTATCCACTTGAGGGAAAATTGCTACTCTCCTACAAAACTCTGCGCTTGGAGGCCCAACACGAGTCTACAAGAATAAAGTTGCATAGTAGACATCTGCCACCAGGGGTAACCCGGAAGGAATCTTGTGATAACTTGGGCTCAAACATTGTTTTACATGTTCCTCTGGGTTAACCGCGCACAACCAAGAACAAAAGTCCATCGGTAAAATGCCGTTCGTCACCGGTCAAAGGCCTAGATTTGCTGGTCAAACGGGTCAGGGTTAGGCTGCTCCGGGGTCTTCGGATGGTAGGAATCCCACCAAAACATGAATTGTGTCCTTATACTTGTACACAATTGTGGTGGGAGGTTTAAACACCCAATACCCAGCTGCCGAGTGTGACTCGCTTCACGGACGGCACTAATGCCTGCACTTAGAGCGGGAAACTGCCACCACGGGTAACCCGCAGGGAATCTTGTGATAACTTGGGCTCAAACTTTGTTTTACATGTTCCTATGGGCTAACCTAGTACAACCAAGTCGGAAAGTACATTGGTGAAATGACGCTCGTTGCCGGAAAGAGTCCTAGATTTCCCGGTCAAACGGGTTAGGGTTAGGCTGCTCTGGGGTCTTCGGAGGGTTGGAATCCCACCAAAACTTGCATTGTGTCCTAATACATGGACACAAGTGTGGTGGGAGGATTAAACAGCCAATACCCAGCTCACGAGTGTGACCTGCTTCACGGACAGCACTAACGCCTGCACTTAGAGCGGGAAACTGCCACCACGGGTAACCCGGAGGGAATCTTATGTTAACTTGGGCTCAAACTTTGTTTTACATGTTTCTATGGGCTAACCTAGCACAACCAAGTAGGAAAGTACATTGGCGAAAGGCGGTTCATCGCCAGTCAAAGGCCTAGATTTGCCGGTCAAACGGGTCAGGGTTAGGCCGCTCCGGGGTCTTCGGATGGTAGGAATCCCACCAAAACTTGCATTGTGTCCTAATACATGTACACAAGTGTGGTGGTAGGTTTAAACACCCAATACCCAGCTCCCGAGTATGAACCGCTTCACGGACGACATTAACGCCTGCACTTTGAGCGGGAAACTGCCACCACGGGTAACCCAGAGGGAATCTTGTGATAACTTGGCCTCAAACTTTGTTTTCCATGTTCATTTGGGCTAACCTAGCACAACCAAGTAGGAAAGTATATTGGTGAAATGCCATTTGTCGCCGGTTAAAGGCCTATATTTCCTAGTCAAATAGGTCAGGGTTAGGCCGCTCCATGGTCTTCGGAGGGTAGTATGCCACCAAAAACTTGCATTGTGTCCTAATACATGTACACAATTGTGGTAGGAGGTTTAAACACCCAATACCAAGCTCCCGAGTGTGACCCGCTTCACGGACGGCACTAACGCCTACACTTAGAGCAGGAAACTGCCACCACAGGTAACTCGGAGGGAATCTTGTGATAACTTGGGCTCAAACTTTGTCTTACATGTTCCTATTGGCTAAGCTAGCACAACCAAGTAGCAAAGAACATTGGTGAAATACCGTTCGTCGCCGGTCAAAGGCCTAGATTTCCCAGTCAAACGGGTCTGGGTTAGGCCGCTGCGGGGTCTTCGGAGGGTAGGAATCCCACCAAAACTTGCATTGTGTCGTAATACATGTATATTAATGTGGTTGGAGGTTTAAACAGGCAATACCTAGCTCCCGAGTGTGACCCGCTTCACGGACGGCACTAACGCCAGCACTTAGAGTAGGAAACTGCCACCACGGGTAACCCGGAGGGAATCTTGTGATAACTTGGGATCAATCTTTGTTTCACATGTTCCTATGGGCTAACCTAGTACAATCAAGTAGGAAAGTACACTGGTGAAATGCCGTTCGTCTCCAGTCAAAGGCCTAGATTTCCCGGTCAAACGGGTTAGGGTTAGGCCGCTCCGGGGTCTTCGAAATGTAGGAATCGCACCGAAACTTGAATTATGTCATAATACATGTACACAAGTGTGGTGGGAGGTTTGAATACCCAATACCCAGCTCCTGAGTGTGACCCACTTCACGGACGGCACTAACGCCTGCACTTACAGCGGAAACTGCCACCACGGGTAAACCGGTGGAAATCTTATGATAACTTGGGCACAAACTTTGTTTTACAAGTTCCTATGGACTAACCTAGCACAACCAAGTAGGGAACTACATTGGTGAAATGCTGTTCGTCGCTAGTCAAAGGCCTTGATTTCCCGCTCAAACGGGTCAGGGTTAGGCCGCTTCAGGGTTTTCGGAGGGTAGGAATCCCGCTTCAGAGATTTCTTGTATTTTGATTGCAGGGTTGTTTGAGAGAGACCATCTTCATCCTACGCCTCCCACGGATTGATAAACCTTAGGTCATCCACTTGAGGGAAATTTGCTACTGTCCTACAAAACTCTGCGCTTGGAGGCCCAACACGAGTCTACAAGAATAAAGTTGCGTAGTAGACATCACCTGCACTTACAACGGGAAACTGCCACCGCGGGTAACCCGGAAGGAATCTTGTGATAACTTGGGCTCAAACTTTGTTTTACAGGTTCCTCTGGGCTAACCTCGCACAACCAAGTACAAAAGTCCATCGGTGAAATGCCGTTCATTGTCGGTCAAAGGCCTAGATTTGCTGGTCAAACGGGTCAGGGTTAGGCCGCTCCGGGGTCTTCGGATGGTAGGAATTGCACCAAAACTTGCATTGTCTCCTTATACATATACACAATTGGGGTGGGAGCTTTAAACACCAAATACCCAGCTCCCGAGTGTGACTCGCTTCACGGACGGCACTAATGCCTGCACTTAGAGCGGGAAACTGCCACCATGGGTAACCCGGACGGAATCTTGTGATAACTTGGGCTCAAACTTTGTTTTACATGTTCCTATGGTCTAACCTAGTACAACCAAGTAGGAAAGTACATTTGTGAAATGCCGTTCGTCGCCGGTCAGAGGCCTAGATTTCCCGGTCAAACGGGTTAGGGTTAGGCAACTCCGGGGTCTTCGGATGGTTGGAATCCCACCAAAACTTGCATTGTGTCCTAATACATGGACACAAGTATGATGGGAGGATTAAACAGCCAATACCCAGGTCCCAGTGGGACCCGGTTCACGGACGGCACTAACGCCTGCACTTAGAGCGGGAAACTGCCACCACGGGTAACCTAGAGGGAATCTTATGATAAGTTGGGCTCAAACTTTGTTTTACGTGTTCCTATGGGCTAACCTAGCACAACCAAGTAGGAAAGTACATTGGCGAAATGCCGTTCGTCGCTAGTCAAAGGCCTAGATTTGCTGGTCAAACGAGTCCGGGTTAGGCCGCTCCGGGGTCTTCGAAGGGTAGGAATCCCACCAAAACTTGCATTGTGTCCTAATACATGTACACAATTGTGGTGGTAGGTTTAATCACCCAATACCCAGCTCCCGAGTATGACCCGCTTCACGGACGGCATTAACACCTGCACTTTGAGCGGGTAACTGCCACGACGGGTAACCCGGAGGGAATCTTGTGATAACTTGGCCTCAAACATTGTTTTCCATGTTCGTTCGGGCTAACCTAGCACACCCAAGTAGAAAAGTACATTGGTGAAATGCCATTCGTCACCGGTTAAAGGCCTATATTTCCCAGTCAAACAGGTCAGGGTTAGGCCGCTCCATGGTCTTCGGAGGGTAGGAATACCACCAAAACTTGCATTGTGTCCTAATACATGTATATAAATGTGGTTGGGGGTTCAAACAGGTAATACCCAGCTCCCGAGTGTAAGCCGCTTTGTGGACGGCACTAACGCCTGCAGTTAGAGCAGGAAACTGCCACCACGGGTAACCCAGAGGGAATCTTGTGATAACTTGGGCTCAAACTTTATTTTACATGTTCCTATGGGCTAACCTAGCACAACCTAGTAAAAAAGTCCATTGGCGAAATGGCGTTCATCGCCGGTCAAAGGCCAAGATTTGCTGGTTAAACGGGTCAGGGTTAGGTCGCTCCTGGGTCTTCGGAAGGTAGGAATCCCGCCAAAACATGCATTGTGTCCTAATACATGTACACAATTGTGGTAGGAGGTTTTAAACACCCAATACCAAGCTCCCGGGTGTGACCCAATTGATGGACAACACTAATGCCTGCACTTAGAGCGGGAAACTGCCACCACGGGTAACCCGGAGGAATCTTGTGATAACTTGGGCTCAATCATTGTCTTACATGTTCCTATGGGCTAACCTAGGACAATCAAGTAGGAAAGTACATTGGTGAAATGCCGTTCGTCTCCAGTCAAAGGCCTAGATTTTCCGGTCAAACGGGTTAGGGTTAGGCCGCTCCAGGGTCTTCGGAATGTAGGAATCCCACCAAAACTTGCATTGTGTCCTAATACATCTTATATCTTATATTTACTAATTGGAGGCACCTTTCACGACCTCTCATTAATCCACATCATCAAAATTAATTAACCCGTTAGATTGTAAAATTTACGATCAGGATAAAAGGAAAAATTGCGTAATGCAGATGATGTCGTCCTTTAGAAAAACTCATCTGACACGTCTATGTCTAACATTAGTTGAAAAAAACTAGGAAAGCCTCACGTACAAAACAAAAGGAAAACTTCACGTAAAAAACCAAGTCCTATAGAAAAAAGCATCTGACACGTCCAAGCCCATCTTTTTTTTTTGAACACAGTACAGACGCAAGCGCTCATATACACGCGCATACACTCACCCCTATGAACGCACACACGCACACCCTACCCCTATGAGCACCTCCGAGAGACTGAGCCGGCATATCATCTTGAAATTTACGAAGTCACCGTAGGCACTTCGTCGTCGATGGGAACATCTCCTCCCACTGAATGCGCATCGCCGGAAATCCTGAAATAAATCCAGGAATAAATGCAAGCACCAGGATTTGAACCCTGGTGGGCTGGGGATACCACAGTCCCTCTAACCATCCAACCACAAGTTGGTTTGCACGTCCAAGCCCATCGATAGTGAAAAAACAAACAAGGAAAGCCTGACGTACAAAGTAACAAACAAGGAAAGCCTGACGTACAAAATAAAAGGAAACCCTCCGGTAGAAAAACAAGGTATGTCTCCACCCGTTCCCACAAATTAAGAAGGAAACCCCGTTACAAATTTCATGACCTCTCATTAATCCACCTCATCAAAACTAATTAATACCCCTATAAAAAATTAAAATTAGTTAATCCGTTAGATTGTCTCACGTAAAATTTAAGATCAGGATCGAAGGAAACTTGCGTACCGCAGATTGTTCAAAAAAAAAAAAACTTGCGTACCGCAGATTATCACGTCCGATAGAAACAAATCTCACGAAAAAAAAACAAGGATATCCTCATGTAAGAAAAAAACAAGGAAATTCTCACGTAAAAAGAAAAGAACAAGGAAATTCTTACGTAATTAAGAAGGAAAGCCTTCGCCCGTTCCCACAAATTAAGAAGGAAAGCCCCCGGGATTGTCAAAAAAAAGAAGAAGGAAATTCCCCGTTAAAAACTCCAACGATATGGCTGATTGCTAATGTAATAAATAAAAAAAGCCTCCATCAATAAAATATTCTTCCTGTTAAAATCTCTGTGGACTCCTCCATATGGTCGCTGCCTTCGTCTCTGCTTCGAACCTGCTCTCCTGTCTGTGGCCGGCGGTGTGTGGACTTGCTCTCCTGTCTATGGCCGGCGGTGTGTGGAGTTGGTATAATCTACGAGATGAAGAACCTAGAAAGTCGGATTAGAAGAAAGTTAGATGTTATTTTCATTATATTATTTTGAGCAATAAAATTATTTTGAGGAATCAGACAATCAGACTATAGTTTTGATTCCCTGGGTTGGACACAATTTATGGATTACTTTTTGTTGACGAAATTTTGTTTGTGCAGATAAAGTACATGGGCAGAGGATCAGTGTCCATAATAATGAGTAATCCATCACATCATGCTTCTGATATATACTTTGTAGTACTACTATTTTATGGTTGTCCTACATAAAAGGAAATGTAATACACAACATTACAAATATTAATTTTGTCCATTATATTGAAAAACAGCAAAGGATATTTGTGCGATCAAAGAAAATTAAGATCTATTTTGCACCTCCATAATTATTATTTTCAAATTTAAATCCTTGCTACTCCTAATAAACAATATGAACAAGGGAACATGCAGTTATGCACCATAATGATCGCATATAAGCCAAGGATTATGTGTGTCATATACATATGCGTATTAGGGATAAAAAGTACTATAAACATTCTGGCACATTAATCATAAAAAAAATCTTTAAGATTTTTTTTTTGTACAAACAAGAACTTGAAATCCGAATAATTCAGAACAACTTATTCACGATACTGTCGTACAACATTTCTAATTCGTACAAACTCTGTCATATTTAACATTAAAAGTGCTAGCCCGTGCAGATACATGGGTTGATGACTAGTGTACACAATTGTGGTGGGAGGTTTAAACACCCAATACCCAGCTCCCGAGTGTGACCCGCCTCGCGGACGGCACTAACGCCAGTACTTAGAGCGGGAAACTGCCACCACGGGTAACCCGGAGGGAATCTTGTGATAACTTGGGCTCAAACTTTGTTTTACATGTTCCTATGGGCTAACCTAGCGCAACCATGTAGCAAAGTATATTGGTGAAATACCGTTCGTCGTTGGTCAAAGGCCTAGATTTCCCGGTCAAACGGGTCGGGGTTAGGCCGCTCCGGGGACTTCGGAGGGTAGGAATCCCACCAAAACTTGCATTGTGTGTGCTAATACATCTATATAAATGTGGTTGGAGATTTAAACAGGTAATACCCAGCTCCCGAGTGTAACCCGCTTCGCGAACGGCACTAACGCCTGCGCTTAGAGCAGGAAACTGCCACCACGGGAAACCCGGAGGGAATTTTGTGATAACTTGGGCTCAAACTTTGTTTTACATGTTCATATGGGCTAACCTAGCACAACCAAGTAGAAAAGTCCGTTGGTGAGATGCCGTTCGTTGCCGGTCAAAGGCCTAGATTTGTCGGTCAAACGGGTCAGGGTTAGGCCGCTCCGGGGTCTTCGGAGGGTAGGAATCCCATCAAAACTTGCATTGTGTCCTAATACATGTGCACAATTGTGGTGGGAGGTTTAAACACCCAATACCCAGCTCCCGAGCGTGACCCGCTTCACAAACGACACTAACGCTCAAAACATGCATTGTCTCCTAATACATGTGCCCAATTGTGGTTGTGCTAGATTTCCCGGTCAAACGGGTCAGGGTTAGGCCGCTTCGGGGACTTCGAAGGGTAGGAATCCCACCAAAACTTGCATTGTGTGTGCTAATACATGTATATAAATGTGGTTGGAGATTTAAACAGGTAATACCCAGCTCCCGAGTGTAACCCGCTTCGCGGACGGCACTAACGCCTGTGCTTAGAGCAGGAAACTGCCACCACGGGAAACCCGGAGGGAATTTTGTGATAACTTGGGCTCAAACTTTGATTTACATGTTCATATGGGCTAACCTAGCACAACCAAGTAGAAAAGTCAGTTGGTGAAAAGCCGTTCGTCGCCGGTCAAAGGCCTAGATTTGTCAGTCAAACGGGTCAGGGTTAGGCCGCTCCGTGGTCTTCGGAGGGTAGGAATCCCATAAAAACTTGCATTGTGTCCTAATACATGTGCACAATTGTGGTGGGAGGTTTAAACACCCAATACCCAGCTCCCGAGCGTGACCCGCTTCACAAACGACACTAACGCTCAAAACTTGCATTGTGTCCTAATACATGTACACAATTGTGGTTGTGCTAGATTTCCCGATCAAACGGGTCAGGGTTAGGCCGCTCCGGGGCTTCGGAGGGTAGGAATCCCACCAAAACTTGCATTGTGTGTGCTAATACATGTACACAAGTGTGGTAGTAGGTTTAAATACCCAATACCCAGCTCCCGAGTATGACCCGCTTCATGGACGGCATTAACGCCTGCACTTTGAGTGGGAAACTACCACCACGGGTAACCCGGAGGGAATCTTGTGATAACTTGGCCTCAAACTTTGTTTTCCATGTTCGTTTGGGCTAACCTAGCACAACCAAGTAGAAAAGTCCGTTGGTGAAATGCCGTTCATCGCCGGTCAAAGGCCTAGATTTGCCGGTCAAACGGGTCAGGGTTAGGCCACTCCGGGGTCTTCGGAGGGTAGGAATCCCATCAAAACATGCGTTGTGTCCTAATACATGTGCACAATTGTGGTGGTAGGTTTAAACACCCAATACCAAACACCTGAGCGTGACCCGCTTCACGAACGACACTAACGCCTGCACTTAGAGTGGGAAACTGCCATCACGGGTAACCCGGAGGGAATCTTGTGATAACTTCGGCTCAAACTTTGTTTTACATGTTCGTATGGGCTAACCTAGCACAACCAAGTAGAAATTTCCATTGGTGAAATGCCGTTCGTCGCCGGTCAAAGGCCTAGATTTCTATGTTAAACGAGTTTGGGTTAGGCCGCTCCGGGGTCTTCGGACGGTAGGAATCCCTCCAAAACTTGCATTGTGTACTAATACATGTACACAAGTGTGGTGGGAGGTAACCCGGAGGGAATCTTGTGAAAAGTTGGGCTCAAACTTCGATTTCAATGTTCCTATGGGCTAACCTAGCACAACCAAGTAGAAAAGTCCATTGGTGAAATGCCGTTCATCCCCGGTCAAAGGCCTAGATTTCCCGGTCCAACAAGTCAGGGTTAGGCCGCTCCATGGTCTTCGGAGGGTTGGAATCCCACCAAAACTTGCATTGCGTGTGCTAATACATGTATATAAATGTGGTTGGTGATTTAAACAGGTAATACCCAGCTCCCGAGTGTAACCCGCTTCGCGGACGGCACTAACGCCTGTGCTTAGAGCAGGAAACTGCCACCACGGGAAACCCGGAGGGAATTTTGTGATAACTTGGGCTCAAACTTTGATTTACATGTTCATATGGGCTAACCTAGCACAACCAAGTACAAAAGTCCATCGGTGAAATTCCGTTCGTCGCCGGTCAAAGGCCTAGATTTGTTGGTCAAATGGGTCAGGGTTAGGCCGCTCCGTGGTCTTCGGAGGGTAGGAATCCCATAAAAACTTGCATTGTGTCCTAATACATGTGCACAATTGTGGTGGGAGGTTTAAACACCCAATACCCACCTCCCGAGTGTGACTCGCTTCACGGACGGCACTAATGCCTGCACTTAGAGCGGGAAACTGCCACCACGGGTAACCCGGAGGGCATCTTATGATAACTTGGGCTCAAACTTTGTTTGACATGTTCCTATGGGCTAACCTAGTACAACCAAGTAGGAAAGTACACTGGTGAAATGCCGTTCGTCGCCGGTCAGAGGCCTAGATTTCCTGGTCAAACGGGTTAGCGTTAGGCTGCTCCGGGGTCTTCGGTGGGTTGGAATCCCAACAAAACATGCATTGTGTCCTAATACATGGACACAAGTGTGGTGGGAGGATTAAACAGCCAATACCCAGCTCCCGAGTGTGACCCGCTTCACGGACGATAGTAACGCCTGCACTTAGACCGGGAAACTGCCACCACGGGTAACACGGAGGGAATCTTATGATAACTTGGGCTCAAACTTTATTTTACATATTCCTATAGGCTAACCTAGCACAACCAAGTAGGAAAGTACATTGGCGAAATGCCGTTCGTCGCCAGTCGAAGGCCTAGATTTGCCGGTCAAACGGGTCAGGGTTAGGACGCTCCGGGGTTTTCGGAGGGCAGGAATCCCACCAAAACTTGCATTGTGTCCTAATACATGTATACAAGTGTGGTGGTACGTTTAAACACCAAATACCCAGCTCCCGAGTATGACCCGCTTCACGGACGACATTAACGCCTGCACTTTGAGCGGGAAACTGCCACCACGGGTAACCCGGAGGGAATCTTGTGATAACTTGGGCTCAAAGTTTGTTTTTCATATTCCTATGGGCTAACCTCGCACAACCAAGTAGGAAAGTACATTGGCGAAATGCCGTTCGTCGCCAGTCAAAGGCCTAGATTTGCCGGTCAAACGGGTCAGGGTTAGGCCGCTCTGGGGTCTTCGGAGGGCAGGAATCCCACCAAAACTTGCATTGTGTCCTAATACATGTACACAAGTGTGGTGCTAGGTTTAAACACCCAATACCCAGCTCCCGAGTATGACCCGCTTCACGGACGGCATTAACGCCTGCACTTTGAGCGGGAAACTGCCACCACGGGTAACCCGGAAGGAATCTTGTGATTACTTGGGCTCAAACTTTGTTTTACATGTTCCTCTAGGCTAACCTCGCACAACCAAGTAGAAAAGTTCGTTGGTGAAATACCGTTCATCGCCGGTCAAAGGCCTAGATTTGCCGGTCAAACGGGTCAGGGTTAGGCCACTCCGGGGTCTTCAGAGGGTAGGAATCCCATCAAAACTTGCATTGTGTCCTAAAACATGTGCGCAATTGTGGTGGGAGGTTTAAACACCCAATACCCAGCACCTGAGCGTGACCCGCTTCACGAACGGCACTAATGCCTGCACTTAGAGCAGGAAACTGCCACCACGGGTTACCCGGAAGGAATCTTGTGATAACTTGGGCTCAAAGTTTGTTTTACATGTTCCTATGGGCTAACCTAGTACAACCAAGCAGTAGGAAAGTACATTGGTGAAATGTCGTTCGTCGCCGGTCAGAGGCATAGATTTCCTGGTCAAACAGGTTAGGGTTAGGCTGCTCCGGGGTCTTCGGAGGGTTGGAATCCCACCAAAACTTGCATGTGTCCTAATACATGGACACAAGTGTGGTGGGAGGATTAAACGGCCAATACACAGCTATCGAGTGTGACCCGCTACACGGACGACACTAACGCCTACACTTAGAGCAGGAAACTGCCACCACGGGTAACCCGGAGGGAATCTTATGATAACTTGGGCTCAAACTTTGTTTTACATGTTCCTATGGGCTAACCTAGCACAACCAAGTAGGAAAGTACATTGGCAAAATGCCATTCGTCGCCAGTCAAAGGCCTTGATTTTCCGGTCAAACGGGTCAGGGTTAGGCCGCTCCGGGTTCTTCGGACGGTAGGAATCCCACCAAAACTTGCATTGTGTCCTAATACATGTACACAAGTGTGGTGGTATGTTTATGTTGGAAATATGCCCTAGAGGCAATAATAAATTGGTTATTATTATATTTCCTTGTTCATGATAATCGTTTATTATCCATGCTATAATTGTATTGATTGGAAACTCAAATACATGTGTGGGTACATAGACAACACTGTGTCCCTAGTAAGCCTCTAGTTGACTAGCTCGTTGATCAAAGATGGTTAAGGTTTCCTAGCCATTGACATGAGATGTCATTTGATAACGGGATCACATCATTAGGAGAATGATGTGATGGACAAGACCCAAACTGTAAACGTAGCATTTGATCGTGTCAGTTTATTGCTATTGTTTTCTGCATGTCAAGTATCTGTTCCTTTGACCATGAGATCATGCAACTCACTGACACCGGAGGAATACCTTGTGTGTATCAAACGTCGCAACGTAACTGGGTGACTATAAAGGTGCTCTACAGGTATCTCCGAGGGTGTCTGTTGGGTTGGCATGGATCAAGACTGGGATTTGTTACTCCGTATGACGGAGAGGTATCTCAGGGCCCACTCGGTAATACAACATCACAATGAGCCTTGCAAGCAATGTGACTAAAGTGTTAGCCACGAGATCTTGTATTACGGAACGAGTAAAGAGACTTGCCGGCAACGAGATTGAACTAGGTATAGTGATACCGACGATCGAATCTCGGGCAAGTAACATACCGAAGAACAAAGGGAACAGCATACGGGATTAACTGAATCCTTGACATAGAGGTTCGACCGATAAAGATCTTCGTAGAATATGTAGGAGCCAATATGGGCATCCAGGTCCCGCTATTGGTTATTGGCCGTAGAGGTGTCTCGGTCATGTCTACATAGTTCTCGAACCCGCAGGGTCTACACACTTAACGTTTGGTGACGATTAGTATAATTGAGTTATTATGTTGGTGACCGAAAGTTGTTCGGAGTCCCGGATAAGATCCCGGACATGACGAGGATCTCCGGAATAGTCCGGAGGTAAAGATTGATATATGTGATAATAGTGTTTTGATCTCTAGAAGGGTTCCAGAGTTCACCGGAAGGGGTTCCGGATGTTTACCGAAGTGTTCGGGTGCAGCAACACTTTATATGAGCCAAAGGGATAAAGCCCACAAGGTATTGGAAAGTGCAAAAGTAGTTTTGCTGCCGCGTAAGCGGTACTACCGCTTGGTGAAGCGGTACTACCGCCGGAGCGGTACTACCGCTTGTGTGAAGCGGTACTACCGCCCAAGCGGTACTACCGCTTGTGTGAAGCGGTACTACCGCTTGTGCGCGGCTGTGCACGGTTCGGCAGGGGTCCGAGTTGGACTCTTTCCCTGCGGGCCAAACCGACCTTGTGCGGGCAAAACCGACCCGGAGGAGGCTTTTACTCCAAGTTTAGACCCCAAGGCTCAACATATAAATAGAGGGGCAGGGCTAGCACACGGGATACATCAGGATTTCCCAAGCCGTGTGCCGGCAACCCTAGCCCTCTAGTTCCTCCGTCATAATCTCCGTAGTGCTTGGCGAAGCCCTGCAGAGATTGTTCCTCACCACCATCACCACGCCGTCGTGCTGTTGGAACTCAACCACTACTTCACCATCGCTCGCTGGATCGAGGAGGTGAAGGCGTCATCAAGCCGTACGTGTGTTGAACGCGGAGGTGCCGTCCGTTCGGCACTAGATCGGAAGGATCGTGATTGGATCGCGGGACGCTCGGCGATTTGGATCGCGAAGACGTTCGACTACATCAACCGCGTTTATTAACGCTTCCGCTTAGCGATCTACAAGGGTATGTAGATTCACTCTCCCTCTCGTAGATGCTCATCACCATGGATAGATCTTGCGTGTGCGTAGGAAAATTTTTGTTTCCCATGCAACGTTCCCCAACAGTGGCATCTGAGCTAGGTCTATGCGTAGATGAGATCTCGAGTAGAACACAAACGAGTTGTGGGCGTGGGTGTATACATATTGCTTGCCGTTACTAGTTGATACTTGATTCCGCGGTATTGTGAGATGAAGCGGCCCGGACCGACATTACGCGTACGCTTACGCGAGACTGGTTTCACCGCTGCGTGCACTTGTTGCATAAAGGTGACTGGCGGGTGTCTGTCTCTCTCACTTTAGTTGAATCGGTTCAATGAAGAGGGTTCTTTTAGAAGATCAAAAAGCAATCACTACACCACGTTGTGGTTTTGCGTAGGTAAGAACGGTTCTTGCAAACCCGTAGCAGCCACGTAAAATTTGCAACAACAATTAGAGGTCGTCTAACTTGTTTTTGCAGGGTATGTTGTGATGTGATATGGCCAATTACATGATGTGATATATGTGATGTATGAGATGATCATGTGATGTATAGAATATCACGACTTGCATGTCGATGAGTACGGCAACTGGCAGGAGCCATAGAGTTGTCTTTAATTATTGTATGACCTGCGTGTCAATCATTAAGCGCTATGTAATGCTTTACTTTATCGCTAAACGTTAGCTATAGTCGTGGAAGCAACAGTCGGCGCGACAACCTTATGGCGACACGTTGATGGAGATCAAGATGATGGAGATCATGGTGTCATGCCGGTGACGATGGAGATCATGCCGGTGCTTTGGAGATGGAGATCAAAAGCACAAGTTCATGGCCATATCATGTCACTTATGATTTGCATGTGATGTTAATCCTTTTATGCATCTTATTTTGCTTAGGACGACGGTAGCATTATAAGGTGATCCCTCACTTAAATTTCAAGATAAATTGTGTTCTCCCCAAGTGTGCACCGTTGCGAAAGTTCGTCGTTTCGAGACACGCCGTGATGATCGGGTGTGATAGACTCTACGTTCACATACAACGGGTGTAAGCCATGTTACACGTGCGGAACACTCGGGTTAAACTTGACGAGCCTAGCATGTACAGACATGGCCTCGGAACACAAGAGACCGAAAGGTCGAACATGAGTCATATAGTAGATATGATCAACATGAAGATGTTCACCATTGAAACCACCTCAACTCACGTGATGATCGGACTTGAGTTGGTGGATTTGGATCATGTTACACTCGAATGATCGGAGGGATGTCAATTTGAGTGGGAGTTTTTTAAAATATGATTAACTAAACTCATTATCTAAGAACAATAGTCTAAGTTGTCTTTGCTATATTTATGTTGTAGATCATGGCTCGCGCAGTAGCACCCCTGAATTTTAATGCGTTCCTAGAGAAAGCTAAGTTGAAAGATGATGGAAGTAACTTTGTGGACTGGGCCCGTAATCTAAGGATTATCCTTACGGCTTCCCAGAAGGCTTATGTCCTTGATGCACCGCTTGGTGATCCACCCGCTCCAGTTGAGTCTCTAGACGTTGTGAACGCCTGGCAGGCTCGTTCTGATGATTACTCAATAGTTCAATGTGCAATGTTGTATGGCTTAGAACCGGGACTTCAAAGACGTTTTGAACGTCATGGAGCATATGAGATGTTCCAGGAGTTGAAGTTTATCTTTCAGAAGAATGCCCGGATCGAGAGATATGAGATCTCCGATAAGTTCTATGCTTGCAAGATGGAGGAGAACGGGTCTATCAGTGATCACGTGCTCAGAATGTCTGGGTACTCCACCCGTCTGGCTGAGTTAGGGATGCCCCTTCCGCCAGAGGCTATCACTGACAGAGTTCTTCAATCATTGCCACCTAGCTACAAGAGCTTCGTGTTGAACTATAACATGCACGGGATGAACAAGTCAGTCGCCGAGCTGTTTGCGATGCTGAAAGCCGCTGAGTCTGAAATTCAGAAGGAGCATCAAGTGTTGATGGTCAATAAAACCACTAGTTTCAAGAAAAATGGCAAGGGTAAGAAGGGTAACTCCAAGCAGAGTGGCAAAGCAGTTGCTCCTCTCGTGAAGAAACCCAAGGCTGGACCCAAACCAGAAACTGTGTGTTTTCATTGCAAGGGAACTGGACACTGGAAGCGGAATTGCCCCAAGTATTTGGCTGACAAGAAGGCGGCCAACAACAAACAAGGTATATATGATATACATGTTATTGATGTGTACCTTACCAACTCTCGTTGTAGTGCCTGGGTATTTGATACCGGTGCGGTTGCTCATGTTTGCAACTCAAAACAGGAACTGCGGAATAGACGGAGGCTGGCAAAGGACGAAGTGACGATGCGCGTGGGAAATGGTTCCAAGGTTGATGTGATCGCCGTCGGCACGCTCGCTCTTCGATTACCGTCGGGATTAGTGATGAACCTAAATAAGTGTTATTTGGTGCCTGCGTTAAGCATGAACATTATATCTGGATCTTGTTTATTGCGAGACGGTTACTCATTTAAATCAGAGAATAATGGTTGTTCTATTTATATGAGTAATATCTTTTATGGTCATGCACCCGATGTGAGGGGTTTATTCTTATTGAATCTCGATAGTAATGATACACATGTTCATAACATTGATGCCAAAAGATGTAGAATTGATAATGATAATACCACTTTCTTGTGGCACTGCCGTTTAGGTCATATTGGCGTAAAACGCATGAGGAAGCTCCATGCTGATGGACTTTTGGAGTCACTTGATTTTGAATCACTTGACACATGTGAGCCATGCCTCATGGGCAAGATGACTAAAACGCCGTTCTCTGGAACAATGGAACGGGCAAGTGACTTATTGGAAATCATACATACTGATGTGTGCGGTCCGATGAGTATTGAAGCGCGCAGTGGTTATCGTTACTTTCTCACCTTCACTGATGACTTAAGTAGATATGGGTATATTTACTTAATGAAACACAAGTCTGAAACATTTGAAAAGTTCAAACAATTTCAGAGTGAAGTTGAGAATCATCGTAACAAGAAGATTAAATTCCTACGATCTGATCGAGGAGGAGAATATCTGAGTTATGAGTTTGGCAGTCACTTAAGACAGTGTGGAATTGTTTCACAATTGACACCGCCTGGAACACCACAGCGTAATGGTGTGTCCGAACGTCGTAATCGAACTTTATTGGATATGGTGCGATCTATGATGTCTCTTGCCGATTTGCCACTATCGTTTTGGGGTTATGCATTAGAGACAGCTGCATTCACTTTAAATAGGGCACCATCGAAATCCGTTGAGACGACGCCATATGAACTTTGGTTTGACAAGAAGCCAAAGCTGTCGTTTCTTAAAGTTTGGGGATGTGATGCTTATGTCAAAAAGCTTCAGCCTGAAAAGCTGGAACCCAAAGCGGAGAAATGCGTCTTCATAGGATACCCAAAAGAGACAGTTGGGTATACCTTCTACCTCAGATCCGAAGGCAAAGTGTTTGTCGCTAAAAACGGAACATTTCTTGAGAAAGAGTTTCTCTCGAAAGAATTGAGTGGGAGGAAGATAGAACTTGATGAGGTTGTTGAACCTTTACTTCAACCTGAGAGTAGCGCAGCGCAGAAAGTTGTTTCTGTGGAGCCTACATTAGCTGGAGAGGAAGTTAATGATGATGATCATGAAGCTTTGGATCAAGTTGCTATCGAACCTCGTAGGTCGACAAGGACGCGTACTGCTCCCGAGTGGTACGGCAACCCTGTCTTAGACATCATGTTGTTAGACAACGATGAACCTACGAGCTATGGAGAAGCGATGATGAGCCCGGATTCCAAGAAGTGGTTAGAGGCCATGAAATCCGAGATGGGATCCATGTATGAAAACAAAGTATGGACTTTGGAAGTATTACCTGAAGGGCGTAAGGCCATTCAGAACAAATGGATCTTTAAGAGGAAGACGGACGCGGACGGTAATGTCACCGTCTATAAAGCTCGACTTGTGGCAAAGGGTTTTTCACAAGTTCAAGGAGTTGACTACGATGAGACCTTCTCACCCGTAGCGATGCTTAAGTCCGTCAGAATCATGCAAGCATCTCGGAGTTGGAATCTTCGTTTTGATGAGGTGATCAAAGCGTTCGAGTTTATACAAGTTTACGGAGAAGCTTGTATTTACAAGAAAGTGAGTGGGAGCTCTATAGCGTTTCTAATATTATATGTGGATGACATATTGCTGATTGGAAACAATATAGAAATGCTGGAAAGCGTAAAGGAATATTTGAACAAGAGTTTTTCAATGAAGGACCTAGGAGAAGCTGCTTTCATATTAGGCATCAAGATCTATAGAGATAGATCGAGACGCTTAATAGGACTTTCACAAAGCACATACCTTGACAAAGTTTTGAAGAAGTTCAAAATGGATCAGTCCAAGAAGGGGTTCTTGCCTGTTTTGCAAGGTGTGAAGTTGAGTAAGACTCAATGCCCAGTGACTGCAGAAGATAGAGAAAAGATGAGTGTCATCCCCTATGCTTCGGCCATAGGCTCTATCATGTATGCAATGCTGTGCACAAGACCCGATGTCAGCCTTGCCATAAGTATGGTCGGAAGGTTTCAAAGTGATCCAGGAATGGAACACTGGACGGCGGTCAAGAATATCCTGAAGTACCTGAAAAGGACTAAGGACATGTTTCTCGTTTATGGAGGTGATCAAGAGCTCGTCGTAAAGGGTTACGTCGATGCAAGCTTTGACACTGATCCGGATGACTCTAAGTCGCAAACCGGATACGTATTTATTCTTAATGGGGGTGCGGTTAGCTGGTACAGTTCCAAGCAAAGCGTGGTAGCTGATTCTACATGCGAAGCGGAGTACATCGCTGCCTCGGAGGCGGCGAAGGAAAGTGTCTGGATGAAGGAGTTCATGACAGATCTTGGAGTAGTGCCTAGTGCACTTAACCCAATGACTCTGTTTTGTGATAATACTGGTGCCATTGCTCTAGCCAAGGAACCAAGATTTCACAAGAGGACCAGACACATAAAACGACGTTTCAATTCCATCCGCGATTACATCAAGGAGGACGACATAAATATTTGCAAAGTACACACGGATCTAAATGTTGCAGATCCGTTGACTAAACCTCTTCCAAGGACTAAACATGAACAACACCACAACTGCATGGGTGTTCGATTCATTACAATGTAAATCACATAGTGATGTGAACTAGATTATTGACTCTAGTGCAAGTGGGAGACTGTTGGAAATATGCCCTAGAGGCAATAATAAATTGGTTATTATTATATTTCCTTGTTCATGATAATCGTTTATTATCCATGCTATAATTGTATTGATTGGAAACTCAAATACATGTGTGGGTACATAGACAACACTGTGTCCCTAGTAAGCCTCTAGTTGACTAGCTCGTTGATCAAAGATGGTTAAGGTTTCCTAGCCATTGACATGAGATGTCATTTGATAACGGGATCACATCATTAGGAGAATGATGTGATGGACAAGACCCAAACTGTAAACGTAGCATTTGATCGTGTCAGTTTATTGCTATTGTTTTCTGCATGTCAAGTATCTGTTCCTTTGACCATGAGATCATGCAACTCACTGACACCGGAGGAATACCTTGTGTGTATCAAACGTCGCAACGTAACTGGGTGACTATAAAGGTGCTCTACAGGTATCTCCGAGGGTGTCTGTTGGGTTGGCATGGATCAAGACTGGGATTTGTTACTCCGTATGACGGAGAGGTATCTCAGGGCCCACTCGGTAATACAACATCACAATGAGCCTTGCAAGCAATGTGACTAAAGTGTTAGCCACGAGATCTTGTATTACGGAACGAGTAAAGAGACTTGCCGGCAACGAGATTGAACTAGGTATAGTGATACCGACGATCGAATCTCGGGCAAGTAACATACCGAAGAACAAAGGGAACAGCATACGGGATTAACTGAATCCTTGACATAGAGGTTCGACCGATAAAGATCTTCGTAGAATATGTAGGAGCCAATATGGGCATCCAGGTCCCGCTATTGGTTATTGGCCGTAGAGGTGTCTCGGTCATGTCTACATAGTTCTCGAACCCGCAGGGTCTACACACTTAACGTTTGGTGACGATTAGTATAATTGAGTTATTATGTTGGTGACCGAAAGTTGTTCGGAGTCCCGGATAAGATCCCGGACATGACGAGGATCTCCGGAATAGTCCGGAGGTAAAGATTGATATATGTGATAATAGTGTTTTGATCTCTGGAAGGGTTCCAGAGTTCACCGGAAGGGGTTCCGGATGTTTACCGAAGTGTTCGGGTGCAGCAACACTTTATATGAGCCAAAGGGATAAAGCCCACAAGGTATTGGAAAGTGCAAAAGTAGTTTTGCTGCCGCGTAAGCGGTACTACCGCTTGGTGAAGCGGTACTACCGCCGGAGCGGTACTACCGCTTGTGTGAAGCGGTACTACCGCCCAAGCGGTACTACCGCTTGTGTGAAGCGGTACTACCGCTTGTGCGCGGCTGTGCACGGTTCGGCAGGGGTCCGAGTTGGACTCTTTCCCTGCGGGCCAAACCGACCTTGTGCGGGCAAAACCGACCCGGAGGAGGCTTTTACTCCAAGTTTAGACCCCAAGGCTCAACATATAAATAGAGGGGCAGGGCTAGCACACGGGATACATCAGGATTTCCCAAGCCGTGTGCCGGCAACCCTAGCCCTCTAGTTCCTCCGTCATAATCTCCGTAGTGCTTGGCGAAGCCCTGCAGAGATTGTTCCTCACCACCATCACCACGCCGTCGTGCTGTTGGAACTCAACCACTACTTCACCATCGCTCGCTGGATCGAGGAGGTGAAGGCGTCATCAAGCCGTACGTGTGTTGAACGCGGAGGTGCCGTCCGTTCGGCACTAGATCGGAAGGATCGTGATTGGATCGCGGGACGCTCGGCGATTTGGATCGCGAAGACGTTCGACTACATCAACCGCGTTTATTAACGCTTCCGCTTAGCGATCTACAAGGGTATGTAGATTCACTCTCCCTCTCGTAGATGCTCATCACCATGGATAGATCTTGCGTGTGCGTAGGAAAATTTTTGTTTCCCATGCAACGTTCCCCAACAGTTTAAACACCCAATACCCAGCTCCCGAGTATGACCCGCTTCACGGACGGCATTAACGCATGCACTTTGAGCGGGAAACTGCCACCACGGGTATCCCGGAGGGAATCTTGTGATAACTTGGCCTCAAACTTTGTTTTCCATGTTCGTTTGGGCTAACCTAGCACAACCAAGTAGAAAAGTCCGTTGGTGAAATGACGTTCATCGCCGGTCAAAGGCCTAGATTTGCCAGTCTAACGGGTCAAGGTTAGGCCGCTCCAGGGTCTTCGGAGGGTAGGAATCCCATCAAAACTTGCATTGTGTCCTAATACATGTGCACAATTGTGGTGGGAGGTTTCAACACCCAATACCCAACACCTGAGCGTGACCCGCTTCGCGAACGACACTAATGCCTGCACTTAGAGTAGGAAACTGCCATCACGGGTAACCCGGAGGGAATCTTGTGATAACTTGGGCTCAAACTTTGTTTTACATGTTCGTATGGTCTAACCTAGCACAACCAAGTAGAAAAGTCCATTGGTGAAATGCCGTTCTTCGCCGGTCAAAGGCCTAGATTTCCCGATCCAACAAGTTAGGGCTAGGCCGCTCCGTGGACTTCGGAGGGTTGGAATCCCACCAAAACTTGCATGCTGTGCTAATACATGTACACAAGTGTGGTGGTAGGTTTAGACACCCAATACCCAGCTCACGAGTGTCACCCGCTTCACGGACGGCACTAACGCTTGCACTTACAGCGGGAAAATGCCACCACGGGTAACCCGGAGGGAATCTTGTGATAACTTGGGCTCAAAGTTTGTTTTTCATATTCCTATGGGCTAACCTCGCACAACCAAGTAGGAAAGTACATTGGCGAAATGCCGTTCGTCGCCAGTCAAAGGCCTAGATTTGCCGGTCAAACGGGTCAGGGTTAGGCCGCTCCGGGGTCTTCGGAGGGCAGGAATCCCACCAAAACTTGCATTGTGTCCTAATACATGTACACAAGTGTGGTTCTAGGTTTAAACACCCAATACCCAGCTCCCGAGTATGACCCGCTTCACGGACGGCATTAACGCCTACACTTTGAGCGGGAAACCGCCACCACGGGTAACCCGGAAGGAATCTTGTGATTACTTGGGCTCAAACTTTGTTTTACATGTTCCTCTGGGCTATCCTCGCACAACCAAGTAGAAAAGTCCGTTGGTGAAATGCCGTTCATCGCCGCTCAAAGGCCTAGATTTGCCGGTCAAACGGGTCAGGGTTAGGCCACTCCGGGGTCTTCGGAGGGTAGGAATCCCATCAAAACTTGTATTATGTCCTAAAACATGTGCACAATTGTGGTGGGAGGTTTAAACACCCAATACCCAGCACCTGAGCATGACCCGCTTCACGAACGGCACTAATGCCTGCACTTACAGCGGGAAACTGCCACCACGGGTAACCCGGAGGGAATCTTGTGATAACTTGGGCTCAAAGTTTGTTTTACATGTTCCTATGGGCTAACCTAGTACAACCAAGCAGTAGGAAAGTACATTGGTGAAATGCCGTTCGTCGCCGGTCAGAGGCATAGATTTCCCGGTCAAACAGGTAAGGGTTAGGCTGCTCCGGGGTCTTCGGAGGGTTGGAATCCCACCAAAACTTGCATGTGTCCTAATACATGGACACAAGTGTGGTGGGAGGATTAAACGGCCAATACAGAGCTACCGAGTGTGACCCGCTTCACGGACGACACTAACGCCTACACTTAGAGCAGGAAACTGCCACCACGGGTAACCCGGAGGGAATCTTATGATAACTTGGGCTCAATCTTTGTTTTACATGTTCCTATGGGCTAACCTAGCACAACCAAGTAGGAAAGTACGTTGGCGAAATGCCGTTCGTCGCCAGTCAAAGGCCTTGATTTTCCGGTCAAACGGGTCAGGGTTAGGCCGCTCCAGGGTCTTCGGAGGGTAGGAATCCCACCAAAACTTGCATTGTGTCCTAATACATGTACACAAGTGTGGTGGTATGTTTAAACACCCAATACCCAGCTCCCAAGTATGACCCGCTTCACGGACGACATTAACGCATGCACTTTGAGCGGGAAACTGCCACCACGGGTATCCCGGAGGGAATCTTGTGATAACTTGGCCTCAAACTTTGTTTTCCATGTTCGTTTGGGCTAACCTAGCACAACCAAGTAGAAAAGTACATTGGTGGAATGCCATTCATCGCCGCTTAAAGGCCTATATTTCCCAGTCAAACGGGTCAGGGTTAGCCCGCTCCATGTTCTTCGGAGGGTAGGAATCCCACCAAAACTTGCATTGTGTCCTAATACATGTATATAAATGTGGATGGAGGTTTAAACAGGCAATACCTAGCTCCTGAGTGTGACCCGCTTCACGGACGGCACTAACGCCTGCACTTATAGCAGGAAACTGCCACCACGGGTAACCTGGAGGGAATCTTGTGATAACTTGGGCTCAAACTTTGTTTTACATGTTCCTATTGGCTAACCGAGCATAACCAAATAGCAAAGTACATTGGTGAAATACCGTTTGTCGCCGGTCAAACGGGTCAGGGTTAGGCCGCTTCAGGGTCTTCGGAGGGTAGGAATCCCACCAAAACTTGCATTGTGTCCTAATACATGTACACAAGTGGGGTGGCAGGTTTAAACACCCAATACCCAGCTCCCAAGTGTGACCCGCTTCACGGACGACACTAACGCCTGCACATAGAGCGAGAAACTGCCACCACGGGAAACCCGAAGGGAATCTTGTGATAACTTGGGCTCAAACTTTGTTGTACATGTTCCTATGAGCTAACCTAGCACAACCTAGTAGAAAAGTCCGGTGGTGAAAAGCCGTTCGTCGCCGGTCAAAGGCCAAGATTTGCCGGTCAAACGGGTCAGGGGTAGGTCGCTCCTGGGTCTACGGAGGGTAGGAATCCTGCCAAAACTTGCATTGTGTCCTAATACATGTACACAATTGTGGTGGGATGTTTAAACACCCAATACGAAGCTCCCGAGTGTGACCCGCTTCATGGACAACACTAATGCCTGCACTTAGAGCTGGAAACTACCACCATGGGTAACCCGGAGGGAATCTTGTGATAAATTGGGCTCAATCTTTGTTTTACATGTTCCGATGGGCTAACCTAGTACAATCAAGTAGGAAAGTACATTGGTGAAATGCCGTTCGTCTCCAGTCAAAGGCCTAGATTTCCCGGTCAAACGGGTTAGGGTTAGGCCGCTCCGGGGTCTTCGGAATGTAGGATGCGCACCAAAACTTGCATTATGTCCAAATACATGTACAAAAGTGTGGTGGGAGGTTTGAACACCCAATACCCAGCTCCTGAGTGTGACCCACTTCACGGACGGCACTAACGCCTGCACTTACAGCGGAAACTGCCACCACGGGTGATCCGGAGAAAATCTTATGATAACTTGGGCACAAACTTTATTTTACATGTTCCTATGGACTAACCTATCACAACCAAGTAGGGAAGTACATTGGTGAAATGCCGTTCGTCGCCAGTCAAAGGCCTTGATTTCCCGCTCAAACGGGTCAGGGTTAGGCCGCTTCAGGGTCTTCGGAGGGTAGGAATCCCACCAGTACTACTTGCATTGTGTCCTAATACATGTACACAATTCTGGTGGGGGGACTATACACCCAATACCCAGCTCCCGAGTGTGACCCGCTTCACGTACGACACTAACACCTGGATTTAGAGCGGGAAACTGCCACCATAGGTAACCCGGAGGGAATCTTGTGATAAGTTGGGCTCAAACTTCGATTTCAATGTTCCGATGGGCTAACCTAGCACAAACAAGTAGAAAAGTCCATTGGTGAAATGTCGTTTGTCACCGGTCAAAGGCCTAGATTTCCCGGTCCAACAAGTCAGGGTTAGGCCGCTCCGGGGTATTCGGAGGGTTGGAATCCCACCCAAACTTGCATTGTCTCCTAATACATGTACACAAGCGTGGTGTTAGGTTTAAACACCCAATACCCAGTTCCCGAGTGTGACCCGCTTCACAGACGACACTAACGCCTGCACTTACAGTGGGAAACTGCCAACACGGGTAACCCGGAGGTAATCTTGCGATAAAATGGGCTCAAACTTGGCTTTCCATGTTCCTATGGGCTAACCTAGCAAAACCAAGTAGAAAAGTCCATTGGTGAAATGCCGTTGGTCGCCGGTCAAAGGCCTAGATTTGCCGGTCAAACGGGTCTGGGTTAGGCCGCTCCGGGGTCTTCGGAGGGTAGGAATCCCACCAAAACTTCCATTGTCACCTAATACATATACACAATTGTGGTGGGAGATTTAAACACCCAATATACCCAGCTCCTGAGTGTGACCCACCTCACGGACGGCAATAACGCCTGCACTTAGAGGGGGGAAACTGCCACCATAGGTAACCCGGAGGGAATCTTGTGATAACTTGGGCTCAAACTTGTATTTACATTTTCCTATGGGCTAACCTAGAACAACCAAGTAGAAAAGTCCATTGGTGAAATGTCGTTGGTCGCCGGTCAAAGGCCTAGATTTCCCGGTCTAACGGGTCAGGGATTGGCCGCTCCGGGGTCTTCGGAGGGTAGGAAAGCCTCCAAAACTTGCATAGTGTCCTAATACATGTATATAAATGTGGTTGGAGGTTTAAACAGGCAATACCCAGCTTCCGAGTGTAAGCCGCTTCGTGGACGACACTAACGCCTACACTTAGAGCAGGAAACTAGCACCACGGGTAACCTGGAGGGAATCTTGTGATAACTTGGGCTCAAACTTTATTTTACATGTTCCTATGGGCTAACCTAGCACAACCTAGTTGAAAATTCCATTGGCGAAATGCCGTTCGTCGCCGGTCAAAGGCCTAGATTTGCCGGTCAAACGGGTTAAGGTTAGGTCGCTCCTGGGTCTTCGGAGGGTAGGAATCCCATCAAAAGTTGCATTGTGTCCTAATACATGTGCACAATTGTGGTGGGAGGTTTAAACACCCAATACCCAGCTCCCGAGCGTGACCCGCTTCATGGACAACACTAAAGCCTGCACTTAGAGCGGGAAACTGCCACCACGGGTAACCTGGAGGGAATCCTGTCATAACTTGGGCTCAATCTTTGTTTTAGATGTTCCTTTGGGCTAACCTAGTACAATCAAGTAGGAAAGTACATTGGTGAAATGTCGTTCGTCTCCAGTCAAAGGCCTAGATTTGCCGGTCAAACGGGTTAAGGTAAGGTCGCTCCTGGGTCTTCGGAGGGTAGGAATCCCATCAAAACTTGCATTGTGTCCTAACACATGTACACAATTGTGGTGGGAGGTTTAAACACCCAATACCAAGCTCCCGAGTGTGACCCGCTTCATGGACAACACTAAAGCGTGCAGTTAGAGCGGGAAACTGCCACCACGGGTAACCCGGAGGGAATCCTGTCATAACTTGGGCTCAATCTTTGTTTTAGATGTTCCTATGGGCTAACCTAGTACAATCAAGTAGGAAAGTACATTGGTGAAATGACGTTCGTCTCTAGTCAAAGGCCTAGATTTCCCGGTCAAATGGGTTAGGGTTAGGCCGCCCGGGGTCTTCGGATTGTAGGAATCCCACCAAAACTTGCATTATGTCCAAATACATGTACACAAGTGTGGCGGGAGGTTTAGACACCCAATACCCAGCTCCTGAGTGTGACCCACTTCACGGACGGCACTAATGCCTGAACTTACAGTGGAAACTGCCACCACGGGTAACCCGGGGGAAATCTTATGATAACTGGGGATCAAACTTTGTTTTACATGTTCCTATGGACTAACCTAGCACAACCAAGTAGGGAAGTACATTGGTGAAATGCCGTTCGTCGCCAGTCAAAGGCCTTGATTTCCCGCTCAAACGGGTCAGTGTTAGGCCGCTTCACGGTCTTCGAAGGGTAGGAATCCCAACACTACTTGCATTGTGTCCTAATACATGTACACAATTGTGGTGGGAGGAGTAAACACCCACTACCTTGCTCCCGAGTGTGACCCGCTTCACGGACGGCACTAACACCTGCATTTAGAGCAGGAAACTGCCACCATATGTAACCCGGAGGGAATCTTGTGATAAGTTGGGCTCAAACTTCGATTTCAATGTTCGTATGGGCTAACCAAGCACAACCAAGTAGAAAAGTCCATTGGTGAAATGTTGTTCGTCGCCGGTCAAAGGCCTAGATTTCCCGGTCCAACTAGTCAGGTTTAGGCCGCTCCGGGGTCTTGGGAGGGTTGGAATCCCACCAAAACTTACATTGTGTCCTAATACATGTACACAAGCGTGGTGGTAGGTTTGAACACTCAATACCCAGCTCCCGAGTGTGACCCGCCTCACAGACGCCACTAACGCCTGTAGTTAGAGCGGGAAACTACCACCCCGGGTACCCCGGAGGGAATCTTGTGATAACTTTGGCTCAAACTTGGATTTCCATGTTCCTATGGGCTAACATTGCACAACCAAGTACAAAAGTCCATCAGTGAAATGCCATTCCTCGCCGGTCAAAGGCCTAGATTTCCCTGTCAAACGGGTTAGGGTTAGGCCTCTCCGGGGTCTTCGGAGGGTAGGAATCCCACCAAAACTTGCATTGTGTACTTATACATGTACAGAATTGTGGTGGAAGGTTTAAACACCCAATACTGAGGTCCCGAGTGTGACCCGCTTCACAGACCACACTAATGCCTCCACTTAGAGCGGGAAACTGCCACTACGGGTAACCCGGACGGAATCTTGTGATAACTTGGGCTCAAAATTTGTTTTACATGTTCCTATGGGCTAACCTAATACAACCAAATAGGAAAGTACATTGGTGAAATGTCGTTCGCCGTCGGTCAAAAGGCCTAGATTTCCCTGTCAAACGGGTTAGGGTTAGGCCTCTCCGGGGTGTTCGGAGGGTAGGAATCCCGCCAAAACTTAAATTGTGTCCTAATACATGTACACAATTGTGGTGGGAGGTTTAAACACCCAATACCTAGCTCCCGAGCATGACCCGCTTCATGGACAACACTAATGCCTGCACTTAGAGCAGGAAACTGCCACCAGGGGTAACCCGGAGGGAATCTTGTGATAACTTGGGCTCAAACTTTCTTTTACATGTTCCTATGGGCTAACCTAGCACAACCAAGTAGCAAAGTACACAGGTGAAATACCGTTCGTGGCCGGTCAAAGGCCTAGATTTCCCGCTCAAACGGGTCTGGGTTAGGCCGCTCCGGGGTCTTCGGAGGGTAGGAATCCCACCAAAACTTGCATTGTGTCCTAATACATGTACACAAGTGTGGTCGGAGGTTTAAAAACCCAATACCCAGCTCACGAGTGTCACCCGCTTCACGGACGACACTAACACCTGCATTTAGGGCGGGAAACTGCCACCACGGGTAACCCGGAGGGAATCTTGTGATAACTTGGGCTCAAAGTTTGTTTTTCATATTCCTATGGGCTAACCTCGCACAACCAAGTAGGAAAGTACATTGGCGAAATGCCGTTCGTCGCCAGTCAAAGGCCTAGATTTGCCGGTCAAACGGGTCAGGGTTAGGCCGCTCCGGGGTCTTCGGAGGGCAGGAATCCCACCAAAACTTGCATTGTGTCCTAATACATGTACACAAGTGTGGTGGTAGGTTTAAACACCCAATACCTAGCTCCCGAGTGTGACCCGCTTCACATACGAAAACTAACGCCTGCACTTAGAGTGGGAAACTGCCGTCACGGGTAACCCGGAGGGAATCTTGTGATAACTTGGGCTCAAACTTGGATTTCCATGTTCCTATGGGCTAACTTAGCACAACCAAGTAGAAAAGTTCATTGGTGAAATGCCGTTCGTCGCCGGTCAAAGGCCTAGATTTGCCGGTCAAACGGGTCAGGATTAGGCCACTCCTGGGTGTTCGGAGCGTAGGAATCCCACCAAAACTTGCATTGTCTCCTAATACATATACACAATTGTGGTGGGAGGTTTAAACACCCATTACCCAGCTCCCGAGTGTGACCCGCCTCATGGACGACACTAACGCCTGCACTTAGAGTGGGAAACTACCACCACGGGTAACCCGGAGGGAATCTTGTTACAAAATGGGCTCAAACTTGTATTTCCATGTTCCTATGGGCTAACCTAGCACAACCAAGTAGAAAAGTCCATTGGTGATATGTCGTTGGTCGCCGGTCAAAGGCCTAGATTTCCCGGTCTAACGGGTCAGGGTTAGGCCGCTCCGGGGTCTTCGAAGGGTAGGAATGCCACCAAAACTTGCATTGTGTCCTAATAAATGTACACAATTGTGGTGGGAGGTTTAAACACCCAATACCTAGCTCCGGAGTGTGACCCGCTTCGTGGACGACACTAACACCTGCACTTAGAGTGGGAAACTGCCTCCACGGGTAACCCAGAAGGAATCTTGTGATAACTTTGGCTCAAACTTGGATTTCCATGTTCCTATGGGATAACCTAGCACAACCAAGTAGAAAAGTCCATTGGTGAATTGTTGTTCGTCACCGGTCAAAGGCCTAGATTTCCTGGTTAAACGTGTCAGGGTTAGGCCGCTCCGGGGTCTTCGGAGGGTATGAATCGCTCCAAAACTTGCATTGTGTCCTAATACATGTACACAAGTGTGGTGGGAGATTTTAACACCCAATATCCAGCTCCTGAGTGTGACCCGCTTCATAGACGGCGGAAACGCCTGCACTTAGAGTGGGAAACTGCCACCACGGGTAACCCGGAAGGAATCTTGTGATAACTTGGGCTCAAACTTTGTTTTACATGTTCCTATGGGCTAACCTTGCAGAACCAAGTACAAAAGTCCATAAGTGAAATGCCGTTCGTCGCCGGTCAAAGGCCTAGATTTGCTGGTCAAACGGGTTAGGGTTAGGCCGCTCCGGGGTCTTTTGGGGGTAGGAATCCCACGAAATCTTGCATTGCGTCCTTATACATGGACACTATTGTGGTGGGAGGCTTAAACACCCAATACCCTGCTCCCGAGTGTGACCCGCTTCACGGACGACACTAATGCCTGCACTTAGAGCGTTAAACTGCCACCACGGGTAACCAGGAGGGAATCTGGTGATAACTTGGGCTGAAACTTTGTTTTACATGCTTCTATGGGCTAAACTAGTACAACCAAGTAGGAAAGTACATTGGTGAAATGCCGTTCGTCGACGGTCAAAGGCCTAGATTTCCCGGTCAATCGGGTTAGGGTAAGGCCGACCCGGGGTCTTCGGAGGGTTGGAATCCCACCAAAACATGAATTGTGTCCTAATACAAGGACACAAGGGTGGTGGGAGGATTAAACAGCCAATACCCAGCTCCCGAGTGTGACCCGTTTCATGGACGGCACTAACGCCTGCACTTAGAGCGGGAAACTGCCACCACGGGTAACCCGAAGGGCTAACCTAGCACAACCAAGTAGGAAAGTACATTGGTGAAATGCCGTTCGTCGCCAGTCAAAGGCATTGATTTCCTGCTCAAACGGGTCAGGGTTAGGCCGACCCAGGGTCTTCGGAAGGTAGAAATCCCACCACTACTTGCATTGCGTCCTAATACATGTACACAATTGTGGTGGGAGGATTAAACACACAATACCCAACTCCCGAGTGTGACCCGCTTCACGGACGGCACTAACACCTACATTTAGAGCGGGAAACTGCCATCACAGGTAACCCGGAGGGAATCTTGTCATAAGTTGGGCTCAAACTTTGATTTCAATATTCCTTTGGGCTAACCTAGCACAATCAAGTATAAAAGTCCATTGGTGAAATGCCGTTCATCGCCGGTCAAAGGCCTAGATTTCTCGGTCCAACGGGTCTGGGTGATGCCGCTCCGGGATCTTCGGAGGGTAGGAATCCCATCAAAACTTGCATTGTGTCCTAATATATGTACACGTGTGTGGTGGTAGGTTTAAACACCCAATACCCAGCTCCCGAGTGTGACCTGCTTCACAGACGACACTAACGCCTGCACTTAGAGTGGGAAATTGCCACCAACGGTAACCCGAATGGAATCTTGAGATAACTTGGGCTCAAGCTTGGATTTCCATGTTCCTATGGGCTAACCTAGCACAACCAAGCAGGAAAGTACATTGGTGAAATGCCGTTGGTCTCCAGTCAAAGGCCTAGATTTATCGGTGAAACGGGTCAGGGTTTGGCTGCTCCGAGGTCTTTCGAGGGTAGGAATCCGACAAAAACTTGCATTGTGTCCTAATACATGTACACAAGTGTGGTGGTAGGTTGAAACACCCAATACCCAGCTCCCGAGTATGACCCACTTCACAGACGGCTTTAACGGCTGCACTTTGAGCGGGAAACTGCCACCACGGATAGTTCGGAGGGAATTTTGTGATAACTTGGGCTCAAACTTGGTTTTCCATGTCCGTATGGGCTAACCTGGCACAACCAAGTAGAAAAGTACATTGATAAAATGCCGTTCATCCCCGGTCAAAGGCCTAGATTTCCAAGTCAAACGGAACAGGGTTAGGCCGCTCCAGGGTCTTCGGAGGGTAGGAATCCCACCAAAACTTGCATTGTGTCCTAATACATGTATATAAATGTGGTTGGAGGTTTAAACACGCAATACCCAGCTCCCGAGTGTGACCCGCTTCACAGACGAAACTAACGCCTGCATTTACAGCGAGAAACTGCCACCACGGGTAACCCGGAGGGAATCTTGTGATAACTTGGGCTCAAACTTTGATTTCCATGTTGCTATGGGCTAACCAAGGACAACCAGGTAGAAAAGTCCATTGGTGAAATGCCGTTCGTCGCCGGTCAAAGGCCTAGATTTGCCGGTCAAACGGGTCAGGGTTAGGCCGCTCCGGGGTCTTCGGAGGGTAGGAATCCCAACAAAAATTGTGGTGGGAGGTTTAAACACCCAAGACCCAGCTCCTGAGTGTGACCCGCTTCACGGATGGCACTAGCACCTGCACTTAGAGCGGGAAACTGCCACCACGGGTAACATGGAGGGAATCTTGTGATAACTTGGGCTCAAACTTTGTTTTACATGTTCCTATGGGCTAACCTTGCACAGCCAAGTACAAAAGTCCATCAGTGAAATGTCGTTCGTCGCCGGTCAAAGGCCTAGATTTGCTGGTCAAACGGGTTAGGGTTATGCCGCTCCAGGGTCTTCGGAGGGTAGGAATCCCACCAAAACTTGCATTGTGTCCTAATACATGAATATAAATGTGGTTGGAGGTTTAAACAGGCAATACCCAGCTCCCGAGTGTGACCCGCTTCACAGACGATACTAACGCCTGCATTTACAGCGAGAAACTGCCACCACGGGTAACCCGGAGGGAATCTTGTGATAACTTGGGCTCGAACTTTGATTTCCATGTTGCTATGGGCTAACCTAGCACAACCAAGTAGAAAAGTCCATTGGTGAAATGCCGTTCGTCGCCGGTCAAAGGCCTAGATTTGCCGGTCAAACGGGTCAGGGTTAGGCCGCTCCGGGATCTTCGGAGGGTAGGAATCCCACCAAAACTTCCATTGTGTCCTAATACATGTATATAAATGTGGTTGGAGGTTTAAACACCCAATAACCAGCTCCCGAGTGTGACCCACTTCATGGACGGCACTATGCCTGCATTTAGAGTGGGAAACTGCCACCATGGGTAACCCGGAGGGAATCTTGTGATAAGTTGGGCTCAAACTTGGATTTCAATGTTCCTCTGGGCTAACCTAGTACAACCAAGTAGAAAAGTCCATTGGTGAATTGTCGTTCATCACCGGTCAAAGGCCTAGATTTCCCGGTTAATCGGGTCAGGGTTAGGCCGCTACGGGGTCTTCGGAGGGTATGAATCCCTCTAAAACTTGCATTGTGTCCTAATACATGTACACAAGTGTGGTGGGAGGTTTATACACCCAAGACCCAGCTCCTGAGTGTGAGCCGCTTCACTGATGGCACTAACACCTGCACTTTGAGCGGGAAACTGCCACCACGGGTAACCCGGCAGGAATCTTGTGATAACTTGGGCTCAAACTTTGTTTTACATGTTCCTATGGGCTAACCTTGCACAGCCATGTACAAAAGTCCATCAGTGAAATGTCGTTCGTCGCCGGTCAAAGGCCTAGATTTGCTGGTCAAACGGGTTAGGGTTAGGCCGCTCCGGGGTCTTCGGAGGGTAGGAATCCCACCAAAACTTACATTGGGTCCTTATACATGTACACAATTGTGGTGGGAGGTTTAAACACCCAATACCCAGCTCCCGAGTGTGACCCGCTTCACGGACGGCAGTAACGCCTGCACTTAGAGCAGGAAACTGCCACCAATGGTAACTCGGAAGGAATCTTGTGATAACTTGGGCTCAAACTTTGTTTTGCATGTTCCTATGGTGGGAAAACCTTGCACAACCAAGTGCAAAAGTCCATCGGTGAAATGTCGTTCATCGCCAGTCAATGGCCTAGATTTGCTGGTGAAACGGGTCAGGGTTAGGATGCTCCGGGGTCTTCGGAGGGTAGGAATCACACAAAAACTTGCATTGTGTCCTTATACATGTACACAATTGTGGTGGGAGGTGTAACACCAAATACCCAGCTCCCGAGTGTGACCCGCTTCACGGACGGCACTAATGCCTGCACTTAGAGCGGCAAACTGCCACCACGGGTAACCCGGAGGGAATCTTGCCATAACTTGGGCTCAAACTTTGTTTTACATGTTCCTATGGGCTAACCTAGCACAACCAAGTAGGAAAGTACATTGGTGAAATGTCGTTCATTGCCGGTCAAAGGCCTAGATTTCACGGTCAAACAGGTTCAGGTTAGGCCGCTCCGGGGTCTTCAGAGGGTTGGAATTCCACCAAAACTTGCATTGTGTCCTAATACATGGAAACAAGTGAGGTGGGAGGATTAACTAGCCAATACCCAGCTCCCGAGTGTGATCCGCTTCACGGACGGCACTAACGCCTGTACTTAGAACGGGAAACTGCCACCACGGGTAACCCGGGGGGAATCTTATGATAACTTGGGCTCAAACTTTGATTTACATGTTCCTATGGGTTAACCTAGTACAGCCAAGTAGGAAAGTACATTGGTGAAATGCCGTTGGTCTCCAGTCAAAGGCCTAGATTTGCCGGTCAAACGGGTCAGGGTTAGGCCGCTCCGGGGTCTTCGGAGGGTAGGAATCCCACCAAAACTTGCATTGTGTCCTAATACATGTACACAAGTGTGGTGGTAGGTTGAACCACCCAATACCCAGCTCCCGAGTATGGCCCACTTCATAGACGGCTTTAACGGCTGCACTTTGAGCGGGAAACTGCCACCACGGGTAGCCCGGAGGGAATCTTGTGATAACCTGGGCTCAAACTTTGTTTTCCATGTTCGTATGGGCTAACCTAGCACAACCAAGTAGAAAAGTACATTGGTAAAATGCCGTTCATCGCCGGTCAAAGGCCTAGATTTCCCCGTCAAACGGGAGAGGGTTAGGCCGCTCCAGGGTCTTTGGAGGGTAGGAATCCCACCAAAACTTGCATTGTGTCCTAATACATGTATATAAATGTGGTTGGAGGTTTAAACAGGCAATACGCACATCCCGAGTGTGACCCGCTTCACAGACGACACTAACGCCTGCACTTACAGCGAGAAACTGCCACCACGGGTAACCCGGGGGGAATCTTGTGATAACTTGGGCCCAAACTTTGATTTCCATGTTCCTATGGGCTAACCTAGCACAACCAAGTAGAAAAGTCCATTGGTGAAATGCCGTTCGACGCCGGTCAAAGGCCTAGATTTGCCGGTCAAACGGGTCAGGGTTAGGCCGCTCCGGGGTCTTCGGAGGGTAGGAATCCCACCAAAACTTGCATTGTCTCTTAATACATATACCCAATTGTGGTGGGAGGTTTAAACACCCAATACCCAGCTCCCGAGTTTGACCCGCTTCACGGACGGCACTAACGCCTGCATTTAGAGTGGGAAACTACCACCACGGGTAACCCGGAGGGAATCTTGTGATAAGTTGGGCTCAAACTTTGATTTCAAGGTTCCTATGGGCTAACCTAGTACAACCAAGTAGAAAAGTCCATCAGTGAAATGTCGTTCATCACCGGTCGAAGGCCTAGATTTCCCGGTTAAACGGGTCAGGGTTAGGCCGCTCCTGGCTCTTCGGAGGGTAGGAATCCCGCCAAAACTTGCATTGTGTCCTAATACATGTACACAATTGTGGTGGGAGGTTTAAACACCCAATACCAAGCTCCCGAGTGTGACCCGCTTTATGGACAACACTAATGGCTGCACTTACAACGGGAAACTGCCACCACAGGTAACCCGGAGGGAATCTTGTGATAACTTGGGATCAATCTTTGTTTTACATGTTCCTATGGGCTAACCTAGTACAACCAAGTAGGAAAGTACACTGGTGAAATGCCGTTCGTCTCCAGTCAAAGGCCTAGATTTCCCGGTCAAACGGGTTAGGGTTAGGCCGCTCCGGGGTCTTCGAAATGTAGGAATCGCACCGAAACTTGAATTATGTCATAATACATGTACACAAGTTAATGCCGTTCATCGCCGGTCATCGCCGGTCAATGGCCTAGATTTAATGGTGAAACGGGTCAGGGTTAGGACGCTCCGGTGTCTTCGGAGGGTAGGAATCCCACCAAAACTTGCATTGTGTCCTTATACATGTACACAATTGTGGTGGGAGGTGTAACACCCAATACCCAGCTCCCGAGGGTGACCCGCTTCACGGACGGCACTAATGCCTGCACTTAGAGCGGCAAACTGCCACCCCGGGTAACCTGGAGGGAATCTTGTGATAACTTGGGCTCAAACTTTGTTTTACATGTTCCTATGGGCTAACCTAGCACAACCAAGTAGGAAAGTACATTGGTGAAATGTTGTTCATCGCCGGTCAAAGACCTAGATTTCCCGGTCAAACGGGTTCAGGTTAGGCTGCTCCGGGGTCTTCGGAGGGTTGGAATCCCACCAAAACTTGCATTGTGTCCTAATACATGGACACAAGTGTGGTGGGAGGATTAAATAGCCAATACCCAGCTCCCGAGTGTGATCCGCTTCACGGACGGCACTAACGCCTGCACTTAGAGTGGGAAACTGCCACCACGGGTAAGCCGGAGGGAATCTTATGATAACTTGGGCTCAAACTCTGATTTACATGTTCCTATGGGTTAACCTTACACAACCAAGTAGCAAAGTACATTGGTGAAATGCCGTTGGTCTCCAGTCAAAGGCCTAGATTTGCCGGTCAAACGGTCAGGGGTAGGCCGCTCCGTGTTCTTTGGAGGGTAGGAATCCCACCAAAACTTGCATTGTGTCCTAATACATGTACACAAGTGTGGTGGTAGGTTGAAACATCCGATACGCAGCTCCCGAGTATGACCCACTTCACAGACGGCTTTAACGGCTGCACTTTGAGCGGGAAACTGCCACCACGGGTAGCCCGGAGGGAATCTTGTGATAACTTGGGCTCAAACTTTGTTTTCCATGTTCGTATGGGCTGACCTAGCACAACCAAGTAGAAAAGTACATTGGTAAAATGCAGTTCATCGCCGGTCAAAGGCCTAGATTTCCCAGTCAAACGGGACAGGGTTACGCCGCTCCAGGGTCTTCGGAGGGTAGGAATCCCACCAAAACATGCATTGTGTCCTAATACATGTATATAAATGTGGTTGGAGGTTTAAACAGGCAATACCCAGCTCCCGAGTGTGACCCGCTTCACAGACGACACTAACGCCTGCACTTACAGCGAGAAACTGCCACCACGGGTAACCCGGGGGGAATCTTGTGATAACTTGGGCTCAAACTTTGATTTCCATGTTCCTATGGGCTAACCTAGCACAACCAAGTAGAAAAGTCCATTGGTGAAATGCCGTTCGTCGCCGGTCAAGGGCCTAAATTTGCCGGTCAAACGGGTCAGGGTTAGGCCGCTCCGGGGTCTTCGGAGGGTAGGAATCCCACGAAAACTTGCATTGTCTCTTAATACATATACACAATTGTGGTGGGAGGTTTAAGCACCCAATACCTAGCTCCCGAGTGTGACCCGCTTCACGGACGGCACTAACGCCTGCATTTAGAGTGGGAAACTGCCACCACGGGTAACCCGGAGGGAATCTTGTGATAACTTGGGCTCAAACTTTGATTCAATGTTCCTATGCGCTAACCTAGTACAACCAAGTAGAAAAGTCCGTTGGTGAATTGTCGTTCATCACCGGTCAAAGGCCTAGATTTCCCTGTTAAACGGGTCAGGGTTAGGCCGCTCCGGGGTCTTCGGAGGGTATGAATCCCTCTAAAACTTGCATTGTGTCCTAATACATGTACACAAGTGTGGTGGGAGGTTTAAACACCCAAGGCCCAACTCTTGAGTGTGACCCGCTTCACGGATGGCACTAACACCTGCACTTAGAGCGGGAAACTACCACCACGGGTAACCCGGAAGGAATATTTTGATAACTTGGGCTCCAACTTTGTTTTACATGTTCCTATGGGCTAACCTTGCACAGCCAAGTACAAAAGTCCATCAGTGAAATGTCGTTCGTCGCCGGTCAAAGGCCTAGATTTGCTGGTCAAACGGGTTAGGGTTAGGCCGCTCCGGGGTCTTCGGAGGGTAGGAATCTCACCAAAACTTGCATTGGGTCCTTATACATGTACACAATTGTGGTGGGAGGTTTAAACACCCAATACCCAGCTCCCGAGTGTGACCCGCTTCATGGACGGTAGTAACGCCTGCACTTAGAGCGGGAAACTGCCACCACAGGTAACACGGAAGGAATCTTGTGATAACATGGGCTTAAACTTTGTTTTGCATGTTCCTATGGGCAAACCTTGCACAACCAAGTGCAAAAGTCCATCGGTGAAATGCCGTTCATCGCCGGTCAATGGCCTAGATTTAATGGTGAAACGGGTCAGGGTTAGGACGCTACGGGGTCTTCGGAGGGTAGGAATCCCACCAAAACTTGCATTGTGTCCTTATACATGTACACAATTGTGGTGGGAAGTGTAACACCCAATACCCAGCTCCCGAGGGTGACCCGCTTCACGGACGGCACTAATGCCTGCACTTAGAGCGGCAAACTGCCACCCCGGGTAACCTGGAGGGAATCTTGTGATAACTTGGGCTCAAACTTTGTTTTACATGTTCCTATGGGCTAACCTAGCACAACCAAGTAGGAAAGTACATTGGTGAAATGTTGTTCATCGCCGGTCAAAGGCCTAGATTTCCCGGTCAAACGGGTTCAGGTTAGGCTGCTCCGGGGTCTTCGGAGGGTTGGAATCCCACCAAAACTTGCATTGTGTCCTAATACATGGACACAAGTGTGGTGGGAGGATTAAATAGCCAATACCCAGCTCCCGAGTGTGATCCGCTTCACGGACGGCACTAACGCCTGCACTTAGAGTGGGAAACTGCCACCACGGGTAAGCCGGAGGGAATCTTATGATAACTTGGGCTCAAACTCTGATTTACATGTTCCTATGGGTTAACCTAACACAACCAAGTAGCAAAGTACATTGGTGAAATGCCGTTGGTCTCCAGTCAAAGGCCTAGATTTGCCGGTCAAACGGTCAGGGGTAGGCCGCTCCGTGTTCTTTGGAGGTTAGGAATCCCACCAAAACTTGCATTGTGTCCTAATACATGTACACAAGTGTGGTGGTAGGTTGAAACACCCAATACGCAGCTCCCGAGTATGACCCACTTCACAGATGGCTTTAACGGCTGCACTTTGAGCGGGAAACTGCCACCACGGGTAGCCCGGAGGGAATCTTGTGATAACTTGGGCTCAAACTTTGTTTTCCATGTTCGTATGGGCTGACCTAGCACAACCAAGTAGAAAAGTACATTGGTAAAATGCAGTTCATCGCCGGTCAAAGGCCTAGATTTCCCAGTCAAACGGGACAGCGTTAGGCCGCTCCAGGGTCTTCGGAGGGTAGGAATCCCACCAAAACATGCATTGTGTCCTAATACATGTATATAAATGTGGTTGGAGGTTTAAACAGGCAATAGCCAGCTCCCGAGTGTGACCCGCTTCACAGACGACACTAACGCCTGCACTTACAGCGAGAAACTGCCACCACGGGTAACCCGGGGGGAATCTTGTGATAACTTGGGCTCAAACTTTGATTTCCATGTTCCTATGGGCTAACCTAGCACAACCAAGTAGAAAAGTCCATTGGTGAAATGCCGTTCGTCGCCGGTCAAGGGCCTAAATTTGCCGGTCAAACGGGTCAGGGTTAGGCCGCTCCGGGGTCTTTGGAGGGTAGGAATCCCACCAAAACTTGCATTATCTCTTAATACATATACACAATTGTGGTGGGAGGTTTAAGCACCCAATACCTAGCTCCCGAGTGTGACCCGCTTCACGGACGGCACTAACGCCTGCATTTAGCGTGGGAAACTGCCACCACGGGTAACCCGGAGGGAATCTTGTGATAACTTGGGCTCAAACTTTGATTCAATGTTCCTATGCGCTAACCTAGTACAACCAAGTAGAAAAGTCCGTTGGTGAATTGTCGTTCATCACCGGTCAAAGGCCTAGATTTCCCTGTTAAACGGGTCAGGGTTAGGCCGCTCCGGGGTCTTCGGAGGGTATGAATCCCTCTAAAACTTGCACTGTGTCCTAATACATGTACACAAGTGTGGTGGGAGGTTTAAACACCCAAGACCCAACTCCTGAGTGTGACCCGCTTCACGGATGGCACTAACACCTGCACTTAGAGCGGGAAACTACCACCACGGGTAACCTGGAAGGAATATTTTGATAACTTGGGCTCCAACTTTGTTTTACATGTTCCTATGGGCTAACCTTGCACAGCCAAGTACAAAAGTCCATCAGTGAAATGTCGTTCGTCGCCGGTCAAAGGCCTAGATTTGCTGGTCAAACGGGTTAGGGTTAGGCCGCTCTAGGGTCTTCGGAGGGTAGGAATCTCACCAAAACTTGCATTGGGTCCTTATACATGTACACAATTGTGGTGGGAGGTTTAAACACCCAATACCCAGCTCCCGAGTGTGACCCGCTTCATGGACGGTAGTAACGCCTGCACTTAGAGCGGGAAACTGCCACCACAGGTAACACGGAAGGAATCTTGTGATAACATGGGCTTAAACTTTGTTTTGCATGTTCCTATGGGCAAACCTTGCACAACCAAGTGCAAAAGTCCATCGGTGAAATGCCGTTCATTGCCGGTCAATGGCCTAGATTTAATGGTGAAACGGGTCAGGGTTAGGACGCTCCGGGGTCTTCGGAGGGTAGGAATCCCACCAAAACTTGCATTGTGTCCTTATACATGTACACAATTGTGGTGGGAGGTGTAACACCCAATACCCAGCTCCCGAGGGTGACCCGCTTCACGGACGGCACTAATGCCTGCACTTAGAGCGGCAAACTGCCACCCCGGGTAACCTGGAGGGAATCTTGTGATAACTTGGGCTCAAACTTTGTTTTACATGTTCCTATGGGCTAACCTAGCACAACCATGTAGGAAAGTACATTGGTGAAATGTTCTTCATCGCCGGTCAAAGGCCTAGATTTCCCGGTCAAACGGGTTCGGGTTAGGCGGCTCCGGGGTCTTCGGAGAGTTGGAATCCTACCAAAACTTGCATTGTGTCCTAATACATGGACACAAGTGTGGTGGCAGGATTAACTAGCCAATACCCAGCTCCCGAGTGTGATCCGCTTCACGGACGGCACTAACGCCTGCACTTAGAGCGGGAAACTGCCACCACGGGTAACCCGGAGGGAATCTTATGATAACTTGGGCTCAAACTTTGATTTACATGTTCCTATGGGTTAACCTAGCACAACCAAGTCGGAAAGTACATTGGTGAAATGCCGTTGGTCTCCAGTCAAAGGCCTAGATTTGCCGGTCAAACGGGTCAGGGTTAGGTCGCTCCGGGTTCTTCGGAGGGTAGGAATCCCACCAAAACTTGCATTGTGTCCTAATACATGTACACAAGTGTGGTGGTAGGTTGAAACACCCAATACCCAGCTCCCGAGTATGACCCGCTTCACGGACGGCACTAACGCCTGCACTTTGAGCAGGAAACTGCCACCACGGGTAACCCGGAGGGAATCTTGTGATAAGTTGGGCTCAAACTTTGATTTCAATGTTCTTATGGGCTAACCTAGCAGAACCAAGCAGAAAAGTCCATTGGTAAATTGTCGTTCATCACCGGTCAAAGGCCTAGATTTCCCAGTCAAACGGGTCAGGGTTAGGCCGCTACGGGGTCTTCGGAGGGTATGAATCCCTCTAAAACTTGCATTGTGTCCTAATACATGTACACAAGTGTGGTGGGAGGTTTAAACACCCAAGAACCAGCTCCTGAGTGTGACCCGCTTCACGGATGGCACTAACGCCTGCACTTAGAGCGGGAAACTGCCACCACGGGTAACCCGAAAGGAATCTTGTGATAACTTGGGCTCAAAATTTGTTTTAGATGTTCGTATGGGCTAACCTTGCACAGCCAAGTACAAAAGTCTATCAGTGAAATGTCGTTCGTCGCCGGTCAAAGGCCTAGATTTGCTGGTCAATCGGGTTAGGGTTAGGCCACTCCGGGGTCTACGGAGGGTAGGAATCCCAGCAAAACTTGCATTGGGTCCTTATACATGTACACAATTGTGGTGGGAGGTTTAAATACCCAATACCCAGCTCCCGAGTGTGACCCGCTTCATGGACGGCACTAATGCCTGCACTTAGAGCGGGAAACTGCCACCACGGGTAACCCGGAAGGAATCTTGTGATAACTTGGGCTCAAACTTTGTTTTACATGTTCCTATGGGCTAACCTAGTACAACCTAGTAGGAAAGTACTTTGGTGAAATGTTGTTCGTCGCCGGTCAAATGCCTAGATTTCCCGGTCAAACGGGTTAGGGTTATGCCATGCCCAGAGTGCACGCAGGCTCTATGTTTCATTTGGCTGAAGAAGAGTGGCAAGTATGTTGCCTTTGACCTGCATTGACTGTTCCTCCCTCAAGACCATCCATACAGGGAAGACAAGAAGCACTTCATGAAAGGCCGAGTTGTCCATGAAGTAAACCAGATTGCAACGTTTTCGGGTGCAGATGTTCTTGCTCAGCTAAGAGCTCTCAAGCCTAAAGGCAAAGGCAAAGGTAAAGGTAAATGTTTTGAGGGATATGGGAGACACACAACTGGACTCACATTGCTGGCCTCACGTAGCTTCCCTATTTCAAGGACCTCAAACTTCCCTTTAACATCGATGTGATGCACACTAAAAAGAATGTCGCAGAGTCCCATTTTCGCATGTTCCTGAACATTCCTGATAAGACAAAGGATAATGTTAAGGCTAGAGCCGATCATGAGAAGATTTATGATAGAAAAGCTTTAAACATGCGGCCTCCCACTAGCAGTTGAAAAACTTGGTTCGAGCCAGATGCTGACTTCGTCCTTACAAAGCCACAAAAGATGGAGGCATTGAAGTGGCTCAAACACATCGTGAAGTTCACTGATGGTTATGCATCGAATATGAGTAAGGGAGTCAATCTTTCAACGGGCAAAGTCACCGAGCTCAAGAGTCATGACTATCACGTTGGATTGAGCGGATAATGCCGGTGATGGTTCGAGGCTATGTCCCCGAGTGTGTCTGGCGAGTCTTGCGGAGGTTAGCCATTTCTTTCGCATGCTCTGTGCTAAAGAAATATGTCCCAAGATGATGGAACAATGGCATAAGAAGGCGTCGGAGTAGATATGCAAGTTAGAGATGATCTTTCTGCCAGGCTTCTTTACTCCGATGACACATCTCATTTTGCACCTCGCGAACAAGGCATTGTTGGGGGGCCCTGTGCAGAATAGTTGGCAGTACGGTCCTGAGAGATAGAACAAGGATCTTCGATACAAATGTGGAAACAAAGCTAAGATTGAAGCATCCATAGCTAAGGCAGTTATCCTAGAGGAGGTGTCAGACATCAGGACACTGTACTATCTGAACCACGTTCCCACTCTGCATAATAAGTTGTCTTGATACAATACAGAAGAGCCCAAGTATAAACCCAAGCACCTCCTCTTCAATGGGCAAGGTGGCAAGGCTGGGGGCTCCAAACCTTATAACATGCCAAACCCTGAGTGGGAGGCCATCATGTTCTATGTCTTGCACAATATTAAGTAAGTTCAAGATGTGTGGATGAGGTAAAGGGTGAACAAATTACTTTGCAACCAATCACTTTGTTTCGGTCTAATACTGCTTTTCTTCTTTTAGTGAATTCGTGCTTGAAGAGTGGTCGGGAATGATGCCTCCTAATGCCACGGAGTTGGATACTCTTATCCGAAAGGGTGCCCCCGAAAGGAAAATTTTTGTTGCTTGGTTCATGGAAAAAGTAAATTTTAACTTGCCCCTATTACCTAGTTTAATATTTATAGCTTCTATTACATGGAACTAATGCACCCAACAATTTCAATTAAACTTATAGGGAAAATATCCCAACACATCTATGCATGATGAATTGAGATGGGTTTCCATGGGTTTTGACAATCAGGTCATGACATGTGAAAAGTATGATGTGAATGGGTATCGCTTACATACAGAGGAGCACCAGAACAGTCGGCCTGATCCAAAAACTATAAATACTAGAGTGTTTACCGAATTAGAAAATGAAGTTCCGTACTAAGGAAGGGTAGGAAAAATATACGAGCTTTCATTCCGCCTTGGGCGCGCAAAACTTAGTCTCGTTGTGTTCAAATGCCGATGGTTCGACCCATATGAGGGCCTGAGACATACGCCTTCCATTGGTTTAGTCGAAGTTAAACCATCAACCGTCTATGCCGGAGCCAATCTCTTTATTGTGGCTAACCAGGCCACACAAGTTTATTATCTGCCCTACCCATGCCAGAAAGAGTACCTTATGGGTTGGGAAGTTGTGTTCAAGGTATCGCCACATGGTGAGCTACCCGACCCAAACGATGACGATTACTACAACATAAACCCCATGACATACGAGGGAGTGTTCTATAAAGAGCAACATGATGAGGTGGACCCCAATGATGACGATGACGACAACATACTTTTGGGTGATGTTGATGTGGACCCAAACGATGACGATGCACGGAATGATGGTGAGGCAGTTGTGAATGTAAAGGACATAGATATGCTTGAGAAGTTACTACTCGACGATGATGACGATGAAGAGCCTGCACCTCCCTCAGACAATGACAATGATATGCGTGATAATGATGATGAGACCGGTCAAGGAATCGATTACAATAGTGATGATTCATATGGGTTCTAGCAGACGTATGTTTATGTCCTTTTTGGTATGCTTATTTATTTCTAGTATGCTTATGCATTGCATTTTTTTATTAATATGCTTTCTTCCTTTGCATAAAGATTTATTATCCTTACTAATTGTTTACTCTTTCTCAATGCAAGTGATTGAACCATGGGCAAGGCTGATTCCAACAGTTTGCTAGGAAAACTCGTCTCTAAAATGACTCGAAGTGGAAGACCCCGTACTGTCCCCCCCGACTACTTGACGATGACACCTCACAAGGAGGCCGAGGGGACGGGGGAAGAGCCCCTAGAGGAGGAGGGCGCGGAGGAAGACTCCCTAGAGGAGGAGGGGGCGGGGGAAGACCCCCTAGAGACGGAGGGAGTGGCCAGAAACTGCGCTCCGTGGCCAACATAGGGGGCCGACCTCCGACGCCCTCCTCTGGTGAGGTACCCTCTGCCAGTGGCACTGTGGCTGACGATGAGGACGAGGAGAGGGAGGACGAGGAGAGGGATGAAGAGGAGAGGAAGGACAAGGAGGTGGAGGGCGAGGAGGGAGGCGAGGAGGGGGAGGACGAGGAGGTGGAGGCTGAGGAGGGGGAGGTGAGGAGGTGGAGGGCGAGGATGGGGGGCGAGGAGGGGTGGCTGCGTGGAGTGGCACACCTCCCTCCCATTCCTGCTACCGAGGAGGAGAAGATCCTCATTATTCCCATTGCGAATGAGTAAGTGCCTATCTCAATCATATTTTGAACATATACTAACATTTTGATTCTACACATACTAAAATTTTGATTCTTTTGTAGCAATTGGAAGATTATTGGAAAGGGCCAGATTCCAAATGGCGTAGTTACTATTCTGCTGAAGGACTTTTGGCCGGGCCTGTACAACCTGTGCCCAAACAAGGACCCGCCATGTGAGGAGCAGGTGTTAGCAATGTGCTGGCACCAGTACGAAGCTGCGAGGCTTGTGGGCTACGAGAATCATGCTAAGGCCATGATCACTCGCTTTTGGGTAAGTTCTCTTCAGAAGTACACAAGTCAATATTGTGTCGAGTTTCATTCATAGTTCATCAGCCAATCACTTAACTCATGACTTGATCCATTCTGGTTTTATGCATGACTGTAGGAATTTTATAGAGTTCCGGAGCAGGAGAAGGCCAGAGCCGACAAGGTCTTGGTGGCGGCTGCGATTAAGATGCTCCGTCAGATCCCGTACGAGGCGTGCTGGGTGGCCATCATGCACTACTACCACAATGTTCTCCATAAGAAGATGACCAAGTACAGAGCGAGGAAGGAGCACCCTCCTATGACCAGGGAGTAGTATTTGGACGTAACTGGCATAGTCTTTTTATTCCCACATTTGTGCTAAATTGCATTGTTTGCTCCTGAAATGCTATGCTGTCATTATTTAGGTGATTCCTGCTTGGTGCTCCGGAAAGAGTGACGGATGGGCGGCATTGGTGGATAGGTGGCTCGGGGCCGACGCAGAGTTTGCGGCCATGAGCAACATCAACACGAGAAATCAGGGAAATGACGGAACACACTCTCAAGGAAACCGGAGCCACTATCGCCACAAGAAGAACTTGGTATATATATATGAAACATCATTCTTTCATTTCCCGTCATGTTCCTATGTATGCGTAACATCTGTTTGGCGTTGCAGGAGTCCGTGCTGAAGCAGCCAGTCTCTGATATGAAGGCATTTGAGCTTGGCCGTGTCCGGAAGAAGCCCATAAAGGGCAAGGGCCCATACTACGGCAGGACCGGGGAAAATCCGGTGGCCTATGAGGATGAGTTTCATCGGCGGAATGGGGAGCATCTAATCCCATAGAGTCAGAGACCGACGAGACGGCGTTGGTCGTGTCTAGACACGGCAAGCCACATGGCCGCTACCCGCTTCTGAATGCCGTAATCCAGCCTACCATCACTTACTCACAGGTCCGAACTTCCAGCACGAGCGCGAGTACGGCTAACCAAACCCGGGCACGGCCTAGCTGATCCATCAAGCAAGATGTAAGCATTTTTCTCCTTTTCATCCTCTTTCTCACTTTCTTTCATGCATTACTATGCTGTTGAGATCCATCATATCATATTGTAGGCCTACTTTAAGTATATCAATGTTTTTCGTCAAGAGTGCACGGAATACGACTGCAGAGTCCGAGCGTTCAAGGAGTACCGCTCTACACAAATGGAGGTTAGTTTTGCCCATTGTAGCCAAGATAAATTTTGTACTTTCACTACGTTTGACCATCGTCTTCGCTTGTCAACTAACATGCAGAATGTCTACTCGGCTATTCAAAATGGCATTCCGGCTCCACCAATGGGACTAGCACCACCACATGCTAACGTTAGAAGAATTCTTGGCACGTGTCACAGGGACTCCGGTTAGTACATTGCCAAACTATTCAAGCACTACCTATCGTTTATTCAACACATAGAGATTTCTCCTTACCATCTCTTTCTAAAACATGTAGGGATCCCACGGATCAAACATTGGTGGTGCTACTCCTGGTTCAGAGAGCCCAGTCACCCCAATTTGGCTCGGTGGTGGTGGTGGTGCTTCTCCTTCGACCCATGGCTCGCCCCTTCTGGTTGTCCTTCTTCATTTTGTAGTGATGATGCTCTTGTCGGTGGAATTCGTGTTTTGGCGGTGCTCGAAGGCCAACGGTGGTGTGGTGGTGTCATGTAAACTTGTCGTGCTATGCTATGTGTACTTATCGTGGATTATGCTATGTGAACTTGTCGTGCTATGACTTCGTTTGGATGATGATGTTATATATTTGGTTTTGATGATGATGATGATGATGTTATATATTTGGTTTTGATGATGATGCTATGTGTGATGGATCTGATGTTATATATGTGGTTTTGATGATGATGTTATATATTTGGGCCTGTAGCTATTATATTTTGCAAGGCAGAAGCAAAACTGACAAAAAAAAATTGACCAAAACTATGCCGACGGCTTTGCCGTCTACATACCTTTGGCAACAATACAACTATAGACATACATATAGTTCATCCAATCGATCAATTCAAATTAAAGCATGCATATACTTCATCCAAAAGCCACCAAATCGATCAAGTTTATCCAAAAACAACACCACATATGTACCAAGCCATATCAAGTTCATATCATTTTATGTGGTGTACCAAGCCATATCAAGTTCATACCGCCACTGCACGAACTCAAGCACTCACATGCTCACCATCATGATAACCATCATCACAGCCGCCATCACCACCACGACGGACGATTTTCGATTGGGCCAAGATCTCCCCGCGAGTGAGTTCCCCAATATGTCCTTGCCATGGCATCCATCGAGCTCGGGTCCATGAACATGATAGCACACTATTCGGCCTTCTTCACTTTTGTATGGCCCCCGTCCTCGAGTGCAATCCTACACTCCTCTGCTTTCACCTTCCTCGCTTGGGCTGCCACCTTTCCTCTCAAATTCTCATCCTCCATGAACTTGAGCTCATTCCACCTAGCCGCCTTTTCTTCTATGCGTTCAGCCTACAAGGCTTTCTTCATCTCGATCATAGCACAAAGCTCCTCTTTGCAGGCGTCGACGCCTCCATGCTTATTCCTTTCTTTTGCAATCTTTTGCCCATCCGGCATAGTGTGAGGATTTTCATCCTCGTCCTCGTCCGATTCAATGGATATGCTAATTCTTTCCCTCTTTGGTGTGGTTCCTTGCCAACTAGTTCCTTGTAGCAATTGTGCAACATGAATGGCTTGCATCCACCCTTCTTGCTATGTTTCTTGTATAGGTCTTGGATGATAGGCCCATACTCCGTGATTTGCACCCAGCTCGGTGGTGCAAAGTTGACTTGATCAACACAACCGGACCATCGGTTGCATTGCTCTTGTATCACACACCACCAGTGGGAAAAAGAGCCTTGAGTGTGGCAGAAATGGACAATCACATTATTGGACTAGTAGTCTTCAATCCTACTCCTATTAGTCTCCTTTGTTTGATCTGTACCAACTGAGGCATCAATAGAGCCATTCAGCCATGGGAGGCACAAAGCAATGTTCTCTTGGGGGTGGTAGTTCATTGACCTTGTCTTCTTGATGCTTGCTTGTGTCTCCACAGGATCATCGACCTCCTCCACTTAGGGATCCTCCAGGCACTCTCGATCTTCTACCTCTCACCATCATCGGCAATGGACAACTCTATGTCATCGAGGCCGAGTGTGTGTGCAATTCATCCAATTGAGAAATGAAACTTGCAACATCATAGTCGCCTGCACTATAGTCATCAAGAACAAATACCTCACAAGATTGTCGCCGCATTGCATCACCAAAATCTCTAGCTAAAGAGAAAAGCCCAATTTTCTTCTCAGGCATTTCGTCGGACACTTGGTGGGCATGGACCTTGCCGATAGTTGTGGTGGACGTATGTGGCAGAGGAGGAGATGACAGGGTGGACAGAGATGGAGGAGAAGGCCTGCGTGGCACCGGATGTGGAGAAGGTGTCAGAGTGGACGAATTCTTCTTCTTCTTCTTTGCCGCTGCCTCGTTGAGGCCCTTGCCCGCCTTCATCTGCTTCCTCGTCCGCTTGCCGGTGGCCGGACCAACCGGTGGACAGCCGGTCGTCTTCGTAGATGACACGGCCTTGCTGCCACCTTTGTGGACGACCCGGCCGTCCGCACAACTCTTTATTCTGCGTCGCTTCCCTGGCTTGCGCAACGGAGCGTCCATCGACACCAGCGGGAGTGGTCAGCGTGATCGCCGAGTTGGTTGGCGGTTCCATTCCCGTCGGAATCGTGGCGTCCGGTGGCTGCGGCGGTGACATTGCTCAACGGAGGCGGGAAGAGGAGATGCAGTGGGCGAGAGTTCGGAGGAGGGGATTTTTGTTGATAATCGTTGGCGGCTGCTCAAAAGTGAAAGAGTGGAGCAATTTTGTACGCTTAATTCCTCAAAATTTTGAGAAGTTAACTGTTTGAGAGTTCGCCTAGGTGCGGATTAGCCCCTCAAGACGGATTCTTTGGAGGAGTTGGCCTATTTTGACATGTTCGGTTAGAGATGCTCTAAGTCAACTCCTCCTTGACCTTTCCTTCCTTGGAGTCATTATTCCTCTGTTGACGCTAACCTTGGGGCTGCTCTGATTGGTGACGACACACACACGCGCGCGCGCACTTCTTGGTGAAGCCGACTATCTCCTATCAGTATCACACCTCCGCACTACTATCGAACAAGTCATGTACTTTGGTGGGCACAAACCCATTTGCTGACTATTTTAATGCCTGCAAGTGATTTATATCTGCGACGGCAGGTAAAACTATTTGTTTTCGTAGGGTGTTCAAGGACAAGTCTCAATCAGCGGTGAGCATAAGAGATATATGTTGTGTTTGGAGGTGGGTTGGTAGCGGTGGTTAGGTGAGTAATACCATCAAATGGTGCGGTGGTAGAACACAACATTGATTAGCACTTGTAATGTTCTTCTAAGAAAATCCCTATCTTAATAGACGATCTTCTAGAGGTTTTGGAGAAAAATCAAGACGAAATGAATTTTGACTCAAAGCAAGCGCAATTTCTATGTTCCAAAATAGCTCAACTAACCTCAGCTAGGGCAGCTATTTGCATATTCATGGTAATAGTTACCTATGAGGGGGCACAAGAGGTATTGAGTAGAAGACCATCGATGATCTTAATGACACGAGTTTGCGTTAGTTTTCAACTCCCTGTACCGTGAGTAGTGATTCTACTGTTCGAAGCTCATTCATGTTCAAGTGTTTTTTTCGAGAAAAGGTGGATTTTATTGACTCAAAATGAAGTATCAAGAATCATGCCGGAAAAGTGCCTATGCGGAGGAAAGAAAAAAGGACGAAAAAGCTCATAAGCAATCAAAGCAACGATCGATGAACTACAAAAATGACCATCCGCACCAACCATCTCTTGAGATCACAAGGAAACTGAGAAATGTTCTCCAGCAGCAGCGCCTCTCGGAAGGGAAAGACACTCAAGTGCTGTCATCACCGGATCCAACTACGAAAGGTCAGATCCTGAGTTTTCACCCCGAAGATGAAGTCCGAGAAAATTCGAGCAATGTCTTCAACAATATAACAACGCAAAAACACCATGATTGCTAGGTATAATCAACTTGGGTCGGACCTATGGTTTTCACCCCGGAGTTTGAGACTAGGTACTCGAGAAGCACCACCAAATCAAAGTCAACATGTGATGTGACCACCACTTTCAGCTAGCCAACAAATACATGCATAGCACAGTGTTGACATGAGATGCCACGCTGGTGAAGACCATGCCCGCCCAAGAAGGCAGTCAAGCCGCAACAAGTGAAAATCGCCACCAAAGACAAGTGCTGAGAATCACTTCCAGTATATTTGTTCAAAATTACAATTGTACATGCATGAGTTGCATCAAGCAATTTTTCATTGCTCTCTTTTGGTGTAGAAAGCACATTCTTCTAACAAAACATATAGGCCTCCATTGGTTCATAGGATAGGAATATAATAGAAATAGGAAAATCATAGAAAGTGAGATGACATGTATCTCAATTCCTATAGGGAAAGAGATGTCATTTGATGCATATGATAGGAATTTTTTCATTGAGTCTAGTCTAATGTTTTTTTTTCCTTTGAAATGTGAAGGATTGGTTCCTATCGTACGTAGGCATATGAATTCTTTCCTACAAACCAAAGGGCTGCAAAGGATTTGTTTTCCACTGAAAATCTTATCCTTCATTAATTAATGATAAATTAGGAAAAAAACATCACAATCCAATGATCGGGCACACACAAATTATATCACAAACACGACTGCGAAGAAAACCTCGTCGAGGTTCACATTTTGCATCATCATCATCAATTCTCCTCGAGTAAATGACTCAGACTTCGCCGCAAACTATCACCGATGAAGCCTACACCACAGAGGTCATGTGAAGCCACACGAAGATCCTTGCTGAGCAACCAGCTGCCCATGTCGGCAGTGGAACTCTAATTCTGACTGCGAGCTATGAAGGAGAACTATGCAATGCTGACATGGCAGAAAGATCAACAGACATACCACCTGTCACCCGTCATCATCACCACCCGGATTCCGCCACTGCAGCTCCTACTTCACAACAACAAACAAATCGAGATAGTCCTGCGAAATACATAAGTGTTGACTACCACAACCATTGCCTCAATTGAGGCAAAGGTCGAAGGTTTTACCTACTTTTCAGTTTAGTTTCAACAACTCCATTTATTTTGTACATTATACACCTACGCCCAACCAAACAATGTTATAAAATACGACTTGGTGCAAACCTGAGAAGTACAGTGTAGAGGAAGCAAGGACAAAAGATATGAAAGTCCGTTGCCATGTTAGGGCATCTCCAACGCAGACTGACAAACCGGACACCGCATCCGTCCGCGGACAAGGGGGGGCCAGTCCACGGATACGAATGCAGGAGCCGGCCATCCAAAGCTATCTGCATACATTTCAAAACAAGTTTAAACAAACCGGACGAATTACATGCAAACCGAATGATTTTCATATAAACCGGACAAAAACATTTATATTTCGGACATATTTTAACTAAACTATACCTGACTAGGGTAAAACTAGTCTAATGCCGGCCGGGGTGGATCTCCACTCCCACGACATGCCTTCCCTTACGTCCGGCAGCCCGCTCATCGGACTGCCATGAGCACCGGAGGGATATGCTTCAGCGGGAGGGGAAGAGTAGCCTCCGCCTCCGTGAAGCACATATCAGGGTTGTATTTTGGGCGGGGGAAGACAGTCGTCGTGGTCTACGCCCCCGCTCACTGGGCAAGTCACCGGCTGTGTCACCCAGCGACGCGGTGGCGATGGCCTTCATGGGACCCAAGCGCCGGCGGCCTCCCATGATCTACTTTTCCCACCTGTCTGACACGTTGCCGCCATTGCTCGCGGCAGAGTTGCCAGGAGATGGCGTTGGCCAGCCTGGATAGGCGAGGAGGGGCTAGTGATGGCGGTGGCGCCAGATCCGGAGGGTTTGCCAGCAAGCCAACCTGTATTAGGCTGGCTCGCCGGGCAACCCAGGCCGCTGCAATGCCGGAGAACTCCTTCTTCTGCTCACCGAAGGCCATGGCGGGTGTTGTACAAGCAGGAGATGGAGAGCGGAGGTGAGGAGTGGTTATAGCCCGGTGCCTGGCCACGTTTATATAGCGGGCGGATGCGAGGAGCCAGCCGAAGAGGTGTTTAATGCCGGCCGGCACAGGAACAGACGTGTGGCGCTCGGGGCGCCGGAGCAAGTTCTTCGGCACGCGCGCCGGTTTAATGAAGGTTAGGCGGGCAGACGGATGCCGTTTTAATTCGGAGAGAAGGCGTGCGCAGCGGGCGAGCAGCGGGCGGCGCTCCTGGCCGGCGAGCCGCTTCAATGCCAGCTCCAGTGAGCGGTCGCGTCCGCTCTGGACCGGCATGAATGCGGGCAGCTGGCTTCGGGCGGGAATGTGCGCGGGCACGGTAGAGGGGTTTTTGGTGGGCCAGGGCAGTCAGAAGTGGGCGTGACAGTGGTCTGGACGTCCGCAAACCCCTTCCCACTTTGTTTCCGGTTTGCGGGAAAAAGCACGTCCGGACCGGTCGCCGGACCGATACAGGCCCGCGTTGGATGGCAGAACACGTCCGGACCGCGCGGTCCGGACAGTTGCGGGTGGTTTGAGGGTCGGCGTTGGAGATGCCATTACCACGTTGTTAGCTTGAGAGGCGTCGGAAACGCCGCGATCACTTGGACTCTTGATATGTGATGTGCAAATAATTTGGTAGTGGTGACGACGTAAACCACAAACTTTGTATGATCATGTGGCTGTTGCATCCACATGGCGCACCACTTTGAGCCTTTCTGGATGAGCATTAAAGAGATGAGCACAATACTTACTCCGTCCACATTCCCGTATTTTCAGAGAATTTAATTGTTCAGTTGCTCGTGCTCATTAGTATCTGCTCCTAAGAGCATCTACAACCGGATATAGCAAATCCAGCCCCTCATACGTCTGTGGATACGAAGAGGGCCTGGTCACCCCTCATTTTACATCCGGTGCAACTAAGTACCTTAAATTTCATACCTCAAATCCTTACTAGTGCATGTAGCACAAAATCTATGTACTACATAGATAACCTAAAACTAGCCTATACTACTCGTCGTCGGAGATGTAGACGACCTCCGTGTCGACAGTGCCGTATGGACATGCCTCCTGGAGGATGGCCATCTCCTGCAGCTCGGGCTCCTCGTCGGACTCCATGTCCTCGAAGAGTGCATCCACCATCGCCCATGCCTCATGGAGGTTGCAGCAGTTTGCCTCCACCTTCGCCTCCAATCGGATGGAGTTGAGGATGGCTTGCTGCTCTGCCGCCTCCTCTGCTTGGGTGACCTCAAACTTGCCCAGCGCGTTGGCCATGCCGAATCCGGCAGCCGGAGGCACTGGATCTACCTCGCCTACCTCCTCTTCCTCCTCCTCTGGCTCCGCGTCCTCCATGGGCACGTCCGGCGCATACTGCTCCACGTCCTCCTCCTCCTCTTGCTGCTCCGGCGAGTCCGAAGACAGGTCAGCTGCAATCTGAGCTTTGCGCCGGGCCTGGATCTCCTCAAGGAGCTCTAACCGATATGCTCCGGTGTGAGCATTGCGTAAGTAGTGATCTGCTGGCAGGCCATGGCTACAAGTGGATGGCGAGCTCCGAGCTGCAAGCAAATTGTGATTGGTGGAATGGAGGCAACGGAAATGTGAGTGCGGATAGGGTTGGGGGTCGCCGTTTGGCTTAAATAGCCGAATTTGGCCCCTCGGGCAGCACACCGGAGCGGGTTCTCACCGGACTGCTTGGTATTGATGGGTGTCCGCATGGGTTCCGCACATCAGTCCAACGTGGAGGACGCGCGCGAGCGTGTCCGGGCCTCCTCTTATCCGCCCCAGATATGGGCTGGATATGAGGGGTGTCGGTCTGCCCGTGCGTATAGGGCCGGTAAGAGGGGTGCGGCTGGGTCGAGATTTTGCGATCAGTCAATGACCGGGCCGTCCGCCCGGACGTATACGGCGCGTTTGAGGAGCCCAATTGTTGATGCTCTAACAAACATGCATGGTATATCCTTGCAGGGCACACTCTCATTAAAGAGCCTTCGTCTCATCGAGAGCAGGTTCGACACTGAACGATTTGCAGAGCCAATAAAAAGGCCCCCTCTGCTCGAGGAGCTTGAGCTTTCGAGTCGCAATTTCAGTCATGATGCCTGGCGGATGCTTGAATTCTTCCCTGAGCTCAAGCACTATACACATGTTAAGCGGAAGGGAGTACTGATTAGTCCCTTTAGTGATCCGGTAAAGGAGCAGAAAGGATTCTCGCCTTTTTCCCCAGAGGTGACCCTGAGTTATCGAACCCACGAGAGGAAGGCACCTTTAAAGACAAGGGTTTCTACCAAGATTTTGCAAGAGTATTAATTCCAGCTTTTGACCGGATCGAAATCAAGTTGAAACTGAAAACACTTATAATAAAAATAGGCATGGGTATGAGGACTTGTTCTTACAACCATATATTTTTGATCGGGATCATTATGATATTAATTTGTGCCCTGGAAGTCATCCATCGAGATATGCTTGCAACGTATCGAAGTGGGGGGATGTGTCCAAATTACGTCTTGACCAGAGCGCATCCTGCATCAAGAGTCAGTTGTCCAACCACAAGGCCCTATCCGTTGCGCGGGGTTGCCTCAGTAATTAAGATAAAATCAGACAAAAGCATTGGGCGTTTAATGACTACACCTCTTGTATCCCCAAGGATAGGATCCATCTTACCGTACTAAACATTACTATCACTGGTGTTCAGAATAACACTTCACGGTCTCCCTGCCCTTAGCCTCTCCGTGGCTCGCTCTTCATGATCCTGCGTACCTGCAGGGATGAAGAACGCGGATGAGACAAGAGACAACTATGAAGCAATTTTATGTTACACATACGGGACGTTAATTCAAACTACTTCCATCGACCCTCCAACAAATACATAGGGTTGTAGGGCTATGCCGCAACCCATGACCTTACCGAACTACTCACACATGATGATCAGATCACAAGGAGAAACCATTGAAGAACACATCATGAAGATTGATTGATCGATAATATGTCTTACAATAGTTCCCGGATGTGATGCATGATTACAAAGTATGGCTAGTTGGATGAGTGCTACGGTGATGGAGATGGTAGTGGCTATGGAGATGGAGATGGGAAATGGCGGCGGCTAGGGTTGGTGTGGATGACGAAGATGGACGTTTCGGCGATGTTCTGTAGCTCTTCTGGCATGGGCCCTTTATAATGTCTGTTTGGATGGATTAGGGGACGCCGTTGGCAAGCCATACGAGCGCACGCTGTCGTATGGAACATTGTCTTGCGCTCTGTTTCTTCTGGTGCGCCTCCCACTTGATCTCCTCTATCTCCCCTTTACTCCTTTCCATGTATGGGCTTGATTTAGTCCATATTTAGCCCATTTCCTATGGAAACAAAATAAATATAGGATATTTGGAATTCTTTGCATTCATTAGTCATTAGTAGCAATATCGAAGCGGATATCTCAGTTTTTATGAAATAACTCGGTTTAAACTCAGGTTTGATGTGTGTAAAAATAACACTCATCAACTCCCCCAAGCTTAAACTTGATCATCCTCGAGCAACATAGAGAGAAATCCAAATCGTAAGGAACACAGTTGTTTAAACTGAAATAATGAGAAGGTTTTGATTCACTTACGATCGGTACGCCTAGATAGCCCTCCGCTTCTTGACCTGAAAACTTAGTATAGCTGTAGCGGTGGCATGGTTATTATGCAAGTGTTAGTGAAGCAAAGATAATCAACACAAAGCTCTTGCTCAACTAGACAAAACAACAAAGTAACACTTAATTCTATTTCTTCTAGTTAACACTTGCTTGCCGGGAATGCACGGAAGAGATTTTCTTTCTTAAGCAATGAAAACGTTAATTAGGGAGTGAAAGTTAAGTAAAGACAACATTATTCTAGAGTAACTCGCTAACACACCCACGAGTGTGTCATCATCAGGGCTCTCAAGCACTTTATTTCAATCATTGCTTGCTGAAACTTCTGTTGTCTGGTGACGGAATTATGCCTAAGAAATGATCATGCATAAGGTTTCACAGTGGCTTAAGTCTGGGTATTATGGACCAATATGTTGTCTCTTTGGAGCTCTTGTGATCAGTACCCGGTTATTATCACATACACACACATTCAAGAGAAAGCTAAATAATATTCAATGTAGTGTTGCCACTACGTACGGTAACAAACTCATAGCCAAAATCCGAGCCGAAACTCTGGTGGATCATTCATTGGCCATCAGAGTTCTCAGCATAACATCAAGAAAGGTGATGAAGCCACATTTACACACGTACACATGCATAGAGTAGCAAGGCCATTGCACCAGCAAGAAGCTGAAGCGCCATGTAAAAATACAACACAGATTTTTGGCATAATCTCATTCACCTTTCAACTAAGTTCCTCTGGACAACTTTATCCACAAGGGCTATTGAGTCTATTAAAATTAACACTATGGAGTTGAGTATCTCTAACATCATCTTCTCTACAATTTTTCTCAACACCCAAGTCTTTTTAGACTACCTCTTATGCATGGTTACTCTTTGTTAACATCACTTTTTTTAAGCAGTCCCACGACAAGTCTTGGTTATCTAGATTAAACAGAACAAAGGTTACTAAATTATTTTAGCTACTAGAACAAAACCTTTGTTTTAACTATCAAGACTTACTCCCACTTGAATACATCACACATGCTACTACTACAACTATTCTAAGTAATTCAAGTGCAAAAGACGGGAGTCGTAGACATACCTTCACGATCATGAATTTACACACTTCTCTTCCTTAAGATTGCATTCAAATCCAAGGGCAAAAACAAAAGAGCAAAGCAAAACTTATTCTATTTTTGGGTTTTTGAAAGCTAACTTTGCATACAAAAAATTGCAAACGGCGAAAAGAAAAACAAAAAACAAAAGAAAATAAAAAGCAAAGTGTTGGAACAAACCAACACGAGTGTTTGAAGCTCAGTGAGCTGAAGTACAACCTCATTACAACTTATTAAAAATAATACCGCCACATCTTGATGGAGATGTGGTAGTGACCTCTCCCAACCTTAAGCTTTTGCAAGCCCAAACCGGTGAGATCATTGTGGCGGCTGCTGATACGGAACCCATCCTTGGCTCCACTCGGAGAAGCTACTATTCATGTATACAGATGTGTCTCGAAGGGACTCAGCGAGGCTGCTCATGTCATCAATGGAGCCCTGAAGATAGTAGATGTCTGACTAGGTGGTGTAGGGCACTTCCTGTTGTGCTTCTTCTTGGGGCTGCTCCGCTTCTTCGTCGGCGGTGAGTTCTGCTTCATCAACTTGTTCTGGTTCAGGGGCTTCTTGGTCGAATGCTGCATCTCCTTCCTTTGGCACATAATGCAAAATTCCATTCTCTATCGAGAAACGGTTGGGCATAGGAATGGGTAGCAAGTACTCAACTCCAAGAATTCGAATACAATGACGGCCATGGTGAACCACCACAATTGCAGCACTAGAAAGAACTCTAATATTGACAAGGTTGTTACAGATAATGGGGCAAAGATGGTTGAAGTTGAGGCCAAGGGAGTTGACCAACATGGTGATAACTCCTCCACACACGATATCTCCTTGTGCACAATTTGCTTGGTGTGCAAGGTGTAACAAAAGTATTGCCCCTAAGTTGGGCGAATAACCGACATAAAGGTTTGTTGCTTTCCCGAGAATTAGAATATTCTCATCATTCACCTTTGAAACTTTTCCTCGTGCTTGCAACGAGTTAGTGATAACATAATAGAAATATCGAATAGTAGGACACTCAATGCAACTGGCCCTTTGCTTGTAGCCATGGTAACTCAACTGGTTAAATGAATACCTCAGGTGCGGTGCAAGAAAGTCATAGACATAGCGAACGTCATCAACGTTGTTGGTGAAGCCAAAGTAATTACACCACTCCGTAAGAGTGATGTTGAAGTCTTGGTCCATGAGACGGAAAGTGATCCGTTCTTCTACGTCCACCCTTGGGAGTAAACAACCATTATGCGAGAGAGTACTAAAAAACTCAAGCGTCAATCATTCATACGTTGCACATCCTTGATAAACAAAATGTTGCAACCCAACATTAGCACATAATAAATTGTAATCGTTACCGATGCCCAGCTTGGCTATTGTGGACTCGCAAGCCCACTTGGTGGTCTTCATCTTCCTCTCATGAAGCATCTTGTATTTGTTCTTGGCCTCACGGGTGGTGAAGATGATCCCCTGCATGTAAACTTGTTGTCTTCGTGTGGCACTCGCGGATGAACTTGATGCATCACCACGAGCGACACGTGTGGACCTCCTCATAAACATCTCTACAAAATATATTTTTAGTCCAATAGAATGATACAATAGTGATCCTACAGCAACTACAACATCATACTCCTCTAAAAACATCAATGAATCCAAGCCAAAATCAAAATTTGTATCAAAAGTATGTATAGCCTAGGCATGGCAATGCTAGGAACATAGAATATGGATTCATGAGAAATAAGTTGGGGATCGGAGGAGAAACATATCGTAGATTGATCACGCGGAAGGGTTTGAACTAAAATTGAATGAGTAGAGTGATCCGGCAAAGTTGTGGTAGGGTTTGGAGAGGTTTGGGAGGAAGAAGAAGAAGAAGAAATAGACGAGGTAGGGAAAACTTACCTCCTGCCTCGGCCTCTTGTGGCCGCCAGAGAGCCATACGAGCGCGCATATGAGCGAGTGCGCTAGTATGAAACACCGTCTTGCGCTCCGTAGCCAACATTGTCTCTGCGCGTACCTCATACAACCGTGTATACGAGCGTCTGCGCTCGTATGAAACGTCGTCGAGCGTTCTGGTGTTTTGTTCGTCTGGTTGCAGGTGTCATACGAGCGCGCATTCGAGCGTGTTCGCTCATACGAAACGCCGTCTTGGGCTCTAGACGTCTTCACTATTTTCATCAGGGCGTCATATGACTGCTCATACGAGCATGCCGCTTGTATAGAACGCCGTCGTGCACTCTGTTGACTATGGTTGGTTTTCGTTGGAGCTGCCCACGCGCCATACGACCGCCCATGCGATTGCTGCAGTCGTATGCTAGGCCGTCTTGTGTTCTGTTTCTTTCAAAACTTTGTTTTCTTTGGTAATTTCTGCTGGGTTAGTTTCAATTCAATATATAGGCATATATCTAGGCTTTCAAACATTAATACGACACTAAGCAGTTTGCACATGACAATGGCCTGATTAGCACAACTTTCTCTCAACTTTTCCTCCACTACATAAACTTCAACACTCTCTTTATTGAAACAAAAAAGACTAAAACCAAAACTTACTCTTCAACCTTATTTACGTGGGTTGCCTCCCACGAAGTGCTTTTTTTCTGTTGGTTAGCTCGACCGTAGTGATGATCACTTGGGTATAAATACACCAAGCCCATAGCTTCAAGCATTGACGACAATGCCGTCTCCGGTGTATGTGTTCATTTTCTTTTTCCTGGGAAAATGTCTCACAAAAGGATCCTTTGCAGGAAGGTCAAATCTTACATTTCCCTCAAACACATTGATAGTAGCCTTTATGGTCCTAAGAAACGGCCTACCGAGAATTATAGGAGCAATGGGATCTTCAGGCATATCAACTATAACAAGATCAATCATAACAGGGCAATCATTAATTTGAATGATAACACCATGCTTGATCCCTACTGCTTGCGTAAAGGTAGAATTGGCCATATTCAATTTAATTTCAGTAGTAACAAAAGGACCAAGATTAAGACTATCATAAACAGACTTAGGGATAGTGGAAAAACTAGCACCTAGATCACACAAAGCATTGAACTTATTCAAACCAATCTCAATCTCAATAGTAGGCTCGAAGGTATCTTCTTGTTTAGCAGGTAGCTTACCATATAGCTTCTTTCTTTCATCATCCCACTCACGTACCTTAGCTGCAACATGATCAACGAAGTGATTATATGCTTAATCACTTGATACTTCAGGTAGTGGGTGTTTCATTCCTATCATCTTTACAAAGTCTGCAACGGTATACCTCTGGCACATGGCTCTTATCAAGCTCTTCTGCATTTTCTTTACTACTTCTCAACATCTTAACACCTTCAACCGGGTTAGGTTCCGGTTTACCTGCAAACTTGGCTAGAATCATAGTTTGACTCTCTGCAATTTTAGCAACTTGTGCCTCCATGCTCTTAGTTCTTCCATCTAGAGCCTGCACATCATTAGTTAGTCCAGCAATCTTACCGGTCAATTGACCAGGTAAGTTATAATGATTCTTCAGAATATTTTTAAATGTTTTATTTTGCTCACTTTGACTAGCAATAAAATTTTTTAGAGTTTCCTCCAAAGTATTTCTAGTACCATTGCTTGTTCCACTAAAATTATTAGGTGCACCACTATTATTAGGATAAGGCAATCTAGGAGCATACCCATTATTTTTTTCAATTTTTATTATAACTATTACGAGCAATGAAATTAACATCATTAACCTCTTCTTCGGTAATAGCATTTACGTTTACCTCTTCTTTACCTTTCATCATGGAGATGAGTTCATCAAGTTTAACGGTCAACTTTATATTCTTTTCTTCAATAGCATTGACTCTCTTGGTGGTTGATCTCTCAACATGCCAATGGACATGGTTTTCTTCCATGTCATCTAGCAACTTTTTAGCTTCATCGATGGGCTTTCCCATAATTGTGCCTCCTGCGGTAGTGTCAAGCATAGTTTTCGACATAGGAGTTAAGGCATTATAAAACATATGAAGAATTAACCATTCTTCCATTCCATGATTAGTACAATTCCTTATAGCCTCCTTCATGCGATTCCACGCAAGCGCTAGTGGCTCACGATCATCCTGCTTAAAACTTGTTATCTGTGAACGCAGTTGCATAAACTTTGCAGGTGGGCAAAACTTAGATAAAAATTTACTGGAGCACTCAGTCCATGAAGTAATACTACATCTAGGCAAAGCTAGAAGCCATTCTTTAGCTTTTCCTCTCAAAGAGAAAGGAAATAGACGCAACTTCAAAGTGTCAGGGTCATAATCCCTTATGCATGTCATGTTACACAATTCAAAAAAAAATATGCAAATGCATGCTGGCATCCTCAGAAGCAGAGCCTCCAAATTGTTCCTGTTGAACCATAGAGACTAGGTTCGGTTTAATCTGATACTCAGTGGCAGCAACATCAGGTTGTGCAATTTGTTCACGCATGAAACTATTGCTAGGAGCAGCAAAGCTTCCAAGATTATGAGCCATGGTAATCTTTTTTTGGGTTTCTAGTGACAACACTTGTGACAAAAATTAAACTAAAACTGAAAACATAAACTAAAAAAAAACTCTAACACAATGACTAGGCACACAAATCCTCCCCGGCAACGGTGCCAGAAAAAGGTTTGATTAGTCCCTTTAGTCATCCAGTAAAGGAGCAGAAAGGATTCTCGCCTTTTTCTCCAGAGGTGAACCTAAGTTATCGAACCCACGGGTGAAAGGCACCTTTAGTGACAAGGGTTTCTATCAAGCTTCTGCAAGAGTATTAATTCCAGCTTTTGACCAGATCGAAATCAAGTTGAAACAAAAAACACTTATAATAAAAATAGGCATGGTTATGAGGACTTGTTCTTACAACCATATATTTGCGATCGGGATCATTATGATATTAATTTGTGCCCTGGAAGTCATCCATCGAGATGTGCTTGCAACATATCGAAATGGGGGATGTGTCCAAATTACGTCTTGACCGGAGCACGTCCTGCATCAAGAGCCAGTTGTCCAACTGAAAGGACCTATCCATCGCGTGGGGTTGCCTCGGTAATTAAGATAAAATCAGACAAAAGCATTAGGCGTTTAATGAGTACACCTCTTGTATCCCCAAGGATAGGATCTGTGTTACCATACTAAACCTTTCTGTCAGTGGTGTTCAGAATAACACTTCACGGTCTCCCTGCCCTTAGGCTCTCCGTGGCTCGCCCTCCATGATTCTGGGTACCTGCAGGGACGAAGAACACGGACGAGACAAGAGACAACTACGAAGCAATTTTATGTTACACATATGGGACGTTAATTCAAAGTACTTCCATCGATACCTCCAACAAATACATAGGGTTGTAGGGCTATGCCTCAACCCATGACCTTACCGAACTTCTCACACATGACGATCAGATCACAAGGAAAAACCATTGAAGAACACATCATGAAGATTGATTGATTGATAATATATCTTACAATAGTTGCAGGATGTGATGCACGATTACAAAGTATGGCTAGTTGGATGAGTGCTACGATGATGGAGATGGTGGTGGCTATGGATATGGAGATGGGAAATGGCGGCAGCTAGGGTTGCTGTGGATGATGAAGATGGAGGTTTCGGCGATGTTCTGCAGCTCTTCTGGCGTGGGGCCCATTATACAGTCTGTTTGGGTGGATCAGGGGACGCAATTGGCAGGCCATACAACCGCTCATATGAGCGTGCATGATCGTATGAAATGCCGTCTTGTGCTCTATTTCTTCGGATGCACCTCCCACTTGATCTCCTCTATCTCCCCTTTAGTCCTTTCCGTGTATTGGCTTGATTTAGTCCATATTTAGCCCATTTCCTGTGGATACAAAATAAAGATAGGATATTTGGAATCCTTTGTATTTATTAATCAATATTAGTAGCAATATCGGAGCAGATATCTTGGTTTTTATGAAATAACTCCGTTTAAACTCAGGTTTGATGAGCGTAAAAATAACACTCATCAAGTACCCTATTGCCTGCATTCCAACAACATGGAAGCCTTTGCAATTGCATGAATGCCCAAGTTACTTTCCTTGCAGCTTATCAGCCCTCCTTGACAACTGCCCTCACCTCGAGTTACTTGACTTGCGTCGTTGCCCCAACATCCACATGGTTAGAGCATCTATAGTCGGGCGCCTCAAACCGGCCTCAAACGCCTGGGCGGATGGTCTGGTCACTGACCGGTCAAACAAAGCTGACCCAGACAGCCGCCTCAAACCGGCCTCAAACGCCCGAGCTGATCAGTGATACGTCTCCAACGTATCTACTTTTCCAAACACTTTTGCTATTGTTTTAGCCTCTAATTTGCATGATTTGAATGAAACTAACCCGGACTGACGCTGTTTTCAGCAGAACCACCATGGTGTTATTTTTGTGCAGAAATAAAAGTGCTCGGAATTGGACAGGGATTTTTGGAGAATTATTTCAAATAAATAATGAATTATGGAGCGAAGAAGTACCGGAGGGGGGCCACCAGGCCGCCACATGGGCTGGTGGCGCGGCCACCCCCCAGGCCGCGCCACGTGGCCGTGTGGGGCCCCTTGCCACCGCCTTCCGACGATTCCACCGCCATAAATTCCCATATATGCCAGAAAAATCATAGAAAATTAACATTGTGTTTTACGATACGGAGCCGCCGCCACCTCCTGTTCTTCATCGGTAGCCTTGATCTGGAGAACGTGTCTGGCTCCGAAGAGAGGGATTCGTTGCTGTCGTCATCACCAACCCTTCTCCATCAACAATTTCATGATGCTCACATCCATGTGTGAGTAATTCTTCTATGGGCATATGGAGGTAGATGTGATTTGGATGAGATTTCTTAAGTAATCGTTGTTAGATTTGTTAGGGCTTGATCCCTAGTATCCACTATGTTTTGAGATTGATGTTGCTATGACTTTGCTATGCTTAATGCTTGTCACTAGGGCCCGAGTGCCATGATTTCAGATCTGAGCCCTCTATGTTTTCATGAATACATTTGTGTTCTTGATCATATCTGCAAGTTGTATGCACCTGTTATTGTTCTGAACCCTAGACCCCAAGGTGACAATAATTGGGATATTGACGGGGGTGACTTTAACTTGAGGATTACATGTATTCATTATGTGTTAATGCTTTGTTCCGGTTCTATATTAAAACGAGCGCCTTAATTACACTTAGTTTCCATTAGGACCCCGCTGCCACGGGCAGGTAGGACAAAAGATGTTATGCAAGTTCTTATCGCAAGCACGCATGACTAGTTATGGAATGCATGCCTACATATGATTGATGAATTGGAGCTAGTTTCCTATCGCTCTAGGTTATGCCCGTTGCATATTGAATTTCATCCGAGCAATCCCATCCCTTCATGCCTACGCCTTTGCTGCTATTCTTTTCGTTACAAACACTACTACTGCACTTTGCTACTGCTTTGCAATTCTGTTACTATTTCTGTTACTGTTACTATCACTACTGCTATCTTATTACTGTGCTACTAATAAATTTCCGCAAGCAAGTTATCTCTCCAGATGTGGTTGAATTGATAACTCAACTGCTAAAGCTTATAAATATTCTTTGGCTCCCCTTGTGTCGAATCAATAAATTTGGGTTGAAATACTTCCCTCGAAGACTGTCGCGATCCCCTATACTTATGGGTCATCAAGACTATTTTCTGGCACCTTTGCCAGGGAGCATAGCTCCATTTATTAAGTTCACTTGGGAGTTATTTATCTGCTACAATTTATCTTTACGATGAAGAATCTCAAGGATTCCAAAACCAAAATCATGCCCTCTAAGATGAGGGGAGGTAAGGACCTTCCAACTAGCTCTACTCTTGATTCACCTATTGTTTTTAATCAACTTGTGACATCACCACCACATACTTCACATACTGCTATGTCACACACAGTTGGTACTGCTTCTGTTATTGATGGTACTTGTGATGATGCTTCTACTCTGTTTGATACAACTGTTCCACTTGGAGAATTACTGGATGCTCATATTGCTAAAGCTAAAGAAAATGAAACTACTGAAAATTAGGAATCACCTGCTACACCACGTTCTCCTATTAGAAGTAAAATACCTAATTTGCTCGATACACCACCTGTGCTTGATGATGAGTTTACTAAAGAACTTATGGCTTATGATTGTTCTCAAGGTGTAGAGGGTTTAATTTCTATAATGAAGGAGAAGGCGATGAATAAAATGATGAAACTTGATCCTAAATTTGTTACTTCTCCTATTTTGGTTAATGATAAAGATTATGATTTCTCTGTTGATCATTCACTTATTACTTTGGTAGAATCTAATCCCTTTCATGGTTATGAATCTTAAAAGGTTGTTGCACACTTGACTAAATTAAATGATATTCCAACCCTATTTACTCAAGAAGAAAAGATTTGATACTATTATATATTAAAGTTATTTCCTTTTTCACTAAAGGGTGGTGCTAAAGTGTGGTTTAATAACCTTGCTCCTGGTAGTGTGCGTAGTCCTCAAGATATGCTCTATTACTTTTCTGAAAAATATTTTCCTACCCATATGAAACAAGCTACCTTGCAGGATATATATAATTTTAAACAATTTGAGGAAGAATGTCCCCCTCATGCTTGGGGGAGGCTTTGTACATTACATAGAGCTTTGCCAGATCATCCTGTTAAAAAGAATGAAATTCTTGATATCTTTTATAATGGACTAACCGCTCAATCTAGGGACTACCTAGATAGTTGTGCTGGATGTGTTTTCAGGGAAAGGACCGTTGAGCAGGCTCAGGAATTATTGAATAACTTATTGAGGAATGCTGATGATTGGACACATCCCGAACCACCACCTAAACCAACTCCTAAGAAGAGAGGTATTCTATTTCTCAGTCCTGAAGGTATGCAAGAAGCAAAGAAATCTATGAAAGAAAAAGGTGTTAAAGCTGAAGATGTGAAGAATTTGCCTCCTACCGAAGAATTATATCAACTAACCACTCCAAATCAGGTAGTAGAGGTACATTCTCTCCATAAATTTGATGAAGGTGATATTCCCTACAATAGGTCCCCAAGTCAATGCTTAGATGAATTTGATAATTTTGTTGTTAAGCAACAACATTTTAATATGAAAATAAGTGATCATATGAAACAAAATGCTATTATTATTGAACGTTTGAATGATGTGCTAGTAAGAAATTCCAATGATGGTAAGGGTTTATGTAAGCACTTTTCTATGGTTCAAACTCAGCTTGAACAAGTTTCTAGATCACAACAAGATTTGTTTAGGGACATGTCTAAACAACATAATAAACATGCTTATGGAGTAGGAACTAGAGGAGGAAAATTTACTCAGGATCCTTTGTATCCTGAAGGTCATCTGAAAAGAATTGAACAAGATTCTCAGCGGGTTAATGATAGTGCACCTAGTTCACCTAAGAATAAGAAAAATAAGAGTAAAACTAAAACTTTGCATGCTGCTAGTGAACCTGTTGCAGAAAAAGAAAATGTGCAGAATCCTAATAATGTTTCTATCTCTGATGCTGAAACTCTTTTTGGTGAAGAGCATGAACCTAGTCATGATAATGATAATGCTAATAATGAGGATAATAATATTGACAATGATGCTCCACCTAATGATGATTATGAATCTGAAAAGGAGGTAGAAGTAGAACCTAAAGTTGATCTTGATGACCCACCTCCTAGGAATAAAAGATATGATAAAAGAGATTATGTTGCTAGGAAACATGGTAAAGAGAGAACCATGGGTACAAAAACCCATGCCTTTTCCTAGTAAGACACTAAAATCTAGAGATGAAGAGGCATTTAATCAATTTGTTGAATTGCTTAGACCTTTATTTCTTCAAGTTCCTTTGACTGTTGCTATTAAGATGCCTCCTTATGCTAAGTATATGAAGGATATTGTTACTAATAAAAGAAAAATACCTGAAGCCAAAATATCTACTATGCTTGCTAATTATTCTTTCAAAGGAAAAATACCTAAAAATTAGGAGATCCAGGGATACCTACTATACCTTGCTCAATTAAGAACAACTATGTTAAAACTACTTTGTGTGATTTAGGAGCAGGTTTTAGTGTTATGCCCTTTTCTCTTTATAAAATACTTGAATTGAATAAGTTGATACCCACTGAAATATCTTTTCAAATGGCTGATAAAACTACTACAATCCATGTTGGTGTTTGTGAGGATGTCCCTATTGTGGCTGCTAATGTTATGATCTTAACAGATTTTGTTATACTTGATATGCCTGAGGACTATAATATGTCTATTATTCTTGGTAGACCTTTTCTTAACACCGCAGGTGCTATCATTGATTGTAATAAAAGTAAGGTTACTTTCATGCCAATGGCAATGAGCATATGGTTTATTTCCCGAGAAAGCCAAATAAGGGACATAGTCTCAACTCTATTGAAAAAATTATGACTGTTACTATTGGAGACTTTGAATTTCCTATTCCGGTTCCAGAAAAGAAATATCAAACTATTACGATTGGAACCATGCCTATTCAAGTTGAGGTAATATAGTGTTTTACAAAAGTTCTTCGGTTTTATGTCACTCAAAAAAAGTTCGTTAATAAGACTTGATCAACCTTGTTTATGGATTCTTTTTGAAAAGCATATGATCAATGAATTCCGTAAGCACAACTTTCTGTAACTTTATTTTACTCTCTGTTTGAATTAGTTTTATTAGAGTTTAAAGGGTTTTAAATAGCCAGTTTTACCCTGTTTCTGAGTTTTCTACAGAATAAAAAGGAGCAAAAATAAAAGTTCTCAAAATGTCCTGAAAATTTTATACGAATTTTTACTCAATATTTAAAAAAAATTGGCACTGAAAACAACTCAGGGGGGGTGCACCAGGCCTCCACACGGCCTGGTGCCGCGGCCATCCCCCAGGCTATGCCATGTGGTCGCGTGGGGCCCACAGGCATCCTCTCAATTAGTGCCCATGCCCCTGCCTTCTTCTTCCTCCAGAAAAATTTCTTCCAGCTTCCCAACTCATGTTCTTGCTGTTTTGCAAACAATTTTTGATCTCCTTATTCGGAGCTCTGTTTCCAAAAATTTTGGGAGGGATTGCTCCTTGGTATGTGACTCCTCCATTAGTCCAATTAGTTGTTCCTCTAGTGGTCTATACTTTGCTTCTTTTGCTAGTGTAGGTGACCTTGAAAATGAGCTTGCATGTCAAATTTATTTGGTTCTAAGTAGTTTTGATGCATGGTTTAGGTACTAGAACCTTGTGGGGGTAGTTGCTATCAATTATATTTAGTTCTGTTCACTTTTTATGAGTTGTTGAAAAAAATTCAGAAAATGGAGAGGATAAGGAACTGCATTTCGAGGGGCACTAGAGGCTCTTCGAGCCGAGGCACCGGGGGAGCAGCTCACCGTGAACCAAGATACAATCTTCCCCATTCCATCGAGGTGCAAGCGTGTGAGTGGCCATGTGAGACATTCATGAATGGAGCAGGTATCAGACAAGAATTTGAACAATTTGTGGAGAGGGCAGGTTTGACCTCTTTTCTTGTAGATAAGTGTTCTCAATATTAGCTCCTTACTAATACCTTTGTGCAAAATTTTACCTTCTCACTGAGACTTAAAGTGCCTCGAGTTTCATTTCACTTGTACGACCAAGTTTTTGATATCACTTTGGCTGAGTTCTATGAAATCTGCTTGATTCCTTTCGAGGGCAGCATTGCTGAACCTAGGCCTGGGGAATTCAAATAATTTCTGCAGGAATTATGTGTAGGAGAGTTTAGACGGGTTTCACATGCTAGAATCACTAGTCTGCATTTTCCTTTGGTGCACTGCTTTGCTTTATTCATAGGAAGATGTTTGACTACTAAACATGACTGTAGTGTGATTAGCGCCCCTGATCTTAGTATTTTACGTAGTGCTCTTTATGGTGATAGAACTTATAATTTGGGAGATATTATTGCACGCCGTACGTCTGAGTAAGAACAGAACCAAGGGCATTATTTACGGTGGTGTTTATGCCACTCGTCTTGATGCACACTTTAATATACCTATTAGACTTGATAAGGATCATAAACTTCCTACCTGCTTGTTAGATTTTGCTTCCATGAAATGTCATGCATTCATTGAGGAACATGCTGCACCTACTGATTATAGGTATAACCTGGTGTTCAACCAGGATACTCGTGATATTATTACTCTTCCTTCTCCTGCGTTGTTTGATCTACAGGGAAGGGAAAGATATTTTATTATGCCCGATGACATCCTCAACTATCAGAGCGGACTGGAGGTGGCACATCTTGAGTAGATTAACCCTTGGGAGGAGCAAGTGCCGCAGCCAGGACCATATGATTATTTGTATCCTCCTGGACCTTCGGCTTTTCAGCCATGGGATTGAGCCAAGCTAGGGCGAAAGCCTAAGCTTTGGGGGAGTACGTATTCTCACTGATATTTCATTCATGTTATCATATACATTCATTACACTTGTCGGAGCACTTCATTATGTCTGTATATCCATGTTTCCCTTTTGTTCATTTCTTTTATGTGTTTGTTTAAATTGAAAAATCAAAAAATATTTCTCCCTTCTCTCATTGTTTGTTTTTGGTTTTTGTTTCTTCTTACGCTTCTTTTCGGTTTTCTCGCTTTTGTTTGCTGGTTTGTTTTCATAAGAAGAAAATCCAAAAAGATTTCTTGTTTTTTTGTTTTATCATTTATTTGAAGTTCTTCAATGTAAATATTTTCTCTCTTTTCGATTTTTCTTTGAACTTCCGTTTATTTTCTTTCCTGAGAAAAATAAAAAACTTCAAAAATATTTATGTGTGTTTCTCTGAACTTTTCTTATGTTCTTGAAAAATATTCTAAAAACACCAAAAAGATTTCTCTAGTTTCTCTCTCGTTTTCTTTTGTTCGCTTCTTTTTTATTTTTATTTTCTTCATTTCTTTTTTCTTTGTGTCTTATTGAGTCTGGTTTTAAAAGGAGAAGATGATAAAAAGAATTTCCAAATTGGCTCTTATGTGCTTTATCTTTGAACTAATGAAAGACCAAAATTTTCCATGTCTTCCCCTTGTGTATATTTGTTTGCAGAATTCAGCTTAGTCCACGGCGACACTTGCACTATGTTATCTATTTTCCACATCATTCAGTCATGCAAGTGAAAGGCAATAATGATGATGATTTGATGAAGTGACCGTGGTGAAGAAAAGCTGGTATGAACTCTACTTGTTTTTAGTTTTGTACATATGTTTATCTTAGTGATCTTGTTTCAGCATATTATGGATTAACATGTGTGTGATGATGATTAGAGTTCATGTTTTCTTATACCATACTTAATTAGCTAGGAGTGGATAATATGTTATCTTGGGTGTCAACATGCATTAAATTGGTTATAATATGGTATGTTAGGATGGTATCCTCATCTGAAGAATTCAAGTGGCTTGACTTGGTGCATGTTCACGCATGTAATTGATTCAAATCCAACCTTGCCTCTATGATATTTAAGTTCAGCGGGTTTATATCCTCACCATGCTATCGTTTAATGTTGGTTATTCAAAATGCATGATTATGACCGTTGTCGCTCTCTAGTTGGTCGCATCCCAGTCCATTGCTAGCCTTCGCCTGTACTAAACAGAAATACTGCTTGTGCATCCAAATCCTAAAACAAAGTTATGCCATAAAGAGTTCACTATATCTTCCTACATATGGTATTCCTCTGCCATTCCAAGTAAATTTGCATGTGCCACCTCTAAATATTCAAATGAATATCTGTTTTGTGTGCCCGTACAGCTAATGGAGTGGTGGGGGTAGTCAATATCTTCCATGCTAAGTGTGTTTTACTCACGACGAGATTTTATTTGCTCAACAAATTTATAAGGGAGGCTGGTAATAAGGATGCCCAGCCCTGAATTATTTATAAAAAAACACTCCTCCAGAAAGTTGAAAGTTGGCAGACACCCGTGGATTTGGCTAGCCATGGTTTGTGTTAGTAAGGTGGAGGGGGAGTGTAAAAGCATGAAAACCGCCATTAATGTGTTTAGCATGGAAGATATTGGAAATCTTTGTCGTAAACAATTGACAGGAAAAGTATACCTCTCAAAATAAAATTATCTCTATTTTAACCATTGAGCTCGGGTACATTGCAAATCTCTGCTTCCCTCTGCGATGGGCTCTTCTTTTACTTTATTATTATTTTTATTTTTCTTGAGTCATCACCTTCTTCTTTGAGCACCAACATAGAGAGCGCTATTGTCATTCTTAGTTTAACATGCATTGCATCTAATTAATGTTGAATGGAGCATGACTAGATGTTTTCTATGCTGAATTACAATGTTTAGTCATTGCTTGAACTTCAGAGGTGCTCTGCATTTATCTTTTGCGGTCTCAGAAATGGCTAGCAATATACCATGCATTCTATCATATTGTATTATGGTCATTTTGACAAAGTGTTGATGTTTGAGATATAGTATTATTCCTCGCTAGTTGATTATGTTATTGATATGAGTAAATGTGGCTGCTAAGTGTTATCATATATATGGTTACTCCATGATCTTTGCTGCAATCCGATGACTAGTTAAATTTATGTGCATCTACAAAAGCAAATGAGTTTGTAAAAGTTTTTTTTATCACTTTCAGTTTGTCAACTGAATTGCTTGAGGACAAGCAATGAATTAACCTTGGGGGAGTTGATACGTCTCCAATGTAGCTACTTTTCCAAACACGTTTGCTATTGTTTTGGCCTCTAATTTGCATCATTTGAATGAAACTAACCCGGACTGACGCTGTTTTTAGCAGAACTACCATGGTGTTGTTTTTGTGCAGAAATAAGAGTGCTCGTAATTGGACGGGGATTTTTGGAGAATTATTTTGGAATAAATAATGAATTATGGAGCGAAGAAGTACCGGAGGGGCGTTACCAGGCCACCACACGGGCTGGTTGTGACGCCCCTGCTCGACCGTGCACTAATCATACACGCAAATGCACATGATCGAGATCAGAGACTCACGGGAAGATATCACAACACAACTCTAAACATAAATAAAAGGCATACAAGCTATATATTACAAGCCAGGGGCCTCGAGGGCTCGAATACATAAGCTCAAGTTACACAAGCATCAGCGGAAGCAACAGTATCTGAGTACAGACATAAAGTTAAACAGATAGGCCTTTAACAAGGCGGGTAAAGGATGTACTCTGGCTGTATCCCTGCCCGAACAACTGGCAGCAAATGTGTCATAGCCTCGTAGAGACGTGCGCGAGTGGCAAACAACTCGACGGCAAGAGCCCGGGCAGTGCGATCCAGAGCCTGAGTGCACTGAATCAAAACCTGTGGGTCGTATCGACATCGCTCGTACGGGGCACAAACAGCTGTGTAGTATCCGGTATCCTCTCCAGCAGGGGCATACGGAATGTATCTGAACTCGGAGTCATCCAAGCGACTATGCTCGCCACAAAGATGTGCGACAGCAGAATGGGCAGCATCATGGACTACCATATCAATCATCAAGCCGATACCGTGAAAAGTGTGCAACTCAGTGTCGGAGTTGTCCTGCTGATCAAAGCTACGAACATCGGCATGGTACTGCTCCTGGTTGAACTCACGGAAATCCTCGTAAATCATGTACTCGGGGTACCAGCGGTAGCCCAATCTGGTCAGGAGAGCGATCATGATCGCTGGAAAACCAGTCGCATCACGAGCACAAGTCCGAAGTACAAGCTGCGTCGTGGGACGCGACGGAAACAAGAGATCCATCTGTAACAGAGGAAATCTCAATATTATCAAATGACCGTGATCAATTTATTGCACCGTGCATTCAAGAACTAATTAGCAGATAATCAAAGCTTCGGATGGACGTGATCACGAGAACCTAGAGTCAGAGTTAGTAAAATTTTAACCCGAATAAAGGAGAGAGTAGAATCCCAGAGTAAGGAAGAGGAATAAAAGATCCTAATACCACCCATTGGCGACGTGGGCCCGTAAGCCACATAGCCATGTTAGTAAAACAGTTTTCAAAGTCTAGACTCAACTTCGGCCAAGGAGTTGGAAAGGGGCTTCCTACAGGCAGTCGGCTCTGATACCAACTTGGAATAAAAGATCCTAATACCACCCATTGGCGACGTGGGCCTATAACCCACACTGGTGGCACGGCCACCCCCCCCCCCGGCCATGCCACGCGGCCATGTGGGGGCCCTGGCCACCGCCTTCCGATGATTCCACCGCCATAAATTCCCATATATGGTAGAAAAAATCACAAAAAAAATCATCATGATTTTATGATATGGAGCCGCCACCACCTCCTGTTCTTCATCGAGAGCCCTGATCAGGAGTCTGTTTCTGGCTCCGGGGAGAGGGATTCGTCGCCACCGTAATCACCAACCCTTCTCCATCAACAATTTCATGATGCTCACATCCATGTGTGAGTAATTCTTCTATAGGCATATGTGTAGGGGAACGTGCTACGCAACAAAAAAATATGCTACACGATCACACCCAGGAACACTATGAAGATGGCGGTAATGATCAAACTCACCGACGAGCAGAGTAGCGGAAGCAGTGGTGAGTTGGTGCAGCGCAACGATTCCCAATGATTCCCGCGGCTAGGTTATACCTCCCAGCCACGAGAATGTTCTCCTAGACGAGAGTCGAAGTACACAACCCCTCCAAGGTATCCACGCGTTCTGAATTATTAGTCCGGCACAGCTTCGACGTCCAAGAAGAAGAACTAGAGAGAGAGAGAGAGAAAGCCTAGCGGCGCTTCTCGTCTAATTAGAAGTCTAATTCTATTAGACCAATTAGACCAAGATTAGAGCCCGTCTAATTAGGAGCCTAAACACTTAGGCCAATTAGACCAGGAGAGCGTGGAGCTATGAGGGAGAGATCCCCTTTGGATTGGTGTGTCTCTAGAGGGAGCCCTCTACACATTTATATAGGTGGAGGAGGAGAAGGGGGTGCCCCAAGAGGGGGAGTCCTCCCTATTCCAATTCGGCCTAGGGCCTGCCATAGGGAGGTGGCACCCCATGTGGGCCCTATGGGTCCCACTAGGGGTGGTCATCTCATGATGGTCCTTCACAACTTTCTTCCACAAATAAAATCCCGGATTTTCCGGATGTCTCCGGAACCCATTCTGAAACCCCCGAAAACTTTCCATATATAGATCCGGACTTTCCAACATCATAATATACCTTTTCGGAATTCCCAGAACCCTTCTGGAACCATCCAAAACACTTTTGAAACTACCCAAAACTCATTCGGTGCTCTTTTAACTCATTTCTCATTTCTCCGGTAATCAGGACTAGAACCCGTTAAGCGTGTGACCCTACAGGTTCAGAAATAAGCGGACATGACCCGGAACACCTTCCGGTTAATAGTTAACAGTGGGATCTGGACACCCTTGTTAACTCCTGCATATTCACGAAGTTCTCGAGCGAACCTTTGTTTACGAATACCATTCCCTTTGCTTCATGATATGTTTACAAAACCTGAGGTGAGATTATTGGTATCCTCGTGATCAACTCGTTGATCACTATACCGGTTATCCTCGTTACCGGTTTTGTTCTCTTTACTCGTGTCCGTGTTCCCGTATCCCGTGATCATAATCACAAGTGTCTGTCTAGACGATAAAGACACCGTAACACCGAGTGGGCCTAGAGAGTATCTCTCTATCGTGAGAGGAGCAAATCCCTGTCTTGAACTATCGATATCGAGACACATGTTTCCGGTATACCCATAAGTTACTTTTATTCAAGTCCAGTTACGGAAGTGACATTCGGTAACCCCAAAGTAACCATCCAGTATGTTGATATACAATATTCTCATGGTCTACAGAACAATGCAATCTTGAACAAGTTATATGAAATACCGATAACATAACAACAAAGACATCTCTCAGTAATTCATAAGTTGGGTCTATCCAACTTCGTTGTTAGCATGACAACGGTGTTCTCATATATTGATAGCACACTCACAATTCTCATGATCAGGAAAACAGGATCATCATCAATACATGAGCTAGTCCTAGAGTCTGGACTAGGGATCAATTGGTGTTTATATTTCCACACATGTATTTGGGTTTTCCTCTGAATCTCATATTCAAGAACCAATACAATTGTAGCATAGAAACATAAACTGAATAATGAACATGGAAATATAATAATACATTTATTATTGCCTCTAGGGCATATTTTCAACAGTCTCCCACTTGCACTAGAGTCAATAATCTAGTTACATAAGTTCTCTAACACCAATGGCATTTCGGTGTTGCTCATGCTTTGCTCGTGGTAAAGTCTTCATCAGCGGATCAGACATATTCAGATCCGTATGAATCTTGCATATCTTCACGTCTCCGCGCTCCACAAAATCTCGAATTGTGTGGAATCGGTGTTCAATATGCTTGGACCTCTGGTGAGACCTTGGTTCCCTAGCCTGTGCCATGGCGCCACTATTGTCACAATAGAGCTCCATTGGGTCCAGCACACTAGTAACCACACCAAGCTCGGTGATGAACTTCTTGATCCAGTAGCCCTCCTTTGCTGCTTCTGAAGCAGCCATATATTTTGCCTCTATTGTAGAATCCGCCACAGTACTTTGCTTAGAAATTTTCCAGCTTACTGCGCCACCATTTAGCGTAAATACAGACCCTGATTGAGATCTAAAGTCGTCTGGATCAGTCATGAAGCTCTTCATCACCTCCATACACTAGGAACATTTCCTTAGTCCTTTTGAGGTACATTAGAATGTTTTTAACTGATGTCCAATGATCCGGACCTGGATCACTCTGGTATCTGCTCGTAGCACTTAGATTGTAGGACACATCTGGTCTTGTACAAATCATGGCATACATGATAGATCCAATTGCCGAAGCATATGGAACCTTAGTCATTCTGTTACGCTCATCAGTGGACTTCGGGCACTGACTCTTGCACAACGTAGTGCCATGTGACATAGGCAAGAACCCCTTCTTTGCATTCTCCATCCTAAACCTCTTTAGTATCTTGTCAATGTGCGTGCTTTGGCTTAGCCCTATCAGGCACCGAGATCTATCTCTATAGATCTTAATGCCCAATATGTAAGCTGCTTCACCTAAGTCTTTCATTGAAAAAAACTTCTTCAATGAATCTTTCACCATGTTAAGAAATTCCTTGTCATTTCCAATCTACAATATGCCGTCCACATAAAGTATTAGAAATGCAATTGCGCTGCCACTTACTTTCTTGTAAACACAAGCCTCTTCACCGTTCCTGATGAATCCTAACCCTTTGACTACTTCATCAAAACGAAGATTCCAACTCCTCGATGCTTGCTTCAGTCCATAGATGGACCTCTAAAGCTTGCACACCTTTCCAGCATCCTTAGGATCCACAAAACCCTCGGGTTGTATCATATACACGTTCTCTGTTAAATTTCCATTGAGGAAAGCCGTTTTGACATCCATCTGCCATATCTCATAATCAAAATAAGCAGCAATTGCTAGTAAAATCAGAACAGACTTAAGCATCGCTACAGGCGAGAAGGTCTCGTCGTAGTCAACCCATTGAACTTGTCGAAAACCCTTTGCGACAAGTCAAGCTTTGTAGATGTAAACATTTCCATCAGCGTTCGTTTTCTTCTTATAGTTCCATTTACATTCGATAGGTTTAACACCTTCTGGAGGGTCTACCAAGTTCCAAACTTGATTCTCGTACATGGATGCTATCTCGGATTTCATGGCCTCAAGCCATTTCACGGAGTCAGGGCCCACCATTGCCTCTTTGTCATGCACAGGTTCATCTTGATCTAGCAGGAAAACTTCATCCTCATACCTTTGCAGTAAAGCAAGAATTCTTCATGTCTTGCGTGGTTCAGCTACACACTTGATCGAAGTATCTTCATCACATGGAGGCTCTTCTGGTTCAGGCACAGGAGTAGGTTCCAGAACAACTTCCGGCACCCCCACTCTTTGCTCCATCACCGGAGATTCAATAATCTTGTCAAGTTGTACTATCCACCCACTCACCTCTTTCGCAAGAAACTCTTTCTTGAGAAATACTCTGTTTTTAGTGACAAACACTTTGCCTTCGGTTCGGTGGTAGAAGTAATACCCAACAGTATCCTTAGGATAACCAGCAAAGTACCATTTGTCTGATTTGGCATCAAGCTTGTTTGGTTGTAAATGTTTTACATAAACATCGCATCCCCAAATTTTAAGAAAAGACAAGTTGGGCTTCTTCCTGTTCCATATCTCATATGGTGTCATTTCAACAGACTTTGACGGTGCTCTATTAAGTGTAAAAGCCGCAGTTTCTAAAGCATAACCCCAAAAAGATAGTGGCAGTTCAGTTAATGACATCATTGATCTAACCATGTCTAACAAGGTTTGATTACGTCACTCGGACACACCATTCCTCTGTGGTGTTTCGGGTGGCGTAAGTTGAGAAACAATTCCACAACTCTTCAGATGCTCGCTAAACTCGTAACTCAAATATTCTCCTCTATGATTTGATCGTAGAAATTTGATTTTCTTGTAACAATGATTTTCTACTCCGTTTTGAAATTCTTTGAACTTTTCAAATGTTTTAGACTTCTGTTTCATTAAATAGATATAACCATATCTACTCAAATCATCTGTGAAGGTTACAAAGTAGAGAAATCCACCGCGCGCCGGTATACTCATCGGACAACATACATCTGAATGTATTATTTCCAACAAGTCACTCGCCCGTTCCATATGGTCTGTGAACGGCGTCCTAGTCAATTTTCCCATTAGACAAGACTCGCAATTATCAAATGATTCAAAATTAAATGAATCCAAAAGTCCATCATTATGGAGTTTCTTCATGCGTTTTTTCCCGATATGACCAAGACGGCAGTGCCACAAAAATGTGGTATTTATCTTATCAATCTATTTAAGACATTTAGCGTCAATGTTAAAGATGAGATTCTCACTTTCAAGATTCATAATAAACAATCCATTCACAATAGGTGCATAGCCATAAAATATATTATTCATATAGATCAAACAACCATTGTTCTCTGACTTAAATGAATAACCATCTCGCAATAAACATGATCCTGATATAATGTTCTTGCATAAGGCCGGAACATAGTAACAATTACTAAGTTCTTCTATAAATCCTGAAGGTAGATGTAGTGGTAGAACGCTAACGGCTTTGACGGTAACTTTTACTCCATTCCCGACGCGCATTCACTTCGTCCTTTGCTAGTCTTCTAGGCCTCTGTAATCCCTGCATCGGGTTGCAAATGTGAGCAACCGATCCGGTATCTAATACCCAAGAATTACAGTGAGGACCAGCAAGGAACGCATCAATAGCATGTATGACACTCATACCTGAGCTGGACTGTCCAATCTTCTTCTCTACCAGAAACTTCTTGCAGTTTCTCTTCCAGTGTCCCTTTTGCTTACAAAAGAAACATTCAGTTTCAGAATCAGTGCCTCCCTTGGGTTTTCCAGAAGCATCGGTCTTACTGTTCTTCTTAGATTTTCACTTCTTCTTGGTTTTGCCGTTCTTCTTAAACTGTGTTGTTTTGTTCACCATCATCACATGATTAGTGTCCTTCTGTATCACAATCTCCGAAGTCTTGAGCATATTGAACAATTCATTAACACTCTTGTCCATCCCATTCATGTTGTAGTTCATGATAAACCCATTGAAGCTTGGCGGGAGTGACGCTAGGACAATATCAGTGCCCAACTCAGCGGGGACCGCGAAGCCAAGAGCTTCCAATCTCTGCCAGTACCCAGCTAACTTGAGTATGTGTTGGCTCATTGAACTTTCTTCAGCCATCTTGCATTCGAACATGGACTTAGATATCGCATATCTCTCAAACCTTGCATGTTGCTAAAACAAAGCTTTCAGCAACACGATTATCTCATAGGCTCCATAGTTTTCAAAACGCTTTTGAAATTCTGGCTCCATGGTTGCAAACATGATGCATTGTACTGCGATATTGTCGTTACTTTTGGACTGATAAACACTTTTATCATCCTCAGTGGCGTTTTCTCCAGGGGCTTCCGAAAGAGTTGCTTCAAGAACATATTCTTTCTTAGCACTCTTGAGAACAATTCTCAGATTACGGATCCAGTCCGCAAAGTTGTTTCCAGATGCACTCAATTTTTCTTTCTCAAGCATAGGTGCCAAATTGAAGGTGGTGTTGCGTGCCATTATCTACAACATATAATGCAAATTCATTTAGACATTGTTCAAAATTAATGCAACTCTTATTAAGGGTTTAACTAGAGTGTGCTCCCACTAAAATCAGCATCTCTCATAATTGATTACTAGTGATTCAAGATCCATGGCTCACTTACTACCCATTGATGTAACATCACTGATGAGTAGCAACGAGACCGGTAGGTCAACAGCCAATCATATCTCCATATGACTCTTGTTCATCTTTCGATGGGTGTGTTCCAAGATCAAGACTGTCTTGCTATCTCGTCAAGAAAACCAAATGTACTTGCAGCATGAACCATTCATGCACATCTAATACCGTTTATGACTATACCCATGTGACATGGCATATTTGAAGCAACAAGTATTTGGACGGTGCTACAATTGAATGAACACTATCAACTTGATATTTTAAGTGAGAGATAACCCTAATAAACAACTACTGCGCAATCAAGGTGCATGAAAAGGGATTAGCATCACATGCAGTTAATAATTTAGTGACGTGGTATAGCCCTTTTCTGATGAAGTAGTCCGCATCGTCTCCGCAATATTCTTCACCCTTCTCCACACCGTAGAACTCCTTCTCCGGGTTTGACTTTTGCGTCAAGGTCTACCATCGCAAAATATTATCTTCTTCATTGTTACCGAGGTTGACAGGTCAACAAATAAAAGAAAAGACAATCATATGGCTCCAGCATCATGCCGTACCATGACTCTCAAGTCAAGATAAAATATTACAACATATCGCATCTCATACAAACATATTGAATAAACGAAGGCTTATACCACATCACATGCAAACCTCCTGCAAAAATGAGTTAGATGCCTCTAATCGCTTTGCAAATACCGTGGCTGCTACGGTTAAGTTGGCAAAATTTTACTTTTCCTACACAACCACAAGCATGACACTTCACGTTGTTGGTTTAACTTGCGAGGTGTATGAAACACGAGACGTAATAAAAATCTCGAACCCCATACTAAACTTCATCATTATGCGTGACCCTCGTGTAGATCATAATCTACATTGCCCTTCCACATTCACAAAGTTTTTCTTTCTTGACTATAAACGAACCCAAAGTATCTAAAGCTTAGCTATGGATGCCAGACCTTTGCAAGCCAGACCTTTTAGCAAAATTCGTACATGCTGTCAAGATCAAAATCTCAAGAAATTAGAGGGGTTACAACATGAATGTCCAGTAATTAGAACCATCTAATCACCCCGCACATACGTGCAATGCCGCATATCACCATATTCTCTAATCGTACCTGTATCTACTCATAGATTTGCTCATCATGCCACTGTAGGGGAACGTGCTGCGCAACAAAAAAATTATGCTACACGATCACACCCAGGAACACAATGAAGATGGCGGTAACGATCAAACTCACCGACGAGCAGAGTAGCGGAAGTAGTGACGAGTCGGTGCAGCGCAAAGATTCCCAACGATTCCCATAGCTAGGTTATACCTCCCAGCCGCGAGAATGTTCTCCAAGACGAGAGTCAAAGTAGACAACTCCTCTGAGGTATCCACGCATTCCGAAGTAGTAGTCCGGCAGAGCTTCGACGTCCAGGAAGAAGAACTATGAGAAAACTAGAGAGAGAGAAAGCCTAGCGGCGCTTCTCGTCTAATTAGGAGTCTAATTCTAGTAGACCAATTAGACAGAAGATTAGAGCCCGTCTAATTAGGAGCCTAATCACCTAGGCCAATTATACCGGGAGAGCCTTGTGCTATGCGGGAAAGATCCCCTTTGGATTGGTGTGTCTCTAGAGGGAGCCCTCCACACATATATATAGGTGGAGGAGGAGGAGGGGGAGTCCTTCTCCTCTTCCACTTGGTGGAAGGAGGGAAGGACTCCCTCCCTATTCCAATTTGGCCTAGGACCTGCCTTAGGGAGGTGGGGCCCCATGTGGGCAATGTCGGGCCCACTAGGGGTGGTAATCTCATGACGGTCCTTCACAACTTTCTTCCACAAATAAAATCCTGGATTTTCCAGATGTCTCCGGAACCCATTCCGACACCCCCGAAAACTTTCCATATATAGATCCGGACTTTCTGAAATCATGTTATAATTTTCCGGAATTCCCAAAACCCTTCTGGAACCATCCGAAACACTTTCGGAACTACCCGAAACTCTTTCGGTGCTCTTTTAACTCATTTCTCATTTCTTCGGTAATCATGACTAGAACCTGTTAAGCATGTGACCCTACAGGTTCAGAAATAAGCGGACATGACCCGGAACACCGTTTGGCCAATAGTTAACAGTGGGATCTAGACACCCTTGTTAACTCCCGCATATTCATGAAGTTCTCGAGCGAACCTTTGTTTACGATTACCATTACCTTTGCTTCGCGAAACGTTTACAAAACCCGAGGTGAGAATATCAGTATCCTCGTGATCAACTCCTTGATCACTATACCGGTTATCCTCGTACTGGTTTTGCTCTCTTTACTCATGTCCATGTTCCGATATCCCGTGATCATAATCAAAAGTGTCTGGCCAGACGATAATGACACCGTAACACCGAGTGGGCCCAGAGAGTATCTCTCTATCGTGAGAGGAGCAAATCCCAGTCTTGAACTATCGATATCGAGACATACGTTTCCGGTATACCCGTAAGTTACTTTTATTCAAGTCAAGTTACGAAAGTGACATTCGGTAACCCGAAAGTAACCATCCAGTATGTTGATATACAATATTCTCATGGTCTAAGGAAGAATGCAATGGTGAACAAGTTATATGAAATACCGATAACATAACAACGAAGACATCTCTTAGTAATTCATAAGTTGGGTCTATCCAACTCCGTTGTTAGCATGACAACGGTGTTCTCATATATTGATAGCATACTCACAATGCTCATAATTAGGAAAAAAGGATATTCATCAATACATGAGCTAGTCCTAGAGGCTAGACTAGGGATCAATTGGTGTTTATATTTCCACACATGCATTTGGGTTTTCGTCTGAATCTCATATTGAAGAACTAATACAATTGTAGCATAAAAACATAAACTTAATAATGAAAATGGAAATATAATAATGCATTTATTATTGCCTCTAGGGCATATTTCCAACAATATTGAGGTAGATGGGATTTGGACGAGATTTGTTATGTAATCGTTGTCAGATTTGTTAGGGCTTGATCCCTAGTATCCACTATGTTCTGAGATTGATATCGCTATGACTTTGCTATGCTTAATGCTTGTCACTAGGGCCCGAGTGCCATGATTTCAGATCTAAACCCTCTATGTTTTTACGAATATATTTGTGTTGTTGATCATATCTGCAAGTTGTATGCACCTGTTATTGTTCTGAACCCTAGACCCCAAGGTGACAATAATTGGGATATCGACAGGGATGACTTTAACTTGAGGATTACATGTATTCACTATGTGTTAATGCTTTGTTCCGGTTCTCTATTAAAAGGAGTGCCTTAATTACCCTTAGTTTCCATTAGGACCCCGCTACCACAGGAGGGTAGGACAAAAGATGTTACGCAAGTTCTTATCACAAGCACGTATGATTATTTATGGAATGCATGCCTACATATGATTGATGAATTGGAGCTAGTTTGCTATCGCTCTAGGTCATGACTGTTGCATATTGAATCTCATTCGAGCAACTCCATCGCTTACACCATGCCTACGCTTTTGCTGCTATTGTTTCCGTTACAAACACTGCTACTGCACTTTGCTACTGCTTTGCAATTCTGTTACTATTTCTGTTACTATTACTATCACTACTACTATCATATTACTGTGCTAGTAATAAATTTCCGCAAGCAAGTTATCTCTCTAGGTGTGGTTGAATTGAACACTCAACTGCTAAAGCTTATAAATATTCTTTGGCCCTCTTTGTCTCGAATCAATAAATTTGGCTTGAAATACTTCCCTCGAAGACTGTCACGATCCCCTATACTTGTGGGTCATCAACCGGCACCCCTCATATCCAGCCCAAATCTGGGGCGGATATGTGGATGCCTGGGCGCGCCCGGGCGCGTCCGCCACGTCGGACTGGCGTTGGGGTCCCACAGGAAAACACTCGGAAACCCGACGGTCCGACGGACGTCTCCTCAGGAGGGGTGAACGCCGCGTGGCACCGCTCTGGCTCACCACCCGAGGGCCATAGTCCGGCTATTTAAGCCGGACGGCGACCCCCCAGCCCTAGCCATATCCACTTCCCTCCCTCTCCGCACCGCCAGCCCTAGCTGCATCCACTCCCTCCCTCTCCACCTCCCTCTCCGCTCGTCGTCCGTGACAGCCATGGCCCCACAGAGGGTGACCACGTATGCTATGTGTAGGATCGAAAATATGTCTAGAGGGGGGGTGATTAGACTACTTGACCAAATAAAACCTAACCTTTTTCCAATTTTAATTGTGGGCAGATTTTAGCAAGAACACAAGTCAAGTATCACCCTACAGATGCAATTCTAAGAGTATAGCAGCGGAAAGTAAACAATTCCATATGTAAGTAAAGGAGGGGATCAGAGATTTCAAATGCAATGAAGACACGGTGGTTTTTGGCGTGGTTCTGATAGGTGGTGCTATCGTACGTCCACATCAATGGAGACTTCAACCCACGAAGGGTAACGGCTGCGTGAGTCCACAGAGGGCTCCACCCACGAAGGGTCCACCGAGAAGCAACCTTGTCTATTCCACCATGGCTTACGTCCATGAAGACTAGCCTCACTCGGGTTAGATATTCACGAAGTAGGCGATCTCCTTGCCCTTACAAACTCCTTGGTTCAACTCCACATCATGTCGGAGGCTCCCAAGTGACACCTAACCAATCTAGGAGACACCACTCTCCAAAAGGTAATAGACGGTGGGTTGTTGATGAACTCCTTGCTCTTGTGCTTCAAATGATAGTCTTCCCAACACTCAAACAACTCCTCACAGATTTGGCTATGGTGGAAAAACGATTGGAGTGGAAAGCAAATTGGGATAGGCTAGAAATCAAGATTCAAATGGTAGGAATGGAATAGCTTGATCTCAACACATGAGTAGGTGGTTCTCTCTCAGAAAATGTATGGTGGAAGTGTAGGCACGTTCTGATGGCTCTCCTTACTGAGAAGGAGGTGGTGGAGGGGTATATATAGCCTTCACACAAAATCCAACCATTACACACTTTTGACTCAACTCGGTGGCACCGAAACCATAATCTCGGTAGCCCCGAACTGTGTAAAAGATATGAACTTTAGGAATCTCGGTGGGACCGATACGAACAACTCGGATGGACCGAAGTGCAATGGCTAGGGCAAACCTCATCTCGGTGGCACCGATTGCATCAACTCGGTAGGACCGAAGTGAAGCAATAAGGCAACAGAGAGTTGGCAGGCCATCTCGGTGAGACCGATTTGCAAAACTCGGTGAGACCGAAGTAAGTGCAAACGATTACAGAGAGTTGGCAAGGCCATCTCGGTGGGACCAAGATCCATTTCGGTGGATCCGATTTGTTAGGGTTTTGGCAGTGGCTAAGTCTAGATGAACTCGGTGGCTCCGGATAGGAAATTTCGGTGGGGCCGAGTTGGAATGTAGGTTTTGGACATATTTGGGTAGAGAGAGTGGTTGAGGGTTTAGGAGTACTGTCACTAAGCACTTGAGCAAAAAAGACCATTAAGCAACACCTCATCCCCTTTTAATAGTATTGGCTTTCCTATGGACTCAATGTGATCTTGGATCACTAAACCAAAAAATGTAGAGTCTTGATCTTTTGCCAATCCTTGTCCTTAGCATTTTGAGGGTTCCACATCTCTAGTCCATGCCATGCCAATCATTAAACATCCTGAAATCTTTAACTTGAATGGACATTAGTTCAATGAGATATATGTTGTTATGAATTACCAAAACCACCAAGGGAGCAAATGTGCTTTCAATCAACCCCTTTTTGGTAATTGATGACAACATATAGATCAAAGCTTCGACAAATGATTAAATGAATGGAATACGTCATCGCTTTGAGAAGTATGTGATAAGCAAGAGCTCCCCCTAAATTTGTGCATTATTAAGAATTTCCGTTTGAATGCAAATGCACAATCGATTAGGCTCATGGGTTACTCTTCCATGTCACATACAACTTGGTGGAGCGCGCAAAATGATATGAGTGGAATAGAAAGCACGCATCACCAACACAAGTAAGTGATCATACAAGATAATGATAAAGATAAGCATTGATCATCACAAGAAGCATAGTATGATCAATCACATAAAGTAGCGCACAATCATAACGAAGCATAGTATCAAGCACACACATAGAAACAAAGTACCAACAAGCAAATTGTAGCAAAAGAACTTGAGAGAAATCCAATGGGCAAAGCAAAGCGAAACTCTCTCTCTCTCTCGAAGCTAAGATCTATACAAATTCTCCCCCTTTGGCAACAAGTACCAAAAAGATCAAATAGGTATAGGACTAATCGACACTCTAAGCACGGTCCTCGGAAGCTCCTGAAGGCGATCTCCTGCTGGCAGCTCCGGTGTGCGTAGATGGCGTCGAAAGAAGAGCGTCCGCGAAGGCTTCTGCAGACGTCTGCTGGGCTGGTGGAGGGGAGACCGGTGGTGGCACTGTAGCAGCAGCAGCAGCAGGTGCAGAGACTGTGGTCCTCGGATCCACAACTGGCACTGCAGCAGATCTGGCTGCTCTGGGCACTGTCTGAAATCTCTCTGTGGTTGGTCTGTCATCTCCACTGTCATCTGACGGGGCTGTCCTAACAGCATCAACGTCGCTCTGCAACTTCTCCACTGTAGTCTGGATCTCTGTGACCTTGACATCTAGATCATGAAACTTTGTCTCGATTATCCGCTCTAAGCTAGCCTGGTGCTGGGTGAGGTTGGCCAGACTTCGCTCAATCCTCAGGGTGGCTTCTAGCAGATATGTCATTTGGTCAGATTTAGACTTGAGATTTGCAACTGGAGCATTGGGATCTGTTGCCTCCTTGGCTGCTTTGGCTTCTTTGGCTTCTCGAATCTTCTGTTGGGCTTGAGCAGAAGTGGGATGCGAAGAATCCATCACGATAATGTTATCCTCAAGCTCTGGACGCAGTGGCAGATGCTCACGATCAAGAAGATAAGTGCTGGTTCCAACCTTGGAATTGATAAACATCTGGATGTGTGGAACATATCCGCACGATCTCTTCTGATCAGCTGCAGTCCTCTTAATAGTTTCCACAATCAAACTTATCACCTTAAATTTCTGAGGAGTGTCAAACAAATGCAGCAAGTTGATGGAGTGGCCTCGTATCATCTTATCATCGCCTAACTTGGGTAATAGAGTATACCACAAGATAGTGTTAGTGGTGGCCAGTCCTGGCAGCAGATGCTTCACTGATCCAAGCTTATGTGTCTCGATGTCCTTCTGGGGAATTGCAGTGTACATGTTGGCCATGGAGTTGTGATCCATCTTGAGCTTGGCATAGATATCATAGTCATCATCCTCTTCCTTGGGAGCACCAAGAAGACTTGCCCACTCAGAGATGGTTGACTGGTACCTGATACCTTCAGTCATCCACACGATTCGGCCATCTGGATAGAAATGAGCTGTGGAGTAGAATTGCATCACCATTTCATCATTCCACTTCGTCAACTTTTGTCCAACAAAGTCATCAACACCTGCAATCCTGAAGCTCTCATGAACATGGGGGAAATAATCCTCATTTTCATCAATGTATTCCCAATCCACCCATCTCATGTCACTAACAATGGGCTTCTTATCCAACAGAACGGTTTCATAAAAATCTTGTTGTTCTCGTGTGTGAAAGCGATAGTCACTTGCTGTTTTCCTCCTTGCAGCATAAGGATCTGACAGTCTCCACTGACGCAATCCTTTGTCTTTCCTTAGCATCATATTTTCTGCAACTGGGTGTGCATCATCATGGTCTGGAATCTTGGGTTTCAATTTCCTGAGAACTAGTGGCTCTTCATCAACATTTGCCTCAGGCACTGGGGCCTTGTTCTTCTCAACGGCAGAAATATTCCTCGTAGACCTCTTGGGTGCTAGAGCTTTTGGTTTGGACTTGGTGGGGGCAGCAGTCCTGATTGCATCTGACATGAGCTTCTGCGCTTTTGCTGGGGGTGCATTAGCTGCTGGCTCCTCCTCCTCCTCTGAATCATTCCTCATGGAGGGCCTTCCAAGCACATGAGCTGTAGTCTTCCTAGCTCTCTTCTTCTTTGTTCCTGCAACTGGTTCTGAGTCACTTGCCTCTTCAAGTGTGAATTGCATAGTCTGCTTTGGAACTCCTTGGCAAGCACCACTCTCTTCTTCTTTGTTGCTGCTTCACTGGCAACAAAGTCCTCGTCCTCACTGTCTGAGGTTCTCTTCTTCCTTGTTCTAGTGGCAGCCTTAGGAAGATCTGGAGAGCTCCTCTCTCCCTCATAGAAACTTTCTGCAGGGCTAGATCCTTCACTGAGTTCTGCATGCTGCTCTGACCTGTTCTGGCTGTCGCTGTCATCTGACATCTTGCTGAGCTAACCCTATGAATAGTTGGGTATGGGCAGAGTAGATGAGTCATCACAAAAAGCAGAAGTTTTTCATAAAAATTGAGTTCAACTCTTAGTTTCAAGTTTTCACAGAAGGCATTTCGGACGGACCGAGTTTATCATCTCGGTGATACCGAAGCACTCTACAGAAACCTTGCACTCCATTTCGGTCAGACCGAGATGGGTTTCGGTGTCTCCGAGATGCTAGGGTTTTACTGAGACTTTACTCTCGGTCTCACCGATTCGTACAACTCGGTGGCACCGAGACGTACTTGTGCGATGGCCTGAGGCCAAATCGGTGGGACCGAAAATTTCTAATCGGTCGATCCGAGATGCGTTCGGCGGAAACTTAAACCTAAAAATGTTGCTCAAATCTAATCTACGGAATTCTTCTGGTGGAATAAGCATTGCAATCTGTGGCAAGAATAATGGCAATCCTATCATGCATTGAATAGGAAAATGGAGCACGAAAGGGATCGAATCTCACCCTAACTCGGTGGAGATTCTCTACGTCGGCAACGGCAGGGCAGATTGCCGTTGACGGCGACGGAATCTGGCGGCGAGGGCGCGCTAGAGACGATGACGAAGTCTGGAGACGAGGGCAACGGCAGCAACGGGGTGCGGGAGCGAAAGAGTCGAGAAATTTCAACCGTTCGAGCCCGCGCGATATATATATATATATACCCGTACGCTGTCGGTGGCTCCGAGTTGGACAACTCGGTGGCACCGATATGTGTAACTGCACGCAGATTAGCACATCGGTGGCTCCGAAGTGGTTCAACTCGGTTGCACCGAGATGGAAAACCTAGATCAATCTAAGTGATTTCGGTTCGACCGAGTTTGAGTGAATTGGTTCGGCCGAAATCAGATAGAAGGTTTTGGAGGTTCAGCCCTTTCAGATCGGTGGCTCCGAGTGCTCCTCACCCGGAGGGTCCGAAAATGACTTGTTCAATTTTTGTGATGCAGCAAGAATAGAATTTGAGACAAGAAAGCATAGATAGCTAGGGAAGGTTCTTAGGCATTCTTGTACATCCACTTGGCCAGAAAAACCAAGACAATCAAAACAACAAATAGATGTCCTCGAATGATGAAAACATGCAAACCAACAAGCTCACACAATAAGATAGCAAATGAAATATGTGTCAAACATGCACAACCAATTCTAGCATCTATCAAGCAATGGCGATGACTAGGTCATCTATATATGAGTATATTGACTTAGGAGCCAAATGAGAACATTTGATCATAGATCATACTCATCGTTTAAGCACAAGTGGGGTTGCCACTTTTACATAAAGCATTGATGTATTCACACCATTAGAGTTGCTTTAGCTCAATTGTTTAGAGCAAAGCTCCCCCTAGATGTGATATCCTCCCTAAGAGGGATGAACTAACCTTGGGTTTTGTCGATGATGACTTCATGTAGATGTTGAAGATGTGGATGCTCAATGTTGATGTAGACCATCATGAGTTGGGAGCAATCCTTTGCTGTTTTGTGCTTTCAATACCTACATGGGTTAGTCCCACACAAGGAACATACAAGGATATCCATAGACATAGAGTGAAATACACATATGATGATGTCCATGAATGCATTGAATACCTTGTCCCTTGTCTTACCAACAAGAGGGTTTGTGAACCCATGAACTAGTGCAAAATGTGGAGGTTGGTTGCACAAGTTTCTGCCATAAAGAATGTGAGTGAAGTTTGTTGGCGAAGTCACCCTCAAGAACTCTCTAGTTCTTCTTCTTTTGGACCCACATCAACTTGATGGGAATCCTTGGAGTTGTAGTAGCACTTGATGAAGTAGAACTTGATGAAGTCTTGGGAACCCACTTGACCAAGGCTTGAGGAGCTTCTTCAAATGAATCAATTCCTTCTTGAAGCTTGTCCTTGCCTTTTAGCTTGTGGTCTTGTGGTGGAAGATCTTCTTGAGCTTGTGTTCCCTTGAAGGAAGTAGGATCATACTTCACTTGTTGAGGAACAAACTTCGTCTTGGGGTATTGATCTTCTTCCCACTCAACTCCATTGGCATTGAACTTTTGTTCAAAACCAACACCTTGGTTCTTCCGGTGCCTTCCTTGCTTGCGTACAATTTCCTCAAATTGCTTACTCCCGGCAAGACTCTTGTAGACACCTTTTTCTATAATTCCTTTCAATAGCATATTTTCTTGCTCAAGTGTAACTTGGCTAAGAGAATCATTAGTGGAATCAATAGAACTACTAGAAGCAACAACATTGGATTTAGCATTGTTATTGTTACTACTAGAGGTAGAACCCTTTTTACCCTTGTTGCTAGTTTGCTTAGGTTTAACTTGTGGTATAAAGGTAGACAAGAGTAAACGTTTGGCAAGATATGAAGAACTCTTCTTTCGAAGATCGTCATTGATAGCTTTAAGAAACTCATGCTCTTGCTCTAAATTTAGCTTCTCGAAGCGTAGCTTCTCATAAGTTCTTAGAACTTCTCTATGATCCTCTTGAGTTGTTTCATGAGCTAACTTAAGAGCATTTAGTTCTTTAGTTAGACGCTCAATCTCCTTCATAGCATTCTCACTCGTTTCCTCTTGACTATCATGATTACTAGCATTTTCATTATAGCTTACATCACTATCTTTATCAACAAGTAAATCATTATCACCAAGAAAATCATCTTCATCACTATTGAAATCAAGATACTCGGGGTGTGATACCTTGGGGCATTTTGCCATGAAGCATCTTCCAATTCCTTCATTTGGTGAGTCAAATAGATCATAGGAGTTGGATGACACAAGAGCAAGTCCAGCAACACCTTCATCTTGACTATAGTCGGAGTTGGAGTGATAACTTATCTCGGAGTGGTTGTCGGAGTCGGAGCCGGAAACCCATTCACCAACATGAGCTTGATGTCTTCTTCTTGTGTAGCTCTTGGATGACTTGTCCTTCCTCTCTGAATCCTTGCTCCTTCGAGAGTGTCTTCGTTCATAACGATCATCTCTACTCCTTCTCTCCTTATGAGGTGATTCATCACTTCTATGTCTTCCTCTTGGTGATTCGTCTCTTTTCTTGTAGGGAGCCGTACACTCATTGGAGTAGTGTTCGGGCTTTCCACAATTGTAGCAATTTCGGTCACGACTTGATGATATTCTCTCATAGTGTCTTGAGCTAGAGCTTCTTTCTTTCCCTTTGTTCTTGTAGAACTTGTTGAACCTTTTCACCATTAGACTTATCTCTTCATTGGATACTAGCTTGTCACTTGGAGTTGTTGGAGCATCGGTTGAGGCTTTGTAAGCACCACTTGATTTGTTGTGCAGCTCCTCTTTGTCCTTGAGTGACATTTCATGAGCAACAATCCTTCCAATAACTTCCGTGGGCTTGATATCTTTGTAATTTGGCATCATTTGGATCAATGTGCAAATGGTATCATATCTTCCATCTAAAGCTCTAAGTATCTTCTTGATGATGAATTTGTCGGTCATCTCTTCACTTCCTAAGCCGGCAATCTCATTTGTGATGAGAGCAAGCCTAGAGTACATCTCAGCGACTCCTTCACCATCCTTCATCTTGAACTTGTTGTTGGAAATATGCCCTAGAGGCAATAATAAATTGGTTATTATTATATTTCCTTGTTCATGATAATCGTTTATTATCCATGCTATAATTGTATTGATTGGAAACTCAAATACATGTGTGGGTACATAGACAACACTGTGTCCCTAGTAAGCCTCTAGTTGACTAGCTTGTTGATCAAAGATGGTTAAGGTTTCCTAGCCATGGACATGCGATGTCATTTGATAACGGGATCACATCATTAGGAGAATGATGTGATGGACAAGACCCAAACTGTAAACGTAGCATTTGATCGTGTCAGTTTATTGCTATTGTTTTCTGCATGTCAAGTATCTGTTCCTTTGACCATGAGATCATGCAACTCACTAACACCGGAGGAATACCTTGTGTGTATCAAACGTCGCAACGTAACTGGGTGACTATAAAGGTGCTCTACAGGTATCTCCGAGGGTGTCTGTTGGGTTGGCATGGATCAAGACTGGGATTTGTTACTCCGTGTGACGGAGAGGTATCTCAGGGCCCACTCGGTAATACAACATCACATTGAGCCTTGCAAGCAAAGTGACTAAAGAGTTAGCCACAGGATCTTGTATTACGGAACGAGTAAAGAGACTTGCCGGTAACGAGATTGAACTAGGTATAGTGATACCGACGATCGAATCTCGGGCAAGTAACATACCGAAGAACAAAGGGAACAGCATACGGGATTAACTGAATCCTTGACATAGAGGTTCGACCGATAAAGATCTTCGTAGAATATGTAGGAGCCAATATGGGCATCCAGGTCCCGCTATTGGTTATTGGCCGTAGAGGTGTCTCGGTCATGTCTACATAGTTCTCGAACCCGCAGGGTCTACACACTTAACGTTTGGTGACGATTAGTATAATTGAGTTATTATGTTGGTGACCGAAAGTTGTTCGGAGTCCCGGATAAGATCCCGGACATGACGAGGATCTCCGGAATAGTCCGGAGGTAAAGATTGATATATGTGATAATAGTGTTTTGATCTCTGGAAGGGTTCCGGAGTTCACCGGAATGGGTTCCGGATGTTTACCGAAGTGTTCGGGTGCAGCAACACTTTATATGAGCCAAAGGGATAAAGCCCACAAGGTATTGGAAAGTGCAAAAGTAGTTTTGCTGCCGCGTAAGCGGTACTACCGCTTGGTGAAGCGGTACTACCGCCCGAGCGGTACTACCGCTTGTGTGAAGCGGTACTACCGCCCAAGCGGTACTACCGCTTGTGTGAAGCGGTACTACCGCTTGTGCGCGGCTGTGCGCGGTTCGGCAGGGATCCGAGTTGGACTCTTTCCCTGCGGGCCAAACCGACCTTGTGCGGGCAAAACCGACCCGGAGGAGGCTTTTACTCCAAGTTTAGACCCCAAGGCTCAACATATAAATAGAGGGGCAGGGCTAGCACACGGGATACATCAGGATTTCCCAAGCCGTGTGCCGGCAACCCTAGCCCTCTAGTTCCTCCGTCATAATCTCCGTAGTGCTTGGCGAAGCCCTGCAGAGATTGTTCCTCACCACCATCACCACGCCGTCGTGCTGCTGGAACTCAACCACTACTTCATCATCGCTCGCTGGATCGAGGAGGTGAAGGCGTCATCAAGCCGTACGTGTGTTGAACGCGGAGGTGCCGTCCGTTCGGCACTAGATCGGAAGGATCGTGATTGGATCGCGGGACGCTCGGCGATTTGGATCGCGAAGACGTTCGACTACATCAACCGCGTTTATTAACGCTTCCGCTTAGCGATCTACAAGGGTATGTAGATCCACTCTCCCTCTCGTAGATGCTCATCACCATGGATAGATCTTGCGTGTGCGTAGGAAAATTTTTGTTTCCCATGCAACGTTCCCCAACAGTGGTATCAGAGCTAGGTCTATGCGTAGATGAGATCTCGAGTAGAACACAAACGAGTTGTGGGCGTGGGTGTATACATATTGCTTGCCGTTACTAGTTGATACTTGATTCCGCGGTATTGTGAGATGAAGCGGCCTGGACCGACATTACGCGTACGCTTACGCGAGACTGGTTTCACCGCTGCGTGCACTTGTTGCATAAAGGTGACTGGCGGGTGTCTGTCTCTCTCACTTTAGTTGAATCGGTTCAATGAAGAGGGTTCTTTTAGAAGATCAAAAAGCAATCACTACACCACGTTGTGGTTTTGCGTAGGTAAGAATCGTTCTTGCTAGATACCCGTAGCAGCCACGTAAAATTTGCAACAACAATTAGAGGACGTCTAACTTGTTTTTGCAGGGTATGTTGTGATGTGATATGGCCAATTACATGATGAGATATATGTGATGTATGAGATGATCATGTATTGTATAGAATATCACGACTTGCATGTCGATGAGTACGGCAACTGGCAGGAGCCATAGAGTTGTCTTTAATTATTGTATGACCTGCGTGTCAATCATTAAGCGCTATGTAATGCTTTACTTTATCGCTAAACGTTAGCTATAGTCGTGGAAGCAACAGTCGGCGCGACAACCTTATGGCGACACGTTGATGGAGATCAAGATGATGGAGATCATGGTGTCATGCCGGTGACGATGGAGATCATGCCGGTGCTTTGGAGATGGAGATCAAAAGCACAAGTTCATGGCCATATCATGTCACTTATGATTTGCATGTGATGTTAATCCTTTTATGCATCTTATTTTGCTTAGGACGACGGTAGCATTATAAGGTGATCCCTCACTTAAATTTCAAGATAAATTGTGTTCTCCCCAAGTGTGCACCGTTGCGAAAGTTCGTCGTTTCGAGACACGCCGTGATGATCGGGTGTGATAGACTCTACGTTCGCATACAACGGGTGCAAGCCATGTTGCACGTGCGGAACACTCGGGTTAAACTTGACGAGCCTAGCATGTACAGACATGGCCTCGGAACACAAGAGACCGAAAGGTCGAACATGAATCATATAGTAGATATGATCAACATGAAGATGTTCACCATTGAAACCACCTCAACTCACGTGACGATCGGACTTGAGTTGGTGGATTTGGATCATGTTACACTCGAATGATCGGAGGGATGTCAATTTGAGTGGGAGTTTTTTAAAATATGATTAACTAAACTCATTATCTAAGAACAATAGTCTAAGTTGTCTTTGCTATATTTATGTTGTAGATCATGGCTCGCGCAGTAGCACCCCTGAATTTTAATGCGTTCCTAGAGAAAGCTAAGTTGAAAGATGATGGAAGTAACTTTGTGGACTGGGCCCGTAATCTAAGGATTATCCTTACGGCTTCCCAGAAGGCTTATGTCCTTGATGCACCGCTTGGTGATCCACCCGCTCCAGTTGAGTCTCTAGACGTTGTGAACGCCTGGCAGGCTCGTTCTGATGATTACTCAATAGTTCAATGTGCAATGTTGTATGGCTTAGAACCGGGACTTCAAAGACGTTTTGAACGTCATGGAGCATATGAGATGTTCCAGGAGTTGAAGTTTATCTTTCAGAAGAATGCCCGGATCGAGAGATATGAGATCTCCGATAAGTTCTATGCTTGCAAGATGGAGGAGAACGGGTCTATCAGTGATCACGTGCTCAGAATGTCTGGGTACTCCACCCGTCTGGCTGAGTTAGGGATGCCCCTTCCGCCAGAGGCTATCACTGACAGAGTTCTTCAATCATTGCCACCTAGCTACAAGAGCTTCGTGTTGAACTATAACATGCACGGGATGAACAAGTCAGTCGCCGAGCTGTTTGCGATGCTGAAAATCGCTGAGTCTGAAATTCAGAAGGAGCATCAAGTGTTGATGGTCAATAAAACCACTAGTTTCAAGAAAAATGGCAAGGGTAAGAAGGGTAACTCCAAGCAGAGTGGCAAAGCAGTTGCTCCTCTCGTGAAGAAACCCAAGGCTGGACCCAAACCAGAAACTGTGTGTTTTCATTGCAAGGGAACTGGACACTGGAAGCGGAATTGCCCCAAGTATTTGGCTGACAAGAAGGCGGCCAACAACAAACAAGGTATATATGATATACATGTTATTGATGTGTACCTTACCAACTCTCGTTGTAGTGCCTGGGTATTTGATACCGGTGCGGTTGCTCATATTTGCAACTCAAAACAGGAACTGCGGAATAGACGGAGGCTGGCAAAGGACGAAGTGACGATGCGCGTGGGAAATGGTTCCAAGGTTGATGTGATCGCCGTCGGCACGCTCGCTCTTCGATTACCGTCGGGATTAGTGATGAACCTAAATAAGTGTTATTTGGTGCCTGCGTTAAGCATGAACATTATATCTGGATCTTGTTTATTGCGAGACGGTTACTCATTTAAATCAGAGAATAATGGTTGTTCTATTTATATGAGTAATATCTTTTATGGTCATGCACCCAATGTGAGGGGTTTATTCTTATTGAATCTCGATAGTAATAATACACATGTTCATAACATTGATGCCAAAAGATGTAGAATTGATAATGATAATACCACTTTCTTGTGGCACTGCCGTTTAGGTCATATTGGCGTAAAACGCATGAAGAAGCTCCATGCTGATGGACTTTTGGAGTCACTTGATTTTGAATCACTTGACACGTGTGAGCCATGCCTCATGGGCAAGATGACTAAAACGCCGTTCTCTGGAACAATGGAACGGGCAAGTGACTTATTGGAAATCATACATACTGATGTGTGCGGTCCGATGAGTATTGAAGCGCGCAGTGGTTATCGTTACTTTCTCACCTTCACTGATGACTTAAGTAGATATGGGTATATTTACTTAATGAAACACAAGTCTGAAACATTTGAAAAGTTCAAACAATTTCAGAGTGAAGTTGAGAATCATCGTAACAAGAAGATTAAATTCCTACGATCTGATCGAGGAGGAGAATATCTGAGTTATGAGTTTGGCAGTCACTTAAGACAGTGTGGAATTGTTTCACAATTGACACCGCCTGGAACACCACAGCGTAATGGTGTGTCCGAACGTCGTAATCGAACTTTATTGGATATGGTGCGATCTATGATGTCTCTTGCCGATTTGCCACTATCGTTTTGGGGTTATGCATTAGAGACAGCTGCATTCACTTTAAATAGGGCACCATCGAAATCCGTTGAGACGACGCCATATGAACTTTGGTTTAACAAGAAGCCAAAGCTGTCGTTTCTTAAAGTTTGGGGATGTGATGCTTATGTCAAAAAGCTTCAGCCTGAAAAGCTGGAACCCAAAGCGGAGAAATGCGTCTTCATAGGATACCCAAAAGAGACAGTTGGGTATACCTTCTACCTCAGATCCGAAGGCAAAGTGTTTGTCGCTAAAAACGGAACATTTCTTGAGAAAGAGTTTCTCTCGAAAGAATTGAGTGGGAGGAAGATAGAACTTGATGAGGTTGTTGAACCTTTACTTCAACCTGAGAGTAGCGCAGCGCAGAAAGTTGTTTCTGTGGAGCCTACATTAGCTGGAGAGGAAGTTAATGATGATGATCATGAAGCTTTGGATCAAGTTGCTATCGAACCTCGTAGGTCGACAAGGACGCGTACTGCTCCCGAGTGGTACGGCAACCCTGTCTTAGACATCATGTTGTTAGACAACGATGAACCTACGAGCTATGGAGAAGCGATGATGAGCCCGGATTCCAAGAAGTGGTTAGAGGCCATGAAATCCGAGATGGGATCCATGTATGAAAACAAAGTATGGACTTTGGAAGTATTACCTGAAGGGCGTAAGGCCATTCAGAACAAATGGATCTTTAAGAGGAAGACGGACGCGGACGGTAATGTCACCGTCTATAAAGCTCGACTTGTGGCAAAGGGTTTTTCACAAGTTCAAGGAGTTGACTACGATGAGACCTTCTCACCCGTAGCGATGCTTAAGTCCGTCAGAATCATGCAAGCATCTCGGAGTTGGAATCTTCGTTTTGATGAGGTGATCAAAGCGTTCGAGTTTATACAAGTTTACGGAGAAGCTTGTATTTACAAGAAAGTGAGTGGGAGCTCTATAGCGTTTCTAATATTATATGTGGATGACATATTGCTGATTGGAAACAATATAGAAATGCTGGAAAGCGTAAAGGAATATTTGAACAAGAGTTTTTCAATGAAGGACCTAGGAGAAGCTGCTTTCATATTAGGCATAAAGATCTATAGAGATAGATCAAGACGCTTAATAGGACTTTCACAAAGCACATACCTTGATAAGATTTTGAAGAAGTTCAAAATGGATCAGTCCAAGAAGGGGTTCTTGCCTGTTTTACAAGGTGTGAAGTTGAGTAAGACTCAATGCCCAGTGACTGCAGAAGATAGAGAAAAGATGAGTGTCATCCCCTATGCTTCGGCCATAGGCTCTATCATGTATGCAATGCTGTGCACAAGACCCGATGTCAGCCTTGCCATAAGTATGGTCGAAAGGTTTCAAAGTGATCCAGGAATGGAACACTGGACGGCGGTCAAGAATATCCTGAAATACCTGAAAAGGACTAAGGACATGTTTCTCGTTTATGGAGGTGATCAAGAGCTCGTCGTAAAGGGTTACGTCGATGCAAGCTTTGACACTGATCCGGATGACTCTAAGTCGCAAACCGGATACGTATTTATTCTTAATGGGGGTGCGGTTAGCTGGTGCAGTTCCAAGCAAAGCGTGATAGCTGATTCTACATGCGAAGCGGAGTACATCGCTGCCTCGGAGGCGGCGAAGGAAGGTGTCTGGATGAAGGAGTTCATGACAGATCTTGGAGTAGTGCCTAGTGCGCTTAACCCAATGACTCTGTTTTGTGATAATACTGGTGCCATTGCTCTAGCCAAGGAACCAAGATTTCACAAGAGGACCAGACACATAAAGCGACGTTTCAATTCCATCCGCGATTACATCAAGGAGGACGACATAAATATTTGCAAAGTACACACGGATCTAAATGTTGCAGATCCGATGACTAAACCTCTTCCAAGGGCTAAACATGAACAACACCAGAACTGCATGGGTGTTCGATTCATTACAATGTAAATCACATAGTGATGTGAACTAGATTATTGACTCTAGTGCAAGTGGGAGACTGTTGGAAATATGCCCTAGAGGCAATAATAAATTGGTTATTATTATATTTCCTTGTTCATGATAATCGTTTATTATCCATGCTATAATTGTATTGATTGGAAACTCAAATACATGTGTGGGTACATAGACAACACTGTGTCCCTAGTAAGCCTCTAGTTGACTAGCTTGTTGATCAAAGATGGTTAAGGTTTCCTAGCCATGGACATGCGATGTCATTTGATAACGGGATCACATCATTAGGAGAATGATGTGATGGACAAGACCCAAACTGTAAACGTAGCATTTGATCGTGTCAGTTTATTGCTATTGTTTTCTGCATGTCAAGTATCTGTTCCTTTGACCATGAGATCATGCAACTCACTAACACCGGAGGAATACCTTGTGTGTATCAAACGTCGCAACGTAACTGGGTGACTATAAAGGTGCTCTACAGGTATCTCCGAGGGTGTCTGTTGGGTTGGCATGGATCAAGACTGGGATTTGTTACTCCGTGTGACGGAGAGGTATCTCAGGGCCCACTCGGTAATACAACATCACATTGAGCCTTGCAAGCAAAGTGACTAAAGAGTTAGCCACAGGATCTTGTATTACGGAACGAGTAAAGAGACTTGCCGGTAACGAGATTGAACTAGGTATAGTGATACCGACGATCGAATCTCGGGCAAGTAACATACCGAAGAACAAAGGGAACAGCATACGGGATTAACTGAATCCTTGACATAGAGGTTCGACCGATAAAGATCTTCGTAGAATATGTAGGAGCCAATATGGGCATCCAGGTCCCGCTATTGGTTATTGGCCGTAGAGGTGTCTCGGTCATGTCTACATAGTTCTCGAACCCGCAGGGTCTACACACTTAACGTTTGGTGACGATTAGTATAATTGAGTTATTATGTTGGTGACCGAAAGTTGTTCGGAGTCCCGGATAAGATCCCGGACATGACGAGGATCTCCGGAATAGTCCGGAGGTAAAGATTGATATATGTGATAATAGTGTTTTGATCTCTGGAAGGGTTCCGGAGTTCACCGGAATGGGTTCCGGATGTTTACCGAAGTGTTCGGGTGCAGCAACACTTTATATGAGCCAAAGGGATAAAGCCCACAAGGTATTGGAAAGTGCAAAAGTAGTTTTGCTGCCGCGTAAGCGGTACTACCGCTTGGTGAAGCGGTACTACCGCCCGAGCGGTACTACCGCTTGTGTGAAGCGGTACTACCGCCCAAGCGGTACTACCGCTTGTGTGAAGCGGTACTACCGCTTGTGCGCGGCTGTGCGCGGTTCGGCAGGGATCCGAGTTGGACTCTTTCCCTGCGGGCCAAACCGACCTTGTGCGGGCAAAACCGACCCGGAGGAGGCTTTTACTCCAAGTTTAGACCCCAAGGCTCAACATATAAATAGAGGGGCAGGGCTAGCACACGGGATACATCAGGATTTCCCAAGCCGTGTGCCGGCAACCCTAGCCCTCTAGTTCCTCCGTCATAATCTCCGTAGTGCTTGGCGAAGCCCTGCAGAGATTGTTCCTCACCACCATCACCACGCCGTCGTGCTGCTGGAACTCAACCACTACTTCATCATCGCTCGCTGGATCGAGGAGGTGAAGGCGTCATCAAGCCGTACGTGTGTTGAACGCGGAGGTGCCGTCCGTTCGGCACTAGATCGGAAGGATCGTGATTGGATCGCGGGACGCTCGGCGATTTGGATCGCGAAGACGTTCGACTACATCAACCGCGTTTATTAACGCTTCCGCTTAGCGATCTACAAGGGTATGTAGATCCACTCTCCCTCTCGTAGATGCTCATCACCATGGATAGATCTTGCGTGTGCGTAGGAAAATTTTTGTTTCCCATGCAACGTTCCCCAACACTTGTCAAGTTGACTTTGAAGCACATCCAACTTAGATTCCTTGACGGACTCGGTACCCTCATGCATATCAACCAAAGTATCCCAAATTTCCTTTGCATTCTCGAGGCGGCTGATTTTTTTGAATTCTTCGGGACACAAACCGTTGAATAGAATGTCACAAGCTTGAGCATTGTATTGCAACATCTTCAATTCTTCCGGGGTTGCTTCACGATCCGGTTCCTTGCCATCCTCAAAGAAGTCACCTTGCAAGCCAACACGAACAACAGCCCAAACGGCGGGGTTATGACCAAGAATATGCATTTTCATCTTATGTTTCCAACTAGCAAAGTTTGTACCATCAAAATATGGACCTCTACGGTGATAGTTACCCTCACTAGACGCCATACTCTCCTAGGTTGTGAAACCAAGGCTATGATCACCAAAGCAATGGAAATCAAGGCTTACGGAGACAAAAGATCCGATACCACTTGTAGGATCGAAAGTATGTCTAGAGGGGGGGTGATTAGACTACTTGACCAAATAAAACCTAACCTTTCCCCAATTTTAATTGTGGGCAGATTTTAGCAAGAACACAAGTCAAGCATCACCCTACACATGCAATTCTAAGAGTATAGCAGCGGAAAGTAAACAATTGCATATGTAAGTAAAGGAGGGGATCGGAGATTTCAAACGCAATGAAGACACGGAGGCTTTTGGCGTGGTTCCGATAGGTGGTGCTATCGTATGTCCACGTTGATGGAGACTTCAACCCACGAAGGGTAACGGCTGCGCGAGTCCACGGAGGGCTCCACCCACGAAGGGTCCACCAAGAAGCAACCTTGTCTATTCCACCATGGCTTACGTCCACGAAGCACTAGCCTCACTCGGGGTAGATCTTCACGAAGTAGGCGATCTCATTGCCCTTACAAACTCCTTGGTTCAACTCCACATCATGTCGGAGGCTCCCAAGTGACACCTAACCAATCTAGGAGACACCACTCTCCAAAAGGTAATAGACGGTGTGTTGTTGATGAACTCCTTGCTCTTGTGCTTCAAATGATAGTCTTCCCAACACTCAAACAACTCCTCACAAATTTGGCTATGATGGAAGAAGGATTTGAGTGGAAAGCAAATTGGGATAGGCTAGAAATCAAGATTCAAATGATAGGAATGGAATAACTTGATCTCAACACATGAGTAGGTGGTTCTCTCTCAGAAAATGTATGGTGGAAGTGTAGGCACGTTCTGATGGCTCTCCTTACTGAGAAGGAGGTGGTGGAGGGGTATATATAGCCTCCACACAAAATCTTACCGTTACACACTTTTGACTCAACTCGGTGGCACCGAAACCATAATCTCGGTAGCACCGAACTGTGTAAAAGATATGAACTTTAGAAATATCGGTGGGACCGATACGAACAACTCGGATGGACCGAAGTGCAATGGCTAGGGCAAACCTCATCTCGGTGGCACCGATTGCATCAACTCGGTAGGACCGAAGTGAAGCAATAAGGCAACAGAGAGTTGGCAGGCCATCTCGGTGAGACCGATTTGCAAAACTCGGTGAGAACGAAGTAAGTGCAAACGATTACAAAGAGTTGGCAAGGCCATCTCAGTGGGACCGAGATCCATTTCGGTGGATCCGATTTGTTAGGGTTTTGGCGGTGGCTAAGTCTAGATGAACTCGGTGGCTCCGGATAAGAAATTTCGGTGGGGTTGAGTTGGAATGTAGGTTTTGGACGTATTTGGGTAGAGAGAGTGGTTAAGGGTTTACGAGTACTGTCACTAAGCACTTGAGCAAAAAGACCATTAAGCAACACCTCATCCCCTTTTAATAGTATTGACTTTCCTATGGACTCAATGTGATCTTGGATCACTAAACCAAAAATGTAGAGTCTTGATCTTTTGCCAATCCTTGTCCTTAGCATTTTGAGGGGTCCACATCTCTAGTCCATGCCATGACAATCATTGAACATCCTGAAATATTTAACTTGAATGGACATTAGTTCATGATGATATACGAGATAGAGTTGGGGTAGCGCCAATTGAAGAGAAGCTTGTCCAACATCGTCTGAGATGGTTTGGACATATTCAACGCAGGCCTCCAGAAGCCCCAGTACATAGCGGACGGCTAAAGCGGGCTGATATTGTCAAAAGAGGCCGGGGTAGACCGAACTTGACATGGGAAGAGTCCGTAAAGAGAGACCTGAAGGATTGGAGCATCACCAAAGAACTAGCCATGGACAGGGGTGCGTGGAAGCTTGCTATCCATGTGCCAGAACCATGAGTTGGTCGCGAGATCTTATGGGTTTCACCTCTAGCCTACCCCAACTTGTTTGAGACTAAAGGCTTTGTTTGTTGTTGTTGTTGTTGTTGAATGGACATTAGTTCAATGAGATATATGTTGTTATGAATTACCAAACCACCAAGGGAGCAAATGTGCTTTCACTTTCAATGAGATATATGTTGTTATGAATTACCAAAACCACCAAGGGAGCAAATGTGCTTTCACTATGCTGACACCGGAGCGGACTCGAGGAGATCCGGGCTAGCGCGAAGCCCGGATCGCAGCCGGCTTGCCTCCTGACTCGCCGGAGCCGGAGGAGGAGGAGGAGGCCGTGGGGTAGCAGCCGGAGGCGGAGCAACAACCAGAGGCGGAGTAGGACCCCCAACCCATGGAGGGGCGGATCCGAAGGAGGAGGCGGAGCCGGCTGCGGGATTCGCCATGGCGGAGTACGAGGTCACCCAAGCGGAGGAGGCGGCGGAGCGGGACGCCATCCTGGAGCCCATCCAGTCGGAGGCCGCGGTGGAGGCCAACCGGCGCTTCCTCCGCCAGCAGAGGGTGGAGATCGACGAAATCTTCGCCTCTAGTGAGTTCGACGACAAGCCGGAGTTGCCGCACGCTCCCATCTACCCGAAGCCCGGCACGGAGATCGTGAACATCTCCAACGATGAGTAATGTAGGGTAGATAGGATATCTACGTAGTACGTAAGTTTGATTTTGCATGGTTTGTATGGATTTGACGTATGAACTTTGGGGTACTTGGATGCAGCAGACGATTTTTGAGGTGTGACCGGTCACTGTCCGCAGGCATTTGAGGGCCCGAATTTGGTGTCTAACTGCATCGACATTAACACACAAATTTTCTGATCGTCCCACATGCCATTTGCACTGGTGCATGTCTGAACTTAATTAGGATTGGTAGGAGCAATCAACGGATAAACACAGGGTAGACAAATTCCCTCCATATCTCTGTTATGTTCCAATAGAACCATTAGCCATGAAAACATCATCAACCAACTACATCAAGAACAACATCAACCAACTAAAGCGAGAAGTAAAAGCTCAAGAATTCCACACGTGATGAAGAAACTAGTTATATCAAGATTGATCAAGATGCTTATTTGAAGGCAGCTTGTCTCAGTGATAGAGGAACACGCAGTTTGAAGGCAGCAGATGCATATTTGCTTAGAGATATTGCATTTTTGCAATTTTTGTGGTGGGCCACGTGCTTGCTCCCACTGAAAAGCATGACTACAGTACACATATATGCTTGGAAGCACTAAAACAACATAGGAAAAAAAATTGAAAGAATCGAACTAGGGAGGTTATGTGTGGAAGCATCTGTTCCAAGCTGTCAGAAAGGTCAAGGCTGATGTTTCCAAGAGGAACCCAACTATTCATATTGTTGGATGGCTCTTTTTCTCTAGGGGCAGAACTGCACATTTTTGCAACCATTTGTCGCATTTTGTCATCTTGCATTCTTTGTTGAACTGAACCTAAGACAAATCTGCGGAATTTGTAGGGAATATGGATTAGAAGGAGTTGGCAAAAAAACACAGAAGATATATGTTAAAAATGCCTAACAAAAATTTCTGATGCTAGGCATACCAAAGATGTTAACAACCGCCAATTTCTGCACATCAGGGAAGGGCACTTGTATCTATCCATGGCACAAGTGAGTTGGCCAGAAGGCAATACTACAGGATTGCAGAAATAGGAAAATGCATCAGATTAAACACCTTCTACTTCAGGGTTGAGATCACAGACCATATCAGCATGGTGCTGATCAGGAACCACAAATGCATCATCATTTTTTTCCTGCACATCTAACCCACAGAATACTCTACATCAGAAGTCAAGCAAAGAAGCAATTCAGGTTTTTTCTTTACATTAGAATGGTCTAGTTTCATCATTACAGTATCTCAAATTTGAACCATTCATTAAGAATAATCACTAATCAAACTTCAATAGCAGAGTCAGTGCAAAAAGTTGGGACTGTATGAATTAGCACCCCAAAAAACACATGTTGGAAAAAATTAAGCCGATGTAGCACATACGCATGGGTATGGATAACATTTTTCTCTCATGATTATCCGTCACATATATTGTCTGAAAAACATCACAGTAAATTCGGATCTACGCAGCAACAGGATGGGGAGAGACCTATCCAGTTCAAACTAAGGGGATTACAAGCAAACAAAAGAAAATCGCATCGTTACAAAGTACAAGCATCAGAGAGCACTCTATTCTGGATTATCAACACAAATGATATATACATCTCGATCGAGCCATGCAGCCAAATCAGCCGTACCAAAGGAATATAAGGAACAGAATTAAAATTGCCGAAAAAACGTGCAAATCTAGAACAGATGAAACCCAACTAGGAGAAAAGCATAAGTACATACGTGTGATCCAGCCTCACCGACGGAAACAATGAAGAAAGTGATTTTTCCCGGCCAGATCCGTGGTCAAGGACCTCGCCCTGGACAGATCCGGTGTTCCGCAAACTCGAGGTGATCCGGTCGCCGGAGTGGAAGATGACGCGGGATCCGGGTGATTTGGCTGTCGGAGTAGAAGAGGACGAGCGCTCCGGCCATCGCTTTGGTCGCAGGAGCCGAGGGAGGGTGGGGCTGCACCCGGTCTCCTGGTCACGGCTGAAGGGGAGCGTGGTCGCCGACGATAACCACCGCGAGAACTGCGCACAGATAAGGGAGAGAGAGGCAGGGGATGGCTGGGCGACGGAACAGGAACGAGGACGACAGAGAAAGAGTGTCACTGGTTGAGCAGAGAGGAACACGAGCAGGCCGATGGGCCAAACATGTACGCGCGGGCTGTATCCCAGACCGTATATGGATGCATAGGCTGACACGAGCCGACACGAGCCTGTCAACAGCCTGACATATTCCAGATCCCAAAGCCCATTCCAACAGCCAGGATACCGGCCTGCCTGATGCTCGGCCACCAAAAGCCCGCACTCATTCTTACGGCCTTACTACAAGGGCACACGTAGAAACAAATCCAAGATAGTAAATCTCGACAGAGCATCCCAATTGTCTCTTTGCCTTCTTGCACATCGAAGTTTGTCGGTGCTCTCTTGCTTGTATTTGGCACCGAAATATTTTTCATAAGAGTTTACTCCATGTTCACCAACTGATCTCGGAAGATAAAACTGCTACCCACTAATTCCTGCATTGGGAAGGTGTTACTGAAATTTGGACTTCATCCCATGTTGAAAACTGCGAGGTCCAAACCTCAATATTGATTTGCGTCCAATGGAATATCTTAAAGCGTCAAAATGCGAAGACCTTCAAAGATGAGACTCAAGACTCCAACACCGTCCGACGTCATCTGGCCGATGATCTTCCCTTTGGGAAAACATGTGTCTTAAGTAAATCACAAATCTTTTCTTAAACATTAGGGTCTTATGATATCACACTTGTCTACCTCGATCTAACTTTTGTTGCTTCCTGTTATCAGTAGTCTTTTCTCTCATTTTTTTGATTTAATTAGTTGGCTCAATGTAACCCCCCCCCCCCCCCCCCCTCTGTTATTGTCCCCACTTTTGTACAATGGTTCTCATGAGCTGTGAAAATGTTAAGTCTGGCAATTGCCAACCATAGTGTGGTAAATAATAACAGGTAAAATATTTTTAAAGAAAAAAAGTACTCCCTCCGATCCATAATAAGTGTCGCAGCTTTGAACTAAGATTAAACTAGCCTTAGTTCAAAACCGCGACACTTATTTTGGATCGGAGGGAGTAATATATATGGTTAGATAAGAATACTACAAGAGAAGAAATAAGTGATCATCAATCGCAGCACATGCTTCCTTCCGATGGCCATGCCAGAACAAGACGATCAATGCACTTATATATTTGTATCCTTATTTAAGAATAAATAGTATTTACTCAGTGAAACAGTGTATGTACGTGCACGACCAAACCCTGTTATAAAGGCAACGTAGAGCAAACTTGAGGCTAGTGCAAGAGAGAAATCAAGTTAGGAAGAGAGAGAGCTTCCCTGTTGTTTTTCGAAATTAATTTGGACGGGGGACCCAAAATGTTAACAAGTCGTGGGCTTGAGAGATCGGGAAGTTTGAGTTTTACTTTGTTTGGAGCGAGAACGACCACCTAGATGTGCCTCCAAAGATCATTGATGAGCGGTGTCCATGAATGGGCGGGGCTGCAAGTGCAACAGGCAAGAGAGGTGGTGATTAGTGTTAGAGGATCTCTAACCGATCCCTTATAATTGGTTAAAGAATGATAAATTTAAGTTTTCTCCTTTAACTTGCAGACAACCGAACCCTTATAACGGTTAGAGGAGAATAATTTTTACTCCGCAGCCGCCACGACCCTTAAATATACCCGGCCGCGCACCGCTGGAGTAAAAATCCCCACTCCCCACTGCTCCACCTTTTCCACTCCACAGCCACCTAAGCCTCCCCCCCCCTCCCCACCCCCATCCACTTGGCCGGATCCAGTCGCCGCTCCCCGCCGCCGATTACAAGTGCAGATCCACGTAGCCATGAGCATTCCCAAGCCCGTGGTCGCGGTGCCGCTTCCTCCTCCTGTGGTGGCTCGTCCAGCTTCCCCGACCTCCCACCACCGCCGGCGCCGCAGAGAAAATACCTTGGCGTGCGGCAGCGGGCGTGGGGGACGTGGATGACGGCGATAATCAACCGCGAAACCAATGAGAAAATTTGAATTGGATCATTCCATTCGGCGGTGCAGGCGGTGCAGGAGTACGACATCATGTTGGTGCGTCTCCATGGCGCTAACGCCTGGCGCAACTTCCCCGACGGCCTGCCGCAGTTGAATCCCATCGACCCCCGGGTGGCCACCGCACGGGGGATGTGGGAAGACCGGGAAGCCCGTGAGCGCCTCGAGGTGGAGCAAGCCAGCGAGGCGTACATGGCGGAGCTCCGCCACTTGTACCTGGAGCGCGTCGAGAAGGAGCGTCAGCTGTACGAGCTGTACAAGTCCACGGCAGCGCCCGTCATCGACCATTGCTCCAGCGACGGCTCCGGCTCCAACGGCGACGGAGATGGCGCCGGTGGTGGTGACGGAGCGGGCCAGGGCGGTGCCGGCGGAGAGGGCCAGGGTGGTGGCGGCGGAGCGGGCGAGGAGGCCATGACCGAATCGGACTGGGAGAGGCTGATGAACGAGACCGATAGCGAGTAGTTTCTTTCGTTTTTATGCAATCTAGTTTAAATTTCATTTTTAGTCGGACGACAGACTGCTCCGCACCCCCGGGTCGCGACCGTGGGGGCGATCCAATCTCGCCGCAGGCAGCCCACCAGCGGCTTGGTGTCGGTCGCGCGATGAGGCCCGATGCATGATGTGGAGGTGCGTGCTCGAGGCAGGGTCGGTCCATTCAGGTGTGGCTCCTTCTTCGGGCAGCACGGTCCCCTATCTGATCCCGGCCGGGGGCGGCGGACGCAGCGGCCACCCTTTGGATCGGCTGGGGCGGGACTAGCGGGGTGAGTGCGCACAGCGGCCAGGGCGGCGTCCCTAGTCGTGCGGCGGTGGCGCTCGCCTTCATGCCCGCGGGACCTCGCGTGCTTCCATGGCTATGGTGGGCGGTCGTGTGCCGTGGATCTGGCCCCCACCTAGATCCGTCGTTGGTGGGGCACATGGCCTGCCAGCGGCGCGTAGAGGGGTCGGCAAGGGATGCTGGATCCCTGTCGGCGCTCCGAGTAGCTGCTGGTTCGGTGTGGCGTGACTGCCGGTGAAAACCGTATTGACCTTGGTCATGGCGGACGATGACGGTATCATGGGTGTCGTCTCCTTGTTGAAGGCATCGTCGGTTGCAATCGCCGTCACCGCGTTCCAGCTGCTTCAGGGGAAACCCTAGATCTGGGTCTCCCGGATAAGACGATGGCGGTGCCTTCGGGGCCGTTCTCCCTCTTGGGGGAATCGTTTTGGAGCGGCGCTACCTGGAGGGGACAAGAGGAGGGGCGGTGTTGCATCTACCGCATCGATGATGGCGGGTCTCGGCGGCGTGGCGCAGCGGAGTCTCGGCGACGGACGCATGTTGATGAATGCGCGCAGGAGGGTGGCACGGTTTGGCGTCGTGGTGGCGTCGGCGGCAGAAGGGCCTAACAAGGTCAATGCATGGTTCACTCCTGAAGATGGGACGGCGGAAGATGGTGGCGGCGGAGAGCGTGCGCATGCGGTGCGCGCTGCGGGTCTGCTAGATCGGTTGGTGCTCCCGGCTCACCGGCAGGCGGCTTGGTGAGGCCACCGGATTACATGGTGTGTGTTGGTGCGAGGTCAGCACACATCATCAGACTTGTAGGTATGGCGACAGCGATCGCCTAGGAAAGTGGCTTTGGGTTGTTTCATTTATTTATCTTGTAAAGCTTTGTCGAATAATTTAATAAAGATGGTTGTGTGCATATCGCTCGATGCAGAGGCCGGGGGTTATCCTCCTTTTTGAAAAAGAAAAAAAAGTTTAAATTTCTTTTAAGTTATGTAAAATAGTTTATGCAACTGGTTGAATTGAGTTCAAATCAAGTTTGATGAAGTAGTTTGAATTAAATTTGCACCGAATTTGTGTTTAACTTTTTTTAAGGAGTTAAGTTTAGGGATTTGATTAGAAACGACACTTTTTTAGAGGAGCAAATATACTCCTCTAAAGGATACCCGACCGTTTCCTCCTCTAAATTATAGCGGAACGGTTAGAGATGCTCTTGGACTATCCCGCAAAAAAAAAAAAAAAAAAAAAAAAAAAGAGGCTCTTAGACTATGCAGGTATTGTTTGTTGTGCGCAGTCATGACGTCTCGAACTAGGTCTTCACACCTTGTTTTCGTAGTGCGCGCAGTCAACTTGATATTAATCGATCACCCTTTATCAGGACAAAACAATTCATCCATGCAATGGTAAGATAAGAGATCAAATCAACTCTTCAATGTACTGCTCTTGGCATCTCAGGTGCATATGCATAATGCATGGGGCAATGGTTAACCGGTACTCACGTCACTGTGGGTAATTACTTTATCAGGAAATGGGGATGTGCCAGCTTTAATGCTCATGAGAAAGCTGGTGGGTCAAATACCTTACCCAGCGCGCAAGACGGGGATGGGGATATGATAGCATTACCCATGCCCGTTACCCACCTTACTCATGAAAGCCTTACATGTGGGCTCTAAAATTAGTAGACTCTAGGTAATTCCCAACCTTACCCACCCAAATATCCAGCCATCCCACCCCTTTGGCCGAAAAGCCCTAAGAAATCTCTAACCTAGCCACAACACATTGTTTATTGTGCTGAAATGCTATTTTTTCTACTGAAATACTATCGAAGGTTGTTGTTGATTGTGTGTATGGGTTTCCTCACGAGGATAAAAAACCCGACGGGGACGGGGACGGGAATCATTTTATCCCCGCAGACGGGTATGGGGACGGGGACGGGCATGCGAAGGCTGTCTCGGGGACGGGATGGGAGTCCAATACCCGCATGGGTAATCCCCATTGCCAGGGCATTACTATACTACGTATTTGTAGCGTCTCAGGTGCTCCTCGAGCTCGTGGATGTACTGCTCCTGGCGGTCCTCGTCCACGACAAGCTCCTTCAGCTTATTGGCGTTGGTCGCGAACACCTCCTTCCCTTCGTCCACCATGACGCGCCGCGACGCCCTGCTTGTCAAACGAGCCTTCGCTCTCGTCCCTTGCCACCTGCACGCCGATTCCTCTCTCCGCCATCGCCCGCGCGATCAGGGGCATGTCGGCGAGGAAAGGGAGCATGACCGGCGGAAGCCCGAAGGCGAGGTTCTCGATGGTGGAGCCCCAGCCACAGTGCGTCAGGAAGGCGGCCGTGGCGCCGTGCGCGAGCACTTTCACCTGCGGCACCCACCGTGTGCAGACCAAACCTCGGGCCCGCGTCCGCTCCTCGAAATGGCCGGCAACAGCTCCTGCTCATTGTTGGTGCCGGCCGGCTTGCGTAGCGCCCAAAGGAAGTGCACCCCGGCGAGCTCTAGTCCGAGCGCGAGTTCATGGATGTTCTCTAGCGTCAGTGGCGCCTCGCTTCCCAGCGCCACCTAGATGACAGACTTGGAAGGCTGGTCGTCCAGCCAACGCAGGACGCCGCCTGAGCTGCTCTGCAGGTGGTCATCGTCACGGTCGTCGGTCGCCCCCGGCAGCAGGATCCTGGCAGGGACGGCGGGCTTCCGCAAGAGATCGGAGAGGAGGGTGAACATTCGAGGCTCCAGCTTGAGACAGCTCCGGTGGATGGTGAGGTGGCAACGCTCGAAGACGTCCCACAAACGGTCAGTGTCCGACATGCCTGATGCGTTCTCACCGAAGTTTTCAGCGAGCGTCCCACAACGCTTGAACTGTTCGGGGCTGCCCGAGGCCCCTACAGTTCCAACTCAGTATGCTTGTTCCACCTGATAGGCTTTCCAGGCGAGGTGGACTTCTTCTGCACATTCTCACATCTCGCTGTTTCTGATCTCTGCGATCTTACTTCGTTTTCCTTTCCTCTGTCAGGTGGAATTCCCGGCTGGGTCTTGCGTATCCAAACCTTCTTCCTTTGGTTGCCCCTATCTTTTCTATTTTGGTTCAGATCATTACCAGGATAATGTGCCGCTTTCACATTCGCTGCACATGTACCCCATTGGGAAGAATGCACAGACCCAATTTGCTTTTGCACGCCCACTATACCTTGCTAGCCCTTACTTGCACCATGAGCGACTTCGAAGGATTTCTGCTCGTTCCTTCCGCCTTCGAACAAAACCCTCCCTGAATCACATTGGGAGACACACGCTAGATCATACTGCTGCCCACCATCAACCATATGTTGCTGCTCATACTGCTGCTGCATCTCCGCCACTACCGGAATAAGGACAGTTGCCGACGGCACTTTCTATGCCTACGGCATTTTTGTCGGGGCCGTCAGCATAAGAAGACGTATGCCGACGGCCTGTGGAAAGCCGTCGACATAGAAAAGCCGTCGGCACAGCCAGATATATGCCGACGGCAACCGTAGGCATACAAAGGCCATCGGCATATACCGGACTGTGCCGACGGCGGCCGTCGGTATAGCGCAGCCGTCGGCATATAAGCGGCCCAGGCGACCCCACCTGCGACGGCCAGCTGACGCGATCGGAGGTATGCCGACGGCACTGACGGAGGCCGTCGGCATAGTTCGAGCTGCCACGTGGGAGAGCTATGCCGACGGCATAACCGTCGGCATATCTTTGCACCTATGCCGACGACTTTGCCGTGGGCATAGCCTTCGGCCAGGAACCACCAGGAACTGCCGCGTGCAGTACTACCGAATATGACTTATCTAATTTATTTTCATTTTTAGGTTGAAATCAGACTTATCTAAACTTAAAAATACACAAATTATATATCGATTTGGTGTAGAATTTTCCATAAATTATGAATATCCAGTTTGTTTTTCTTTTTTAGTATCTTATAACTGTGACCTCATGTACTTTTGCATATAGGTCCTTATACCTTGTTAAAATCATAAGTAATTGATTCTTGCATCGATTTGACAAATTTAATATGGTTTGTTATCAAAATCTTGTAAAGATTCTGTTGCTATACTATGTTTTCAAATTTGAACAAACTTAAATCATTTTTGCTTCAGATTTACAGAAAACACCCTTTTGTTTTGACTATTTTGTATATTTTTCATTCCTTGGCCAAACGAGACATATTTTATATGTACATCCATCAGATTATTTCTACGAGTGCGGTGGCGAGTGTAAACACCTGGCACGCGGCTCCGGAGTGTGACCCCCATCACGGACGGCGCTGCCGCCGGCGCTTGGAGGGGGGAAACGGCCGCGTCGGGCCGACACGGAGGGGATCATGTGGTGGGTTGGGCCCGGACCTTGTTCCGGAGTGTTCCCATGGGCTGACCTATCACAACCAGGTGGAGAAGTCTATTGGTCAAACCCCTTCCGGCGAAAGTCAAAGGCGTAGATCTACGGGTCAACTGGTCCAGGGTTAGGCCAGCCGGGGGCCTTGGGGGGTAGCAATGCCACCAGAGCATCGCGACGGGTCCTCACACGTGTCTTAACATGCGGGGGCATGTCCGAAGAGTCAAGACGCGTCTCCGGGGTGTGGCCCCCCTCACGGACGTCGATGACACCGGAGTGACGTCCTGTGGTTTTGGTGCTGCGTGAATATTCCTGAACACCCGGAGGGTGATAAAATCATGAGTTTTTTACACGGTGCAGACACATGTGATATAGGATGTGTAGTCATTTTTCATAATTTTTTGAGATGCAGAAGTAAGTGGAAAAATTCCCCTTTCCGGATTGTTCCTCGCATGTCTACGGGTGTGGTCGGGGGCCTTCGTGGGGTAGCTATGCCACAGAATCTTGCGCTGGACCCTCATACATGTCTGGAAGTGCGGTGGCGGGTGCAAACACCCGGCACGCGGCTCCGGAGTGTGACCCCCTTCACGGACGGCGCTGCCGCCGGCGCTTGGAGAGGGGAAACGGCCGCGTCGGGCCGACACGGAGGGGATCCTGTGGTGGGTTGGGCCCGGACCTTGTTCCGGAGTGTTCCCATTGGCTGACCTATCACAACCAGGTGGAGAAGTCTATTGGTCAGACCCCGTCCGGCGAAAGTCAAAGACGTAGATCTACGGGTCAACTGGTCCAGGGTTAGGCCTGCCGGGGGCCTTGGGGGGGTAGCAATGCCACCAGAGCATCGCGACGGGTCCTCACATGTGTCTTAACATGCGGGGGCATGTCTGAAGAGTCAAGACGCGTCTCCGGGGTGTGGCCCCCCTCACGGACGTCGATGACACCGGAGTGACGTCCTGCGGTTTTGGTGCTGCGTGAATATTCCTGAACACCCGGAGGGTGATAAAATCATGAGTTTTTTACACGGTGCGGACACATGTGATATAGGATGTGTAGTCATTTTTCATAATTTTTTGAGATGCAGAAGTAAGTGGAAAAATTCCTCTTTCCGGATTGTTCCTCGCATTTCTACGGGGGTGGTCGGGGGCCTTCGTGGGGTAGCTATGCCACAGAATCTTGCGCTGGGCCCTCATACATGTCTGGAAGTGCGGTGGCGGGTGCAAACACCCGGCACGCGGCACCGGAGTGTGACCCCCTTCACGGACGGCGCTGCCGCCGGCGCTTGGAGAGGGGAAACGGCCGCGTCGGGCCGACACGGAGGGGATCCTGTGGTGGGTTGGGCCCGGACCTTGTTCCGGAGTGTTCCCATGGGCTGACCTATCACAACCAGGTGGAGAAGTCTATTGGTCAAACCCCGTCCGGCGAAAGTCAAAGGCGTAGATCTACGGGTCAACTGGTCCAGGGTTAGGCCTGTCGGGGGCCTTGGGCGGGTAGCAATGCCACCAGAGCATCGCGACGGGTCCTCAGACATGTCTTAACATGCGGTGGCATGTCTGAAGAGTCAAGACGCGTCTCCGGGGTCTGGCCCCCCTCACAGACGTCGATGACACCGGAGTGACGTCCTGCGGTTTTGGTGCTGCGTTAATATTCCTGAACACCCGGAGGGTGATAAAATCATGAGTTTTTTACACGGTGCAGACACATGTGATATAGGATGTGTAGTCATTTTTCATAATTTTTTGAGATGCAGAAGTAAGTGGAAAAATTCCTCTTTCCGGATAGTTCCTCGCATGTCTACGGGGGTGGTCGGGGGCCTTCGTGGGGTAGCTATGCCACAGAATCTTTCGCTGGGCCCTCATACATGTCTGGAAGTGAGGTGGCAGGTGCAAACACCCGGCACGCGGCTCCGGAGTGTGACCCCCTTCACGGACGGCGCTGCCGCCGGCGCTTGGAGGGGGAAACGGCCGCGTCGGGCCGACACGGAGGGGATCCTGTGGTGGGTTGGGCCCGGACCTTGTTCCGAAGTGTTCCCATGGGCTGACCTATCACAACCAGGTGGAGAAGTCTATTGGTCAAACCCCGTCCGGCGAAAGTCAAAGGCGTAGATCTACGGGTCAACTGGTCCAGGGTTAGGCCTGCCGGTGGCCTTGGGGGGGTAGCAATGCCACCAGAGCATCGCGACGGGTCCTCACACGTGTCTTAACATGCGGTGGCATGTCTGAAGAGTCAAGATGCATCTCCGGGGTGTGGCCCCCCTCACGGAGGGCGATGACACCGGAGTGACGTCCTGCGGTTTTGGTGCTGCGTGAATATTCCTGAACACCCGGAGGGTGATAAAATCATGAGTTTTTTACACGGTGCAGACACATGTGATATAGGATGTGTAGTCATTTTTCATAATTTTTTGAGATGCAGAAGTAAGTGGAAAAATTCCTCTTTCCGGATTGTTCCTCGCATGTCTACGGGTGTGGTCGGGGGCCTTCGTGGGGTAGCTATGCCACAGAATCTTGCGCTGGACCTTCATACATGTCTGGAAGTGCGGTGGCGGGTGCAAACACCCGTCACGCGGCTCCGGAGTGTGACCCCCTTCACGGACGGCGCTGCCGCCGGCGCTTGGAGGGGGGAAACGGTCGCGTCGGGTCGACACGGAGGGGATCCTGTGGTGGGTTGGGCCCGGACCTTGTTCCGGAGTGTTCCCATGGGCTGACCTATCACAACCAGGTGGGCAAGTCTATTGGTCAAGCCCCGTCCGGCCACGTTGGGCACACACGGAGCGGAGGGAATCTTGCGGTGGGTTGTGCCCGGACGTGGCCGTTTCCCCTCTCCGTGCGATAATACACATTTAAATTAATCAAATTTTAATTTAGGAAAAAAAATAAGAAAATAAAAAAATAATACATAGCTATGCCGACGGCAACGCCGTCGGCATAATTATGCCCCGGATGCCACGGATCGATGACGTGGCACGGCTCGAGCTATGCCGACGGCTAAGCCGTCGGCATATCCCCCTTTATCCACTCGCGGTGCTCTCCCTACCGCTCATTCCCCTCTCCCCATCCCCATCGACCCACGCTGCCGCCACACTCTCGATCCGCCACCGGGTCGCGGCGCCGCCGCCGCCACCCTTTCCGCCACACCGTCGCCGGAGCTATACCCGCTCCCCGCCCTGCCACCTGGCGGGCCCGCGTCGGCGCCACCCCGACCCCGCGCCCTCCCTCTGCTGCTCGGGCCTCGGCCGAACCGCCGTCGCCGTGCCGCCCCGACCCCGCGCCCTCCTCTGCTGCTCGGGCCTCGGCCGAACCGCCGTCGCCGTGCCGGCCCGCGTCGGCGCCGCCCCGACCCCGCGCCCTCCTCTGCTGCTCGGGCCTCGGCCGAACCCCCGTCCGCCTTGCCTGCGTCGGCGCCGCCCCCTCTCACTCTCCTGCTAGCCCGCACCCTCCCTCTCCTGCTCGCCCGCACCGGTGAGCTTTCTCTTTTTGTTAATTTTTTTCATTTTTTGCTACTGTGGATGGATGGCTTCTAGCAGTGGCATCAGTGGCAATTAACAAAAAAGCTTGAGATTTGTTTAAAAACAGAGGAGAAATTACATTGGTGGCTTGGTCTCTTGTAGATGCCTGGATGGATGGCTTCTAGGCGTTCTGCCATCACACCACATAATTAGAAAAGAAATAAATATAATTGCATGATAATGGATAAACTGAGGTGCATGGAGATTGAGTAATGAAAGTATAGCTCACAATACCTGAAATTAGCGCCATAGATAAGACTAACCAGATTCAGCGATAGACGAAGGTTGTAGAATATTCAGAGAGATCAGCTAATGTATGTAACACATAGAAAGGTTGCAGGGTATCAATATATATGCCAAATGAATAAGGCTGTCTGAACTAACCCAGATTTTCCTAGTTCCTATCAAGTAAATTTTGAATCACAGCATGACGAGAATCAACTAGCATTCTGGAAATGAAATTCAGATGTACAACCAATAGTTCTTCCACTAAAAGAACTCCTTTGTATTGAGAAAATATGAAACTGGTCCCCTGTTACCCAAAACAGATTTTTCAATGAGGTAATTCCAAGAAGAGCAGGATATTGCTGCTGCTCTGCTCTGCTCTGGTACAGCACAATTAATTCCAAGAAGCGAGGCACTGAAAAGTAAAGTAATCGGCACGAACATGATGTGCTCCAAAATTGGGATATGATGAGTGGTTACTTCATCATGATCATCTTGCTAAAAAAATTGAAGAACAAAATTTCACACTTGACAGAGAAATTAGGATTTGAAGTATCATGATGATCTAAAATCTTCACTAGATGTCATTAGCACTATATTTTTTTTCATAGTTTGAAGAGTCTATGATTTTATGTGATGCGATGACCTAAATTTTCTTCACTCGGTGGAACTTACAGGATTTGTGGTGTTGCATCTCCGTGGAGTGATCGTCGATGTTGGAGCTGTTGGTCCACGATCGTCCCTCCGCTGATCGACTACATCCTCTACATCCGAGGGTGAGCTACAATTCCATCTCCTCCGCTTTTTTTTCATGTCACTAGATTTCACTTTCACGTCAAGTCGCGTAACCTAGGCGTCTCCCGTCCGAAAGGGTTGCATCGATAAATATGCATTCCATTGCATATTTATCACCGTAACTCGTTCGGATTGTCCAGTGTTTTCCACGGACAGCCCGAGGATGTGTAGATTGGGTACGTTCTCCATGCTCTACCCCATTCCGAGACAAAATTTTGGCAGCGCCTCCCCGTTGTTCTCCGGATGCACATTCTCTCGGGTTTTTTCCGGGACGTGTATCTGGAGAACAGCGGGGAGGTGCTGCCGAAATTTTGTCTCGGAATGGGGTAAAGCAAGGAGAACGTACTCAATCTACACATCCTCGGGTGGGATTAGGACCCATCTTTACCTATTAGAGATGTAGGTGGATTCAATGTCGTTTCTCGTCAACCCGGTAGAAAATAAAACATTGATGTGATTAATTTAAATGAATCCTTAATTTTGGTGTGTGCCTCCCAATAAAGCAGAGATGGCAGATAATCAATGGATGTACAGTGGTTTTTTTCCGTCAGAATCAAGTAACAACAGAGTGGGCCGAGAGAACCGATGTGTTTTTGAAGGAGATATTCTGTCGTCCAATGAGAATGGTGCCAGAATGCCCCTGTGCCAAATGTAAGAGACGTATCCGTAGAGATCAGGAGGAGATGACTTTGCACCTTCGCACGAATGGATTTATGCCAAACTTTAACATGCCGATAAACTTTGCCCAGCGGGACCGTGGTAGAGAGGAGGTGATACGACAATGCATCGCTGGTCATGAGGACGATGGGGTTAGAGACATGCTAGATGATGTCTGTGCTGCACAGACGGCAGCTGCGACACTTTCAGCAAATGAACCGGAGGAGCCGGAGGAAAACGCAAAGGCCTTCCTGGATATCTTGGCCTCGTCAAAGAAACCTCTTTATGAGGGTGCCAAGCTCTCTCAGCTGGATGCCATCTCGCAACTGATGGCAGTCAAGGCGGAGTACGGCTGTACCCAAGGTTGCTTCGAAGCATTTCTGGGAGTATGGGCTAACAGCCTCCCTGAGGGCCATGAACTGCCGAAAAGCTAGCATGTATGCTACGAACAAAATCATGAAGGCGCTCTCTATGGATTATGAGAAAATACATGTTTGTCCAAAGAATTGCCTTTTGTTTAGGCACGAGTATGCGAATGACAACTACTGTAGGAAGTGCGGTTCCTCTCGGTATATTGAGGTGCTCGATGAGCAGGGTGAGAAGAAGCAGCTAGCCATCCCTGCAAAGGTTCTTTGGTATCTCCATTTCATAGAAAGACTGCAGCGCCTTTTCATCACCGAGGAGTCTGCCAAAATGATGAAGTGGCACAAGGAAGGGAAAAGATACCATGCAGATAAAATCGTACATCCATCAGAAGGTGAAGCATGGAAGTCATTCGACACAGAATACCCTGAGGAAGCAGTCGAGTCTGCGAATGTCAGAATTGCTATATCAGGTGATGGTTTCAATCCATATGGTATGTCGTCTAATCCATACAGCTGCTGGCCCGTGTTTGTTATTCCGCTGAATCTCCCTCCCGGCGCCATAATGCAACGCAAGGCCATGTTCCTATCGCTGATAATTCCGGGGCCTGAATATCCGGGGAAGAATTTGAGTGTGTTTATGCAGCCGTTGGTGGATGATTTGCACCATTCTTGGTACTTCCCGAGGTTGACATACGATCGACATCTGCAGAAAAATTTCTTGATGAAAGTTTGGCTGCAGTATTGCATGCATGACTTTCCCGGCTATGCCCTATTCTGCGGATGGTGTACAAGTGGGAAGATGCCATGCCCAGTGTGCATGCAGGCCTTGCGTTTCATTTGGATGAAGAAGGGTGGCAAGTATGTTGCCTTTGACCTGCATCGACAGTTCCTCCCTCCAGACCATCCTGACAGGGAAGACAAGAAGAACTTCACGAAAGGCCTAGTTGTCCATGAAGTAAACGAGATTCCAATATTTTCGGGTGCGGATGTGCTTGCTCAGCTGAAAGCTCTTGAGCCTGCCGGCTAAGGGAAAGGCAAAGCCAAAGCCAAAGCCAAAGCCAAAGGCACAGGCGAAGGCGAGGGCGAGGGGAAAGGGAAAGGCAAAGGAAAAGCCAAAGGTTTTGAAGGATATGGTGAGACGCACAACTGGACTCACATTACCCCCTTCACGCAGCTTCCCTATTTCAAGGACCTCAAACTTTCATATAACATCGATGTGATGCACACCGAAAAGAATGTCGCAGAGGCCCTTTTTCGCACGATCCTCAACATTCCTGATAAGACAACGGATAACGTTAATGCTAGAGTCGATCAATAGAATATTTGTGATAGGCCACGTCTGAACATGCGGCCTCCCACAGGCGGTCGAAAATCTTGGTTCAAGCCAGATGCTGACTTCGTCCTTAAAAAGGATGATAAGATGGAGGCATTCAAGTGGCTGAAACACGTCATGAAGTTCACTGATGGTTATGCATCGAATATAAGTAAGGAAGTCAATCTTTTAACGGGCAAAGTCACCGAGCTCAAGAGTCATGACTATCATGTATGGATTGAGCGGATTATGCCGGTGATGGTTCGAGGCTATGTCCCCGAGCGTGTCTGGCGTGTGCTTGCGGAGCTAAGCCATTTCTTCCGCACGCTTTGTGCTAAAGAAGTATGTCCCAAGATGATAAAAGAATTGCATAAGAAGGCGCCGGAGTTGATATGCAAGCTAGAGAAGATCTTTCCGCCAGGCTTCTTTACTCCGATGACACATCTCATTTTGCACCTCGTGAACGAGGTATTGTTGGGGGGCCCTGTGCAGAATCGTTGGCAGTACGGCCCTGAGAGACAGAACAAGCATCTTCGACACAAATGTGGAAACAAAGCTAAGATTGAAGCTTCCATAGCTGAGGCAGTTATCCTAGAGGAGGTGGCAGATCTCAGGACAGCGTACTATCCAGACCACGTTCCCACTCTGCATAATAAGGTGTCTCGATACAATACAGAAGAGCCCAAGTATAAACCCAAGCTCCCTCTATTCAGCGGGCAAGGTGGCAGGGCTGGATGCTCGAAACCTTATATCATGCCATGGCATGAGTGGGAGGACGTCATGTTCTATGTCTTGCACAACATCAAGGAAGTTGAGGATGAGTGGATGAGGTAATACCGTTGCACCATTTTTTTAGTCAATTCGTTATGTTCACTTTGCCTCGATCTAATACCGCTTTTCTTCTTTTAGTCGATTCGTTGATGAAGAGTGGACGGGAATGATGCCTCCTACTGAAGCGGAGGCACTTACTCTTCTTCGAAAGGGTGCCGATGGAAGGAAAAATTTTGTTGCTTGGTTCATGGAGAAAGTAAATTTTCACACTTCCCTATTACCTAGTGCACCCAACATTTATTAGTTATCGGAACTAATGCACCCTACAATTTCAATTAAACTTGTAGGGAAAAGATCTGAACACATCAATGGATGAAGAATTGAGATGGGTTTCCATGGGTTTTAACAGTCGGGTCATGACATGCGAAAAGTATGACGTGAATGGTTATCGCTTCCATACAGAGGAGCACCAGAACAGTCGGCCTGATCCCAAAACTATAAATACTGGAGTCTTCACCGAAGGAGATAATAAAGTGGAGTACTATGGAAGGGTAGGAAAAATATACGAGCTTACATTCAACCGTGGGCGCGAAACCCTAAGTCTCGTTGTGTTCAAATGCCGATGGTTCGACCCCAATAAGGGTCTGAGACATACGCCTTCCGTTGGTTTAGTCGAAGTTAAACCATCAACCGTCTATGCCGGAGCCGATCTCTTTATTGTGGCTACCCAGGCCACACAAGTTTATTATCTGCCCTACCCATGCCAGAAAGAGTATCTAAAGGGTTGGGAAGTTGTGTTCAAGGTGTCGCCACATGGTAAGCTACCGGACCCGAACGATGATGATTACTACAACATAAACCCCATGACATACGAGGGAGTGTTATTTCAAGAGCAACATGATGATGTGGTCCGAAACAAGGACGATGATGACTTGGGTTATGTTGATGTGGACCCAAACGATGACGATGCACGGAATGAAGGTGAGGCAATTGTGAATCAAAGAGACATAATTTTGCTTGAGAAGTTAAATGAAGACGCTGACGACGAGGAAGAGCCTCCACCTCCGTCAGACAATGAAGACGATATGCGTGATAGTGATGATGAGACCGGTCGACAAATAGATTACAATAGTGATGATTCATATGGGTTCTAGGAAATGTAAGTTTTTTGTATGGTTTATTAATATGCTTCCTTCCTTTGCCAAAAAAGAGATATACATATATATAGCATGCTTATACATTGCATATTTTGTTAATGTTCTTTTCTGTATGCTTAATGTGGTTTTTTGTTATTTATGTGCTTTTTTGTATGCTTATTTATTTGTTATCCTTACTAACTGTTTATTCTCTTCTCAATGCAGGTTTGCTAATCATGGGCAAGTCCAGCGGCGCGGGTTTCCTAAGCCAATTAAAAGGAGGTCTTAGTCGGAGTGGACGACCCCGTCAGCCTCCCCCCCCCCCCCCGACTACTTGAGGATGACACCTCACAGGGAGGTCGAGGGGTCGGGGGAAGAGCCCCTAGAGGAGGAGGGGGTGGTGGGAGAGCCCCTAGAGGAGGAGGGGGTGGGCCGAGATGCGGTCGGGTCAAGAAACTGCGGTCCGTGTTTGACATAGGGGGGTCGTCTTCGACGCCCTCCTATACTGAGGCACCCTCTGAGTCTGAGGAGGAGGAGGTTCTCGAGGAGGAGGAGGCGGTCGAGGAGTTTGTTCAGGAGGAGGAGGAGGAGGAGGGCGAGGAGGAGGGTTGTGGAGGGGAGGGTGGTGGAGAGGAGGGTTCTGGAGGGGAGGGTTCTGGAGGGGAGGGTGGTGGCGAGGTGTGGGGTAACTTGCCGCCGGGTGATCCGAAGGGGTGGCTGCGTGGTGTTGCAGAACTACCTACACCTCCTGCTACCGAGGAGAAGAAGTGTCTCATTGAACCCGCGAGGACAGAGTAAGTGCCTCTCAATCATAGTTTGAACACATACTAACATTTTCATTGTACACATGCTAATTTTTTTGTTTCTTTTGCAGCAATTGGAAAGTTCTTGGAGAGGGCCGTAAACCGAACGGCCTATTCTGCCCGCGGCCAGACGGGGACCCAGAGCTGCAGGTTTTGGCCACGAGCTGGGACCACTACGAGATTGCCAGCCTCGCGGAGTACGGGACGGCCGCTAAGGCCGTGATCAATAAATTTTGGGTAACTTCTCTTCAGAATCACTTGTCTTGAGTTTCGTTAATAGTTTATCATCGAGTCACTTAACTCATGCCTTGTTTCATTCTGGTTTTATGCATGATTGTAGCAATTCTATAAGGTTCTTGAGGAGCACAAGGCCAGAGCCGACGTGGTCTTGGTGGCGGCTGCGAGGAAGAAAACTCGCCAGATTCAGTACGAGGTGCGCTGGGTTGCCATCTCGCACTACTACCACAACTACCTTGGTCAAAAGATGACCAAGAAAGAAGCGCAGAAGCAGCGGCTTACCTTGAGCAGGGAGCAGTACATGATGGTAAGTATTACAGACTTTTCGTTCCGATCTATAAACAGTCAATTTCATTGTTTCGTGATGACATGTCATGCTTCCATTATTTAGGTTATTCCTACTTGGTGCTACGGAAAGGATGACGGATGGGCGAGTTTGGTGGATAGGTGGCTCGGTGAGGATGCAGAGTTTGCTGCCAAGAGCACAAAGAACCGGGCTAATCGTGGAACCGACGGAACACACGGCCAAGGAAACAGGAACCACCGGGGCTACAAGGCCATCCAGGTTTACCAGGATACATTCTTTTTTTTTCTTTTTACCGTCATGTTCTTATGTATGGCTAACTTCTGTTTGACGTTGCAGGAGGGCAAGTTGAAGAAGCCGCTCTCAGACATGGAGTCGTGGAAGCTGGCCCGTGCGCGGAGTAAGCGCAAGGACGGCGAGAGCGAGTATTACGGCAATACCGAGAAGAACCTGGAGTCCTACTCGGAGTCGTTTACCAGGTTAAATCCTGGTTCGGATGTTGCTAACCCCATCCTGTCTCAGACCGACGAGACGGCGGTGGTGGCCATCCAGCCGAAGTATCATGGCCGCTACCCGTGCCTCAATGGCGTGATCACTCCTTCTGTCTCCTACACACGGCTCCGAGCTACCAACCCGAGCCCGAGCGGCAGTACGGGCCGTTCGCATCCTAGCTTAGCCAGCCAACATGCTGTAAGTATTTCCCCCCTTATCTTCTTTTTTTCTCACTTTCTCACTTTATTTTCAGCATTGCCCACTTACAAACAACCTAAATTTTGTAGGCATATAAGGCCTTTGTCGAGCTTAAGCATGTCGAGGTGCAGGAGTACTTGCAACGAGTAAAGGCAAACGAGGATTACAACCGTCTGATGATGGCGGTTAGTTTTGCCCACTTAGAACCAACCTAAATTTGGCACTTTCATTTCTTCTGACCTTCGTGTTTGCTTGGTTAACTAAAAACCAGGCTATGTGGTCGTCTATGCAAAACCGCACAGATCCACCACCAATGGGACCCGCACCACCACCTTCTGGAGAACCCCCACACGTGCCCACGTTCGATGAATGGGTGGCACTAGGCAGTGGGACTCCGGTTAGTACATTGCCTAACTATTCACCAACTAGTTCTCGTTGATTCAACACTATCCTATTTACCCTTACAATCTCTTTTCAAATATGTAGGGAACCGGTGGATCATTTCGTGGCTCGACTCCTGGTTCAGAGAGCCCAGTCACTCCGGTCTGGCTAGGTGGTGCTGGTCTTGGCGGTGCTGGCGGCGATGATCCTAATCTTCGCTAGATGATGATGTTTTCCATGTTCTGCTATGCTTTCATGTTCCATACTTCCATACTTCTTCCTAGTGTTCTTTAGATGACGATGATGATGTCCATGTCTCGTACTTATGTTTATGAAGTTTCGACGATGATGATGTTGATGATCTTGAGATGATGATGTTGATGATCTTGAGATGATGATGTTGATGATTTTGAGATGATGATGATCTTTCATGTTGAGATGATGATGATGTTGATGCTTCCTGTGATTTTGAATGCAAAATGCAAATTTGTGCTGTCAATTTGAATTGGAAATGCAAAAACAGAGCAGTTCTAAAAAAACAGAGAAAAACTATGCCGACGGCCTTGCCGTCGGCATAGCCACGCCCAGGAGGTCCCAGCGGGCGCCAATTGACAGACATACGCCGACGGCCAGGCCGTCGGCGTATGCCCCTGCCAGAAGCTCCCAGCGATTGCCGCGTGGCACATATATGCCGACGGCCAGGCCGTCGGCATATAGCACTGAGAGACGCTTGAGTTTGGCGACACGTGGCGCCTCTATGCCGACGGCCCAGCCGTCGGCTTATAGGTGCCACGTGTTCTCTTTTTATTGGTTCCGCCTGGTCACGGCGCCGTCAGTGGACGTCCGGTGGATTTTTTTTGACGACGGGGATTATATGCCGACGGCCGTACGGATGCCGTCGGCATATACGGCTATGCCGACGGTCTGACAAGACTACGCCGTCGAGACCGACGCCGACGGGGATATGCCGACGGCAGCCGTCGGCATAGACCTATGCCGACGGTAAACGGCCTATGCCGACGGCAAAAGGCCGTCGGCATAGTGGTTAATTCCGGTAGTGCGCTATATTTTCTCCAACTGTACCACAAGGAGAAACGTGCATTGCTGGTTCCACACCGACCACCGTTTCCAACCGATCTATGTCTGCACAAAGGTCCCCTGCTTCTGAATTCTGCTGGTTGTCTTCCTGAACATCCGTCATGGTTGCCCCGAGAGGAATCCCTCATACAACCGATTCAACCTGCTTCTCTTCCCTTGTACCTAGGAAGATTGTTGCCAGACGCTGACCCAGTTTCTTCGATTTCACATACCGGCTGCTCTCTTGATCCAGTCTGAATAACTTCATCCCCAGCCTCAATATTCCTGCCCGTAGGACTGACTTCTAGGGTCCTCCTGATCTGATCCATCTTGGACCTCATGCGATCCATAATCCGCAAGGAGCATAGATCCCGCTCCCCACTGGAACCCTCCCGATCCTTACCGCCGCTGGTCCTTCCGATTGCCCATGAACTGATTGCGGCCTTCATCTTCTTCCTTATGTCCCCGAGCCCTAACGGGTCCTCGACCACGGCATCATGACTCGTGGTACTCTTGTCTTCCCCTTCTCCACGCAGGCACGGAGGAGTGGCCGCCGTCGGCCCCGCTGGGTAGTCGCCGCCGAGTCGCCTCGGCGAGGACCCCCTAATTTCAGGACGAGTCATTAGCAGACAACGTATGGCCATTGAACATGAAACCGATAAACATAACAAGGTCTCAGATGTCCTAAAAGAAACAAGGTCTCAAAGAGTAACCACTAGTCCACCACACGAGCACAAACTGCCGGGTCTGACAACAAGCTACTCGCATCAATCTCACATGAAGAAAATCATAAACTATCCGCCTTGGATGTCCGATCGATGATGCAATATATCGGATCCTGCCGAGCGTACCGTTTCCGGTCATGTTCTTCAGCATTGCTGTTTCTTCGATGTGTAGTTTTCCGAATATAGCCATTAGTTGATGTGTCCGCATTTTGCACATGTTTTTGCTAGAAGTCCATACTTATCAGTAATAGTAAATCTAATAGTGCATGTAGTTGAATTTGTGTATTCTTCAGGTTGAAAGAGTACACGGCCTTAGACATCAACTTTTATAATTGACGATCTATGAATAAAGAGGGCAAGCGCCTAGAGCTGAGCATCAGGAAGAGGGCAAGCGCCTACCACTCCGGAGAATCCTCCATGAACTACTCGGCGTCGTCACCACCTGGTGCCGGCACATGGGGCAGCTCCCCTTGGTCTTGAGCCACGTCTCGACGCACCTCCCGTGGAACCGGTGCCCGCACGGCGTCTCCTTCCACACCACCTGGCCGTCGTCCATGCAGATCGGGCAGCCGCGGCCGTCCGACGGCGCATCCACTGTCGTCAGCGCCCCTGCCACCGCTGCCGCCACATCCAAGTCGCGTGGAGCACCCGCGCGGCCGACGCGTGGGATGATGCCGGCCGCGTATGCCACGGCGCCCGGCAGCCGCGGCTGTAGGAACAGCAGCGCCTCGAAGGAGGAGAGCGCTTCGCTCGTGTACTCGTCGTGGTCGTTGTCTCGCGGCAGATGCAGGTAGTCGTCGCCGACGTCCAGCGACGCCATCAAGCTTGCAGTTGCTCCCGAGATTGATCAGTTGATACCTGGACGCGCGCGCGGTTATGTGTTGGTATTAATCGTTGCCAAATTGCCATGGAGTTCAAACCGTGTCGGGGCAGGACTGCACGGACGGATTGGTAGTACTGTTTCGTATCGGAGTGCGGGAGTGGCTTTCTTCCATCAACGCCGATGGGTTGCAGACTGCTACTTCTATATGGACCTCCCACGACGCGGCTCAGTAAGAGCATCTTCAATAGATGCAGATTTGAAGATGTAAAAGTGGGTGTTGTATAATTTACATCATCAAAGTGATTTTTATATCTCTAAAAAAGAGCCAACTCCAACAGATAATGTGTATTTGTGATGTAAAACTTCAACTCTAATAAATGATGTATATTTGTGATGTGAAACTAGCAAGTTCCAACTACTGCTACATTTGAAACATAATTCAAACATAGCAAGTTCAACTACTACTTCATTTCAAACATAATTAAACATAGTTCGAATTAAAACATAAATTAAACGACTACTACTACTAATTCAAACTACTGCATCCATCAAATTACTACTACTCCAAGAACTACTACTAGTTGAAACAACTACTTGAACTACATCGAAGATGAAACTACTCCTCATCGGAGCTCTTGAACTGCTCCCAGAACTCATCCTTGTCCGGGTTGTCGCACTCCTCGTCGTCCTCCTCTGAGTCAACCCAGTCCTCCGACTCAGACTCGACGGGGATCACCGTCGAGGGGCCAGCCTCGTCCCCCTTCTTCACCCCCTTCTTCTTCTTCTTCTCAGCCTCGCGCTTCCAGAAGAACTCGCGCTCGTCCTGGACATACTCCAGATGCTCCCGCGTGAACCTCGCCATCGCCGCGTCGTCGCTATCGCCGGGAGCAACGTGACTGGCCGGCCACTTCTTTTTCTTCTTCTTCGTCATCTGCTCCATCTGGATACCCTCCGGCACGAGGAATAACTTCGCAGCCGTCCGGGACTCAATCTCCGGGAAGTTGAGCTCCGTCCTTGGCGTCCCGACACGCCACGCTGCCACGTCGTATGCACGAGTGGCCTCGTCGATGGTGGAGTATGTGCCGAGCCAAAAGCGTCGGCCCTCGTCGTAGAACTCCACGCCGAAGTTGCCGGACGGCTTCGCACGCACGCCAAAGAACCACGACTTGCTCTTCGGTATCTTCTTCGGCGGCATGGCGGCGGCGGGGCGGCGGCGGGTGCGTGGCGGCCGAAACGGGGCGGCGGCGGCGGGGCGGATTCGAGGCGGGCGGCGGTGGGGTGGGGGCAAGGCGGGGGTTTGGCGTGGCGAATCGTGCGGCGGCTGGTGCGCGGCAACCGAATCGGGGCGGCGGCGGCGGGTGCTTGGCGGCCGAATCGGGGCGGCGGCGTCGGTGCGGATTTGAGGCGGGCGGCGGCGGGCGGCGGTGGGGTGGGGGCTGGGCGGGGGTTTGGCGGTGGCGAATTAGGCAGCCGCGGTGGAGAATCGGGTGGCGACGGTGGCGAATCGGGCCCGATTCGAGGCGGGCGGCGGCGGAGGAGCGGCGGAACCGGCGGTGGGGGCGGGTTGGCGGCCGGATCTGGCGCGGGGCGGCGGCGGCGTGGTGCGGTGGGCGGGGTGGTCGGCGGCGGCAGTGTGGCAGGCGGCTGAGGAAGAAGATGCGGGTGGGGGGAAAAGAATTGAAGGGCAGTTGGCGGTTGGCGCGCGACCAGCCGTTTTACATCACCTGGAGGTGGAGATGCAAATTTGCATCTTCGGGTGTTGTATTTTACATCAGTTGAGGCTGGTGATGTAATTTTTTTTGCATCTACATCATCTGTTGGAGGTGTGTTTTTGGGCCTCGGAGATGCAAAAGTTAGTTATTTTTGCATCTACATCTTTTATTGGAGATGCTCTAAGTTAAGATCTTTATCACTTATTTCTCAAAAAAAAAAAAAGATCCTTATCTCTTTTTATTACTTCCTTCATTTCTTTTTATTCTGCGTATAAAATTTGTCTAAGTCAAACTAGCCTGATGGTTAGTTGTGGCGGCCACCTAGCCCGCCCAAGATCGATCCCTGGATCAACGTGGGTGTCTAACCTAGGGTATTTTTTCTTTGCAGGTACTCACACGTCTACAGGCCACAGGGATGACGACATACCGCCGTTCACGGAGTCAAATGGCTTCGGAAGTTTCTCAAGACGCGTCGCATGAGTATAGGTTGTAGATCTTGATAGACGCATAGTGGGTGTTGGTGCGTGCGTGTGGTGTCCGTCTGTTCTAGCCTACGACCTGTACCAATGTAATTGAGGCTGATTTTTTTGTCGTAAAGTTTGATCAACTTTATAGAAAAAAGTTTGAACATTCACAATGTAAAATCAATATCATTAGATGCATCATGAAATTATTTATCATACTATATATGTAACTTTAGTATTGTAGATGTAGATATTTTTTATTTCAAGTTGGTCAACCTTTGTGTAGTTTTGACTTCAAACAAATTTTATATGTGAAGTAAAAAGAAACATAGGGAGTACTTTATTAAAAAAATCCTGAAACAAAATTTGTTAAGACAGATTTAAGATTAAAATGTGAATTCTTTTTAACAAATGTATTTGAAAATGTTCATCCTGTACAGGCAGGTTAAAAATGTTCATCATGTACTTGAAAAAAATGCATTGTGTTTCAACAATGTTTGTAGTGTGTTGGAATATGTTGATCATGTGTTTGAACAATGTTCATTGCATATGATCAAATGCTTTCAGTTCGAAATAATTATCCAGTGTGCGTGACGCATCCATTATTTGGAAGGGAAGGTCTTCTGAGCCACCAATTTCATTAAAACTGATCAAGGGTTCGAATCAGAACATATCTCAGGAGCTGAAGCTCCGTGTCTATTTCTACTATTTCAGAGTAATCACATATATATGTGAACATGTGAATGAGCATATGACTACAATTCCCAACATAATTTCTCTATGCTGTTTGCCAAACTAACACATGGGTGTAATGTGCACAACTTAACCACCCAAAGCAGCATTAGTAATGTCCTAGAGAGGCAACTGCTGCTCTAACTCCGTGACAACATCCTGGCCATACACCTCGAAGATATCCGCCAATGCTGAACGTAGGGATGCAACATTACTAGTGTCAGGGGTGGTGGGCTTCGTCACCACCTGGCGCCGGCACATGGGGCAGCTCCCTTCCGCGTGTAGCCACCTCTCCACGCACCGCCCGTGGAACCGATGCCCGCACGGCGTTTCCTTCCACGCACCCGCCACTGCCGTTGCGTCTTCGTCGTCATCCTGCAGGCAAATCGGGCAGTCGCGCTCGTCGGCCGGGGCCTCCACTGTCTTCAGCGCCTTGGCCACCGCCGGGTCGTCTGGAGCACCCGTGACGCTGACGGGAGGAATTATGTCAGCCACTTGTAGCTCGGCGAGACTGTAGAGACGAGCCTCGCGCGCCACGAAGATCCAGACGTTGTGCGCGTAGCCGTCTTCCTCGTGAAGCTGCAGGGAGCTATTATCGTGGTAATCATCATAATCATCATCATCATCATCATCTTCTTCTTCTACTTCTTGTTCCTCTTCTTCTTGCTGGTCAGGTAGCCCGTCCATGTCGTCGTCACCATCTACTTGTTCTTCGCGTGGCAGATCGTCGTCGGCCGCGATGTCCATGGCAAGTGACGACATGAAGCTAGCTCGCGATTGCGTCCTAGATAGCTAGTAGATCGGAGGGCTTTGTCAATCCGATCTTGGCCGGCTAATATCGTGTGTGTTGCTGAACTTAGATGGGAGAGGAGTTGTAGTGGCCTGGCCTGGATGTTGTCATGATACGTCTGGGGTGGATCGACCGAGAATCAATTACATGTTCGTGTCGGAGTGCAGTAGGATAGGATATACTTTCCTTTTTTTGAGATGGGAGTAGAGTAGGACTACAGGAGTACGAGCGCGTTTTTTTTATCGGAAGAGTCGGTTCGCACTTCGGAGCAAGGTAGCGGCTTGCATGATTTGATCGGCCTGTTGGGCCGTTCGCGCGCATTGTTCGTTAAGGCGGCTCCTGCTACCCTGGAGGCTTTAGCATACCGTGAAGCCATGGCGTTGGCAACGTTTATCTTGCAAACACGCAAAACCTATATCTCGCTTCACGCGAGTGCTCCTTCTGTCTCGCCGAAGCTTTTCCCCCTGCGATGTAGCTATTGGACCAGCCCATTATCGTCTGTTTTTTTTCGTTCGCTAGGTTTTCGATCTCCTTCGCTGGTTTCACTAGGAATTTTCGGGTTTTTTTTGTCTTATTTTTTTTGTTTTTCTGTGTTTCCTCACTAGTTTCTCTGTTTTTTAACTAATTTTCTTTGTTTATTTCTCGGTTTTCACTGATTTTATCTTTTTTCTTGGTTTTTCATCGGTTTTCTTTGTTTCTTTCCTGTTTTTCACTAGTTCTTTTTCTTCATTTTTCTTTTGTTTTCTTTGCTTTTCTTTTTTTACTTTGTTTGTCGGTTTTCATTGGGTTTTTTAAGCACATGACTACTTTACCTCAATACACATTATACATTTTTATTGTGGACGTGAAACATTTTTTCGATACACATTAAACATTTTTCAAATACATGATCAATATTTTTATTTTAATACATATTTTGAAAACTTTTTTGAATACACGGTCAACAATTTTGCAAATACACGCTGAACGTTTTTTTATGGTAATAAACATTTTTAAACTACACGAAAATATTTTTTACATTGTATAAACATTTTATTAAATGTCACAAACATTGTTTTTGAAAGGCGGGAATACATATTTAAAATGTCATGTACATTTTTTAATGGTTCAAAATATACTTTTTATACTACAATTTTTTTACATTGTATTAACATTTTTCACAAATTTCACATACATTTTGTTGAAATGCATGAACGTGTTATCATGTCAGCAACATTTTTTTTAAAGGTATCAACTTTTTATTTAATTCCGCTAATATTTTTTTAATACCGTGTTACCATTTTCCAAATTCACGGTTTTATAAAAAAAGTTAAGTTTTTAAAATATATTCATTTAAAATAAAAAAATCATGATTAAAATGCTTGATTAACATTTTTTACATGCTTAATTAACATATTTCAAATTATTGATTAACATATTTAAAATGCTTGATTAACATGTCTTAAATACATAATCAACTCTTTTCATACACATTGCATATTTTTTGTATACATGATAAAACATTTTTTATACACATTTAACATTTTTCAAATGCTTGATTAACCTTTTTCAAATGTTTTTGTGTACAGTGTTTTTTATATTATATATATTTAGAATATTTGGAAGTATAAACAAAAGTAAAAAAGCAAAAGACAAAAACAAAAAACACGGAAAAAAAGAAAAATAAGGCTGTGACTTGTGGCCTCGCGCGCGGTTTGGCCTACCCAGTCTGGCGCTCGCCTTTAGGTGAGGATGCGCTCTGTCTCACGTGAAGCGAGAAATAGACCGAAAGTATGCTTCTAATCTCGACTCAAAAGCTCCTTCCATGAACAGTAAAATCATAAAAAATAGAAAAAAATGCAAAAAATTACGATTTTTTTTGTGGCAAAGTTTAAGAAATGTTTGAAGTACATGCAAATTTTCATCACGAAATCACATAGGAGCAAATCGTGGCAAAAAAAAAAATCAGACGTCCAAAATGCGTTTGAAAGTAACGTTTTTAGAGTATCGATTTTTTTTACCACGCCTTGCACCGATGTGATTTTGTGATGAATTTTTGCATGCACTCCAAACATTCTTTAAAGTTTGCCAAAAAAAATTCAGACTTTTTGAAAAAAAAATATAATTTTTTTTAATTTACTGTTCATGCAGAAGCATTTGAGCTCAAGCTTAAAAACTCTACATCCGAAATAGACGTGACCCTTGCAAAGACGCATCATCATTGGCTCGGACTGCAAAGAAGTGGTTACAAACATCATGGAAGTTAATGGCGGGAAACATGGACATAACATCCGCAATATCAAGATCATGTCAATGAAGTTTCAAGACTGCTCTTTCGTTTTTAAGGAAGAGCCTCGAATATGGAGGCACATATATAGCCTCTGAAAACACGTGTTTCGTTTTTCTACAAGTCGCCCTTTGGCTCTTGCAACCCCCTATTAATTATATTACTTTAAAAATTATTGAGCAATAAAGTTGAGCATGTGTAAGTTTCAAGAAGAAGAAAACTTCAACCTTGTCACATGCAAATGCTATGTATCGTTCTCTGTGAGCGATACGATAGCGACTGTAGCGGTGCCGCTATTACTGGGCTGGCCCATTTAGCCACCTAGGAGTGAACAACCTTCTACCTGGTTTTGAGTCTGGAAGTTTTTTTTATGCACCAGTTTTTTGGGTTTCTTTTGTTTTTTATTTTACGCTTTTTTTTCTTTTTCTGTTTTCTTTTTCACTTTTTCAAATACATGAATATTTTCTGAATTCATAAAAAAAATCAAGTTTGTATTTTTTTTCAAATCATTAATATTTTAAAAAAAATCATGAACAATTTCAAATTCATGAATATTTTCAAACAACAACAACAGCTTTTGTGGCACTGTCTTGTCACACAGAATGCCAAAAGCTTCGTGCCACTTCATCCATCCGGCTCTGATTCGATTGTTCTTATCTTCATCAATATCCCCATCCTTCTGCAGCATTGACCCCAAATATTGAAAGGTGTCATTCTGAGGCACCAACTACCCATCAAGACTAACCTCCTCCTCGTGCCTAGTAGTACTGAAACCGCACCTCAAGTACTTGGTTAAACATTTTAGACATAAGTGAAAGTGCCATATTTGGAAACTAGACAAAATTTTAAGCAGCTTTCATATATAACTTGTTTTAATCTGAGTCATTGTTTCAAAGATACAATACCGCAAAGTGTGAGGGGTTTTCTGCAAATTATTATTTATACCACACAAATAAACAGATCTATAGAATTTTATCGGGCTGAAACTTAGGCGAACTGTGTTGAGTGCTGGATACTAAAGAACGCCGACGAGCAGAGTAATGCGGCGAACTGCTGGGTGGACCACATCTACCGGGGCCGCTATTCCGCACTCCTAGGCGACACATAAGGGTGGCCACGCATAGGCCAAGGTCCACAGCAGGGTGAGAGGGGTTGGGCGCGGCTATGCTCACCTCGTGGCCTTGGGGCAGCTAGAGACGAGGTGCGCCGCGGTGAGGCGGTCGCCGGGCTACGACAGGCTGGGCTGGCGCGGCACATTAAGCGGAGCAATTCGCGGGGCGGCTGGTCAACATGTTCGATCGGCAGGGGTACGCGCGACACAATGCAAGAAGACGGCGGCGGCTACATAGGACTTCGGCGACAGAGCGGGGGTAGTCGGATCTAGGCGGCGAACGTCGAATCCATCCGGATCCGGCCGGAGCTGGATGCGGGCGGCGCGAGATTCCGTCTAGGAGGCGGCTTCCACGAACCTGTGATGGGAGGCAGCCATGAGGGGAGAACGGAGTAGGAAAGAAGAAGAAGAAGAAGAGAGGAGGAGGTAGGGTGTCTGACCGGTGCACGGTGAGCTCGGGAGGGAGCTCCTCCCTCGGCGACGTAGTCAAACGGGAGGGAGCCGACTGCTACCAATCGGGGTGGGCCCCTTTCTGAGCTCAACTGGGCCTGCGGCTGGAGGAGGTGGTGCGGGACGCTTGGTGGCTATCCGAACTTGATCCAGCGATTAAGATTTCGGCGGTGGCTGGTGAAGAAGGGCTAGGGTGGCTAGGGTTCATTTGTTGGAAAGAGGCACCTGCCATAGCAGGGAGTATTTTGAGGGCTTCGTAGGCTATTTTGGGCTAGATTAGAAAGGCTTTATGTGGGCTAGGGAAGAGAGGAAATAGAGCAGTCCGGTTAGTTTTTTATATTACAAAATGGTTATTAATTAGTCCTGCTACGCGTGCTCGGATATTTAACAGTTCGGGTATCGAATGACCTTAGAATGCGACAAAATTTATATGTGGACTAATTATAATATAATAATGTCACATACAAAGTTTCAACCCATTCAAACTTCCTTAAAGCCTGTTATGAAAACAGCTCCACTTTCTATACGAAAGGGGTTTGAACTAGAGGCATGTGATAGAAGTGTCAGAAAATTTCTGAAATTTTTGGTGGGGCTTGGAAAAATGATAAGAAAATTATGGGCGAGGTTTGGAGGTTAATATTGGGTTAGAATTTGAATGGGAATTTGGAGAACTTAAAGTTGAAATTTAATGGAGCAACTAAATAAAATTCTAGGAGGGCTCACATTAAACCCTGAAGATATTCAATATAATTATTTTGATGTGAACTAATTAATGACATGATGAAATGAAAATGCAAATATTACAACTCCTTTAGGCATATTAATATGGTTTAAAACTCTAGGCTGTTACTGAGAGGAAAAGGACGGTGAGAGAACGCAACATATCGGTCGACAAAGAGAAATGGGAGAGCATAGTAGACAGTCGTGCCAAAGCACGATGTCCAAAGGATTTGATCTTTGTAAATATCCAAGACAACAAATTACTGGGGATTCCTTTCATCAAATTTTGCCTTGCTGAATCTCCACAGAAAACATGCAGGATATATCCACTAATGTTTTTCTTGACGTGTATATCTTCTAATGTTTGGTTGGGACCCAATTGCCCAAACCAAATAACGTGCCATTTATTACCGATGCACAATTTATTCGAGCATGGAATTCTATCCCCGAGACACCAACGAAGGTGGGCATTTAGGGTTGCAGGTAGGGCAGTTGTCCTGGCACTCACTCTGCGTCCTGAAACACTGGTCATCCTTATTCTCGCAGCAGTAGCACGTACCACGGTGCCCATCTTTGAAATGACATAAGTAAAAGCGGATGCAAAATTTCAAGGTAATCTTGCTCTCGCCTACAGACGTCGAGTTGACAATGGTAGCGTTGGTACTTGTTTTTGCCGCATGACCATCTTGGTTGACCACCGTTTGCTTATTACCGAGACCACCTATATATTATGTTTAAAATTAGTATGCAGTACCTCAGACGTATATGTATGTATGTTCTAAAAAAATAATGGCAAGAAGTTAACACGAGATGCTAATGACGAAGATGATATATAGTACTTACACTGTGCACACACGACAAGGCATCCAATGAAGAATATCATCGTCGCCTGCACTAGACTGCTCCCTCTCATATTGGTAATCTTCTTGCTTGACAGACTCAGTTCTAGTCGAGTGTACGGTTCCAGTAAGAAATGGTTGGGCTCCAAATGTGGCAGACAAGGACTGCAAATTTATAAATAGCAAGAGGCTGGAATATATTTTAAATGTTCATTAGTGTGCTATAAAGATTTGCAAGCGCACGAGATATACGTACATTAAGGTCGAGATTTTTACACATAATATTCAGTGAGACAAGCACTACGTATACATGCAATCTTGAAACCTTAATGATTTCCAAGAGCGCAGTCCCAGTGCACTAAGCTACTCCATATGTACAGATGCATAGGGTGTCTAAGAGCATCCACATTCGCATATAATAAATCTGGCCCCTTAAACATCCGCGGACGCACCCAAGCACATCCGGTGACCGGTCACCCGCCATATTTTCTCTTCCACAACCGGATACCTCAATTACAAATGCAACATAAACCTAATCTAAATCTTCGTCGGTGATGTCTACTACACAACTTATTCTTATAGACTCGTGTTGGGCCTTCAAACGCAGAGTTTTGTAGGACAGTAGTAATTTTTTCTCAGGTGGATGATCTAAGGTTTATCAATTCGTGGGAGGCAAAGGTTGAAGATGGTATCTCTCAAACAACCCTGCAACTAAATACAAGAAATCTCTTGTGTCCCCAACACACCCAATACAATGGTAAATTGTATAGGTGTACTAGTTCGGCGAAGAGATGGTGATAAAAGTGTAGTATGGATAGTAGATATAGGTTTTTGTAATATGAAAATATAAAAACAGCAAGGTAGCAAGTAACAAAAGTGAGCACAAACGGTATTGCAATGCTTAAAAACAAGGCCTAGGGTTCATACTTTCACTAGTGCAATCTCTTAACAATGCTAACATAATTGGATCATATAACCATCCCTCAACGTGCGATAAAGAATCACTCCCAAGTTTCTATTAGCGGAGAACATAAGATAGAAATTGTTTGTAGGGTACGAAACCACCTCAAAGTTATCCTTTCCGATCGATCTATTGAGCTATTCCTATAAGTGTCACAAACAACCCTAGAGTTCTTACTAAAATAACACCATATGATACACATCAACCAACTCTGATGTCACCTAGATACTCCAATGTCACCACAAGTATCCGTGAGTTAATTATACGATATGCATCAAACAACTTCATAATCATAATATTCAATCCACACAAAGAACTCCAAGGAGCACCCCAAAGTTTCTATCGGAGAAAAGATAATGAAAACGTGCATCAACTCCTATGCATAGATTACCCCAATGTCACCGCGGGAATCCGCGAGTTGAATGCCAAAACATATATCAAGTGAATCAATATAATACCCCATTGTCACCACGGGTATTCATATGCAAGACATACATCAACTGTTCTCAAATCTGAAATATTCAATCCGACAATAATAAAACCTCAAAGGGAAAAGATTTGATTCATCACAACAAAGATAGAGAGAGAAGAAACACCATATGATCCAACTATATTAACAAAGCTCGCGATACATCAAGATCGTGCCATATCAAGAACACGAGAGAGAGAGATCAAACACATAACTACTTGTACATACCCTCAACCCCGATGGTGAACTACTCCCTTCTCGTCATGGAGACCGCCGGGATGATGAAGATGGCCTTCGGTGATGATTTTCCTCCTCCGGCAGGGTGCCGGAAAAGGGCTGTAGATGAGATCGTGGAGGTACAGAGGCTTGCGGCGGCGTAAAAACTCATCTAGGGTTATTTCTGGGAGTTTCTCTATTTATAGGATTTTTCAGCGTTGTAATCAGGTCAGACGGAGCCACGTGGACCCCACGAGGTACCAGGGCGCGCCTGGGGGGGGGGTGGCGCGCCCTGGTGCCTCGTGGGCACTGGGTGGCCCCCTCCAGTGGGTCTTGGTTCCAGTATTTCTTATTTACTCCATAAAAAATCTCCAAAAAGTTTCATCCAATTCCAAGAACTTTTATTTCTGCACAAAAAACAACACCATGGCAATTCTGCTGAAAACAGCGTCAATCCGGGTTAGTTCTAATCAAATCATACCAAAACCATATAGAATTGTTATAAACATGGCATGAATACTTCATAAATTATATATACGTTGGAGATGTATCAGCATCCCCAAGCTTAATTCCTGCTCGTCCTCGAGTAGGTAAATGATAAAAGAAATAATTTATGAAGTGTGAATACTAGCATAGTGCATAAGTTTGATCTATAATAAATTCAATCACTTTTTCTATCATCAATATATATCATAATCAGTAGCTCATCTCATAAAACTTCTCATGATCAAGTAGCAAGCTATTCACATGTTTAAAGTATAGGCCATAAACTTTCTTGAAAACTAACAAACTATGTTCTCAGTCATCAAACAATTGTAATTCATCTTATTTTCAGGAAGGGTCTATGTAAGAGCTTTGATCTAGCAAATTCCACATACTCAACCATCTTTTAGTCTTCCATGATTGCTAACACTCAAAGCATATTTTTAGAACAAACCGTTTCAGTCAAACACATAGGAAGATTGGGGCTTAATATTTCGCCTCCCAACTTATTTATCTCAGGGATAATGTCAATAATAATAACTCATGATCATCTATATTCAACTGGATATATGTGCCTGGATCTTTCTCTACCACATAATGCTTGCCAACTAAAGAATAAATAGAGCGGAATAGGGATGAACATTAATGACTCTTGCATAAAAGTAAATACAGAAAAGTAAATACAGAAAAGTAAAAGATAGGCCCTTCGCAGAGGGAAGCATAGGTTGTCATGCGCTTTTTGTTGTTGGATGCACAAGCCCTTAATGCAAAGGAACGTCACGTTATATTGCCCCTTGTGATAGCAACTTTATTATGCAGTCCGTCGCTTTTATTTCTTTACCATCACAAGTTCGTACAACGCTTATTTTCCCTTACAATAAAAGATCATACATATTTTAGAAGCAATTTTTATTGCTTTTTGCACCGATGACAACTTACTTGAAGGATCTTATTCAACCCATAGGTAGGTATGGTGGACACTCATGTCAAGAAACTGGGTTTAAGGTTTTTTTGGATGCACAAGTAGTGTCTCTATTTAGTACGAATTTTTGGCTAGCAAAAGATCCTAAGCAAGCACCACATGTTAGAGGATCCATGACAATATAACTTCTATGTGAATATAAAAAAACATAACTCATTACGTTGTCTTCCTTGTCCAACGTCAACTACTTGATCAAGCTTGAAAATAATTAATGGGGGCTCACAATCATAGAAGATGTCCAAGATAGTATATTTATATGTGAAATTTCTCTTCCTTCAAAATTCTTTAATGAATTGTTCAAGTGACCAATGCTATGTTTGTTAACTTTCAATAAATTTTACCACTTATACTTCTTGTATGTGAAGTCACTACTCCCCATGGGACAAGCATATGAAGCATATAAATTTCAAATTTATGATATTCAATTCATTTCAACAATTTACTCATAGGATATAAGTGAAGAACAAGAGTAAATGACAAACTACTCTTATAAGTGAAGACCAAATGAGTAGTTAAATAAATAGGTAGCTATGTGGGGACTCTCTCTCATTTAAAAATTTCAGATATTAAGTATTTTATTCAAACAGCAAATAAAACAAAATAAAATGACATTCCAAGAATAGCACATATCATGTGAAGAAGCAAAAACTTAGGCTCAACCAAAACTGACCGATAGTTGTTGAAGAAGAAATGTGGGATGCCTACCGGGGCATCCCCAAGCTTAGTTGCTTGAGACTTCTTGAATATTAACTTGGGATGCCTTGGGCATCCCCAAACTTAAGCTCTTGTGTCTCCTTAATTCCTCTCATATAACGGTTTCTCTAAATCTTAAAAACTTCATCCACATAAAACTCAACAAGAACTCGTGAGTATGTTAGTACAAATCAACTCAAAACCTTAACATTATCTACTGTAGCAAATCACAAAAATTATAATTAAACATTGCATACTAAATGCCTCTTCATATTTAATACTCCTATCCACAAATAGAAACATTAAACACGCAAACATATGCAAACAATGCAATTATAACAGCAATCTGCCAAAACAGAACAGTCTGTAAAAGGGGAATAAGAATCCATACTTTCCTAACTCCAAAAATTCTGAAAAAATTACCACGTGACAGAGAACTCATGCATTCTTACTGTGTAAAAATTTCAGATTTTTATCATGTTATGACTATTCAGGAATATTCCGGACATAACAGAAAACTTTCTGTTTTCAAACAGCAATACATGAACTTGCAAACTGAGCATGGTAAAGGCTATAATTGGCATTTTATTGAACTAAAAGATACAAAACATGATTATTTATAATAGCAAGCAAATATCAACATAATAAAATGATGCTCCAAGCAAAACTCATATTATGTGACGAATAAAAATATAGCTCCGAGTGAGGTTACCGATAATGTTGAAGACGAAAGAGGGGATGCCTTCCGGGGCATCTCCAAGCTTAGTTGCTTGGGTATTCCTTGAATATTACCTTGGGGTGCCTTGGGCATCCCCAAGCTTAGGGTCTTGCCACTCCTTATTCTCCTCATATCGATATCTCACCCAAAACTTGATACCTTCAATCACACAAAACTTAACGGAACTTGTGAGATAGGTTAGTATGATAAAAATAAATCATCCACTTAGGTACTGTCAAGACAAGTTTCATAATTGTTCTCACATAATGCCTACTGTATTCTATTATTTCCACAATTTATATTACTTAATATAAGCTATGGAAACACTAAAACAAGCAAACTATGAATCGAAAACAGAATCTGTCAAAAACAGAATAGCGTGTAGTAAGCGATTTAAAAACCATACTTCTGTACCTCCAAAAATTCTGAAAAATTCGGACAACGTAAAACATTTGGAACCCAATACTGCGTAAAAATTTCAGAATTTTCTCACGCTCCAGTACATAATATAAATTCTAGCACTGGACGCAAAAGTTTCTGTTTTTGCACAGAATGAAATCAACAAGCATCCACACTATCCCAAAGGCTTTACTTGGCTCATTATTGAAAGAAAACATATAAAACATGATTACTACAGTAGCTTAATCATGTGAACACACAAAAACAATAAGGGTAAATGTTGGGTTGTCTCCCAACAAGCACTTTTCTTTAATGCCTTTTTAACTAGGCATGATGATTTTAATGATGCTCACATAAAAAGTGAAGAATTGAAACATAACGGGAGCATCATGAATCATATGTTCGTCTCTCATAATAATTTTCAGTAGCATCATGAATGGATTCATCAATATAGCTATCATATAAAGCATTCTTTTCATGATCCACAAGCATAGGATTTTTATTACTCTCCACACAAGTAATTTTCTTCTCATTCATAATAGTGGGAGTATCATATGAAACTCGAATACTATAAATTGTTTCCACATTAAAAGAGTAATGTTTAGTAAAAGGGTATTCATAATTATAACAAATATATTAATAATCATCACTATTTTTCATAACATAAGTATCATCACAATAATCATCATAGATAGGAGGCATGAAATCATCATAACAAATTTGATCATTCAAAGTAGGGGGACTAAAAATATCATCTTCATTAAGTATAACATCTCCAAGCTTGGGAAAAACATCAATTGCAGAAAATAAATTCTCAAAAATGTCATTCTCATCAAACATAGCATCCCCAAGCTTGTTAGTTTGCATATCATTAGCATTATCACTATTATCATCAATAGTATGAATAGCACCAATAGTAAAACAATTATTATCATCATAATTTTCCAAATTGGCACCATAAAGATTTTCAAGATTATAAGAAGTATCATTATCTTACCAATCATAATAATCACAACGAATAATGTGCATAACAAAATCACCCTCAATAATTCCTTCGGACATTGTACCATAAGACAAAGAAGCAATATCATCATCAAGTGTATCATCTTCCACAATTATTTTTGATTAATTCTCATGAGACACAACAATAATAGGAGCAACATCATTTGGGAGAGATACCTTTTTACCTCTATTCTTTCTTCTTTTCTTCTTCTTCACCACATCATATGTGGGTTTAATCAATTTTTCCGAGCTTCTTATTGATGAGATTGGTTGAATAGGGAGCTCCTTCTCGTCACCTATTTCATCATAAGAAAAAATAGGAGGATTTTGGGAAACCTCTTCCCCTTCATTAGTATTCTCTTCATCTTCTATTTGTTTTCTTGTCTTTAAATAATTGGCAATATAAGGATTCTCAATGCAATTTACCGCACAATACATATAAATTTCCTCTAGATCAAAATCGAGAAATCTCTTGAGATTATATTCTGGAATATCCCTAGTTATACGTTTCATTTCTTCATACGCCAGAAGCAGACTAAGTTCATTATGATGCGCAAGGGTAATCAAGTTATCACAATTTTTGGACATGATTCGATCATGAAACAATTTGCATTGGAGATTTAAATGACCACGTTCATTGCAAAGTTCACAAGGATGGCAAGAAAAATTAAATCTTTCAGCACAATCATCTAGCCTCTCTTGCAACCCTTTAGTTTCTAAATACTTATGCCTCTTACAAAATCTATTTTCCCTTTTTGGTATGCATTTGCACCCCCAATTCACTCCACAAAAATTGACATTCTTATAGGAAACATCATTATCATGACTAGTGCAATCATCATTAGTATTATGGATATTCAAAGAATTCATACTAGCAACATTGCAATCATGCTCATCATTCATGGATTTTATGCCAAGCATTTTATTGAATTCTTCTTCTATCAATTGAGCACAATTATCGGAATTCTTATTTTCAAGAAAGACATTATAAAGACGAATAATATGAGGCAACCTCAATTCCATTTTTTGTAGTTTTCTTTTATAAACCAAACTAGTGATAAAACAAGAAACTAATAGATTCGATTGCAAGATCTAAAGATATACCTTCAAGCACTCACCTCCCCGGCAACGGCGCCAGAAAAGAGCTTGATGTCTACTACACAACTTATTCTTGTAGATTCGTGTTGGGCCTCCAAGCGCGGAGTTTTGTAGGACAGTAGCAATTTTCCCTCAAGTGGATGACCTAAGGTTTATCAATCCGTGGGAGGCGTAGGTTGAAGATGGTATCTCTCAAACAACCCTGCAACCAAATATAAGAAATCTCTTGTGTCCCCAACACACCCAATACAATGGTAAATTGTATAGGTGCACTAGTTCGGCGAAGAGATGGTGATAAAAGTGTAGTATGGATAGTAGATATAGGTTTTTGTAATCTGAAAATATAAAAACAGCAAGGTAGCAAGTAACAAAAGTGAGCACAAACGGTATTGCAATGCTTAAAAATAAGGCCTAGGGTTCATACTTTCACTAGTGCAATCTCTCAACAATGCTAACATAATTGGATCATATAACCATCCCTCAACGTGCGATAAAGAATCACTCCCAAGTTCCTATTAGCGGAGAACATAAGATAGAAATTATTTGTAGGGTATGAAACCACCTCAAAGTTATCCTTTCCGATCGATCTATTGAGCTATTCCTATAAGTGTCACAAACAGCCCTAGAGTTCGTACTAAAATAACACCATATGATACACATCAACCAACTCTAATGTCACCTAGATACTCCAATGTCACCACAAGTATCCGTGAGTTAAGTATACGATATGCATCTAACAACTTCATAATCGTAATATTCAATCCACACAAAGAACTTCAAGGAGCACCCCAAAGTTTCTATCGGAGAAAAGATAATGAAAACGTGCATCAACTCCTATGCATAGATTACCCCAATGTCATCGCGGGAATCCGCGAGTTGAATGCCAAAACATATATCAAGTGAATCAATATAATACCCCATTGTCACCACGGGTATTCATATGCAAGACATACATCAAGTGTTCTCAAATCTGAAATATTCAATCCGACAATAACGAAACCTCAAAGGGAAAAAATTCGATTCATCACAACAAAGATAGAGAGGGAAGAAACACCATATGATCCAACTATATTAACAAAGCTCGCGATACATCAAGATCGTGCCATATCAAGAACACGAGAGAGAGAGAGATCAAACACATAGCTACTAGTACATACCCTCAGCCCCGAGGGTGAACTACTCCCTCCTCGTCATGGAGACCGCCGGGATGATGAAGATGGCCTCCGGTGATGATTTCCCCCCTCCGGCAGGGTGCCAGAAAAGGGCTGTAGATGAGATCGTGGAGGTACAGAGGCTTGCGGCGGCGTAAAAACTCATCTAGGGTTATTTCTGGGGGTTTCTCTATTTATAGGATTTCTCCGCGTTGTAATCAGGTCAGACGGAGCCACGTGGGCCCCACGAGGTACCAGGGCGCGCCTGGGGAGGTGGCGCGCCCTGGTGCCTCGTGGGCACTGGGTGGCCCCTTCCAGTGGGTCTTGGTTCCAGTATTTCTTATTTACTCCATAAAAAATCTCCAAAAAGTTTCATCCAATTCCAAGAACTTTTATTTCTGCACAAAAAACAACAACATGGCAATTCTGTTGAAAACAGCGTCAGTCCGGGTTAGTTCTAATCAAATCATACCAAAACGATATAGAATTGTTATAAACATGGCATGAATACTTCATAGATTATAGATACGTTGGAGACGTATCAGCCGGCGCCACGGGCGTGTCCATGTTTGGTGGCTGGCTGAGCCCATTAGAATGAAGGTGCGGTCACCGGCGACGTAAAGTAGGATATGGGACACAGACCGGCTCACGGGACTCGAGGCACCGCCGTCTCCCATGCCCTACTCTTCCTCATCGGAGCCCGTGGCCTCAATGTCGTCGATTGATGTGAGTTCCATGATAGATCCGTCGTGGTCGGAGTCCGACACGTCCACCATGACACGGATGCGGTGCCAGGGTTTGCCGGTCACTTGTAGTGGTGGTGCGGCGTGCGATTCCGCCTCGCCGGCATCTGCCATGAGGGCTTCCGCGGCCTCCCTCGCCCTTTGCTTCTCACGGCGGGCACGCCGCGCCATATTAACATGCGCTGACGACGGGCCATAAGTGCTAGCGTTTACCTCCCACTCGGCGTGCAAACGATGGGGTTGCACCTCCGCCATAGCGTTGGGGCGCCAGACGGACCGCATGGCCTCCGGCGAGGCAGCGGCGACGCGCCTAGCCTGATCCATGCACAATTTGGACGGACGCAATGGATTTCCGGTGAATCGAGACCAAACGATGTCGGGCGATCAACTCCCTGCTACAAAAAAAACACTTCCGTGATGACACGCATTTGTCACAGTAGGTCACATTTTCTGTCATGCATGTACATCCATGACAATTTTGTGACAGAATGAAGATAGTCATACGTGTACTGTCGCGGAAGTGTCTCATGGCAATAATCCATTTATCATCAGGGAAGTGTTCACTTCCATGATGACAAATGATGCTTCATGGAAATGATTTCGTCAAGCGTAACCGACACATGGCAGGCTCCGTAATGGGTCGCCATTAAGCTATCGGGTGCCGGTTTTGGATCCGATACCCGTTAACAGCCCCGACCATTGATGATTTTCCACGTGTCAATTTCTCATTCACCAACGGAACCGCGCGCCAGCTCTGTGTTGCGACAGATGTCATCCGTCTAATGGACAAGATGCGCCTATGAAATGTCGACACATGTCACGGCCCAGCAGTGGCTACGAGAGAAACGCGCAAACCACACTGCATCGCTCGGGGCCGACCTCCCACCAAATGCCCACCTTATACGGGGAAATCCCCGAAAAATTATCGCCCTCACTTCTACCATGATTTTTTTACGTCATGGACAGCCCAAACAATGTCATGCAAGTGCGCCTCCGGCCCGCCCAGGACGAAAAGCCAAGTTTCTGTCATAATATTTTTGTCACAATTATCGTCATGCAACTTCAATGACAAAAAGTTTTCATTGGGGTCATAATGTCACATATGTGTCTTTTTTTGTAGTGCCCGAGAGTAGCGGAGAGCAATGTGGACGGCCATCTCCTACTTGGCCCATATGGGATGAGGTCCCCATCGACAGATCGGGTGACTGAGGACTCGGATCAGCGGTCGGCCATGCCGGGAAGGCCGGAAATCGCCGAAAAGGAGCTTGGGGGCAGAGTGGAGTGGAGTGGCTAGGGGTTGGTCCGGGGAGCGGATGGGGACAAATATATGTCAGGTTGGGGTGGGCCAGAATGGGCCGGATCTGACGTGGCGGACACGCCCGGTGAAAGAACATGTGCGGCCCCCATGTTTGGTTTTGGTAATTGATGGCAATCTCTATGGACTAATGGTTGCCTTGAGTTATATTTGAAGGGTTTGTCCATAGACATTTCTTGAAGTACATTTGTTGGTTTCAAGGAGATTATGTGGTGACCAAGGTGCTATTCAAGGATTTATCCAAAGATTGGTCGTGTGAGTGTTGAGCCTATTGCAAGCATGTCTTGAAGAATAATATTGTGTGAACATTCATGTTTACCTTCAAGACATCATCCTTATGAAGAGAGTTGGAAAGATTCAAGGTTGATCAAGACTAAGTACAAAGAGTAATTCAAATTGATCAACACACAAAGCATAGAAGATGTACCGAGTGGGATCAGGTGATCTCATGGTATGGTAAGCATTGTCCATTACGCTTTGTGTACTAACCCATGTTCTATGCGAGAGTTCTTTGTGGGGTTAGGTTTGTTTCCATGGGCGTGCATCAAAAGGAAGATATCATACAACCCATGGAGGATGACATCAAGTGGTGATCGTCATCAAGATTGCGGTGTGCAAGTTCAAGTGGAGCATCACGAAGAGATCATGCTTGAAGCTTGCCGTCCATTGTGGTGACAATGGACTTGTGAAGATGTGCCGAAGAGTGGCCTACCCATAGTGGAGTATGGGGGAGCAATCAACTAGTCTTCATCGAGCCAACACAATCAAGAAAGGTGGTTCAACTTGAGGAAGTCAAGATCGTCATCATCTAGCTCAAGTGGACTATGTGCAAGGCAAAGGTTTGCCCTTGATAAGTTTTCTATTTTGCCGGTCTCATGGTGGTAGTTGTGAGACCGGGTTATAGGATCGATAGCCGTACTATCAAGGGGGGCTATCGAGTGAGTAGCTTGATCGTATCATTCGTAGAGAGATCAAACCATTGCATCCTTGCATCATCTTTCTTGGTTCTTATTTATTTTTTCTCGGTGTGAGTTTTAGAGCTTATGGTCATCTTCATGACAAGCTCGAGTTCATCGACAACGGAGTTCATATGCATCTTCTATGATGTTTTCGATGTTGGAGTTTATGCCGGTTCTTCACCGATGGAGGCTTCACTCCTCTATATCTTAGGCATACTCCCCCTGCCACTTATTGGATAGTATTTGTTTTCATCTATCCAACGAGCTTGAGTTTGCTCTATTCGGAGCTCATATGCAGAAGTTGTGGCAGTTCTGGTTTTCTTGGCTGCATCTATTTTGCTTGGGCAGTATTTCAGTTCCCAAGCGGTAGTACCGCTCCGCTCTACGGTAGTACCTCTCTTGCGGTACTTCCTCTATGAGCTACCGCGGCTACTACCGCTTCTTTTTCGCCCTCTGTAGGTTCTCTGTTGCTTCGCGGCAGTTGCACGGTAGTAGTGGGGCGGTAGTACCGCCCGCGCGGTACTACCGCATTTTTACTACCATTGCCACTTCCGCTTATTCTTGTGGTTCTGTTGCTTTTCTTGCCTTCGCGGCAGTGGGGCGGTAGTAATGCGAGCGGTAGTACCGCTGCTGCTGTACTACCCCCACTTGTTTTTTCGTACTGCAACCTCAGCGGTAGTACCGCTGGGGCGAGCGGTAGTACCGCTCCGGCGGCACTACCGCCTCGGGTCTCTGCGCCTTTGCACTGTACTGATGGAATGTAACACCCCCTGTGTAATGAGCTACAGTGATCATCATGTTAATGCTAAGCTACTTTGGTTTGCAAAGAATGATCACAGTGAATTCATATCTCATTTCAAATTCCACCATTGAATTCAAATTCAATTTGCAAGTGAAATTTCAAGTTGCACAAAAATTGCTGCAAAATAGTTCATCATTTAGCAAAAATTCCATAACAAATGATTGTTAAGGAAAACAATATCACCTCTAAGCTATGATGGACAGTAGCAATTAATTCAGTGCTATTTCAGCATTTTTAAATGCCATTTTTTTTGTGAAAAATCCATTTGGATTCAGTTGCCTCTCAAAATATTTGTGGCAGTGCCTAATAATACCAAGTAATTATGTGGCCTAGTTCCACATTTTACAAAAATGTTTTGGCAGCTCAAATATTCCAAAACTGTCTCTGTTTCAAAAATAAAAGCTAAAACAGAAAACAGAAAGAGGGCAGAGGACTTACCTGGCCGAAAGGCCCAGCCGGCCTAGCCCATCCCTCCTCCTCCTACCTGCTCCCTCCCCCGTGTCACCAAGTTGGTATCAGAGCCGACTGCCTGTAGGAAGTCCCTTTCCAACTCCTTCGCCGAAGATGAGTCTAGTCTTTGAAAAACTGTTTTACTAACATGGATGTGTGGCTTATGGGCCCACGTCGCCAATGGATGGGTTAGGATCTTTTATTCCTCTCCTTTACTCTGGGACTCTGATCTCTCTTCCTTTCGGGTTAAATTTTTTACTGACTCTAACTCTAGGTTCTCGTGATCACATCCACCCGGAGATTTGAATTAACCCTTCTTCGAATTGAGGGCCAGGTTCTGCTTCACAGTGTTCATGGACCGCAGGATCCTTTTATCGAGGGCACCCGGCGTTGTCACTTGCAGATCCCTCGCTCCAGTAGTTTTCTCCGATGTTGATGTAGCCTTTGCTATGTCTCGTTGTTGTATCTCTCCACCGCGTGCCTGCGTCCCGCCTAGTTTGTCTAGCTGCGAGTGTTTCCGAACTCGTGCTGTCCGTTTGTATCCAACTATGTGCATGGATTTGTATGTCTTTAATGACTACTAATATGTATCTAATGCACTCCTTGTTCATTGCTCATGTTACATCATGAATAGCCTCATTCATTGCAGTTGTTCTTGCTAAACTGCCCCTGATGTTTGTAGCAGGATGGCGGACGATCCTCCACCTCCACCCTATATTGCCGCAATGATGCAGCAGTTTGAGCTGAATCATCAGTTTATGGCTGGGATAATGGCCCAGCTTCTAAACCAGAATGCTCATCAACAGCCTGCCCCAATAACTCTGCAAGAATTCGTGCGCCTCAACCCGTCCACTTTCCGCAACTCATCTGATCCTATGGATGCTGATGATTGGCTCCGTGACATCGCCTTTCAGATGGAGTCGGCTAATGTTGTCCCTGCCAGTTACGTCACCTATGCGACGTATCACCTGAGGGGTCCAGCTGCTCAATGGTGGGAAAGCCACAGGCGTCTGCTGCCTGCTGGAACTGTAACCACTTGGCAGGAATTTCTGTCAGCCTTCCGTGCACGGCATATTCCTCAAGGTCTGATGGACCAGAAGAAGAAGGAATTCCGCAAACTCGCACAGGGCAAAATTTCTGTGGATGAATATCAGAGGAAATTTCTCGACTTATCCCGCTATGCCGAGGATGACGTCTGCACTGACGCGCGCAAGCAGGAGAATTTCCGTGAAGGATTGCGTTTCGATATAAAGCTAGCACTTGTTGCCCATGATTGCGCGGACTTTGCAACGCTTGTCAGCCAAGCTTTCTGAGCTGAAACTGGCCTGACTGAGTACCAGGAGTCGCTCAAGCGTACTCGAGATGTTGGTCCATCCTCGGGTCAGCCTGCTCAGAAACGTCAAGTCTGGATCCCGCACAATGTCTATCACCGACCTGCTCCAACACCAAGGTCGTCTTATGTTGCACCTCGTCTGCCTGCGCCCCTGAGACAGCTCAGAATTCAAAATGACAAACCAACTGTTATGGCTCCTTTACCCAATGATGGCTTATGCCACAAATGTGGGCAGCCAGGTCACCTTGCTCTCAACTGTCGCCAGGATCAGCCTCAGAATGCACCACGTCCTCCTGATGGTCGTAGCAAGGGCCATCGAACCCATAATTCCAGAAATTGTAAGGCCAGGCCGCCTGCTATGGGTCGTGGCCAGGTCACTCATGTCAAAATGGAAGAAGCTCGTTAGGCTCCTAAAATCGTGATGGGTACTCTCCTAGTTAATTCAGTTGCAGCTTCTGTCCTCTTTGATTCCGGGGCATCACATTCCTTTGTGTCGCAACAATTTGCTCAGCTGCATGAACTACCTCTAGAGTTGTTGCCCACCCCACTAGAGATTAGCACTCCCCGTTCCAGGTGGCAAACCAAGATGGTAAATCACAACAATCAGATTAGAATTGAAGGGTTGGTGTTCCCTGCTTCCCTCATTGCTCTCGGACCTTCCAACATAGACATCATTCTTGGTATGGATTGGTTGGCGGCCCATAATGCTTTGATCGACTGTGCCGCCAAGACGGTCCAGCTCACACACCCTTCTGGCCAGATGATCAGCTACTCAGCCCAGATAATCCAGAATGCCGAGAGCCAAATATATGCTCCGAATGCATTGAATGCTTCACCTCTGGAAGGAATAGAGAACATTCCAGTCGTTCGTGAATTCCAAGATGTCTTTACAGAAGAACTTCCAGGAATACCCCCTGTTAGAGCTGTCGAGTTTGTCATAGACTTGAAACCAGGCACTACTCCTATTGCGAAGCGTCCTTATAAGATGCCGCCGCATGACCTCCTTGAGCTTAAGGAGGAGATTGACAAGTCACTTCGCAAGGGTTTCATTCGCCCTAGTTCTTCTGCTTAGGGAGCACCTTCTCTCTTTGTTAAGAAGAAGGATGGAACGAATCGGTTGGTTCAAGATTATCGGCCTATCAACCAATCAACAATTCAGAATAAATATCCGCTTCCCCGGATCAATGATCTGTATGATCAACTTGCTGGATCCTCAGTATTCTCTAAACTCGACTTGAGGTTGGGTTATCATCAGATCCGAGTCCGCGAAGAGGATATTCCCAAGACCGCATTCGTTACTCGTTATGGTTCTTACGAGTACACCGTCATGTCCTTTGGTTTAACCAATGCTCCAGCAACGTTCTCCCGCCTCATGAATTATATCTTCATGGATTACCTCGACAAGTTCGTCGTGGTTTATCTGGATGATATCCTGGTATATTCCAAGAATAAGGAAGAACATGCTGAACATCTTCGTCTTGTACTGGAAAAGCTTTGAGAGCATCAGCTATATGCCAAATATTCCAAGTGTGAATTCTGGTTGTCCGAAGTGACCTACCTTGGTCATGTGATTTCCAAGGATGGTATTGCTGTCAACCCAGAACGAGTTCAGTCTATTCTTGACTGGACTCCCCCGAAGAATGTCAAACAAGTCAGAAGTTTTCTCGGACTCGCAAGCTATTGCCGCCGCTTTGTCGAGAACTTTTCCAAGATTGCAAAGCCTCTGACTAATCTGCTTCATAAAGGCATTAAGTTTGAGTGGACAGATAAATGTCAGGAAAGTTTCCAAACACTCAAGGACAAGCTGACTTCTGCACCAGTGCTTGCTCCTCCGGATTCTAGCAAGGAATTCGTCATTTATTGCAACACCTCTCGTCAAGGATTAGGCTGTGTCCTGATGCAAGAGGGCAAAGTGATTGCTTATGCCTCACGACAGTTGCATCCTCATGAAGAGAACTACCCAGTTCATGATCTCGAACTTGTTGTAGTTATATATGCACTGAAGTTGTGGCGACATTACCTCCTCGGTAATCGTTGCGAGATCTACACTGATCATCAAAGTCTGAAATATTTGTTTACTCAGCCAGACTTGAATCTCCGTCAGCAAAGATGGATGGAGACAATTACAGACTATGACTGCGGTATTACATATACCCCTGGTAAGGCTAATGTTATGGCCGATGCTTTGAGCCACAAGTCATATTGCAACAACCTCATGATTCTGGAAGCTCAACCCCTCCTTTGCGAAGAACTCCGCAAGTTGAACCTTCACATCGTTCCACAGGGTTCTCTTAATAACCTTGTTCTGCAACCAAATCTTGAGAAAGCTATTAGGTCTGCACAAGCAAAAGACGCTGAAGTCGATCAGATGAAAAGGGATCTTGTCTTTGAAAAGGCCAGAGATTTCTCGCTTGCTGAAGATGGAACCTTGTACTTCAGAGATCGCATTGTAGTACCTCGGTTCGAACTTATGACAGACAAAGTTATGAAGGAGGCACATGATACACCACTGTCTATTCATCCGGGTAGCACCAAGATGTATCGCGACCTTCGTCAAAGGTACTGGTGGTCTAAAATAAAGCAAGACATTGCTCGTTATGTTGCTGAATGTGACGTTTGCCGCCGCGTCAAGGCAGAACATCAGAAGCCTGTTGGAATTCTGCAACCGCTTCCTATTCCTGAATGGAAATGGGATAAGGTTCAAATGGACCTCATTACTGGCCTTCCCAAGTCGCAGAAGGGTCACGATGCTATTCTTGTCGTCATCGATCGACTCTCCAAAGTTGTACATTTTCTGCCAGTCAAGGAGACGATCACTACTGCTAGTCAGTTAGCAGATTTGTATATCTCCAGAATTGTAACTCTCCACGGTATTCCAAAGGAGATCAGTTCAGACCGTGGCAGCCTCTTCACCTCAAAGTTCTGGGAAAGTTTCCAGCAAGCTATGGGAACTCATATAACCTGGAGCTCTGCTTATCACCCCCAGTCCCAAGGCCAAGTTGAATGAGTTAATCAAGTGCTTGAAGATATGCTACGTGCTTGTGTCATCTCATTTGGCAAGAAGTGGGAAGAATCTCTCCCATATGCTGAATTTTCGTACAACAACAACTATCAAGCTAGCTTGAAAATGGCACCCTTCGAGGTATTATATGGACGTAAGTGTTGAACCCCTCTGAATTGGTCAGAAACTGGGGATCGGCCGCTCATTGGTCCAGATATTATCCAACAAGCTGAAGAGCAAGTCCGTATTGTTCGTGAAAATCTCAAGGCGGCCCAGTCCCGTCAGAAGAGCAACTATGATCGTAATCATTGGGGATCAATCTATCAACCTGGTGAACAAGCTTATCTGCATGTCACTCCTATGAAGGGCACTCATCGCTTCGGAATCAAGGGCAAGTTAGCTCCTCGCTACATTGGTCCCTTCCGTATTCTCGCCAGACGTGTACAGGTGGCATATAAATTGGAATTGCCGCCGCAGTTTTCTCACATCCACGATGTCTTCCATGTGTCGCAACTTCGTCGTTGCTTCAAGGATCCGCACCGTGCAGTGGATCACGAAATGCTCGAACTACAAGATGATCTCTCTTATAAAGAGGATCCAATCCGCATTCTTGATCAAGCAGAATGTCGGACCCGTCAGAAGGCAACCAAGTTCCTCAAAGTGAAGTGGTCAAATCACACTGAAGATGAAGCCACTTGGGAACGTGAAGATCACCTTCGTGAAGAATACCCCGACCTTTTCCTTTCTACCTCCTAACTTCTCGAGACGAGAATTTTTTTTAGAGGAGGAGAATTGTAACACCCCCTGTGTAATGAGCTACAGTGATCATCATGTTAATGCTAAGCTACTTTGGTTTGCAAAGAATGATCACAGTGAATTCATATCTCATTTCAAATTCCACCACTGAATTCAAATTTAGTTTGCAAGTGAAATTTGAAGTTGCACAAAAATTGCTGCAAAATAGTTCATCATTTAGCAAAAATTCCATAACAATTGATTGTTAAGGAAAACAATATCACCTCTAAGCCATGATGGACAGTAGCAATTAATTCAGTGCTATTTCAGCATTTTTAAATGCCATTTTATTTGTGAAAAATCCATTTGGATTCTGTTGCCTCTCAATATATTTGTGGCAGTGCCTAATAATACCAAGTAATTATGTGGCCTAGTTCCACATATTACAAAAATGTTTTGGCAGCTCAAATATTCCAAAACTGTCTTTGTTTCAAAAATAAAAGCTAAAACAGAAAACAAAAAGAGGGCAGAGGACTTACCTCGCCGAAAGGCCCAGCAGGCCCAGCCCATCCCTCCTCCTCCTACCTGCTCCCTCCCCCCTGTCACCATGGTCGTGGCCAGAGAGCGCCGGCTCCGGCCGCTGGTTGCCACGGCGATGGGGCATGTGAGCCGAGGGGATAAGGCCGCCCCCTCGAGCTCCTGGGCGCCCCCAGCCGCCACTCACCTCTCTCCCTCGCTCACTCGCGCTCTTCCCACCTCGACCGAGCACTGCCGTCGCCGCTGTCCGTCTCCGCCGCGGCGACCGCCGTCCCCGTTCCACTCCAACATGTCAGAAGGCTCCGGTGAGCTCGACCACACCTCCTGCGCCAAGCTACGGGAGCCGGGGAGCTCTACCTCGAGCGGATCGAGCTCTTCCCCCTTCTTCGGTCACCAGCGATCACCGTTGACTCCAGCCCCGCCTGTAGCTACTAAGCCACTCGCCGGCCTCCTTGAGCCACACGGTGAGCATTCGCGTCGATCCCCTCCCTTATATCACGCTGCTCGTCGCTCCGTTGCCGTTCCCGCGTAGTCCGAGCTCGGCAGCGCCATTGCCGGTGAACTGCTCGAAGCAGAGCCGCCAGAGTCGTCCCACGTTGCCAGTCGTGTTTCGGGTGCTCCGTAGAGCCCGCCGGTGAGCTCTGTTAGCTCGTTAGCTCCCCGCAGCCACGCGCCCGTGTTCACCCGAAAGCCACCGCCGCCAAAACCTTGACGCTGGTGTCATTCCGGTCGTCCCCGGTCCCAGTCGCTAGCACCATCGTGTGCGCGGCGATGAGCCGCTTCCGTAGAGCCCAACCACGGCTCGAACGGTGGCCTGTGGCCAAATCCCGATCGACTCCGACGAGGAACAGCCGCGAAAACGATCGCCGGAGCTTCTCCGGTGCCGGCCGCCGACGTGGCCTGACCAGTGGGGCCCCCTGGGTCACTGGCAGCTGGGTCCCGTGGGCCCAGTTGACCCAGTTGACCAGGTCAACAGGCTGACTGGGCAGCCCCAGTCACTGACTGGTGGGCCCCAGTTGACTGGTCAACTGGTCAACCGCTGACCAGCTGACTCAGCTTACCGGGCCCACTGTCAGTCTCTGGTGCACCTGTGGGTGCAGTGCATCGGGTGCACCTAGCAGTTCTGTGCATTTTCGGATTTTAAATAATCCAGGGATTTTCAGAAAACTGTTTAAACTTCGGAAATTCGTAGAAATTCAACCGTAGCTCGGATGAAAAAGTTTTCTACATGAAAGTTGATCAGAAAAATGAGACGAATCCGAATATGTCATCTGCATGCATGTTAGAATCCTCTAAGTAGCTGAACCTATAACTTCAGGCCTGTTTCTGGCAGATAAATAGTGTCTGACTACTGGTTAATAATTCCAGTTTAATTCCTAGGTTAACTAAAATTGTTTAGAAATGCATTAGGTCTCCCATGCATTGCTTTTTGCCTTGTCATGCTTTGTGATTGCATTTGTATGCTGTGTATTTATCTGTTTCTTCCCCCTCTTCTCTCCGGTAGACTCCGAGACCGACGAGACCCAGAGTACGACTACGTCGCAGACGCCCAGCTTTTTCCGCAGAGCTTCCAGGCAAGCAAAACCCCCTTGATCATTCCTATATCGCCCATTCTTTCTCTCTCGTGCTTGCATTAGATTTTGCTACTGTATTCTACAGCTCCTATTTTGATGCATAGCCTGATTTTGTAACCTGTTGTTGATACTTTACCTGTTGTCCTATATGCTTAGGGTAGGCTGGATAGTGATCCATCAGTGACCCCTCACCCTTGTCCCTGTTGCCCCGCTTTGTTACTGGTGCCCCGATCAATGTGATTGATGTGCAGAGACCGACACATCACCACACACCCCCTTAGTTGTACGACTCTGCAGATCTACCATCGAGTGCCGAGGGTGATATCTACTACCTCACTCCTGATGATATCTCTGTAGCGTAGCTAGTCGGTTGTGGGTTATCGAGGGTGATTCCTCTTTCACCACCTCCGATGATGCCTCTGTCGTGCAACCCCTCAAGTGTGAACCCATCGAGGGTGATTCCTCCAGGTTCACCTTGACATTTAACATCGAGTAGGAATCCAATGATGGTGATTCCTCGGATTCCCCCTTGATGTTATGGACACACGGATACCCTGTATTTAACTCAGTCCGTTGTTGAAGTCGGGTCGACCCCGAGGGGTACCCGCGAGAGATGTGAAGTCGGGTTGACCGTGAGGGTACCCGCGAGATAATTACATGGCACGGTCGGGCAGGCAGACCGCCCCAGGAGAGGGATGGACCTGGCCCTTGCCGTAAGTCCACGAGACGGGGCGACGGGACCACAGATCGTGGAGCACTAATCGTCACCGCGAGCTCCCAACACACTAATGGGATTGGATATGTGATCTGAGTAGGCCTCTGGCCTTTTCGCACTAACCACCACGCGAGTTAACACTCGACGTCGTACGTTTCTTCCGAAAGCTCTGTCAGACGTCCAGTTCAGCATTGCGGCCGGGACGGACCGGCACCATCCAGGACATGGGTGGTGCCTGGCTTCACCCTGCACCCAACGACCCGGAGTGCAAAGGGCGATGGGCCCAAGACCCCTGAGCGCTTAGGATGTAGACCGGCGGGGACCTCTCTGCGGAGCCTAGGTAGGACTACGTCATGTCGATCAGCCAAGGTCGGGCATGACCCGAAAAAGTGTGTCCGGCCAGAGTTAATCGAGCGTGTTGGGTAAGTTGGTGCACCCCTGCAGGGAAGTTATCTATTCGAATAGCCGTGTCCACGGTAACAGGACGCTCAGTGTTGTATCCCGATCTACTACAACTAGAACTGGATACTTGTGATGCTTAATATTATGTTAGCTCCGGGATCGCTTTCTCGCAGGGAGTCGAGAAAGGATCTCTGGGCATGGCTGCTATTATACTTGTTACTACTACTTTTATATGCTAATCTGCACTCTTCTAATTGTTGGGGAACGTTGCATGGGAAACAAAATTTTTCCTACGCACACACAAGATCTATCCATGGTGATGAGCATCTACGAGAGGGAGAGTGAATCTACATACCCTTGTAGATCGCTAAGCGGAAGCGTTAAGAAACGCGGTTGATGTAGTCGAACGTCTCCGCGATCCAAATCGCAAGTCGTCCCTCGATCCGATCACGAACTAGTGCCGAACGGACGGCACCTCCGCGTTCAACACACGTACGGCTTGATGACGCCTTCACCTCCTCGATCCAGCGAGCGATGATGAAGTAGTAGATGAGTTCCGGCAGCACGACGGCATGGTGATGGTGGTGAGGAACAATCTCTGCAGGGCTTCGCCAAGCACTACGGAGATTATGACGGGAGGAACTAGAGGGTTAGGCTTGCCGGCACACGGCTTGGGAAATCTTGATGTGTCCCGTGTGTTAGCCCTGCACCTCTATTTATATGTTGAGCCCTGAGGTCTAAACTTGGAGAGAAAGCCTCCACAAGGTCGGTTTTGCCCGCACAAGGTCGGTTTGGCCCGCACGGAAGGAGTCTAACTCGGATTCCAGCAGTATTGCGTACAAGCGGTAGTACCGCTCACGAGCGGTAGTACCGCTTGTGCGGTAGTACCGCTTCACACAAGAGGTAGTACCGCTTACGCGGTAGTACTGCCTTACCAGCGGTAGTACCGCTTAAGGCAGCAGCAAAACTTCCTTTTGCACTTTCCAATACCTCGTGGGCTTTACCCCTTTGGCTCATATAAAGTGTTGCTGCACCCGAACACTTCGGTAAACATCCGGAACCCCTTCCGGTGAATTCCGGAACCCTTCCGGAGATCAAAACACTATTATCACATATATCAATCTTTACCTCCGGACTCTTCCGGAGATCCCCGTCATGTCCGGGATCTTATCCGGGACTCCGAACAACCTTCGGTCACCAACAAAATAACTCAACTATACTAATCGTCACCAAACGTTAAGTGTGTAGACCCTGCGGGTTCGAGAACTATGTAGACATGACCGAGACACCTCTACGATCAATAACCAATAGCGGGACCTGGATGCCCATATTGGCTCCTACATATTCTACGAAGATCTTTATCGGTCGAACCTCTATGTCAAGGATTCAGTTAATCCCGTATGCTATTCCCTTTGTTCTTCGGTATGTTACTTGCCCGAGATTCGATCGTCGGTATCTCTATACCTAGTTCAATCTCGTTACTGGCAAGTCTCTTTACTCATTCCTTAATACAAGATCTCGTGGCTAACACTTTAGTCACATTGCTTGCAAGGCTCATTGTGATGTTGTATTACCGAGTGGGCCCTGAGATACCTCTCCGTCACACGGAGTAACAAATCCCAGTCTTGATCGATGCCAACCCAACAGACACCCTCGGAGATACCTGTAGAGCATCTTTATAGTCACCCAGTTACGTTGCGACGTTTGATACACACAAGGTACTCCTCCGATGTCAGGGAGTTGCATGATCTCATGGTCATAGGAACAGATACTTGACATGCAGAAAACAATAGCAATAAACTGACACGATCATATGCTACGTTTATAGTTTGGGTCTTGTCCATCACATCATTCTCCTAATGATGTGATCCCGTTATCAAATGACATCTTATGTCCATGGCCAGGAAACCTTCACCATCTTTTGATCAACGAGCTAGTCAACTAGAGGCTTACTAGGGACACAGTGTTGTCTATGTACCCACACATGTATTTGAGTTTCCAATCAATACAATTATAGCATGGATAATAAACGATTATCATGAACAAGGAAATATAATAATAACTAATTTATTATTGCCTCTAGGGCATATTTCCAACACTAATGCTGCAAGATGATGCAAGTTGCTAGTCTTCGATAGGCTAGGCCTTCTCTCTATTCTGGCATTTCTGCAGTCTAGTCCACAGATACAGCCCCTTCAATTGATACCGATGCATAAATAGATAGATCTGATGTAAGTCTTGCGAGTACTTTGGATGAGTACTCACGGTTGCTTTGCTACCTCTTTTCCCCCCATACCCGATTGCTACGAGCAGATGACGGAGCCCCGGAGCCAGCTGACCCCGTCGACGACTACTACTACCCCGACGGAGCTTACGACTACGTGGAGACTACCGACCAGGAGTAGTTTAGGAGGCTCCCAGGCAGGAGGCCTGCGCCTTTTCGATCTAGTTGTCTTTGTTTTGCTCAGCCTTCTTAAGGAAACCTTGTCTAACTATGTCTGTACTCAGATGCAAATGCTTCCGCTGACTCGTGTGTAACGCGAGCTTATGTATTCGAGCCCTCGAGGCCCATGGCTTGTAATATAAAATCTTGTATTAGTTTATTTTGTGTCTAGAGTTTTGTTGTGATATCTTCCCGTGAGTCCCTGGGCTTGATCATGCGCATTTGCGTGTATGATTAGTGCACGGTCGGGTCGGGGGCGTCACATGGAACTACCGGCCGGGCGGTAGTACCGCTCGTAGAGCGGTAGTACCGCTTGTGTGCGGGCTGAGCAGGTAACGGTTGGATTTTTTCCCACCTATAAAAGGGGGTCTTCTTCCCCAATGAACCTTATCCTTTGAGCTCGTGTTCTTCCCCCATTGTTGACCTTCTTCGAGCTTGCTATCTCTTAATCCCTCTATAGATTCTTGCTAGTTTTTGAGGGAAAAGAGAGAGGAGATCTAGATCCACATTCCCACCAATCACTTTCACCTCTATGTGAGGGGAACCCCTTGGATCTAGATCTTGGAGTTCTTCGTGTTCTCTTCTTCGTTCTTCCTCTCATTTTCCTCCATAGCATTAGTTGTTGTGGTGGGATTTTGGAGAGAAGGACTTGGGCACTCCGTGTGCCCTTGCCATTGCATTTGATGCATCGGTTTGATTTCTCCACGGTGAAACGTGGAAGTGAAAGTTGAGAAGCTTGTTACTCTTGGGTGTTTGAGCACCCTAGAGCTTGTTCCTCTTGGGTTCTTTGGTGCCCTAGACGGTTGGTGTTGTCAGAGCTCAATCATTATGGTGTAAAGCTCCGGGCAAGCGTCGGGGTCTCCAATTAGGTTGTGGAGATTGCCCCGAGCAATTTGACGGGTACCGGTGACCGCCCCAAGGGTTGCCAATTTTATGGGTTCGGTGACCGCCCTCAAGGGTCCCTTAGTGGAATCACGGCATCTTGCATTGTGCGAGGGCGTGAGGAGATTACGGTGGCCCTAGTGGCTTCTTGGGGAGCATTGTGCCTCCACACCACTCCAAACAGAGATTAGCATCCGCAAGGGTGTGAACTTCAAGATACATCGTCGTCTCTACGTGCCTCGGTTATCTCTTACCCGAGCCCTTTACTTATGCACTTTACTTTGTGATAGCTTTAGTGTTTCATGTTATATATCTTGCTATCACTTAGTTGTCTATCTTACTTAGCATAAGTTGTTGGTGCACATAGGTGAGCCTAGTTGTTGTAGGTTTTGTGCTTGTCAAATTAACCGCTAGGTTTATTCCGCATTTGTTCAAGCCTAAACCGTAATTATTTTAAAGCGCCTATTCACCCCCCCCCCCCACTAGGCGACATCCACTCCCCATTTCCGCCCTAGATTTGGGCTGGATATGAGGGGTGTTGGTCAGCCCGAGTATTTGGGGGCCGGTATGAGGTGTCCGTCTGGGTCGGGTTTTTCTGATTGGCTAGTGAACGGGTCGTCCGCCTGGGCGTATGGAGGGGGGGTTGGGGAGCCTGACTGTAGATGCCCTAAGAAAATTTAGACAATCCCATAGTACAAGTCGTGTAAGTATTAAGTAGCACGAGATTAAATGTCTTTTTCATAAGCATTACTCCTATAAAATATGCTGGAGTACCCGCCTCCTTGAAGGGCTTCGCGGGCAAGAATCCTTCGCGCCGTCGGTTTTCACTTGGCGTGCCGTGCGGGCCTCTCTGCGCTGTCCGATCTGCCCAGACGACGCGCACCCGGCCAGCCCGCCAAGGCAGTCCATGACGGGTGGACCATAGGCGAGGCCAGGGCCACAGTCATACGGTGTTATTTGGCGCGCCCGCGTGCAAGGTACCGTGCGTTGTCCCGCTCATGTGATGGGCCAGCCGGACCCGCCTGCCGGTGTCCCGGCTAAGGGGCCTCTCACCACATCGACTACCAACCTGGTGGGCCGGGCTGACGACCCTTTGTCGGTTCCGTCCTGGGCCACTTCGGGCAGCCCATGACGATTAGAAGGAAGATCTAGAAGACTTGATGTATACTCAAAGACGCTGGATTCATGGAGGACTCTGCCTCCTCGTGCGTAGCCAACTAGGATCTTGTACCCTAGGTTCCCCGGTATCTATGTAAACCGAGGGGCTAGGCTCGTAGAAGACACATTACAATTTCTTGGTAGTTTTACCTGTACTCTGTACACACTCCAATGCAATAAACACAAGCAGGGCGTAGGGTATTATCTCTTCGGAGAGCATGAACCTGGGTAAACCCTGTGTCACCGTTACCATCGCTCCAAGACATCTAGCTTAGGATCCCTACCAATAGATTTGCCAGATTTAGCTCAGTCACTGCCCATTGGCGTCTTCAGCCATGCCGGGCTGGTTCGGTCTCGACAGGCAGGGCGTGTGTCACACCTGCGTGCTCCGGCTGGCGCTGCACTCGCTTGTTGCCCCACACTCGTAGGTGGAGGCCCTCCACACCATTCGTTAGCCACTGGCCTCCCGTGGCTGGCTCCATGGGGTTCTCATCGATCTTCCCGGATGGTTTGCCTCGGGGGTCCATGACGGGTGGACTGTGGGCATGCCCCGAGGCCATCGTCATGGGGTGGTTTCGGCCGTGTCTGCATGCGACTTCTTCTGTTGCTCAAGCCGAGTCCACGCGTGCGCCCGGTTCTTGGTCGGGGCGTTGTATTCCCAGCTGATGGTGTCCCGGCTAGGGGTCTCTCACCATGTCGTCTCCCGACCTGGTAGGCCAACCCGAAGACTCTCATGTCGGTTCATAAGCAGGCCACGTTGGGCGTCCCGTGATGTGGAATCAAAAGGTTCCCGAAGACTTGTCGTATACTCCAAGAAGCTGGACCGTTGAAGATCCTGTTCCCTCGTACGTAGCCGACTAGGATATTGTAACCCTACATCCCCCGGTATCTATATAAACCGAGGGGTAGGGCACATAGAGACACACAACAATCTGAGGGTAGATGATCTGTACTTTGTACTCCAATCAAAAGCAATAAAAACACAATCTGAGGGTGTTATCTCCTCGGAGAGCTCGAACCTGGGTAAAAACTCGTGTCCTATTAGCATCATGTCCAATCGTCTAGCAAGGGATCCCCTTCCCCGAGAACTGTCGGATTTAGCTCCATAATTGCATTGGTGACCCATACAGATCCCAGTAGGCGATCAACATCGTACGATGGCTATGAAGATCAACGAGCTAATCGGCACTGGCGCAACTTTCGTGTCAGGGCAAATCTTCGTCGTTGGCAGCATCGCTCTCTTCTCCGTCTCGGTTGGCCACCTCGCCTAGGCCAAAACCTTCACCCCGGGCTGGATCGTCAGATTCAACAGCATGGAATACACCACGGATTCTCGTGGACAACTGGTCTTTACTAGCTGGGTGCCAAACCAAGCCGAGGATCAGCCCGAGCTGTTGACACTGGGCCCGAAGCTAGAGCCGACTCAGGTCAAGTGTGAAAATCCCCTATCGACCCCGACCTTAAGCAGGAACTTGATGTCACGTCTTATGGCTCGGATGTCGAATCAGGCCAAAGAAGATGAAGAACCAAGGTCCATGTCAGATCGGATCTCGGGTAAGCTTCCTCTGGTCCCGGTATCAAATCGGGTCCGAGCAAGAAACTTTTTCTAAATTGGACGTTTTGTTGAATTCAGGAGCTCACAATCAGGGACGGCCCGACCTCAGTGTATGATCGGATCCGGAAGTCCCTGGGAACGGCCAAATTTTTCGACCCACCCACCACCCATCTCGCCGCCACCATCGAAGAGTTAAATAATGACGGTGACGCCGACGAGTCCAATAAAGCAGGGTACGCAGCCATCAAATGTTCGGCGAGGTCGGCGGTTTTTTTGCGACTGTGTTTTGAAACGCAGCGCTTCGGCTCGGGCCGTTCTCAAGATCCACCTCAAGTGCGGCAATACGTTGCTCTGCGGGTCATATCCAAAAACAATGAAAAACACAAAGCTGCGGAGACTAAAGTATACCGTCAGAATGTGTCGACATCGAAGTAACTTTGCTGCAGGCGGTGGACCTCCTGCTCGGATTGACCGACTTTGATTTCTAGATTTTGCAATCAGAACCAGACATACGATCAGCTCACTTGATTGGATTCGACCCTTAGGTCGGTCACATGTGTTGGACCTAAGGCTCGGGGGCTGCTTCACGCCACACTTTTCTATATACAACATCTAAGCTCGAATTCAATCCCCAACCGGTTTTCTGCAAACCGTCCTGAGTCTCGGGGCTACTGGGATTAGCTTTCTTTTTCTCGTCGTACAGAGTGTTACCGAGAAGATTACGATCCTAAGGTCGGTCGCATGCACCCGACCTAAGTTTCGAGGGCTAATGTAAACGGCCTTTTTTTAGCTTTACCCTATGATTTTTTAATCCGACCCACAACCCGACAATTCCTCTGTTGAGCTGCACATCGGCAGTGTCCATACATAGTACAACATTCTTTATGACTTTTCCTTTAGGTGCACCCCAGAATTTGAGACGGTGCACACCTTGAGGGCTGCTGGCTATTGTATCATGAAAAATTAACAATTATTCACGATAATTTCTTGCCTTCATATCACCTGAGAAGACGTCGAGCATGTCTTTGAATGCCAGGTGCATGGTTTTGGCCCGCTCATCAGCGATTTGAAGAGCATTCCGCTGATCGGATGTCAGTACGCGGTTGTTCCATGCGGTCTTCTTCGCCCGATGACGCACTATGGACGCAACCTCAGACGATGTCGTTGACATCTCGGGGCCTTCCTCTGGGGCCATGGCCGATGTGTTGGTATGAGCTGTAGGAGGTCGGGGGAAGATGGGTTCAGTGGTCGGCCCCATCGGTGTGGAGGCATGCATGTCCACCCTAAATGTTCGCGGGGGCCTACGAATCAACCACCTAATGTCATGAAATAATGTCGGCGGATTTGCTCATAGCAGAATACATATGTATATGCTTACGGGGTGGGTACAGGACGGTCTCGCGGTGCTCGGTCTTCAAGTACCCCTTTGCCTCCTGTGGCCGGGTCGTGAGTGGCCTCGGTGCTCACATCAAGACAATGTGGCTCCGTGCTGCGCGTCGTTCTTGGATGTTTGGCCCACCTGGCGTCTTTGGATGAGCCATGAATGTTGTCCTCGGGACTTGATGCACCGGTGCACCCACACTAGGTGCACGACATCGCAGCTCGTACTCCTGATGGATGTTGTCTCTGTTGCATCGTTATTGGACGATACGCCCTCCTGATGGTCATCATCCACGGGGACATCCTCAGCGTCCATATTTACCTCGAAGGCAGCACCCCGTTGTTGAGTAGTTGTAATTATGGGGTCCTCGGACCGGATGTGGCCTAGCCCTTCTGGCACTTCCTCGTCAGGTTGGGGCGACGGAAAGTTGAGCTTGATCGACGACATCCTGCATTCCTGTTAAACAGAAGAAGCTAACTATTACCTACCAGAAGAATAAGTCTTGTCATCGGAGGATGGTGAAATTGCAGGCACTTACTGCTCGGATAGGCTTGTAGGCAGCAAAGCCGATGTCTCAGCTTCTCAGAGAAATCGGATGCCTTGCCTTTGAACATTGGCACAAGCATATCCCTGAGGGATCAGCCTTCGTAAAACTTGCCCCGGATACCCCGAGTAGAGTCAACCACACCATTAGATTACCACATTGGATGGGCCCGAGCTTGGAGCGGCTGGATTTCTTGGTTGAGTGCCACCACCATTACGTAATGCCCTTCTGACATAGCCGTGTCACCTGCCCGACCAACTTGGCGACGGCGGGAGAATATTCCTGTAGCCGGCTCCTCAGTCTCCAAGAATACCTCTTCTTGGGCATAGTTGGTAAGAAGGGGGTAACGATGCCGTTCCGGGGAGGGTCCTTGAGTGGCACGCCGGGAAGGTAGAACCATTCTTCCTGGCAGTTCTTTTTCACCTCATCAGGGGAATCCTCCAGATATCTCACTCCGGCTACCCGACAGATAATGGCGCCGCCGTATTTTAGCAATGTGCCGTCCCTTGTGTACGCGCATACTACAAAAACATAGCATCTACACCGTTGATTAGCAAATACTAGCTATCTTGTGTTCCTGCATGCTAGAAAAATGTATTTTATGTTGATGACATTATATTAGAAATGGAATTTAAATAAAACCAGAACTTCCACACATAGAGTCCGAAAATAACACAGAAACAACGTAGCCAATTATTTCTCTTGAACAAAGCATATGAAAATGTGCATCTATATAAAAATACGATCTATACATTTTGAATAATGTTCTGTATATTTTAATAACTGATGATTTTTTATAATATGCCATAAACATTGTTGTACAAGGCAAACCTTTTTTTTAATACACGATGATTTGTTAACACATGGTGAACATTTTTAATAAACTATAAACATATTCATACTCTATGAAAATTTGTGTAATACATGGTGACCATTTGTTTATACACGATGCACACTTCAAAAAAATGTAAACATTTTTTAATAGACGGCAAATATTTTTAATAAACAATGAACATTCTTCATAATCATAATTTTTTTTCAATAAACGGTTAATATTTTTAAATACATAATGGACATTTTTAATAGATCGTGAACATTTTTTAATAGACGATAAACAGTTTTTAATACATGATGAACAATTCTTAGTACATGGATCATCCTTTAATAGATGAGAATCACTTTTAAATAAACCATAAAAAATTCAGGACATGGTGAATATTTTTATAATACACAATGAATTTTTTAAATACATGATGAACATTTTAAATACAACATAAACATTTTTTAATACATGACAAACCATTTTTAAAAAGGCGAATGCCACTTTTTGGTACGTGAAGAAGAAAAGAACCAAAATAAAAGAAAAAAGAAACACAGAAACCAGAAAAGAAAAATGACGAGAAGAAAAGAAAAACTTGAATAGAAAACAAAAGGAAAAGAAAAGGGAAAGAAAATGAAGAAGAGAATAAGAAACGGAAGAAAAAACAGAAATGAATGGAAAACAAAAGGTAGAGAACATCAAGGAAAGTTAAGAAAATGTCAAAAAATAATGGGGAAAAAAGAACCTATGGAAACAGAAAAAACCATACAAACCTTGGTTCCTAGAGAAGCCTCCAGAAAAACACAGCAAAAATCCATTTTTGAAAGATCAATGGAGACAAATTGCTCGCTTGCATTGCATCCTCATTTCAGCGCTCATCAGGCCAGGTCTGGCCGTGTTTTTTTTTTTTTTTTTTTTTTTTTTTGCATTTTACTCCACAGTTCTCAATTACATTACAGGGGCAACGACACGCTGTGAAACCGAAGCAAGATCGAACACTTGCATTGCATCCTCATTTCAGCGCTCATCTCCTCCACACACACCAAAAGGTGCCTCGATCGCCTCGACCGGAGCATACTACTGCTAACTACGTCACATACTTTCGCAGCTCGAAGGGGCGCACAACTACATAAAAAAAGAAAAAAAAAGTGCACCTAATTAACACAAGATTACACAGTAGCAGGTATGCATATGACATGACGAACACGCGGCCTGGAACACACCAGTTAGCTCCTCTGCTTCATCGGTCGATTATTTCGTACTTGGGTCGTGCTGCTTCATCGGTCCAATGAACTGATCACCACCCTGCAAGCACATCAATCCAGAGTTAGAACGGAACCGCCTACCACGGTGACCTTTCTGGTATTTGTTCTTATCCTTTTTTGTGAAGAATGATTGTTCTGACGTAGTATCCAGTAGGTAGTATGTGTGTATGGATCACCATTCGTATGGTGCAACGTGCAAAGAGCATGGAGTGAGAGTGAAGGTGACGTTTAAACGCACCAGTCGTACACGGTGGGGCTCCTGGGCCCGCCGGTCGCCTCCGCCCGGACGACGTCGACGTTGGCCATCTTGGATTTCCGCCGGAACGCCCTCCAGCCGTCCACCCTCGGCGTTCTACTGCTACCTGCAACATCAAGTTTCAGATAAAACATGAATTTCCCGACATCTCTGCGTCAGCAACAGTGGCCATAGATCTGATTCTGGCTGCATCGAGCTCAAGGAACAAGCCATGATTGATTAACCATAAGGTCCATTTTCATGGAAGACCCACGGATCGACACATCGCAGATCCAACGAAGTGGTCACGGTCGATCCGTGCTTCACAGAGTCACACACACACACCGATCCTAATCAAAGAACGAAGAGGCCAAGAAACAGAGGCGGAGACCCACCTGCTGCGAACGGGGAGTCCGGCGCACTGGCCGGGGAGGACGGCAAGGAGCTCGACTCGCCGGACGGGAGCGAGAGAGACGGCGGCCGGGCGATGGTGATGCTGCGGGTCACCGCCGGCTCGACGTCTGCGGCCGCCTGGCTCGATGGCGAGAAGGAGGGGTACTTGCGGAGCTTGCCGAGGCCATGGTCCGGCCGCGGGCCGGCGACCGTCTCGTCCCAGAGCTGGTCGAGGAGCCCTATGCGACTGGGTTCCGTTTACCTATTCGCGTCGCAGTCGTCTTTCTTTCTTGACTCTGAAGCAGAGAGACAAGAACGCTGGGACAGAGTGGCCGGCCTTCGGGGCCGCGAGAGGCCGCGGCCGAGAGGTTCTTTATAGAGCAGTGGAATACTACATGCGTGCGCTGATTTGCTCAGCGGGATTCGGATCTTCGCCGACAACGTCGACTGCTGCGGCTCCTGGAATATGCATCAGATGGGTTGCTAACAAGGGTTTTGTGTCCGCCAACCCCGGCTACCATGGTCATCAATCATCTGTGCCGACCCGGGAGATGGGAGTGAGTGAGGTGGGTGGTAGGTGCGGATGGACGGCACGGGCGACACGGGCGACACGCGGTGGGAGGCTTCGTTCGCCCCAGATCTACGGACGCAGAGCACGGTCACGTTCCGTCGTGGCGTTCTGCTTCTCCGGCGAGAGGCGCTCCGGCTGGTCCTGCTCAACGCCGATGGGCGGACGGTGGACGCGAGGTCTCTGCGTGAGGGCGAGACCGTGTTCGAGGGAACCGTGATCGGGTTCCCCTGCCATCTGGCGAGGGTTGACCGACGTTTACCGTTGACTGAAGATGGGCCATGGCCGCATGCATCCGTCAGATGCTCTCCACCTGGCGCAGCTGTGGGGACACGAGGCATGGGGGCGCGGATGGCCGACCGCCATGAGGGCCCCATCGCGGCGACCGAGCACCGGGTTATTAGGGGTTCAGGAACGGATCCCGCACCTACCACTACCCATTCCAGCGCTGGGGCTGGCGATTCACATCTCGAGCCCCTGTTCGGCCATCTCTGGGACAGAGCTAGGGTTTCTCTTCCTTCCTCCTCTGATTCCTTCCAGTGGTGGTCAGGGAAGGTTGGTGGCGACGCGAGATCGTTCGCTCAAGTCGTTGGGAGGGCGCCGCGGCCACCAGATTCATCGATGGCAGATCGTGGAGGCGGCAAGTTCGGGGGGCGTCGTGAGGGCGCGGGTCGCGGCAACTTCGAAGGAGGGCGGGCGCAGGCGCCGTCGAAGCATGGGCGGAATCTGGTGTGGCAACGCGCTGATCCATCCGCTTCGCCTGGCAACAGATCTGCGGCCTCGGAGTCCGGGAATCGATGGGAGGCGGCGGCGAAGTCGCAAGGCGGCGGAGCGAGGGAGCAGTGGCCTGATCCAACACCCAAGGCGCCGCCGAAAGGGGGGGGGGGGGCTCCTGTTCCTCCCCCTGCTCCACCTCGTCAAGATCCCAAAGGCGCGGGCGAGCTCTGCCACAACTGCAATCTACCAGGTCATTTCGCTCCTCGTTGCCCCACTATTAGATGTGAGAGATGTGGTAAACTTGGGCACATGGCACAGCTATGCCAATCCCTTCGCCCCTGGGAATGCATTCCCCTGATGTGTGGGTTTCAATCTCCTGGCCAGGGGTTTTTCTTCATTCCTGATTGTGGCTATAATAAGCAGTCTAGTGAGAAAACTAATACTGTTGTGATTACTATCCTTGAGGGGTCGGCTTCTGTTAAGGAAATTGAGAATGAATGCAATGGTTTTTTCTCTCAGAAACCTAAAAAGTGGCGTTGTACTGCTCGTCAAATCAGGCCTACTCAATTTGTTATGCGGTTCCCTAATGCTGGTGAGGTGGAAAGAGCATGTTGCTATGCTAAACGTCTTCCTATTCTGGATGGCTCTGTGATTGTTGGTATCTCCCCTTGGTCAGCGTCGGTGGGTGCCAAGGCTGATCTTCAGAAAGCTTGGGTTCGTGTGCGTAATGTCCCCTTGGAGAAATGCTGTGTGGAATATGTTTCATGTGCTGGGGGTTTGGTCGGGGTCACTTTGGAAGTTGATCCAACTACATTGCATAAACCTGAGTATGCTCGTATCCTGTTAGGGTGTAGGGAAGTTGACAAAATTCCTCCCTCTGCTGGGTATGCTTGAAGGGAAGTTTTATGATTTCTTTTATGAAGTGGAAAAAATAGTGGTGGGGGCCCCTGATAAAAATCAATCTTCTGTTCATGTTGACAATGGCACATCTCCTTCTGTTGCCAAAAAAGCTAAGTTTGATTTTCATGCTGAGACATCTACTGAACAGGGTGGGACTAGTGCCTCTGTGGTGGGAAACTCATCCTCTCAAAACTATACAGTGAGCTCTCGGCTGGCCACTGTATCTGAACAGGACGAGGAGGAGGAAAGTGATGATGGGGGTCATACTGAATTGCTGATTCATTCCATGGCTAAGGAGCATGCAGCTATGGAATCTCCTGAAATGTGCTCGCCGGCTGTTGATGTGAGTTCTGAAGGGGTTAGCCAGGAACGGGAAGGTGTTGTCCCCTCATGTGCATCTCCGGTTCCAGTTGGGCCTATGAAAACCGGTGCTTGGGCTATCACACCCGTTCCTCCTTCACCTGCTTTCTTAAACAACTTTGATCAGTCTAGTAACTTGACTAAGCTATCAGACTATGTGGTGTGGCCTGCTCTGCCACAGGTGGTGGAACTTGAGGAGGGATCTGTGGAGGGTGGTGGGGTTCATAGTGTTTACACCGTGGAGTCGCCCAATGGATCCCCCATGCATGAGAATGTGCCTCCTGAGCCAACTAGGCCTGCTACTCGTAATCAGTATCAGAAGCTGGCTAGGGTGGAGGAGATAGCTTCTGGAAGAATGAGGAAACGCAACCTGGAAGGTAATACCACTTCTTTTACTGGTAATCAGTTTTCTGTCCTGTCAAATACTGCTATTATGTTGCGCGCCTCCCTTATGGGGGTTGAAATTCCTGATGATAATTTTGCTACGATTGATGTTCTTCGCGAATTTGAGTCATCTAGGCAGATGCTTCAGGAAAAAAAATTCTGATCCTGTTAAAATTACTGTTAATGATTGTTGTGGTAACACTACCCCTCTCTCATTGATGTGGTGTGATCAAGAGAGTGAGGAGGAAAATGCTTTTGCTATAGTGCAGTCTAGGAAAAAGAAAAAACAAAACTCTAGTAGGAGTAGAGTGATTGTATCATCCCCTGCTTCTTCTTCTAGACCTTTAACTAGAAGATAGAAAAAAGAGAATGAGGATAGGCCTGCCTTGGATCCTGGCAGACCTATCAGGGTGAGGGAGAAACCTAGTCGATATAAATGATAGGAATCTTTTGGAATTGTACACTACTAGGGAAAAGCTTATAGGTGGAGGCTTAATAGTAGCGCGGGGCACGGGAGCGCGCTACTGCTATTTAACAGTAGCGCGTGCCCCAACAACGTGCTGCTGATATAACATTAGCAGTAGCGCCGGGGGCCAAACAGGCGCTGCTGCTAACCGGGCCCGTGGTGTCCCCCGGGTGGAGCCTTTGTTGCAGCGTGGGGATACAACCCGCGCTACAACTAACTATATAGTTGTAGCGCGTTTTACAGAGACCACGCTACTGATAAGTTTAGTCCCACCTCGCCCCACGAACAGGCTTTTTACCACCTTAAATATGTTAATTCTCGAACTATCACAAGCACTTGGTCTTCATTGTACTCTATGTGTAGGATCTGTGGCAATATGAATCTTCACCTGTTCCTACAGGTGAAGATTCATACTGACAATTTAGATTCTACACAAAAAGATCATTGATGACCGATGTATTTTATGATGTTTTTTTTGACATGCTTAAAATTGGGTTGTGTTAATAAGAAAATTACATTGTTAAAAAGAAAATGAAAATGAAACAGAAAAAGAAAAGAAAATTGGGCTGTGTTAAAAAGAAAATTACATTATTAAAAAGAAAATGAAAATGAAACAGAAAAAGAAAAGAAAATTGGGCTACCATCCCATTTAGCAGCAGCGCGTGACTCACGACCCGCGCTACAGGTATTGGGCTTAGCAGTAGCGCTGGTCCTCTACCCCGCGCTACTACTAAGCTTATCTTATCCCATGGCCGTCTGTTCCTCTGTCTCATCACTCTCACTCCTCACTCTCTCGCGCTCTCCTCTCCTCGCCACCGACGCTCCCGCTCCTCCTCCACCGAGGTAGCTCCTCCCTCCTCCCTCCACCTCCCTCCCTCCCTCCTTCCCTCCCTCCTCCCTCCTCCTGCTCCAGCCGCCGCCCCACCTCCATCCGCCGCCCCTCCCCCATCCTCCTCGATCCTCCCTCCTTCCTCCCCCTCCATCTGCCGCCCTCCTCCCTCCAACCGCCGCCCTCCTCACTCCCCTCCAGCTGCTGCCCCTCCTCCCTCCTCCTCCATCCACACAGCCCCTCCTCCCCCCTCTTCCATGCACAGCCCCTCCTACATTTTGATTAGTTGATATGTAACACTTTGATTTAGTTAATAGTTTTTAGGTTTTAGAGTGAATTAGTAAAAATTTAGACATAGTTGATAGATTTAGTCATTTTGATTAGTTGATATGTAACACTTTGATATAGTTAATATTTTTTAGGGTTTAGAGTGAATTAGTAAAAATTTAGACATAGTTAATATATTTAGTTGATATGTAACACTTTGATTTAGTATGCTTCTAGGGTTTAGTTGATAGCTTATAGGGTTTCACTAAGTCCTAAAATCAGCATACTAATCTTTTTTTTTATATTTTGTTTTCACAGAAATCAAGTATTTGCCCCTACATCGTCCCCGCCGTCGTCCCCGTCATCGACCCCCTCCGAGCTCGAGGTGAGATCAACCAAATCCCCATGTCGTTGATGTCGATGATGATGCTAAAATTCACGCCAAAATCCGGCATGACCTTCGCTAAAAAAGAACTTGACTCTGTTCATGCTTAAAAAAGAACATGTGTATGTGTATGGACATGTCGATCTTGAGCTGCTGTGTATATGGTGCCAAAGATGGCCACATTTGACTCTTTTTATCGCAGGGAAAATCCGAGTGGCCTATGTTTTGCCGGAGTGTTGATTCATTTCCGTTCCGGCAAATTTCAGGCGCTCGATATGTCCTATTTTAGCGAAGGTCATGCCGGATTTTGCCGTGAATTTTAGCATGACTTGTGCTAGAATATATAGGAAATATCGAGTGCCCTGGATTTGCTGGAAAGAGAATTAAATTGCCGTCGATTTATAATCTTTGAATTTTGAACACAGGAAATGTCCGACGATGATAAGATTCTGAAGTGCGACTACTGCTGCGATGACCGGGGTTTGTGCGACAGGGAGCCTCACCTGCAAAATGATAGGTTCTTCACCGTGAAGTTGGAAGAGACCTTCGATGTTTGTACGGTATGCAACGACAAGTATTTCATCGTAATTAATCATGACTTGTGATTCTTTGCTTCAACGTGTAATTTTCGTTTTTTTATTCAATTCGACTAGTACATCCCGTGCCATGCAAGACCGTTTGTCTTGCAGAAGCTCGGTTTCCAAGACCTTGAGAATATGGAGACGAGGAGGGCTCACCTCAGGACTAAACACGGTTATGCTTTTCGGGTTAAGCTCTACAATGTGCTTAATCACTCACATTTCGGCTGCTCTAATTGGGAAGCTTTCTGCAAGGCCTATGGATTTGAGGAGAATATGCAAATAACTTTTGATATTCGTCCCGAAGATGAAGATATTGAAGATAATATCGACATTTGGGTCGATGTGGATATGCCTCCTGTTTTGCCTAAATGTGAGTTTGTCAAACTAATTTGTTAAGTAATTTATATTTTTTATTTAAAAATATTTGGTGTTCATCGCTACTAAACTTGTTTATTTATAATTATCAGCTTATTTCTTATCTTCAAAAAATACTCAGAAAGCTGTGGACATGACGTACTACAGTTATGGCTCCGAGCTTAATTGTGAGGAGAAAGGATATCTTGTCTCATTTATAGATGATGTTGAGAATTTTAAGACCAATCAGTTTATCAACCCAAATTATACTGGATACGTGCCACTAGTCCATCAGTTGGTTGATGGTAATCTCATTGCGAAAAACTTGGTATGATTTTGTTAATGATGGTAACTTCGTTGCATACATTCTTCTTAAGTAAACTACATTGCTAACTATATATGTTACTATATTGTTCAACAGAAGCTCCCTAGCGAGGTTGTGCCTCACATGATGCTTACCGAAGGGAGTATGTACATGGTTAGCTTACGACCGTTTCCACTGGCGTCTTACCAAAGTGCATACTCTATTTCTTTGAAAGATGGAAGGCTCAATATCAAAGATTGGAGCAAAGTAATGAAGGCGCGCATGCAACTGATAGGAGACAACATGCGTGTGCGCAAGCCAGAAGTTGGCGACAGGTGGATCTCCATTCTCCATTTTGGAGATGGACTGGTTTACCTGTTTTATGCTATTTTACCTAGGAGAGAGGACTAGGTCCTAGGTAGTAAGAACAATTAGCTAGTGTTGATATGACTATGATGATGATGATTAGTTATTATGATGATGATGAGTTATATGTGCTACAATGTGTTAGCTAGAATGATGAGTTGTTATATGACTCATAGATGATGATCATGAGGAGTTGTTTTGATGATGAGTTGTTATGACTATGTTGATGATGATGATGATGATGATGATGAGTTATATATTACGATGATGATGAGTTGTTATTACGATCATGATGACTTATTATATCATTGGGTGAAATAAACGCGGATTAGATTCAAGTGGATGGATCCCAAGTGACCATGTTGGATTAGTAGGATGTCCGGATTAGATTCAAGTGGATGGACGACATCCTACTAATCCAACATGGTCACTTGGGATCCATCCACTTGAATCTAATCCGCGTTTATTTCACCCACTGATATAATAATTCATCATGATCATGAAATGATATGATGAGATTACTGTATAAAACATGTACAAATACAGGGCCAATATGCTGCAGAAAAAAAATACAGGAAACATTAGCAGTAGCGCGGGCATGCATGTAGCAGCAGCGTGCTATTATCAGCAGCGCGCTCTGGAAAGAGGCGCTGCTGCTATTAGCAGCAGCGCGGTTTAATGAGCACGCTACTGCTATGTATAGTTAGCAGTAGCGCGGGTAAACCCACGCTACTGCTAAAGTTTAGCTGTAGCGCCTTAGCAGTAGCGCCTGTGACCGCGCTACTGATAAGGTAAAACCCCGCGCTACTGCTAGCCTTTTCCCTAGTAGTGGTAGGGTGAAGGAAAGAAAGGCATATCTTCCTGCCTCACGGATCTCATTAATGCCAATGGAGTGGACTTCATTGGTCTCCAAGAGACCATGAAGAAAGATTATAAGCCTTTCTTTTTTAGGAAACTTGACCCTTCGTCTAATTTTCATTGGGAATGGATTCCTTCGGTTGGTAAATCTGGAGGAATTTTGTGTGGTTTGCGTTTGGAGAAATTTGATGTCATTAACACTAGATGTGGCAAGTATGTTCTGCAAATTAATCTTTTTGACAAAACTAAAAAATGTAAGTGGGCTCTACTGGTTGTTTATGGAGCTGCACATGATGACGGGAAACCTGAGTTTTTGGCCGAACTTTCTTCGTTCTGTAATAAAACTGATATTCCATATCTGGTTGGTGGGGATTTTAATATCATTTGGCATTGTGGAGAGAAAAACAAACAAACCCCCCTGTCTCACTTTTCTGATGTTTTCAACTCTATAATCCATTTGCTTGGGTTGAGAGAGATTTATATGGCTGGTGGCTGTTTCACTTGGTCCAATAAGCAAGAATGTCCCACTTTGGAGAAGTTGGACAGGGTTTTAATGTCGCCAGACTGGGAAGATTTATATCCTTTAGTCTCTGTTCATAAGTTGGTTAAAGAGCTCTCTGATCATAATCCATTACTTCTGGATGGGGGTGTGGCTTCCTCGAGGGCTCAGAGTAGTAGATGTTTTAAGTTTGATGTAACCTGGGTGAATAATCCTGAATTCCTTCCTCTTGTGGCTAAAATTTGGTCGAAACCTGTGTATACTGAGGATCCCATCGACATCCTGAATATTAAGTTGAAGAGATTTGAAAGGTTCTTTAAAGGTTGGGGGTCCAACATTTTTGGTAATAACAGGATTAATAGGAATCTCCTCAGACTAGAACTCCAGGAATTGGAGCTGCTAGAGGAGAAGAGTGATCTATGTGGGGAGGCGTATACTAGGAAACTTGATATACTAGTAGAACTTAATAATATGTATACGGAGGAGGAGCTTTATTGGCATCAACAATCCAATGAGAGATGGTTGCTGAAAGGTGATCGTAATACTAATTTCTTTCATAAATTGGCTAATGGGAGACGGAGAAAAAATACTATGCACTCTCTTGAGTGTGGATCCTTGATCATTGAGGGGACTTAAAATCTCTTGTCTCATGCTACCGATTTCTATAAGGAGCTATTTTGGCCTGCTCGCGGTAACATTTGCAAAATTGACGCTTCTTTGTGGACCGAGGAGGAGACCCTAAATGCTAGTGATAATGAGGAACTGACGAGACCTTTTTCCCTTGAAGAAATCAAAGCAGCTTTGTTTGCGATGGAACCTAATCGTGCCCCTGGCCCGGATAATATCCCTGCTGAGTTTTATCAGCACTGTTGGGAAGTGGTCAATGCAGACCTGTATCGTTTATTTGAATGGTTTCACGAAGGAAAATTAGATGTGCAAAGGTTGAACTATGGCTTAATCACCCTTTTGCCAAAATCCTCTGAAGCCAATAGAATTCAACAATATAGACCCATCTGTTTGCTACGTTGTCCTTATAAATTGATAACTAAGGTGATGGATAGGAGAGTGAGTGTGTATGCACCTAAGTTGTTTAGTATCCAACAGAATGCCTTTATTAAAGGGAGAAACATTATGGATGGTGTCCTTTCCCTTCATGAAATTATGCATTATACTCATATCAAGAAACATGTTGGGGTTATCCTTAACCTTGATTTCGAGAAAGCCTATGATAAAGTCAATTGGGATTTCCTCCTTGACTGCCATGTTAAACGAGGATTTAATGACAAATGGTGTGGCTGGGTATCTCAAATCCTTCGTAATGGCACGATTAGTGTCAAGATTAATGATGAGACTGGTCCGTACATCCAGAGTGCTAAAGGGGTTCGCCAGGGCGACCCGTTTTCTCCTTTCCTATTCAACTTGGCTGCTGAGTGCCTCACTAAGATGGTGTTGGCTGCTCAGAAGAACAAGCTGGTCCAGGGTTTGGCTTCTGATCTTATTGATGGAGGCGTAGGTATTTTGCAATATGCAGACGATACGGTCCTGTGCATTTCTCACGATGTGGAGAAGGCAAAAAACGTTAAGTTACTCCTCTACCTGTTTGAACTCATGCCAGGCTTGAAAATAAATTTTGATAAAAGTGAGGTTTTTACTATCGGAGGAGTCAACATCATCGATCAGCTGTACGCTGAGATGTTTGGTTGTCAGGTTGGTAGGCTTCCTATGAAATATTTGGGGGTTCCAGTAACATATGCTTCGCTCAAAACAGTAGACTGGGATTTCTTAGATGCTAAGTTGATTAAAAGGCTAGCTCCATGGATGGGCTATGCTGCTTCTTCTGGGGCTAGAGCAATTTTGTTGAACACTAGCTTGGATGGTATTCCCTCCTAGTTTATGTCCATTTTCCTCCTTAATAAAACTTTTATTGAGAAGATGAATGTCCATCGTCGTCGGTTCTTTTGGAGGAAGGGTAGGAAAAAACGGGCTTACCATATGGTCAAGTGGACTAGGGTTTGCCGCTCTAAAAAAATCGGGGGTCTGGGTATTAAAGACCTCCATAAACAGAATATTAGTCTCCTCGTGAAGTGGTGGTGGAAACTTGAATCTGGGGACGGCTTATGGCAACGTATTATTCGCGCTCGATATTTCAAAAGAAAAACTGTGGTCAATGTGCAAGTTTGTTTCTCTGACTCACCCTGTTGGAAAGCGATTATGAAGGTTAAAGAAGTATATATGGCTGGGAGAGAGATTAAGACGAATAGGGGTGATCTGACTAGGGTCTGGCATGACCCCTGGCTTTGTGAAATTCCTTTAAAATCTCAGTTCCCTGTTTTGTTTGATGTTTGCTCTGAACAGGACGGTACTGTTGCACTTTTTGCTGCTAACAAATTTGTGATGCGTTTCAGACGCACTCTCTTTGGTGAGTTAGCCGAGCAATGGTCTAGCGTGGTAGAGAGAGCTAAAAACTTCCCTGTTAATAGCCTCCCGGATGCAGTAGGCTGGTAGTTTACTCCAAAAAAAATCTTTACCACCAAGTCAGTCTACGAGTGGCTGGAGAAAGACTTGGCCGGACCTAATTATAAATGGGTTTGGAAAGCAAAAATTCCTCTGAAGATTAAAATCTTCCTTTGGCAACTTTTTCAGAATGCTGTTCTTACTAGAGATAATATGCACAAAAGAAGTTGGTCTGGGAATCCTTCTTGTTCGTTTTGTCGTGAGGTTGAAACTGATGGACATCTATTTTTTGGTTGCACTTTTGCTCGTTCGGTGTGGGGAACCTTCGGGCTGGCCTTGGGGGCATCTAGTTGTCCCAGATCTCTTTGGCAGAGTTGGGCTTGGCTTTATAAGTTCCTTCCTGGCGGGAGGAAATTTTACATGGAGATTATAGCTGCAATTTGTTGGGGGATTTGGTGTACTCGTAACAGGGTCACATTTGAGAAGCGTGTTGTTCGTACTCCTCTGGAGACTGTTTTCACTGTGTGCTCTTTTATGATGTATTGGTCAGGTCTGATGAAAGGAGATGACAAGGCGAAGCTTCAGGCCGGGGTGCAGATGATGGTCCGGGTGGCGACGTCTCTGGCTGACCGATCTGCTTCCCGTGGCACACTCGCGCTGGAGCAGGGGAGCTGAGGTTTTGAAGATTCATGTTGGTATGCTGGTCCTTTTGGTCTGCTTGGTCCTCACTGGGGTTTGATGCCCGCTGAGGTTGATCTGTCTCCTGCTAGGTGATATCTAGCTGCCTTAGTTTGGTTGATCTCCTAGATACTGTTCTGGTGCTTGATGGTTAGTGTCAACAGGTTTTCGCCCCATGGTGGGTGCTTCGTTTTAGAAGCGCTCGCAGTGGGTTTCCTGTTGGTGCTCCAACTCGCCCTCCCTTTTCGGCCTCCTGTTGCTTTTGTTTTAGTAGTCGTTTGGTGCTGTTTGGTTCAGCTTATAAAACTGATACAGATGTATTTCCGTTAAGCAATTAATGGAAAGGGGTGTGTGCCCGGTTGGAAAAAAAATCTGTGCCGACCCGAGCAGTTGGGTTTGCGAGTGAAAACGAAGGGCTAGCTCTTCAATCATGTGCTGCTGCACAAGATGCTGGGAATTAAATCCTGCATCTTGGTGATGTGGATTCATTTCTTTCTGGATATGCTCGGCCTTTCCATGGCTGAAATTGAGGATGTGGATAATACTACCGATTTAGATAACTTCAGTTTTTTTGGGATGGTGGGGAATAGAGACCTTTTACAGTACATCCAGTAAATTAGGATCGTTTATTTATTTGGTTCAACGGTCCAGATGCTGCAATACTACACCGGATTTCGGGTAGTATATTGAGGCATAGGGGGCATTTTGGGTAATTCACTGTTATGAATCCCTTAAGAAATAAAGATGGAAGGCAGGGTTGGCATTTCACGCAACCAGTCACCATTCGTTTGCTGTCATTTCCCTTACCCATCCCGCACCGTCGCCATCTTCAGTCCCTACCGCCGCCGGCGAATATCAGCCCGCCCTGCACCGTGGCACCTTCCTGCACTAGCCAACTTCTGCCCACACCTGAGCATCACCAGTCCTAATCAACACTGCCCCCCATGGCTATCGCACCCAAGGACGTGCAACCTCCAACCCCGCGCAGCCGCGCGCTGCCGAATCACGGCGCATGCATCGCGTTGCTGGTGGATGGTGCCGGGAGGGGGGATGGGGGGCACAGAGGGATGGGTTGAACGCGGTGGTGGCAGGGGTCGGGAGGCGAGGGTTCGCCGGCGGCCGTATTGTTGGAAATAAGCCGTGACGGAGCACGGTGGTGACCGGCGTCAGTACGCCAGTTCGAGTCCGTGGCGGTGCAGACCGGCGTGAGTGCGCCAGATCGGTCCGCGGGGCTGGGTCATGGCCGAGCGTGTGTGTGCGCGCTCGTGGAAATTGTTAGGCCCGTGGCGCGTGCGTTGTGTGCGTGTCTGGCCGTTAAGTGGATGATGCCCAAGTGCGTGACCCGCATGCATGTAGGAACTAGTTGTTAGCTAGTTAGCTTGCGTGGGTGGGTTAGTTGTTAGTGGAGCCGAACGTGTGCGTGCATGTAGCTAGGGGAGATAAACGGATCGAGCCGTTTGGGTGGCTTGGCCGTGCGTGCGTGTGTGTGCATCGGGTATAAAACCCCCGTCCTGTACTGATCGATGTGCTGCGGTGAGTTGCCGAGCCGTGTGGGTATGTGCCCCGGTTGAGTAAAGTGAGGCCGTTCGTGCGGCCGAGGCGTTTGTGCGCCGAAAAAACTTTGTGTCAAGTGTCCTCCTCCATCCACCTTCGTCCGAGCGAGTGCGAGAGGGAGTGAGCTATCCGGGTTTGGTCCCAACATTTGGTATCAAAGCTTGGTTGTCTTGGGCGTCGCTCCCCTTGCCGGAGGCGTGCCGGCGGTGGCAGCATTCGTCGGCGGCTGCGCGATGAAGCTCCGGGCCGTGTGTCGGCCTGAGGAGATGCGCGGCGGTGCGGCCGTCATGGTGGACGCGGAGGCAGCGCGCGGTGAGTCCGCGACGAGCGCGGCGGACGTGGAGGCGCGCGGCGAGCGCGTGACGTCGGCGACGCGCGGCGAGTCCAGTCGTGGCGGTGGAACACGGTTTTGACGTCGAGTGACGAGCGGACCGCGGCTCGGGCACGGAGGCACGCAGTGGCGTCGGGCGGAGGCGTCCATGGCGACGACAGCGACGGGTGCTGCAACAACTCCATCGACGACGAGCCCGTCCTGTGGAGAGGTCACGGCTTAGGGCGTGATTGTTGGAAATAAGCCGTGACGGAGCACGGTGGTGACCGGCGTCAGTGCGCCAGTTCGAGTCCGTGGCAGTGCAGACCGGCGTGAGTGCGCCAGGTCGGGTCCGCGGGGCTGTGTCACGGCCGAGCGTGTGTGTGCGCGCTCGTGGAAATTGTTAGGCCCGTGGCGCGTGCGTTGTGTGCGTGTCTGGCCGTTAAGTGGATGATGCCCAAGTGCGTGACCTGCATGCATGTAGGAACTAGTTGTTAGCTAGTTAGCTTGCGTGGGTGGGTTAGTTGTGCTAGTGGAGGAGAACGTGTGCGTGAATGTAGCTAGGGGGGATAAACGGATCGAGCCGTTTGGGTGGCTTGGCCGTGCGTGCGTGTGTGTGCATCGGGTATAAACCCCCCCTCCTGTACTGATCGATGTGCTGCGGTGAGTTGCCGAGCCGCGTGGGTATGTGCCCAGGTTGAGTAAAGTGAGTCCGTTCGTGCGGCCGAGGCGTTTATGCGCCGGAAAAACTTTGTGTCAAGTGTCCTACTCCTTTCACCTTCGTCCGAGCGAGTGCGAGAGAGAGTGAGCTATCCGGGTTTGGTCCCAACAAGCTCTACCTCCCTGAGTAGCACAGCCACCTCGACAGTCCTACTTCAAACCGTAAGGAAAATAATATCCAGTTTGCTATCGCCAACTTAGAATAATGAAGATTAAAGCTGATCTATAAAACAAATGGAGCAGGTCTCGCATAGAACTCGGCATACTGCTGTCTTCAAAGAAAGTTCAGAGAATCTGTGATCAAACTTGTTGTACTGATGCAGGGAAAAGAAACCCTGATATGATCCTTCAGCAACAACTTCATGGCGTGGTGGGCAGTTTCGGCAATGTGCCAGCGGCGACAAGAGGTGAGGGCGTGCGGCTGCCGGCGGCAGGCTGCCCGAGGCGTACAGGCTGCGTAGGGAAGGCGGAGTACCCAGGATGGTGCGCGGCGTGGAGGATGGAGGCCTGCGTTAGCTACGATTATTTAATTTAGATTCATTAGGATTGAAACAGGACAAATCAGCCCCTAATAGGAATTACCAATCTGTCCTTGAACAAAAGTCTGAGCCGACTCATATTAGCCATTGGATCAACTTAATACTACCCACTATATCAGGTAGCATGATGTACCGTAAAAAATCTCCGGGAAATATGCCTGCGGCTGTTGCAGTGAAAACTTCTGTCAAGACTGTCTTTAGTATAGGAGCATAAAAACTAAACAGAAGAAACAACGTTGAGAGGTCTGGTGCGGAAAATTGGAAATGGCGTGTTCTCTGAACACGCCGCCAGTAATCCGCACACTAGTGCCGTCCGCCAGACATGCACACTGCAGGTACTCTAGACTACTAGCAGCGTGTCCTTACGATCGCGCACCACTGGTATAGTAGGATATTTGTCGCTCGCCACTAGTACATCTTTCAGGGTCAAAAAAATCTGCCACGTCAGCATTTTTTTGCTGCCACGAGAGCCTTTGCACATTTGTTACATATATCAATATCAAAGTATGCATTGAATAAAAATAATGTTATGGATCACATTTTACATGAATCCAAATATCCAAACTGCAACACACACGTTTACATGACACATTCATATCATCGAATAACATGCATGCATTTCACATGCCGAATTTGTAGAACACATTGTCTAGCTTCACGGCGACGGCTCGGCATTATTGAAGTTGCGGTCGACGAATTTGTGATATTTGGTAATGAAGAGAACAACAGACATATAGCAACATATGTACATAGGAAAGACGTCTTCGATCTATATCAACCTAGATAGCAAACATATCACATGACAACATATAGCAAGATTACAACACATCAAGCCTAGGCATGCCACAACTTTTTAGCGTTTGGGCTCATATTTACGGCCACATTATCATTTTGTGTTCATTTTTAGGCGCCATGGCAGCAATTGTCAGCCGGGGGGCTCATTTAGCTGCCACGGCGGTAGTTATGAGCTAAATGGCACATATAGTGCCTTGGGGATCATTTAGGCTAGCATGGGAGAAATAACAAGCACAAAGGCTATTTTTTCTGCCATGACATCATTTATGAGTCAAATGACTCATTCAGCTACCATGACTGGTCGCCAGCAGCATTTAAGATCCATGGGGCTCAATTTGTTGTCGTGCCAGAATCATCATGTTTCCATACGCCAAATAACTACTAAGGTTGCTAAAGCAAACATACAAGGTCAATTCCAGCATACATCGTAAAGGCTTAAGTAGCAACTACACAAAAGATACGGTAAAGTCTACATGGTCAAGTTTGAAACAACTTTTTTAAAACCACTACTGTTGTTGAACACAACACCACGTGATTACGCTTTCAGTCGTTCAATTAAGGGATGACAAGGAGTCGAGGATGTCATCATTTTGTGCCCTCTGCCGACTCCACTACTCCTCAAGGGTTGACTCGCCGCCGTAGAAGATCCATGTCTCGCTGACGATGTCCTTGTTGATGATTTTGTGGGGCCTGTTGGGTCCGTCTCAACTCGACTATGCAATCGTCAGGTGCGAGATGGGCCAGGGTTTGACCTCAATTGGTGATTTCGTCCTTCCTTTTGAAGGTTTTACGTTGCCATGTGTAATCATCCATGTTATTCATGACATACCAAGTGGACTTCACACTTGTTTCACTTGGCTATTGCATGCAACAAAAGGTTGTGTTGTGGCCGAACCGTACCAAAATGACATAGTTTGTCTTTCTACGTTCTTTCCTAATGGGTCCTCCCCTGCCATCGAACTTGAAGAGAGCGTAACTAAAGTTGCGTTCAGTTTGGTGTAGTCTTTCTGGACTCTTCAATGTGAATCTACGAAATAACAACTTGCGGTCTTTGGGGATAGAACTATAATGATCCATTGGTCGTCGGTGTGCAAACAATAGAACACACCAGTTATCATCAACCTTGGTACGATGCAAGGATACTGGAAATCTGGCCTTATTCCTAAAGTTCTATTTTTAGCAAGATGTATGAAAGATATTATCGTGCTTTTCTTTGATTAACAATGTATGTTTTAAGCCTTTCATGTTAATTTGAGGGCGCTCTTTTGATTTCTCGCGGCCGTGCCGTCTAGCAATAAGCATGCGTGGCATGCGTGTCGTCCGGTGCTTTGGCCCGCATGTGTTGCGCGAATACGGGTCAAGATGCCAGTGTGGTTTGTTTACTGATGGGTTGTTTGGTTCGCACGGGCCGGGTACAGTCATGCGCCCGGTTTGGCATGTGACCGTGCATAGCTGGCTTAGTCCTACAGCGGGTGTGCATGTGCGGTTGTGAGGGGTTTGCCTGGCCGAGTTTGTTCCAATGCCCCCAAAGTTGGCGTAACTCATAATTTTCCAACCAAGTCTTTTAAAACACAGACCCGGACAGTAGAGAATCGTCGCGGACCATATGGCGACACCAGTGAAGTTTAGGCTACGACTTGCGCCCTTGCCCCCACAATGCCGACCGACAGCAAAGGGGGTTTACCCAGACGGTCAGCTCCGAAAAGAGCCGACTAGATACATCAATCCTCCCTTGCTGAAGAAAACCGAAGGCCGAAGGGGAGGGTAGATGGATGGATCATTGAGCGCGTGCAACATTTAGACTAGCTCCTATTTTGACGACGGACGTTCAGGACGGCAAGGAAAGGGCGGAAATGCTATTTCTAAACTTATATTTCTGTCAAGACACGTGAAATCTGTTATCGTGGTTTTCTTCGATCTCTAATGCACATTTTGACCTTTTCAGTGAGCACTATTTTGAGATATGGTGGCCAGTGAGACGCATGCGTCTGCCAGCCAGAACCGTACGCGGTTGGTGTGAGTGACCTCTGCCATGTGATGGAATAGATAACAATCTTCATGGCTCTTCGTGCCGCATCTGCACCAACCGACTAGCCGCAACAACATGCCTTTCTCCTTGCATGCGCCGGCTAGAGACCAACCCAATGAACGCCGGGTATGGTTGACGTACCTGGCGGTTCAACGACCAAGGCACCTTCCAAAACGTACACCTGCATGTGATGCGACAGATGATGGGACATGACGCAACAGGCCGCACCTGCACCAGTGTTCTAATGTTGCCAGACCCTAACCTAGCCAGGCCAAATAACAATGTCGACTTTATAAGCAGGCGCAGAGATCGCACCTTTATGAGTCGGCATGGACCAACTTTGACCATCCCTTTACCGCCATCCAAACATAACATAGAACACGAAAGAACAGAAGCCGCCATCGAGGAGAAGCTGGCACGACTCACCTGTTTTCAACCGGCGAGGCACTTGAACGTCCATGCTCGGCCAATTCGATTCACCATCAACATCCAACATGGCAGGGTGAACCAACAAACTGGCAGCGAGCGCATTAGAGAGAACACAACCCCGAGGCCAAAACCCATCACCGTTTCGGTTCATACTATCTGACCCAACGCCACCGCGAAGCCAAAACCCAACACTGTTGCACTTCACACCTATATAAACCCCCATCAAACTCCAGTAGTGGTTGTAAATGCAACATGCCCTAACCCATCGCCATCGTCGAAAACTGTTGCCATAGTCACCCCAGAGACCATGTCGCGACCAACACAGCCTCCTCCCGGCGAAACCAAAGAGGATTACGACAAGAGAGAGTTCTGGGAGGGACGCGGGAGTATTCTGTGTGGATCGAGCAGGACGAGCACCATAAGCCCCAGTGGATCTATTCCTTGGCAATAAAAAACGACGTCAAAAAATGAACAGAGGAAACAACACCAAGTACTTTTATTGCTCCGTACCCATTACAGAGTCCCGTGCCTTGCGTCGCCACAATGAAAGGAAAAAGACGCCAAATGGAAGAGAACACGAGCATGAACAATGGAGCAAAAGGGCGAGCAACCCGGAACAGAAAACACAGAGCCCTGGAGTAGATACAAGCTAACAACAAACCCGAAGCTCGAGGCACCTGCTGGCAAAAATAGGAAAAAAGACCATGGTGAGCAAGAACGACAAATCAAACACAGATAAAAGGAAAACCAAACCCGCGAGAGCAGAAATGGGGTGGAATATCCAGAGCCGAAGAAGAAGCAACCAACCTGAACGACCGCAAACACAAAGAGGAAAGAAGAGTGACGGTGAGCGAAGGCTACATATCAGTGACATGCAGCGGAAAAATACGCAAGACTCAGCTGATACGAGGAGCCAATGGATGTCGGCTGATAGAGCAAGGAAATAGAAGCAATCGAAGGTTCCCCCACCTGCGAGGCCACTTCCACCAGTCCCTCTAGAACATGTCTGAGAAGAAACGGAGAAGAACAAACAGAACTGAAGAATAGAGCAACCAACCCGAACGCCTGCAAACACTAAGAGGAGAGGAGAGGGATGGTGAGCAAACGCAACACACCGGTCACAGACAAGCGGAAAAATATCCAGACTTCAGCCGATGGGAGGAGCAAGCAGTATGCAGGCCGACGACTAACAACACGGCTAGCTACAAAGCTGGACAAACCAAAAGCTGCAAAGTGAAGCGAGAGGTAGTCCAATGCATGTGGCGTTCGACGTGCGATATAAAACAACAAACAAAAAGGAAAACACAGCCGCCTCAAGGAATGCGAGCAAAGAGACGACGCAGACAAGTAAAACGATTAAACCCACCACATGAGACATGACACATGGCCACGTGCCCAGTAGAAGAGAGAGAATGTCGAGCAACCCTCTCCGACCACCTGGCTCGCCCGCAACACGCCAAGTCGGGCATGCGGCACGAGACAAAGAACCACTGTACCAACCTAGCACACAATGCATCCACTACCCACGCAACGTGACTGCAACGATGCGACGCAGCACCGCCGAACAAACCGCTCACGAAGAACAGACCCCGACTTGCACGAGCCGAAGACACACACTACACACACAACTCAACCGAGCCAACACACCACACCCACTACCCGAGCAACGCAACCGCAACGATGCAGCACAACACTGGTGAACAAACCGCCCGCGAAATACCACGACACAGAAACCACCAAGCGCACCAGGTCCGACAAAAGCCTAGAAATGGCCGAGTTGGGGACTTTGATTAGCGCAAACCGAGCACCCTCCACGGCTAGAGGCAGCCTCAGCAGCCTTGGTCCGTGAAATGGCACCCCTGGTCTGATGGCCCTCACGGCTGGCTGGTCTTCCATGGTGACCCCTGGCCGGATGGCCTCCACAGCCGGCTTGCGCGTTTTGGTCCCTTTGGGGCGCTAGACCCATTGGCCAGGCATGCGAATGAACCAGCACAGCAGGGGATGAATTATGACAGGCTGACCCGAGCTCACCCGGCGCGCATGGACGAGAGTGCAAGAAGGCGCACGCGGGCGCGACCAAAAGCACCAAGGATAGTTTGCCCCGGTAACGCCCGCGGCCCATGTGTCATGGACTCCTGAGGAAAAATGGCCAGGTGCGGGGTGGCCACGGAGATCGGATGGCGGGGAGCGTGCGAGGGAGGCATCGGCGGGAGGCGTGCGCGAAACGAACAAAGCAGAAGGCACTCTCGCGCGGCGATGCCCCCACTAAGCGGGTACTCCGGCATCCTTTATAGTACTTTGGTTATCTCGCGAGTACATTTAAAGTACTCAGCTGACTTTTCATATGGCCAGATCAAGTTAAGAGGTCGTCTTTCACTAGCATGAGGTCGTACTGTTTGTTCGCTAGGAGAGATTCCCACCTGTTCCCTATGGAGTTTGTCTTCCGTGCAGCCCCTGCTATTGTCTTCCGCTGCTTGTAAACTATGCTATAGTACTGTCTATGGCTTTGCTGTAATAAACAACCCACAATGACTTTGTAACCTTCTTTTAGTAAGGTCAGCGTTGTAATCATTATGTATGTCATACGGTGCCAGCGTGATTCTAATGATGAGATGCTCAATGCCCCAATTAGTGAATTGGTGTGTGACACCCTACCGGGGTAATCCAATCCTCATGTGATCTTTTTAGAGATGGGTGCCTTTGCAATTTAAGGGAATCTCGTGTAGGCTATCTCTTTTCTTAAAGTTTGTTTCTTTCAGCCTTACATACCCGGGCTTCCATTGTACTATGTGCTTTTTTGCAAGTTATTTTACACATTTTTGCTATGTTTCTGCATGTTGTTTTGTTGGCGTTTGCTAATCCTCATCTGAAAGAGTATTGAGTAAATCTCAACTAGCTCCTATGTGGCTATGTTGTCTGATATAGTTCGTGCACTTTTTGTTTATTTGATTTAGTTCATTTAGTTTTTTCTCGAGAATACGCACAAGTTGTGTGTTGGTGCTAATCTTGTTACAAGGTCTGGTTCAGATATTGAATTAGTCTTTAGCTCCATGCACTAGTTGTGTAGGCTAGTTTGTATGTGCATGTGTTTTCAACTTGTAGCCTGAAACGTGCTCGTTCACGTTGAGGTTTGCTTTTTCTATTTTGTGTTGAGTTTGCATGTAGTTGGCACGGCACATGTAACGTGCTGCATGCCTTAGTTATGAACTGACGTGAGAGTACACGTTTAGTCGGGTCGTGCATGTGTTGTTGGGCCACAACGCCAAGCCGTGGGATGGCACGATTCATTTGGAGTTGTGGCCTAAGAGCATCTCCAATAGATGATGTAAATTTGAAGATGTAAAACTAGGTGTTGTATTATTTACATCATCAAAAAGTGCATTTTACATCATAAAAAAGAGAGGCAACTCCAACAGATGATGTATATTGGTAATGTAAAAGTGCAACTCCAATAGATGATGCAAATTGGAGATGTAAAATTAGAAACTTCAACTACTACTTCATTTGAAACATAATTCAAACATAGTTCTAATTAAAAACATAAATTAAATGACTACTACAACTAATTCAAACTACTACATTCATCAAACTAATCGTCCTCCTCCTAGGGCATCCAGTACTCCTCGTCGTCCTCATCCGAGGGCCCCTAGAACTCATCGTCGTCCTCCTCCGAGAGGACTCGACGAGGATCACTATCGAGGGGCCGGCCTCGTCCTCCTTCTTCACCTCCTTCTTCTTCTTCTTCTGCTCGGCCTCGCGCTTCTAGAAGTACTCCTGCTCGGCCTGAACATACTCCGGATGCTCCCGCGCGAACCTCGCCATTGTCGCTACGTCGCTACTGCCGGGAGCAATGACAATGGTCGTCCTCTTCTTTGTCTTCTTCTTCGTCATCTCCTGCATCCGAATACCTTCCGGCACGAGGAACTCCGCATTCGCCCGGGTCTCAATCTCCGGTAAGTTGAGCTCCGTCTTCGGCCTCCCAGCATGCCGCGCTGCCACGTCGTATGCACGCGTGGCCTTGTCGACGGTGTCATACGTGCCGAGCCAGAAGCGGCGGCCCGAGTCGGAGAACTTGACGCCGAAGTTGCCAGACGGCTTCGCCCGCACTCCGAAGAACCCGGTCTTGCTCTTGTAGACCTTCTTCGGCAGAATGGCGTGCGGAGGGGCGGCGGCGACGGCGGAACCGGGGGCGGGTACGAATCGGGCGGCGACGGCGTGCGGCGGCGGGCGGAGGTAGGGTGGCGGCTGGGCGGGGGCGGGCGGAGGTGGGGTGGGGCTTGTCGGGGGCGGTTGAGCGGCGGCGAGGATAGAACCGGCGGCGGGGCAGAATCGGGCAACGATGTGAGGAGCGGTGGAAACATGGCCGATTCGTGGCGTGTGGCGGCGGCCGAAGGTGGGGTGGGGCTTGGTGAGGGCTTGGGGCTGGCGGAGGAGCGGCGGCGACGGTGGAAACGGCGGCGGTGCCGAATCGGGCGGTGGTGGAATAGCGGTGAAAAAACTCCCGATTAACGGCGTGCAGCGGCGGAACCGGCAGCGGGGGCGGCGGCGGGGCCGGATCTGGCGCTAGGCGACGGCGGCGTGTTGTGGTGGGCGGGTGGGCGGCGGCGGCAGTGCGGCGGGAGGTGAGACGAAGAAGATGTGGATGGGCGGTTGGCGGTTGGCACGCGGCCACCGGTTTTACATCTCCTGGAGGTGGAGATGCAGGTGTTGTATTTTACATCTCCCGAAGGAGGTGATGTAAAAAAATTGCATCTACATCATTTGTTGAAGGTGGGTTTTTGGCAGCGTTTTGGTTACGGAACGGAATTTCGCGATCTCACGCGGTTACCGCGTTTACCGACCCCCCTCGAGAAACACTCGTACCGAGTCGCAGGTTCGATCCTGATCTCACGCATTTTAATTTCTTTTTGAGATGCAAAAGTTAAAAATTGCTGCCAAATTGTTGGAGCTGCCAGGGGTCGAACTCGTGACATTAGAGCAAGTGGCAGCCTGGTTGAATAGCCACTACGCTAGAGCAAGGTTTGTGATATTTAAGAGTTAAATACCTATCTATATCGACTTCAAAAAAGTTGAATTTAAAATTTGATTTTAAATTTCGTCCAATTTTGTTTCGGTATTTCGTGGTAACCGCGAATTTCGGTGCCCCTCGAGAAAAAAGGTCCACTCGGGATCCAAAACCTTGGTTTTTGGGTCTCAGAGATGCAAAAGTTAGTTATTTTTGCATCTGCATCATCTATTGAAGATGTCCTAACTATAGGATCTCAATCCCAGTTTGTTTTCTGGTTGAATCTATATCTATATCTATATCTATATCTATACCAATATAAAAGACCCAAAGTGGCAGATCCAACAAATCCCGGCCGTCAAATCAGGTCAATCCAACGACTCAGGCTGCTCCAATGGTGAGCGCTCAACACGTTTAGTGTGCAGTTAATATCATACCAAATATTAATGCCAATGCTAATCACGTAATTAATACGCAAATAATATCCTACCTAATATTTACGTGTAATTAATATATTACCTAATATCAACGTGCATTGCACGTACACATTTACTAGTAAAAGAAAAGAGAAGGAAGAGCTGAGGAAGTTACGCGACACAAAATCACCTGCTTCCTTATGTCATTCTTTTTTTTTGAGGATCAAATACTGCCGCTTTATTGACTAATTAAACGAAGCTAGGAATCTCGTCCGATACAATCCCCAGGATACAATCTGGGGAACAGCAAACCAAACCTTACACAGTTCATCACTTAATCCTACTTTTGCTAACTTATCCGCGGCAGAATTTGCACTACGCCTTACCCATGACACTTTCACTTCTTGGAACATCTTCATCCTCTCCTTGATCTCCTCCACAAGGGGTCCAGCCGCTGAGAGATTTTTCTCCTGCACACTCAACATTTTGGCTAGAGTAGCACAATCCGTCTCCAACAGAAGCTTTGTCGTATTGAGCTCGGACGCCACTTGAAGAGCTCTCTTGCATGCATAAATTTCAGCAATCTCCGGATCAGAGACACCATCAAAGAAATGACAAGAAGCAGCTCTAAAAGCTCCTGAGTGGTCCCGTAGTACTGCACCTACACCACACTTTGCTCCTTGCTACATCAAAGAAATGACAAGAAGTAGCTCAAAATTTGCCTTGACCCAACCCTCATCCGGTGGAACCCAGTTCTGTTTAATCACCGGCTTGTGCAGCTTCTCCCTACTTCCATGAACCGCCTTCCACTCATTGACACATGCAAGCACCGAGTTTATTATTTCATGTGGTTTGGAAATCTTTTTCCCTTCCCTTGTTTCATTCCGGGCTAGCCAAAGTCCGTATGTCGCTTGAACCATTATCTCCTTTTCATCCTCATGTGCATTTGCAAACCAACCCGTCAGCCATCTCGCCACCTCGCTCTGGGAATCGATGTGGACCGGTGGGATCGCCACCGGAATTCCGTTTTCCGAGCATAGTTGCTTCCAAAACAGTACCAGATGTGGGCAGCTCCAAAATCTGTGAAAGATTGTCTCCTCTCTGCCGCACACCGGACAGAAAATACCAGGCTTGATCCGACGCTATGAAGCTCTGATCCGACAGCCAGACCATTCCTAATCAGCCGCCAAACATGAATTTTTGCCTTGTTCGGAGCACTTGTATCCCAAAGCCCAATCCATCCTTTGTGTCGTGCCACTGACAGCGACGATTCTGGCTGTCCAGTTTTCGCCCTATTCATGGCCATCTTCAAGTGATAAGCTGACCGAACCGAAAATTGCCCGTTCTTAGTATGATTCCATGCTAAATAATCATCCATCTCAGGTCCCCCAATAGCTATTTGCTTTATATCATTGGCATCCTCAGTGGAGAACATGCTATCTGTTCTGTGTGTGTCCCAAGCACTCCCAGATTGCACCATCAAATCACGAACTTTGATGACGCCATGCACATAATCTGCACCCAGTGGTGTCAGACTACCTTGCCGTGGAATCCACGGATCGTGGTGAATATTCACACTTGCACCATTGCCAATGCGCCAAATAGACCCTTGCCGTAGAAGTTCTCGTCCATGAATAATGCTTCTAAATGTGTAAGAACCACCAGATGGGCACGTTGCATTCATTATTGATCCTTCAGGAAAATACCTAGCTTTAAGAACCCTTGCACATAGTGACTCTTGGTGTTGGACAATCCTCCATGCCTGCTTGGCCAATAAGGCCTGGTTAAACGCTTCTGGGTCTCTAAAGCCCATCCCACCATCTCTCTTCGCTATGCACATTTTGTCCCACGCTAGCCAATGCACTTTCCGCTCACCATTCGATGCACCCCACTAGAATTTCGAAGAGATGGAAGTCAGGTTCCGGCATATCTTCTTCGTGAGGTGAAAACAACTCATGGTGAACGTAGGTGTGGCTTGTAAGACAGATTTAACTTGCACTTCTTTGGCTGCTTTAGACAGTCCTTGGCCCTTCCACCCTGCAACTTTACCTTTCGCAGCCTCTGTCACATATTTAAAAGTCCCGTCCTTCGATCTCCCAACAACAGTAGGCAGCCCCAAATACCTCTCCGAAAGGGCCTCTGTTTGAACACCTAACGCTTCCTTCATCGCCACCTTGTCATCGTCCGAACAGCCCTTCCCAAAGAAAATTGAGGACTTCTGCAAATTGACTTTCTGACCCGACGCCACTTCATACCTTGTGAAAATATCTCTGAGTACCTAGAGGCTTCCATTTGTTCCCTGAAGAAACACTATACTGTCATCTGCAAACAAAAGGCGTGTCACTTGGGGGCAGTGCACCCAAAGGAGACCCCTTTTATCAACTCCTCCTCCTGTGCCTTTCTTAACAAAGCTGAGAATCCCTCCACGCAAAACAGGAATAAATATGGAGACAATGGATCTCCCTGTCGGAGCCCTCTAGATGGCGTGAAGGGCATTGACATGCCCCCATTTAACTTTACCCTGAAATTTGCAGACGTCACACATCGCATAATAATAGAAATCCACCCCGGATCAAAGCCAAACCTTGACAACTCTGCTCCAAAAAAATCCATTCCACTCTATCATATGCCTTCATCATGTCCAGTTTGACCGCGCATAAAGGTTTCTTGCGTTTCCTGGTTCGTATAGCATGTACACACTCATACGCTACCAAGACATTATCCGTGATGAGCCGCCCAGGTACAAAAGCACTTTGCTCTTCTGAGATTAGCACTGGCAAAATTACCTTCAACCTGTTAGCAAGGACCTTAGATGCAATTTTATAGAGCACATTACACAACCTTATCGGTCTAAACTGGGAAAGCAACTCCGGTGAGTTGACTTTAGGAATCATGACTATGAGGGTCGCATTAAACGCGTCAGGCGCCGCCACACCACCCAAGAAATCTCGCACTGCCCTGCACACATCATCCTTGACCAAAGACCAGTGTCGTTGGTAAAACAGTGCTAGCAGCCCATCCGGGCCAGGTGCTTTAGTGAGGCTCATTTGAAACAGTGCTGCTTCTATCTCATTGTCAGACACGGGTGCACATAGTGTGCTGTTCATCTCCTCCAACACCATTGGAACAATGTTTTCCAGCAACCCATTAGCTCCCGCCGAACCCTCTGATGCAAACAGTTTGGCATAGAAATTTGCCGCCATCTCTCTCATTTCTTCATCCACCGTACACCGCGAGCCATCTTCCTTAACTAGTGCTTTCATAGTATTTTTCCGCTTACGATGAGTAGCACGCCCCTGGAAATTTTTAGTATTTTGATCACCTGCAGCAAGCCAGTCAATCCGTGATCTCTGTCTATATAGCAGTTCCTCGCAAGCATAAATCTCGCGCAATTGTTCCTCCAGGTCATGGACCTCCTGTGAGAGTCCAGAACCAAGCGCCCTATACTTAGCATCCTGGAGCTGCGATTTAAGTTTCTTTATCTGGCGTCTAATAGAGCCAAAAACAACCCTGGCCCACTCTTGCATGCTCACTGTTAGCTTGCCCAGCTTGTTGCATGTTGCAGTAATGCCCAGCTCGCCCGACCATGCTGCCTCCCAAGCATCTGCAACCATTCCTTCATAAGCTTCATGTCTCGTCCACGCTTCTTCGTATCGGAACTGCCTCTTGTGACGCCCCGACTTAATTGTGCACTAATCATACATGCAAATGTGCACGATCACGCACAGGGACTCACGGGAAGATATCACAACACAACTCTAAACTCAATTAAAGCATAAATCCACATATTACAGGCCAGGGGGTCATGAGGACCCGAATACACAAGTCATACACACAAATGATATCTGAGTACAGACATAGTTAGTCAAGGGTGCCTTAAGAAGGCTAGCACAAACAACGACTCTAGATCAAAAAGGCGCAGGCCTCCTGCCTGGGAGCCTCCGAACTACTCCTGGTCGGCTGGCTCAATCCAGTAGTAAGTGCCGTCGGGACCCTCCTGGTAGTAAGCTCCTGCAGTGGCATCTGGCTCCTGGGCTCCATCGTCTGATATATCATCAAGTGGGTATGGGGAAAAGAATAGCAGAGCAACCGTGAGTACTCCTCTAAAGTACTCGCAAGACTGACATCAGAACTATGCTAAATATGCATTGGTATCAAATGAAAAGGCTGTATCTGTGGACTATATAGCAGAAATGCCAGAATAGAGAGAAAGGCCTAGCCTATCGAAGACTAGCATCTTCAAGCAATCTTGCAGCATCAGAGGAGAGTAGATAATAGTAGCATACATGTGGATATATAACAGCAATGCCCTGAGATCCTTTCTCGACTCCCTGCGAGAAAGCGGTCCCGGGAGCATTATTAATAGTTTAATATGAATCATCATCAATTTGTGTTTGTCATAGATCCGGATACAACTCTGAGCGTCCTGTTACCGTGGTCACGGCTATTCGAATAGATAACTTCCCTGCAGGGGTGCACTACTGTTACCCAACACGCTCGATTACCTCTGGCCGGACACACTTGCTGGGTCATACCCGGCCTCGGGTGATCGACACGACGCAGTCCTACCTAGGCTCAGCAGAGAGGTCAACATGTCGGTCTAAATCCTAAGTGCGAAGGGGTCTTGGGCCCATCACCCTTTGCACTCCTGCACGTTGCGTGGCTGGACGGGGAGCAGGCGCGACACTGAATACACCAGTGACGTAACCAGCCCAACCCCAACGATCAGCCCGCATCTTTGAGCTATGACGTCTGAAGAGCTTTCTGCTGATACATACGAAGTAGAGGGCCCCATTAAACCATTATCCCACGTGGTGGTAGTGCATATAGGGCACGACGACCCACTCAGATCAAATACCCAGTTCCGTTAGGCGTATTTAGTAACTCGCAGAGACGATCAGACTACCTGTCGCTCCGACTTGGTAACACACGGAACACGAACAGGGTGGTCTCCGCCTGCCCTGTCGTTCTGCCTCAGTATCACTCGCGGGTGCCCTCCTGGCAAACCCGACTTCATATTTCCCCCGCGGGTACCCCTCGGGGTCGACCCGCCTGTAACAAAGGTCAAAGTAACTGTGTGTCCAAGTATCGAGGAGGAATCCAAGGAATCACCCTCGATGGATTCCCACTCGAGGAGTTGCACGACGGTAGCTTATCGGAGGTGATGAAAGAGGAATCACCCTCGGTAACTCACTACCGTACATCTATTCTACAGAGGCACCATCGGAAGTGAGCTAAGAGGTATCACCCTCGGCACCCGATGCTAGCTCTGCAGAGTCGAGCAATTTAGGGGGGGTGTTGTGTTGTGCTGTTCTCAGCCCGTTCGATCACATCGATCGGGGCACAGATACTAAAGCGGAGCAACTACAGCAAGGGAGAGGGGCCACAGATGGTTTACCATCCAACCTGTAATAAGCAGTTTGGATAATAGGCAGGTATCAATAGCAGTTACAAGGACAGGCTATGCATCAGATTAGGATAAAACAAAATAGCAGCAATTTCTAATGCAAGCAGGAGGGAGAAGGAATGGGTGATATAGGCATGCGTCAAGGGGGGGTTGCTTGCCTGGAAGCTATGCTGAAAGGGGCTGATCGCCAGAAGGCTGCTCGTCGGGAGTGTAGTCGAACTCTGCTGCGACGGCGTCGGTCTCAGCGTCTATCGGGAGAGAAGGAGGGGGGAAGAAACAATAAATTCACGGCAAAAATGCAATCACTATGCATGACATGCCTAAATGATATGCAGAGGTGTTTTATTGCCTAACTAAATGATTTAGTTAATTTAGGAATTTATTTGGATTTATTTTATTAAAGTTGAGCACTATTCATTTATCAAAATCAATCAAAACGTTCCATGTTCAGCTAGCTAGGAGTGTTGGATAGGCATTTTTATTACATATTCAGAATCTTCATATTTTTCTGATCATTTTACATATATAAATTATTTTCATCTGACTTACGGTTTAAAAGATATGATTTTTCAAAGTTTTAAATATTTTCTGGAATTAATTTAATTAATAAATACGAATTATCCAGAACAGTGAAGGGGTGACGTCAGCATGACACATTGATGACATCAGCGGTCAACAGTACAGTTGACCAGAGTCAACCTGACCTGTGGGTCCAGTGGGACCCACTGGTCAGTGAGACACTGGTTAAATAGTTTAAAACTAATCTAATTACAGATTAATTAGAGGTGGGGCCTACTGGTCAGTGTCTAATTACTAATTAATTTAATTAACCGATTTAATTAACGTTTATTTATTTATAAAAAACAGTTTAATCTAGCGGGACCCACATGTCAGCGACAGTGGGTGCCACGTCTGCCGGTGACCGGGTCAACGGGGCCCGCGGGGCCCGCAGTCAGTGGCACAAGCGGTGGGACCCAGCTGGCCAGGTCAGCGCCGGCACCAGAGCTCGCCGGCGAGCTCGCCCGCGATGGTAGAACTCCGGCGAGCCCGGATTTTCGCTGTAGGGCACCGTTTCGGGCGCGGTTGGTCTCTCTGGAACGAGCGGACGAAGCCGCAACCGGTGGTGGCCGTGGCCGGAGCTGGGGAGGCCGGGATGGACGGCGGCGAGCACATCGGCGGCGGCCGGTTTCGGGTGGTGGTCGGGAACGGCGGTACGGCGTGCGTTTGGGCGATCTAAATAGCGAGGCGAGGACTACGTGCGCGCGCAAGCAAGATGGGCACGAGCCCGAGACTATTTGGTCGTCGGAACCTCGCCGGCGACGAGGCGGGCGGCGGAGCAGTCGGGCACCTCCATTGCGGCAGCTACGGTGAAGAGGAAGCGCGCGCGAGAGAGGGGAGAGATGCGTAGGCTCACCGGGAGGCTATGGAAAGCCGGTGATAGCTTAGTAGCGCAGGGGTTGAGCTCGATTCGCCCAATGCCGAGGCCGTCGTCTCCAGTGGCTGGGCTCAGGCGACGCAGCGGAGGACAACAGAGCTTCTCGACATCTCGGCGAGGCCGAACGGTGACGGTGGGCGCGGGATCGATGACGGCAACGGCGGCGCGCTTCGGGCGAGATGGGGAAACGAGAGGGAGAGAGACGCGCAGGGGTGAATGGGTAGCTAGGGTTTCGCGGGAGGGGACGAGCAGCTCGGGCGCGGCCTTATCGGCGTCGGGGACGGCGTGGATGGCCAACACCGCGACGGCCATCGCCGTGTCAGTGCGCGCGCGCGACAGCGGCGCGATGAGGACAACGAGCGGCTTAACGAGCTGGGCCAGGTACTATTTCACTAAGGCCCAGTCGCACAGTAAGTCGTTTCCGTTTTTCTTTTTCTATTTCTGTTTTCTGTTTTAATTCTGTTTTGTAAATTGTTAGACTACTAACTGACTTTTGTAAAATATGTGGGCTAGTCCAAATATTACAGTGAAACATGCTCTACCATCAGAAATTGGTTTGGGCAAAATATAATTTCATTTGTAATTCTATTAAATAAAACGGTATTAAAATATTGCTGTGAGCTACTGTTTGAGGTTGTTAGGGTCGCTTAGACATTTTTAGTGATGTTGTTTTCCTGAACATAATTAGCTATGAATTATTTGCTATTTAATGAACATTTTAGTTTTCAATTTGAACAACTTTTATTTTTCACTTTAAATTTAAATTGAAGTTTGAATTAGGAATTTGAAATGAGATATGATCCTAATGATGATCAAGCATAGTTAATCTTGATGACTTGGCATTATCAAAGGCGATTTCTGTGGCATAATGACAGGGGGTGTTACACATCTCTCCTCCTTGACCACGCATCGGAGCTGTCTCCAAAGCGCGGATCAGTAGGGCCACATGGTCTGACTCTTCTGTGACAACGTGCTCCACGGTAGTCTCCGGGAACATGGCCAAGAACCCATCATTGCATGTCCCTCGGTCTAGCCTCACCTGAACATTTCTATCTCCATCTTGCTTGTTATCCCAGATGTAGGGGTACCCCGCGAATCCTAGGTCCACAAGGCCGCAGTCAGCCAGGCAGTCCCTAAAATCCTCCATCTGTGAAAATGTTCTCAAGTTGCCCCCCCCCCCGTTGGTCTGTTTGAAACATCGCTTCGTTGAAGTCACCTGCACACAGCCATGGAAGGTTGTCCTGGCCTCTGAGATATCTGATAGCATCCCACGACTTCTTTCGAAGCTCTGTGCGTGGCTCCCCATTGAAACCAGTGAATCTACAGGTCTTTCCATCAAGCACAATCTCTGCATCAATGAAATATTGGCACCAGGGCCTCACTGTAACCTGCAGATGATCTCTCTACCACAAAGCTAATCCTCCACTTCTACCCACACAATCCACCGCCACACCATTTCTGAACCCAAGACTCCACTTGAGTCTCTCCATCCCTCTCGCCGTTTTTTTGGTCTCGCTCAGAAACACCACCGCTGGGTTGTACGACCTAATCAGGTCTCGAAGCTCGCCCACTGTCGAGTCCAACCCCAGTCCTCGACAGTTCCAGGCCAGGCAATTCATTGGTCCCGGTGGCCCTGGTCCTCGCTGCCACCGTGATCGTGTGTCTCCTGCCTGTGATCTTACAATTGGTATACAGGGTAGCGAGGCGTTTGGCGGCGGCGCGATGGGGGACCAGTCGCCGATGAAGAACAACGATGCAGGCAAGGGCGGTAACAGCGGTGGCGGAAAGTACACACGGCCGAGCAAGAGGCTTGGAGCAGGTGGCTCTGAGGAGGGCGCCATCGTGGTGAAGACTGCATCGAGGGCGGCCATCCCTGTTCAGTACTCGCTGCTCACCGATGTTGGAACCAAAGTTGGAAACACACGACGGATACGGTGGACATGAACACACGGAGGCCAGTATTTTGGAGGCGTAACTGCTTGATTTATTCTCTTCTTATTCTATCTCTTGTAACTTCTTTTTATTTGCATGGTAATACGTGTCTCATTTATAGAATAAAGATTAAGTTACAAGGCACGTAAGCGCCGACCTTACATGACTGAAAAGATAGGAAAATCCTATGCAAAATACCAGCATCTGTCCCTTTTCTTCGACACCACCAAAGAGGCCACCAAAGGGGAAGAAGACAGATCACCTGTTCACCCAAGTTCGACGCGGCTCCATCGCTGATCTACAGCTTTACGGACCTCCAAAGTAGTTTGCCAGAAGCAAAATCATTGTCGTTGAAAGAATTAGACCGGGGCAACATGTCCCCAGACATGCCATCGAACTTCAGAACTGACACCCCCGCTTGACGATGACGTCGAAGGAGGAAACCAGAACTGTCAGCCTCCAACCACAAACCCAGCACAAGATGGTCCATCTTCCAGCTGTCACTTGCGTAGACAACCGTCTGCGCGTACTCCTGAACGAAAAAACCTCCCTGCTCCACCATGACATCGGAGACATCGCCACAGCAATGAGAACAGAGCAGAAGGAGAGACACACCTGATGGAGTCGCCGCCGCCGCCTCATCAACACCATCCATGAACCCTAACGTCGCCGATCTGAAGGACCGACAGACACACGATGCCATCAACTCCGAGACGCCGCCATGAAGGGCACCGTCGGTGTGGAAGTGGAGCTGACACTACTAGGGAAAACCCTAGCAGTAGCGCGGGGTTTTGTCATAGCAGTAGCGCGGGTGGGCGCGCTACTGCTACGGCGCTACAGCTAACTCTTAGCAGTAGCGCTGTTCCACCCGCGCTACTGCTAACAGAGTTTAGTAGTAGCGCGTTTAGGTGAACCTCGCTACTGCTAAAAGCTGCAGTGCGCCTGTTTACCACGCGCTACTGTTAAGGCAGCGCTACTGCTACACACATACCCCGCGCTACTATTACTATTGTCTGTAATTTTTTTTCTGCAGTGTTTTTACTCTGTTTTTTAATAGGTTTTATACAATAGCCTGTCATATCATACACACAATAATCTCATCATATCATACAGATGCAAATAGTCTCATCAAATCATGTCATCATCATCCAACACAAATGATGTCTCTCATCATCATCGATCTTGAAATAGCGATACAAGTTATGATATGTCTTGAATACATGCAACTACATCGTCATCCCACACACATGTTTCATCATCCATCTAAACGATGATATAGAAGAGAAGAGCTATCACTATGAGTAAGAGCGAAATTATGCAGTACATGAGGCGCCAGCTGTGATTCCTCTCTCGCACTAGCGTGAACCTCAAGTAACTAGCTTCTGCTTCTTGTCTGCTATCGAACCCTTTATGGCTGCCGCCCGAGAACCGTGACACTTGGGCCACTCATCGTACACTCCCGGAAACCCTCCCTATGTACACGGCATAGCACTTCTTCGCCATCAAGGACCTATATACCTATTAGAGATGCATCTTCATCAAGCGAATTCAACAATAATATGCAACATAATATATTTGAGCAACACGAAAGGAAAGAGTTAGCTAATAGATGCAACATATAGTAAACATAATTAATCAACGCAGTTTCATCGTACCCAAACTAATTAACTAGATGTACGCAGGTCATCGTACCCAAACTAACAAGCTAGCGTTGCGCAAGTTCAACAGGACCGTTGACATCACAAAGTTTCATTGCTACAGAAACTACAAGTTCAACAGACACATCATCATCGGCATCGTCAATCACTGGAAGTTCCATCCATCCATATCCGGGAGGATGCACCCTAGCTTCGTGAACGGCGTCAGGTCCTGACGTTGCATGCCTACACTAGTAGAAAATAGGGCATTTGTCCCGGTTCCAGAGGGCCTTTAGTCCCGGTTCTGGAACCGGGACAAAACGATCGGGACTAATGCCTAAAACCTATAGTCCCGGTTGGCCTATGAACCGGGACCAAAGGTGCTCCACGTGGCCGCTGTGGCGCGCCCAGGCAGGAGGACCTTTAGTCCCGGTTGGTAACACCAACCGGGACTAAAGGGTCTCCACGTGGCCGCTGCGCAGCACTCAGGCAGGAGGACCTTTAGTCCCGGTTGGTAACACCAACCGGGACCAAAAGGCAGCCACGCGTCAGCAGCTTGCAGGCGCTGGGGTTTTTGTTTTTGTTTTTTTTTAAAGGGGGGGGGGTTAGGGGTTTTGGAGGGTTTAGGGGTTTCATATTGTGTTAGCTAGCTAATAGAGAGAAGTGACCTTTCTTTCTCCGTGCTTGGTCGACGCTAGCTACTACATATAGAGAGAACTCGACGCTAGCTAGTAAGCAATGAAGGAATCATTAATTACACAACATCGTCATGCATGATCAATATATAGAGAGAAGTGACCTCTCTTTCTCCGTGCTTGTTGGTCGAACAACAAGTTTTCGTATATCTATTCGACGCTACTACAGATAGTACACGTTGATGCATATATCTATTCAACAGGTTTGCAATTCCCGATGGCATTTTCCGTCTTTAGGAATGACATGGTCAACAAAGAATCCCGCCAACTCCTCTTGAATTGCGCGTAGGCGATCAGCTGGTAGGAGTACGTCCCACTTCTGCCAGGTCTAATTTAAAGAAGGGGGGGTCAATATATATATATATATATGAATGAAATCAACACAATTGATGGTGATAAAATAAAATTATGAATATTGTTTACGTACTTCAAATTGTTGTTTAGTGAAGCCCCTCTCGATGGTCTTTTGGTGAATGAACTCGCAAACGTAGTATCCACATAACTCATTTCCGGGTTCCTGCCACATGCACTTTACAAGAATAGAGTTCAATCAAAATGATAATCAACCATGATAATGGTATTGAAACTAGAATCAATGAGAGATGCGCGGAACTAGCTAGTACTACTTACTCTAGGTTGTTTAAATCGCAGCTCCGGTCTCCATTCACCCTTAACCCGCGTGAAGAACTTTTTCCAAACCCTGCCCGGCAAAGAAAATGATTACTTGATATCAGGAAATGAACGAAAGTTGCCGATATAGTGGGATAATGATTGAACTTACTTCTGGAGCATTTCAATCATGTCTGCATACTCCGTAGCCTCTTTACGTCTCGAGTCCATGACAGTTACTGCTCCCTCGTCAAGCTGAATGGCTAGCAGAATAAAGTGGAACCTGCGCGCGCCTAACTCATCAATTACACTTAACCTCAAGTCAGCAAAACAGAATATGCAGAAGACAGTAACACTCACTTGAAGTTGTAAGGAAAGAGTATTTCCCTTTTGTTTTGGTGTCGAAGGAACGCATTTAGCAAGATTTTCTCAGTCTCCTCAGGGATCTTCTGTACCGACCATTCATTTACGATATTTGGGTTAATGAACCCAATGTCATAGATTTGTCTTTTTGGGCATTCGACGATCTTCAATCTGCATAATATAGTGAGGATAATTATATACATGCAATGAATGAGCTGAGCTAGAGACTTAATTACAGAAATAATACTTATAGACAATAACAAGCCATGAGACTTTTGTCGAGGGTGGCTTGATTGTATAACTGAAAGAGTTCGTCAAATTCAACGAAGATCGAGTCGACTCCAACGAAGTCGTGCTCATCCTTAATTCCCACCAAGATACTGCCCGTCCCATCCTTGCAGGTTTCCAAGTACCATTGATGTAATGTTCGCATCATCGTTGGTAGATCTCGTTCCAGATCATCACTTCTGACGAGACGCTTCCCGTGCTGGTATTTAAAGGTGTCTACCGGCTTAGCGATTTCAAAATGTACATCATCGCCTAGGTAATCACCAGGATTGAAACCAGGAGCAACGGCCGCTACCCCCGGGGTATCGGTAAACACCTTGAGCGGGGGGCACGATTGCTTTTCCTGTTCGCCGAGCTGGGGAATTGTTTTCCCACTTCTTGCACCAGTACTGCTACTTCTCAACCGACTCATAGCTTTGTCATATGTCTTTGCAATAATGCGGTCATAGTTTGATAGCGGCGGAAGCGGAGGTGGTCGCGTAAGGGCATCCAGAGTGCGATTCGCCTTTACCGGATCTATTTTTTCCTTTGGAGGTGGAACTTTCTGTGCAAATTGGCGTTTCAAATCGGCAGCCACGACCTCATCGGTTTCCTTGTCAGTCAGCTCATATGGTAACTTGGCAAGAGGCTTCAGGTTTGGACCAAATTTGAATTTCTTCCCACCACCTATTGTACTGCTAGCCGCCGGAGCGGCGGCGGCTCTCTTCTGCCGTTGCTGACGAGGCGGAGTTCGCTGACGCGACGGAGGAGGCAGAGTCCGCTGACGCGGTGCAGGAGGCGGAGTCCGCTGACGCGGCGCAGGAGGCGGAGTCCGCTGACGCCGCGGAGGAGGCGAAGGAGGATTCTGCTGAGAGGCCTCCTCCGCCGGAGTCGGCTGACGCGACGGAGACAGCTGACACGCCGGAGACGAATGAGGCAGCGGAGTCTGCTGAGGGGCCTCCTCCGGCTGAGTCTGCTGAGGCGGCGTCCAGTTTGGAAGCTTGATGTTCTCCTTTCTCCATAGGCAGGTACTCCTTAAGGCATTTTCCAGAAAAATCTCCCCTTCACCTGTAGGGTACTCAAGCTCCAGCCCCTCAAATCCCTCCATTATTTCATCCACCCCGACAATAGCAAAGCCATGTGGAATCGGACGGCAATGGAAAGTTCCCTCAGCTCGAGGAGGTAAGACAGAGCCGAGCGCCACCTTCAAGGTCAGGTTATGGCATTTCGCCATTAGCACACAATGTTAATTCTCCGTGATACTATCCATGGTGTAGCGAGGAGCCGTGATATCAGGCTGAAGGAGCTCCGTGGAAGCCACGCTGCTTCTCCGCTGAGATGGTGGGGTAGCTTCTGGGGCAGTGTCGAAGGAAGGATCTTCGTGCCGCTGAGATGGTTGGCCGATAGCTCGCTGGCTCTCAAGTTCCTCTAGTTTCGCTAATCTTGCATTGATCTTCTGCATTTCGCTTGCTTCCGCTTTCTTCTTTCTCTCTCGGCTTCTATAACCACCGCTGTCGGGAAACCCATGCGCCCACGGAATGGAGCCTGATGTGCCTCGTGTTCGTCCAGGGTGTTCAAGATTCCCAAGGGCCTGTGTCAGCTCGTCATTCTCTCTGTCGGGATGTAACCTCCCTTCCTGCGCTGCCTGGATTGCTTCCTCAAGCTTCTTGACGGGTATTGAAGTTGAGCTTTCGTCCAAACACACTTCCCTGTGTCTGGGTCCAAAGTTCCCCCAACCCCGAAGAACCAAGTCCTTGACCGATCTGGCCAGTGCAATGTCGCTGGTTGGACCCCTTTAGCAAGCAGGTCTTGCTCAGCTTTGTCCCACGTAGGCCGGGCTTTGCTGTAGCCACCTGACCCCGTAACATGGTGATACTTCTTCTTTGCAGCATTTAGCTTATTTGTTGCTTACCTTTGCTTGCCCTTGTCCGATTTCTTGTAGGCCACTAATGCGGGCCAGTGATCTTTTATCTTCTCATATGGACCGGTGAATTCTGGAGTCTTGTCTTTCTCGACAAACTTTTTGTTCAAATCTTTCTTCCAGTTCTTGAATAGTTCTGCCATCTTCTTAAGAGCAAACACCTTGACCTTATTCGGATCCGCCTCTGGTGGTAGGCTGAAATTTGTCATTAGCGAGGTCCAAAGATCTTCTTTCTGTCTATCCTGGACATAAGAAACTTCAGGGTCCTTCTTCTTATTCCATTCTTGGATGCTGATCGGGACGATGTCCCTAACAACCACTCTGCACTGATGTATAAATGTGTCCCTGCTCCGCTTGGGAGCAATCGGTTGGCCATCTCGACCGACTTCTTCGATCGTGAACCTTTCATCCTGGCGCAACCTTTTCTTCGGGCCTCGTCTCCTTACGGAAGTTTGGCTTGATCCGGAGGGCTAATTAAAAGAAGAAAGAAGCGTTAATATATGTACATGCAAAACAATTAATGCATCAAGTCAGTAGAGGCTTAATTAATATATGTATATATACCTCACCGGACTTTGCAACAGTTAAGGCTCCCTCCTCCGTTCGGTCACCGGAGCCGTCATGATCTCCTTCCTCTTCCATTCGGTCACCGGAGCCATCATGATCTCCTTCCTCCTCCACTCGATCACCGAAGCTGTCATGATCTCCTTCCTGACCATCGATGTCGTTGAGAAACGACAAGGTGATATCACCTTCGTTGCGGATTATATCCCCCAACAACTCTTCTTTTTCTAAGTCTCTGTCCATAGTTTATGCAAATATTACAACATGGCAATATACAACCATGAGAGATGGATTAGTGGCAAACATAGACCTAGCTAATCACAACAAGGAATCATATGCATATATGAGCAATGGATTAGTCGCAAACATCATGTAAAGTTATCGGGGGTTATACTTTCGAGAGAGGATACTTTGCGGACCGCCTCTCTCATGCATGTCCGACGTCCCCCCTCATGAAGAAGTTATCGGGGTTATGTTTTAACTACCCCCCCCCATCATGTCAAAGTTATCGGGGTTATGTTTTAATGGAACAGAATTTGTTAACTTGACATTAGACGTCAATAGTACTATACATAACAACAGTGCTATATGATATTATTGTTGTAGCGTTATATATAAGACCCTACCTGCCACCTTCGACAAATGGGTAGGGGTGGGAGGGGGTAGGAGATCGACAACGCTCTTTCTTCTAGGGTTTGGGTGGCCTCCAGATCGGTTGGTCGGGCGAGCGGACCGGGAGTAAATTTTGAATATATGAGTTGTTACTCCCTCTCTCCCATAATTAACCTTAGTAAATTTCATTATCATCATGCCCATTTAGTAAAGTTGCCTCTCCCCGATTTAGGCAAAGTAAAACTTAGTAAGATCATCATGCCCATTTAGTAAAGTTGCCTCTCCCCGATATAGAAAAACAATATTCATACATCCATGGATCATCCATACATCATTGCTCATATATTCAAACTTAATATGAGTTTTAGCAAGATCATCATGAACAAAAATTTCTTTGAACAAAAAAAATATCTATGTACAAAAAAAAATTGTATGAACAAAAAAAATCATGAACATTTAGTAAAGTTGCCTATTGCTCAGTAAACTTAATATGAGTTTTAGCAAGATCATCATGAACTTAGTAAACTTAGTAAACTTAATATGAACAAAAAAAAGCATACATCAATGGACAAAAAAATTTCTATGAACAAAAAAAAGCATACATCAATTCATACATCCATACATTCATACATCTGCATATACATACATACATCAATGGACAAAAAAAAATTCTATGAACAAAAAAAAGCAGAGCAGGGGCGGCAGCGCGGAAAGCAGAGCAGCTGGGACGGCGGCGGCGGCGGCGTCGGGGCAGGACAGGGGCGGGGGGAAGGGGGGGCTCACTGGGGGCGGCGTCGGGGCAGGGGCAGGGGCGCGGCGGCGTCGGGGCATGGCAGGGGCGCGGGGAGTGGCGCCGGCGTCGGGGTAGGGCGCGCGTCGGGGCAGAGGGCGTCGAGGGCGTCGGCGAGGGCGTCGACGGCGAGGTGGAGCAGCCTGACGGCGAGGGCGTCGACGGCAAGCTCGGGCAGCCTGGCGTCGTCGTCGGGGGAACTGCAGATGGGGATTGGAAATTTCCTAAGTGTGCGCTTATATAGCCCCCCTTTAGTCCCGGTTGGTGGCACCAACCGGGACTAAAGGTACCCCTTTAGTCCCGGTTCGAGCCACCAACCGGGACCAAAGGTAAATTTCAGCAGCCCAAAGGGCGGGAAGCAGAGACCTTTGGTCCCGGTTCGTGGCTCCAACCGGGACTAAAGGGGGGGCTTTAGTCACGGTTGGAGCCACGAACCGGGACCAAAGGCCTACGGCTGGCACGGCGTCGGGCGGGTGGATGTTTAGTCCCACCTCGCTAGCTGAGAGGCGTCGAGAGTGGTTTATAAGCGCGGCTGCGCCAACCCTCTCGAGCTCCTCTCTTATGCAGGCCTACGGGCCTAAACGCACTCTCTCTGCCTATGGGCCTACTGGGCCAGCTGCGGGCCTGCATCCTGGCCCAACTAGCGGGTTGGGTTTCTAGTCGTATGCAGGCCGTGGTGGCCCAGTAGGCGGCATTTTTTTTAATTTTTGTTTTTTTTGCTTTATTTATTTTCTTTTGTTTCTAGTCGTATGCAGGCCGTGGTGGCTAGTAGGTGGGCCTTTTTTTTTGCATATGTTATGTTTTTAAATTTTTAATGTTATTTTTTGCATATGTTATTTTTAGTTATATAATTTTAGTTGCATAAGTTTTATTTTTTATTGATTCTTTTTAGTTGATTCCTTTTGCTATTAGAGTTTTATAAAAGCTTTTTAGTTTTCTATTAAAGTTTGTAACAAAAAATACATTATGAAAATTCTTTTTACTATTAAAGTTTTTAACAAATAAATACTTTGATTATTTTAGTTAATATTATTTTGATTATTTTTAGTTGATTCTTTTTGCTATTGAAAAATATTATATTTAATTGATTCTTTTTAGTTCATTCTTTTTGCTATTTGAATTTTATGAAAGCTTTTTAGTTCATTCTTTTTGCTATTAGAGTTTTATAAAAGCTTTTTGATTCATTCTTTTTGATATTAATTCATTCTTTGAGCTAAATGAACCTGAAATTGAAAAGCAGTACAAATGAACTCTGAAAAGGTTGAAAGTTGGCATGGTATCATCATTTCACCCACATAGCATGTGCTAAAAAGTTGAGAGGGTTACGGCAAAAACTGGATGCACTTCGTGTACAAAATGGACAATCTCTTTCGAAGTATCACGGTTTCGGACGAAAACTCATATGTTACAAAGGCATTTCATTTCTTGACATGTAACTGCAGTGATATTCTAGATCAAAGCCATCATCAGAATAGTTGTGGAGAGAAACTCTTCACTTTTTCTTCGCGTGTGTCGCTTGCTTATTGCGCCGTAACCATGGATAATCTTCATCGTTTAACAGGGTGCTTGGGTCAGCCTTCACTTTGAAGGGAGGAATTTCATGAAACTTTTCATAATCTTCAGACATGTCTGTCTTGCCCTCCACTCCCACGATGTCTCTTTTCCCTGAAAGAACTATGTGGCGCTTTGGCTCATCGTATGATGTATTCGCTTCCTTATCTTTTCTTTTTCTCGGTTTGGTAGACATATCCTTCACATAGAAAACCTGCGCCACATCATTGTCTAGGGCGAATGGTTCGTCTGTGTACCCAAGATTGTTGAGATCCACTGTTGTCATTCCGTACTGCGGGTCTACCTGTACCCCGCCTCCTGACCGATTGACCCATTTGCACCGAAACAAAGGGACCTTAAAATCATGTCCATAGTCAAGTTCCCATATGTCCACTATGTAACCATAATATGTGTCCTTTCCCCTGTTGGTTGCTGCATCAAAGCGGACACCACTGTTTTGGTTGGTGCTCTTTTGATCTTGGGCGATCGTGTAAAATGTATTCCCATTTATCTCGTACCCTTGGTAAGTCAATACAGTCGAAGATGGTGTCCTGGCCAACGAGTACAGCTCATCTCCAACAATGTTGTCACCCATGAGATGTGCTTGCAACCAACTGCCGAAAGTCCTGATGTGTTCACATGTAATCCAGTCATCACACTGCTCCGGCTGTTTGGAGCGCAGAATATTCTTGTGTTCATTGACATACGGGGTCACCAAGGTAGAATTCTGTAGAACTGTGTAGTGTGATTGAGCCCAAGAATGCCCGTCCCTACATATTATTGAATCCGCTCCTAGCGTGCCTTTTCCAGTCAGTCTCCCCTCATACCGCGATTGAGGGAGACCAATCGGCTTAAGGTCAGGAATGAAGTCAACACAAAACCCAATGACCTCCTCTGTTTGCCGGCCCATGGAGATGCTTCCTTCTGGCCTAGCACGGTTACGAACATATTTCTTTAAGACTCCCATGAACCTCTCAAAGGGGAACATATTGTGTAGAAATACAGGACCCAGAATGGCAATCTCATCGACTAGATGAACTAGGACGTGCGTCATGATATTGAAGAAGGATGGTGGGAACACCAGCTCGAAACTGACAAGACATTGCACCAAATCATTCTTTAACCTTGGTAGGATTTCTGGATCGATTACCTTTTGAGAGATTGCATTGAGGAATGCACATAGCTTCACAATGGCTAATCGAACGTTTTCTGGTAGAAGCCCCCTCAATGCAACCGGAAGCAGTTGCGTCATAATGACGTGGCAGTCAAGAGACTTTAGGTTCTGGAACTTTTTCTCTGCCATATTTATTATTCCCTTTATATTCGACGAGAAGCCAGACGGGATCTTCATACTGAGCAGGCATTCAAAGAAGATTTCCTTCTCTTCTTTGGTAAGAGCGTAGCTGGCAGGACCTTCATACTGCTTTGGATGCATGCCGTCTTTTTCGTGCACACGTTGCTGGTCCTCCCGTGCCTCCGGTGTATCTTTTGTCTTCCCATACACGCCCAAGAAGCCTAGCAGGTTCACGCAAAGATTCTTCGTCACGTGCATCACGTCGATTGCAGAGCGGACCTCTAGGTCTTTCCAATAGGGTAGGTCCCAAAATATAGATTTATTCTTCCACATGGGTGCGCGTCCCTCAGCGTCATTCGGAACAGATTGTCCGCCAGGACCCTTTCCATAGATTACTTGTAAATCCTTGATCATATCAAGTATGGCATCACCAGTACGGAGGGCGGGCTTCTTCCGGTGATCTACCTCACCTTTGAAGTGCTTGCCTTTCTTTCTTAAGAGATGGTTGGTCTAAAGAAATCGACGATGTCCCAGGTACACATTCTTCCTGCATTTGTCCAAATATATACTCTCGGTATCATCTAAACAGTGCGTGAATGCGTGGTATCCCTTGTTTGTCTGTCTTGAAAGGTTACTAAGAGCAGGCCAATCATTGATGGTTACAAACAGCAACACATGTAGGTTAAATTCCTCCTGTTTGTGCTCATCCCACACACGTACACCTTCTCCATTCCACAGCTGTAAAAGTTCTTCAACTAATGGCCTTAGGTACACATCAATGTCGTTGCCGGGTTGCTTAGGGCCTTGGATGAGCACTGGCATCATAATGAACTTCCGCTTCATGCACAACCAAGGAGGAAGGTTATAGATACATAGAGTCACGGGCCAGGTGCTATGATTGCTGCTCTACTCCCTAAAAGGATTAATGCCATCTGCACTTAAACCAAACCATACGTTCCTTGTGTCACCTGCAAAGTCCCCCCACCTTCTCTTGATTTTTCTCCACTGCGACCCGTCAGCGGGTGCTCTCAACTTCCCGTCTTTCTTACGGTCTTCTTTGTGCCATCGCATCAACTTGGCATGCTCTTTGTTTCTGAACAGACGTTTCAGCCGTGGTATTATAGGAGCATACCACATCACCTTGGCAGGAACCCTCTTCCTGGGGCGCTCGCCCTCAACATCACCAGGGTCATCTCGTCTGATCTTATACCGCAATGCACCGCATACCAGGCATGCGTTCAAATCCTCGTACTCACCGCGGTAGAGGATGCAGTCATTAGGGCATGCATGTATCTTCTGCACCTCAAATCCTAGAGGGCATAGAGCCATCTTTGCTTCGTACGTACTGTCGGGCAATTCGTTATCCTTTGGAAGCTTCTTCTTCATTATTTTCAGTAGCTTCCCAAATCCGTTGTCAGATACACCATTGCAGCAATTCCAGTGTGGTACCAAGCTTTGTGTTGTCATCTTCGCAATTTGGGTACAACCCTTTTTTGTGATCCTCTAACATGCGATCGAACTTCAACTTCTCCCTTTCACTTTGGCATTGTCTCTTTGCATCAACAATGACCCGGCGAAGATCATCGTCGGGCACATCGTCTGGTTCCTAATGATCTTCAGCTTCCCCCGTTGCAGTATCACCGTATTCAGGGGGATAGTTGTCATGATCCTCTTCTTCTTCGTTGTCTTCCATCATAACCCCTCTTTCTCCGTGCTTGGTCCAAACATTATAGTGTGGCATGAAACCCTTCTCAAGAAGGTGGACGTGAAGGGTTTTCAAGTTAGAGTGATCCTTCGTATTCTCACAGACAAGGCATGGACAATACATAAAACCATTCTGCTTGTTTGCCTCAGCCACTTCGAGAAATTTATGCAGGCCCTCAAGATACTCGGAGGTGCGTCGATCACCGTACATCCATTGCCGGTTCATCTACGTGCATTATATAATTAAGTGTATCAAAAACCATTACAGAACATCATGAATAGAGAAGTGACTAAATTAATACAAGTTCATCATCACATTAAAACCAAAGTACTGTAGTGATCAAATGTTATTACTGAAAAAATAAATACATAAAGTTCATACATATATAGTTCTCATAGAACAACATATAGCTCTCTAGAGCATCTAATTAAAACATACATTGAAACTATGAAAAACAACAACAAATGTGATCATAATCGCAACTAAGGTAACAATTGATCCAACGGCATAATGATACCAAGCCTCATTATGAATGGCATATTTTCTAATCTTTCTAATCTTCAAGCGCATTGCATCCATCTTGATCTTGTGATCATCGACGACATCGGCAACATGCAACTCCAATTCCATCTTCTCCTCCTCAATTCTTTTCAATTTTTTCTTCAAATAATTGTTTTCTTTTTCAACTAAATTTAACCTCTCGACAAGAGGGTCGGTTGGAATTTCTGGTTCACATACCTCCTAGATAAAAACATCTATGTCACGTTGGTCGGCATAATTTTCATAAACACTAAATGAAACAAATCATAATAAAAGATAATATACCACATCCGAATCATAGACAGGACGAGGGCCGACGGGGGCGGATACCAAAGTCATGGCACTATATAATAACAAACAATAATAAAAGTAAGAAAATTATACAAGTATCTATCTAAATCATACAAGTAAGAATTTTTTTTCTTTTAAAAAAAAGATAAGAACAAGAGGCTCACCACGGTGGTGCCGGCGACGAGATCGGCGTGGGCGATCGACGGCGGTGAGGACGGGGACGGGGACGGGGCGGACCGCCAAACCTAGACAAATCTTGAGGAAAATGGAGCTTGGAGGTCGAGCTTGGAGAGGAGAAAGCTTAAGTGTGGCTCGGGCATTTCATCGAACACCTCATGTGCATGCATAGAAGGGAGAACAGAGCAGCGCATGCACACCTCCCACACGGCCAAAAAACAGAGGAGAGGGTGGGCAGGGGCGAGGGTATATATAGGCATCTCTTTAGTCCCGGTTGGTGGCTAGAACCGGGACCGAAGACTGACCTTTAGTCCCGGTTCCAGCCACCAACCGGGACTAAAGGGGCTGCGCCAGGAGCGAGGCCCTTTAGTCCCGGTTCGTGTCTGGAACCGGGACCAAAGGGGTCCTGCCGAGGTCCGGCCGGCGTCCTGGCCTCACGAACCGGGACTGATGCATCCATTGATCCCGGTTCGTAGCAGAACCGGGACTAATGCTCTTATCTGGCCTGGACCAAAGCCCTGTTTTCTACTAATGCTATGCGAGTTCTGATGTCTGCTCGCGATATAGGGCCGTGGTGGAACATCCCCTTCTCTTCGACGACTTCTTTCATGATGATCGTTGCAATGTCCTTCTCGATGCGAAAGAAGTCATCTCTGAGTTTATAATCCGGTTCGTCTACTAAGGATTCTGCCCATTTGCGGATATGTTAATCATTTCTTGTTGTCATGCGAAGCTGTTGGTGATACCTTCTGAACTCCATCATGAGATGGAGGAGGTAGAATCCATCGTTCTTGCTTGTTGTCGGTTGATGGATGGAGCAGAAGGTAGTTTTATGCTAGAAACCCGGCTTAATCTTCCTTTGTTTCCTGATCTCCATGTGGCCACCCCTCATGCTGAAGCCGTGGAGAGCATCATCCAGAATATCAATTATGTGGGTGTAGTCTTTCTTTTCGAAGTTTCTGGACGAGTCGAAATACACAGCGTGGGAGACTCGCGGGAAAAGAACGATAAGGACGGCGCGCCCGTTGCTGCGGAAAATAAAGACACCTCAAATTAATCTCATATGAGCGAAGGAATGATTGAAACGTACGAAAGGGTTGTCCGGCAATGACTTACTTTGGATGATAAGGCAGGAGAATCGTTTCCTTGTCCTTATTCGTTACCATGAAGTATTCGATGTAGTCCCTAGCAGCTTTACGTTCAAACTCGCCGAGACTCAAGAAGGACTCATGCATGTAGTATGGATCTCCACCGAGATTTGCGAGATTTGTTCTCTCCTGATGACGAAGTTCATATGTAGTGCAAAAAGGCGGACGATCGTAAAATCGAGCCGCCTCATGAGAAACATCTCAAAGATGTGATCAAACCGCAGGAAGAACACCTCCGTGGGCAGTGTGTCGACGTAGGAAGAGGCACACGAACCGCGTAAAGTGGATATCCCGGATCCTCCGAGGCGAGAAGGCTTTTCTCAGTTGACAACACGTGGTCGTGCAGTCTCCTGAGATCCCCTGATATGCCCTCTAGCGGTTTCAACGGTAGGATCGGCTCGCCCGCGACATGGTACATCGCCGCACCTTTGACCGGTACACGGTCTGCAAAATCGGTCGGCTGGCTGCTAGAAGCTTTGGCAGCTTTGGCGGCAGCAGTGCCTCTCTTCGGCGGTCTCTTCCTCCCCTTTTTCTTGGGTAGACCGTCCAGACCCTTCCTTACCCCCGCCACTAGTGTCGTCGGGCTAAGCACTTTATGACCCTCGGTTAGATGACCCTGCGTTGAGGCGGCATCTGGAGGCGTGTCCTGTGAGGATTGCATGAAGAGAGCCTTCTTGCAATCAACCCTAGGATGTTCCTGCCCGGGCACATCATCCATCTCCTCATCCGCATGCTCATAGCCCGAGTCATATGGCTGACTCATCATTTGTCCGTCGTCATAGGCGGCGCCGGTATTGAGGAGCCGGAGAGGGTCCTCCTCCTCCATCTCATCATCCATTCCTTGTTCCACGGGGCCGACTACATCATCCACTATTGGACCCCCTTCCTCGCGTCGTCCGCCGCTCTCACCCGGCACGAGAGGCGCTGGTAATTGCGTAGGCGGGGTGGTGGTGTTCATACCTTGCTGATGTGTGGTCATTGGTGTGCTCTCGGCCGCCTCCAGATGAAGAAGATTCTTCGGCCACAGCAGCATCCAACCCTTGCATTCTCCAAGCCGCATCAGGGTCTCATCCTCCTCTCCTCCGAGCCGTACTAGAGGAGTCAAATCCTCGTGGCCCGCTTTCACACTCGACAAGGTAACCCTGAAGGTGCCAACGGGGATCGGCTGGCCGTGGAACGTGAGTTCCAAGGGCTTCGTTATCACTACCTTCTGGCCGTTGATCATGTAGAGTACAGTGCACGGGGTTTCGTCGGCCTGCGAAGACATGTCTGCGGCGTAAGACCTCCGAAAGGCAACGAAAAACGGAAGATTATATATATATTGGTGCGATGTGTTATTACCATGAGGGCGTCGAGGTCAGCCAAAGACGAAGGCCCACCTAGCACGCCAGAGACAGAGGACGGGCTGCTATGAGCGGGTGCGGGAGCAGGCGCGGGTACGGGACCTTATGCGGTAGCGGCAGCAGGTGGTGGTGGTGCGATGTTCACCGAGTTGCTCCTGACAAAGCTGGGCATGGGAAAATCCTGTGCCGTCTTGTCTGGATTTTGCTTCGTCCAGTCGATAATAGCCGGAATCAAGTTAGTAGTGAAATCATTTCTGTAGGTAGCTACAGCTGCATTGACTACCTGCTGGACCAACTCATTTTTGGTCGCTTCTGCGGCCTCAGCTGATTTTTTCTCGGCCTCAGCTGCATTTTTCTCGACCGCATGCTTCACCTTCTCGTCGATGTTCAACTGACTGAACTTCTTTTTCTGCTTTTTGGTCTCCGGGCCCTCGTTGTAGTAGTAGTTCCACGTGGCACCGTCTCCGACGCCGTGCACACGTCCATATTGCGTCCGCTGGTCCAAAGGGAATCCCTTCAGTTGGTTCAAGGCCCGGTTGAGAGGGGTGTCCCACTTGGGCCTCATCGACGACTGAGACGGCGAGTCGCTTTTGGCCGCAAGCCTGTGTTGCTCCTTCTGCAAAAGGAACGTGAACCATTTACGAATGTTACTACAACGTGTAGTCGACTTGATCAGAAGCTAAATGTAAGGTGGTAAAAGAATAATTACCAGGAATCTAATCAATTTCCTCGTGATCGGGTCCGTGTACCAAACCTTATTTTCCTTATCCCACTTGTACCGGGCCCTGATGAAGTCACGCTCCTGCGGGTCGGTGAACTCCGCGTAGGGGTCTGGGATCCCCGCGGCTTCACGTTCCGCGTCCTCCTTATCCCATATGGGCCTCTTGCCAATGTAGCCACGGCTTCTCAGGCATTGGTTCCCCGTGTTCCTTTGCTGAAGCCCCTTGTATTTCTCAGAGTTAATCTTGGCTGGCTCGGTAGCGAAAGTGTCCTTGAACTTTTCGAACTCCTCTGCCGTAAGTGTCGGATTGTCCACCAAAATCTTGGACAGGGGTTCGTTAGCATCAATTGCTCGTTTCACCTCCCTTTCCAGGCGGTCAAATCGTTGCTGAACATGCCCATGGCATGGTGATTGATATCTTTCATGGCAGCATCATCCCACGGGTTTTCTATGTGGTCATCCCGGCCGGGGAACTGGAATCTCTTGTGCAGCTTCGGTAGGAGCAAGTTCTCCAGATGTGGTTTCTTCCTAAAGTCATTGTCGTTGATGCTCGCGGTTTCCCGTAGGATGCATCCGACTTGGTTGCCGTAGACCCGGGGAAATTGCCAAAGCATTTGACGATTGACACATTGGAATATAAAGGACTAGTAAATAAAATCATTGCGAGCTTCATCCGGCGCTATTGGCTCGAATTTTCCGGGGTGCATCTCTGTGACCAGGATTCTTCCGATGCCGAGTTTGTTAGGGTGTCGTGTCCTCTGCTTCTTCTACTTCTTCTTTTCGTTACCGGCTTCGGCGCCGGTCTCGGCACCGCCATCGGTGCCGGTGCCATCGGTGTCGATGTCGGTGGCAGTACCATCGTCCGCTATGACCAGGTCGCCCTGCAAACCTTCTGTTTGCTGACTAGACAAAAAGTCGAGGTAATCATGTTCACGGTCATATTGTATGTCGTCGGCAGCGTGGTCAGAAGCCCCGGTTTCGTCGTTGTTCGACATGTTTCCTATGATTCAGTCTGCTCGTTTAATTCTTAAACTATAATAAAATGAGTAATGACATAAAAAAAGGCCTATGGTTTGCCAGAATGCCGTTTCATTCCCGTTCCAGCAAATCCCGGACACTCGATATGACTACTTTCTAGCACAAGTCATGCCGAAATTGTCGGGAAATTTTGGCATGACCTTTGCTAAAAAGTGGACATATCGAGTGCCTGAAATTCGCCGGAACGGAAATGAATCAACATTCCGGCAAAACATAGGCCACTCGGATCATTTCCCTGCAAACGAGAAAAGCCAACATAGGCAACAATAGCACATTATCTCCATCATTTGGCACATCATATGGCAACAACAGCAGCCAACATCATTTGGCACTTCAATTATTCAAAATATGTTAACCATCAACAGCCAACATCATGTATATCAAAGAAATTCATGCACTTTAATTATTCAAAGAAATTCACCATCAAAATCTGTTTTAAATTCCTAGGTACTGTCCTAATATAAAACAGCTACTATCCTAATAAAAAAACCTAGCAAAATTCCTATCTACTAGGGTTACCTAAACCAAAAAAATAGCTACTTCTAAAAAACCCTAGCTAAATTACTAGCTAATGTCCTAATATAAAACAGCTACTGTCCTAATAAAAAACCCTAGTTAAATTCCTATCTACTAGGGGTAACTAAACAAAACAATTGCTATTTCTCAAAAAACCCTAGCTAAATTCCTAGCTACTGTCCTAATATAAAACAGCTACTGTCCTAATAAAAAACCCTAGCTAAATTCCTATCTAATGTCCAACATAAAACTTCTATGAATTTTCTGAATTTTTTGTCCTACTAATTTTGCATCTTTTCCCCAAACTTTAAAAAGCAAGCACACTCTCACTCACTTACTAACATTACACTAGAATTCTGTTAACTAAACACCTAAAATACCTAGAATTCATTTAACAGGAACTGAAAACCCTAACCCTAGAATTAACTTAACTAAACACCTAAAATACCTAACCCTAGAATTAAATTAACTAAGCACCTAAAATTCAGTTCACTAAAACAGCTAACCCTAGAATTCAGTTAACTAAAACACCTAAACACCTAAAATACCTAACCCTAGAATTCAGTTAACTAAACACCTAAAATTCAGTTAACTAAAACACCTAACCCTAGAATTCAGTATACTAAAATGAGAGAGAGGAGGGGCGGGGACTTACAGCGGTTGTCGGGGGAGACGGCAGCCGGGAGGAGGAGGTCGGGGCAGACGGTGGCGAGGCGGCGACGAGGCTGGCGCACCGGAGGGGGCGACGTCGAGGAGGGCAGGGGCTCCGGCGGCGACGAGGCTGGGGCGCGGCGAGGGCAGGGGCTCCGGCGACGGCAGGGGCTCCGGCGGCGCTCGATGCTGGGGCGCGGCGAGGGAAGGGGCTCCGGCGGCGACGAGGGGAGAGACAGAGTTAGCAGTGCGAATTGGGGGAGGAATGAGAAGGAAGGGAGCCCGCGCGGTGCGGTTAACTCAAACATAGAAGTAGCGCGGGTGTGGACCCGCGCTATAGCTAACTTATCTGTAGCGCGGGATGCCCAAACCCGCGCTATAGCTAACTTAGCTATAGCGCGGGTCCACAAACGTGCTACTGGTATAGCTATCTTAGCAGTAGCGCCTCTTTGGTTAGCCCGCGCTACTACTAAGTTAGCTATAGCGCGGGTCCAGACACGCGCTACTTCTATTCCTTTGATTTTTCTTTTCATTTTCTCCTTTTGCTTTTTCTTTTCATTTTATTTTTCTTATTTCCTTTCTCCTTTTTCTTTTTCTTTTCATTTCCTTTTCTAATCCTTTCATTTTCTTCTTTCCTTTCTCATTTTTCTATTTCTTTTCTTTTCCGAAAGACGACCGAGCCGGGAAGAAGGGTATCGGATACAATGTATATAACACAGGCGACGATATATATTACACATCATTTGACCGATAACGATTAAGTGCGTACACAAAATAAATACATATATATAAATGATGGTTTCTCAGCGTCGACGTTTTCGTTTCTGAGTGAGATTCTTTCACTTCATGTTCGCTGTCGAATAATTGAGCCCCTCGTTGTGACTTTTCCTTTTCCATGGAGTACGATCTTTCTTGGGTAATGTAGTATTGATTCTTCTTTTGACGTATGCTTCATCGTCATCGTCATCTTCCCTCATCGGGTTGCCGTACTGGTCGTAGTCTTCCTCGTTGGCGACTCCATCCATTCCGATGATGTTCCTTTTTGCCTCTCCTCACGACAACACGGCTGGAATTGCTCGGTTCGGTTATGAAGAAGTATTGTGTCACGTGCTTAGCGTGTACCCATGGCTCGTTTTTTGTGATGATGTTCACGGTGGCGCTCTTGGCGTCGGGTACAGACATGGTAGTGAAATACCGGTTTTCTCTTTCGAAGTTTCTTGTTGTCATGCGAAGCTGTTGGTGATCCCTTCTGAACTCCATCATGAGATGGAGGACGTAGAATCCATCATTCTTGCTTGTTGTCGGTTGATGGATGGAGCAGAAGGTAGTTTTATGCGAGAAACCCAGCTTGTTCTTCCTTTGTTTCCTGATCTCCATGTGGCCACCCCTCATGCTGAAGCCGTGGAGAGCATCATCCAGAATATTCATTATCTGGGTGTAGTCTTTTTTCTCGAAGTTTCTGGACGAGTCGAAATACACGGCGTGGGAGACTCGCGGGAAAAGAACGATAAGGACGGCGCGCCCGTTGCTGCGGAAAATAAAGACACCTCAAATTAGTCTCATATGAGCGAAGGAATGATTGAAACGTACGAAAGGGTTGTCCGGCAATGACTTACATTGGATGATGAGGCAGGAGACTCGTTTCCTTGTCCTTATTCATTACCATGAAGTATTCGATGTAGTCCCTAGCAGCTTTACGTTCAAACTCACCGAGACTCAAGAAGGACTCATGCATGTAGTATGGATCCGCCAACGAGATTTGCGAGATTTGTTCTCTCCTGATGACAAAGTTCATACGTAGTGCAAAAAGGCGGACGATCGTAAAATCAAGCCGCCTCGTGAGAAACATCTCAAAGATGTGATCAAACCGCAGGAAGAACACCTCCGCGGGCAGTGTGTCGACGTAGCACTTGGCCTGAGGCACACGAACCGCGTAAAGCGGATATTCCGGATCCTCTGAGGCGAGAAGTCTTTTCTCAGTTGACAACACGTGGTCGTGCAGTCTCCTAAGATCCCCTGATATGCCCTCTAGCGGTTTCAACGGTAGGATCGGCTCGCCCGCGACATGGTACATCGCCGCACCTTTGACCGGTACACGGTCTGCAAAATCGGTCGGCTGGCTGCTAGAAGCTTTGGCAGCTTTGGCGGCAGCAGTGCCTCTCTTCGGCGGTCTCTTGCTCCCCTTTTTCTTGGGTTGACCGTCCAGACCCTTCCTTACCCCCGCCACCAGTGTCGTCGGGATAAGCACTTTATGACCCTCGGTTAGATGGCCCTGCGTTGAGGCGGCATCTGGAGGCGTGTCCTGTGAGGATTGCATGAAGAGAGACTTCTTGCAATCAACCCTAGGACGTTCCTGCCCGGGCACATCATCCAACTCCTCATCCGCATGCTCATACCCCTAGTCATATGGCTGAGTCATCATTTGTCCGTTGTCATAGGCGGCGCCGGTATTGAGGAACCGGAGAGGGTCCTCCTCCTCCATCTCATCATGCATTCCTTGTTCCACGGGGTCGACTACATCATCCACTATAGGACCCCCTTCCTCGCGTCGTCCACCGCTCTCACCCGGCACGAGAGGTGCTGGTAATTGCGTAGGCGGAGTGGTGGTGTTCATACCTTGCTGATGTGTGGTCATTGGTGTGCTCTCGGCTGCCTCCAGACGAAGAAGATTCTTCGGCCACAGCAGCATCCAACCCTTGCATTCTCCAAGCCGCATCGGGGTCTCGTTCTCCTCTCCCCCGAGCTGTACTGGAGGAGTCAAATCCTCGTGGCCCGCTTTCACACTCGACATGGTAACCCTGAAGGTGCCAACGGGGATCGGCTGGCCATGGAACGCGAGTTCCAAGGGCTTCGTTATCACTGCCTTTCCCACATCCACCTTCTGGCCATTGATCATGTAGAGTACGGTGCACGGGGTTTCGTCGGCCTGCGAAAGATATGTCTGCGGCATAAGACATCCGAAAGGCAACGAAAAATGGAAGATTATATATATGTTGGTGCGACATGTAATTACCGTGAGGGCGTCCAAGTCAGCCAAAGACGAAGGCCCGCCTAGCACGCCAGAGACAGAGGATGGGCTGCTATGAGCGGGTGCGGGACCTTGTGCGGGACCTTGTGCGGTAGCGGCAGCAGGTGGTGGTGGTGCGATGTTCACCGAGTTGCTCCCGATGAAGCTGGGCTTGGGAAAATCATGTGCCGTCTTGTCTGGATTTTGCTTCGTCCAGTCGATAATCGCCGGAATCAAGTTAGTAGCGAAATCATTTCTGCAGGCAGCTACAGCTGCATTGACTGCCTGCTGGACCAACTCATTTTTGGTCGCTTCTGCGGCCTCAGCTACTTTTTTCTCGGCCTCAGTTGCATTTTTCTCGACCGCAAGCTTCACCTTCTCGTCGATGTTCAACTAACTGAACTTCTTTTTCTGCTTTTTGGCCTCCGGGCCCTCGTTGTAGTAGTACTTCTATGTGGCGCCGTCTCCAACGCCGTTCAGACGTCCATATTGCGGCCGCTGGTCCAAAGGGAATCCCTTCAGTTGGTTCAAGGCCCGGTTGAGAGGGGTGTCCCACTTGGGCCTCATCGACGACTGAGATGACGAGTCGCTTTCGGCCGCAAGCCTGTGTTGCTCCTTCTGCAAAAGGAACGTGAACCATTTACGAATGTTACTACAACGTGTAGCCGACTTGATCAGAAGCTAAATGTAAGGTGGTAAAAGAATAATTACCAGGAATCTCATCAATTTCCTCATGATCGGGTCCGTGTACCAAACCTTCTTTTCCTTGTCCCGCTTGTACCAGGCCCTGATGAAGTTACGCTCCTGCGGGTCGGTGAACTCCGCGTAGGGGTCTGGGATCCCCGCGGCTTCACGTTCCGCGTCCTCCTTATCCCATATGGGCCTCTTGCCAATGTAGCCACGGCTTCCGAGGCGTTGTTCCCCGTGTTCCTTTGCTGAAGCCCCTTGTATTTCTCAGACTTAATCTTGGCTACCTCGGTAGCGGAAGTGTCCTTGAACTTTTTGAACTCCTCTGCCGTAAGTGTTGGATTGTCCACCAAAATCTTGGACAGGGGTTCGTTAGCATCGATCGCTCATTTCACACTCCCTTTCCAGGAGGCCAAATCGTTGCTGAACATGCCCATGGAATGGTTATTGATATCTTTCATGGTAGCATCATCCCACGGTTTTCTATGTAGTCATCCCGGCCAGGGAACTGGAATCTCTTGTGCAGCTTCGTTAGGAGCAAGTGCTCTAGATGTGGTTTCTTCCTTAAGTCATTGTCGTTGATGCTCGCGGTTTCCCGTAGGATGCATCCGACTTGGTTGCCGTAGCACTTGCGAGCTTCATCCGGCGCTATTGGCTCGAATTTGCCGGGGTGCATCTCTATGACCAGGATTCTTCCGATGCCGAGTTTGTTAGGGCGTCGTGTCCTCTGCTTCTTCTGCTTCTTCTTTTCATTAACGGCTTCGGCGCCGGTCTCGGTGTCGGTCTCGGCGCCGGTACCTTCGGCGCCGGTCTCGGCGCCGCCATCGGTGCCGGTGCCATCGGTGTTGATGTCGGCGGTAGTACCATCGTCCGCTATGACCAGGAAGCCCTGCAAACCTTCTGTTTGCTGACTAGACAAAAAGTCGAGGTAATCATGTTCACGGTCATATTGTATGTCGTCGACAGCGTGGTCAGAAGCCCCGGTTTCGTCGTTGTTCGACATGTTTCCTACGATTAAGTCTGCTCGTTTAATTCTTAAACTATAATAAAATGAGTAATGACATAAAAAAGGCCTATGATTTGCCGGAATGCCATTTCATTGCCGTCCCAGCAAATCCCGGGCACTCGATATGCCTACTTTCTAGCACAAGTCATCCCGAAATTCACGGGAAATTTCGGCATGACCTTTCCTAAAAAGTGGACATATCGAGCGCCTGAAATTCGCTGGAACGGAAATGAATCAACATTCCGGCAAAACATAGGCCACTCGGATCATTTCCCCGCAAACAAGAAAAGCCAACATAGGCAACAATAGCACAACATCTCCATCATATGGCACATCCACTACTAGGAAAAGCCTACTAGTAGCGCGGGGTAAAGGACTAGTAGTAGCGCGGGTGCCCGCGCTACTACTAGTTATCTGTAGCGTGGGTCTGGACCCTCGCTACTACTAACTAATTAGGAATTAAAAAAATAAATTCCAGCCATGGCTGCTGCTGCTGGGCGTCATCGTCCTCTCCATCCATGGCTGATGCTGATCCTGGAGGGGATGAAGTCGTCCATGGTGATGGTGCTTCCCCATCCAACTCTTCCCCACACCTCTCCTTTGCTGCTTCTACAGAAAAAGAGAAAAGGATTAGAATAGGACGAGAGAGATAGAGAGGAGTAGGAGAAGCTACTCACCAGTGGCCGCCGGAGTTGGAGCCGATGCCCGAAACCCTAGACGACGCCCGGTGACCTTCTACTACTTTTCCTGGGACCTCATGTCCTCACGAGGCCATGTCCCAACGAGGAAGTGCAAGTGGTTGTGTCCATGGAAGATCTGACCATCGCCATGGATGGCGCTCTGCTGGATCTCCCTCTCCTTCCAGCAGCGGAGAAGGAGGAGGAAGAAGGGGCAGGGGAGGGGGCTGCGATGGGAGAGGAGGTCGCCAGATTTGCGGGAGATGTCGAGGTGCGAGGCCGGCAGTGGCGGTGGGTGAGGAAGGGCATCGTGGGTGGGAGGGAGAAGGGGAATCGAGAGAGTGTGGGTCTGGGTTTGGGCCTCCCCGCGCTATGTGTATACATGTGTTGGTCGGTCGATAGTAGTAGCGTTGGGTTTATACCCCACGCTACTACTATGGCCTGTCCCGGGGGGCACGGTGGAGACAACTTACTAGTAGCGTGGGGTTTATACCCCACGCTACTACTATGAACTTAGTAGTAGCGTGGGTGTATACCCCGCGCTACTACTATGGCTTGTCCCGGGGGGCACGGTGGAGACCACTTAGTAGTAGCGTGGGGTTTATACCCCGCGCTACTACTATCAACATAGTCATAGCGTGGGTTTATAACCCGCGCTACTACTAATTAGTAGTAGCGCGGGGTTTATACCCCTCGCTACTGCTAAGCAACTATCTATAAGGTATTTCCTAGTAGTGATCATATGGCAACAACAGCAGCCAACATCATTTGGCACTTCAATTATTCAAAATATGTTCACCATCAACAGCCAACATCATGTATATCAAAGAAATTCATGCACTTTAATTATTCAAAGAAATTCACCATAAAGAAATTCACCATCAAAACATGTTTCAAATTCCTAGGTACTGTCCTAATATAAAACAGCTACTATCCTAATAAAAAAACCTAGCTAAATTCCTATCTACTAGGGTTACCTAAACAAAAAAATAGCTACTTCTCAAAAACCCTAGCTAAATTCCTAGCCAATGTCCTAATATAAAACAGCTACTGTCCTAATAAAAAACCCTAGTTAAATTCCTATCTACTAGGGTTAACTAAACAAAACAATAGCTACTTGTCAAAAAACCCTAGCTAAATTCCTAGCTACTGTCCTAATATAAAACAGCTACTGTCCTAATAAAAAACCCTAGCTAAATTCCTATCTAATGTCCAACATAAAACTTCTATGAATTTTCTGAATTTTTTGTCCTACGAATTTTGCATCTTTTCCACCTATCTTTAAAAAGCAAGCACACTCTCACTCACTTACTAACATTACACTAGAATTCTGTTAACTAAACACCTAAAACACCTAAAATACCTAGAATTCATTTAACAGGAACTGAAAACCCTAACCCTAGATTTAACTTAACTAAACACCTAAAATACCTAACCCTAGAATTAAATTAACTAAGCACCTAAAATTCAGTTCACTAAAACAGCTAACCCTAGAATTCAGTTAACTAAAACACCTAAACACCTAAAATACCTAACCCTAGAATTCAGTTAACTAAACACCTAAAATTCAGTTAACTAAAACACCTAACCCTAGAATTCAGTATACTAAAATGAGAGAGAGGAGGGGCGGGGACTTACAGCGGTTGTCGGGGGAGACGGCAGCGGGGAGGTGGAGGTCACGGGAGACGGTGGCGAGGCGGCGACGAGGCTGGCGCACCGGAGGGGGCGACGTCGAGGAGGGCAGGGGCTCCTGCGGCGACGAGGCTGGGGCGCGGCGAGGGCAGGGGCTCCGGCTCCGGCAAGGGCATGGGCTCCGGCGGCGCTCAAGGGCAGGGGCTCCGGCGGCGCTCGAGGCTGGGGCGCGGCGAGGGCAGGGGCTCCGGCGGCGACGAGGGGAGAGACAGAGTTAGCAGTGCGAATTGGGGGAGGAATGAGGAGGAAGGGAGCCCGCGCGGTGCGGTTAACTCAAACATAGCAGTAGCGCGGGTGTGGACCCGCGCTATAGCTAACTTATCTGTAGCGCGGGATACCCAAACCCGCGCTACAGCTAACTTAGCTATAGCGCGGGTCCACAAACGCGCTACTGCTATAGCTATCTTAGCAGTAGCGCCTCTTTGGTTAGCCCGCTCTACTGCTAAGTTAGCTATAGCGCGGGTCCAGACACGCACTACTGCTATTCCTTTGATTTTTCTTTTCATTTTCTCCTTTTGCTTTTTCTTTTCATTTTATTTTTCTTATTTCCTTTCTCCTTTTTATTTTTCTCTTCATTTCCTTTTCTAATCCTTTCATTTTCTTCTTTCCTTTCTCATTTTTCTATTTCTTTTCTTTTCCGAAAGACGACCGAGCCGGGAAGAAGGGGATCGGATACAATGTATATAACTCAGGCGACGATATATATTACACATCATTTGACCGATAACAATTAAGTGCGTACACAAAATAAATACATATATATAAATGATGGTTTATCAGCGTCGACGTTTTCGTTTCTGAGTGAGCTTCTTTCCCTTCTTGTTCGCTGTCGAATAATTGAGCCCCTCATTGTGACTTTTCCTTTTCCATGGAGTACGATCTTTCTTGGATAATGTAGTATTGATTCTTCTTTTGACGCATGCTTCATCGTCATCGTCATCTTCCCTCATCAGGTTGCCGTACTGGTCATAGTCTTCCTCGTTAGAGACTCCATCCATTCCGATGATGTTCCTTTTGCCTCTCCTCACGACAACACGGCTGGAATTGCTCGGGTCGGTTATGAAGAAGCATTGTGTCACGTGCTTAGCGTGTACCCATGGCTCGTTTTTTGCGATGGCGTTCACGGTAGCGCTCTTGGCGTCGGGTACAGACATGGTAGTGAAATACCGGTTTTCTCTTTCGACGTTCTTAGCCCATCTGACACGGAACATCGTCGCATCATGCAGTCTAGAGTAGTCAAGCTCCCAGATCTCTTCGACCCTTCCGTAGAATCTTTCAGTTGCGGCGTTGTTGCCGGTCATGCATTCCATCGTCACCCCTGAGTTCTGAAAATCACTATTTATATCTTTGGCCTCCATGTAGAACGTGTATCCGTTGATATCGTATGCCTGATAGGTTGCGAGGTTGGCCGCGGGGCCATGTGCTAAGGTGTATATGAGTAATCCGTCCGTAGAGCCCTCTTCCGAGGGATTAGCAAGAACATGCTCTTTGAACCAAGGCAGGAAAGTGGAGTTGTGCTCTCTAATAACTTCAGTGTTCGTCTTGCATAGCCCCCGGTCACGGTACTTCTTTGCGATGGTTTCTTTGTGCAGTGTCGCGAAAGGATCTACCACGTCTAGGTGCTGTAGCACTACTAAGTTTGCTCTGTCAAAGTCATTGCGTCGACCCGAGTGGTCCACATGCAGTTCCCTCCGGCCGTTGGTGTGACCTTCTCCTCCGAGCCTCCCAAGGTGCTTGTTAACGGGCAAACCAACAACAGGGTCTCCGCCATATAGATAATTCTCGCAGAAAGAGGTGCACTCTTGGGTCAGATAGCCCTGGATGATGCTTCCATCCGGACGGGACATGTTGCGAACGAATCCTTTGATGACCCCATTCATCCTCTCGAACAGCATCATGTTGTGCAGGAATGTCGGCCCGAGGTCTATGATGTCATCCACAATGTGAACACATAGATGCACCATGACGTCAAAGAACGCGGGCGGGAAGTACATCTCAAGCTCATTTAGTATCACAATGATCTCTTCATGTAGCCTTCGGAGCTGCTTCACACTGATCGACTTTCGAGAGATAACGTCGAAAAAGTTGCAGAGACTAATAAGCGTGTCACGGACGTGCTTGTCCATTATCCCTCTAAGGGCAACAGGAAGTATCTGCGTCATCATCACATGACAGTCATGAGACTTCATCCCGCTAAACCTTTTCTTTTTGGTGTCTAGAAATCTACTTATCTTCCCACAGTAACCGGAACTAACTTTGATTCCGGTAAGGCAGTTGAAGAATTGATCGATCTCCTTCGGACTTAAGGTAAAGCAAGAAGGGGGGAAATAATTCTCTTCCTTCTTGTTGACTTTTTTGCCCTGGTCCCGCGCCTCCGTCTGCGTCTCCGTCTCCTCCGACTTTTTACGGGGCGGCATGTGGAGATCTGCCCTGATGTTCAAATCTTCCAAGTCTCTTCTTGCCTTAGGCCCATCCTTGGTCTTATCCGGCTTGTTCATCAGTGTTGCAAGCAAGCTCTCAAGGACATTCTTCGTGATATGCATTTGATCAAGGCAATGAGGCGTGTCGAGTTTGGGCCAGTACTCCAAGTCCCAGAAAACAGACCTCGTTTTCCATACCTTCAGCAGCGGCTCCGGCGCCTTTTTCATCTTTCCCGGCGCGGGGCACTGTTCCTAGTTTTTCAACAGCTCGTCGATTTCGGCGCCGCTCCTCTTACGTGGAGGTCCTCAATGCTCAGCCTCAGCATTGAATAGATCTCCACGGTTTCTCCACGGGTCGTCCTTCGCGAGCCATCTTCGATGCCCCATGTACACGATTTTCCCAGACCCGCCATCTTTTGTTAGCTGCTGAGACGTTGTATCATCCATGCACCGCGTGTATCCGTAACCGAGATAGTCGTGCACCGTCGTCATCAGCGCGGCTCTCATATAGAAATACTCGCCTTTGCTGGCGTCCCATGTCTTGGCCGGTGTTTTCCATAACGTGTCTAACTCCTCTTGAAGTAGCCCCAGATACAGATTAATATTATTTCCCGGTTGTTTCGGCCCTTGAATTAGCATGCTCATGTGTATGTACTTTGTCTTCATGCCCTTCCAGGGGGAAAGGTTGTACATCCATACAAACACGGGCCATGTTCTATGGTTGGTGTTCTGGTTGCTGCTACTTGTAGCTTGCGTTGGTATTTTCCCTGAAGAGGAAGGGATGATGCAGCACAGTAGAGATAAGTATTTCCCTCAGTTATGAAACTAAGGTTATCGAACCAGTAGGAGAATCACACAACACCTCGTTAGCAGCACCTGCACACAAACAACAAATCCTTGCACCCAACTCAAACGAGGGGTTGTCAATCCCTCGGAGGTCAATTGTAAGATTAAATTGTATATGATAGATAGATAGATTGAAACAAAAATACAAAATAAAATAAATAAAAGAAAATCGCAGCAATATTTTTAGGGTTGTAGTAATATGATTTAGATAGACCCGGGGGCCATAGGTTTCACTAGAGGCTTCTCTCAAGAAAATAGCATACGGTCGGTAGACAAATTACTGTTGGGCAATTGATAGAAAAGCAAATAATCATGATGATATCCAAGGCAACGATCATGTATATAGGCATCACATTCGAGACAAGTAGACCGACTCCTTCCTGCATCTACTACTATTACTCTACACATCGACCGCTATCCAGCATGCATCTAGTGTATTAAGTCCATAAAAAACGAAGTAACGCCTTAAGAATGATGACATGATGTAGACAAGATAAACTCACATATGAATAAACCCCATCTTTTTACCCTTAATAGCAACGATACATACGTTTCATGTCCCTTTCTGTCACTGGGATTGAGCACCGCAAGATTGAACCCATTACAAAGCACCTCTTCCCATGGCAAGATAAATCAATCTAGTTGGCCAAACCAAATCAATAGATCGGAGAAGAAATACGAAGCTATAATAATCATGCATAAAAGAGATCAGAGAAGACTCAAATAATATTCATGGATAATCTGATCATAAACTCACAATTCATCGGATCCCAACAAACACACCGCAAAAAGTGATTACATCGGATAGAACTCCAAGAACATCGAGGAGAACATGGTATTGAAGATCAAAAAGAGAGAAGAAGCCATCTAGCTACTGCCTATGGACCCGAAGGTCTGTGGTAAACTACTCACGCATCATCGGAAGGGCATCAAGGTTGATGTAGAGCCCCTCCGTGATCGTTTCCCCTCCGGCGGAGTACCGGAGAAGGCCTCCAGATGGGATCTCTCGAGAACAGGAACTTGCGGTGGCGGAAAAAGTATTTCATGGACTCCCCTGAGGGTTTTTGATTTTTCCTGAATTTATAGTGGTGGAATTAGGTCAAACAGAGCTGGGGTGGGCCCATGAGGCACCAGGGCGCGCCTGCCCCCCCCAGGCGCGCCCTGATGGCTCGTGGCCACCCCCTCTGGTGTCTGGTCTTCTCCCGAAGCTTCTAGTGTTGTATATGTCCAGAAAAAAATCTCCAAAAAGTTTTGTGGCATTTGGACTTCGTTTGGTATTGATTTTCTGTAAAACAAAAACAGGGCAGAAAACAGCAACTGGCACTGGGCACTGAGTTAATAGGTTAGTCTCCAAAAATGATATATAATTGCTGTAAATGCATATAAAAACATCTAAGATTGATAATATAACAGCATGGAACAATAAAAAATTATAGATACGTGGGAGACGTATCAGTTGCCAAACGGATTCATTCCATCGGTACTCGCGCCAAGCATGATGTTCCTTGGATCACCTGTGAAAAATCGATATACGGCGTTGAACGCTCTCCACTGGCTTGCATCCACGAGGTGTCTCAGCTTCGGATCATCTCCATCGTCGGGCTTCACCCTCTCCGCGTGCCAGCGCATGAGCTTTGCTTCCTTAGGATCTACGAAATAACGCTGCAGACGGGGAGTGATCGGTAGGTACCATACAACTTTCTGGGGAGATTTCTTTCCGACCTTATTGTATCGAGAAGCATTGCACACCGGACAGTTGTTTTTTTCCGCGTGCTCCTTCCGATAAATGATGCAATCATTGATGAATGCATGGTATCTAATCTGCGGCAGATCAAGAGGGCACACGATCTTCTTGGCCTCATCGACACTAGTAGGACACAGGTTCCCCGCGGGAAGAACCTTCTTTAGATACTTGAGAAGCTCATCGAGGCTTCTGTCGGTCCATTTGTTTTTAGCCTTCGTCTTTAGAAGTTCGAGCGTGAAACTCAAGTGGGTCACCTCGGGATTGCAACCACCATACAATGGAGTCTTCGAGTCTACCTCCAGTTGCTCCAGCTTGGCCTCCTCTCTAGAAGCAGCTCTGTCGCTACTCGTCTTCTTGCGAAGCAGGTCTCGAACATGAGGGTCCCGCATGATTGAACTTAGTAGCGACGAAGGCTGCGGCGTGTCGGCGTCTTCTCTGGCGCCATTTCCGGCCTCTTCTCTGCTGCCATTTCCGGCCTCTTCTCCGCCGCCACCATGTCCGGCCCCTTCTCCGCCACCATGTTCGGCCTCTTCTCCGCCACCATTATCGGTCATCTCTTCGTCTGGCCCCATGTCGTCATTGGATGCCCCGTCGGCGTCCTCATCCTCATCATCTTCACTTATCCACTGAGTATAGCCATCCATGAAACCAGTCATGAGCACGTGCGCCTTGAAACGACCATCCTTACAAGGGTCGAGCCAAACTCCTCCTTTGCATCTTCGGCACGGACATAAAATCTATGTCCGGTTATTTTCATACATGTCCTGCACCGCCGATCGCAACCACCTTTCCACCATCGTTCCACTCACCATCATGATCGTCTGCGCGGTAATAATAAGCAAAATGATTATAAAAACGCATGCATGCATCAAAGTCATACAAAAATTCGGCATGACCTTCCCTTAAAATAGGACATATAGAGTTTGCCCGAAATTCGTCGAAACGGGAATAAATCAACATTTCGGCAAAACATAGGAAGCTCACGCACAATTAAATGGATAGATCTAGTTGGGGACGTAGAAAGGTCACTTCATTAAATAGGTAGATCTACATAGCTAGTTGGGGAAGGAGATGGCTCTAACTAGTGGAGGGGGTGGAAAAGTGAGGAAAAGAGAAAGGGGTTGCATTAATGGAGGTGTGGTGTAGTTAGAGGCATTAAAGAGAGAGAAAGAGAGGTAGGAGAAGAAAGAGAGTAATGGGAGGAGAAGCAAGGTGAGGAAGAAGCAAAGTGAGGGAGAGAGGAGGGGGAGGGCAAAGTGAAGGGAGAGAGGAAGGGGGAGGGGGGAGAGGGCTGAAAAGTTGGCTGATGCGCCTTAGCAGCAGCGCAGGCCAGAAAATGGCGCTACTGCTAAAACGTTATCAGGACCGCGCTGCTGATAAGTGGGGCCCACCATGTGACACAGTACAACATTAGTTGCAGCGGTGGGTCTGCAACACGCGCTACTGCTAAAGTTTTAGCAGTAGCGCGCTTCAGGCGGGCCGCGCTGCTACTATACATAGCCTGGTGGCTAAGGGGGGGCTCACATAGCAGTAGCGCCTTTCCTCCGTGCCATGCTACTGATAAGTGGATAGCAGTAGCGCCTGTGCAGTGACCGCGCTACTGTAAATTAGCAGTAGCGCGTTCCACAAAGGCGCGCTACTGATAATCCTCCACCTATAAGGTTTTCCCTAGTAGTGTGAGGCAGATTTATTCGTCCGGGCGCCGCTTCCACCACCCCAACGGCGCACCACAACCTGCAAATCCAAACCCTAACTACAGAGCGGAGGAACGGGGTCCCCTCTCCCTCCTGCCGCCGAATCAGCCGGAGGGAGGGGGCCAGCGCCCCGGCCGGTGGAGATCGGTGGAAGGAGATCGCCTCCCTAGTCGTCTATCTCTTGTAACTAACTAGGAGATTACACTGCTAACAAGGAGATTACACTGCTAACAGCCGGACGACTCGGCCGAACACCACGCCACGATCCATCCATACCGTGCCATCCCACGATGTGCTGGTCATGGTGTTAACTGATCCACTGGCCGCAACGTTTCTGGCTCTACCCTGCAAAAAAGAAAAACGTTTCTGACTCTAACTAATACGTACATGCAAACGACTCAAAAACATACACACACAACCATCACGTGTATGGCCCATGCAGACTAATTAACCTCTAACTAAACATGCATGCATGGCATGGACTAATGACCTGTAACAAGATTAAAACTAACAACCGACACCAACTACGCCTAATGGGCCGTGAAGATGAAGGTTCTTCTCCGACCCCTCGGTGTCTCGTTGGCGCTTGAACCCGAGGGGGAGGTGGACGACGACAAGGATGCAGCAGCGTTCGCCGCCATCTCCTAGGCTGTCCCCGACGCGGTCATGATGGCTATCGCGGGCTGCAAAACTGTGAGGGACGCGTGGGAGACAATCTGATGCATGCGTGGGGGGGAAGACCGCGTCAAGAAGGCGAGGGTGAAGCAGCTGAACCGGCAACTCGATCGTCTGGAGATGGACGACGGCGAGACTGTGATCGTGTTCGCGCAAAAGCTCCCTATGTTGGTGGGCGAAATTCGCTCTCTTGGTGAGAATATTTCAGACGAGGCCGTCATCGAGCACCTGCTCAGTGCAGTACCAGATTGATTCAGCGACATCGTCAACACAATTGAGCAGTGGGGCGATCTCTCCACCATGAGCGTTGCTGAAGCCGTTGGGCGTCTTGTTGCTTTTGAGGAAAGTCATCGAGGACGCCGTCGTGGGGGCGGTTATGGCGGCGAAAACATAGGTGAGAAGTTGATGTTGGTTTCACGCGGCCAGCTAGAGGCGTTGGTTCTTAAAGAGAAGAAGGGGGAAGGCTCCAGCAGCGGCAACAAGAACGACGACGAAGGGCACAGTGGCGGCCGTGGCGGCAAGTAGAACGAATGTTGTGGCAAGTTTGACAAGTCGAAGATTACGTGCTTTGAGTGTGGCGAGAAGGGCCACTTTGCCTCAGAGTGCAAGGCGCCGAAGAAAGAGAAGGCGCTGCTCGCTAACGTCGACGACGATCCAGCACTGCTGATGGCTGTGGCATGGGAGCATGGGCCATTGGTGGAGCACGCCAAGGTCGAGCCAAAAGAGAAGAAGGCTGAGATCACTCCCTTTGGTGCATCCATGGAGGAGTTGCAAGCTGCTAATGTCGAGGCCGAGAGGATGCGTGGGGAGCTAGCTGCAGCCGAAGCAAAGTTGCAGGCTGTGTCCCATTTGTGCGAGGCAGAGGCGAAGGATGCAATGGTCACAAGTGGTGAGAAGGAGATGCAGTAGGCAAGGAAAGAGAATGATGAGATGAAGAAGGCACTGCCAATGGCTGCGCAACCTGGTACGACGACGCCAGCGACAACGGCGCCTTCTACAACAGCAGTGACTCATACCGGCTTAGAGTATCCAGCGCCAGAGCAAGGGAGTGTTGATTGTCCTCGAAAACGAGGTAACACTCAACAGCTAGTACCATCCATATCTGAGTTATGCAAAGTGGAGGTGTATCATGTAGCAGATCGAGAGAGGATCTTCCTACATGAAGAGAAAGTGAAAGGCGTGTCTACCTACCTCACTGATATTATTAATGCCAATGGTGTGGATTTTATTGGTCTCCAAGAGACTATGAAATCGAATTATAATCCTTCATTTTTTAGGAAGATTGATCCTGGTCAGAATTTCCATTGGGAATGGATTCCCTCTACTGGCAAATCTGGGGGAATTCTGTGTGGGGTGAAAATAGATAAATTTGAGGTCCTTGGTGTTAATTGTGCCAAATATATTCTGCAAGTCAATATGCTTGACAAAAGCAAAAAATGTGCTTGGTCCTTGTTGACAGTTTATGGGGCTGCTCATGATGAGCACAAGCCTGAATTCTTGGCTGAGCTATCCTCCTTCTGCCATAAAACTAGGATGCCTTATTTGGTGGGGGGAGGTTTTAATATTCTTAGACATAATGGTGAAAAAAATAAACAATCATCTATGTCACATTTTTCTTCTGTGTTTAACTCTGTCATACACTTACTGGGATTGAGAGAGATCTTCATGTCTCGAGGGTGCTTTACTGGGTCCAATAAGCAAGAGCACCCCACCCGGGAAAAACTGGACTGAGTGTTGATGTCTCCTGAGTGGGAAGATATTTAACCCCTAGTATCTGTTCATAAGCTGGTCAAAGAGTTATCTGACCACAATCCCTTGTTGCTAGATGGTGGCAATGCTTCCCCTAGAGCCCCAGGCAACATGAGCTTTAAATTTGATATAGCCTGGCTTAGTAATCCTGAATTTCTTCCTATTGTGGCTGACATTTGGTCCAGGCCGGTGTATACCAATGACCCTATTGATATCTTGAATATCAAATTGAAGAGGTGTAAAAAATTCTTTAAAGGGTGGGGATCTAACATTTTTGGCCATAACAAAATCAGAAAAAATCTTATCAAACTTGAGCTCGAGGAACTGGAGTTGCTCGAGGAAGCTGGAGACTTATGTGGGGAGGCTCATATTAGAAAACTGGATATCCTAGTGGAACTTAACAAAATGTATGTGGAAGAAGAGCTCTTTTGGCATCAAAAATCTCATGAAAGGTGGCTGCTGAAAGGGGAAAATAACACTGACTATTTTCATAAAGTGACAAATGGGAGGCGTAGGAAAAATACTATGCTTTCTCTTGAATGTGGAGATATGGTGATCGAGGGGACTAAAAACCTTCTGGCCCATGCCACTGAGTTTTACAAACATTTGTTTGGGCTGGCCCCAGGTAATCTTTGTCAAGTTGACGCCTCCTTGTGGTCCGAGGAGGAAACCTTGTCTGCAAGTGACAATGAAGACTTAACTCGTCCTTTTACCCTTGAGGAAATTAAATCTGCTCTTTTTAGTATGGAGCCTAATCGGGCCCCAGGCCCAGACAGTATCCCTGCTGAGTTCTACCAACATTGTTGGGAGGTAGTATGTGCAGACTTGTTTAGGTTGTTTGAGTGGTTTTACGAAGGTAAGTTGGACGTGCAGAGGCTGAACTATGGTATTATTACATTGTTGCCTAAATCCTCCGATGCTAGTAGGATCCAACAATACAGACCTATCTGTTTGTTACGCTGCCCTTATAAATTGATCACCAAGGTCATGGACATTAGGGTCAGCAAATACGCTCCCAAGCTCTTTAGTATTCAGCAGAATGCTTTTATTAAAGGGAGACATATTACAGATGGTATCTTATCTCTGCATGAGATCATGCATTATACACACATCAAGAAGCGTGTGGGTGTGATCCTTAAACTCGATTTCGAGAAAGCTTATGATAAGGTCAATTGGGACTTCTTGCTTGACTGTCATGTTAAGCGTGGATTCAGTACTAAGTGGTGCGGCTGGGTCTCGCAGATCTTGCGTAATGGCACGGTTAGTGTTAAAATTAATGATGAAATGGGACCTTACATCCAGAGTGCCAAGGGGGTATGACAAGGCGACCCTTTCTCCCCCTTTCTGTTTAACCTAGCTACGGAGTGTCTCACTAAGATGGTGCTTTCTGCACAGAAAAATAACCTATTCCAAGGTCTAGCTTCTGACCTTGTAGATGGTGGGGTAGGTATTCTGCAATATGCAGATGATACGGTGTTGTGCTTTTCCCATGATGTTGACAAGGCTCTTAATATTAAATTACTGCTTTATCTGTTTGAGCTTATGTTGGGCTTGAAAATTAATTTTGAAAAAAGTGAGGTTTTTACTATTGGAGGGGACAATGATACTGATAAGCTTTATGCAGATATGTTTGGTTGTCAGATAGGGACCCTGCCTATGAAATATCTGGGAGTCCCAGTGACTTATGCTATGCTTAAAAACGTTGACTGGGATTTTTTGGATGCTAAGTTGATCAAAAGGCTTGATGCCTGGATTGCTTATGCAGCATCTTCTGGGGCCAGATTGACTTTGTTGAATTCCAGCCTGGATGGAATTCCCTCTTACTTTATGTCCAATGTTTCTTTTCAATAAAACCTTTATTGAAAAAATGAACACTCATCGGAGGAGGTTCTTTTGGAGGAAGGGCAAGAAAAAACATACTTATCATATGATCAAGTGAACCAGGATATGTCGATCTAAAAAGATTGGTGGGTTGGGTATCAAAGATTTGCATAAACAAAACATTAGCCTCCTTGTGAAATGGTGGTGGAAACTTGAAACCGGTGATGGACTATGGCAGCGTATAATTCGTGCTCGATATTTTAGGAACAAAACGGTAGCTACTGTGCAAAGTCGGTTTACTGATTCACCTTGCTGGAAAGCTATTATGAAAGTCAAGGATGTGTATATGGCTGGGAGAAAAATTAGAATTAATAGTGGAAATATAGTAAGGGTCTGGCACGAGATCCTTGGCTTCTTGAAACTCCTTTGAAGGCTCATTTCCCTATCCTGTTTGACATATGCCAGGATCAGGATAGTACTCTTGGCGCGTTTGTTGATGCTGATTGTAAGCTCAGGTTCAGACGCAGGCTGTTTGCTGAGTTGGCAAACCAGTGGGAGATGATAGTTTCTGGGGCTAGGATCTTTCCTTTAGGCAATTCTACTGATACTATAGCTTGGGCTCTTACCAGCAAAGGGGTGTTTACCGGCAAATTAGTGTACGAGTGGCTGGAAAAGGACCTATCTGACCCCAACTATAAATGGGTTTGGAAGGCCAAGATCCCCCTAAAGATCAAAATTTTCCTATGGTAGTTGTTTCAAAATGCCGTGCTTACGCGTGATAATATGTGTAAAAGGAATTGGACTGGAAACCCCTGTTGTTCCTTTTGTCATGATATCGAAACTGTGAATCACTTGTTCTTCGGCTGTTCATTTGCTCGGTCAATTTGGGGGGGTTTTGGCTTGGCGGGTGGGGCGTCCTGCTGTCCAACTTCTCTTTGGCAAAGTTGGGCTTGGCTATATAAATTCTTCCCTAGTGGCAAAAAGTATTACATGATGATTATTGCTGCCATCTGTTGGGGGATTTTGTGTACTCGCAACAAAGTTACATTTGATAAGCATATTGTCCGCACTCCCATAGAAGTTGTTTTCACTGCGTGCTCTTTCATGATGTACTGGGCAGGGCTCTTGAAGGAAAGTGACAAGGTGGGATTCCAGGCTGGGGTCAAGAAGATGGCGCAGGTGGCTGCTGCTTTGGTGGACAGATCTAACAGGCGCGGCCGGCTTATGTTGGGAGATGGTGCTGGATCTCGTATCGGTTAGCTGGTGGTCCTATCGTGCTTAGCCTTTCTCACTGGGGTTTGATGCCCGCTGAGTTTTATGTAGTGTCTTTGGGTAGCTCTCGTGCTCTGTGGCGCTCTCCTTTTGGTAGTTGCTTCCAGGATTGTATGTTGGGCAGTTGTTGGTGTTATCAGGTTTTTGCCCCATGGTGGATGCTCCGTTTTAGGGTCATCTACAGTGGGTTTCCTGATAATGCTCCAGCTCGCTCCCCCCTTTCGGTCTCCTCTTTGCTTCAGTAGTTGGGTCTCCTTTTGGTCTCGTTTCTTACATCTAAACAGATTTGGACCTGATGTATTTCCGTTAAGCAATTAATGGAAAGGGGTGTGAGCCCGGTTGGAAAAAAAATGAAGAGAAAGTGAAGCCAAAATTAGCCTCTGGTGATGTGGTTAGTAAGAAGAGCACTTGGTACTTGGATAGTGGTGCGAGTAACCACATGACCGGCTGCCGAGGAAGTTTTGTTGTGCTGGATAAGTCCATAAAAGGAAGTGTGAAGTTTGGTGATGATTCTGTCGTGAAGATTCTTGGCAAAGGTACAGTGTTGATCCAGACACTAAGCGGGCAGCACATACTCCTTAATGATGTCTATTTTGTTTCCAAACTCAGAAGCAGTAAACTGAGTCTTGGTCAGCTCGATGAGGAAGGGTGCAAATCAGTGCTACGCCGTGGGTTTCTGAGTGTGTTTGATCGCTCAGGGAAGCTGCTAGGCAGAGCCCGGAAAACCAAGAATCGACTCTATGTGCTGAATAGGAAGAAGACGACAGTTGTGTTCGATCCAGCTTCCATGATAGCAGTAGAATGCGGAGGTTCTGTTCAAGGCAGCACTGACATCGAGCCGGCATGAAGAAGGTGCTCAGTATGCAAAGAAATAAATTGAGTAAGAAGATTAGGGAGGTAATTGTTGGTGCTAATCTTGTTACAAGGCTTGGTTCAGATATTGCATTAGTCTTTAGCTCCATGCACTAGTTGTGTAGGCTAGTTTGTATGTGCATGTGTATTCAACTTGTAGCCTGAAACATGCTCGTTCATGTTGAGGTTAGCTTTTTCTATTTTGTGTTCAGTTTGCATGTAGTTGGCACGGCACATGTAACGTGTTGTATGCCTTAGTTATGGGCTGACGTGAGAGTACACGATTGGCCGGGTCGTGTGTGTGTTGTTGGGCCACAACGTCGAGTCTTGGGATGGCACGATTCGTTCGGAGTTATGCCGTGCGTAACTATAGGATCTCAATCCGAGTTTGTTTTCTCGTTGAATAGGATCTCAATCACATTTTTTCTTGTCCTTTTCCGCGTCGCGCGCTATTACAATTGTATTACAGTAAGCCCACAGCTGGCTAACAAAGTGGGCGCTTTGCAAGGAAAGTTGTGGAAACATCCGAAGCCAGCCTCATGATCCCCAAAGAGAAATGGGAGAGCATATAGTAGATATATAAGCCAAAGCACGACGGCCAAAGGATTTGACCTTTGTAAATATGCAAGACAACAAATTACTGGGGATTATTTTCATCAAAGTTTGCCTTGCTGAATCTCCACAGAAACATGCGGGATATCCTCTAATGTTTGGTTGGGACCCAATTGTCCAAACCAAATAAGGTGCCTTTTATTACCGACGAACAAATTATTCGAGCATATGGAATTCTATCCCTGAGACCCCGATGAAGGTGGGCATTTAGGGTTGCAGGTAGGGCAGTTGTCCAGGCACTCACTCCGCTTCGTGAAACACTGCTGATTATTCTGGCAACAGTAGCACGTACCACGGTGCCCATCTGCGAAATGACATAAGAAAAGGCGGATGCAAAATTTCACGGATATCTTGCTCTCGCCTACGGGCGTCGAGTTGACGATGGTAGCGTTGGTACTTGTGTTCGCCGCATGATCATCTTGGTTCATCACCGTTTGATTATTATCGACACCACCTATATATTATATTTAACATTAGTATGTAGTACTGCAGATATATATATATATATATATATATATATATATATATATATATATATATATATTCCGAAAAATTAATGGCAAGAAGTTAACACGCGGTGCTAATGACGAAGATGATATATAGTACTTACACTGTGCACACATGACAAGGCATCCCATGAAGAAAATCATCGTCGCCTGCACTAGACTGCTCCCTCTCATATCGGTAATCTCTTGCTTGACAAGCTTAGTTCTAGTCGACGATAAGGTTCGAGTACGAAATAGTTGGACTCCAAATGTGGCAGACACGGAGTGCAAGTTTATAAATAGCAAGAGGTTAGAATATATTTTAAATGTTTCATTAATGTACTACAACAGATTGCAAGTGCACGAGATATACGTTCATTAATGTCAAGATTTTTGCACATATACTCAGTGAGACAAGCACTATGCATACATCCAATCTTGCATCCTTAATGAATTCCCCAAGGGCAGTCCAGTGCACTGTATCTTAAGCTACTCCCTCCGTCCAGATGCATCAGGTGTCTAACAAAATTAAGATAATTCGATAGTAGAACTCGTGTAAGTATTAAATAGCACAACATTAAATGCCTTTCTCATAAGTGATAAATAGCATGAGTATCATTCGCAAAAAAATAGCATGAGTATATCTAATGACACTAAATAGAAGTTTAGATACTCCTAGGTGCATTATGGCAGTTTCAGTGCATTATGGCAGTCCCAATGCTCCAAGGTGTAATACTAAGGCTAGTCTCAGTGGGGAGTAACTTAGACTAGTAACATGCATATGTTACTAGTCTACTATGTTACTACCTTCATAGTGGGTAGTGTCATAGGTGTGATAACATAGATGTATTCATTTATTACTTTGTAGAGTCATTTTCCATCGGGAAACGCTATGTGATGGTAACATATTATGTTACTCTATTTGACTCTCTCCTCATTAATTACTTGTGACATCACCTTTTTTTTGCTTATGTGGCATCTATGTTACTATCTATGTTACTTCCACTATGACCAGCCTAAGCATGCCACCTAGGCAGAAATCTGATGTGGCACCACATTTAATGAGGAAAAATAGTACAACTATATCTTAATCTAGATATAGCTCTCAGCGCCAAAACCAAGAAAATCAATGTTTTTTTCTCTCACAAAACGTATTAAATGAGAGTACTTCTAGATACAACTCTAAAATATACGTAACTCTAAGCACATAATTAATGTACGTATAAGATATAGCTTCAAGTATAGTGCATTGGGAGTGCACTTGTATCCTAGTGCTGTATCCAAAATAGCCCTCATTTAGTGTCTTTTATGAGAAAAATTATGAGATGCCTTGGATTTGGTGCTAAGATCTATATATAAATTAATATATAGTTACTCTCGCTTTCCGTGTTAAATAAAGTGGCACATCAAATTTTATCTATGAAACTGTGCTAAGAAACAAGCTTTCAGAGTAAGGAGTGTCATGAACAAAATTACAATTATTAGAATGATTCAAATTACTAGAATGAGTATTTATCTAGGATTTTTTTCTTCATTATTACAATGGTCCGCTGAAAGCCTAAACCAATGACACGTGCATCCAAGCATGTATCGAGGGACGTTCCTGCGATCCTAACAATTGTACTAGGGGGAGTACATGAAATTTGTAGTTGAGGGGACGCCACATCAGGAGGCCGGAGGGTCTTGGGCATAGATCATCACACGAACACACGATATGCCCAAGTTCAGGTCCCCTATGTTAGTAAAAACCCTACTTCCTGCCTTGCTCTTTTCTTACATATGTGGAGAATATAGAACATTGCAATGTTAGTGGAGGATCTCGACGAGACAGAGTATCTTGACTAAATGTGATAGCGGAGATTTGGGTGATAAGCGCCAGAATCCTTTCTAGGTGGTCTAGACTAAGGTGGTGCAGGAGAATGTCCCCCTCTACGCTACCCCCGATGGCCCTTATATAGCACAACTTATGGAAGGCCTCCATGTCAGTGCATAGGGCTTACATGGATTGGAGTTTGGCCCTTACGTCGCTTTACGAGGAGTGTAGGGTTTTTTTCTTCCATATTCATAGAGTCCTTCCATCTTCTAATATGCGTTATGGAAGTATCCTTCCTCCTGAGGCGGTGGCAATCTTCCTGGGGTCTCGCGGGTGTCGTGGGCCCTTGAGACCCCCTCTTGGCAATAAAGGGAAACAGAATGATACATGATTTAATTTATCATTGACATAATGTTCTTCAATTCTTTTTCTTTGAATCTCCTTGTCTCATACAATTTTTTTGCTGGAAACTATCCGTACAAATCATTTTTTTAAGATTTTATTTGTGTCACCTTTTTCTAAAGCATGATGGGTAACATCTTAAAATGACAGAATGATTTATTCATGAGTTGAACATATTGTTGCATGCATATCAACTGGATGAGCTAGAACCAGTGATTTATTGGTTAGTGATACGAGGCAAGCCATTGGGTGGCCCGATCTTCACGAAGGAGGTGGATTAGAGGAAGAACATGAGGATCACAGGGGAAAAATGAGAGGAATCAGGTTGAAAACAAGCAAAGTTCCAGTACAAAGTACACATAGATAAATTCTTGATACAAATTATGCACAAGAGATATTTGAAACAAGAGAGGTTCTTCTCCAAGTCCTACGACAAATGGAGTTCTTGAATTCCATGGATAAATTCTCTCCACAATCCGAGGTCTTGTGCTCATAGAGTCTTCACCATAAAAGGTGTCCTTGTACTCCTCAGAGTCTTCATAGTGTAGGTTGGCTTGGATTCCAATGGAGTCCTATCCACATATGGAGGGATCCCACAATAGGAGGCTGACAGTGTTGGCGTCTAACCTTGCCCTAGCTCTCCCTCTCATCGCATGCTCACTCTCTCTCTTTCTGGCTCAAATCGAAGGAGGAAGAAGGAAGAACAAAGACACGGTGGTTTCCGGCACACATACGCCTGGTGCTTGAACAGCTTTTACCAGAGCTCAAACTCCACGCCACAACAATTACAACGATCGTCCAGGGGCTTTTACACCAGGGCCGCGCTGGGGCATGATCCCCACGCCTCCTACCCAGTCAGGCGCCAGATCGGCCCGCTCCGCTCGCGCCCACCACGCGCACGTACGCTCACTGGTCGCGGCGAGCCCGCAACGATCTCCACGCTCACCCACGTGATCCACTAACTACCTAGGCCTACTTACACGCGATGCGTGCACGCACACACGCACACCCCGCGCCACACACACACGCACACGCCACGGACTCGACACAGCCATGGTCCGGGACCCGTAGGGGTGGAAACGGATCGGATAGTGCTCTTACCACTTCCATTTTCATATTTTCAAAACGAATACGAATGCGAATACGGATGTTATCGGATACGAATGCGGATCGGATGTTACTCGAATACGGATACATATTGGATATTTACTTGATTCGGAACGTATACGAATAATAGGGACATATTGCTTAAGAAAATTAGTCAATAGCTATGTGACATGAAATAATCAACTTGCGACATACAATAAGTCAATGATAAATAGGTTTTTGAATAAATACTACCGTAATGCATAATAATTTCTAAGTTTAATCATACAAAGATTAAAATTTGATCACTTATTTGGCTTTTATGTTGGATAATTGGCATATTGGGGCTAGAATTTTGAAAAATTCCTCCCATAATCTTATTCGGATACGGATATATCCACTTTCATATCCATATTTGTGTCAAAATCTCATACCATATTTTTTTTTTAAATAAATTTGGATACGGATAATTTCCATTTCCATTTTAGTTCGGATGCGGATATTTCGGATACGAATAGGCATTTTCTCGAATACGAATATCGGATATTTCGGATTATCCATTGCCAGTTTCGCTGCGAGGTTGAGCTTTAGTTTGGCTCTCCGTCGCTATTTTTCCGGCCTGCTTGAAGACCCAGCAGTTCCGGTTTGTGTGGTTCGCTAGTTTGTCCAGGGTACCATGTATTTGGCATGGCCTGTCGAGGATCTTATCGAGCTGGCTGGGTCCGTCCTTGTTCCCTTTAAAGGGCCTCTTTTTCTGACGGGATCTAGGTCCGTTGAACCCTGCATTTACTGCGACGTCCTCGGTGTCGCTCCCACCATTTTTATGCCTGCGCTTATTTTTATTGCGCCTCGGCTTGCCATTGGCGTCGCGAGTTTCCGAAGTGCCGGCCTCACCATTGTGAGTACTGCGGGCCAGCCAGCTGTCCTCTCCCACGGAAAGCGGGTCGTGAGTGAGGTAAGGGCCGCCGTGGTCCTCGGCTTATCCTGCCCGAGCTGTCGTGCGAGCCACTCGTCTCGGATGCTATGACGGAAAGCGGCAATAGCCTCGGCGTCAGGGCAGTCCATAATTTGGTTCTTTTTAGTTAAGAACCTGTTCCAGAATTTCCTTGCCGACTCGCCAGGCTGTTGGATGACATGGCTGAGGTCATCGGCATCCGGAGGCCGGACGTAAGTGCCCTGGAAGTTAGCTCTAAAGGCGTCCTCCAGTGCTTCCCAGCTTCCAATTGAATGAGGAGGCAGGCTGTTAAGCCAATGCCTCACCGGCCCCTTTAATTTGAGCGGCAGATATCTGATGGCGTGGAGGTCATCTCCATGCGCCATGTGGATGTGGAGAAGAAAATCCTCAATCCACACCGCTGGGTCAGTAGTACCATCATACGGGTTGATGTTGATGGGCTTAAATCCGTCGGGGAACTAATGTTCCATTACCCTGTCTGTGAAGCAGATCGGGTGGGTGGGGCCTCGGAACTGAGCAGTCTCGCGTCGGTCCTCGGGGGTATTTCGTGTATAGGCTTGCTCCTGAGCTCGGCCGTACCTGTCTATCTAGGCGTCGTAGCCATCGAGCCCGGCCGGTGCATGTCCTCTTGACCCATATATGGACCGAGGCGGTGCCCGATTTGCCTCTATCTGGCGTCTCGCGTCGTATGGATCGGCGTAATCGACCGGATCCTTGCCATAACGGCGAGTAGTTGTTTGGGTGCGTAAATTTTCCCACACCGGCCTGTCGCGCCGTCTAGGGGGACGGTCAAGTTCGTTAGCCCGTCCGCGTGTTAAGAGCATGTCGTCGGCTAGTTCTTCGTCGAATTCGGGCAGCAAACGCCTGCGTGTGTAAGATCTAGGCGCACTCCCGAGTCCGTCCTCGAGGTCTTGTTCGGCCGAGAGTATCTCGACCCACTTATCGTTCAACCAATCTTGGTTGGCTTGCAGCTACTGCTGCTTTCGTTTCATGCTTTGGGCGGTGGCTACGAGGCTTCGCCGGAACCGCTCCTGCTCGAAGGGGTCTTCGGGGACTATAAAGTCCTCGGTGCCCAGGCTTTCGTCCTCTTCGGACTGAGGGAAGTAATTGTCATCGGCCCCTTTGAAGAAGTCATCGAGGTCTTCATCCTCGGGGATTCTCGCGGGGCTATGCGGCCGTTCTAGGGAGGCTTGTAAATCCTCTCACTGGTCATCGGCGTCGTCTGCCGCTGCCCCAGTGTTGGTAGCAGCGACGTCGTGCCCGCTAGGGTCCCCATTGGTACCTCTTCCGCGCCTTCGGCGGCGTCTTGATGGAGGTATCGGAGTATCCACCATGTATACGTCATAGGCGAAGGTAGCAGTCCACTTGCCGATGTTGACCAGCGGCGTGGTGGTTTCTGTGGGGCCGTCGACATCTTCATCCATGTCGGTGGCTTCATCATAATCCAACACATCGATTAAATCATCGACTGTGGCAACTAGATGGGTGGTGGGTGGTATATAAATTTCCCGATCATCGGCTTTAAGTCCGATCTTGTCATAGACCGAAGTCTAACTATTGGAGATTGATAAGGTTTGGATGCGATCGAGCATCTCATTTAAGTGAGATGGCTCTTCGGAGTCCATGGCCTGGCTATAAGCCGGGCTGACTCGAAGCACGACTGATAGATCGTCTGATGCGTCATTAGCCTGGTGCGGAACCGGGGTTGATTCCGAATCCGCCATCCGAGCCGGCTCTAGATCCGACGTAATATCCGCAGTGATGATCGGAGCGGCGTCGTGGCTTGATGCCAGGACGAGGCTGTCCATGGTGGAGGTAGCCGACCTCTCCACAGGGTCCTGTAGGGGCAAGGGATTTGATCCGACGTCCTCGAAGGAGGTCGGTTCCGGGACCGTGCCCTCGATGTCCGCTAGGCCCTCGATCCGGCCTGGCGTCCAAACGGTAAGGACGAGTTCTCCGCGTGAATCCGCGGTGTACTCCAGGCCTCCGAAGGTTATGACGTGATCTGGAGCGTAATTCTCAACGAAGGCCAGATGGCCTGAGGAGTCGGCGCAAAAGACCATGCTGCTGAACACGAAGAGTTGGCCGGGGACGAAGATGTCCCCGTAGCCAGAGCCGTAGTTGATCTGCAGGTGAGCCATCGATCCTTTGTTGACCTCACAGTGGAACTCTTAATGAAAGCACCAGTGTCGGTGTAAAAACTGGCTAACCTCGGGGTAGGGGGTCTCGAGCTGTGGATCTCGGATCAATGGTAACAGAGACGAAGGAGACAATGTTTACCCAGGTTCGGGCCCTCTCTATGGAGGTAAAACCCTACGTCCTGCTCTTGTTTATATTGATGATGAAGTATCGAATACAACCTTGATCTACCTCGAGATCGTCAGGAGAAGCCTAACCCTAGAGCTAGGTGGATGATAATTATGATTTCGTGTCCTCTACTGGCTAAACCCTCCGGCTTATATACATGCCAGGCAGGGGTATCTAGGGTTACATAGGCGGTATCTAGGGATGCGCATAGAGGCGACAGGAGATATCTTGGGGTACACTCCAAGTCTTCGGTAGATGCAGTCTTGATCATGTCACGGCCTCCGGAGTCCATCTGGATGAGAACAGGGCCTTCAGGCCCAGCCCGAGGACTACGGGCCGACTAGGTTGGGACCCCCTAGTCCAGGACACCGTCAACCATGCTACTTGTGAGCTGCGTTGGGATTTCCTCGAGGAGGAGAGGATGATGCAGTACAGTAGAGATAAGTATTTCCCTCAGTTAAGAACCAAGGTTATCAATCCAGTAGGAGAACCAAGCAAAACCTCTTCACCAGCACCTGCACACACAAAAGCCAATACTTGCACCCAACGCGAACAAGGGGGTTGTCCATCCCCTCAGCGGTTAATTGCAAGGATTAAATCTCATAGTGATAAAAAAATTGATAAAGTAAATTGCAAAATAAAATAAAAGTAAATAAATTGCAGTAAAGTCTTTTTAGGATTTTTGTTTATATAATAATGATAAATGACCCGGGGGCCATAGTTTTCACTAGAGGCTTCTCTCTCGAGTGCATAACATACAGTGGGTAGACAAATTATTTCTGGGCAATTGATAGAAAAGCGCATAGTTATGACGATATTCAAGGCAATGATCATGTATATAGGCATCACGTCCTAGAAAAGTAGACCGACTCCTGCCTGAATATACTACTATTACTCCACTCATCGACTGCTATCCAACATGCATCTAGAGTATTAAGTATAAAATAGAGTAACGCCTTAAGCAAGATGACATGATGTAGACAAAGTAAACTCAAGCAATATGAATAAACCCCATCATTTTATCCTTAATGGCAATAATACAAAAACGTGTCTTGTCCCTTTCTGTCACTGGGATATAGAACACCGCAAGATTGAACCCATCACAAAGCACCTCTCCCATTGCAAGATAAATCAATCTAGTTAGTCAAACCAAACGGATAGATCGGAGAGAAATACAAAGCTATAACAATCATGCATAAAAGAGTTCAGAGAAGACTCAAATATTTCTCATGAATAATCTGATCATAAACCCACAATTCATCGGATCCCAACAAACACACCGCAAAAGAAGATTACATCGGATAGAACTCCAAGAACATCGAGGAGAACTTTGTATTGAAGATCAAAGAGAGAGAAGAAGCCATCTAGATACTAACTATGGACCCATAGGTCGGTGGTAAACTACTCACACATCATCGGAGGGGCAACAAGGTTGATGTAGAAGCCCTCCGTGATTGATTCCCCCTCCGGCAGAGTGCCGGAAAAGGCCTCCATATGGGATCGTGAAAGAATAAAAGCTTGTGGCGGCGGTAGGGTTTTCTCGTCTGGCTCTCTGTTGGTTTCCCAATATTTCAGAATATATAGAAGTGGAATTAGGTCAAAAGGAGCCACGAGGGGCCCACAAGGCATCAGGGCGCCCCCCCCCCGGGGCCGCGCCCTGTGCCTTGTGGCCTCCTCGTGAGGCTTCTAGCTTCCTCCCTAAGCTTCCAGGGTCTCTTTTGTCAAGAAAAAAACCGTCAAAAAGTTTCATGGCATTTGGACTTCGTTTGGTACTGATTTTCTTAAAAAAACCAAAAACAAGAAGAAAACAGCAACTAGCACTGGGCACTAGGTTAATAGGTTAGTCCGAAAAAATGTTATATAATTGCATATAAAACATCCAAGATTGATACTATAATAGCATGGAACAATCAAAAATTATATATACGTTGGAGACGTATCAAGCATCCCCAAGCTTAATTCCTTCTCGTCCTCGAGTAGGTAAATGATAAAAACAGAAATTTTTATGTGGAATGCTACCCAGCATGTTTATTATGTAATCTCTTTATGGCATATAAGTTGTGAAGCAATGAATTAACAATATCAACATAATAATATCCATGAACATAAGAAGCATAATCATTAACTTTTCAAAATATATGATCCTTTACGAGTGTTATCCCTACTCACTTTCCCATATTAATCATGGCATGACTCTATCTTCTCCATAAATATATAAATAGTGAGCACCCCGGTATTAAACCAGGCAATTGGATCATACTTCTAACGCGCTTCAGCATTTTCAACTCTCACGCAATACATGAGTGCAAGCCATGGATATAGCACTAGGTGGAATAGAATGCGGTGGTAGGTATCAAATAATGGAAAGGAGAAGAAGAAAGTCTCGCATCAACTCGGCGGATCAACGGGCTATGGAGATGTCCATCAATCGATATCAATGCGAGGAGTAGGAATTGCCATGCAACGGATGCACTATGAGCTATAAGTGTATGAAAGCTCAAACTGAAAACTAAGTGGGTGTGCATCCAACTTGCTTGCTCATGAAGACCTCGGGCATTTGAGGAAGCCCATCATCGGAATATACAAGCCAAGTTCTATAATGAAAAATTCCCACTAGTATATGAAAGTGACAACATATATGAAAAACATGGTGCTACTTTGAAGCACAAGTGTGGAAAAGGATAATAACATTGCCCCCTCTCTCTTTTTCTCTCATTCATTTTTTCTTTTTTTCTCCTTTTTTTCTTTTTTTCCTTTTATTTTATTTTTCGTCCGGAGCCTCATCCTGACTTGTGGGGGAATCATAGCCTCCATCATCGTTTCCTCACTGGGACAATGCTCTAATAATGATGATCATCACACTTTTATTTACTTACAACTCGATACTAGAACAAATATGACTCTATATGAATGCCTCTGGCAGTGTACCAGGATGTGCAATGATCTAGCGTAACATGTATGAAAAATGATGAACGGTGGCTTTGCCACAAATACTATGTCAGTTATATGATCATGCAAAGCAATATGACAATGATGATGTGTGTCATATAAACGGAACGGTGGAAGTTGCATGGCAATATATCTCGGAATGGCTATGAAAATGCCATAATAGGTAGGTATGGTGGCTGTTTTGAGGAAGGTAAAAGGGGTTTATGTGTGAAAGAGCGTATCATATCACGGGATTTGGATGCACTAGCAAAGTTTGCGCCAACTCTTGAGGTGAGAAAGGGCAATGCACGGTACCGAAGAGACTAGCAAATTACGGAAAGATAGGAGTGCGTATAATCCATGGATTTACATTAGTCATAAAGAACTCACATACTTACTGCAAAAGTCTACTTAGCCCTCGAAGCAAAATACTCACCGCATGCCCCTAGGAGGAGGGTTGGTAGGAGTTAACCATCGCGCGACCCCGATTATAACAGCACTCAAGGATTTCATTTCAGAACTATAAAGCCTCCAACTTCATCGCCATGCCACAACTAATATTTAGGTGAATATGTCATAACAAACTTTAATACCGATATTTCTACTAACCCATGATCATGAACCTATATCCTTTCATATTACGACATTAATAAAATTAACTATGCACTTCATACTTAGTTATCTACATGAAGGTTTTTATTATATCCCCCTTGGATACCTTATCATATCAGGACCATTTTTTAACATGTGCAAATTGCCATTACTATATATTAGACTCTCAAAAAGATATAAGTGAAGCATGAGAGTGCAAATATTTCTTTAAAATATAACCACCGTCGTGCTCTAAAAGATATAAGTGAAGCACTAGAGCAACTGCCTAGCTCAAAAGATATAAGTGAAGCACATATAGTATTCTAACAAATCACGAATAATGTGTGTCCCTCTCAAAAAGGTGTGTTCAGCAAAGATGATTGTGGCAAACTAAAAAGCAACAAAGGAAATAAAACTATATCACAAGACGCTCCAAGCAAAACACATATCATGTGATGAATAAAAATATAGCTCCAAGTGAGTTACCGATAGATTGTAGACGAAAGAGGGGATGTCATCCGGGGCATCCCCAAGCTTAGACGCTTGGGCATCCCAAGCTTAGCCGCTTGGGTCTTCCTTTAATATTACCTCGGGGTGTCTTGGGCATCCCCAAGCTTAGGCTCTTGCCGCTGACGGACAGCCCTTCGGGAGGACACTCGAAGCTCGAACGGTAACTCGGACAGCCCTTCGGGAGGACCCTCGAACAGCCCCTCGGGCAAAAGATCGAACATACGACCTCTCTACAGGGTTGCACACATACGGTGTCAGCTATCCGGGAGGGCTTCGCAGTCCAGAACTAATTCCTGCCGGAACCCAGACAGCCTTTCGGCTCTACGAAACTATTTTGCGGGGAGGGAGAGAGAAGGCCAGATCATGCATGGCATTTGTATGAGAGTAAGGAGTGTGTTTGGGCAGCCTCCTCCACCCCTATTTATAGACCAAGCCCAAGGGGTAGAGGACACTTGGAAATACCAAACTGCCCTCAAAGGTGGCTTCCCAAAGAAGCTACCAAATAGTGTTTCCACTATACATGAAAATATTTTTTCGCGACCGTTAAATCCGAAAATATTTCTGTAGGTCCAGAACATTTCCAGTACCCACTAAAACAATTCTGGACGCGTTCCGAAACATTTCCGGATCAATGATTTTCATCAGCGAAAATCAAACAAGAATGCATTTTCACTATTCACGAAGACAATTTTTCGCGTCCATTAAATCCAAAAATATTTCTGTAGGTCTTAGAATAATTCCAGTACCCACTAAAATAATTCTGGACACGTTCCGAAATATTTTCAGATCAATGATTTTCATCAGCGAAAAGTAACCAAAGCGGTTCCGGCAGCTCCAGAACATTTCCGGTTTTTTCACCGGAAAAATCCCAGAAGTTCCCAGAACGATTCTGGCACCCTCCAAGAATTTCCAGGCGTGTGCCGAAACCAATTTGACTTAATGGTATACTCCGAAACAACTTTTCAGTTTTACCGAAACTCTTCCAGTGTTCTCTCTCCGGAACTCTTCCGTTGTCTCCGAAACTTTTCTGGTGACTTTCTCTCAGACTCCCTGTCTAGTATTCAGCAGATAGATAACCCTTAAGCGTGTGAACCTATAGGTTCGGTGAAGTATAGACATGACCGGAACACTTTCCGATCAATAATCAACATCGGAGCCGTGGACACCCGTATTGGCCCCCATACCAATCAATGATCAACATCGGACCCGACACGCCCAGCGCACGCACAAACACGCACTGCACATGCCCGCCGTGGCTTATTTGCTAACAATCATCCCCTAAGCCACGGCATAGAGGAGGACCGGCACCTCGATGTCGATGTCGGCGAGGAGACCCTGCTCCGCTGCCTCCGGCTTCTTCGGCTTCATGCAATCCTGCAGGAAGTGCCCGCGCTGGCCGTAGTCATAGCACCGGCCACGCCGCTTCCCATTGAGCCGTGCTGCTGCCGCGCGTGCTGACGCCGTGCTGCTGACGCCGCCTTGCCACCCATTGAGCCGCCGTGAGCATGAGCTGGTCACCGCCACATCCGCCGCTGTCCTGGGTTCGCCGCCTCGTCCGCTCGTCGGACGCCTTCAGCCGCCCCGAGCGCCTCCTCGAACGACATCGCGTCGATGTCGCAAAACTGCTCGATCCTGGCCACCGCAGCGTACAGCCGGTCCGGCACGGTATCGAGAAGCTTTTTCACCATGGCTGCATCGCCGAGCGTCGCCCCGAGACCCGTGTACCGAGCCGCCATGCCGCTGATCCTCCAGGCGTGCACGTCCAGCTCCTCACCGTCATCCATCCGCAGCTGATCGAACTCGCCGCGAAGGGTGGAGAGCCGTGCCGCCTTCACTCGATCAGCGCCGACAAACCACACCTTGATGCTATCCCACACCTTCTTCGTCGCATCCTGCATCAGGATGTCCTCCGACAGCGCGCCCAGCAGCAGAGCCCGCGCCGTCTTGCTCTCTTCGCGTTGACCGCCGCCGCACCGTCCGCCGGAGCAACCGCCTCCCACAGCCCCTGGGCATTAAGGATCGCCTCCACCATGATCGCCCAGGCGGTGTAGTTCGTCGGCATCAGCATCAGCACGGGCAGCGACATTGAACCCCCACCGCCGGCGGCGTACGGGACAAGCGACATCACCGGCGAGCTCTTCTCGCAACCCTAGCTCTGATGCCAAATGTTGGCGTCTAACCTTGCCCTAGCTCTCCCTCTCGTCGCACGCTCACTCTCTCTCTAGCTCAAACCGAAGGAGGAAGAAGGAAGAACAGAGACACGGTGGTTTCCGGCGCACATACGCCTGCTGCTCGAACAGCTTTTACCAGAGCTCAAACTCCACGCCACAACAATTACAACGATCGTCCAGGGGCTTTTATACCTGGGCCGTGCTGGGGCATGATCCCCATGCCTCCTACCCAGCCGGGCGCCCGATCGGCCCGCTCTGCTCGCACCCACCACGTGCACGTACGCGCACGGGTCGTGGCGAGCCCGCAACGATCTCCATTTTCACCCCCGTGATCCACTAACTACCTAGGCCTACTTACACGCGATGTGTGCACGCACACACGCACACCCCGTGCCACACACACACGCACACGCAACGGACTCGACACAGCCATGGTCCAGGACCCGACATGCCCAGCACGCGCACACACACGCACTGCACATGCCCGCCGTGGCTTATTGGCTAACAGATAGTGCCATGACCCCTAGGATATAGCGAGAGGGGACAGAAGAGGCCCAATACTATAGGGCGGCCCAAGCCCACAACTATAAATCCAGCGACAATCTGGAGAGCAACGCCACCTGGAAATCCCTATTTGATGCTCTCTGCGTCAAAGGGTCGACCGAACGCACAGGAGGGCGATAAATTGGGCCGGCCCATCTCCCACACATAGCAGGGCAGTTCCGGTTTTGCCAACCTTCTAGATGGTTCGCAGCTGGTTTTCCGATTTTTGGGTACCTCGTAGAAGGTTCCTGAATCGGTTTTTTTCTTGTTCTGTTTCTTTTTTTTTTTGGTTTTTTCTTTTTTTCCACTTTTGTTTCTAATTGTACAAATTTAACAAATTGTTCAAAATATTAAAAATTGTTTGCGTTTCCAAAATTTATTCGGCATTTTAAAAATTGTTTCATTTTTTAAAAATGTTCGAAGTTTGAAAAATTGTTAGATTTTTACAAAAAAATTATGTTCAGAATTTTAGAAAAATGTTCCCATTTGCAATTTTTGTTCACCTATACAAACAAAGTTCACATTTTCAAAAACAAATTGGTCCCATTTGTAAAAAAAAATCACCTATGCAAAAAATGTTCACATTTTCAAAAAAAAATCGGGATTTTCAAATTTTCGCAGTTTCATTTTTTTCTGAATTTCAAAAGTTGTTCCCGTTTTCAAATTTTAGTCACCAATTCAAAAACTATTCGCGCTTTCGATAAATGTTCGACAGTTTAGAAAATAGTTTCCGTTTCAATTTTTTGTTCACCTATATTAAAAATTTCGCATTTTGAAAATTGTTCAGGATTTTCCAATTGTTACCAGTTTAAAAATTTTGTTCTGAATTTAATATTTTGTCCCCGTTTTAAAAAAAATTCAACAATTCATATAATGTTCACGTTTTTCAGTGAGATCTCCGAACAACAATTTTTTAAAATTTTCTGAAAATTTTAAAAATGTTTGATTTTTCAATAAATTTTTTAGAATTCCCAAAGATGCTCCATTTTTTTTACTTTTGTTTACATATTGGAAAAATGTTCGGGAATTTGAAAAAATTCATAGTTTCAAAAGGTGATGAGAAATTTAAAAAATTGTTCGCGTTTGTTTAAAATTATTCGTAACTTTAATAAAGTTTTCGAAATTTGGAACATTGTTTGCAATTTTTAAGTGATGTTCAGTTTACGCCGCTAAATTCAGTTCTTTATAGTTAGTTCTGCTAATTATCTCACTAGCACCCAATAGGTGAACTGGTTAGCCAGATACATTCACAAGTAGTAGGTCTGTAGTTCGAATCCTAGTTAGAATGCGGCGAACAGGAGCTCCCACGCCACCTTGGGGGAAAGAGAAAGATTTCTTTCCATATTAGGCTAGGAATCCCTCAGTGTATGGCATATATTAACCGACCCGGTTTTACTTACAAAATTTAGCATAGGACAACACCTCAACTGACTCGAAACCTATAACCTTGTCTCGACCACCTATATAAGGCCCGTCAAGAACCCCATGATAGGCACCTAATTCTAGCCATGTCATAGAAACGATCTTGCGATAGACACCATGTAAACACAAACCCTAGTTATGATGCGAGGCTAGATCATAAATATAGAAAATAAGGACAAAGGGTATCACCTCGATCTGAGGGACCGAACCTGAGTAAATCATCCACGTGTGCACCATATGGATCTCTGATGCGTAACCTATACTCAGCTCGGTACATAGGAAAATACAAGAATAGTTGAGGCATCAGCAAGGCGTTGGGCCTTTGGGAAGCACTATCCGAATGCCTTCCGATGTTTTTCCTATTTAGCTTGTTCAGGGCTAGAAGTTTGACTTTGGTTCTTTGAGCTTCATGGACGCGTCCAGACACCTCGTACCCACTGCAATTCCGATCGAAGGCTGCTCCTTCTTGTTCGGAGATCTCACTGAAAAACTTGGTGCCATCCAGATCTGTGACGAGCCTTATGTTTGTACACATACACTGCATTCGGGCAACCCCTGGGTTCATCTAACTCCGGCTACATACCTATTCCACAGCTAGTAGCCACCATCGATCGACTCTATCCACCCTTTCTAACTAGAGATAGAGGAGGAAGAAGCTACAAGTCGTGGCTGCATAGAGGCAAACCCAAGGAGTTTTCATGGTCGACTTCAACATAGGTTGACCCTCAGAGGACACTAAAGACATTGCATCACGCAAGTAGTTTCTGTCTACACCCGTTAATGATACCAGTTCGACTAACGTGGCTATAGAGAATAGTCACAAAGCTTTCTTGGTTGAGTAGGAACATCTAGAGGAGGATACAACCCTCGAAGCCAGGGAGCGAGAGCTTAACAACACAATCGAGCACCATCGTCGCCCATATCCATGGCCAGCCAAGATAAGAGATCTCAAAGACTGTGGTAGTAACGTAGGAGATGCCATCCTTGGGGGAAGTTTGAACGGCAATGATGTTTACAGAACCCCCATGGCAAATCTTACGGTTGCTACCGACATCAGACAACTTAAGATTGGAGACAATAATCCTGAAGCAGAAAGGCTCAATCGTGCGGTCATACTTTTGAAGGTTGTCGTTGTCCAACGGGACATTGTGTCATCCGCTCGCGATAGACTCACCTCTAGATTTTTCTTGCCGGCCATGCAAGACCCACAAATAGTGCTTCAAGGACCAGTCGCGTGGCCAACCACAATCCAAACCGCAACCGGTCTCTAGAAGGCTCTAACGCTCCAGACACCATCACACGCCTCCAGACAGAACACGATCGTCTAGAGCGAGTTGCAGGTCATCTTCGAGATAATCTTCACCATCAATCACGTGATCATAGTCATACATGATGATAGGGAGATATCTAGTGGACGTCATTGGTGGTCCGTGGTGCCTCTCAGAGAGAAGTAACACTCATATGCTGCCCGAAAAGCTTGACATTCACTACATTGAAAAGTACAATGGTGAAACCAGGTCAGGCACTTGTTGGCAAACTACTTGATCGCAGTAGGTAATGCCAATGGCCAGGAAACTCATGCCATAAGATATCTACCATTAATGTTGACATACTCAGTTATATGGCTTGGCTTAACAATCTCCCCAGAAACAGTATCCATGACACAAAAGATCCGCAGCGGGTATTCGCTAGGAACTTTTCTGGAACATAATAGAGCGAGCCATGGCCACTCTTTGGACTTTGACAACGTTATCCATTAGAACGGAGAGATAGTCAGAGACTACATGAAGCATTGGCCCAAGTAGAAGAATTCCGTGGACGATGTTTCAGAAGAGCAACACATCCACGCTTTTAGCTCTGGCTTCAGATAGAGTAAATTGCTCAAAACCACCACATTTGTGGCTAGGGTACTCCAAAACTACCGCTTTTGCCAACAATCACAAAAGACCACCAACTCTGCAGCAAGTGAGTAACAGATTGCACTAAACAAGCTACGAGCCGCGACTAATAGGAAAACTGACAGCGCTGGCCCACCTGTCGGGTCCACATGGCATATCTACATGGACAATACGCTGATGTGGCCAAGGGTCCCACATGTCAGCCCCACACCTCTTTCTTCCTGCTTACATCTCTCTTCCCCTCTCTCTCTCCCCCGTTGACTCCGGCCCTGCCCCGGCGGCGACAACCCCGACTACACCGCGCCCTCTCCGCCTCTTCTCCCGCGCGCCCATGGATAGTATGCCGTCGAGGAGGGCTGCACGAGCCCGAGCTCCATGGCGAGGACGGGGCGGCGCTGCGATGGCGCGGGGCGGCGACGCGCAGACGCGGGCGCGACGGCGGCGACGCGCAGACGCGGGCGCGACGGCGGCGCTGCAGACGCAGGCGGGGCGACGCGCAGGTGCGGACGCGGGGCGGCGGCGCTGCAGGCGCGGACGCACAGCGGTGGCGCGCAGGCGGCGCGGCAAGCGCTGGCGACGCAGCAAGAGGGGGCGCAGGGCGGGCTTGACCCTGGAGCAGCGGCTCAGGAGGTCAAGCGGCGGCATAGGAGCTCGAGCAGCGGCACAGGAGGTCAAGCGGCGGCATAGGAGCTCGAGCGGCAGCCATTTCTCCTGCGACATGGGAAGGCGGATGTGCGCGCGGCACGGCCACTGCCGGCGGCTCCTCGCTTCCCCCCCCCCCCCCCCCCCCCCAAGGCCGCCTCCCGTCAACGCGCTCGTGCGCTCACCTTGGACCAGCCGTCGGTGTGGATGACCTCGGTGTTGTGGCTGACAGGTGGGACCCCTGTCCACCTCAGCAGGTCAAACAACGACTAGGTTTAGTCTTCGCCACATCAGCCCAGGAAGACGGGTCCCACCCGTCAGTTTTGCTGTTAGACGCAGCTCAATTTCGAATCAGTGCAATCTGTTACTCACTTGCTGCAGAGTTGGTGGTCTTTTGTGATTTTTGACAAAAACGGTAGTTTTGGAGTACCCTAGCCACAAATATGGTGGTTTTGAGCAATTTACTCCCTCAGATACAAGGAGCTGAAAGCTAAAATCTTTCGAACAAAGCCCATGACGTCGAGCACTCTGGTAGACATAGAAGACAAGTATGTGTCCAGTGAAGAGGCTTATCCTTGCAGTCACTAAACAGAACTCTGCTTGGGGTAGGGGTAACACCAACACCCCAAGCAGAATAGCAACACCAAGTCTTCTAGACGCAACAACAACAATAACAACAAGAAGCGCAAGGTCTGCAAAGATTGCATAGGCGGTGAGCTTATTGTGGTGACATGTAGCGGTGGTCAACGCAATGGCAGAGGCTCTAGGCATAAGTCCAATTGTCAGTGTCACCAGAACAAGTGTGTGAAAATCATCTTCAGAATGTTAGACATGAGCCCTGCAAGTATCATATCAGAACGAATCCCCCAACCGAGCACACTAATTAAGAAAGAGTGCAGTTTCTTCAAACGTTAAGTTGAGGAGGCCAGAGCTGATCAAAAGCGACAAAACCAGGATCATAACTCTGAAAATGGTGCTAGCGGTAAATCTTACTCGTATAATGTCAAGAAAGTCAACATGATCTTCAAGGGAGCTGAGTTCAGGACCACTCAGAAGCTTTCCGTCTCAGAAGCAACGAAAAAATAGAGCGCTACAAGATATAGCGCCGCCCTTCTCCAGATGCTACACATGTTATGGCGTGCTATATTTCAAAATAGAGTTTAAAAATGTCAAATATATCACCTAATTTAAGGATTTCATCAGCTAAAAAATTGTCGAGGAGCAATACATGCATAACCAGTTAACCACATACAAGAATCAGGGTCGCGTGCTCCCCATCTCCCCCACGACCACACCCTCTCGTCTCCTTCCCATGGCAGATGCAAGAAGTAGCAGCAGCGCATGGGAGCAGCAGTAGCCCAGCCGCCATTATTGTTGCTCCTCTTCCCCGGCCACCGACAGCAGCAGGAGCACGCGCACATGCACACACACGAGCAAGCAAGAACAGGAGCTCAACAAGGTGGAAGAAGCAGAAAAAAGTATTACCTGGTGGATGACTTTCCGCCATTGTCGGCGGCGTGGCTGACATCGTCCCTTCCAGTGTTGGATGGAGTCGAGCTGGAGGAAGCCTCCGCCATTGCCGCTCATGAGAAGACCTAGCCGCCGGTGCTCATAGCTCAGGTGGGAAGGGTGAATGAACTGGGGTTGGTTGTTCGTTAGGTCTGACCATCTGAGACTGGGAATGAGAGGGTGTGGGCTTGTGGCCGACCGAGGGGTAGTTTTGGGCCGCTGGGACTAGGCAGTTGTTGTTAGCAAATAAACTAGCGTGACAGGTTCTAGTTCAGGGTAGACGTAGTGTTAGGATTCAGTTTCGTCAGTCTGTAGTTTTTCCGGTGTTCAGTTTCAGTCAAGCGCGGTATGTGCGATCCCGAGGCCGTAGCTCGCGGCGAGCGCACGCCCATGATCTTGGGATGGCACGATCCAGTAGATGGGGCACGCCTCGATCCGTCTTTCCCGTTTTCCAGTGAATAAGAAGAGGAGGAGAAAAGCAGCAGAGTTTTGCGCTGCACAAAAATTCAGTCTTCTTCGTGTCTCTCTCTCCCTCGCCATTGACAGGAGCGTTGAGCTCAGAGATAACAATTGGCATCAGAGCCTCTCGTTTGCGATCCAGGGATAACGAAGAAGGACGACACCGGCGATGGCAAGACACCGCCGACGCCGCGCGCTCGAATCACTGACGGCTCAGATCAGGGTTCGTCTGCGCGGGTGGTGCGCGACACCGGCGGCACGGCGTGGCCGATGCTGACGAGGACCAACTACACTGACTGGGCTGTCCTCATGCAGGTCATGATGGAGGGACGGCACCTGTGGGACGCCGTGCAAACAGGCACGGCGGAGCGGAGCGACGATCGGCTCGCGCTCGAGGCGATCCTGCGCGGGGTGCCGCCGGAGATGGCACCCACTCTCGCTGGCAAGGCCACGGCGAAGGAGGCGTGGGATGCAGTGAAGACGATGCGCCTCGGGGTGGCGCGCGTCCGCGAGGCGAAGCTCGCGATGATTTCCAAGCAGTACAGCGACATCCGGTTCACCGACGGCGAGACGGTGGACGATTTCGCGATGAGGATCACCAACATGGTGGCCCAGATGGCGCAGCTCGGCGAGGTCGTACCGGAGAAGCGCGTGGTAAGGAAGTTCCTCTCCGTCGTCCCGAAGAGGTATTCTCAGATCGCTCTTTCCATAGAACTCTAGTAGACCTGGATGCGCTCACGGTGGAGGAGCTCACCGGGCCGCTCAAGGCCGCCGAGGAGCGTTATGATCTCGAGCAGGCGGAGACGGGCATCGACCGCCTTCTCATGACGATGGAGGAGTGGAACAAGTGCATGAAACGCACTGAGAACGACGGGTCCGGCGGCAGCGGATCCGGAGCTGGCCGCGGAGGCGGTCGCCGTGGTCGCGGGCGCGGGCGCGGCGGTGGGCGCGGCGCGGGCAGCCGTGCTAAACCCACGGATATATGCCGGCACTGCAAGAAGGCCGGGCACTGGGCGCGCGGGTGCCGCACGCGTCTCCGCGAGGAGGCAAACCTCGCCGAGCTGGGCGGGCACGCCGCGGACGGGCACGATGACGACCCGACGCTCTTGATGGCTGTGATCGCCACGGATCCGTCACAGAGCGCGGGGGAGCACATCATGCTCAACGAGGAGCGTGCGGAGGCGAACCTAGGCGCGGAGGAGGCGCCGTGCGACGGCCGGTGGTTCCTGGACACCGGCGCGTCCAATCATATGACGGGTGATCGCGCGGCTTTCGCTGAGCTGGACGAGGGCGTCACCGGCAGCGTCAGGTTTGGCGACGGCTCCAGCGTGGCGATCTGCGGCCGCGGGGCGATCACCTTCATCGTGCGCAGCGGCGACCAACGCGTGCTCACGGACGTCTACTTCATCCCGCGCCTCAAGACAAGCATAATCAGCCTCGGGCAGCTGGACGAGCACGGCTGCACCACCAAGATCCGTGGCGGCGTTCTGACATTGTACGATCGCCGCCAGCTCGAGCTGGCCCAAGTGCGCAGGAACGGCAAGCGCCTGCACGTGGTGCGCCTCGACATCTCGCACCCTATCTGCCTGTCCGCGCGCGACGACGACGAGGCGTGGATGTGGCACGCCAGACTGGGTCACCAGCACTTCGACGCGCTCCGGCGCATGGGGCGTGCCGGGATGGTGCGCGGGATGCCAGTGGTGGATCACGTGGAGCAGCTCTGCGACGCCTGCCTGGCAGGGAAGCAGCGGCGCGCTCCCTTCCCATCGCAGGCGCGCTATCGCGCGGAGAGGCCACTCGAGCTCGTGCACGCCGACCTCTACGGGCCGATCACTCCGGCCACACCCGGTGGTAAGAGGTACTTCATGTTGATTGTCGATGATCACAGCCGCTACATGTGGGCAGTGATGCTGCCAGCAAAGGATGCCGCTGCGGACGGCATCAAGCGTTTCGTTGCCGCGGCGGAAGCAGAGCAGGGGGTGCGGCTCCGCACGTTCCGCACGGATCGGGGCGGGGAGTTCACCTCCAGCGCGCTCGGTGATTACTTCGCGGACCAGGGCGTGCAGAGGCACCTGACGGCGCCGTATTCACCCCAGCAGAACGGCGTCGTGGAGCGGCGCAACCAGACGGTCGTCGGCATGGCACGAAGCATGCTCAAGGCCAAGAAGATGCCCAGCTGGTTCTGGGGGGAGGCCGTGGCGACTGCGGTTTTCATCCTGAACCACTCGTACACGCGCAGCGTTGACGGCAAGACCCCCTACGAGGCGTGGTACGGCAAGAAACCGGCCGTGCACTACCTGCGCGTGTTCGGCAGCATTGCCTATGTCAAGAACACGCGGCCAGGGCTCAAGAAGCTGGACGATCGCAGCACCAAGATGATCTTCATCGGCTACGAGGAGGGGTCGAAGGCGTACAGGGTCTATGATCCGCTGACACGGCGCGTATACGCCACACGCGACGTGGTGTTCGACGAGGGCGCGAGCTGGGACTGGGGCGCGGCGAGCGAGGCCCAGGACGAGCAGCTCGTCCTCCCTGTTCAGCTCCCACTCGCCACCGGTGCAAATTCAGCACCAGCTGAGCCGGCATCGCCGGAAGCAGGGCGGACGCCCGGAGGATCACCAGCGCCTGCGTCGCCCGCCACTCCTGACAGCACCGGAGCACGTGCATCGCCAGACTCGTCGTGGTCAGATGCGATGGCCACACCCAGCAGCAGTGCGCCTCAGGGTGCAGACCCAGGGGACGCGGAGTTTGTCACACCGCCAGCAACCATGCCTGACTTTTTCGACGCTGATGATGATCTGCGAGTGGTCGGTCACCGCTTCCGTCGTCTGGCAGATATCCTTGGCGGCCCAGCTAAGCAGCCGGCGGAGCGCTTGCTGCTGGCAGAGGAGGAGCCGACCAGTTTCCTCGAGGCCGAGCCCCATGAGTGCTGGCGAAGGGCAATGCTCGAAGAACTGGCGAGCATCGAGGAGAATGGCACCTGGACGCTCACTGATCTCCCTCCAGGTCATCAGGCGATCGGGCTCAAGTGTGTGTTCAAGTTGAAGAAAGACGCTGCTGGTGCTGTTATCAAGCACAAGGCGAGGCTGGTAGCAAGAGGTTTTGTGCAGAAGGAGGGCGTGGACTTCGACGATGCGTTCGCGCCCGTGGCAAGACTGGACTCTGTCCGTGTCATGGTCGGCACGGCGGCGCAGCACGGCTGGGAACTGCATCATCTCGACGTCAAGTCAGCGTTTCTGAATGGTGAGCTCAAGGAGGAGGTGTACGTTGCCCAACTGCCCGGTTTCGCTCGGAGAGGAGAAGAGCACAAGGTCTACCGTCTGCACAAGGCGCTCTATGGCTTGCGGCAGGCGCCGCGGGCGTGGAACGCGAAGCTCGACGCCACTCTGAAGGAGCTGGGGTTCTCCTGCTGTCCAGCTGATCACGCTCTGTACGCGCGTGGCAGAGGGCAAGCGCGGCTCCTGGTCGGCGTGTACGTGGATGATCTCGTCGTCACCGGCGCCGACGGTGAGTGCGTCAGCAAGTTCAAGACGGAGATGATGGCCAAGTTCCGCATGACCGATCTAGGACTGCTCAGTTTCTACCTCGGCATCGAGGTCAAGCAAGGGGGGGGAGCGATCATTCTATCCCAGGCTGCATACGCCGGCAAGCTGCTGGAGCGCGTGGGCATGGCGGACTGCAACCCAGCGCACGTTCCCATGGAGCCGCGGCTTCGTCTGAGCAAGGAGGGACCAGAACCACTGGTGGACGCCAAGGACTACCGGAGCATCATCGGAGGGCTGCGGTATCTCACTCATACACGGCCGGACATCGTGTTCGCGGTGGGGTATGTCAGTCGGTTCATGGAGGCGCCGAACACGGCGCACCTCGCCGCCGTCACCGCCGTCAAACACTTGCTGCGTTATATCGCAGGCACGCGCAGGCTTGGTTGCAGGTACACCAAGGGCGGCGAGAGCAAGCTCGTCGGGTACAGTGACTCCGACATGGCCGGCGATGTCGACGATCGCAAGAGCACCTCGGGGAACCTCTTCTTCCTTGGGGGTGCACCGATCACCTGGCAGTCACAGAAACAGAAGATTGTTGCTCTATCTTCGTGTGAGGCAGAGTACGTGGCGGCAACAACAGCAGCTTGTCAGGCCATCTGGCTGGGCAGGCTCATGGGCGATTTGCTGATGGAGGAGCACGGCGCTGTCACCATCTTCGTCGACAACAAGTCAGCCATACAGTTGTGCAAGAATCCGATCTTCCATGATCGGAGCAAGCACATCGACGTTCGCTTCCACTTCATTCAGAGATGCATCGAGGAAGGGAAGATCAAGGTCGAGTACATCGCCACAGGTGACCAGCTCGCAGACATGTTCACCAAATCACTCGGGCGCACGCGGTTCCAAGAGCTGCGCGCACGCATTGGCATGGTTGAAGTTTGATCTCTCTGTCACGACTAGCTTAGGGGGAGATTGTTAGCAAATAAACTAGCGTGACAGGTTCAAGTTCAGGGTAGACGTAGTGTTAGGATTCAGTTTCGTCAGTCTACAGTTTTTTCGGTGTTCAGTTTCAGTCAAGCCTGAGGACGCGGTATGTGCGATCCCGAGGCCGTAGCTCGCGGCGAGCGCACGCCCATGATCGTGGGATGGCACGATCCAGTAGATGGGGCATGCCTCGATCCGTCTTTCCCGTTTTCCAGTGAATAAGAAGAGGAGGAGAAAAGCAGCAGAGTTTTGCGCTGCACAAAAATTCAGTCTTCTTCGTGTCTCTCTCTCCCTCGCCATTGACAGGAGCGTTGAGCTCAGAGATAACAGTTGTTTTCTCTGCTTCAGGTTGTTGCATGATGCTACAATGCTATAACGCTACAACTTTTAGCGCTGAAATAGCATGCTACTCCCTCCGTTTCAGAATATAAGGTGTATTGTTTTCCATGCAAGTCAACCATTTGAACGTTTGACCAAGATTATAGAACAAACTAATGACATCTACAGTACCAAATAGATAAAATATGAAACTACTTTTCATCATGGATCAAATGGTATGAATTTTGTATTGTGGGTATTGATACATTTTTCTAAAAACTCGGTCAAACATGGCCTCGGTTGACTTTTGAAAAAACAAATACACCTTACATAAAGGAACGGAGGGAGTATAATGCAATTAGCGCCGTAGCGAGCAAATTTCTCAAATCGTAGCGTGCCCCTTCCGAATACACTATAGCCACGCTATAACACCGAAATGGGGCGCTATTTTTTCGTTGCTGAGAAGTCATGGCAGAGGTCCCGAACATACCACAATGAATAAATTGGTCCGAGACTGTCGTCTCGTTTGACCGTTTTGATCACTCTTATTGTATTCCACACCCTCGATGGTCTGCATTATTGGTTGTGGATCCAGTTGTCGGGTGCCATCTTACCAGCGTTCTGATGAATGGAGGAAGTGGAATTAACATCCTATACTTTAGTACTCTGAAAAAATGAATATCCCCCTGTCAGAGCTTTCACCCAGCAATATTGAGTTCCATGACGTCATGCCTGGCAAAAAGGAAGCTTCTCTGTTAGATAACTTTCGACATGGTGTTTGACATCCCTGATAACACTACTGGAAAAGGGCTTATAGGTGAACCCTAATGAGTGACAGGTGGGGCGGGGCACCCGCCATAGCTATTTTGGAAAGTTTGTTGTGGCGAGTAATTAATAAAGAGCACCCGCCACAGCTACGTGTGTTACAGTGGCGGGCACGACCTATTACCCGCCACAGCTATACGATTTCTAATTTCTTTCTGGCCGAAAAGCGGCTATGGCAAGCGGAAGTACCTGCCCGTCACTGGTCCATCCCGCAGCAGTGGCGAGCAACTGTAAATGAGCGCCACAGCTATATTTAGGTACCCACGCGCTAAACTATTTCAAAAAAATTCAGAGTGTGCAGTGGCAGGTGCTGTTACGCGCCCGCCACAGTTATATTTGGTCACGCTACCGCCTACCACGCATATATAGCAGTGGCAGGCTCTACTCGGTGCCCGTCACTGCGACACATGACCTTATCAACCACAACCCCCCGTCGGATCTAATTCCGATCCAGACGCAAACATCTCATTCTCCCCCTCTCTCTCACCATCGACAGCGTCGTGGCGTCGTCTGTCGCCACCGGCGAGGTCGCCGTCCGCCGCCTCGAACGGCGCCGAGGACCCAATCTTCCCCGTCGCCCGCGCCGTCTGTCCCCGCCTCGAAGCTCGTCGGTGTCGCCTTGCAACGCTACCTCCAACTACTTCCCCGTGACCGTCGCCCGCGCCTTCCTCCGCATCCAACGTCGTCCTCGTCTCCGTCGAACTCGCCGCCCGCCGACGCCTCGACCCCGGCCTCGTCCTGCCCGCCGTCCGACTCCGGCCCGGTAAGCACACCTCCCTTCTCTCTATTAATGGTGATTTTAGTTGTTATCATTATTGTAATTGTAGATCTGCAATGTTTTGTTAGTGTAGTTAAAATTTGTTATATGATGTACCATTGAATCTTCATAAGTAGACGTCTTAAATTTGAGATTTTAGTTGTTCTCATTGTTGTACTTGTAAATCTGCAACATTTTGTTAGTGTAGTTAAAATTTGTTATATGATGTACTATTGAATCTTCGTAAGTAGACAACATCTTAAATTTGAATGCGTGTGCTAGAGGACTATCCACTACATATGGATGAACATATAGTACAATATTTTTTTCATGATGCAGGTATTCATAATGAGTGACAATGTATTCGCGAAGCGTGGATTAAGTTCCGTTTCGCTTAATTTCTGGCACTCATTATGTCCAATTTCTATCAAAGGTCATGCCGATTTTTTCCGTAAATTTATTACTTTTTTATGGACGACCTACTTACGAAGACATCTAAATGTTTTATCTAAATGTCAACTTGTTCAATGCGATTTAGATGGAGAAGCCAAGACGCCGTGTTAGGACTCCTACACCCGTAGACGGAATTCCTACTGCCGTAGACATCGTCACGAGGGTGGCTTAGTACACGAAGATCGTGCTCGCCTATGTCGAGAGTGCTCGAGCAGCCACCGAGAGCGCTAAGGCATATTCCGAGAGCGCTCAGGCATATTCCGAGAGCGCCAGAACATCCGCTGAGAGCGCTAGAGCAGCCGTTGAGAGTGCGCGAGCAGCCGCCGAGAATGCGCGAGCAGCCGTCGAAGCTGCGAGGACCGCCCAAGCCGAAATCACGAAGATGATGGAAGGCGAGGATAGTTCATGATGGAGCTGTACTTCTGAACAACTAGTGCACTGCTGATGTCTACTACACAATTTATTCTTGTAGACTCGTGTTGAGGCTCCAAGCGCAGAGTTTTGTAGGACAATAGCAATTTTCCCTCAAGTGGATGACCTAAGATTTATCAATTCGTGAGAGGCGTAGGATGAATATGGTCTCTCTCAAACAACCCTGCAATCAAATACAAGAAATCTCTTGTGTCCCCAACACACCAAATACAATGGAAAATTGTATAGGTGCGCTAGTTCGGCGAAGAGATGGTGATACAAGTGTAGTATGGATAGTAGATATAGATTTTTGTAATCTGAAAATATAAAAACAGTAAGGTAGCAAGTGATAAAACGGAGCACAAACGGTATTGCAATGCTTGAAAACAAGGCCTAGGGTTCATACTTTCACTAGTGCAATCTCTCAACAGTGCTAACATAATTGAATCATATAACAATCCATCAACGTGCGACAAAGAATCACTCCAAAGTTCTTATCTAGCGGAGAACATAAGATGAAATTGTTGTACGATACGAAACCACCTCAAAGTTATCTTTTCTGATCAATCTATTGAGCCATCCCTATAAGTGTCACGAACAGCACTAGACTTCGTACTAAAATAACATCATATGATACACATCAACCAACTCTAATGTCACCTAGATACTCCAATGTCACCACAAGTATCCATATGATACTCCAATGTCACCACAAGTATTATACGATATGCCTCAAACAACTTCAGATTCATAATATTCAATCCAACACAAAGAACTTCAAAGAGTGCCCCAAGATTTTTACCGGAGAAAGTAGGACGAAAACGTGCATCAACCCCTATGCATAGATTACCCCAATGTCACCTCGGGAATCCGCGAGTTGAGTGCCAAAACATACATCAAGTGAATCAATATAATACCCCATTGTCACCACGGGTATTCATATGCAAGACATACATCAAGTGTTCTCAAATCCATAAAAGAATTCAATCCGATAATAGTGAAACCTCAAAGGTAAAAACTCAATTCATCACAACAAAATAGAGAGGGAGAAATACCATATGATCCAACTATATTAACAAAGCTCGTGGTACATCAAGATCGTGCCAAATCAAGAATACGAGAGAGAGATCAAACACATAGCTACTTGTACATACTCCTAGCCTCGAGGGTGAACTACTCCCTCCTCGTCATGCAGACCGCCGGGATGATGAAGTTGGCCTCCGGTGATGATTCTCCCCTTCGGCAGGGTACCGGAAAAGGGTTGTAGATTAGATCGTGGAAGTACAGAGGCTTGCGGCGGCATAGTCGAAGTTCTAGGCTTATTTCTGGAGGTTTTGGTATTTATAAGAATTTTTGGCGCTGGAATCACGCGAATATGGGCCACAGGGGGCCCACGAGGCACCAGGGCGCGCCCAGGTGGCTTGTGGGGCCCCTGTGGGTCTTCTGCTGCTCCCCCGAAGCTTCCTGGATCTGTTTCCTTCCAGAAAAAATCATCAAAAAGTTTCACTGCATTTGGACTTCATTTGATATGGATTTTCTGGAAAACAAAAAACAAGCAGAAAACAGCAACTGGCACTGGGCACTAGGTCAATATGTTAGTCCATAAAAATCATATAAAATCCATGTAAAAGTGCACCAAAATCATACAAAACTATAATAAATATGGCATGAATACTTCATAAATTATAGATATGTTGGAGATGTATCAGCATCCCCAAGCTTAATTCCTCCTTGTCCTCAAGTAGGTAAATGATAAAAGAAATAATTTATGAAGTGTGAATGCTAGCATAGTGCATAAGTTTGATCAATGATAATTTCAATCACTTTTCCTAGCATCATAACAGCAACTCTTTCTCATAAAACTCATCATGATAAAGTAGCAATCCATTTACATGTTATTGTTCAAGCAATGCATTCTCTTGAAACTTAACAACCTATGTCCTTAGTAACCAAACAATTGTAATTCAACTTATCTTCAACAAAGTCTAAGTAAGAGCTCCACATACTCAATTATCATATAGTCTTCTATGATTGCTAGTACTCAAAGCATATTTTTAGAACAAATGGCATCCATCGAACACAGAGAAAGATAGGGGCTTAATGTTTCGCCTCCCAACTTATTTATCATAGAGATAATTGTCAACAATAATAATTCATGATCAAATATATTTGAATGGCCATATGTGTCTGGATCTTTCCCCACCACATGATGCTTGCCAACTAAAGAATAATTTAGGTTGAAATGAGAATGAATACTTATTATCTCTTGCATAAAAGTAAATATATAAAGTAAAAGATAGACTCTTCGCAGAGGGAAGCAGAGGTTGTCATGCGCTTTTTATTTTTGGATGTGTGCAAGCTCTTAATGCAAAGGAACGTCACGTTATATTGCCCCTTGTGATAGCAACCTTTATTATGCAGTCCGTCGCTTTTATTTTTTTACCATCACAAGTTCGTACAACGCTTATTTTCCCTTGCAATAAAAGATCATACATATTTTAGGAGCAATTTTTATTGCTTTTTGCACCGATGACAACTTACTTGAAGGATCTTATTCAATCCATAGGTAGATATGGTGGACACTCATGGCAAGAAACTGGGTTTAATGGTTTTTGGATGCACAAGTAGTATCTCTACTTAGTACGAAATTTTGGCTAGCAAAAGATCCTAAGCAAGCACCACATGTTGGAGGATCCATAACAATATAATTTCTATGCAAATATACCCAAATATAACTCATTACGTTGTTTTCCTTGTCCAACTTCAATAATTTGCTCAAGTTTAAAAATAATTAATGGGTATTCACAATCATAAAAGATGTACAAGACAATATATTTATATGTGAAAGTTCTCTTCCTTATACTAATCATTCATGAATTGCTTGTATGACCAATATTATGATTGTCAAACTTCAATAGATTTTGCTTTCTAAACCCAATGTGAAGCTACTACTAGGTATGAGACTAGTATATGAAGCACATATAATTTCAACTTTATGATATTCAACTCATTCAATAATTTACTCTTAGGATATAAGTGAAGAACAAGAGTAAATGACAAACTACTCCAAAAAGATATAAGTGAAGACCAAATGAGTAGTTAAGTAAATAGGTAGCTATGTGAGGACTCTCTCTCATTTAAAAAATTTAGATCTTAAATATTTTATTCAAAAAGCAAAGAAAACAAAATAAAATGACATTCAAAGAATAGCATATCTCATGTGAAGAAGCAAAAACTTAGGCTCAACCAAGACTAACCGATAATTGTTGATGAAGAAAGGTGGGATGCCTACCGGGGCATCCGCAATCTTAGATGCTTGAAACTTCTTGAAATATTAACTTGGGATGCCTTGGGCATCCCCAAGCTTGAGCTCTTGTGTCTCCTTAATTCCTCTCATATCATGGCTTCTCCTAAATCTTTAAAAACTTCATCCACACCAAACTCAACAAGAACACGTGAGATAAGTTGGTATAAATCCACTCAAAACCTTAACATTCTCTACTGTAACAAATCACAAAAATTATAATTAAATATTGCATACTAAATGCCTCTTCATATTTAATACTCCTATCCACAAATAAAAATATTAAACAAGCAACATATGCAAATAATGCAACTATAACCGAAATCTGTCTAAACAGAACGGTCTGCAAAGGGTGAATAAGAATTCAAACTTCCCTAACTCCAAAAATTCTGAAAAATTACCACGTGACAAAGAACTCATGCATGCTTACTGTGTAAAAAAATTAGATATTTATCATGTTCTGACTATTCAGGAATATTTTGGACATAACAGAAAAGTTTCTGTTTTTAAACAGCAACACATGAACTTGCAAACTGAGCATGGTAAAGGCTATAATTGGCATTTTATTGAACTAAAAGATACAAAACATGATTATTGATAACAGAAAGCAAATCTCAACAAAAGAAAAAGACACTCCAAGCAAAACTCATATTATGTGACGAATAAAAATATAGCTCCAAGTGAGGTTACCGATAGTGTTGAAGACAAAAGAGGGGATGCCTTCCGGGGCATCCCTAAGTTTAGACGCTTGAGTCTTCCTTGAGTATTACCTTGGGGTGCCTTGGTCATCCCCAAGCTTAGGGCCTTTCCACTCCTTATTCTCCACATATCGATATCTCACACAAAACTTGAAAACTTCAATCACACAAAACTTAACGGAACTTGTGAGATAGGTTAGTCAGATAAAAATAAATCATCCACTTAGTTACTGTCAAGACAAGACTCATAATTGTACTCACATAATTCCTACTGTATTCTATCATTTCCATAATTTATATTACTCAATATAAGCTATGGAAACACTAAAACAAGCAAACTATGCACTAAAAATAGAATCTGTCAAAAACAGAATAGCATGTAGTGAGCGATTTAAAAAACCATACTTATGTACCTTCAAAAATTCTGAAAAATTAGGACAACGTAAACAATTTGTAACCCAATGCTCTGTAAAAATTTCAGAATTTTCTCGCGCTCCAGTACAGAATAGAAATTACAGCACTGGACGCAAAAGTTTCTGTTTTTGCACAGAATCGAATCAACAAGTATTCACGCTATCCCAAAGGATTTACTTGGCACATTATTGAAAGAAAACATATAAAATATAATTCATAATAAATAGGAGGCATGCATGTCATCATAATAAATTTTCTCATCAAAACTTGGGGGACTAAAAATATCATCTTCATCAAACATAGCATCCCCAAGCTTATGGCTTTGCATATCATTAGCATCATGGATATTCATAGAAAGCATACTAACAACATTGCAATCATGCTCATCATTCAAAGATTTTATGCCAAACATTTTATTGAATTCTTCTTCTATCAATTGATCACAAATTTCCGATCCATCATTTTCAAGAAAGACATTATAAAGACGAATAATATGAGGTAACATCAATTCCATTTTTTTGTAATTTTCTTTTATAAACCAAACTAGTGATAAAACAAGAAACTAAAAGATTCAATTGCAAGATGTAAATATATACCTTCAAGCACTCACCTCCCCGGCAACGGTGCCAGAAAAGAGCTTGATGTCTACTACACAACTTATTCTTGTAGACTCATGTTGGGCCTCCAAGCACAGAGTTTTGTAGGACAGTAGCAATTTTCCCTCAAGTGGATGACCTAAGGTTTATCAATCTGTGGGAGGCGTAGGATGAAGATGGTCTCTCTCAAACAACTCCGCAATCAAATACAAGAATCTCTTGTGTCCCCAACACACCAAATACAATGGTAAATTGTATAGGTGCACTAGTTCGGCAAAGAGATGGTGATACAAGTGTAGTATAGATAGTAGATATAGGTTTTTGTAATCTGAAAATATAAAAACAGCAAGTTAGCAAGTGATAAAGTGGAGCACAAACGGTATTGCAATGCTTGAAAACAAGGACTAGGGTTCATACTTTCACTAGTGCAATCTCTCAACAGTGCTAACATAATTGAATCATATAACAATCCCTCAACGTGCGACAAAGAATCATTCCAAAGTTCTTATCTAGCGGAGAACATAAGATGAAATTGTTGTAGTGTACGAAACCACCTCAAAGTTATCTTTTCCGATCAATCTATTGAGCCATCCCTATAAGTGTCACAAACAGCCCTAGAGTTCATACTAAAATAACACCATATGATACACATCAACCAACTCTAATGTCACCTAGATACTCCAATGTCACCACAAGTATCCGTGAGTTGATTATACGATATGCATCAAACAATTTCAGATTCATAATATTCAATCCAACACAAAGAACTTCAAAGAGTGCCCCAAGATTTCTACCGGAGAAAGTAGGACAAAAACGTGCATCAACCCCTATGCATAGATTACCCCAATGTCACCTCAGGAATCCGCGAGTTGAGTGCCAAAACATACATCAAGTGAATCAATATAATACCCCATTGTCACCACGGGTATTCATATGTAAGACATACATCAAGTGTTCTCAAATCCATAAAAGTATTCAATCCGATAATAGTGAAACCTCAAAGGTAAAAACTCAATTCATCACAACAAGATAGAGAGGGAGAAACACCATATGATCCAACTATATTAACAAAGCTTGCGGTACATCAAGATCGTGCCAAATCAAGAACACGAGAGAGAGATCAAACACATAGCTACGTGTACACAGCCCTAGCCTCGAGGGTGAACTACTCCCTCCTCGTCATGGAGACCGCTGGGATGATGAAGATGGCCTCCGGTGATGATTCCCCCCTTCGGCAGGGTGCCGGAAAAGGGCTGTAGATGAGATCATGGAGGTATAGAGGCTTGCGGCGGCGGAGTCGAAGTTCTAGGGTTATTTCTGGAGGTTTTGGTATTTATAAGAATTTTTGGCGTTAGAATCACGCGAATAGGGGCCACAGGGGGCCCACGAGGCACCAGGGCGCGCCGAGGGGGGTGGGCGCGCCCAAGTGGCTTGTGGGGCCCCTGTGGGTCTTCTGCTGCTCCCCTGAAGCTTCCTGGGTCTATTTCCTTCCAGAAAAAATCGTGAAAAAGTTTCGCTGCATTTGGACTTCATTTGATATGGAATTTCTAGAAAACCAAAAACAAGCAGAAAACAGTAACTGGCACTGGGCACTAGGTCAATATGTTAGTCCATAAAAATCATATAAAATACATATAAAAGTGCACCAAAATCATACAAAAGTATAATAAACATGGCATGAATACTTCATAAATTATAGATATGTTGGAGACGTATCAACTGCCTTCATGTGATCTATATGATGGATGCGTGTGAACTTAATTTCTAAGTTGCTATGATGGAGCTAAACTTTTGCTTTCGAACTACTAGTGAATTGCAATGAGGTCATTTCTATCGTCTATGATGCTATGAAGGTTGTTATATGACTTTGCTCTGTGATTGGATAACTATGAAATTGACTTGTTAGCTTATTTATTTATCTTCATAGATGAATTGAAACTGGTATGTGGTGTACACCGGGAGGAATTCAGGAGTTTATGATTCATGGGAGATATGCAAGGAACAAGTGGATGGTTACCCGAACAACTGCTATAAATGATATATGACTAAAAAAGAAGTAGAGGATCGTTACGCCAACTACGTCCGCAAAGAGAAAATCAACTATGAAGTATGCAAGACCGTGTGGACAAGTGGACGAGTAAAGAATTTGATTATCTTTATCCAGTTCATTGTCATTATAGTGTTGTTGTTATCATGAGGTCTTGTATGTATGTAATATGTTGAATGCTTCGCTAGGAAGGCTATATGTACTGTCACGTGAGTTGTTGTACTCTAATCTGTACATCTATTTGTATTGAATGTAATGTGCATGATCGCTTACGTAATGCGTATTGCCTGCTGTGTACTGTTAATTTTCAGGGTAATTTGTATTGGCTACTTATCACGTTTGTGTGCTGGCAGATGGAGAAGTAGTTGTGGCGGGTGCTACATAAACCCGCCACAACTAATAAAACAATACAGCGGCGGGCTCTATCAAACGCTCGCCACTGCTTATGGGCTACCACTGGCGGACGGGCGCCCACCACTGATGGCGTATTAGCAGTGGTGGAAGGTCAGTGGCGGTCGCCCCTGAGAGGCTTGCCCGCCACTAATGGCATTTTCCCACCCGCCACTGCTAGGCATTCGTGCAGTAGTGTAACTTTCATTCTAACAGGCTCTGCTTCAAAGTTTAGACTTTGAGGGCGCATATCATGCTCTATTTGGTTGACCAGCCTACGTGAAGTTCATGGATAGACCATGTTATGTCTTTGTGAAGCTCAAGATACCAAGTCCCAATGGTGTTGTCACACTATCTATTGATTTTCGAGCATTCACTGAAGTCCGAGGTTGCTAATTAATATTCCCCCTCACCGAGTCACATATAGCATCATCAGTAGAGCTTGATGAGATGAAGAAGTCTGTCGATATAAACGAAGCTTCGCCGATGCAGACTAGTTTCTTTTCATCAACTTTGAACTATGGCAAGGATACAAAGAAATTCCAGGTTCACCCCACAGAGAATTCCAAGACGATGCAAGTGGAGTCTGACATGAATCCTGAGTAGGAAAGCTCGCTCGTTGACTTCCTCCGCGAGAACTAGGCCATATTTGCATGGAAGCCTTATCATATGCTAGGTGTACCCAGGGAGGTCACCGATCATGAGCTTAATATACTTCCCGGTGCTAAACTAGTCAAACATACTTTACGCCATTTCGCAGAGGACCTCCGTAGAGCTATCGAAGAATAGATCACCAAACTCCTTATTGCCAGTTTACTCAAGTAAGTTTTCCATACTGGTTGGTTGACAAACCCAATGCTGGTTAGGAAGAGGAATAGCTCTTGGTGCATGTTTAGCGACTTCACGAGCCTTAACAAGGCACGCCTGAAGGATGACTTCACTCTGCCGCACGTAGACTAGTTTTTGGACTAATGGCTGGCTATGAGGGCCTCTTCTTTCTTGACGCCTATTCAGGTTATCACCAGAACAAGATGAAGGAGTCTGACCAGATCAAGACCTATTGGAGCTTATTGCTATATCTCCATGCCTTTTGGGTTGAAGGGCGCCAGTGCTTGATGGCCTGCAAGTGCACAGGGCTATGTAGCAATTTCGAGTAAGTAAGATTTTGTCGATCCCATAGGGAGCAAAAAGGAAGGCACTACAATCCCCGTAGCTGTGTTGTCACTTACGCAACTATGCTCACACCCAACCCGGAGTTTGGTAATAGTTCACTTAAGTAGGTTGCTAGGGAAAACGACTAAAGAGAGAATTAAACTAAGGTACTAGAACTGAAAATAAACACCAAACTAAACGGAGAAAATTAACTATGGAGAAATATGTGATGTTTAAGATGAGATCGTTGGCTTCTAGGTACGGTCTCATTCGGCCCAGGCACGGGATGAAGCTAAGATTTTCGACTATGCCATGTTGTGGCTAAGTCAGTACCTGCATTATAGGATACGTGCATTCAACAGATGGTGGGAGGTCCCTCTCATAACATTGTATCTCAAGACATGTGATGTTGCGACAACTCAATCGTCCTACTTCTCGTCCCATACCTGCGGCGGCTAACGGAATGACATTGAGGTCACGAGGACTGGGCCAAAGGCACTAAGTTCTATGGACAACCGTGACTCCTAGAATAATTGTGTTCACCTCAAGATATCAACAACTGTCACTCCGAAGGTCTATCGGTTTGCACAACTATCCATCAACTTCGTGTGTGGCATGCAGAGTTGGATGTCTACAACTATGCTGATGGATCGGACATCTCCAATCACTAAATTATTGCAAAGGTAAATAATCAACATGAAGAGACATACATAAGTAGACAACATATATCAAATAATCACTTACTAGCCGACCGAGCCATAGCCAACAATTACTCAAATAACTTCACATAAAGAGGGTTCAAGAGTTGTTACAACCCATCAGGGAGACCATGATGCAGGAAGGAGAAGGGGTTCTGATGGTGGTGATGGAGGCGGCGCGGTGGATGATGATGATGATGGTGATGGCGCGGTGGCGGCAGCCCATGTCCACGCCCAACGATGGAGATGGAGGCTTGGCACAGTCACCCTAGTGCTCTTGATGTGGACGGCGGCTGGACGTGGAGAGATGGAATGATGAAGATGATGAATTAGGATGATTGAGGGTATTTGCATCGGCTAGGGTTGATGGTGTTTATATAATAGCTCTACCGAAGCTTCCTCCATTGATGTAGCATCTCTCCTTTGATCCTAGGGCTCTAGGTGAACCCAATCCTCTCCCAAACCATCCCTTAAAGGCCAAGGAAGTTGTAGGAACAGACAAAACAAAAGCCACGAAGAAGCCCATCTCAAAGGGCAACTTTCAGAGGTGTCTGGGCATGGTACCACTCGACGCCATCTTTCTCGGTGTTGCCTTTCAGTAAAATGGCCATCATTTCTTCATACGAATTCATAATTTGACGTTCTTGGGATCATTGGATTCGTATGAACGATGCCGATGCACCTGTTGATTTAGATCTTAATTTGAAACACTTTGGAAAAAATGACTTTTTTCACTCTCTGGAATGTCTAAGTCTGCTGCCTTGATGTTCTCCGTTTGAGTTCCTTTCATCATGCCAATTTCACGGGATGTCCACATCACCTACGAAACACACAAAGACAAAGAAAAATAATAAAAACTAACAAAAATAAATATTATGCAATGCTCGTAGTGAAAATAGTAAATACTGGGAATTATGCATATAGACATGTCATTGGCTCAATGGGACATGATATATGGAGATAATATGCAACAAATAAGCTCTAAAAATGCGTAAAATATGGAGCCATCAACCTCCCCACACTTAAACCTTCCTCGTCCTCGAGTAAGAAGCTTGACTACCTAAGCTCATGGTTGCTATCTCTAAGGCATACATTGAAAACTAAAGTCCAAATGTGTATCCATATGTTTCATGCAAGCTTACAAAAGTTAGATAGCATGCGAGTAATGCCTGCAATCCTCTTAGTTCCATTGCCGTGGAGGTCAAGAAAGAGGAAATATTTTTCTGTAGTCCAAATTCTCATTGCCAAAGGTTTAGAGAAAATGTCAATATTATATTGGGAATGAAGCAATCTTCGTCATAGACAAAAGAAATTATGCATTAGCAATCGCTTCAAAAACACCAACCCAAGGCATACCAGGTACAATAACAAGATTGTCTATCCGCGCTAGTCAACCACTCAACTAACTATGCAGAACTGAGCGCAAGCCTATGCCTCAAACTTAAGGAAAAAATAGAATTATGATTGGGGTTTTGAGAAGTCATAAACAAAGAAAGTCTTGCATCAATACAGCTGACCATTAGCAATAGAGAAGGCCTTATGATTGATGTTAATGCAAGGAGTAGGGATTGCCATGCAACTAGGATGCACACAGAGCTGTGAATATATGCAAGCTCTCCTATGGACTAAGTGGGTGTGCATCCAACTTGCTTTTTCATGAAGACCTTGAGCATTTGAGGAAGTTCTTCATCGGAATATACAAGCCAAATTCTACAATGTAAGTCCACTGCTAGTATGAAACATAAAGCTCATGAAACTTCCTATGTTACAATGGATGAAGTGTATTACTCCTATAGAGGATGGTGGAGTACCCGCCTCCCAGGGCTCTCTCTGGGTGAAGCAAGCCTCTTAGTCGTCCATCGCGTAGTGGCTTGCCGCGGGAGCCACTCGGGAGCGCTCCGGGCCGTCCGATCTGCCCGGATGGCTTCCGCCCGGGCGACCCGGCTAGAGGGTCCATGTCGGGTGGACCGCTTGCCAGCCCGGGGCCACCCGTCATTGGGTGGAGGTCGTCGCCCCGCACCCGTTTGCGAAGGCCTGTTCGGGCCCGTCTGTCGACGTCGTCACCGCGGTGGCTTGCCACGGGAGCCACTCGGGAGCACTGTGGGTCGTCCGATCTGCTCGGATGGCTCGCTCCTGGACAATTCGGCTGGATGGTCCATAACGGGTGGGCCGCTTGGCAGCTCGGGGCCACCCATCATTGGATGGAGGCCGTCGCCTTGCACCCGTTCACGAAGGGCTGGTCTGGCCCTCCTGTCGGTGTCGTCACCCCGGCCGTCTCGTTGGGTCGAATCGCGATCTACCCAGACAGTGCGCACCTGGATGACCCGGCTGGAGGGTCCATGACCTGTACATTCATGATCTGCCCAGACCCGCATGTCAGCGTCTGAGTCCTAGCCATTCGTTCGGTCGCTACAGTCGACGCGTATAGTCGACCTGGCTGGGCGGTCCATGATGGGTTGACAGGAGGTGGGAGCCTGGGGCCACCGTCATTAGGCGGCACCAGCCACACCTGCCATGGCCCTTGCATGTGTTGGCCCGTGTGCCTTCCAGCTGGATCAACCGGGCTCGCGCCGTTTGGGCAGATCGGATTGCCTGTGCGTCGAAGGACCGCCTAGCCGGCTGAGTGGACAGCCGGGGCGCCCGGACGCGTGACGTCCGGGCAGATCGGGTTGCGCGCGTGTCGGAGGGCCTTCCAGCCGGCTGGGCGGACGGCTGCGCATCCAGATGTGCGGAGGGCTGGGCCCTTGATCCGCCTGTGCTGCGTGGGGGCGGTTGGCCGGGCCTGCCTGCTAGCGGGTTGTTCGGCTGCATGGAGTTTGAGGCGTTTCCCCTGCGGTTTGCATTTTTTTTCGCGTGAGCTTGGTACCCACGTCGGTCCGGGCACCTTATTTGTGTTCGTGTGTGTCGGCTACGCCTGCGCATGTCCGAGCAGGGGTCGTTAGAGAGATGCTATACACATGACAGGCTCCAGATGATTTTCGGACGACACATCTCATCAAGCCGTCCGTGCATACTGCACACCTGGATAGCACCGTCCATTCCTCTGTCGTGCAAAGTTCGTTTGGCAATTGTCGTCCATGTAGTAGTTTCGGGGTCGTTATGTCAGTTTCGTGCGCCGGATACATGTGTGCATCCGGGTATGGCATCCTATGTCAGTTTGTCGTGGGCCCAGTACGTACCGTGCGGCAGTATATATGGGGGCTGGCATTGTCGTCTTTCTTCTTCACGCTCACTATCCTTTTGCTTCGTCATAGGCGCAGGTCTCCGTTGCGCCTGTTTCTACCGAGCTCAAGCTCTGCCACTACCTTCGTGCTCCGAGAGCGGTTCGGTCACCGTCGGTAAGTTTTCGCTGTCCATTTGTTGACCGGTCGTTGTTTCCTCTCTCTTCCCCATGCCCTTTCGTTTGTTAGGAGAGCACCGAATCCAGCCCGATGAGCACCTGTCGAAGCACCCGAGGGCCACTACAGCTTCATCAAGTCACCGTCTGTTGGGACAAACCCGATCCGGCGACGAACGCCGAGTAGCCTCCAGCGACACGAACGCCGGACGAACCCTAGCTAACTCTCTCTCTCTCACTCACTCAGACGGAAGTGGAAGAAGGAGCACAGCACACTGGATTTTTTAGACGACTAACGCCATGCCGCACGAACAGCGCCACGCCGACGAACGGTGCCTAGCCGACGAACGGCCTAACTTTTCTTCAGCACAAACTGTGGCCCAAACCAGTGTACAACCAGCAACACACGGGGAAGTTTATAGCGCACACACGCACGACGCTGCCACTTTCCCCGGCTGCACCCACGACGTATTCTAATGCGTGCCCAACTGATCCTAGATGCATGCACTGGCTAGCTATACGGCCGCGCGCACGACGCTAACAACCTGGACTAACCACTAGCGCTGAACTAACCACTACGCGCTGGACTAACCCAGCTCACCAGCCGGCTTTTTAGCCAACAGCTACGCGGCACGCACACCCACCCTGATGGCGGAGGTACAAGACCGAACCGTGCGTGGATGACGAGATGTCAATTTGACCCTGGGGGCTTGCATGTGGGTTGGTCGATTGGCGTTACCGAGTCTGTTTTGTGTGGGGTTTTCACGTCTTAGAGCATCTCCAATAGACGGTCCATATGTAAAAATAACCAACTTTTGAAGCTTCGAGAGCAAAAAACGCTGCTCCAACAGATGGTCCATATGTAAAAAAAATTACATCACCGCCTCTCGGAGATGTAAAATACAACACTTCGTGATGCAAATTTGCATCACGAGATACATCTGATGTAAAACAGGGACCGCCCGCGAAACCACCAACCGCCCATTCATTTCATTTCCCCGCCCGCCCGCGACCCGCCCATCCGCCCCCCCCCCCCCCCCCCCCCCCGCCATCCGCCACCGCCATGGCCGAAGCCGACGACCCCGCCGCCTTCTCCGCCGCCGTCGCAGCCGGTGGGCTGACCCACGTCGCCGCCGCCGCTGCCGCCGCGACGAACTCGCCCTCCGCGACCGCGTCCATGCCGCCGCCCCCCGCCCCGGCCGGTCGCCACCGCGCCGGCGGTTCCTACGAAGGCGACGAAGGCACGAGGCGGAGGCAAACGGCCGGCGAAGCGCGGCCGCAACCCGGCCGAAAGTGCGGCTCGGCCGGCCAAAATCTCGAAGGCAGCCGCGGCGGCTCGGGCCGACGATTCGCATCCACGGAGCCGTTCCTCGACCTCCGCCGCCGCCACCGCCGGCCGTGGAGGAAGATGTGGCCACGCCGACGGCCACCGCCTCCAACATGTTCGATGATATGTCGCAAAGGTAAAAAAAAAATCTTTTGTGCTCTCATTTGTTGTTTCAAATTGAATGTGATGTTGAATGTTTGTACGTCCAATTGTAGTCTTGATGATGAAGCTTTCATGCACGCGACAAATGTGGCAAATGATGATTATGTGTCGCACGAGTATGTGTCACAAGAATATGAAACCCAATATGGTGATGACAATCTTGACATGGACGATGAGGGCTTTGTTGCGAAGGGAAGAAGTGGAAATTATACCAATGCGGAGGATGTGTTGATATGCACCGCATGGAAGAAAGTCTCTCAAGATGCATCCGTTGGAAGCGACCAAACGGTAAACACCTATTGGCAACGCATCAAGGATTACTTCGATGAGCGCAACACAAGTGGTCACTTCCGTCCGAGCGACTCTCTTCGCCAACGTTGGTCCACCATCAACGCCGAATGCCAAAAGTGGGCCGGTTGCCTGTCAAATGTTGCTCGCATGAACCCAAGTGGTTGCGGTGATAGTGACTTGGTAAATATTTCCTCTTCGTGCGTGCTTTCTCAAATATTGGATTGTTCCACATTTTGATGATGACGTGTTGGTTGTTTTATTGTAGAAAATGATTGCGTAAGGATTGTTTCGAGAGAGGAACATGAAAGGCGAGAAGAAGAAGAAGATAGGAAAAGCTTTCACTTTTCATCATGGCTACAAAGAGCTCAAGGATGAGGAGAAGTGGAAAACTAGAGAGACTTTTGATGCTTCGAAGAAGAAGAGTGTGGTGATTGAGGATGAAGAAGATGTCGCCGGTGAGGAGAGAAGGAGCCCCACTCCTCACTCCGCGACAAAATCTTATAGGCCCGATGGAAACAAGAAAGTGAAGGGAGCCAAGGCCGGAGACAATGATCTCAAGGAAAGATTTGATGCCATTGTCACGGCGAGGAAAGAGTATGGCGAAGAAAAAAGAATGTTGAAGCTCAAGGAAATAGAGGAGAGGAGTGAGGCCGAGCGGCGGAGGGCGGCGGCCGAGGAGAAGAGGGCGGCGGCCGAGGAGAGGTTGGCGGCGGCCGAGGAGAGGAAGGTGGACCTAGACACTAGTAGGAAAACCCCCATTTGTCCCGGTTCGTAAGGGCCTTTAGTCCCGGTTCTGGAACCGGGACTAAAGGGTCGGGACTAAAGCCCAAAACCTTTAGTCCCGGTTCGCTTACGAACCGGGACCAAAGGGGCTCCACGTGGCCGCTGCGGGTAGCCCAGGCAGGAGGACCTTTGGTCCCGGTTGGTAACACCAACCGGGACCAAAAGGCATCCACGTGGCCGCAGCGGGGAGCCCAGGCAGGAGGACCTTTAGTCCCGGTTGGTCACACCAACCGGGACCAAAGGTCATCCACGCGTCAGCTTCAGGCAGCAGCTGGGGTTTTTTTTTTTGAAGGGGGGGGGTTGGGGGGTTTTGGAGGGTTAATTTAGGGGTTTCATATTGTGTTAGCTAGCTAATAGGGAGAAGTGTCCTCTCTTTCTCCGTGCTCGGTCGACGGTAGCTACTATACATATAGAGATAACTCGATGCTAGCTAATAAGAAAATGAAGGAAACCATTAATTACACAAGATCGTCATGCTGAACATATATAGAGAGAAGTGACATCTCTTTCTCCGTGCTTGGTCGAACAACAAGTTTTCGTATATCTATCCGACGGTACTACATATATACAATATAACATCTTTTACAATCCCTAACATCATCTACCTAAGATCCAATCACAAATCCGCATGGTATTCCCCATCTTTAGGTATGACGTGGTCAAGAAAGAATCCCGCCAATTCCTCTTGAATTGCTCGTATGCGATCATGTGGTAGGAGTTCATCCCGCATCTGCCAGATCTAATTTAAAGAAGGGGGTCAATACATGCATATATATAAATAAAACTTAACACAATTGATGGTAATATATAAAATAAAATTGTGAATATTATTTACGTACTTCAAATTGTTTGTCAGAGAAGCCCCGCTCAGAGGTCGAGTGGCGAATGAACTCGCATACGTAGTATGCACATAAAACAGTCCCTTCTTTCTGGTACAAGCACTTTACGAGAATAGAGTTCAATCAAATTGATAAGCAAGCATGGTAATGATATATTGATGAAAATTTGAATCAATTAGAGATGCGCGGAACTAGCTAGTACTACTTACTTTGGGGTGCGTAAATCGCAACTCTTTGTTTAGACCGGGAACCTTTCGGGTGAACTTCTTCCAAACCCTGCCAGGCAAAGAAAATGATTACTTGATATCAGGAAATTAACGAAAGTTGCATGCCGATATGGTCCCGGTATTGACTGAACTTACTTCTTGAGCATTGCAGTCATGTCCGCATAATTCTCGGGATCTTTACGTCTCGAGTCTAAGACGGTTACTAATGCCCCGTCAAGCTTAATGGATAGCAGAATAAAGTGGAAACTGCGCACGCATATATAACTCATCAATTACATTACTTAACCTCGAGTAAGCGAGCTGAGTATACAGAGAAGACAGCAATACTCACTTGAAGTTGTAAGGAAGGAGTATTTCCCTTTTGTTTTGATGTATAAGGAACGACTGTAGCAAGTTCTCCTCGGTCTCTTTGATTGAGTTTTTTACCGTCCATTCATTTACGGCATCTGGGCTAATGAACCCAACGTCGAAGATTCCTAGTTTTTTGCATTCGACGATCTTCAATCTGCATAATATAGTGAGGATAATTCTATATACATGCAATGAACAAGCTGAGCTAGAGACTTAACTATAGAAGTAATACTTACAGACAGTAGGCAGTCATGAGTTGTTTGTCGAGGGCCCGTTGATTGTATAACTGAAATAACTCCACAAATTCAACAGGCATCACGGAAAGTCCAATGAATTCGTGCTCTGGTTTCACTGCCATATACATAGTGTCTCTCCCAGACTCCCTGCAGGTTTTCATGTACCACTCATGCAATTTGTACATCATCGTTGTTAGAGGAGGATGATCAGGTTTGCAGAGAGGCTTCTCGTGCAAGTATTCATATTCTTCTGTTACCTCAGCCGTTTGAAAAATTACATCATCCCCCAAGTAATCACCAGGATTGGTACCAGGCACCATCCCCGGATGATTAGCGACGATATCGCTAGACACCTTGAGCGGGGGGCACGATTGCTTCTCCTGTTTGCCGAGCTGGGGAATTGTTTTCCCACTTCTTCGTTCTGCTAACCTTGCATCACTAGAAGTACTTCCCGACCGCCGCGCTTCTACATATGTCTTTTTAATAATCCGGACATAGTTGGAATCCGGCGGAGGCGGTGGTGGTCGCTTCAGGGCATCGATAGTGCGCTTCACTTTCACCGGATCTAGCTTCTCCTTCGGAGGTGGAGTTTTCTTTGCAAAATGGTCCCTCACTTGGGCACGACATATCTCCTCGTTTTCAGACTCGGTCATCTCATATGGTAACTTTTCCAGAGGCTTGAGAGATGGACCGTATCTGAATTGCCTCTCGCCTCTGCTTGTACTGCTAGCCGCCGGAGCGGCGGCGTCTCTCTTCCGTCCTTGCTGACGAGGCGGAGAAGGAGGCGGAGTGCTCCGACGCGCCGGAGGAGCCGGAGCGGCGACGTCTGTCTTCCGCCGTTGCCGACGAGGCGGAGGAGGAGGCGGACTGCTCCGACGCGCCGGAGTAGGCGAAGGAGGAGGCGGAGTGCCCTCAGGCGTCGGAGGAGCCGGAGAAGGAGGCGGAGTGCCCTGATCACTCGCCGGAGGAGGAGGAGGAGGAGGAGGCGGAGTGCCCTGACTCGTCGGAGGAGGAGGAGGAGGCGGAGGCATCCAGTTTGGAAGCTTGATGTACTCCTTCTGCCATAGACATGTACTCCTCAGAGCATGAACCAGCTGATTCTCCCCTTCACCTGTAGAGTGGTAAAGCTCGAGCTCCTCAAATCCCTCCATTACTTGATCCACCATCACAACAGCATAGCCATGTGGAATCGGAAGGCAGTGAAAAGTTCCGTTGGGTTAAGGAGGTGCAACAGAGCCGACAGCCGCCAATAAAGTGAGGTTATGGCATTTCGTCATAAGCTCGCAATTTTGAGCCTCCGTGATAGTATCCATGGGGTAGATAGGCTCCGTGAAGTCAGTCTGAATGGGCTCCGTGGAAGCCACGCTGCTCCTCCGCTGAGATGGCGGGGTAGCTTCTGGGGTAGCTTCGTGCCGCTGAGATAGTTGGCCGGCAGCTCGCTGGCTCTCAGCTTCCTCTAGCTTTTGTAGTCTTGCACTCATCTTCTGCATGTCGCTCAGCTCCGCTTTCCTCTTTCTCTCCCGGCTTCTGTAACCGCCTGCGTCGGGAAACCCAAACTTCCACGAAACGGAGCCTGGTGTGCCTCGTGTTCGTCCAGGGTGCTCAGCATTCCCTAGGGCCTCAGTCAGCTCGTCCTTCTCTCTGTCGGGAATGAACGTCCCTTCCTGCGCTGCGGCGATATACTTCTGAAGCTTCGTGACGGGTATTGCAAGTTGCTCGTCCGTCCAACGGCACTTCCCTGTTTCAGGGTCCAAAGTTCCCCCAACCCCGAAGAACCAAGTCCTTGAACGGTCTGGCCAGTTCAATGTCTCTGGTTCGACCCCTTTAGCAATCAGGTCATTCTCAGCTTTGTCCCACAACGGCCGGGCTTTGAGGTAGCCACCTGACCCCGTGTGATGGTGATACTGCTTCTTTGCAGCGTTGTTCTTGTTTGTCTCTGACATTTTCTTACTCTTGTCTGATGTCTTGTAGGCCACAAATGCGGGCCAGTGATCTCTTATCTTCTCAAATCGGCCGATGAATTCTGGAGTCTCACCTTTGTCGACAAACTTTGATTTCAACTCCTTCTTCCACCTCCTGAATAGATCTGCCATCTTCTTAAGAGCACATGCCTTGACCAGTGGCTCTATAACTGGCTTATTCGGATCCTCCTCTGGCGGTAGGGTGAAATTTGCCTTCAGCAAGGTCCAAAGATCATCTTTCTGTCTATCGGTGACATAATCACCTTCAGGGGCGTCGTCCTTAGGCTTATTCCATTGCTTGATGCTGATCGGGATGTTGTCCCTAACAATAGCTCCGCACTGAGCAGAAAATGCGTCCTTGGTCCGCTTGGGTTCAATCGGTAGGCCATCGTCCGCGAGTGCTGTGATCGTGAACCTTTCATCCTTGCGCAACCTCTTCTTCGGGCCTCGTCTCGTTACCGAAGTTTGGCTCGATCCGGAGGGCTATAAAAGAAGAAAGAAGAGTTAATATATGTACATACCAAAACAATTAATGCATCAATTAGCTAGTCAGCACCTCCGGAGCCATCATGATCATGTCACCGGAGCCATCATGATCATGTCCTTCCTCCACCATTGTTCCATCGGTGTCGTTGAGAAACGACAAGACAGCATCACCTCCGGCGAGGATTATCTCCCCCAACAACTGTTCTTGTTCCAAGTCTCTTTGATCCATAGTTTCTGCAAATATAGAAGAATATATATATAGATGAGATCAGAAAAAAATTGGATCAACTTGTGCACATCCATAATGGGGGCATTCTTGATAAATCTATGTTACCGGAGTTATCTATGGATCATCATTGCTCAGTGCGGAGGGTTTGGGTGGCCTCGAGAGTTTATCGGGTAGGGACGGGAGGGGGTAGGAGATCGACAACGCTCTTTCTTCTAGGGTTTGGGTGGCCTCGAGAGTTTATCGGGTAGGAACGGGAGGGGGTAGGAGATCGACAACGCTCTTTCTTCTAAGGTTTGGGTGGCCTCGAGAGTTTATCGGGTAGGGACGGGAGGGGGTAGGAGATCGACAACGCTCTTTCTTCTAGGGTTTGGGTGGCCTCGAGAGTTTATCGGGTAGGGACGGAAGGGGGTAGGAGATCGACAACGCTCTTTCTTCTAGGGTTTGGGTGGCCTCGAGAGTTTATCGGGTAGGGGCGGGAGGGGGTAGGAGCCGCTCTAAAATGCTAACGGGGGGTGCTCCTGTGGTCTAAAATCGGTCTATTCACGATAGAAAATCTGAAAAAATACATACAAAACATCTAAAAACGTCTGAAAAATTCTGAAAAAAATACATCTATGATCCCTCATACATACATACATACAAAAAATACATCTAAAAAAATACATATATGATCCCTTACACATACATACATATATAAAAAATTCTATGAACAAAAATAAAATTGTATCAATGCATATATAAAAACTTTCTATGGATCATCATTGCTCATATATCAATGCATATATAAAAACTTTCTATGGATCATCATTGCTCATATATAAAAACTTTCTATAAACAAAAAAAACATACATCTATGAACATACTTTCGGACTCCTCCCCCCTCATTTTCCCGAGAGAGTTAGGGGATACTTGCGGACTCCTCCCCCCTCATTTTCCCGAGAGAGTTAGGGGATACTTGTGGACTCCTCCCCCCTCATTTTCCCGAGAGAGTTAGGGGATACTTGCGGACTCCTCCCCCATCATTTTCCCGAGAGAGTTAGGGGATACTTGCGGACTCCTCCCCCCTCATTTTCCCGAGAGAGTTAGGGGACATACTTGCGGACTCCTCCCCCCTCATTTTCCCCGATTTACGCTCTTTCTTAATATGAACAAAAAAAATCATGAACGTTTAGTGAAGTTGCCCCTCCCCGATTTAGGCAAAGTAAAACCCCTTCGTGAGGAACTTCTTTTTAGCCAACTTATTTTCTGCCAACAAAATACATATATCATATATACAAAAACATGGGATACCTTAATTAGTTCAATTTTTTGCCTTGACAAATCATTGAACCTTTTGACAGAAACCTCCCATAAACTCTTTCATAATTTTCTTTAGCATACATCCATGGAAAAAAAACAGGAAGCTAAGATATTTTTTAATATCATATTTTCTTTAGCATACATGTATCATATGATCATTTTCTATATATATACATCCATCCATCCATCCATCCATATCCACACACATATATACATGGACCAAAAATGCTATAAAAAAATTATATGAACAATAAAAAAGCATACATCATCTATCATCAACATCATCAGCTATCATCAACATCATCATCTAACTATCATATATCATCTATCATCTATATATCATCAAAATCATCAAAATCAACAGGGGGGAGGACAGGGAGGAAAGGGGGCCAGCCGGACCGAACGGGGAGGAGGGGCGGCGTCGTCGGGGCAGGGCAGTGGCACGGGGCGGCGTCGGCGAGGGCGAGGGCGGGCGACGGGGGCGGCGACGGGCCGGGGCGGCGACGGGCTCGGGGAGGCGACGGGGGCGGCGACGGGAACGGCGACGAGGAGCGACGTCGGATGGGCTTGGGGAAGAGGGACAGCACGCGGGCTCGGGGGCGATGACGGCGAGGGCGACGGCGGGGCAGGGGCACGGTGACGGCGGGGCAGGGGCACGGTGACGGCGGGGCAGGGGGGCGGCGACGGCGTCGGGGCAGCCTGGCGGCATCGTCGGAGGAGAGATCGAAGAAACTGAGACGAAAACTGCTAAGTGCGGCTTATATAGACAGAGAATTGGTCCCGGTTGGTGCCACCAACCGGGACCAATGCCACCATTTAGTCCCGGTTGGTGCCACCAACCGGGACCAAAGGTCATTTTTCGTCAGCCCAAAGGGCGGGAAGCAGAGACCTTTGGTCCCGGTTGGTGGCACCAACCGGGACTAAAGGGTGGCATTGGTCCCGGTTGGTGGCACCAACCGGGACCAAAGGTTGGTATTGGTCCCGGTTGGTGCCACCAACCGGGACTAAAGGGTGGTGCTGCCCGGGGCCAAAAGTTTAGTCCCACCTCGCTAGCTGAGAGGTCTCGAGAGTGGTTTTATAAGCGCTGCTGCGCCAGCCCTCTCGAGCTCCTCTCAACTGCAAGCTTACGGGCCTAATTGCACACACCTCTGCCTGTGGGCCTTCTGGGCCTTCTGCGGGCCTGAATCCTGGCCCAACTTGCTTGTTGGGTTTCTAGTCGTATTCAGGCCGTGGTGGCCCAGTAGGCGGCATTTTTTTTAATTTTTTCCAACTTTTTTTGTTTTCTTTTTTGCTTTATTTATTTTCTTTTGTTTCTACTTACAGTTTTTCAGTGATTCTTTTTGCTTTTAGGTCACAAAAATTATAAACTTTCTGTTAGTGCCATTAGTTTCGAAATTTGAATAGTTTAAATTTGAATTCTTTTAAATTGGTGTGAATCACTAGTTTGTGAATAACTTTACTATAAAAATATATTTTTGAGTGATTCTTTTTCCTGCTATTTAATATTACTGTGTTTTATCATTATATTCAATTTGGTAATGTTTAGGTTATTTTAAATGTCTGATTTAACCAAAAACAGATTTTGTTATTTTAGTTTGCTATTAAAGTTTCTAAAAAAATTCTTTATGAAAATTCTTTTTGCTATTAATGTTTTGAACAAAAAATACTTTGATAACTTTAGTTGCATAAATTTTATATAATTTTAGTTTCATAAATACTAGAGGTTTATAAAATATTTTTAGTTGATTCCTTTTGCTATTAGAGTTTTATAAAAGCTTTTTAGTTGATTCTTTTTGGTATTGAAGAATATTATAGTTTTATTCTAGTTGATCATAACAGAATTTTTTAATTGATTATTTTTAGTTCATTATTTTCGCTATTAGAGTTTCATAAAGGTTTTCTAGTTCATTCTTTTTGCTATTAGTTCATTCTTTGAGCTAAATGACCCTGAAATTGAAAAGCACTTCAAATGAACTCTGAAAAGGTTGAAAGTTGGCATGGTATCATCATTTCACCCACATAGCATGTGCTAAAAAGTTGAGAGGGTTACGGCAAAAACTGGATGCACTTCGTGTACAAAATGGACAATCTCTTTCGAAGTATCAGGGTTTCGGACGAAAACTCATCTGTTACAAAGGGATTTCATTTTTTTGAACTTATTTGAACTCCAGACTTTTTGTGTGTTCAAAATGCACTATTCAAAGCCACATCATCAGTTTTCAACCCTTTCTGACTTCATTTGGTATTTTTCATGCATTTACTGATTTTTTTCAGCTAAATGACCCTGAAATTGAAAAACAGTACAAATGAACTCTGAAAAGGTTGAAAGTTGGCATGGCATCATCATTTCACCCACATAGCATGTTATAAAAAGTTGAGAGGGTTACGGCAAAAACTGGATGCACTTCGTGTACAAAACGGACAATCTCTTTCGAAGTATCAGGGTTTCGGACGAAAACTCATCTGTTACAAAGGTATTTCATTTTTTGAACTTATTTGAACTCCAGACTTTTTCTTCGCTTGTGTCCTTTGCTTGTTGCGCCGTAACCATGGATAATCTTCATCGTTTAACAGGGTGCTTGGGTCAGCCTTGACTTTGAAGGGAGGAATTTCATGAAACTTTTCAGAATCTTCAGACATGTCTGTCTTGCCCTCCAATCCCACGATGTCTCTTTTTCCTGAAAGAACTATGTGGAGCTTTGGCTCATCGTATGATGTATTCGCTTCCTTATCTTTTTCTTTTTCTTGGTTTGGTAGACATGTCCTTCACATAGAAAACCTGCGCCACATCATTGTCTAGGACGAATGGTTCGTCTGTGTACCCAAGATTGTTGAGATCCACTGTTGTCATTCCGTACTGTGGGTCTACCTGTACCCCGCCTCCTGACAGATTGACCCATTTGCGCTGAAACAAAGGGACCTTGAAATCATGTCCATAGTCAAGTTCCCATATGTCCACTATGTAACCATAATATGTGTCCTTTCCCCTCTTGGTTGCTGCATCAAAGCAGACACCGCTGTTTTGGTTGGTGCTCTTTTGATCTTGGGCGATCGTGTAAAATGTATTCCCATTTATCTCGTACCCTTTGTAAGTCAATACAGTCGAAGATGGTCCCCTGGCCAACGAGTACAGCTCATCAAAAACAGTGTTGTCACCCATGAGACGTGTTTGCAACCAACTGCCGAAAGTCCTGATGTGTTCATATGTAATCCAGTCGTCACACTGCTCCGGGTGTTTGGAGCGCAGAATATTCTTGTGTTCATCGACATACGGGGTCACCAAGGTAGAATTCTGTAGAACTGTGTAGTGTGCTTGAGACCAAGAATGCCCGTCCCTACATATTATTGAGTCCGCTCCTAGCGTGCCTTTTCCAGTCAGTCTCCCCTCATACCGCGATTGAGGGAGACCAATCTTCTTAAGGCCAGGAATGAAGTCAACACAAAACCCAATGACATCCTCTGTTTGATGGCCCATGGAGATGCTTGCTTCTGGCCTAGCGCGGTTACGAACATATTTCTTTAAGACTCCCATGAACCTCTCAAAGGGGAACATATTGTGTAGAAATACAGGGCCCAGAACGACAATCTCGTCGACTAGATGAACTAGGACGTGCGTCATGATATTGAAGAAGGATGGTGGGAACACCAGCTCGAAACTAACAAGACATTGCACCAAATCACTCCTTAACCTTGGCAGGATTTCTGGATCGATCACCTTCTGAGAGATTGCATTGAGGAATGCACATAGCTTCACAATGGCTAATCGAACGTTTTCTACCCGTTTTCCGGTAGAAGCCCCCTCAATGCAACCGGAAGCAGTTGCGTCATAATCACGTGGCAGTCATGAGACTTTAGGTTCTGGAACTTTTTCTCTGCCATATTTATTATTCCCTTTATATTCGATGAGAAGCCAGACGGGACCTTCATACTGAGCAGGCATTCAAAGAAGATTTCCTTCTCTTCTTTGGTAAGAGCGTAGCTGGCAGGACCTTCATACTGCTTTGGATGCATGCCGTCTTTTTCATGCACACGTTGTTGTTCCTCCCGTGCCTCCGGTGTATATTTTGTCTTCCCATACACTCCCAAGAAGCCTAGCAGGTTCACGCAAAGATTCTTCGTCACGTGCATCACGTCGATTGCAGAGCGGACCTCTAGGTCTTTCCAATAGGGTAGGTCCCAAAATATAGATTTCTTCTTCCACATGGGTGCACGTCCCGCATCGTCAGTCGGAACAGATAGTCCGCCAGGACCCTTTCCAAAGATTACTTGTAAATCATTGACCATATCAAGTATGTGATCACCAGTACGGAGGGCGGGCTTCTTCCGGTGATCTGCCTCACCTTTGAAATGCTTTCCTTTCTTTCGACATTGATGGTTGGTCGGAAGAAATCGACGATGCCCCAGGTACACATTCTTCCTGCATTTGTCCAAATATATACTGTCGGTGTCATCTAAACAGTGTGTGCATGCGTGGTATCCCTTGTTTGTCTGTCCTGAAAGGTTACTGAGAGCAGGCCAATCGTTGATGGTTACAAACAGCAACGCATGTAGGTCAAATTCCTCCTGTTTGTGCTCATCCCACACACGTACACCTTCTCCATTCCACAGCTGTAAAAGTTCTTCAACTAATGGCCTTAGGTACACATCAATGTCATTTCCGGGTTGCTTAGGGCCTTGGATGAGCACTGGCATCATAATGAACTTCCGCTTCATGCACAACCAAGGAGGAAGGTTATAGATACATAGAGTCACGGGCCAGGTGCTATGATTGCTGCTCTGCTCCCCAAAAGGATTAATGCCATCTGCACTTAAACCAAACCATACGTTCCTTGCGTCACCTGCAAAGTCCCCCCACCTTCTCTCGATTTTTCTCCACTGCGACCCGTCAGCGGGTGCTCTCAACTTCCCGTCTTTCTTACGGTCTTCTTTGTGCCATCGCATCAACTTGGCATGCTCTTTGTTTCTGAACAGACGTTTCAGCCGTGGTATTATAGGAGCATACCACATCACCTTGGCAGGAACCCTCTTCCTGGGGCGCTCGCCCTCAACATCACCAGGGTCATCTCGTCTGATCTTATACCGCAATGCACCGCATACCGGGCATGCGTTCAAATCCTCGTACTCACCGCGGTAGAGGATGCAGTCATTAGGGCATGCATGTATCTTCTGCACCTCCAATCCTAGAGGGCATAGAACCTTCTTTGCTTCGTACGTACTGTCGGGCAATTCGTTATCCTTTGGAAGCTTCTTCTTCATTATTTTCAGCAGCGAACTAAATCCCTTGTCAGATACACCATTGTCTGCCTTCCATTGCAGCAATTCCAGTGTGGTACCGAGCTTTCTGTTGTCATCTTCGCAATTTGGGTACAACCCTTTTTTGTGATCCTCTAACATGCGATCGAACTTCAACTTCTCCCTTTCACTTTCGCATTCTCTCTGTGCATCAACAATGACCCGGCGAAGATCATCATCGGGCACATCGTCTGGTTCCTCTTGATCTTCAGCTTCCCCCATTGCAGCATCACCGTATTCAGGGGGCGAGTAGTTGTCATCATCCTCTTCTTCTTCGTTGTCTTCCATCATAACCCCTCTTTCTCCGTGCTTGGTCCAAACATTATAGTGTGGCATAAAACCCTTCTCAAGCAGGTGGAAGTGAAGGGTTTTAGAGTTGGAGAAAGCCTTCGTATTCTCACAGACAGTACATGGACAATGCATAAAACCATTCTGCTTGTTTGCCTCAGCCGCTTCGAGAAAATTATGCAGGCCCTTAATATACTCGGAGGTGCGTCGGTCACCGTACATCCATTGCCGGTTCATCTGCGTGCGTTATATAGTTCTTATTATTGAACAACATATAACTCTCTAGAGCATCTAATTAAAACACACAAGTAAGAACTTTTTTATTTTAGAAAGAAGATAAGAAGAAGAGGCTAACCACGGTGTTGCCGGCGCCGAGATGGGCGCGGGCGATCGACGGCGGTGAGGACGGGGACGGGACAAGACGGACCGCCAAACCTAGACAAATCTTGAGGAAAATGGAGCTTGGACAAGGAGCTTCGAGAGGAGAAAGCTTAAGTGTGGCTCGGGCATTTCATCGAACACCTCATGTGCATAGGAGGTGAGCTAGAGCACCACAAAAGCTCTCCCACGACCGGGCAAAAAAACAGAGCAATGCATTGCTCTGCTCGCGGGCGGGGGCTATATATAGGCCAACCATTGGTCCCGGTTCCAGCCACAAACCGGGACCAATGGTTGTGGGCCAGGAGCGAGGCGCATTGGTCCCGGTTCGTGGATGGAACCGGGACCAAAGGGGTCACCTTTAGTCCCGGTTCCAGCCACAAACCGGGACCAATGGTTGTGGGCCAGGAGTGAGGCGCATTGGTCCCGGTTCGTGTCTGGAACCGGGACAAAAGGGGTCAGACGAACCGGGACCAATGGCCCACGAGGCCCGGCCGGCGCCCTGGCCTCACGAACCGGGACCGATGCCCCCATGGGTCCCGGTTCGTGAGTGAACCGGGACTAATGGGCTTCTCAGGGGTGGACCGATGCCCTGTTTTGTACTAGTGAGAGGAGAAAAAGGCCGCGGCCGAGGAGATGAAGATGGTCGACGAGAAGGCACTCAAGTTTATGTTTATGGACACATCTACTCTTGATCCCAAGGCAAAGGCCTATGTTGAACTTTGTCGCGATGAAATGCTCATGAAGAAGCAAATGCTCATGAGGCAAATGATGATGGGAGGAGGCATGGGAGGAGGCATGGGAGGTGCCATGGGAGGAGGCATGGGAGGTGCCATGGGTGGCTACATGAACATGATGGGAGGTGCCATGAATGGTGCATTTGGCGGAAACATGGGAGGTGGCTTCGGTGGCAACATGGAAGCTGGCTTTGGTGGCACGGGAGGTGGCTTCGGAGGCAACATGACCGACATGGGAGGTGGCTTTGGCGGCAACATGATGGGTGGCTTCGGAGGTGGCTATGGTGGCAACATGAGTGGCGTTGGAGGTGGCTTCGTCGGCAACATGACCGGCATGGGAGGCAATGAAGGTGCTTCCGGTGGTGCTCCCGGCAACGAGACTTCACCGCTTCACAACGTCGACAAAGAAGCCGGTGATGATGATGATCGTACCACGGTTCACAACGCCGGTGGTGTTGATGACCCGCATGAATGATATTCATGTGCATTTTAATTTGTAGGCGAAAAACTTTGATTGGGACGATGCACTTTTGGTAGAGGGATTTGAAACTATGATGATGATGATGCACTTTTGTTAGGGATTTGAAACTATGATGATGATGCACTTTAATTTGAAATTTTAAGTGATATTTCAATGCAAAACCGCGGCTGTACAGCGGCTGAACAGCAGCCGCGCGGCCGGCGGCCAGTTTTACATCTTCGTTTTGGACCGTCTGTTGGAGTTGCTCTTTTACATCTTCGTTTTGGACCATCTGTTGGAGTTGAGCCTTTTTCGAAGATGTAAAAAGCATTTTTTGGTGCTCCAAATTTTTACATCACCGGTTTGGAGCACCAAAATATACATCATCTATTGGAGATGCTCTTTAGTGTGTCATCCATGGTGAGTGTTCATGGACTATGTGTTCCTTTCATGTGTATTTCAAAATGTGTTTTTCCATTTGCGACGCATTGATAGTGTGCACGTATATGCGTGTGTGACCTGCCTGGATGGCATGTTTTGCCATCTCTTCTAGCGTTTCACTCCTGCAACCTGGTCGGATGTTGTGTATGCTACATGTGACTGCGAACTCTTGCCTGGCCTGTAGATCGATTCTATATGACCCCTGCTTTAGCCACGGACCATGGGAGTGAAGACGTAGTGCATTCATTTCGTAGTTTCATTCTCTTTTAGTGAGTCATAGGACCACTGAAAATACTATTAAGAGCGGTTGAAGTGTTTCGAGACTTATGTCTCTGATGCTTAACCGAAATATATCCCAAGTGAGTTGAGAGAAAACTCTTGGGAAAAGTATTTACTTGTCAGCCAAAGACGAAGTTCTTCTGGGTTCAAAAAAATGTTCTAACCGAAGAGTCATCCTTACTTGTTCCTCAAGTAAAGTTGTCGTGTGAGTTTGAAATCTGACCGTTGGATACATGCCGGCTGGTCATTGGCTGGGCTTCAGGCCTCATTTGGTAATTTCACCCTCGGGATTGCTCCGGCTATAAATAGTCACCGCACCTGCCGTAATGGTCGGCTACTCCGTGTGATTTCGACAAGATTTTCTGAGCTCCCTCTCTCTAAAAGATTTGAGTGAATTCACTGAGAGAAACCCTAGAGCCCAAAACTTAGATAGTGCTTGAGCATCACAGAGATCTGAGTTGAGAACGGTTTGCCTATTACTCTTGAGAGTTGCTAACTCTCTAGACACTTAGGTGTCAAAGTCTTCAGCAACTATTGTTCAAAAAAAAAGTCTTCAGCAACCAAGAGTCATTGTGGTTTGCCAAAAAAAACTCTGTGAAGGTTATGGAGATATCTACCGAGACTAAATTGACACAAATTGACGAACTTGGTCAGGGAGAATAGAACGGAGAGAGATTTTCTCCTATGGTAAATCACAGGCCCCTCCAACCAGACATAGCTCTTTTGCAGAAAAGTGAACTAGTCGAACAAATTTCTTGTCCCATTGAGCACCACTAGTTCTATCTAACTTCTGCATTACTTTAAGTTGTTTATTTGCAGTAATATTCTCTGTCATGAGTTTTCTATCTGAGTTATGATAAATATCGTTTTCTTTGCTATCCTTTCTATTCGGCTATGTTTCCATTCCATAGTTGCTTTCCTTCGTAGAACTGCCTATGTTAGTTTATTTTCTGTTGTGCTCTGCTGAGAGATTTAATGTTTTGAAAGAAATTTTAAATTTCCCATTGACCCCTCATCTGGTCGATATACTATGATCCTACAGTTTTGTTAGATCAAGCCTCATTTCCTTCACTATCTTACTGTCAGATTTCGCCCCACGAAAAGTTGGCGCCCACCTTGGGGCTGTGCATCTTTTGATCCATGGCACAGGTGGTCCGTTCGTCTTCATCAACTTCCGGTATGGAGCTGGTCCCAGGGAAGGCTATCTTCTTTGGGTCGATCGGTTTCATCGCTGATGATTTGAAGTGCCTCCTCGAGGCCCCGCTAGATGCTGATTCACTGCCCGCGGGCGTCGTCAAACTGCACCAACAACTCTAGTGTGCTGTACCGCCAGCCGTCTGTCCCAGACCTGACAGCTAGGCAATCGGAAGTTCGTTGTCAAGAAGCGCTCGGGCAAGCCTCGTCTTCACCGCTTGGTCACGACACGTCGCTGTGCGTTAGGAGGTGCAGCATGTAGCTATGATTTTTTTTGCATCTATCACCGACAACAAGGAAAGCTATGGGAGCCCCGCTTCCATAGCAGAGTTCTTCATGGCCGATCCACCTGCGAGAGACCAAGTTGATCCGTCAGCTGCAAGGGGTGGTGATGCACAGAACAACCAAAATAATAATGGAGGTGATGATGCTAACTGCGGTGGAGTTGGCGCTCGTGGTGGAGCTGCAACTCTCACTTGGGGGCAGTTAGACACATTGGCTCGGGAAGCCGAGCAGATGTTGCAAACCCTAATTGCAACATCAACCTCAGAAGGTATTCAGCTCGAGGCTGCCCGTTTGGGGAAAGGGAGCGCTTGAGACAGTTGGAGCAGAACCTGACGGCACGAGCACATGATATCCCTGGCACTAGTCGCCTCGGACGCAACTTTTCCTGACTGCTGATGTTGGAGTTTACCAGGTTTTGCGTCGGTGGCACAGAATATTCGTCGTGTGCAGGCACTGAATATTTGGTCCGGATTGTGGACACGATCAACCATCATGCTCGGCGGCAGAATATTCATCATAACTGTTTGTGGCTTAACCACTTTGCTCTATATGGGTTATATGAGCTTGTTAAATGCTTCCGCTTGTGATATTATACATATGCTCTGTTTATTCAATTGCCTGACGTGGATGTCCGACGGTACAAAGGAGGTGCTGCCGGATTTTCCCATGGGCATGTTTGGTTTGTTTGTGTTCTTGGTGGTAACATTCCTTCTTACAAGGAGGGGTGTTATAGGCTCGTAGGCCAGCCGCATCTCCACTTCCTCGAGGAGTGGCTCCCCATCACAGACGTGGTGCACCGCCGCCCTGTGGGGACCTGAGTGCACCACGGCACAATGATCGCGATGGTTGGATGTGGCGGCCGATGTTCGGTGGTAGTGGGCGGGTGGCGACGACAGTTGTAGTCAGTGGCGGCGGCGCAGTGGGTATGGCGGCAACGCGGCGGACTCCGGCGGTGGCACGCTGACTTGTCACTTTTTGGGGAAGGTATTGGGGATGTCGTTTTCCACTCGGGGTCCGCAATGATTTTTCGCGGATTGTCAATTTTTGAGGCTTGTTTTTGTTTTTTTGGGTCACCTTCCCCAGTATCTCATTTTTATTGAGAATAGAAGATCTATTTTTTTTTTGCCGTGAAAGAAGATCTATTGAAGAAGCCCTTATATATTACATTAAAAAGATTTAAGCCGACTATCAAATATTCACTCCCACTTCATTAAAACTTACCTGCAATTTTTTTATTGAAGCTGATCTCGATCAGAACATCTCTCAGTTTTGAGCCTGGTGGTGCCTGACTTTGATCTGCAGGCTGCAGCTCACATGTACTTCTACCGTTTCAGTGAAATTAACATGATAGAACATCTTCTTTGCGAACAATTAATAAGATAGATCATGATGGTGAACCTTTGTAGTTAGGACAAAAATTCTACATATGTATGATTACACTTCCTGATCGACATCGTTTCCCAAAGGGCAAGCTTAATCTGAACAAATGAAAGCATCACAACAAACCACCCTAAGCAGCATCATCAATGTCCATCTCTTTCATTCGATCCAAAAAACGTATCAGCTTTCAGGTGCAAATTTGAAAGAAAACAAAACAAGGAAAAAAACATCCAGGTGCAAATTTGAATGAAAACAAAAGGCTCAAACGATACGGCTCGCAAGCCGCTGCCGCATGAACTGCTAACAGCAAAACATAAAAACATCACACTATATAGATTACATGGGGAACAAAAGTACACCTCAAATCCATCTCAGCAGGGATCTTCTCAGGTTGGGGCATTGATATTCAGCCTTCGTCTTCCATTTCATCATCATCTTCTTCTTCTTCTTCTTCTTCTTCTTCATCATCAATGTCCATGACAACGAAGTCGGTAACACCATCCTGGCCATATTCCTGAAGGATAACGAAGTGTCGATATGGAGCATCCGTGGGGGCAGCGGCAGGCATCGTCACCACCTGGCTCCGACACATGGGGCAGCTCCCCTTGGCCTGCAGCCACTTCTCCACGCACCGTCCGTGGAACCGGTGTCCGCACGGGGTCTCCTTCCACGCCGCCGCGTCGTCGTCCTCCCAGCAGATCGGGCAGTTGAGGCCTTCGTCGGATAGCGGCGCGTCCACCGTCTTCAGCGCCTCGGCCACCGCTGCTGCCACAGCCGGGTCCACGTCGACTGGAGCATCCGCGACGGCGACCTCTGGGGTGATGTCGGCAGCGTTCACCGCGGCGGCAAATAGCGCTAGCAACTCGAGAGTACTTCGGCGGAAAAGCTGGCCGTGCACGGCTACGTCCGCGAGACCGTCTCCTTCTTGTGGCAGGTCTTCGGCCATGTCCATGGCATCCGACGCCATCAAGCTAGCTCGCAATTGCGCGCGAGAGAGATCGAGAGAGGTTGGTCAGTTCCTCGGCGCCGGCTACGTACGTGATGGTGAAGCTAAACTGGATCGGATCGTAGGAGATCGTTGTTGGGGCAAGCGACGGGAATAATCGCGCGGCCCAGGCGACAGTGCGTATATATGGATGGAACCAGAGTGCCTCGGTAGGGTACGTTCTCGTGACCGAGTACGTACCTTCTCGCTGCTTTCTCTCTTGAGAAACACGTCGCGGCCGGAAATCGCGGGATATAAGCAAATTCCAGCAGAAGCTCTCATCTTCGGTGGGCCGGCCCAGTAATGCGTTTTTTTTCTCTTTATTTTTTTCTTTTACTTGTCTTATTTCGTTTTACAATTTATTTCTCTTTTAGTTTATTTTCACTTTTACATTTTACTTTACTTTATTTTCTAATTTGGAGGACTATAGATTTTTTTTTCAAAATTAGATGAACAATGTCCCGCAGACGCATGAAAAAAATTAGATGTATAAATATTTGTATTCGCAAGAAAATTTCTCCAACATTAAACTTATTTTTATATAATTTTTAAAATAATTAATTAAAATATATTGTTCAATTGTATAAAATAAAATAAAAATAGGCATTAATGGGCCACGCCGGTGGCGAACCATGATGCTTCCTGCTGTAGGCGACACTATGGTAGTTGCCGACTTGAGCAGCATATAGGAACACTCGACTGAACAGGCAAAATATCCAGTGATACCAACTCTTACAAGCTCCATTTAAAAAAATCAATTTTAAAAGTTCCAAAAAATTCTAGGAAAAAACTAGGTGCATGCAAATTTTTGTGTTGACATGACATCGCAGGAGCTTGGTACAACAGAAACAAAACCAGAGCTCCAAAATGTCCAAAAAAATAGCTCTGATTTTATTTTTATTTTGTACCGACCTCCTCCGAACTCATCTCGACACGAATTTTTGCAACCACATACTAGAGTCGAGCCTATATGAGGCCTACAAATTTCAGAATTTTTATTTTCACCCCTATTTCTGTTGAATATACTGTTCATGAGCAGGAGCGCTAGGGAGGGATGCACCCCTAGATCCTGTTTTGCCGATGCAAGGATGCACGTGTTTACGAGCTTTGCTACACCTACGTAGTGACCTACGAAGGGATGGCTTACGTAATGAGTTGTCAGGTTTTGATTGGTATTAATTAGGGGCACGGGCCCACCTTGAAAATCGGGGGGGGGGGGGGGGGCAGTTTAGTTAGTGGAGGGAGGGATTTACGTAGGTTTTCGTAGATTCTTTCGTAGGTGTAGCTTTATTGGTTGTTTTACACCTGATTTTCACACAAGGCAGCGCAAACGTGCCAATATCAAGTGCTTATGATTGATTTAGAACAACATATCCAATGCACTCACTAGTAGAAAACAGGGCATTAGTCCCGGTTCGTAAGGGCCTTTAGTCCCGGTTCTGCAACCGGGACTAAGGAATCGGGACTAAAGGCCCCCACTTTTAGTCCCGGTCGTGTTACGAACCGGGACTAAAGGGCTCCACGTGGCCGCTGCGTAGCGCTCAGGCAGGAGGACCTTTAGTCCCGGTTGGTAACACCAACCGGGACTAAAAGGCCGCCAGGCTGTTTTTTTTTAAGGCCTGTTGAAGGAAATTAAAAAAATACACCCCGGCCCTTGTACCGAGTGCGGCCTAATCGGCCCATCCCGATAGGGGCAGACCTTTCGGCCACACACGGCCCAGAGGCCCAACAGGGGCGGCAACAGAGTGCACAAGTCAGGCAGAGGCAAGTGTAAAGAGGAGTTCGGCATGTACGGGGGAGGGCAGTATATAAGCAGGTGCGGGCGCCCTTCCGTAGGCGAGGTGGGACTAAACTAGGGCGCGCAGTCGGCGCTGTGCAGAGGAGCTTTAGTCCCGGTTGGAGACACCAACCGGGACTAAAGGGCATCGCACCCCTTTAGTCTCGGTTGGTGTCTCCAACCGAGACTAAAGGTCCCATTTGAACCGGGACTGCTGCCTGCCGAGCCCCGGCCGGCGCCCTAGCCGCTCGAACCGGGACTAATGCTCACATTAGTCTCGGTTCGTAATGCGACCGGGACTAATGTGTAGATCGAGCTTGAACCAAAGCCTTGTTTTCTACTAGTGACTTGATTCTCTTTTCTTCAGGCAAAACAGTAGGAATTTCGTCCGACATGCGGCAGGGTCTGGGGAGGCAACGATTAGTAGGGCATGACCGCATGAACAACGCCACTCTCGGGAAGGTTTCCATCCGGCGGCTGGGTTTTATTTTCGTGCGTGGTGAGTTGGAAGGGATGACGAAAGGAGCGAAACGCCTTCGGGCGAAACAGGGAACCTTATGCATTTTTTAAGTAGTGTAGATAGATAGATATATTGTAGCCCGTAGCAACGCATGGGCGTTCTACTAATTATTATATAATTCTTGAGTAATGTAATCAACAGTGACAAATAGGTTAGAAGACGGTGGCAGATCATCCTTTCGATCAGAACATCTCACACTCAAAAACAAAAAAGATATATAAAAAGTTCAAGACAACTCAGTTTTGAGAGTAATTAACATGACAGAACATGTGAATAAACATATGATTACATTTCCAGACATCAGGTCTGAGCATGATATATTTGCCGATGGAGCTGAATTGAAATTCAGTCAGACAAAGAGCAACGTCCAAGCATGCCGCAACATTAATTTCGCTAGAGAGGCAACTAAGACCTATCATAAGATGCACCCTCACGCATGAACTCCATGATGGCATCCTCAAATCCCACCACCGCCAGCTCTAAATCTGAGAATCCAGCGGTACTAGTACTAGTGGCGGCGGCGGGGGCGGCTGCGGCGGCGGGCATCGTCACCACCTGGTGCCGGCACATGGGGCAGCTCCCCTTGTCCTGCAGCCACCTTTCCACGCACCGCCCGTGGAACCGGTGCCCGCACGGCGTCTCCTTCCATGCGCCGTCGTCGTCGTGGTGCAGACAGATGGGGCACTCGAGCCCGTCCGACGGCGCCTCCACCGTCTTGAGCGCGTCAGCCACGGCCACGGCCAACGCCGGGTCGCCTGGAGCACCCGCGGCGCCGACGTGTGGCCACTCGAAAGTAAAACCGTCGCGGATAAACTCGTCAAACTGCACAGCGGACTCGCGTGGAAAGTCGTCATATTCTTGTACCACGTACGTGTCGTCGTAGCCGTGTTGGGCGATGTCTTGTACTACTTGGGCCTCGAGTAGAGTCTTGTGGTAGGGACGCGAGTACAAAGTCTTGTAATTCTTGTGGTTGTTGTAGCAGCAGGTGGAAGTCGTCGTCGGCGGCGATGTCCATGGCTTGGGCGTATTCTCGTTCTTGTTGTCGCAGCAGGTGCATGTTGTCGCCGCCGTATTCGGCGATGTCTTCTACTGGGCCCTCGAGCATAAAGTCTTGTACTTGTTGCGATTGCAGCACTGCTGGGTAGAGGTAGAAGAAGTCGTCGTCGGCGATGTCCATGGCAAGCGACGCCGTCAAGGAGTCGCGCGTGCGAAAGAGAAGTCGATCGACGATTCCTCGCCGGCCGGCTACGTGTGTTTGTACTCGTTGGCTAGCTTAGGGGTGAGATTGGATCGGGAGGAGATATCTGTTTGGGAAACGACGTACGGGAGCGATCGTGCGTCTGCCGGTGTCAGGTGTGTTTTTAGTGGTATATATATCGCCTTGTAATCTTTATATCTACTATATATATACGATCGAGTCCTTTGTTCTGTTGGAAACTGATTACGCAACAGCCTTCGATGCATGAACAACAGGCTACCACGATACAGTTCCGCTCTTGGGCCGGCCTGCAGCTTTTGTCGCGCTCTTCGTTCTAAACCAGGGCATTGTCCGGGCGGGGCCTGGCTTCAAAATGACAGGCTTGGCCCGGCCCATGTATTGGCGTCTATTTGCGCATTTAAAATGAGGAGTGTAATTCTCCTCAAAAAAAAATTTGAGGAGTGTAATATCCGGTGAACGTTATAGTATTATAGGGATACTATATCGAACGACTCGATCACTGTTCGATTTGATCCCATGGAGTTTGTTTTTATTCCTCCCACAAAGTCTCGTTTCTCAAGCTCCGCCGATTTTCTATCTAGGTGTAGTCCACTACTCTTGCCCACCCGAATCACGCTTGATTTTCCTTGGGTGCAGTCCGCTATTGGGCTCCGTCCATGCAATGTTAGTACCCTCCTCTGGGCTTCCGGAAAATAGCGAGAAAACAAGGGCATCGGGGGAATTGAACAAATGACCCCAACGTGGTTGAAGCCTAATGCTTGCCGCACCAACTAAACAAACTAGCTCATGTTTGTGCATAAATTCAGCAAGGATTTTATTTGTACATTCATGTTTTAGAAGAAAAAAATGATATCAAGTTCCGTTGCAAGGGAGAATTGGCCGAGGATGTTTTTTAGTTGTAAGGCAGCGTCGTTAGAGGCTCTGGCGATGATCAAAGTGTCATCAGCATACTATAGGGTTGTGGGAGTGAGGTGAGAGAATAATGGGTTACTAAGATGGACGAGGTTGCAGTCTTGCTGGATCATTTGTTGCAATAAATCGGCACCAATGATAAAGAGATAGGGTGACAAGGGGCCCCCTTGCCTGAGGCCAATTTTACAGTTTACCCAGTCACCGAGTCAACTTTTTTTTTTTTTTTGCGGGTGAGTCACCTAGCACCCTGTTTAGCATGACACTAGTTTTACCGCTAGCTAAAAGGTCATCAATCCAAGTGGAGAAGTTCTCCGCGAAGCCGCGCCGGCGTAATATTCTAATGAGGGAATCCCAGGACAGGGAGTCAAAGGCTTCTGGAAATCTAGTTTTATGACCATAGTTGGAGATTTTATGGTATGGCAAGAGTTGACAAGATTTTTTTTTTAAAGGGAATATATTAATATCGCGAAGATATCAATTACACCCAGTCTCTGCACCAACAAGATGTCTCAAAGACATTCATGATGCACACAGCCCGAAAAGAAAGGAAAAAACAAAGGCCTCGCCACAGTGATCAACTCCTCTCGGCAGCGGCACACAAACCACCACCAAAGACAACACCCGAAAAACATAAAAGGTCTCCAAAAGCAAGGCCTTCAAGAAGTAAACAGTGCACAAGCGTCGTCGCCGCCTGATCCAAGATCTTAGGTTTTCACCCTGGAGAAGGTCCGAGCTCTCAAAACAATACTTTCAACAAGGCAATTGCCAGGCACAAGCAATGAAGATCAGACCTTACGTTTTAACCCTGAAAGTCAGGACTCGGCACCCGAGGAGCACCACCAAAAATGAAATCCTCCAGTGCTGCTGCCCGCACTTGTCACTGCTGCTTCTGAAAATTATCAAACACCTGTGGCTGCCTCCATCACCTCCAAGGCCCCTTCCGCCTTACTGATCCTCCGATCTCAGCCACCATGACTTTCTCCACCACTGTCTACGCCATGGAAATCGAGATACTGACATGTCCCATGGTGTCAACAAATAACAGGTTCGCGCCGCGCCGTCATGAAGCCGGTAGGCTGATATGGACGCGCATGACTGGATTCTATCCGATCCAGATCCTTGGGCAAGATCTCCGGCAACAGTTTCGGAACACGTCGACGGTCAGATCGAGGAGGACCGATCGTGCAGATCGTTGCCGTGATGCTTGAAGAGCACTAGGACCACCACCACATCGCTGCTTCCACCACGCCGACGCCATCGGCGCCACGCCGGAGGACACCGGCCCGCGCTGCCTACAGCCCACGCTGCTGGCAGAAGACAGACGCCAGATCGGGGCGGATCCTGATCCGCCGCCACCCCCTCGCCTGCACGATCCGCCACCTTGAAGCCCGCCGTGCGCCGCCGCCGTGGGGATCTGCCGCCGCACCACCGCAACCCTCGCCATCACGGTGTCCCAGCCCTGCTGCTCCGCCCCGTGGTGGAGGCCCTGCGCGAGAAGGCGAAACGTCCCACCGTCGCCGACGCAGGCCAGGCTTTGCCTGGCCGCATCCTCTGGCGGCGGCGATGGAGGAGGGAGGGAGAGGAGGGTGCTGGTGACAGCGGCGGAAGCGCCCTCCCCATCGCCCACGGGAGCTACGTGGGTGGATCAGATCCTTTTTTTCGGGAGCGACCGAGGCTGATGCAATCGATAGGTATTGTTGATACAGGAGTTGACAAGGTTAGCAGTGTAAACAAAGTTTTCTGCGATGAATCAACCAGAGATGAAGCCAATTAGATTGCCATGGAGAAGCAGTGCAATGAAGGGTTTCTGGCGATTTGCGAGAACCTTTGCAATGGCCTTGATTGGGTAATTCTGGAGAGATATGGGTCGATAGGCATGATGTATAGTACCAGTTTCCTTTTCAGGTAGGAGGGCAATATGTGCTCTGTTTAAGAATTCAGTCTGCGTTGATAGGCTTTGGAAGTAATTTATGAATGTTAGAATGGATGTTTTGACAAGGTTCCAGAATTTTTGGTAGAACAACGGGCCGAAACCATCAGGTCCTAGGCTAGCGAGTGGATTCATTTGAAGCAAAGCTTCTTTGAATTCAGTTTCAGAGAAGAGTGAGTATAGAGAGAGAAGTTGAGGCAAATTAAGTTTGAGGGTAGTAGCAGTGAGGATCAAAAGACCAGGAAGTAGTGGGGGCAGAGTTTGATGACCTTGGTGTAGTAGTGGGGGCAGAGTGAGTATATGTAGGTTCGTGCTGGTGTCGGGGTAGGATTTTTAGGTGAGCAGTAGTGCGACTACGAATCTACGATCGAGTCCTTAATTTGTTCTCTTGGAAACTGAATACACAACAGCCTTCGATGCATGCAGGCTACCACGATACAGTGCCGCTATTGGGCCGGGCTCCAAGTTTCGTCCCGCTCTTCGTTCTAAACCCGGGCACTGTTTTTTTTTTTTTTTTTTTTTTTTTGAAAGATCCAGGAAAACCCGGGCACTGTCAGGACGGGGCTGGGTTACAGGCAAAGCCTGGCTTCAAAAGCCAGCCTTGGCCCGGCCCGAGTATCGGAAAAGTGTTTATTTTCGTTTTTTGGACTGTCTATTTAGCATTTGACTTATTTTCAATTGGATATCATTCAAATTTCCTTACAAATAAACTGAAGACACCTGTTTGTCCAAAAACCATCGTCAATTGTATGTTTGTATTTCCAAAAAAAAAAAGGGTCTGGCTAAATGGGCCAACCTGCAGCTTTTGTCACGCTCTTCGTTCTAAGTCCGGGCGGGACTGGATTACGGGCATAGCTTGACTTCAAAATGTCAGCCTTGGCCCGGCCGAAGTATTGGAAAAGTGTTTAATTTCATTTATAAAATTAATAAATAACCTATTTTTGGATTAAATAATGCAACATTATACCTAATTTTATGTAATATAATATTCCAAAACACATGTTTTCTAGACTTTTTCGGGTGAGGCTGTGAGCTGGAAACCGAGGCCACTAAGCTTTTAGGATGGTCCCTCCAGGTCAGGGTGCCCATGCCCGGGTTTAATTCGCTTCACACATATGATTTCTTTTTAATGAACACCGATTAGACGGTACCCCATAACGGGTTACCTTGCATTATGCTCGACACGAGGCAATCTCCACGCATGCATCTAAACTTTTTGTTACCCAAATCGACAGGTGGGCTAAGGGCGATTCGGGGTATGCACGAAGGCATCAAATCGGCGATAGCTTCTTCCGCCCGCCATAACTGCTCAAAACTGTGATACGGAAAGAACAACACACATCCAAGACAAGTCAAGTAGATGTAGATGTAGAAATGCTGTTCGCACAACCCTTCCCAATAATACACCTATGAGATCACAAGTTATCATTGTTGCAGCCGAACTGAGCACAAAGCCACAAACTAGCATCGACAACCAAACGTGGCTTAGAAGCTCCAATGTGATGCCTTCAAGATGGCTACAATCTCAAAGATGTCTCCATCACCCAATTCGGTTACCTGGGTCTAGGTTTTCACGTAGCACACACCAGAACATGGGCATGTGCACGTTCAGTTGTGACACCTCCAAGAAGGTCAAGGACGCGCACGTGCGTCAACGTTGCCGACAGGGAACAAAACCTGGGTAGGGCTTTCAACTGTAATGTGTGCATGCACCGCACCAAAACCACGTCAACGTGAATGCTGCCGCCTATACAAAAGTTCACCATACCTGCACTCACTAGTATTGACGAGAATGCAGAAAACCTAATGTCGCCGGCTAGAACCCGCAACAAGAGTGACCCATGGTTGCCATACGTGCCAGGACCCATGACACCGACTTAGATCTAGCTTCTACAACCGACCGTCGTAACAAGCACGACCAGCTGATGCTAGTACCCCGTGTGGCCTTCAAGTCATCGGGACACCGACACTAGCAACACCACCCACTAGCGCTCACCGTGTGTATACAATCTACCAAGAGCTCAACCCACACAAAATATTCTATTGGAAAAGGCGGCGCTTAAGAGGCGCTGAGGCACACTTAGGCACTAAGCAACGACCAAATGCCTCGACTAGGGCATAAGCAAAACTCTAGTCAAGCCAAGCAAGAAATTTGTTTACTCAATAGAGAAATAATGCCATATTAACTGCACAAGCATGCTAAATGGGCCATACTCCAACGTTAATAGCTAGTAGTTTACTCACATATATGCTCTAAATCAATATGATACATATATACTACCCTAAACCCTTATAGTCAAAATTCTACATCCGCCTAGGCTGCCTGATAACCCATAAGTGTAGGAGATCAGTTGTAACCATTTCGATAAATAAGAGTGTCGAACCCAACGAGGAGCTAAACACTAGTAGAAAAACGACTTTACGTTCGCATCATTAGTTCCGGTTTGACTACGGCCCGGGACTAATGTGACCATTAGTCACGGTTCCAACGGCTAGGGGCAGGGGAATCATTAGTCCCGGTTCGTGTTGAACCTTTAGTCCCGGTTTGTGACACAAACCGGGACTAAAGGTGTGGTGGCAGGCTGGTGTCAGGCTGGGGCCCCACGATCACCTTTAGTCCCGGTTCGTGTCACAAACCGGTACTAGAGGTTAACCTTTAGTCCCGGTTTGTTACATGAACCGGGACTAAAGGTCTGGTGGCAGGCTGGTGTCAGGCTGGGGCCCCACGATCCCCTTTAGTCCCGGTTCGTGTAACAAACCGGGACTAAAGGTTACCTTTAGTCCCGGTTTGTTACATGAACCGGGACTAAAGGTGTCACTATATAAACCCTTCGTCCAGCCCGAGCCGAAGCTCTCTGTTTTTCCCCTTTCCTCTCCTCTCTGTTCTTCCCCTCTTGCTCGAGCTCATCCTCCATTTTTGCAAAAATTTGTCAAGATTTGAAGGCACCCCATCAATCCAAGTGTTCACAAAGGTTAGCAACTTTGTCCTTTCATCTCTCATTGCTAGATTAGCTCGTGCAATGCTCTATAAGTATAGTGATTTGTGGGTTCTAGTTTGGGAGTAATTATGTGGGAGTTTATTTGATTTATATGCAATTTGAGCTCAAATTAACTTCTTAGTTTGCATATGTGTAGGTGTGGTTTACTTAGTGCCTTCCCGTCCCCGTACTAACCACCGTCGATCGCCCGCACCATCCCGTCGCCGGCACCACACCTTGGTGAGCCTCTTGTTCTTATCCTTTTTATAAAAAAAAATCTTATTTGTATGATTTAGATAGTTAACCTGTGGTATTATGCAGAATGAAGATTTATGAAATGAAAAGAGATGGACGCTATGGCATTGGGTTCATTGACCCAAATACCATTAATGAAGAGGTGTGATCACGTCACCCAAAAGAGACAGAGAAGTACTTGCTAGAGTTTTTGAAGCAACTAAATACCCAACTAGAAATAGTATTTCCTTACAACTTTGGGTGAGTGTTACTGTCTTGTACTACAAATTCTATTTTGCTTACTAGATGTTAACAAGTGTAGTTGATGAGTTATGCACATACCCGCTTAATTATACAAACGTGTGCGCATGCAGTTTCCACTGGATCCTGCTAATCATTGAAGTTGACGAGGGAAAAGTTAAAGTACTGAACTCACTACTTAAAGAACCTAAAGAGTACTTAATCGTGAAGGGGATGGTCGACAGGTAATTTCAGTCATTATCGCACTATGTCAGCCAGTTCTTTATTTCATTTCCTGATATCAACTAATTAATAACTCATTTATTCATTTTCTTTGCCGGGCAGGGTTTGGCAAAGCTTCATCAAACAGGTCCCAGGCGCATGAAAACAAGAGCTGAAATGGGTGCGACCCAGGGTACGTAATTAAGTAGTACTAGCTACGTGTCCGCGCATCTCTTTAATTCTAGTTTCAATACTATTATCATGCTTGATTAATTATTATCTGATTGAATTCTATTCTCGTAAAGTGCATGAGTCAGGCGTCGGGGAATAATTTATGTGCATACTACGTTTGCGAGAACATTCGCATTATGACGTCCGAATGGAGCAGATCTGAAAGACAACTTTGGATACGTTTGCCAGAACACTATCCACAATTTTTTTATCATGATCTAATATATACACACATAACTAATATATTCATCTTGATCTCCTTCTTTAAAGCTGAGGGAAATGCGGGCAAAGCTCCTACCAACGGACCGCATACGAGCACTTCAAGAGAAAATTGCGGGATTTTTGGTTGACCAGGTCATACATCCCAAAGGAGCATACCATTACACGGCTGAATAAATTGCGGGATTTTTGGTCTACAAATTGCGGGATTTTTGGTTGACCAGGTCATACATCCCAAAAATCCTGCTTTTGCATGCATGTAATTATCTGCAAATTATAGGAGAAATTGTATATACCAAATTGTATATATATATATATATGTATGCGCATATGGTCGTACGAGAAATTCTATGATATATATATGATTGGCTACGAGAAATTCTATTTATATATGCATGACGTGTACAGTATGTATGTAGTAGCGTAAAATATGTTTGAAATGAAAAAGAATTTCTCGCAAAAAAAAAAGAATTAAATGGAAAACACAAAATTAAAAGGAAAAATAAAACATAAACCCCTAAACCCCTATACCTTTTAGTCCCGGTTGGTGTTACCAACCGAGACTAAAGGCCCCCCAGCCCCCGGCGCGGGCTCGTGCCACGTGGACCTTTTAGTCCCGGTTGGTGTTACCAACCGGGACTAAAGGCCCCCCAGCCCCCGGCGCGGGCTCGTGCCACGTGGTGGGCCTTTGGTCCCGGGTCGTGACGAACCGGGACTAAAGGGGGGGGCCTTTAGTCGCGACCCTTTAGTGCCGGTTGTTGAACCGGGACTAAAGGCCCTTACGAACCGGGACTAAAGACTGATTCTGCACTAGTGAAAGGTAGAATTAATATTCTCCCAAGTTTTTATGTTTTGTACAGTATTAATACTTTCGACTATCAATACAACTCTACGCACACTTAACGTTTGCTTTACCTAGAATAAGAATAAAACAACTTTGCAGGTGTAATGGGATAGATTTGCAAGATAATAAATAATGTGGAAATAAAAGTTAGGTGTTGTTTTAAATAAAGAACAATAAAGTAAATATAGCGAGTGTGGAAAAGTGGTGGTAGGATGTGTGAAATTGTCCCTAGGCAACCAGCTAAGTTACTAGACTGATAGTAAGTTTTTATGTGGGAGGCGCCTCTGCTAACATGTCATTCTTACTTGGAATTCTATGCACTTATGATTGAAACTATTAACAAGCATACGCAACTAATAACATGTTCATTAAGGTAAAACCCAACCATAGCATTAAGATAAATTGATCCACCTTCAATCCCGTATGTATCAATTTTCTATGGTAGGAAGAATTTTCTGTCGCTCTCGATCCCAATGCATAGTCTTATCAAAATACAACTAACCCTATGGTGTGATCCACGCGCGCGCTCATATGATGGGCACCAAAGGACAGTAACATAACCACAAGCCATTTAAAACAATCATTGCAATTCACCAATTAACCCGTAGGACAAAAGTGCTCTACTAAACATAATAACGATGACACATATCATTGGATAATAATTCATAGCACAAAAAACCATGTTCCGATAGGGGATATAGCGGGTTGCGGGAGAGTGGGCCGCTTATTATAGAGGGAGGAAGGTGATGGAGGTGTTGATGAAGACGGCGGTGTTGATGGAGATGGTCGAAGTGACGATGGTTCCCCCGGCAAGGATCCGGCGCCATCGGAGAGAGAGGTGGAGAGAGGCCCCCATCCTTCTTCTTCTTCTTCCTTGGCCTCTTCCCTAGATGGGGAGAAGATTCCCCCTCTGATCCTTGGCCGCCATGGCCCCCGGAGGATGGGAGCCCCTCCGAGATTGGATCTCCCCTTTCTTTTTCTCTAGCTTTTCCTCTCTATTTTCGGTACTGCTTCTGAGGCCGAGCACCGTTTCTTAAAAATCCGGAGATCCGTAACTCCGATCGGGTTGAAATTTTTACACGATGTTTCCTAAAATTAGCATCCTTGTGCCAAAGGAGAGGTCCAACCGACCTATGGTCTCTCCACAAGCTTTGATGGTATATGTTTTTACACGATGTATACAAAGTATGTGTTTTGAGTCGTAAATTTGTAAATTATCATTATGCCATTTTTGAATTCGTGTCAACTCTAATTATTATGGTATATCCTGAAATCACAACGGAATAATTTGGTATATACCAAAACCGAACCGTATCTTAATTTCATTCTGTATTTACCAAAGTATTAATACTGTACAAATCAGAAAACCATATAAACCAAACCATGTAAACCGAATAAATAGAGTTACCGTGTTGTTCGTGTTTACCTTTCGTGTACTGTTTTCATCACTGCCCTCTCGAATGCAAAAAAATTTTTTGAGGAAAGACAGCCAAGCTTTATTAACTCATGTCAACGTTTACAGGAATTACATGATCATCGTGGGCTGTACCCAAGCAAATATCCCTCCCCTGAGGTAGAACAGTACCCAGCCTAGCTATCTTATGAGCTTCATAATTATTCTCTTTGTTTAATTTCCTTGATGATCCCTCCGAACACACCTCCAGCGCTGCCTCGAATTCCATTCACCACTTCGCGTGCAATCGGATGCAATATGAAGATGCTGCAGATTTAGATCTTCCACAAGTGACAGAGCTTCCCTGCACGCTATTGCCTCTTGAGTAGCTGCATCAAGCAAACCTTGGATCACTGGCACTGAGGAGCCGATGTAAGAACCATCCCTGTCTCGACAAATAGCTGCCGCGGTGCCAATGTTATGATCTATAGATACACCTGCATCGACATTAAACTTTACGAAGCCCACCGATGGAGGAATCCACCTATTCCTTCCATCAGGAGGTGATGAAACCGGATGTTTTTTAGTGTCTCTTATCTGATCTAACTCCGCAATGAACCTATTAATGAAGAGGTGGGTAGACAGCGGGCTTTGCTGGATGCCCTCATGAAAAAGTTTCCTTCTTGCTGTCCATAGTGCCCACATTGTCACTGTCAACTTTGTAATATCCTCATGTGAAAGGACTTCCATCATAGAGAACAACCAATTTTTTGCTATAGGTTCAGAAGTCGCTATTATATGTTCCAGCAATAAAGGATCGACAAGCGCCCACACGCACTGTGCCACAGTACACTCGATCAAGCTGTGCCTACGTGAGTCGGGCCTCCTGCAAAACACTGCACAAGTCATCAGTAGCCATATTTCGGTGCTTACGTACATCCTCTGTGGGAAGAGAATGCCGCGCGAGCCTCCATAAGAACATCTTGAGCTTCGCTGGGACTGTGACATGCCATAATGTAACCCATGATTTTTTTTCCAGAGGATGTATTTGACGAACCAACCCGTCCCTCGAGCCAGTCCTCTCTGCGTCTCTTTGTTTCCATCACCATTTTGTAGCATGAGCGTACTGTGAAGCGCCCAGACTCTCAAAACCCCATGACCAGAAGTCATGTATATTCCGAGTACATATTGGTATTTGTAGAATTGCCGTAGCATCATAGGATAGAAATACTTGGCCAATGAGACCCAAATCCCACCTAGCCTCTTGAGCATTGATTAATTCACTAACCAGTCTTGGTGGATCAACTATCCAAGATACATTAGGGCGTATATTCTTAGGTCTCAGGATCCAGTTCATGTTCCAAATTTCAGTAGTCACACCATTGCCGATCCTCTTGATAAGACCCTGCTTCATGATATCCCGACCTTCTACTAAAGATCGCCAGATTTAAGACGGATGAGTGCCCACTTCAGCCTCCAAGAAATGGGAAATATACGGCCTTAAGAATTCTGGGACTCAACGATTCCGGATTTTCAAAGATCCTCCATGCCTGCTTAGCTAGGAGAGCTAAGTTGAATATTTCGAAGTCCCGAAAACCTAGGCCGCCCATATACTTTGGCATGCACATAGTTTCCCATGATACCCAGTAGGGCTTCCTTTGGCCACTTTTACTCCCCCACCAGAAAGCATTCACCATAGATGTTAGTTGGGTACAAAGACCCCTTGGTAATTTAAAACAAGACATTGAGAAAATAGGGACTGCCTATGCTATGGATTTTACCAAGACTTCCTTGCCGGCAGAAGACATCACCTTTTCCATCCACCCATGAATTTTGTTCCACAACCTCTCCTTCAGGTACTTAAAAGCTCCATTCTTTGATATACCCACATCAGCAGACATTCCCAAGTATTTCTCATTGAGTTGCTCATTAGGCACACTTAGAATATATTTTATCACTCCCAGTACATCCTCGGGACATCCTTTACTAAAGAATATAGATGATTTCTCTCTATTAATTTGCTGCCCAGAAGCTCTTGCATAAGTTTCCAACAAAGCAGAAACCTCTTCCGCGCCCTCTCTAGTTGCTTTAAAAAACAGCAGGCTGTCATCTGCAAACAATAAATGGTTCACCGGTGGGGCCGTTGGAGCCAGTTGAATGCCTCCAAGAGATGATTGAACACATGATTTCAAAAGGCACGAAAGGCCCTCTGCTGCAAGCAAAAAAAGATACGGCGAAGTAGGATCACCTTGACGAATCCCACATGTTGGTTTGAACTCTTCCAACTTCTGACCATTAAAAAGGACTGAGAAAGACACTGATCTGACCATTCCTGTAGTTATCTTAACCCAGTTCTCATGAAAACCAAGCTTTAGCATTATAGCCTCCAGGTACTCCCATTCTACTCGGCCATACGCTTTCATCATATCAAGCTTTAAAGCACCATGCCTGTTCTTCTGTGCCTTATTCCTCTTCATGAAATGCAAACTCTCATATGCTGCAATGATATTATCAGTGATCAGCTGCCCCGGGAAAAAGGCTGACGGCTGTTCAGAAATTATTTCAGGCAACATTAGCTTCAAACGGTTAGCAATGACTTTGGATGCAATTTTATATAAAACATTGCAAAGACTGATAGGCCAAAACTGGGATAGTAACACTGGATTTTTTTACCTTAGGGATGAGAACCAAAACAGTGTTATTAATCTCTTCTGTTGTCTCTCTCCCCTCGACAATCCGTATGACTGCCTGTGTAACTGCTGGGCCACAAATCTCCCAATGTTTCTGCCTATAAAGCTACAAAGTTATTATTTACTACTTTATTTGGAATATGTAAACAAGTGATGTGAGGATTGCATTCAATTGGTATGTCTTCGCTATTTTGTTTTAATGTAACAGTTATACTTGATGTGATATTTCGGTTTATACTATCTTTGATTGTTATATAGTCACTGACGGAGCTAGAGAGAAACTTTAGTGGAGCCAAATAGTAAAATATGTAGATATGAGGGGCCAAGCAATAAAAAATTCCATGGGAGCCCTCCAAATTTTCTCAACTCCACATTATTTCCAAGGTTGGGGGCAATCGTCCCCCCCCCCCCTCCCGCGCGCCATACACATAGATTTGCCACTATTTATAGTCTTACCGTGAGATGGCTTAATATTGTACAATAGCTAGTTCATACTCACGAGTGCACCCATTGGAAAAAAATCCTAGCTCCGCCCCTGCGTGAAGGTCCAGGGGATCACACACACTGCCGACCCGATCAGAACGGTAAGAATATGAGCGATCGTCGTGGACAGCCCGCCGCCTGTCTTCTCGCGCTCCACATACATCACTCTCCGGTGCCCCTCTCCCTTCCTTTCTTATTGCGTCGCTGTGTGTTGTTCTAGTTCTACGGCTTGGCGGCCGGCGGGCGACGGGAAGATTTTAAAGAGGAAGGCGCGAGCACAAACAGCTGGCCATTGGAAATCAATAAAGAAATACCCCTTCGTTCCACAATATAAGACATTTTTGCAATGCAATAAAACAAATCTAAGGACACGCTTAAATAATGGGCCTCTAAACGCTTGCCGGCCCAACACCGTGAAACTTTGCAAAACAAATTATTAATCTTATCCATCTAAAAGAGGAAGCTAGACCACTCTCTAATGCGGAAAAAAATGTTACGATAAGTCGCAATGGATTCCATGCAGCTGGCCATTAGGGACAAAATTACCTCTTTTTTCTTTTTTTCATTCAAAAAAAGGATTACTCTCTGCCTCTGCATCAATCGATGCACACAGCCATCTTTATTATTATTCAACAGTGTCTGACAACATGAATACATAGATCAAGTTGAAGCCTCCTATCTACCGAACAAAGTCGCAACACCTACACTCTTGATATTTTGTCCGAGCCACATGAACCCGCACTATCTAATCCGGTGGCCTCACGCAGTTCCCCCACATCGGGCCGAGAGCACCACCCGGTCTGGCCGACCCGCAACGCGCACCGCATGCACGCGCTCTGGATCTGCCGCCGTCCAATCTTCAAGAGCGATCTACACATTCACCTTGCCAGGCCGTACTGCCATCGACGGCGCCACGACGCCAGACAACGCCACCTCCCTGGGCGCGTCCATCATCACGCATCTGTCGCCGAGACCCCGTTGCGCCACGCCGCTGTGACCCGCCGCTGTCGAGGTGGTAAATGCCACATCGCTCCACCTTCTGACCCCTCCAGCACCTATTCCAAGATGAAGCCCCCAGGAGGGAGAATGACGTTGCACGCTGCCATCGTCCAATCTAGAAAATCCAGATCTTGGGTTTTCCCTGGAGTAGCCGGAGCGAGGAAGCTAGAACTGCAAGACGATACCTTCATCAGGGTAACGACCCAAAGACGCCGCCATGGTCCGCCATAACCGAGGTCGGCTCAGTTTTCACCGGCAGCCGCGCCTCTGCATCCTCGCCGCCGGCAGCCACCAACGGGCCAGATCGGGCCAGACCCGGCCAAGAAAAATGTGACGCCGCAACACCTCCATAGCCAAGACGTCCACGGACAGGGATGGGGGAGATGCCATCCTACCCCATCGCGACTGCCACCAGCCCCGCCACCGGCCGCGAGGAGGGTCACTGGCCGCGGTTGAAGGAGCACCGAGCCACGCCACTGGGCCGAGCCACCCCCACCAGATCAACTCGCCGCCGTGGTAGGGACCAAACGCGGGAGGGGAGACCGGGGCACCCGCACGAGAATCCGCCGCGGCCACGCCCTAGAGCGACGACAAGGAGATTAGAAGGTGACGGCTTCTAGGGAAAATTGCCTCTTGGAAACCACGTGGCAAATTCGCGCTGCAATTGGGGGCAAAGAAAATATGCAAATTTCCACTTTGTTGCCTCCCAACGTCTCCGAAAAAATTCAATTACATCCCTCTCAGCAGGTGGTATAGATTTCCACTCGCATTCTCAAAAAGCAGCTATTTTAAAAGACTACTACACCAAGATCATCAGACTCTGCCCCCACTACTTCCTGGTCTTTTGATCCTCACTGCTACTACCCTCAAACTTAATTTGCCTCAACTTTCTCTCTATACCCACTCTTCTCTGAAACTGAATTCAAAGAAGCTTTGCTTCAAATGAATCCACTCGCTAGCCTAGGACCTGATGGTTTTGGCCCGTTGTTCTACCAAAAATTCTAGAACCTTGTCAAAACATCCATTCTAACATTCATAAATTACTTCCAAAGCCTATCAACGCAGACTGAATTCTTAAACAGAGCACATATTGTCCTCCTACCTGAAAAGGAAACTGGTACTATACCTCATGCCTATCGACCCATATCTCTCCAGAATTACCCAATCAAGGCCATTGCAAAGGTTCTCGCAAATCGCCAGAAACCCTTCATTGCACTGCTTCTCCATGGCAATCTAATTGTGGCTTCATCTCTGGTTGATTCATCGCGGAAAACTTTGTTTACACTGCTAACCTTGTCAACTCCTGTATCAACAATACCTATCGATTGCATCAGCCTCGGCCGCTCCCGAAAAAAAGGATCTGATCCTCCCACGTAGCTCCCGTGGGCGATGGGGAGGGCGCTTCCGCCGCCGTCGCCAGCACCCTCCTCTCCCTCCCTCCTCCATCGCCGCCGCCAGAGGATGCGGCCAGGCAAAGCCTGGCCTGCGTCGGCGGCGGTGGGACGTTTCGCCTTCTCACGCAGGGCCTCCACCACGGGGCGGAGCAGTAGGGCTGGGACACCGCGATGGCGAGGGTTGCGGTGGTGCGGCGGCAGATCCCCACGGCGGCGGCGCACGGCGGGCTTCGAGGTGGCAGATCGTGCAGGCGAGGGGGTGGCGGCGGATCGTGCAGGCGAGGGGGTGGCGGCGGATCGGGGTCCGTCCTGATCTGGCGTTTGTCTTCTGCCAGCAGCGTGGGCTGTGGGCAGCGCGGGTCGGTGTCCTCCGGTGTGGCGCCGATGGCGTCGGCGTGGTGGAAGCAGCGAGGTGGTGGCGGTCCTAGTGCTCTTCAGGCATCACGGCAACGATCTGCACGATCGGTCCTCCTCGATCTGACCGTCGACGTGTTCCGAAACTGTTGCCGGAGAACTTGCCCAAGGATCTGGATCGGATAGAATCCAGTCATGCGCGTCCATATCAGCCTACCGGCTTCATGACGGCGCGGCGCGAACCTCTGTTGTTTGTTGACACCATGGGACATGTCAGTATCTCGCTTTCCATGGCGTAGACAGTGGTGGAGAAAATCATGGTGGCTGAGATCGGAGGATCAGTAAGGCAGAAGGGGCCTTGGAGGTGATGGAGGCAGCGACAGGTGTTTGATAATTTTCAGAAGCAGCAGTGATAAGTGCGGGCAGCAACACTGGAGGATTTCATTTTTTGTGGTGCTCCTCGGGTGCCGAGTCCTGACTTTCAGGGTTAAAACGTAAGGTCTGATCTTCATTGCTTGTGCCTGGCAATTGCCTTGTTGAAAGTATTGTTTTGAGAGCTCGGACCTTCTCCAGGGTGAAAACCTAAGATCTTGGATCGGGCGGCGACGACACTTGTGCACTGTTTACTTCTTGAAGGCCTTGCTTTTGGAGACCTTTTATGTTTTTCGGGTGTTGTCTTTGGTGGTGGTTTGTGTGCCGCTGCTGAGAGGAGTTGATCACTATGGTGAGGCCTTTGTTTTTTCCTTTCTTTTCGGGCTGTGTGCATCATGAATGTCTTTGAGACATCTTGTTAGTGCAGAGACTGGGTGTAATTGATATCTTCGCGATATTAATATATTCCCTTTAAAAAAAAATCTTGTCAACTCTTGCCATACCATAAAATCTCCAACTATGGTCATAAAACTAGATTTCCAGAAGCCTTTGACTCCCTGTCCTGGGATTCCCTCATTAGAATATTACGCCGGCGCGGCTTCGCGGAGAACTTCTCCACTTGGATTGATGACCTTTTAGCTAGCGGTAAAACTAGTGTCATGCTAAACAGGGTGCTAGGTGACTCACCCGCAAAAAAAAAAAAAAAGTTGACTCGGTGACTGGGTAAACTGTAAAATTGGCCTCAGGCAAGGGGGCCCCTTGTCACCCTATCTCTTTATCATTGGTGCCGATTTATTGCAACAAATGATCCAGCAAGACTGCAACCTCGTCCATCTTAGTAACCCATTATTCTCTCACCTCACTCCCACAACCCTATAGTATGCTGATGACACTTTGATCATCGCCAGAGCCTCTAACGACGCTGCCTTACAACTAAAAAACATCCTCGGCCAATTCTCCCTTGCAACGGAACTTGATATCATTTTTTTCTTCTAAAACATGAATGTACAAATAAAATCCTTGCTGAATTTATGCACAAACATGAGCTAGTTTGTTTAGTTGGTGCGGCAAGCATTAGGCTTCAACCACGTTGGGGTCATTTGTTCAATTCCCCCGATGCCCTTGTTTTCTCGCTATTTTCCGGAAGCCCAGAGGAGGGTACTAACATTGCATGGACGGAGCCCAATAGCGGACTGCACCCAAGGAAAATCAAGCGTGATTCGGGTGGGCAAGAGTAGTGGACTACACCTAGATAGAAAATCGGCGGAGCTTGAGAAACGAGACTTTGTGGGAGGAATAAAAACAAACTCCATGGGATCAAATCGAACAGTGATCGAGTCGTTCGATATAGTATCCCTATAATACTATAACGTTCACCGGATATTACACTCCTCAAATTTTTTTTTGAGGAGAATTACACTCCTCATTTTAAATGCGCAAATAGACGCCAATACATGGGCCGGGCCAAGCCTGTCATTTTGAAGCCAGGCCCCGCCCGGACAATGCCCTGGTTTAGAACGAAGAGCGCGACAAAAGCTGCAGGCCGGCCCAAGAGCGGAACTGTATCGTGGTAGCCTGTTGTTCATGCATCGAAGGCTGTTGCGTAATCAGTTTCCAACAGAACAAAGGACTCGATCGTATATATATAGTAGATATAAAGATTACAAGGCGATATATATACCACTAAAAACACACCTGACACCGGCAGACGCACGATCGCTCCCGTACGTCGTTTCCCAAACAGATATCTCCTCCCGATCCAATCTCACCCCTAAGCTAGCCAACGAGTACAAACACACGTAGCCGGCCGGCGAGGAATCGTCGATCGACTTCTCTTTCGCACGCGCGACTCCTTGACGGCGTCGCTTGCCATGGACATCGCCGACGACGACTTCTTCTACCTCTACCCAGCAGTGCTGCAATCGCAACAAGTACAAGACTTTATGCTCGAGGGCCCAGTAGAAGACATCGCCGAATACGGCGGCGACAACATGCACCTGCTGCGACAACAAGAACGAGAATACGCCCAAGCCATGGACATCGCCGCCGACGACGACTTCCACCTGCTGCTACAACAACCACAAGAATTACAAGACTTTGTACTCGCGTCCCTACCACAAGACTCTACTCGAGGCCCAAGTAGTACAAGACATCGCCCAACACGGCTACGACGACACGTACGTGGTACAAGAATATGACGACTTTCCACGCGAGTCCGCTGTGCAGTTTGACGAGTTTATCCGCGACGGGTCGGGCTCTCCTGCTGGGTTCCCTGCACGGACTATCCTGCAGGGCCAATCAAGAACGAACAGCTGTTCTGGTGAACCCCACAACTTAATAACAAAACAACCTTTCTTTCTAATTAACTGCTGAATATATTTTCCCTTGCCTTATCCCCATGCTCTGCGTGATAGGATTCCGACGCGGTGAGGTTCGTCGCCTCGGACCGTGGCCGGCGGCAAGATGGAAGCAGTGGCGGATAGTGCCGCCCGCCTCCGGGCGCTACACCGGCTGGGGCTTTGGTTTTTCCCTGCCACTCGTTTTGATTGAAAAATAGGGAAGAATGGATAGATGAATCTGGATAGCTCGTGTAGTTCAAACTTCACTATGCGGATAGGTGAGTACTAGCTAGCTAGTACAGAGGTCGATGAAGCAATGAATTATCACTCGCGTTTGCCTGTGGAGTTTGCCTCGAGCCCGCATCTTCAAGTTTGACCGCACGACCTCCCGCGGCATCTTGACCACCAGCCACAGCCGACTGATCACACGCGCTGCAGTTCCAGCTTCTCCCAGGGAGCTGGTCGGCCCTAGCAGAGAACGATGGCCTAGGAAAGCAGCTGCCTTGGCTAGGCTTGGGCGCGTCGGAGACGGGAGGCTGTAGCCGCGAAGGCTCCCGTCTTGGCGCCGGTAGCCGGCCAAGGCCACAGCCCCAGGCGGTGCAGCCCGCCGGAGGCGGGTGGCGCTAGCCGCGACAGCTCCATCTTGCCGCCGGCCATGGTCCGAGGCGACGGACCTCACCGCATCAGAATCCTCTCGGACGGAGCATGCGGATAAGGCAAGGGAAAATATATTCAGGAGTTAATTAGAAGAAAAGTTTGCTTTGTTAGTTGTGGGGTCCACCAGGACAGCTGTTCGCTCTTGATTGGCCCTGCAGGATAGTCCGTGCAGGGAACCCAGCAGGAGAGCCCGACCCATCCGCGACGGTTTTACTTTCGAGTGGCCACACGTCGGCGCCGCGGGTGCTCCAGGCGACCCGGCGTTGGCCGTGGCCGTGGCTGACGCGCTCAAGACGGTGGAGGCGCCGTCGGACGGGCTCGAGTGCCCCATCTGTCTGCACCACGACGACGACGGCGCATGGAAGGAGACGCCGTGCGGGCACCGGTTCCACGGGCGGTGCGTGGAAAGGTGGCTGCAGGACAAGGGGAGCTGCCCCATGTGCCGGCACCAGGTGGTGACGATGCCCGCCGCCGCCGCCACTAGTATCAATGAGGATTTCGCTCTATGGCCAGATAATATAGAGCTGCCGGCTTACTTTGACTACGATGCCATCATGGCATCATGGAATTTCTAGATTAGTTGCCTCTGTAGGGAAATTGATGAGTGCTTAGGGTTGTCGGGTTGTAATTGTGATGACATACCCCTGCGCGTTGAGTTTCAATTCAGTTTCCCTGCGCGTTGAGTTTCAATTCAGTTCGATCCGCAAACATAGAAGGGACATGATATGTCTGAAAATGTAATGATATGCTCATTCACATGTTTACTTATGTTCCTCGTCATGTTCTGTCATGTTAAATTGTTAATTACTCTCAAATCTGAGATATTCTGACATTTTTTTAAGGGTGAGATGTTCTGAACGAAAGCATGATGTGCCTTATATATGAGTCCATAGTAGGAAGAAATTCCTACTGTTTTGCCGAAAGAAAAGAGCATCAAGGGCATTGGATATATTGTTCCGAATCGAAAGCACTTGATCTCCACACGTTTGGTGTGCGTAACACATGCATCTTTCACTGCAGTTTTTGCAAGCGTACCTCCAGGCGGCGTTTCGGTGCCCAAGTGTGCATCTCGTGAACAGTAAATTCGAAATAAATAGCGAATTCTTTTAAAAAAACTGAATATTTTGGTTAAATTGTCAAAGTCACATTTCGAAGACGCGTTGAAGGATGACTCCCAACACTAGATGGGTTATTAATATCTGTTTGATTTTGATAAGAAATTGTAGCTTGTCATCTAGAGTTGTAGACAACAGAGGTAGTTGGTAATTGTGGCCAAAATACCTTCGGAAATTGTCGCATTGAGCCACTTCATACATCTTTGACAACCAATATATTTGTAGATTAGATGTCTGAAGATCATACATATATATTTTCTTATAAAACAATATAACAAGTAAATATACATAATTTCATATTTTATTCAGAATCAATATAGCCGAAGTTACATTTTGGAGGCGAGCTGTGGCAATATCGAAATATCATTGTTTTAAGACTGGAAGGCGCGGTAACTTAGGAGCATCTTTTAACTTTTTCAGCGAGAACAAAGCCATTTTCGAGAGGGGCGTTTTGGCACCCAGGAGCATATAGCATATGCTCCTGGTTTTTAAAATGTGCTCTAAACGTATTTTGAAATGTCACAAAATTCCAAAAAAATGTTTTGTGCGTACATCTCGACATTCTACGTACTCACAAAGTCGTTTCGCGAAAAACCGACAATTTTTGTGTCACGTGTGAAAAAGACAAAATTCAGTGTTAAAAAGGGCTTTTCACGAGACATTTCTTTGTATTTTTTACACAAGCCACAGAAAATGCCGGTTTCCACAAAACTTGGTGTGCGCACATAGAATATCGGGATGTACGCATCAAATTTTTGTTCGGAATTTTTTGACATTTTGAAATGTTTTTCCGATGGTAGGAGCATATGCTCCCATGTGCCAAAGTGAATTTACGGCCATTTTCGAGCTTTACAACAGACGAGACCCTCATCTACACAGTCATGTGTTAAAGCATTCCTACCAGGACTTGGTCAGTTATTTAATCTCCAATCGTTTTGACAAATTCACAGTTGTGTCGTGTTGGATCTCTATGCGACACTATGAGGATGACGTTGGCAATACCTTGGGAAACATGTGTGGCTGTGCTCCAAAAGATATTTTAAGTATATAACAACTTTATTAGATATTAAAGATGTGTTTTAATAAAACATATATGTACAAATAACAATAGTCAAAGTTGGACATTAGAAAGTAATAAGTACTAATGCCTAATAATCATATGTGACGTAACAAACTTATTATTGCTTAGTCTAATACTCTTGGAAACTCTAGGTTGAAGTAATAAGTACTAACAGGAACGTTTTATTGGTTGTCTCAATCTTCATGTGAAGAAGCCAACACGTCCTTTCATACAATCAAATTCATAACTAAAATATATGTTGTATTTTTATTATATATTATGTAAATCACCTCCCTGGAATTGTGGAGTGCATGGAGCCAATGAAGAAGTGGAGCATCAACCACTAACAAGATTGGTGTAGCATGAAAAGGATAAAAAATTGTATAAAGTAGCAAGGGAGATCTTATGTATATTGCATTGGTTAACTCACATATAAGTTATGTCTATTGCAATCTTTTGTTCTAATATGTTATTCACTTCCAAAATTTTGCTTAAATTGTTATTCCTTTCTATTTCCCTGATGGCCCATCTATTATAGTTTGTATGCAATTAAGTGTCATTTACATAGATTTCCTTTATACATCTTTTGAGGTCACTGATTTTTAACCATCTGATGCGTATCGATAATGCAGTCAGTATGCTTGATGAAAATAACTTGATGTGTCAAATGGATAATATACGACCAGTTTGTGTGTAGCTACGTGTGTAATTGCCCGTGGAATTCTGTTGCTTCTTATGTGATTAGATTATTGCATATTTTTACCATGCTGGTTAAGTGATTCAACCCCGAGCATAGAGAAACTCACTCCAGTCCAACAACTTTAAGGAGCAGCACTACATGATCAATGCATAACATATATATTTGATTTTACCAACTATAATTTTTTTTATCTAAGGCAAATATTTGTAAATTTAATCATGCTTGGTTCAACTTTTGTTTAGACAAATCGAATTATATGTTCTCATGGTAAAAGATTAAGATATTTCCTATGTAAAATAACTTTATAAAATTCTAGCCTGCCCAATTGCGCGGGCCACTCGGCTGGTTTGGGTTAAAACAAAGAGAGCGTGATATAATCTGTAGGCCGGCCCAATAGAGGAACACTATCCTGGTAGCCTGCATGCATCGAAGCCTGTTGCGTGTTCCAGTTTTCCAACAGAAAAAGGACTCCATCGTCTTCCCCAAACATCTCCTCCCGATCAAATCTCACTTCGCCAACTCGTACGTACATAGCCAGCAGGCGAGGAATCGTCCATCAACTTCTGTCTCGCACGCGCGATTCCTTGACGGCGTCGCTTGCCATAGACATCGCCGACGACGTCTTGCACCTGCTGCCATTACAAGACATCGCAGACGATGTCTTGCACCTGCTGCCATTACAAGATACTATCCCCGAACACGGCTACGACTGCCCGATCTGTCTGCAGGACGACGACGACGGCGCAGCAGCAGCGTCGACGGGCGCATGGAAGGAGACGCCGTGCGGGCACAGATTCCACGGACGGTGCGTGGAGGGGTGGCTGAAGGCCAAGGGGAGCTGCCCCATGTGCCGGCGCCAGGTGGTGACCATGCCCGCAGCCGCCGCCACTAGTATCTATGAGGGTATCGCTCTAGATTTACACTATGACGATGATGACATCATGGAATATCTATATTAGTTGCCTCTGTAGGGAAATCGGTGAGTGCTTAGGGTTGTCGGGTTGTGATTGTGATGACATACCTCAGATACCTGTGCGTTAGACGTTTGCCCTTTTTCTGATAGACTGAATTTAAATTCAGTTCGATCGGCTAACTTAGCAGGGACATGATATGTCTGGAAATGTAATCGTATGTTTGTTCACATGTTTGCATATGTTCTTCGTCATGTTCTGTCATTTTAAATTGTTAATTACTCATCTGAGATATTCTGATATTTTTTTAAGGGTGAGATGTTCTGAACAAAAGCATAATCTGCCTTAGCTTAGCTTAGCCCAAGTTTTTTTTAACCTATTTGTCACTATTACTCGAGAGCTATATATGAGTCCATAGTAGGAAGAAATTCCTACTGTTTTGCCGAGCATCAAGGTGCATTGGATATATTGTTCCCAATCGAAAGCACTTGATCTTGACACGTTTGGTGTGCGTAACACGTGCATCCTTGCTGGTAAAACATGATCTAAAGTGCATACCTCCCCAGTGCTACACATCACCACATGTTTCCGACTGCAGTTTTTGCAAGCGTACCTCCAGGCGCCGTTTCGGCATTAATGTCAAGTGTGCATCTCATGAACAGTAAATTCAAAACAAATAGCAAATTCTTTAAAAAAAACTGAAATTTTTGGGGATGCAAAACTGATCTTTGATAAGCGCCGCAGGCGCTCACCACCGTTTTGTCCATTGTTGTGACACACCTCCAAGGCCATGTGCTTGTTCAGCAACAACCACCATCGCACATCAGCGGGGATCGAGCCTACAGATCCTGACACAGCGATCTCATCAAAGATGGCTACAATCATTATAGTCGGCGTTGTTGACGGATCTAGACACGATGGTCTCATGGAAGCTGAATCCGGAGGCGGCAAGTGTATAAGACATAAATGTGAGTGTGTGTGTGTGCGCGCGCGCGTGCGTGTGTGAGGGAGAGAGAGAGATAAAGAGATAGAGAGAGGATGCGAGAGTGTGTGAAGAGATGGAGATAAAGTCACAGAGCCGGTGTGTCCACATATTATGAAGTCCTGATAGGGTCACATATGTATTCGTTTTTACCAAAGAAATATTACAAAGGAGTATCATAAAATATGTTAAGAGGCTTATACAAATCTCAAGGTAGAGTTGCATGATTGATTCCACTCGGGAATACAATGGTTCCATTGAAAAATCTGGGTTTGAAATCCATCCCAGTAGCGGACTCAAACTGCTCGCCATGTCGTTCAGTCGGGTGCTACTATAGGAATTCCCTATTTGACGCATTCTGCGTCAAATTGGCGGAGCTTCACAGAGTCAAGCGAGGCGAAGCACTCGATGGGCTGAGGCCCATTATAGTAGTTCAGGGTAGCTATTAAGGACGGTTTTCTACCGATTTTGGGAAAGGTTTCCAGCCGTTTTTTCTGGTTTTGGGAACATTCTAGAAGGTTCCTGAGCCGGTTATTTTAATTTTCTTTTGTCGTTTTCTCTTACTTTTTTGTTTTCCTTTTTTTCTTTTTCCTTTCCTTTTTTCGTTTTTATCCTTTTTATGTTTCTTCATGTTACCTTTAATTTGTTTTCTTTTCTTTCATTTTTTCTGTTATTTACTTTTTTCCTTTTTGTTTTTTAAAATTTATATTCCTTTTTCAATAGATTTTTAGAAATTTCAAAAATTCACAATTTTCAAAATTTATTCATTTTTTCCGTTTTCAAATGTTACAAAATGTTCGTTTTTTACGATTTTGTTCAGAATTTTTAAAAATGTTCCTGTTTTCAAATTTTTTGTTCCGAAATTCCAAAAAATTAGAATTACAAATTTTGTTTGCTTCTTTAAAAAAATGTTTAAAATTTTGTTCACAAATACAAAAAGTGTTCACGAATTTTAGAAAATGTTCAAGAAATTTCAAATTTGTTCTTTTTTTCTAGAAATGTTCCTGTTTTAAATAAATTTTTAGAACTGCTAAAACAATAGAATTTCAAAAACTGTTTGCTTCTTTTAAAAAAAAATGTTCGAAAATCCAAAAAAAATTATAATTTCATACTTCAGAAAATGTTCGCATTATAAATTTTTTTAACAAATTCAAAAATTGGTTGGAAATTTTTAAAAATGTTCTCGTTCGAAAAAAATGTTTGTAACTTAAAAAAATGTTCGCTTTTTCATTTTTTGACCGTGTGTTCAAATTTTCTTTTCATAATTTCAATAGATGTTCTCATTTTCAATCTTGGTCCAATTTAAGTTCAGAAAAAATGTTTGAGATTCCTAAAAGTTGTTCATGTTTTCAAAAAATGTTTGAATTTTCAAAAATTGGTTCACAAATTTGCAAATGTTCTCGTGTCAAAAAATTGTTCACTTTTCTCAAAAAATGTTGAAATACTCAAATTTTGTTCGCAAATGATTAAAAATATTTGGAACTTCAATTTTTGTTCATTCTTTTGAAAAACGTTCAAGATTTCAATATTTATTCATTTTTTCTAAAAAATCAAAATTGCAAATTTGTTTGAGTATTTTTAAAAATTGTTCAAAAAAAAATCACCTTCACAAATTTTGTTCTTGTTTTTCGAAAATGTTCACAATTGGTTCAAAATCTGTTGAAGTCCCAAAATAAATTCATGTTTTTAAAAACTTTTTTTGGAATTTACAATTTTGTGCACATTTATTAAAAAATTATTTTCGTGTTTTGCAAATTGTGTTCAATTTTCAAAAATGTATATGATACAGTACACATACAGAATATAACATGCAACAAGGAATATCCTGCAACTATAATTTCTTAAATAAAATGGCGATGTTCTTTTATTCACATGTGGCCATTAGTTCTAGTGCTGAGCAAGGTCACAGGTTCGATTCCTCGCTTCGTCACTTTTTGTGATTTTTACTGCTGTAAACACAACTCGTGGTGCCTCTCAATGGGCCGGCCCAGTCTCACGCCTCCTGTGCGTGGCGCTTGCAATTCGCCGCAAAATGCGGCACATAGGAGCTCCCGCTACTATATGCTTCTCAGAGGGCCAACTAACATAGCGCCTATTACAGCAGGAAGCGTAATGGCCGGCCACCGGCGAGGCCCATTATTCATATTTTTATTTTGTTTTGTAGAAATAGAACATTATTTTTATTTAATAATTTATGAATCACTATAAAATAACTTTAATAATTATTTTTATATTTGGGCAAAAAAATAATTATTATTTTTATATAATATGTACGTGACTATAAATGTACATACATAAAAAATTATCTCATATATAAAAAATATTTTTGCATGCCAATACAAGTATTCATACACGTAAATTTTTTCACACGTTTGCGGGAAATTGTTCGTGAGTGTCCGAATATGTGTTCAAGTAATTTTGAAGAAGTGTTTCGATATTTCTCCAAGAAAAAGAACGAAATCAAAATAGAAAAGTGCAAATAAACCAAAAGAGAAACAAGAGGTAAAACAGAAATTAAACAGGAAAAGGAAAAAAAAGAAAGAAAAAAGAACCCGCATTACTGGGCTGGCCCATGATCTCAAGAAGAGCTTGACGTGGAGTCCCCTTGTATCCCGCGATTTCCGCGACGTGTAGAAAGAGAAAACAAAAGCACTACGCCGGACACAGAAAAGAACTCCCGCGTAATTAAAAAAAAAAAATCCTACTCGGACACGAGAGCCGAGGCACTCTGGTTCCATAAGACACTGCCGCCCGCGAGCTTATTCCCATCGCTTCCCCGAGCATCGATCTCTCCATCGATCCGATCCAGTTTAGCTTCACCACATCACGTACGTGGCGTCGGATGCCATGGACATCGCCGAAGACGCCGACCACATGCCACAAGAAGAAGAAGGTCTCGCGGACGCCATGGACATCGCCGAAGACACCGACCACCTGCAACAAGAAGAAGGAGGTTTCGCGGACATTCTAGCCGCGTACGCCGTCGCTGTGGATCGCCAGCTTATCCGCCTACGTGCTCTCGAGATGCTGCTGCTACAGCTAGACGCCCTGCTGAACGCGGCCGGCATCATCCCACATGTCGGCGTCGCGGATGCTCCAGACGACGTGGACCCGGCGGTGGCAGCGGCTGTGGATGAGGCGCTGAAGACGGTGGACGCGCCGTCATCAGAAGACGGCCTCAAACTGCCCGATCTGCTTGGAGGAGGAGGACACGACGGCGTGGAAGGAGACGCCGTGCGGGCACCGGTTCCACGGGCGGTGCGTGGAGAAGTGGCTGCTGGCGAAGGGGAGCTGCCCCATGTGCCGGAGCCAGGTGGTGGCGATGCCTGCCGCTGCCGCTGCGCCATACCTATACTACGTCGTTATCCGTCCCGAATATGGCCAGGATGTTACCGCATCTGTTGCCATGGACATTGATGATGATGCTTAGCTAGCTGGGGTGGTTTGTTGTGATGCCCTTTGGGAAACGATGTCGATGAGGAAGTGTAATCATACATGTACAATTGCTCACGTTTCTCCATCATGTTCCATCTTGTTAATTATTCACAAAGAAAATGTTCTATCATGTTAATTACTCTGAAACAGCATACAGGTCGAAGTTAGGTACCAGGCTCATTTTTTTTCGGGGAAGATTCAATGAAATTGGGGCTAAAAGAAGACCTTGACTTCAACAATGGATGCATAAGGTAAAGGCGACTACTAGGCGCCGGTCGACCGGCCGAAATTTGGGCCGGTCGCTGCCAATCTGCTCGATTGGAGTCTCCCACACCGTATGATTTGCTCCCGCTTCGTCCTCCTCCGCACGCATCAAGCAGTCAATGCAGCCCCCCCCGTCTCCCCCATTTTCCTCCGCTCGGGCTTGCCCCCAACTCGGTGCGCGCCGGCAGCAGCGGTTTGCGCGATTGCAGCACCGTCGCATCCTCCCGCCGCACTGTCGTCTTTCCACCCTTGCCACGATGCCGCCGGGATTGCAGCATGGATGCCGCCGGTGGGTCCAGTGCGCGGCTGCCATGGTTGCAACTCTGACACCAGGCGGTTCCACCGCGCGGTGACCACGGTTGAAACATCACCAGCATCGTCGTCTCTGGCTCACCGCGGGCCGTCGACTTACACCGTCGTGTCTAGACAAAAATCTGAAAGCAACAAATCCTCCATTTCTGGGTCGAAGCAAAAAATTACTAGGTTCCAGCAAAAACGGGGAAACTCCCAGTGGGCAAATGTAGCAAAAAATAAAGCTACTTCCAGCAAAAACATACACTGGTTCCAGCAAAAACCGCGTCGGCGGCGAGGGCGCGCTGGTTCCAGCAAATCTTGGGGCCGATGGCAGCAAAAACTGATGCCTGTTCCAGCAAAATGGATGGCCGGTTGCACCAAAGGTCGCCGCATCCCGCCGTCTGTCTCCACAGTGCGAAGACCTTTCGCCGGTTGAAGCAGCGAGGGTCACCGGTTCCAGCTCTGGTATGCCCGGTTGCAGCAAAAGGCTGTCGCTGCAGGGACCATGGCAGCTCACCGGGCGCGGTCCAGCAAAAACCACGCTCATCTCTGCAGCATCCCATGGTCTGCTTTCCAGCTCGCTGCACCGCCCGTCGCAGCTCACCGCGTTCGTGGCCGAACAACTGCACAAGGAAGGATGAATGGCAGATGAGGAGGAAAAAAGGTGCGAGCTAGGACGCCGTCCAAGGCGGGCTGAGAAGGAAAGTGGAGAGGGTGAAAGGATAGAGCTGATGCGTGATACGTCCATTTTGCATCATGTTTTCCTATTGTTATTTATAGTGTTTTTAATCAATATAACACTTTGTGGAGCAATTCTAATGCCTTTTCTCTCTTAATATGCAAGATTTACATAAGGAGAGAGATTGCCGGCAGCTGGAATTCTGGACCTGAAAAAGCTATGTCAGAGATACCTATTCTGCATATCTCCAAATGAGCTGAAATTTCACGGAGATTTATTTTGGAATAAATAAAAAATACTGGAGAAAAGAAGTACCAGAGGGGGCCACCCAGGTGCCCACGAGGCACCAGGGCGCGCCAACCCCCCCCCCCCCCCCCCCAAGCGCACCCTGGTGGCTTGTGGGGCCCCTGGCCAGCCTCCGGTGCCCATTTTCTGGTATATAAGCTCATTTGCCCTAGAAAAATATGGAGAAGACTTTTGGGACGGAGCGCCGCCGTCTCGAGGCGGAACTTGGGCAGGAGCACTTTTGCTCTCCGGCGGAGCGATTCTGCCGGGGATACTTCCCTCCGGGAGGGGGAAATCGAAGCCATCGACATCACCAACAATCCTCTCATCGTGGGAGGACCAATCTTCATCAACATCTTCACCAGCACCATCTCATCTCAAACCCTAGTTCATCTCTTATATTCAATCTTTGTCTCAAAACCACAGATTGGTACCTGTGGGTTGCTAGTAGTGTTGATTACATCTTGTAGTTGATGCTAGTTGGTTTATTTGGTGGAATATTATATGTTCAGATCCATTATGCTATTCAATACCCCTCTGATTTTGGACATGAATATGATGTGTGAGTAGTTATTTTTGTTCTTGAGGACATGGGAGAAGTCTTGTCATAAGTAGTCATGTGAATTTGGTATTCGTTAGATATTTTGATGATATGTATGTTGTTGATTCTCTTAGTGGTGTCATGTGAATGTCGACTACATGACACTTCACCATCTTTGGGCCTAAGGGAATGCATTGTGGAGTAGTAATTAGATGATGGGTTGCTAGAGTGACAGAAGCTTAAACCTTAGTTTATGCGCTATTCCGTAAGGGGCTGATTTGGATCCATATGTTTAGTGCTATGGTTAGATTTATCTTAATTCTTCTTTCGTAGTTGTGGAGGCTTGCGAGAGGGGGTAATCATAAATGGGAGGCTTGTTCAAGTAAGAACAGCACCCAAGCACCGGTCCACCCACATATCAAATTATCAAAGTAGCGAACGCGAATCAAACAAACATGATGAAAGTGACTAGATGAAATTCCCATGTGTCCTCGAGAATGTTTAGCTTATTATAAGAGATCGTTCCGGCCTGTCCTTTGCCTACAAAAGGATTGGGATACCTTGCTGCACCTTAGTTACTATTGCTACTTGTCACTGGTTACAAATTATCTTGCTATCAAACTACTTGCTACCGATAATTTCAGTGCTTGCAGAAAATACCTTGCTAAAAACCGCTTGTCATTTCCTTCTGCTCCTCGTTGGGTTCGACACACTTACTTATCGAAAGGATTACGATTGATCCCCTATACTTGTGGGTCATCAAGACTCTTTTCTGGCACCGTTGCCGGGGAGTGAAGCGCCTTTGGTGAGTGGAATTTGGTAAGGAAACATTTATATTACGTGCTGAAATTTATTGTCACTTGTCACTATGGAAAGTAATCCTTTGAGGGGTTTGTTTGGGGTATCTTCACCTCGACCGGAAGCACAAAGAGTTGCTCCTCAACCTACTACACCTACTGAAAATATTTGTTATGAGATTTCTTCGGGTATGATAGAAAAACGGCTATCTAATCCTTATGCAGGAGATGGAACAATACATCCTGATATGCACCTAATCTATGTGGATGAAGTTTGTGGATTATTTAAGCTTGCAGGTTTACCCGGAGATGAGGTTAAGAAGAAGGTTTTCCCTTTATCTTTGAAGGGAAAGGCATTGACATGGTATAGGCTATGTGATGATATTGGAACGTGGGATTGGAATCGATTGAAATTGGAATTTCATCAAAAGTTTTATCCTATGCATCTAGTTCATCGTGATCGGAATTATATATATAATTCTTAGCCTCGTGAAGGAGAAAGCATCGCTCAAGCTTGGGGGGAGGCTTAAGTACATGATGTACACATGCCCCAATCATGAGCTCTCAAGAGAAATTATCTTACAGAATTTTTATGCTCGGCTTTCTCATGATAATCAAATCATGCTCGATTCTTCTTCGACTGGCTCCTTTATGAAGAAAACTATTGAATTCAGATGGGATCTTCTGAAAAGAATTAAAAGCAACTCTAAAGATTGGGAACTCGACAAAATTAATGAGTCAGGTATAACACTTGAGTTTGATTGTGTTAAATCTTTTATGGATACCGATGCTTTTCATAAGTTTAGCACTAAATATGGACTTGACTCTGACATAGTAGCCTCCTTTGGTGAATCATTTGCTACTCATGTTGATCTCCCTAAGGAGAAGTGGTTTAAATATCATCCCCCTGTTAAAGAAAGGATTGAGGAACCCGTTAGTGTTAAAGAAGAAACAATTGTTTACCATGTTGATCCAGTTGTGCCTACTGCTTATATTGAGAAACCACTTTTTCCTGTTAGGATTAAGGAACATGCTAAAGTTTCAACTGTGGTTAACAAAAGTAATATTAGAGCACCTAGACCATCTGAACAAATTAAAGTTGAACCTAATGTTGCTATGGTTAAAGATCTATTGGTCGATAATATAGATGGGCATGTTATTTACTTCTGTGATGAAGCAGCTAGAATTGCTAAACCAGATCCTAAAGATAAAAACAGACATATAGTTGTGACGCCCCTGCTCGACCGTGCACTAATAATACACGCAAACGTGCACGCTCGAGATCAGAGACTCACGGGAAGATATCACAACACAACTCTAAACTCAAATTTAAACATAAATCTTCATATTACAAACCAGTGGTCACGAGGACCCGAATACATAAGTCATACACACAAATAATATCTGGGTACAGACATAGTTAGTCAAGTTTACCTTAAGAAGGCTAGCACAAACAGCGACACTGATCGAAAAGGCGAAGGCCTCCTGCCTAGGGCCTCCAAACTACTCCTGGTCGGCTGGCTCAACCCAGTAGTACGTGCCTCCGAGGCTCTCCTAGTAGTAATCTCCTGCGGTGGCGTCTGGCTCTGGGACTCCATCGACTGATTACATCAAGCGGGTATGGGGAAAAGAAATAGCAAAGCAACCGTGAGTACTCATCCAAAGTACTTGCAAGATTGACATCAGAACTATACTAAATATGCATCGGTATCAAAGGAATGGGGCTATATCTTTGGACTAAACTACAGAAATGCCGGAACAGAGGGGGAGAGGCCTAGCCTATCGAAGACTAGCATCTTGAAGCATTTCTTGCAGCATCAGAAGAGAGAAGAGTATAGTAATATATAATAGTAGTCATGTTCTGGTAATGCCCTGAGATCCTTCCTCGACTACCCTGTGAGAAAGTGATCCCGAGAGCAGTAGTAACAGTTTAATATTGTGACAGTATCCATTTGTAGTTGTAGCAGATCAAGATACAACTCTAAGCGTCCTGTTACCGTGGACACGGCAATTCGAATAGATAACTTCCCTGCAGGGGTGCACTACTGTTACCCAACACGCTCGATCACATCTGGCCGGACACACTTGCTGGGTAATGCTCGGCCTCGGGTGATCAACACGACGCAGTCCTACCTAGGCTCAGCAGAGAGGTCAACACGCCGGTCTAAATCCTAAGCACGAAGGGGTCTTGGGCCATCGCCCTTCGCACTCCTGCACGTTGCGAGACTGGCCGGGGCCCAAGTGCGACTGTGGAAGCACCACAGACGTAACCAGCTCACCCCAACAATCAGCCCGCATCTCTGAGCTGCGACGTTTGAAGAGCTTTCGGCTGATACTACGACGTAGAGGGTCCCATAACCATTATCCCACGTGGTGGTAGTGCGTATAGGGCCAATGACCCACTCAGATCAAATACCCAAATCCGTTAGGCGTATTTAGTAACTCGCAGAGACGAACAGGGTTCCTGTCGCTCCGACTTGGTAATACACGTCGCGCGGGTACTCTGGGAGCCGACCCGTCTTTGATGTTATTCTCTCGCGGGCACCCTTGGGGCCAGCCCGACTTTAACAGTTTAAGTATTGCAACATGTAAACATTTCTGTGATCATCACCCAGAATGATCACGGCCCGGTAACAAGCATGGCATACGGACAAGGGTGGAGGGCCACAGATGATTCAATAGTATAGCTAACTAAGCATCATGGGACATCAGGTAGGTATAAACAGCAAGCGACAAAATCAGGCTATGCATCAGAATAGGAGCTATCGGAACAGTAGCAGGGGCAATTCTAATGCAAGAATAAGAAAGAAGGAGTGGGTGATATCTGGATGATCAAGGGGGTTTGCTTGCCTGGAAGCTCTGCTGAGAGGGGCTGGTCATCGACGTCGTGGTCGTACACAGCGGTGTCGTCGGCAGTCTCGGGGGCTATCGGAAGAGAAGGAGGGGGAAGAAACAATAAATACACGGCAACATTGCAACACTGATGCATGACATATCTAAATGATATGCAGAGGTGATTTAATGTCTCTCTAGGTGTATTAGATAATTTAGGAATTTATTTGGATTTATTTTATTAAGGTCATGCACTATTCATCTATCGAATACGGGCAAAAAGTTGCATGTTCAGTATGATAGAGGGGTGTGGCAGGCATGTGGATAGGATATTCGGATTCTTCATATTTTTCTGATCATTTTTCATATATAAATTATTTTCATCCGAGTTACGGTTTATTTTATATGATTTTTCAAGGTTTTACTGAATTTCTGAAATTTCTGAAATTATTTAGTTAGAATTATCCGAAACAGTAAATGGTGACGTCAGCATGGCGTCATAGTGACGTCAGTAGTCAACTCTGGCTGACCAGACTCAAACCTGACCAGTGGGTCCCACTGGTCAGTGTCATAGAAGTTAATTAGGATTAAATTAAACTAATTACAGGTTAATTAGACGGTGGGGCCTACATGTCAGTGACTGATTAGTGATTAAATTAATTAATTAATTAATTAACAGATTAATTAGTATTTTTATTTATTTAAAATTATTTAAACGGGGTGGGACCCGCGTGTCAGTGACACGGGTGCCCAGTCAGCCGAGTTGACTCGGTCAACTGGGCCCGCGGTCCCACCAGTCAGCGACACAGTGGCGGGCCAGGCCGTGCCACGTCGGACGACGACCGGCGACTCGCCAGAATCACGCCGGCGAGCACGAAACACGGCGGAGCACGCCGGCAAGTCGCGGGATTCCGCTAGGGGTCACCAAAACGCGCGTTTTTGGGCTCGTTCGAACGAGCGAGGAACTCCGCATCCAACGCCGGTGGTCGTGCGAGCTGGGGCAGCCGGAGAAGAGCACAGGGACGACGGCGGTGGCGACGTTCTCGGGCGGAGCTCGGGATCGGCGACTACGGGCACGGCAGGGGCTGCGAGCGGGCGTGTTCGGCTGCTGCGAGCGAGCTGAGCACGATGCCGTGCTCGGTTGAGCATGACAACGTCTACGGCGACGGCGACGAGCTGCGCGGCGGAGCAAGCTACGGGCGGCCATGGCAGCGGCGGCTACGGGCTCGAGGAGAGGCGGGAGAGAGAGGGGAAAGACGCGCGGGCTCACCGTGAGCTTGTAGGTGTGCTTAGCGGGCGTGGGGACGGCTCGACGGCGACGCAATCGACGGCGAGGCGACGACGGCCGTAGGAGGAAGACGGAGTCGGGGAGGTCGCTGCGGTGGCGCTGAGCCCGTTCCCGTGGTCGGATTGGAAGTAGAGGAGGACGGCGGAGCGGATGGGCTTGATCTCAGGCGCGGGGAAGGCTTGTGGCCACGCCGGCGAGCTCGGCAAGGTCGACGGCGTCGGGCGGTTGCGCGGGGAGGAATAAAGCGGCGAGGGAGGAGGGAGAAAAGATCTGGGGAGGCGGCTAGGGTTTTCAGAGGCGACTAGGATCTTTGCCGTCTGCCATGGCTGACGGCAAAGGCATGCATTGCGGACGGCAAAGGTCTTTGCCGTCAGCCAGCAGACGACACCACATCCGGCTGAACAAGCCACGGTAAAGGCTTCTTTGCTGTCTGCTGGTAGACGGCAAAGAACTTTGCTTCTTTGTCGTCTGCTGGCAGACGGCAAAGGGGTTAGCCCCGTTAGGAGGCTAACGGTGGGCCCTACATAGCTTTGCCGTCAGCCTCGTACACAACAGATGGCAAAGATTTTTCATTTAATTAAAAAAATTAACAGCGACGTCATCTCGGTCGTTCTAGGGGCAGGACGTCCTCGGTCGTTCGGGCGGCAGCGACGTCCATGGCGGTCGTTGGTCGTTCAGGCGGCATAGGAGAGAGATGGCCGCCGGCGTCCCGCGGCGAGCGTGTCCGGCGGTGAGCGCGTCCAGCGACAAGATAGCGCTCGGCGTCCGATGGTGAGCACGACCGGCGGCCTGGGGTCGTTCTGGCAGAGAGGAGGAGGCTGGAGCGGCCGCGGTGGGCTCCGGCGAGGGGCGGCCACGGCGTCGTCCGGCGAGTGTTGGAGAGGAGGAGGCTGGGGATCTAGCACTCAGGGTAGAAAGTAGGAGTCCGGCGAGGGGTGGTCGCTGCGGGGTCCCGCGAGGGTCGGCGCGGTGGAGTCCGGCAGGGGCGGCCGTGGCGGGGTCCAGCGAGGGGCGACGTGGTGGAGTCCGGCGAGGGGCGGTGGCGGTGTAGTCCAGCGAGGGGCGGAGAGGAGGAGGACGAGGCTGGGGAGGCTCGGCCGCGGCGGATTCCGGCGAGGGGCGGCCGCGGTGGGGTCCGGCGACGGGCGGAGTACGGCGAGTAGCTGCTCGGGCGCGCAGGCGAGGGCCGAGGGACGCTGCTGCTGCGCTTCTATGTGGAGGAGAGAGAGATCGAGGGAGATGGGAACGTGCGATGCGTGGTGGTAACGTGCGATGCGTGCTGGGCTGATGGGTGTGGGGGGTTGCCCCGCCACGTCATCAATCCAGGAGAGTTAGGTTCCAGCCAATAGGAAAGCATCAAATTATTTGTGTTTGTTTACCCTGTTACTTTTAGCAAAATAAATATGTTAAAAGTTTGTAAATTTTCACAAACTTTTTCTATGCCTTCTAGAAATCAGAAACCAATACCACGCCAAATTTCAGATACTTTAGAGCTTATTTACATTTTCAAATAGTTTGAAAAGTGGATAGTGTCATTTTGCCAACAGTAAAAAAAACAGACGACAAAGAGCTCAGTTGCCACGTCATCGATCCGCGAGGTGTCCGTGTGTTGTGGTTTCTCACTGGGGCAAAGGCTGCAGGCTCTTTGCCATCTGCTGGCAGACGGCAAAGGCTGCAGGCTCTTTGCCATCTACTGGCAGACGGCAAAGGCTGCAGGCTCTTTGCCATCTACTGGCAGACGGCAAAGCAGGCTCTTTGCCCTCTGCTGGCAGACGGCAAAGGCTGCAGGCTCTTTGCCATCTGCTGGCAGACGGCAAAGAAGCGGCTGATGGCAAAGAGCTTCTTTGCCGTCAGCTAGTTCTTTGTCGTCTGTTTTCTGGAAACCGATGGCAAAGAGCTTCTTTGCCGTCCGCCAGCTGACGGCAAAGAACTGGCAGACGGCAAATTAGCTGATTCCAGTAGTGTCTTATCCACCCCCATCTCCTGTAGCGACGCGGGCTGGCCGGGCGCGGCGGGAATGGCGACGGGCGCGGTTGACCGCGCGGGTGAGCAGTGCGGGAGGAGGGAGGCGACCGTGCGGGTGGGCTGGGCTACGCGGTTTGACTTAGGCCCAGCCGCGGTGGGCCTTTTTCTTTTCTTTCTTTTCTTTCTGTTTTCTCTTTTTAGTTTCTGTTTAGTAAATAGTTTGGGCACAAATTGAGTTTAGTAAAATATGTGACTTGGCCCAATAATTAATATGCAATATTTGGCACTGCTAGAAAAAGGTTTGGTGAGCAAATGATTTCATTTGAATTTTAATTAAATTACAAGGTATTAAATATTGCTGTTTAGTACTGTTTTGATGATGTTAGGGTCATCTAGGTAATTTAGGTGATGTTGTTTTTCTGAACATAATTATTTATGGAATATTTGCTATTTAATGAACATTTTTGTTTCCAATTTGGAACAACTTTTATTTTCACTTTAAATTTGAATATCAATTTGAATTGGAATTTGAAATGAAATATGATGCAATGATGATCAAGCACTGTTAATCATGATGACTTGGCATTATCAAAATGTGATCATTGTAGCTTAATTACATGGGGTGTTAAAGTAGTAGGCATGCCTGTTGTCTCTGTTAAAATAGGAGATCATTGTTATCATGGCTTATGTGATTTGGGTGCTAGTGTGAGTGCTATTCCTTTTACTTTATATCAAGAAATTATGAATGATATTGCACCTATCGAAATAGAGGACATTGATGTTACTACTAAGCTTGCAAACAGAGATACCATTACGCCGCTTGGGATCGTTAGAGATGTTGAAGTCTTGTGTGGAAAAATAAAATACCCTACTGATTTTCTAGTTCTCGGTTCTCCACAAGATAATTTTTGTCCCATTATATTTGGTAGACCTTTCTTGAACACTATTAATGCCAAGATTGATTGCGATAAAGAAACTGTTAGTGTTAATTTTGGTGGTATATCTCATGAGTTTAATTTCTCCAAGTTTCGTAGACAACCTCATGATAAAGAATTGCCTAGTAAAGATGAAATTATTGGTCTCGCTTCTATTGCCGTACCTCCTACTGATCCGTTAGAACAATATTTGCTAGACCATGAAAATGATATGCACATGAATGAAAGAAATGAAATAGATAAGATGTTCTTTGATCAACCACCTATCCTTAAACACAATTTGCCTGTTGAAACTCTTGGAGGCCCTCCTCCACCTAAGGGTGACCCTGTATTCGAACTGAAACAATTGCCTGATATATTGAAATATGTTTATCTAAATGAAAAGAAGATATATCCTGTTATTATTAGTGCTAACCTTTCAGAGCATGAAGAAAAGAGATTACTAAAAACTCTGAGGAAGCACCGTGCTGCTATTGGATATACTCTTGATGATCTTAAGGGCATTAGTCCCACTCTATGTCAGCACACAATTAATATGGAGCCTGATGCTAAACCAGTTGTCGACCACCAACGACGTTTAAATCCTAAGATGAAGGAGGTGGTAAGACCTGAAATATTAAAGCTTCTGGAAGCAGGTATAATCTATCCCATAGCTGATAGTAGATGGGTAAGTCCCGTTCATTGTGTCCCTAAGAAAGGAGGCATTACTGTTGTTCCTAACGATAAAAATATACTCATTCCACAAAGAATTATAACTGGTTATAGGATGGTAATTGATTTTAGAAAATTAAACAAAGCCACTAGAAAAGATCAGTACCCCTTGCCTTTTATTGATCAAATGTTAGAAAGATTGTCTAAGCATACACACTTTTGTTTCCTAGATGGTTATTCTAGTTTCTCTCAAATACCTGTATCACCTAAAGATCAAGAGAAAACCACACATGTCCTTTTGGAACTTATGCTTATCGTCGTATGCCTTTTGGTTTATGTAATGCACCTGCTACCTTTCAAAGATGTATGACTGCTATATTCTCTGACTTTTGTGAAAAGATTGTTGAGATTTTCATGGATGATTTCTCCGTTTACGGACCTTCTTTTGATGATTGCTTAAGCAACCTTGATCGAGTTTTGCAAAGATGTGAGGAAACTAATCTTGTCTTGAATTGGGAGAAGTGCCACTTTATGGTGAATGAAGGTATAGTCCTTGGGCATAAAATTTCTGAAAAAGGTATTGAAGTTGATAAAGCTAAGGTTGATGCTATTGAGAAAATGCCATGTCCTAAAGATATCAAAGGTATAAGAAGTTTCCTAGGTCATGCTGGTTTCTATAGAAGGTTTATTAAAGACTTCTCTAAAAATTTTAGGCCTCTTACTAATCTCTTGCAAAAAGATGTTCCATTTGTTTTTGATGATGATTGTGTAGAAGCCTTTGAAACACTTAAGAAAGACTTAACCTCTGCACCTATTGTTCAACCACCTGATTGGAACTTGCCTTTTGAAATTATGTGTGATGCTAGTGATTATGTTGTTGGTGCTGTTCTAGGAGAGAGAGTTGATAAGAAATTAAATGTTATCCATTATGCTAGTAAAACTCTAGACAGTGCTCAAAGAAATTATGCTACTATTGAGAAAGAATTTCTAGCAGTTGTGTTTGCATGTGACAAATTCAGATCCTACATAGTTGATTCTAAAGTAATTGTTCACACTGATCATGCTGCTATTAAATACCTTATGGAAAAGAAAGATGCTAAACCTAGACTCATTAGGTGGGTTCTATTGCTACAAGAATTTGAGTTGCATATTACTGATAGGAAGGGAGCTGAGAACCCCGTAACAGATAATTTGTCTAGAATGGAAAATGTTCTTGATGACCCACTTCCTATTACTGATGATTTTCCTGATGAACAATTAGCTGTGATAAATGCTTCTCGTAATACTCCTTGGTATGCAGACTATGCTAATTATATTGTTGCTAAATTTATACCACCTAGCTTTACATATCAACAAAAGAAAAAGTTTTTTTTTATTTAAGAAATTACTTTTGGGATGACCCACATCTATATAAAGGAGTAGATGGTATCATTAGACGTTGTGTACCTGAGCATGAACAGGAACAAATCCTACGTGTCACTCCGAGGCTTATGGTGGACACCATGCGGGAGACAGAACTGCGCATAAGGTACTACAATATGGTTTTTATTGGCCTACTCTTTTCAAAGATGCTCGTAAGTTTGTTTTATCTTGTGATGAATGTCAAAGAATTGGTAATATAAGTAGACGTCAGGAAATGCCTATGAATTATTCACTTGCTATTGAACCATTTGATGTTTGGGGATTTGATTATATGAGACCTTTTCCTAAATCCAATGGGTATACTCTTATTTTACTTGCTGTTGATTACATTACTAAGTGGGTAGAAGCTATTCCAACTAATAGTGCTAATCATAACACTTCTATTAAAATGCTTAAAGAAATTATTTTCCCGAGGTTCGGAGTTCCTAGATATTTAATGACTGATGGTCGTTCACATTTTATTCATGGTGCATTCCGTAAACTGCTTGCTAAATATGATGTCAATCATAGAATTGCATCTCCCTATCACCCTCAATCCAGTGGTCAAGTTGAATTCAGCAATAGAGAAATAAAGTTAATTTTGCAAAAGACCGTCAATAGATCTAGAAAGAATTGGTCTAAGAAAATTGACGATGCATTATGGGCTTATAGAACTGCTTATAAAAATCCTATGGGTATGTCTCGTTATAAAATGGTTTATGGAAAAGCATGTCATTTACCTCTTCAGTTAGAACATAAAGCGTATTGGGCAATTAAAGAACTCAATTATGATTTTAAACTTGCCGGTGAAAATAGGTTATTTGATATTAGCTCACTAGATGAATGGAGAACCCAAGCTTATGAAAATGCCAAACTGTTGAAAGAAAAGGTCAAAAGATGGCATGATAAAAGAATCCAAAAAACGGGAATTCAAAGTAGGTGATCATGTTTTATTATACAATTCTCGTTTGAGATTCTTTGCAGGAAAACTTCTCTCTAAATGGGAAGGACCGTATATCATCGAAGAAGTTTATCGCTCCGGAGCCATCAAAATAAACAACTCCAAAGGCACTAATCCGAGAGTGGTGAATGGGCAAAGAATTAAGCACTATATTTCAGGTACTCCCATTAATGTTGAAACTAATATTATTGAAACAATTACACCGGAAGAGCACATCAAAGAGTCCTTCCGGAACACTCCAGAACCCTGAAAAGGGGTAGGTATGTGATACGGTAAGTAAACCGACTCCAAAAATTCCATAAAAGTACTTTCTGTCAGTTTTGGAATATTAGAAAAAAATACAAAAATAAGAAACAGCCAAGGGGACCCACGAGGTGCACACGAGGCACCAGGGCGCGCCACCCCCCCAGGCGCGCCCTAGTGGCTCGTGGGCCCCTCGTGAGCCTTCCCGACTCCGTTTTCTCCTGGAATACTTGTTTTGCAAGATAAAAATTCTTTATATATACTCCCGGACGTTTTGACCACCGTATCGTAAGATTCTCCTCTGTTCTTGTTTCGTGCTATTTTTCTGATAGATCTAGATCGCCATGGCTCCCCAAAGGCTCCGTACCAAGCACCGTATCGTGCAACCATCGCCGGGCAAATGCCCCTACAGCGAGGTTTACTACGAGTGGTCGTCAGGAGAGGAAGACAATGGCAAGGAGGACAAGGTCAATGAAGTTGCGGAAACCCAGGCACCAGAAGGTGAGCAAGCCATTCCCATGGAGGAGACCGCAGAGAAGGGAGATATCCTTCAACCCCTCTATGATCATCTCTCCCCATCTGTAATTGAAGCCCTAAGAGTCTTTGAAACAGTTTGTGCTCAGAATACATCTCTCACTCGTGAAGTTATTTTGGTGGAAGAGCAAAACATCGCCCTTCGGAGCATCAACCGTAAATTGGAGTATCTGCTAAAGCTGAAGGACAAGCCCACCACTTCACCACCACCACCATCACCGAAGAAGGAAACTTGAGTACATGGGTATGGGCACTCCCCTTGGCTTGTGCCAAGCTTGGGGGAGGTGCCCCGGTATCGTATCACCATCACTTTTATTATCTTTACCTATTTTTAGTTCGATCCTTAGTTATTTCGCGATTTAGTTGAATAAAAGTTTAGTATGATCTATTTTCGAGTGCTAGTTTCGTGACCTATCTATCTATGTAATTGAGTTGAGAGTTATATAATAAAGAGTAGTTTGAGTTTTTGCTTCTTTACATTTATGTTTCAACCCTAGCAATGAAAATAATGAAAAAGATCATATGCTAATCTTATGGAAAGTAATGATATTACATAAAGAAAAGTATAAGTGGTAAAATTTATTGAAAGTTAACAAGCATAGCATTAGTCAATGATGCAATTCATGAAAAAATTAATGAGGGAAGAGAAGATTCACATGCAAATACACTATGTTGGACATCTTTTATGATTGTGAGCCCCCATTGAGTATTTTATGTCAAATTGTTGACGTTGGACTAGGAAGACAATGTAATGAATTATGTTTGCTTATATTCACATAGAAGTTATATTGTCATAGATCCTCCAACATGTGGTGCTTGCTCAATATCTTTGCTAGCCAAAAATCCGCATCAAGTAGAGATACTACTTGTGCATCCAAAACCCTTAAACCCAGTTTCATGTCATGAGAGTCCATTATATCTACCTATGGATTGAATAAGATCCTTCAAGTAAGTTGTCATCGGTGCAAAAAGCAATAAAAATTGCCTCTAAATATGTATGAACTTTTATTGTAAGGGAAAATAAGCTTTGTACCAACATGTGACGGTAAAGAAATAAAAGCGACGAACTGCATAATAAAGGTTGCTATCACAAGGGGCAATATAAAGTGACGTTCCTTTGCATTAAGAGCTTGTGCATCCAACAACAAAAAGCGCATGACAACCTCTGCCTCCCTCTGCGAAGGGCCTATCTTTTACTTTTATGTATTTACTTTTTATGCAAGAGTCAATAGTGTTCTCCTCTATTCCTTTTTATTTTTCTCTTTTGCAAGCATCATGTGGTGGGGAAAGATCTAGGCACATATATCCAGTTGGATATGAGTGATCATGAGTTATTATTGTTGGCATCACCCTTGAGGTGAATAAGTTGGCAGGCAAAATTATAAACCCCTATCTTTCTACGTGTCTGGCCGAAACTTTTTGCTCCATATATATGTTGTGAGTGTTAGCAATCATAGAAGACTAAATGATGGTTGAGTATGTGGACTTGCTAAAAGCTATTACATGAGACCCTTCCTGAAAATATGATGAATTGCAATTGCATTGTTGACTGAGAACATAGTTTGTTAGTTTTCAAGAAAGTTTATGTCTTATACTTCGCTGTTGTGATGAATTGTTACTTGCTCATGAGAAGTTTATGATAATGAATATTGCTGTTATAATAATGATCATGATGCTACTATGTCCGTATTTTGTTTTTATCGACACCTCTCTCTCTCTCTAAACATGTGGACATGATTATCGATATCGGCTTTCGCTTGAGGACAAGCGAGGTCTAAGCTTGCGGGAGTTGATACGTCCATTTTGCATCATGTTTTCCTACTGTTATTTATAGTGTTTTTAATCAATATAACACTTTGTGGAGCAATTCTAATGCCTTTTCTCTCTTAATATGCAAGATTTACATAAGGAGGGAGATTATCGGCAGCTGGAATTCTGGACCTGAAAAAGCTATGTCAGAGATACCTATTCTGCACATCTCCAAATGAGCAGAAATTTCACGGAGATTTATTTTGGAATAAATAAAAAATACTGGAGAAAAGAAGTACCAGAGGGGGCCACCCAGGTGCCCACGAGGCACCAGGGCGCGCCACCCCCCCTCCCCCCCCCAGGCGCGCCCTGGTGGCTTGTGGGGCCCCAGGCCAGCCTCCGGTGCCCATTTTCTGGTATATAAGCCCATTTGCCCTAGAAAAAATAAGGAGAAGACTTTTGGGACGGAGCGCCGCCGTCTCGAGGCAGAACTTGGGCAGGAGCACTTTTGCTCTCCGGCGGAGCGATTCCGCCGGGGATACTTCCCTCCAGGAGGGGGAAATCTAAGCCATCGACATCACCAATGATCCTCTCATCGTGGGAGGACCAATCTTCATCAACATCTTCACCAGCACCATCTCATCTCAAACCCTAGTTCATCTCTTGTATTCAATATTTGTCTCAAAACCTTAGATTGGTACCTGTGGGTTGCTAGTAGTGTTGATTACATCTTGTAGTTGATGCTAGTTGGTTTATTTGGTGGAAGATTATATGTTCAGATCCATTATGCTATTCAATACCCCTCTGATCTTGGACATGAATATGATGTGTGAGTATTTACTTTTGTTCTTGAGGACATGGGAGAAGTCTTGTCATAAGTAATCATGTGAATTTGGTATTCGTTCGATATTTTGATGATATGTATGTTGTTGATTCTCTTAGTGGTGTCATGTGAACGTCGACTACATGACACTTCACCATCTTTGGGCCTAAGGGAATGCATTGTGGAGTAGTAATTAGATGATGGGTTGCTAGAGTGACATAAGCTTAAACCTTAGTTTATGTGTTATTCCGTAAGGGGCTGATTTGGATCCATATGTTTAATGCTATGGTTAGATTTATCTTAATTCTTCTTTCGTAGTTGCGGATGCTTGCGAGAGGGGGTAATCATAAGTGGGAGGCTTGTTCAAGTAAGAACAGCACCCAAGCACCGGTCCACCCACATATCAAATTATCAAAGTAGCGAACGCGAATCAAACAAACATGATGAAAGTGACTAGATGAAATTCCCATGTGTCCTCGAGAATGTTTAGCTTATTATAAGAGATCGTTCCGGCCTGTCCTTTTCCTACAAAAGGATTGGGCTACCTTGCTGCACCTTAGTTACTATTGCTATTTGTCACTTGTTACAAATTATCTTGCTGTCAAACTACTTGCTACCGATAATTTCAGTGCTTGCAGAAAATACCTTGCTGAAAACCGCTTGTCATTTCCTTCTGCTCCTCGTTGGGTTCGACACTCTTACTTATCGAAAGGACTACGATTGATCCCCTATACTTGTGGTTGTGGGTCATCAAGGCGCTGAGGATAAAGATAAGGAAGAGAGGGAATCGGTGGCTGGGACCCACCAGTCTAGCATGCGCGTGAAGCGGTTTCGTAGATTGTGGGCGAGGGGGGAGCGTTCGATTTCCCATTATAGAATGTGTCTCGCGCGGATGGCTGAAAGATCAGCCGGCCAGCCGGTGGGATATGTTTCCCTAAGGTAAAACGTTTTTTTAACAGACATATTGTTAAATGGAAAAGAATCTCCCTGGAACTGATTGCTCACATCCCTCGATCAGGTCGGCGGCTTGTCTTGCCTCTCTCAAGATTCTTTGGCGAGAAACCGCGTACCCACCGGACCCAGTAAAAAAGGGTCGCTCCACCTCGCTTCTTGGGTGCAATTGTGGCTACTGCGACATGGGCCTCCTCCTCAGAGTTGGTGGTAAGGATCCTCCAGTGATAAAGAGCTGACAATGATGATGGCAGCATACCCACTAGACTCAGTATAATGGGTCACTCCACCTCACCTTCTAGGTGTAATGTGGTGGCCAGGATAGAGGCTCCCTCCTAGGTATATGTGGCAAGGCTCAGCGGCGGATGCGGCACACTACAAGAAATATGCTAACTTGCGACCATCAATATTGGTCACTGAATGGTCATTGTTTTCTATTTGTGACCTTTTTGTGACCAAAAACAGCTGGTCAAAAGCTGGCCGCCTTTAATGAAACTTAACGACCTTCTTTGTGATATGGTCGTAGAAGGTTACGACCAAAATAAAAGGTTGTAGATTCTACGACCAATTGTTTTAGTCACTGGCAGTCTGCCCAGGCCACATCAGATCCAACGTGGCAAGCTAACGTGGCAAAATTGCGACCAATTGAATTGGTCGTTGATAGAATCGGCCCGGTCTAGTTCAGCCATCTATATGGGCCAAGCCCAACAATTCAGCCCATTTATTATTATTTTTCCTGTCAATTATGATCACCTACATGGGCCGGGCCCAACAATTCGGCCTTTTTATTTCTAGGTCTCATCCATTTCACAGTCCATTTCATTAAGCCTTTTTGTACCGTTTTTTCATAAATGCACAACATTCCAGTCCACTATTGTTTGGGCCATAGCCTTTTTAGAGCCCAAATATTATTCGATCCAATAGAACATTCAGTCTTTTTCATTCACAGATTTCAATTTTACACATTTCAACAGCAAACAATCAATAATTCTCTCAATTAAATGATCAAATCCAGAAATCACTCAATGAAACTCACAACAGCACATACACGTCTGCACGATCCAACAAGTGTACATACAATCAAAAACAAATACATAGGCACCAAAACATGGTGGCAACATCAACTAAAACTATGGTGCACATCTCCAGGCTTCTTCTGATCTTCGGTCACAGCAGCAGCCACCTCGACGACATTAGATCCTGATCTACATAAATTATTAGTGAGATACAGTGGAAGTTAAATGATTGCCAATAAAAAATATCCATTCAAGAGAATAAAAATTATACATAAATGCCCAAATGCCTCAGTTCAGTAAACACTAAGCATGGCATAGCAAAACTTCCAAAACTTGACTGCAACACGTTAACCTGATGATGTTCTACTAAGACATTCAAGCTCATGGTAGGCACCAACAATACTAACGTACAGGTACCAGCATGGTACATTGGTACTAGTGCAGGTCATGCAATGAACGTCACTGTAACACATTCGCATGAAGAAAAATACTATTCTACTACCACGACCATCTATTCAACTGACAGGATCTAAAAATACTAAGTAAGCGCACACAGACTAAGATCACAAGGCAAGAGAGAATAAAGGGAGCCGGGACCTGATGATGATAGTATCAACAATGTTCTAATTGGGTTAGCGTCGCTGAGGAGGTGGATGATCTACACACATTTGTCATCAAAAGTAACACCTGCATGATTAAAAAACTACATCAAAACTTCCTGCAATCAAACAATAAAAGAAATTTGATTAGAGGAAGCAAATCACTCTCAACCTTTGGCTCTACTTCCTGCACCTTCACTTCCTCATGTGCTGTCGCATCCTCCTCCTCTTGGTCCAAATCAATCGTCACCTTTGATCTTGCAGTCTTCCTAGTCGATCTCTGTTGGGAATACCTCGACCTCCACCATGTTGTGGCCTTCTGAAACGTCTACCTCTAGGCTCCTCTATAGAGTGCCAGTCGCTTGAGTCTGGACAGGTGGGGCGTTTGAGAATACTGGTCAATATTGATGGACTTTCAGAATTTATGTGAATATAAACCAGGTATATACCGAGGTGGCAAGAAAACTTATAGTACCAAGTGTAATCACGACATCATGTGATTTACAGAGAACATAAAGGTTATATTTTAACTTCAACTTTATTAAGTACCGGACATCTCAACGAAAGCACTATAATCATATATGACACCTTGTTGTGATGTAACAGCATGCTACAACTGACTTGCTTCCAGAACAAAGTGTGGATTATATAGAAGAGTAGAGATCTGTGTCCATTGGAAGCACATCAAATGTTAAAAATCTGGACTGGTTAAATAATAATTGTATCCTTCTCTACAAGCACATATGAGTAGTAAATAAGTACTAATCCTATCATGTATGGCAGGCTTGCAACATGGAGATGCATACATGACTAAACACTAACATATTATGGTATGACCAGGGCTATACCTGTCCAGGACAATGCGTGTTGCATCCAAGAACCAGGTTCTGGATCAGAGCTACATTGATGTTGCGTCTAGCGATTTTGCAGGTGGCCTGTCGTGAACATGAACATATTATGTCAGGGAAAGCGGATACTTCGTCTGAATAAGTACATCTTATTGCAGGAACATTTCGTTGATTCCGTGGCAGAAACGTATCCTCTTTATCTTGACAAGTATTGATGACTTCTTCAGATTGTTCTGTGGGACGCCATACCTAAGATAAGCCTGTGAAAGTAGCACAAAGAGATCCCATCAATAAAAAGTAGACACAGTATCAAGAACTACCAGTAAACTTCTTGGGCCAGGGAGAGAAGCACTACATGCATCAGCAGTGCATTGTGTATGTTCACCCAAAACGCGATCTTCTCTTCGTTTGTCATCCTTCTCAGATCAACGGTTTCCAACCGGTACAAAATCAACCTGAAATATCAATTTAGACGACCGAATCAGTAACAATGGAAAGACGAACGATACATTCACATTCACATTCACTGGAGAATAAGGATGAGTGTAGCTCACTTGTAGGAGCTAGCAACACAGTTACTGGTGAGAATTGCCTTCTGAACATAAAACATGAATCATTTCCAAACATCGAATTCACCCCACTCCTAGATAAAAAAAGTTTCTCTTATACTATGAATCCTCCCCATCTACTAAACAGTAAGCACCACATCCATTCACATCAATTCTCAGAGGAAGTCCAGAAATTATCAAGCAGTTACCCTGCCAATCCACCAAGGCTCATGCATTCCAGAAGCTAATGGCCCCAGGTACAACACAATGTAGCATCGAATTTGCACACGGATGGCACAACTGAGCCCAAATTGGTTGTAATAAAGCGACAGGAAATCGGTACTGTACAGGAGGGGCACTAGATCAGCGACAGAGGTAGCGACGTACCACGCACTTGCCGAACCCTCCCTGTAGCGCGGCGAGCGCCGCCAGGTCCGCCTCCGAGAGCCCCGCGCCGCCATCTACATCCAGAATCCACCCCGACTCAGGGATCTCCACGCGAAGCAAAAAGGCAGGGGAGAGGAGATGGGCGCGCGGGGGAGCGGCGGAGGGGGATGCGTTACATGAGGAGAGGCCGGAGATGTAGAGGAGGTAGCACGGCCGGCCTTGAGGTCCGGCGCGTCCACGGCCCGTCTGGCGTTGGGCGCCCTCACAGAGACGCCAGCGGAGGAGCTGCAGCCTGTGCTCGTCGGGAGAGTAGGGGCGGTCGGAGATGCTACGGGAGGCCGAGGCAACCAGCAGCACACCGGTGACGGTCGTCGTCGGTGAGAGGGTCAACCTGTCTGGCTCCCTGCTCGCCGCCGTCAAGGACCGCGTCGAGAGAAGGGGGTGGATGGATGGATGGGCTGGTCGTGTGCGGGGAAGAGGGCGAGGAAGACTGGATCTGGCAGTAGGCGATGTAGAAGAGCCGACGGAGTAGCCCCGGCGACGAAGGTGGTGAACGAAGGGGAGGAGGGGCGGTGGCGGAGGGACCCGTCGATCTGGATCTGGATCGGGGAGAGGGATAGAGAGGGGTTGGGTGGGGTTCGCGCAAGAGAGAGAGAGAGGGTGGGGTTTGCTGCGGTGGGTTGGTTGGATGGATGAATTGACGGATGGATGGATGGACGGACGAAAGGATGTTTGCCATGTCATTGATCAATGCCACAACTGATTCCACCAATCAGAATTAAGCTTATGTAATTTTGTTTTTTGTTTTCGTTTCTCTTATAGTTTTTACCCACTTATTCAGGGTAAATATTCAACATATTAATCACTTATAGTTTGTTAAAATGAATCAATATTATGCACATGTGTGTATCTTGGGATGACAAACAATGTTGATTTGGGGGGTTTTCATTTTTATTGCACAAAAGAGCCATTTTATATTTTTCGAGTGCCCAAAATGGGTTTTTTTCTGAAGAACCTACCAAATATTTGTTGCAAAATTGGACCACATCAATTTTCTAAAATATTAGACCATATTTAATGTACAATTGACCAAAGGGTTGGGTGTCAAAAGCTTTCGATCCACCTCCTGTGAAAAAGTCAAATTTCCGTCGATTCAGCAGGAAGCGGGTCAAATTTGAACTACAATTGCCTCATAGTTTGCTCTTTATTTTTTCTAAAAATCATTTCTAGGTACACAAGTATCTATTTAATCAGAGAAACTCCAAAAGTTTTGCAAGATTCAACCCCTAGATACAAACGGTCACTCCTGCCGTTTTGACCGCATTTTGAAACGGGCATAAGAAATTCAAAAAAAATCAAAAAATTGGAAAACCTTCACATTGTGTCATTATATGTGACCAAGTTACCAGGAAAAATAATAAACTTGTAATACGGCAATTATTTTTAAAAAGTGTTCTCAGAAATGAGCTATCATGTGTGAAGATTCATGGCTTTCAAGCCAAATGATCAATCTTATGGCCACATTCATGGCATAGTTTGTTCAAATGATCTCATATTGTGCACAAGGGTGCATTTTGGAATGGCAAACAATGTTGCCTAAGAAAGTTTTCATTTTCTTTGGACGAAAAATACATTTTCCATTTTTCGAGTGCCCAAATGAGTTTTTTTGTGAAGGACCTACCATATATTTGTTGCAAAATTGGACCAAATCAATTTTCTAAAATATTAGGCCATATTTAATGTACAACTGACCAAATGGTTGCGTGTCAAAAGCTATGATCCACCTCTCATGAAAAAGACAAATTTCCGCCGATTTAGCAGGAAGCGGGTCAAATTTGAACTGCAGCTGCCTTATAGTTTGCTCTTTATTTTTTCCAAAAATCATTTCTAGGTACATGAGTATCTATTTAATCAGAGATACATGGTGTGGTGGCGAGACGTCGAGGTTTGGATGGTGGCCGAGGCCCCCAACTCCAGAGCGCGTAAACTGGCATGCCAGCCGCGTGGTCATCGCGCGACCGTGGCGTTGCCACGCGTTCTGGGCGGCCTAGGCATGTATGGTGAGTTGGGCACTCCCCCGGTAGGTGTTAGGAAGAAGAATACAACAGAAGAATCTCACGAGGAGACTGAACTAAGCTCAAACATGAATTAGTAGCCAAGTGTTTGATTAGCGGTGGGGGAAATGTAGATGGCCAATGGGCCTGAGTTTTGGCTGAGGATGATCATCTACTAAGGAGACTGTCTTGGCAAATTTGCAGCTCAAATGGAGGAGCCTAGGTGGCACTTGCTTTGCAAAGTACCACACTGGAAAGAAATATGGATGTTGAAGCTGGTCTCAAATGAATGAATGGATTGAGCTGACATTTTGTGGAGGGAAGTTATATAGGTAGGAACATGCCCTGGTAAAGTTTCAGCAATAATTAAGCAATATAAAATATAGTTGCTTCACAAACTGAAAATATGACTAGAATAAAAGATTGGATGATGAGCTCACATGGATTGCTGGCTAGGGCTCAAATTTTATGGAGAGTGATGATTTTAGCATATGGAAGATTTGGAAAAATCTCAAATCATTTGGATAATCCTAGCTAGTACTTCCTTCACAAAGCTTCTCTCTGGATTGAAACTTTGGAAATTTTCTGAGGAAGATTTACTATGCAAATGGAGCTGAATATTGTCATGTGGCAATGATTTGGATATGGAAGAGTGCCCAAAAAGTTTGAGGGCAATAGGAGTGGTCTAGATAGCACTTGCTTTGCAATGTGCCAATCTGAACAGAAAATTGGGAAAAATATTGAGGGAAATTGGCTAAATTAAATGAGCTAAAATTTGGTGGAGGGAGGTTCTATGGGCACTGGGTCATGTCCTGGTAAATTTGCAGCAATTATAAAGTAATATAAAATATAGTTGCTTCCCAAACTGAAAATATTACTAGAAACAAAGATTGGATGGTGAGCTCACATGGATTGTTAGATGGGGCTCAAATTTTGTGGAGAGCTATGATTTTGGCATATAGAAGATGTGGCAAAAATTCAACTCATTAGGATATGCCTAGCTAGTACTTCCTTCACAAAGCTTCTAGCTGAACAGAAACTTTGGAAATTTGCTGAGGATGATTTACTAGGCAAATGGAGCTGAATTTTGTCATGAGGCAATGATTTGGATAGGAAATAGTGCCCAAAAATTTTGAGGGTAATCAAGAAAATATAAATAGCACTTCCTTCACAAAGTGCTGTTCTGAACAGAATAGGAAAATGAATATTCCTGAATTATTTTTGAACTAGGCAAGGAAGGTTTTTGACATATTTGAGGAAGATATGATCCAAAGAATTTATGAGAATTTTTTGGGAATTTTGGGAATGACAGAAATGTATGCTGCTTCACAACCTAGGGCAAAAATTGACACATGGACATGACACATAGGCAAAACTGATGAGGTGGCGCCTAGTCATAGCAATGCACCACAATTTACAAGGCTATGACCATCTATATTGGTTGTGATCAGCTAGAAATAAGGCAGCAGACCAATGCTGTCTGCTTTACGACCATTTCGTGTAAGGAAATTACGACCTTTCTGACCAAAATGGTCGTTATGATTTAGGGTTTGGAGCCTCCCGAATAGCTTATGACCAATTGGTCTCAAATGGTCGTAGATTTACGACCATTTCTTCCAGGGTCACTGACAGAAGGTCACAAGTTGACATATTTCTTGTAGTGGCAATAGAGCTCACGGCCACCCTCTTACTATCTCCCCATGTGGAGGCGGTGGTGGCAGTGGCGGGGAGGAGCCTAACTCATCGGACAATAGTGGTGGCTATCATGACGTGGAGACATGCTCCTCGGGGCTCAGAAACGCTAGCCTACGAAGTCATGCCCTCACTCACCCGAAGTGGGGGAACCCGCCACGACCAATTTCGACCAGACGGGTGTCGGTAAAAACAACAACAGTGGTGCAGGAGACAGAAGGGGGGTGTAGAACGGGACATTGTGAGGGTTTGAGGGTGTGTAGACTAGGAGTTATACATCCCGGAATTAGATAATTAATATTAGGAAATTGCCTCAAATAATTTCTAGTTGGAGGCAGTTTCTATTAATGAACTATTTCTAATAGTGCATCGGCTCATTGGAGGTGGTTTTCATTTCCTAAGCAGCATTGGCAAGGAAATTAGAGGCAGTCGATGATTTTAACAGTTGGAACCACCTCCATTGAACACCTCTATTGACAATTTTGTACTAGTATCAATATCAAGGTTATCATCATAAAACTCATTAGTGGTTAAAATAAGTTGTTTCTATCAATATCTCCGGATCCTCACTAGTCATCCTTCCTACTCCCTCCGTTTCTAAATATAAGTCTTTTTAGAGATTACAATGTGAACTACATACGGAGCAAAATGAGTGAATCTACATTCTAAAATATGTCTATATACATCCGTATGTAGTTCGTATTGGAATCTCTAAAAAGACTTATATTTATGAACGGAAGGAGTACATATTCTTTGTCACGCAACAAACTAGATTTATCTTGCTTTCCAAATAGTATTATTTAGAATTAGTGATTAAATCTTTCAAATTAGATTGCCCTTCAATAACCCCTTCATCTGGTAAGGCTGAGAAGTTGTGTTTTTCCTCATGCTTCTGTTAGCCTTAGAATGTAGTATCTGGTATTGCTTTCTCCTTCATACAATTCCTTCCCATGAGATACCTAGGGTCATTTCATTTCCTCCCTCTTTTAGAATGATCCTTTGTTTTTTTAAATGCTTGTTGGGGCAAGGGGATCAGCTCTGCCATTTCATATAAGAAGAAGAGAGTTCCCAGTAAATTTAAGGAAAATCGGGTGAAAACCGAATTACAATCACTTGAAGACAGAAAAAAATTAGAGGTTGGGGATAGGGTTTAGACAAACACACACACAAACATGAGGGAACATTGTCTGAGCCGGACACAAGAGCGTCGAGGTCAAAAACTGCTGGACGCGGCTCTTGTGAAGTCAAAACAACCACCACCCTCCCAAAAGATCTCATCCTCCTCGAGACTCGGCACCGCCTCTCCATGCAAGAATCATGGGCTAACATTAGCAAGCGGAGAGCAACCCGGGGCATCCAAATGACCCATATTGGTAAGGTCCATCTTTGCATTTCATTTGATGCGCACAAAGCGTGAATCGTCATGATTGCTTGTGAAGAAAGCCTCTTATTGTACATATCAAGGTAAGCTTACATCTTGTTCTTGGCGACCTCATATTTGTTCATCTCTAGCAACTCCCCAAAGGCCTCCATCAACCTAAATTCCACAGGCTTGGGCATCGGGATAGTGCACTCTTCGGTCTTCTTATCAAGACGACCGCTTTTTTTGTGTAATGCTAGAGCCGCCAGCAGTATCCACATGCACGGGCGCCGGGGTCCCAAGAAGAGGACTTGTCACGCGAGCGACGTCACTGAGAAACTCCTCCACCAAGATTGATGGTGCACTGACCTGTGTCAAACAAGCATCAACACACCTCTCGTCAACTTGAGCCCCAAACTAAGCGCCAGATTCGTCCAACCCGCTGGATTCTAGAGAAGCATGCGACTCCACAAAAACGAGCGCCAAACTTGCAGGAGAGCGAACAACGGTAACCGGGGGCAGCAATATCATAGCCTCTGGCACATTAGGTTGACATTATCCTTGTTCCCCATTGAAGAAACAACAAAGTTGAGGATCTCATCAACGCACACATCATCACACTTGACCACATGAGTAACCTGGAAGGATGACGCCATGGCTTCAACAAACGTAGGATCATCATGCAACCAAACTAACATGATCTTTCGGCCCTGCCAACAAAACCACGGCAAGAAGTTCCTGCTCGAAGGGTGGGGAAGAGCAGACGCAATCAGTAGGACGGCCCGAGATATCTCGAGGAAGTGGAACCAAGACCACGTCAGTGTAGGAGCCAATCAGCGCGCCATGAGGAACCTCAACAGCAGGTTTGTTCCACTTATTGTATCCAACCAGGTTTGTTCTTATTAGATTACCTCCTTGTCATCCCACCCAAAAAAAAGATTACCTCCTTGCCATCCCACCAAAAAAAAAAAGATTACCTCCTTGTCAGGTAAATATCCCCATCAACAAAAATGGGCACTTGTGATTTATTTATTAGATGCACCAGTTCAACCCAGAATGTCCTTCCCCCCAAACATGTCTAAAAATTTCAGATTCCATGGGTTTTTTTGGAGACCAACAAAATTAAGGTGAGAGTCAACGGTATGTCCACTAATAAATCTTCACTTCTCTTCATCGCCCAGACCCTGCAACTCAACAACAAATCTCTCAATATTATTTCTTCTTTGATTTTCCCTCATACTTACCATAGTCCTGACCAGAGTTTTAACTGCAACTGGCTCACAACGAGTTCCGTCAGCATATCTCCTCAACATCACTGACAAAGTAAAATGGCCGAAATTGGCTATTACGTTTGAGGTGTTTTATACTTGATGAACTTTTATAATACATCTGAATATTTTTCGAAAAAAAGGAAATCGGTATTATCCACATCTATACCTGGCCATGGGATACCCGGCCCGGTCGGCCCGGCCCGAAAAAGCCTGACCCGGTCTTGCCCACGGGCCGGGCCTGGGCCTAGGTTTTCAGCCCAAACGACACGCCAGGCCAGGCTTGGGCTAGCCATATTTGCGTTTTAGGCAAGAGGCCCGGCCCGGTGGGCTATTTCACTGATGGGCCGAGCTTGGGCCTGAAAACTAGGCCCGACGGCTGGGCCGGGCTGGGCCTAGGTTTTCGGCTTCAGGCTTTGTTAGGCCAGGCCCAGCCCGACAGATGGCCAGGTATATCCACATCCTCCATTTCAGCCGTCCAAAGGTCGAGCATATCCTCAAAGAAACGAATCCGCATCACCAGGATGCAGTGTTTCAAACTTTCAATTCTCAGGACCTAAAAGAGCCTTTCGTTTTCCCTCTCCAAACCAAACCAGCCAGGCCATTGAGGCGTAGACCCAACTGCTCTGGTCGGCAGGGCACAGATAATGGACGATCCAGCAAATAAAACCCCTTTTATTAGCAACCCATCTGATGCATGTTCAGCGAAGATACCGAATCCTGGCGAGCAAATCAGCTCACTGCGCGCGCCTGTATTATTCCTCCACCTCTGCTGCGTGTTCCAAGAGCCGCAGCACTCTAGTCTATAAAAAACCTCTCTTCCTCTGCTTCCCAGCCAAGAGAGAAAGACGACGGCGACAGCCATAGGTACACGGAAGCAGTCCCATGGGCCTCCTCGACCAGCTATGGGACGATACGGTCGCCGGCCCGCGGCCGGACCACGGCCTCGGCAAGCTCCGAAAGTACTCCTCCTTCTCGCCCTCCTCCTCGTCGGCAGCGGCAGCGGCAGACGCACCGCCGGCGGTGACCCACAGCATCATCATTGCCAGGCCGCCGTCTCTGTCCGGCGATCCGAGCTCCGTGCCGTCGTCCCCGGCCAGTGGGCCGGACTCGCCGTTCGCAGCAGGTGGGCCTCCGCCTCTGTTTCTTGGCCTCTCCCAATAATTTCCGTTCTTTTTTTATTAGGATCGGTGTGCGACTCTGTGTAGCGCTGATGGACCGTGCTAGCTTCTGTTGGATCAGCGATGTGTCGATCTGTGGGTCTTCCATGAAAATGGGGCAAGAGAAACACCCTTATTTTTTTTATCTTACTGTAGACCTTCAGAATAATTTTTTTGTTGTGCGAAGCTTTGCTTTACCATGCTCTGTGCCTCGAGCTCGATTCAGCCACAGAATCAGATCTGTGCCGAACACTGTTGCAGACGCAGAGTCCTCAGGAAATTGGTCGTTTTCCCTGAAATTCCTCCTCATTTAAATTGATGTTCTATGTGAAACTTTATTCAGAAAATGTATGCCAAGTTGTGGATCCTACATCTGTGGTTAATCATTCTGACCTGTTGCAGCTACCAGTGGCACGCCGAGGGGGGGCGGCTGGAGGGCGTTCCGCCGGAAATCCAAGATGGCCAACGTCGACGTCGTCCGGGCAGAGGCGGCCGTCGGGCCCAGGAGCCCCACCGTGTACGACTGGTGCGTTCAAACGTCACTTCAAGCGTACCTTGGTTGGTTGTACCATATGAATCATGGATACTACATCAGTCCAATCTTTCTTCAGACCAAAAAAAAGGATAAGAACAAATTGCAGAAAGGTCACCGCGGTACGTGGCTCGTTCTAACTCTGGATCATCGTGCCTGCAGGGTGGTGATAAGTTCATTGGACCGGTGAAGCAGCACAACCGAAGTAAGAAATAATCGATCGATGCCGATGAAGCTGAGGAGCTAGCTGGTGTGCTTGAGGCAGCGTGTTCGTCGTATTCTATGCATACCTGCTATTGTGTAATCAGTGTGTTAATTAGCTGCACTGTTTTTCTTTCTTTTATGTCGCTATGCGCCTTTTTAGGCTGCGAAAAAATATGTAATGTAGTTATCAGTAGTAGGCTCTGATCGAGGCGATCGAGATGTGTTGCCTGCCTGGGGCGTCTTTTGGTGTGTGGTGGAGATGAGCGCTGAAATGAGGATACAATGCAAATGTTCGATCATGCTTCGTTTGCTATTGAATTTGTAATTGAGCAATGTGGAGTAGTAATATATTGCAAAGATAAAACACCCTAAATTTGCCAACCTTAGGTGGTTAAACCTCTCTTGGGCGGTTGTCGCGGAGGCCCAATCTAGATGCGTTGCGTGGCAAGGTTGCCTGAGGCAGTGGGTGAATGAGGCAGATGAGAGTGAAAAGATGTGACATAGAGTTAATTTTTTCATGAATACGCAAATTGTCTGTAGCTAGTCATATACACAAAGAAGCAAGACTACAAACCGCAGGGAGCATCAAGGAGAAGGGGATGCTCAACCCCAAAGGCCTAACTATGGTGAATCATGCAGGTTGATTGCCTCTAGTCCCTTGGAGCCAGCCAAGGCCTAGGTTTTGACCCAATCCATATCTTTTGGTGGATGTAGCGGCAGCTTATCTCCGCCACCCATGTTCCCCACCGGCGCTGCCACACACCGATGTATTGCCTCGGTGGCGGTGACTGTGGTCTGGCACGGGAGGAAGAAGCAGCGGCGACGCGGGAGGAAGATGCACCGCCGCGACCACGAGCTCTGGATCGCTTGTGGCGGCGCGGATCCGCGCCGGGGATGGGCGGCGGGGAGCGACGGCGGTTGGATCCGGCCATTATCGGTGGCAGGTCGGCACCAGAGTGGATGTGGGTGAGGGTGGTGACGTGCCGGTGTGGATTGTGTGGGGATTGGACGGCAGGGGCGGTGGGAGGTGAGGCAAGCGGCCGGCGCGGGAGGAAGAAGCAGCGGCGACACAGGAGGAAGAAGCAACGGCGACGCTGGAGGACGTGCGCCGGCGCGGGAGGAAGATGCACCGCCACGGCCATGAGCTTGGGGCCACTTGTGGCGGCCCGAATCTGCGGCGGGGATGGCCGGTGGGGAGCGGCGGCGGCTGGATCCGGCCATTATCGGCGGCAGGCCGGCGCCAAAATGGATGTGGGTGAGGGTGGTGACACGCCGGCGGGGATTGGGCGGCAGGGGCGGTGGAAGGTGAGGCAAGCGGCCGGCGCGGGAGGAAGAAGCAGCGGCGACGCTGGAGTAAGTGCGCCGGCGCGGGAGGAAGATGCACCGCCGCGGTCATGAGCTCGGTGCCACTTTTGGCGGCGCGGATCCACAGTGCGGATCCACAGTGGGGATGGGCGGCAGGGAGCAGCTGCGGCTGGATCCTGCCATTATTGGCGGCGGGGCCGGTGGGAGGTGAGGCGAAGTGGGTGGAGAATTTTACTCCGCGTGCAGTCGGCCGAGTATATTTGCGAGTTGCGGCCGAGGCATAGTAAAAAATTCTCTCGCTAATGTTTTTAGGGGTTCGGTTAGTTTCCGGTTAATGGAGAAAAAAAATCGAATTTATTCTCTTCTAACTGGTTATTGTCGATCAGTTAGAGATGTCCTAAGAGGCCGTTGATGAGCAGCACTGCCGTAACAAGAGGGACATGGATCCTGGCGCCAGTTTTGAAGTAACAGACAAGAGTACCTGCATTTGCTATGTTGCAACTCAGACGTGTCACCAGTCTCAAAACAGAGTTGCACGGTCAATTCCGTTGGGAAATCCGAAATCCGAAGTCTAGCCCCCACAGCGGACTCCAACTGCCCAACATGCGGATCAGTGACGAACTCGTTGCTTCCGGCCGGATCGATATAGAAACGAAGTCGGGCATCGGCGTACCTATCCTACGCCGGCACGAGAACGTGTTTCCCGATCGATCTCCTACGTATGAGAAAACTGCCGCACGCTCGCTTATTCCCATCGCTTTCCCGAACATCGATCTCCTACGATCAGATCCGGTTTCACTTCACCATCACGTGCATACCCGGCGAGGAAGATCAACTCCTCTCAAAGTCTCGATCTCTCTCGCGGGCAATGGCTAGCATGATGCCGTCGCTTGCCATGGACCTGCCACAAGAAGATGGTGGCCACGAGGACATTCTACCCGAGGACTTCGTGGCCGTCGGCGTCGTGGGAGATCCAGACGACCCGGAGTTGGCCGCGTTGGTGGCCGAGGCGCTGCTGAAGACGGTGGACGCACCGTCCGACGACGACGATCTCAGCTGCCCGATCTGCTTGGAGGAGGACGACACGGCGGCGTGGAAGGAGACGCCGTGCGGGCACCGGTTCCACGCGCGGTGCGTAGAGAGGTGGCTGCAGGAGAAAGAGAGTTGCCCCATGTGCCGTCGCGAGGTCATGACGATGCCCGCCGCCACCGCAGATAGTACTGCTGCATACCTAGATTTCTTGTGGACGGCTGCCTTGGGGTTGCTGGCGTATGGCGTCGTTCCTATGGACGACATGGAAACTGATGATGATGATTAGGGTGAGCTTCCGGTCGACGTCCCGCACCAGGCTCAAAGCTGAGATGCTTTGATCGAGATCAGTCTCCATGCATGCATGAAACTCGGGGCCGAGAAAAGCCTACCTTGGAAACTACGTAGTGATGGATGCATCACGTACATTGGACATGTCGTTCCGAATCGAAGGCACCTGACCATCTTGACATACTTTGGGCTTCCTTATGTGTAGAAATCAGATGTAAACTAAGTGTGTGTGTAATCCGTGTATCCTTGCCGATAAAGCATGATCTTGCAGTATATGGACTCAAAAAGGGAGGCGCCTCACATACACATCGCCCCACTTTGTGAGTCCATATACCACATCTATATATGTCGTCGAAGTAGGCTAATTACTTCATAGTGCATATTATACATACGATAACCCTCAACTTTTAGTATTTTGCTCCTGTTCCAAACCTCGGATGGTCTACGGTATTCTCTCACATACTTGCATCTCATGTGTCTGTAAAGGTCATTCCACTCATATTTGGGCGACAACGCACTATATTCACAATTTATTTCATCAAGACACATGCTAGAACTTTACACAACTTCATTTCACTTCCATACATTTATCTTTCTGAAGCGCTCTAATGTTTTGTAGAATACACCCTCGACTTCTTGATCTCACGATCCACCACACCAACTATTCTTTCTCCATCCAAAATATTATGCATCTTTCATTTCTATTTTCCAAAAAGAGGATAAAAGATATATGGTTGTTCACAGTCGAAAATATATTTGGCATATTTTCTTGACAAGACAAAACTGCTTAAAAAGACAAACAAAATATGGATGTTTCTTCATAATTAAAAAACATGAAATATTTCTTAATACAAGAACATTTTTTAGAGTAAAGAGTTTCAAAATTCTGAGTATTTTATAAGAAAATTTAACAATATTGAAAGATTTGAATATTTTTAAAAATTCATGAACATTTTTTTCAAGTTTCATGAATATCCTTGGAAACCGTGAAATCTTTTTAATTTGGTGAACATTTTTGTAAGATAGAAAAAACTGAAAAAGAAATTAAAGAAAACTAGGAGAAATAAAAAAGAAACTGAAGTTTTTAAAAATCAAACAAAAAAAACAAAGAAAACCCATAAAAAGAAACCAACTCGAGACGGAAAACCGAAAGAACGATCCTAGTGAAGTGGTGAGGCGAGGGAAAGAAAGAAAACATGAGAAACGAGATGGCCCATTACAAAGCAAGGGATATGCAATCTCCGGACATTTAGTCACGGTGCACGAAAAATAGCATTTTCCGACCAACATGGCAGAGTTGGTATTTCATATTCTTTGCTTATAGATAAGAAGAGCTGTCTTTTCGTACAAACCGCACAATCTGGCATCGTCTTGTCCTTGGCCCAATTACCTTTCTTCCGCTTCGCATCGAACGGTTTTTCTTTCGATCTTTTTTTGTAATTTTCTTCAGGATGCTTTATCTTTACCGGTCTCTCATGCGTCGGTCGTTTTTTTGAATATATAGATTTTCAATGTTCCCATTGATCTTTGTTCTGTTTTTATTATTTGTTTCCTTTCCATTCCTTTCGGTGTTTTTACTTGTTCTTTGTGTCCAGGTTTTGTTCTTTACATAGAAAAAAAAAATCTGTTTTTCTGTTTTCATTTTTAATTCATGAACATATATGTAAATTTCGTGTATCTTTTATATTCATGATATATATTAAAAGTAGTGCAACTTATAAAATTTATGAACATTTTAAATTTTTGGTATTTTTTTTTAAAATGGGCAGTTTCTAAAATTCGTGATTTTTTAAATGTGACATTATTATTTTGAAACACTAAATTGTCTAAACTTATCAAAAAAATGGTATTCGCTTTTTCTCATCGCCAGGTGCTGCCATTTTTTTAATTCAGGAGCGAGCGATCATAGGGATGCAGACTGACACGTCCGTGCCCTCCTCATCCGTCCGCGAGGCCCAAAGCGCACTAAGTGCTAATATTACTTTAATTGCCATGTTAAGCTTAATTCTTAACATGCTGACGTTCATGGACTCGCGGACGCCATCCACTTGCATGCCGAAGCGAGCATACTGTTATTTTTTCGTGTATGAGTGGAGCAGCAAGGGAGTGCGGGGCCACCTGCCAGATTCCCCATCTATCCATGATTGCAGAAGGCGATGAATAGAGGGAGCTCATAGTCAGCGCCCGCTGCGCTCGCTAGCGACAGAGCGCTCACACGCACGGGTGACTGGGCCGGCCCAACAACGCTCGCCAAGTCCCCGCTCGCTCACTCGCTCGCTGAGTCCCCGCTTTGCTCGCTCATTTGCGCGTCGTTCCTTCCGTTCGCACGGTCGTTAAAAAAGTTCACAAATTTAAAAATTTGTTCAAAATTTTTAAAAAAGTTGGGGGCTTTTGCAGCTTCGAATAAATGTACACGGATTTGAAAATTGTTCGCTGATTTCGTAGTTTCAAATAAAAGTTTGCAGATTTGTAAAAGTTACTAAGTTCGAAAAAAAGTTCATCGATTTTGACAAAAAAGTTCTTCGCGTATGACAAAGTTCATCGAATTTGAAGAAAATATCATCAGATTTGAAAAAAAAGTTCACCGGATTTGAAAAAAGTTCATCAGATTTGAAAAAAGTTTATCGGATATGAAAAAAGTCACCGAAATTGAAAAAAAAATTAATTATAATTGAAAAAAAGTTCATCGGATTTGAAAAAATTTCATCGAATTTGAAAAAGGTTAATCAAACTTGAAAAAAGTTCATCAATTTTTTTAAAAAAATCATGAATTTTAATAAAATTTAATAAATTTTGAAAAAAGAGTTCACTAATTTTAAAAAAGGCGCATTTAAGAAAAAGAAAAAAAAATTACAAAGAAAAGAAAGGAAAAAGAACAAACCGAACTGAAGAACAAAATAAGAAACAAAACGAAGTAATTGTGCACAAGCGGGCTGAGATGGCCTGGTGGTTGCTGCACTTCCTTTCGATTGATGAGGTCGCGAGTTTGATCCGGTGCGAGCACCTTTTTTTTAATGTTTAAATGGAAAAAAAAGAAATGGGCCGGCCCAGAGCAGCGCAGGGGTGTGCGCCCATTAGCAATTAGCGAAGAAACGGAGGCCTGAAGCGCTGAATAGGATATGCATTGAATAAAAGCACCCAACGGAGTTGTAGGAGGGAATTACTGTGTGCTGGGCACAGGAAGCAGAGCCTAGTAGCGGAAGGCCAATGGGCCGATTAGTCTGCAACCCATAGGCGTTTATGGAAGAAGCCACTCCGATACGACGAAACTGCGAAATCACTAATTAAGGAGCACTCCTTGCAAATGTCACACCCACCTCCCCATATTGTCGCAATCAGAAAGTTTTCCCTTTTTTCGTAGATCCGTTTATTCAAAATGTTTTATCTCTTAAACCGTTCGTCCAAATTTCGAACCGTTTTCACCGTTGGATTCCTCACGTTGAGATCTTTAATACTAGATCCCATGTTGATATGTTTTGACAAACATTTTTTCACGAAAAAGCCAGACAAAAAAATGGGACGAAAAAACCGAATCGAGAGCAGTTTTTTTTCCTTTTCCGAAAGAGGCACGACCATGCCGCTCGCGAAAGCAAATTCGTACCTCACGCGGAAGCAAACCCGTGCCTGTCGCGGAAGGAAAAAAAAGAAAACACGTTTTTTTTGGTTTCCGCCTCTCGCGGAAGCAAATCCGTACCTCTCGCGGAAGAAAAAAAAGAAAACTCATTTTTTTTCTGTTTTCGAGGGGCACGGCGCGAAAGCAAATTCGTGCCTCTGGAGGAAGGAAAAAAAAGAAAACACATTTTTTTTTCCTTTCCGAGAGGCACGGCCATGCCTCTCGTGGAAGGAAAAAAAACACGTCTATTTTTTCGTTTCTGAGAGCTACGACCGTGCCTCTCGCGGAAGCAAATTCGTGCCTCTTGCGGAAGGGAAAAAAACAAAACGCGTTTTTCGTGTAAAAGAAAAAAATTCGTTTTTTTGGTCCAAAAGCGAAGAAAGTACGGTGGAATAACGAAAAGCCAAAAAAATCCAAAAAAAACCATCTAAGAAGTCGAAAACACGTGCGGAAAAAATAAAATAAAAACAAAAATCGAAGGAAACGCCTAGAGCGCGACACGTGGCGGCGGCTGAGAGCGCGCCAAGTGACGCGCTCTTAGCCCACCCAGGTGAACCTTGGGGAGGCTCCCAAACGAGCGCTCTTTGATTAGTTCCTCCCATCTAAGGCGATGTTGCGTATTCAGTTTCCAACAGAACAACGGACTCGATTGTAGCAGTAGTCACGTGAAAATCTAGCACGCACCTAGATTGAAAGCGATGCCACTACAAATATACACACGGGCAGACGCATAGCATAGTTGCACGATCGCACCCATCCCCAAACATCTCCTCCCGATCCAATCTCACTTCGCCAACTCGTACGTGGGACTCGTCGATCAACTTCTCTCGCGCAGTCGCGCGATTCCTGCTTGATGGCGTCGCATGCCATGGACAGCGCCGCCGACGACTTGTTCTACCGAGTGCTGCAATCACTAGAAGCACGAGACTTTATACTCGAGGGCCAAGCAGAAGACATCGCCCAAGACGGCGGCGTCAACATGCACCTGCTGCGACAACAACAACAGCAACAAGAATACGCCGACGCGCTGTTTCGCGAGCTTACCGGCGTCCATTTTATTTCCGATTTGGCCATGGCGGACACAGACGACCCTGATGCTCCAGACAACCCGTCGTTGGCCGTGGCAGTGGCAGAAGCGCTGAAGACGGTGGACGCGCCATCCGACGGGCACGACTGCCCTATCTGCATGGAGGACGACGACGATGATGACGCAGCGATGACATCCACGAGCACGTGGAAGGAGACGCCTTGCGGGCACCGGTTCCACGGGCGGTGCGTGGAGAGGTGGCTGCAGGCCAAGGGGAGCTGCCCCATGTGCCGGCGCCAGGTGGTGACCATGCCCGCCGCGGCCGCCACTAGTACTAGTACCGCTGTATTCGCACATTTAGAGCTGGCGGAATTTGAGGATGTCTTCATGCAGTTCATGCGTGAGGGTGCATCTTATTATACCCAACTGTGAGAGGTTTTAGTTGCCTCTCTAGAGAAATTAATGTTGCTGCTTGCTTGGACGTTTGCTCTTTGTCTGACTGAATTTCAATTCAGTTCCATCGGCAAACATATCATGCTGGACCTGATGTGTGGAAATGTAATCACATGTTTATTCACATGTTCTGTCATGTTAATTACTCTCAAAACTGAGATGTTTTGAACTTTTGATTTTTTTTATAGTGTGAGATGTTCTGATCGAACGCATGATCTGCCTTAACTTAGCTTAGTCTAAGGTTTTTTTTAACCTATTTGCCACTATTATAATACTCGAGAACTATATAAGAATCCATTTTTTTTAAAAGGAGAATATATTAATATCAAGTAGATACCAATTACACCCAACCTCTACACCAACAAGATGCCTGAAAACATTCAGGATGCACACAACCAAAAAGGAAATTAATAATAAAAAAGAAAAAATAGAAAAAACGACCCTACCACGGTGATCAATCACCCGCAATAACAGCACTCTAACCACCACCAAAGACAACACCCGGATTAGAAAGAAGGTTCTCCAAAAGCAACGCCTCAGGAAGAAAACCATGCGCAAGCGTTGTCGTTGTCCGATCAAAGATCGTTGGTTTTCACCGTGAAGAAAGACCGCGTTCCCAAAACAATGCCTTCAACAAAGTCACTACCAGGCAACTATATAAGAATCCATAGTAGGAAGAAATTCCTACTGTTGTGCCTAATGAAAAGAGCATCAAGTGCATTGGATATGTTGTTCTGAATCGATCGAAAGCACTTGATCTTACACGTTTGTCCTGCCTTGTGTAAAATTAAGCTGTAAAAGGACTGTGCGTAACACGTGCATCCTTGCCGCCAAGCGAGGGCGGCGATTTGGTGCCCTGATGGATCATCTACTCCTGCTTATAAACAGTAAATTCGAAAGGAATAGGGATAAAGATAAAATGTTAAACTTGTACGCATCATATATGCTCGACTCGTGTATGTGATTGCAAAAAATTTGTGTAGAGATGAGTTCAGAGGAGGTCGGCATAAAAAATAAATAAATTCAGAGTTCAAATTTTTGGACATTTACTGGAGAGTGGAAGAAGCGTCGCACTCCCGGCCAATGGCGCACCTAGCCGCCGCCGCCCCCGTTTCCCCGCCTCCACCCCAGGTCCCCTTGCTGCCGCTAGGTGAAACCGACGGGCAAAGCCCACTCGGCGTTCGGCGGCGGCGCGGACTTCTCCTCGCGAGGCGTGTAGCGGCGGCCCTGGCCGAAGCCATGCGGCTCGCGGTGGCGTCTCGCCAACACAGGCAAGCCGGGGCGGCGGCCCCGGGCATGGTGGCGGCACCGTTCTCTCTCCTCCTCCCTCCCTGGGGTCGTGCGGGGCGGTGCGGGGGCCGACCGCCGCGGATTTGGCGCCTGGAGGCTGGATCCATCAATGGGGTTGCACAGGCGTGCGGCCTCAGCGGCTGCACGTCTGGCTGGTCGAGCTGCGGTGGTGGCGGCGTGCTGCAGCTCCTGGATGACGGCGCGGTGGCGCCATGTAGGTGGATGTGTTGTGGCGGTCGTGGGGAGCGGTTCTTGTCCTCCAGGGCGGTGTGTGCTCAGCCAGCTCCGGCCGTGCGTTCGGTGGAGGGGTGGTCAGTGCTGTTGGTGGCGGCTCCGGGTCAAGTTGGATCTGTGGCATGGCCGGTGGTGCTTCCGGTGAGGGCGGCGGCTCCCTGGATTTGTCAAGGGCTGCGGCGCGGTTGACTGTCCTCGCGGCAGTACGGCGATGGCGGCGCTCTGTTGCGCCGTTTCTATCGTGGTGAAATCACGGCAGATGCCATGAGATGGCTAAAAATGGGGGGCTGCGTGAGGACGCCGGTGGGTTTCGGAAGCGAGGTTGGCACACGCGTGCGGGAGACACAAGGCGTACCCAGGTTCGGGGCCCTTCGGGGAGGTAACACCCCTAGTCCTGCCGAATGGGATGGTACGCACAAGGGTTACAGGGTTGCTCCTGGAGCTGTTTGAACGGAGGAGGAAGAAGGAGCTAGGTCTCCATTCGGCCTCTCCTGTGAGCGTGTGTGCGTGTTGCTACTGGGTGTCTAGGACGAAGAAGCAGCCCCTCTGCATGGAGGCCTCCTGGGGGGTCTTATAGCCCGACCCCCCAGGGTTACATGGGTAAAATCGCACACTGCGGGACCCGGATGTCGGCGTCTGGAGCCGGCTACGGGGCCCGCCAGCTACTGGGCCCCGCCGGCTGCTCGGCATTGTGGCCCGTCGCCTCACGCGTCACGGACTGCAGTGGCGCGCTGGTGCTGACGCCGGTCGTCCCGGTCAGGGGGGATGGCAGCACTACCGCTGTGCCTTCCCGAGACGGATTGTATTGTAGACACGATCTCCCGTCGTGGGGGGCTGTCTTGTCGTTGGGAGCGACGGGACGGCCACTGACCCGTCACCAGCCCGCTAGCGGGCAGCCGGACCCGGCCAGGGGCCGGGCCTAGCCGGCTCGCGTTGGGAAGCCGGCCGGACGGCCAGCCGTCGGGGAGGGGCACGGGCTGCCCCGACATTTTCGAAAAGGGGCTCCGGGTACGCGTGCCTACCCGGGGGTTATCCCCCCGACAGTAGTCCCCAAAGCTGTAAAGGCTTGCCGGCCTCAAGCAGAGGAGGCTTTGCCGCTTATCCCCTCCCCAAAGGAGCGCGGTTGCGTGGCGAGGAAGTGCCGTCTTGAGGCTGCCGTTCGCCGCCTGCCGGGAGCCGGGTTGAGGTACTTGATTGCGCCGGGGTCCGAACGGTTCGGCCGGCTGGTCGCCGGACTAAACCCCGCCACGTGCAGCCTAGCGGCCGAACAGGCCTGCCAGGCCACGTGCGTGAGGGGACATCGCGGTGGGCTGGGTCCCACTAGGCCGCGGCCTCGGCCCACGTGCGGGATTTACTGCGGCCGCACGCTCCTGTTGGGATTCTTGGGGCAGTTAAGGCATGCCTTAATGCGCCTGTGCATTGCGGGGGAGTGGGGATCGTGGGCGCAAACGATCCCACTCCCCCACGTTCCACCGTGGTCTTTAAAAGGGAAGGGAGGGGGAGAGGCCGAGGCATTCGCTCCTCTGCCCCCGCCCGTTGCTTCGCCTCTGCCTCCCCATCTTCCTTCTTGCGCACACTGCCGCCGTACGCCATCGCCCGCGCGCCATTGCTCGCTAGAGCTGCCACCGCGCCGTGCTGCGACCCTCGCACGGCCGTTCTGCCTTCGGTCCGCCGCCGCCGCTTCCTTTCTCCTTCGCACGCGCCTCTCCCGCTCTCGCCAATGGCGCCACCGAAAGGTTCTTGGGAGGGGTCGGTTGTCACCGACGACGACATCGACTACCTTCGCCGCACGCGGTGGCTGCCGCCGGCGGCGGAGGTGGAGGCGCGCGCGCCCGGCAAGGAGATGGCGCCGGCGCCGCGGAGTGGCGAAGTGGTGGTGTTCTACACCCACTTCCTCCGCGGGATCGAGCTTCCCGCGAGCGTCTTCTTCAGGAGCTTCCTCACTTACTTCGGTCTCCAGCCGCACCATCTGGGGCCGAACGCCATTCTACAGCTCGCCGGCTTCGCAACGCTGTGCGAGGGCTACGTCGGCATCCTCCCGTACGTGGAGTTGTGATGCCGGATGTTCTACCTCAAGCAGCAAGGAGCATCCGCCGGCGTCTTGTCCGAGTGCGGGGCGGCCGTGCCGGTTACCCGGACGGCGGGCCCCCTCCCGAAGCTGCCGCTCGAGGACTCCGCCAAAAAGTGGCAGAAGTCCTTCTTCTACATGAAGAACGCGGACCCGGCCAACGACCGCATCAACCTCCTTCCCTTCGTCAACGTGCCCCCGGCCGAGAAGCTAAACTGGGGGCACAACCCGAAGAGCCCGTCCGCGGAGATCTTAGGAATCTGCCGCCGGGTCAAGGAGATGACGGACCGCAAGGGGCTCACCGCCGAGGACCTCATCGCCGCCTTCATCGGCCGCCGGGTTATGCCGCTTCAGCGGCGGCCGCACCGGATCTGCGATATGAGCGGCCGGCGTGACCCCTGCCGGTTGTCGACGAAGGAGCTGACGCCGGAGGAGATCGCTGTGCGCGTCAACGATGTCTCCACCGCCGGGCTCAAGGTGAAGGAGTGGCGGTTCGGCAAGGAGCCGTACAGCCGGGATGCCCCGGCGCTAGTGGTAAGCCTCTGGTCTTTGTTCTTCGCGACGTCTGCCCTCCTCATGCGCTCTGACGCCATGGGCCGGCTGCAATGCTTCCCGAGCCAGCTGGTGCATGACGGCCCGAGTCCCATGGTTCTACAGCCGGACTGGGACGAATCGGACCCGGAGGACGAGGAGGCCGGCAACGCGGACGCCGAAGGCAGCGAGGAGAGCCTCGCGGACGCGGAAGCCGGCGGCTCCGCTCAAGCCGGTAAGTCTCCGATCCCGGATGTTTTGCGCGAGTGGCCGGATGACGACAAAGATGACGAGGACGGGACGGGCGATGCAGCTCCTCAGGACGCGGAGGCGGGCGACGGGGCCACCCCCAGGGGGCGGCAGAGGAGGGCGACTGGGGAGCCGGCGGGCTCAAGCCGGCCGCACGGGAAGCAGCCGGTCGAGGCGCGGCTGGCTGCGAAGCGCCCGGCTGCGGCGCAGACGGGCGCCCTGAAGAGGTCCGCCAAGAAGGCGCGGCCGGCTGCGAAGCGCCCGGCTGCGGCGCAGACGGGCGCCCTGAAGAGGTCCGCCAAGAAGGCGCGCCGGACGGCGCCGTCGGTGGGCCCGACGCGAGCGGTTCCCGTGGCCATAGGGTAGGTTTTCTTTTGCAGTCGAGTTGTTGCCTTATTTGTCATTGTTGCTGTTGTTCTCTTTTCTTTTCTTCTTCTTCATCTCCCTTGCACACTGTCCAGGAGCGCGCTCGAGTTGGCAGAGGCGGCCGCGGCAGCGGCAGCCGCAGAGGAGGCCGACCGGCGGCGGGGCCGGAGCGGCGCGGAGGAGCGCGAGGTGGCGGAGACCACCGAAGAGGTGCTCGCGGCCCGCCAATCCGGCTCCACCCTGGAGGACGCCGCGCGGGACGCTAGGGCGGGCCCGGGCCGAGGCTGAGAAGGAGATGGCCAAGGCGTCGGCCAAGGCGTGGGGCGACGCCGTGGCCGAGGTCGTGGCGAGGCGGCGGCGGGTCGCGGAGGAGGCCGCGTGGCCAGAGTGGACGGCGTCGTCGCCACCGCCATCGCCGGTTGCGGAGCATCGCTCCAAAGCGGTGCACAACCCGGCCCGCCGGGAGGAGGCGGATGCCCGCGCGGCCATTGAGGAAGCAGCCGGTCGCGGCGAATTCGGCGACCACGCGCCGGAGGCCGACCCGACGGCCGACCAGGAGGTGCCGCCGGAGGCCGACCCGGCCGACGGGGCCGGAGGCGGAGGGGACCGCGAGCCAGAGGCCGCACCGGGCGGAGGAGGAGCGCCTCCCCGAGGGACGAAGACCGCGCGAGGGAGCTCTCGCGCCCTGGTGACGGCGGAGCCGCGGGCCGCGGGGCGCAGCCTCGAACTGAGGCTGGCCGACAGCGGGACCAGCACTGGGTCCGCGGTTCAGCCGCAGCGGACCTGGGCGGCGAGCTCTAGCAAGGCGACAAGCGGTGCCCCCCGGAGCGAACTGGACGTGGCGGTGGACTCCCTGCGGCTGCAGATTGCCAACCACCACAGCCAGTGGCAGAGCTTCGCCCAGGCGGAGAGCGGCCGGCTGCAACAGCTGGAGCAGACCTTTGCGATAAGTTCGCCTGTCCTTCGTGTTTTCTTGCTTCTTGTTTCTTCTTTGCTCTTCTTGACCGGCTTGGTCGCTTTCCAGTGGGGGCGCGTCAGCGCACCCACTGGGTGTAGCCCCCGAGGCCCGGGCCGGCTGCGCAGCAGGCGGATCGGGCCTTCTCAGGCGTCCGGATGCTGACTTTTCCTTCCTTGCAGTCCATCTACGACCAGCGGGTGGCGGCGTACAACCGCCTCCTGGGCCGGTACCGCGCGGCCAGGGACCAGCTGGCGGCCAAGGAGGGGGAGCTTCGCCAGGCCAGAGGTATTTTTTTGAACTTTCTTCTTGCATTCCTCCAGTGGGGGCGCGCCAACGCTCCCACTGGGTGTAGCCCCCGAGATCCAGGCCGGTTGCGCAGCAGCCGGGTCGGATCTTCTTTGCTTCTTGTCTTGCTTTTTCGCCTGGCTTCTGACCGGAATCCGGATCCGGATGCGCAGCCGCCGCAGTTCACCCGGCGGAGATGGAGGCGCTCCGGCGCCAGCTGGCGGAAGCCGGCTAGCTCAGTGACCAGGCGGCCGCGGAGAGCGACCGGCTGCAGGAGGAGGCGGCCCGGGCAGTCCGGGAGAGGGACGAGGCCGCCGCCGCCCATAAGGCCGAGCTGGACCGGCTCGCCGAGGAGCGCCGTCAAGCGGCGGCGCGGCAGGAGGAGGAGGCAAAGAAGGCCGCCAAGGAGGTCGCCCGGCTCAAGGCGGACCGCGACCGTAGTGCCAACGCACTAGCGGCGAGGGTGCGGGAGGCGCTGCAGGAGGCGCTCTACATCGACGAGCTCCTCACGCGTAAGCGTCTTTTACTTGTGTCTTTTGCTTCTTTCTGTTTTCTGCCCTTTGGCGTCTTGGTCAATCTTTTTCCCCTTCTTTTCCAGGGTTCTTCCCCGAGACCCAAGGGTCAGCCGAGGAGGCGGTGAACGCCCACCGGCAAGAGCAGGCGGCAGTGGGGGCCGCCGTCGAGGAGTATGCCGCCTGGTCGGAGGCAGAGGTCACTGTGGCCGCCAAGGCTCGCTTGGATGCGGTGGAGCGCGAGATGAACCGGCTTTTCGAAGCCGGTTTATCAATGGTGGCCACCCTCTGGCTGGGTGCGGCGGCGCCGAGCAGCGTGAGCCGGCTGGCGCGTTGGCTCGAAGCCGGCGCGGCGCGTGGAGGGCCTCTGCAGCCTGAGTCGGTGCGGAGATGGCGCTTGGGCTTGTGGTGTCCTAGTATCCAGGCATCCACTTGGACCGGCTGCAAGCGCGAAGGGCTGCGGCGGAGGCAGATCTGGTGGAGCGGGCGACGCCGATTGCCGTGCGTGCCAGCGACATCGTGTCGTTCACCCTGCACGACGAGTTCGTGCTGGAGCGGGCGCTGGACGACGCGGAGCTTCCGGCGGACGACTTCGGTCTGGCGCTCGAGGACCCAAAAGGTAGCTCGGCCGAGACGGGAGCCGGCGCGGATGGCGACGCCAGCGACTTGGACGACACCGCCACCACGGAGGATCTGGCGCGGGGTGATGCCGACGATGCTGCCGCCTAGGGCGTTTTTGTTTCCCTGTATCTCTTCCTTTTTAAACTTGAAACTTTTGTTAGCCGGCAGGTGGTCCACCCACTGGGGGTGTGAGTTAATTGTAATGAACTGGCCGCGGGCCTGGCTATATATATAAATGCATCCTTGTCTCCTGTATGCTTGTGCCTGCCGTTTGGCGGTTTCTCTTTTGCTCTTTTCCCTTAGCCATTTTCTTGGTCACCCTCCTTTTCGTCCTTCTCCCTGCCAACCGGACAGCCGGGAGCCGGTCTGTAGCTGGGACAGGGAGCCAGAGTCGGAAGAGAGCGGTTAGTACTTAGGCCTTAGGATTTGAGCACAAGCGAAAACACCCACTGGGTGGGCTGGCTGCAGGCGGCGAAGCCGGCTAGAGCGCAGCCGGTCTGTGCGACGGAGAGTAGAGGGAGATGGCCGGGTTGGCCGAGCCGGGCGTTCGTACTTAGCCGTTTTTCGCGTGAGGACGCTTGCAGCCTTTGGCTCTTGCCAGCCTTGAACAGCCGGGAGCCGGTCTATGGCTTATGGCAGAGAGGGGGGCTTTTAGCGGGGCGCACGTTACTGGCCGGGTTCAGAAGAGCGGGGCGCGGGCTAGCCGGCGAGCCCCCGAGCCACCGAGCCGGCCGTGCCGACCCGGCGGGAGGGAGGCGAATGCGGTAAAGTGCGCAAGAACTCGATAGAGATGAAAAGGTAGCCCCCGAGTGTCGTTCGGGGGACTTGCTGCTTTCATTAAGTTCAAAAGGGGTAGTGATACATACATACATGATTCAACTGTAAAACGGACGGAGGAGCTCCGCATTCCAGGGGCGTTCTGTCTCCTCGCCGGAGGCGTCTCTCTTGTGCTTGTTTTGCTTTTGCGCGTCGATGTGGTAGTACGCGTTGTTGCGCAGGGCCTTGCTGACGATGAAGGGGCCCTCCCATGGGGAGGATAGCTTGTGCTGGTCGGCTGTTCATTGGATCAGCCGGAGTACGAGGTCGCCCTCGTGGAAAGCGAGGGGCTTGATATTCTTGCTGTGGTAGTGGCGTAGGTTCTGTTGGTAGATGGCCGACCGGCTGAGGGCCAGCAGGCGCGCCTCCTCTAGCAGGTCGACACCGTCCTGGCGTGCTGCTTCGGCTTCCACTTCCGTGTACAGGGTGACGCGAGGCGAGTCAAACTCGAGATCCGTGGGGATGACCGCCTCGGCCCCGTAGACGAGGAAGAATGGGGTGAAGCCGGTTGAGCGGTTGGGGGTGGTCCGGAGACTCCATAGGACGGCCAGCAGCTCATCGATCCAGCTGCCGGGTGATTGCACAAGCGGCTCAACGAGTCGCGGCTTGATGCCGGCCAAGATGAGGCCATTTGCCCGCTCCGCCTGGCTGTTGGACTGAGGATGTGCGACGGAGGCCAGGTCAAGCCGGATGCCGGAGACGGAGCAGTAGCGCGCCAGCGCGCCTTTGGCGAAGTTGGTGCCGTTGTCGGTGATGATGCTGTTGGGGACGCCGTAGCGGACAACGATGTCTTTAATGAACTTGACGGCTGTGAGGCCGTCGAGTTTCTTGATCGGCCTTGCCTCGATCCACTTGGTGAACTTGTCGACGGCCACCAGAAGGTGTGTCATGCCGCCCCGAGCAGTTTTGAAGGGTCCCACCATGTCGAGGCCCCAGACGGCAAAGGGCCACGCGATGGGGATGGTTTGGAGTGCCGCAGCCGGCCGGTAGCTCTGGGCCTTGAAGTGCTGGCAGCCCTTGCACTTGAGGACCAACGCCTCGGCGTCCTTCAGCGCAGTTGGCCAGTAGAAGCCGTGGCGGAATGCTTTGGCCACCAGAGACCGGGAGGCGGCGTGGTGCCCGCACTCGCCCTGGTGGATGTCGAGCAAGATCTCGAGGCCCCTGGCCGTCTCGACGCATCGCTGGAAGACGCCAGTTGTGCTGCGCTTGACGAGCTCGCGGATGATGATGCTGTAGGCGGAGGCCCGGCGCTGCACCTGCCGAGCCTCGACCTCGTTCGCCGGGAGCTCGCCGCTTGCCAGGAAAGCGAGGATCGGTTGAGCCCAAGACGGCGCCTCCAGCACCGTGAGGACGGCCACTTGCGCGGGTTCGGTCGGGTCAGGAGGCGGCGAGCTGGACCCGGCAGCCCCCGAGCCGGACCCGGCAGCCCCCGGGGCTGGGATGGCGGAACCCGGGATCGGGATGGCAGCCCCCGAGGTGGCGCTGGCAGTACCCGAGCCGGAGGCGGCAGCCCCCGGGGTTGGGTCCAAGACGGCAGCCCCCGGGGCTGGGATGGCGGTCCCCAAGCCCGAGCCGGCAGTCCCCGAGACGGAGGGAGGGACTGTTGGGTCGGCCGGGACGAAGATAGACTCCGAATCCGGAGACGGTTTGATGGACGGCTTGCGCAGGTGCTCGAGGGAGATGTCGGTTGGGATCGCTTGCCGGCTGGAGCCAAGCTTGGCTAGAGTGTCCACCGCCTCGTTCTTTTTTCGGGGGACGTGAAGGAACTCGCAGCCGTCGAAGCTGCCGGTCATCTGCTGGACCAGGTTGCGGTAGCTGGCCATGTTGGAATCCCTGGCGTCCCACTCGCCGGAGACTTGCTGGACCACCAGGTCGGAGTCGCCGAAGCAGCGGATGCGCCGGATGCCGATTTCTTTGGCCAGAGGAGGCCGTGGACGATGGCTTCGTACTCGGCGACGTTATTGGAGGCGGCGAAGTGGATTTGAAGCGCGTAGCGCAGCCGGTCGCCCTTGGGGGAGGAGAGCACGATGCCGGCTCCCAAGCCGGAGGCCATCTTTGAGCCGTCAAAGTGCATGCGCCAGTGCATTGTGACGGGAGCCGGCGGCAAGTATTGGGTCTCCGCCCAATCGACGAGGAAATCAGCCAACGCCTGCGACTTGATGGCGGTGCGAGGCTTGTAGAGGATGGTGTGGCCGGCTAGCTCGATGGCCCATTTGGCGATCTGGCCAGAGGCGTCCCGGCATCCCATGATTTCGCCGATGGGGGCCGTGCTCACCACGGTGATGGTGTGCTCCTGGAAGTACTGCCTCAACTTCTTGGCGGCCAAGTACACGCCATAGCACATCTTTTGGTAGTGGGGGTAGTTCTACTTGGAGGTGGAGAGCACCTCGCTTAGGTAGTACACAGGACGCTGGACCGGCTGTGCCTTGCCTTCCTCGGGGCGCTCTACCACCAGCACCACGCTGATCACGCGGGTGGTTGCCGTGATGTACATCATGAGCGGCTCCTTCTCAGCCGGCGCGGCCAAGATGGGTGCGGTGGAGAGCATGCGCTTGAGGTCGCGGAAAGCTTCGTCCGCCTGGTCGGACAACTCGAACGGCGTCGTCTTCTTCATCAGCTAATATAGGGGCAGGGCCCTCTCCCCCAGCCGGCTGACGAACCGGCCGGGAGAGGCCAAACAGCCGGTGAACTTCTGGACATCACGCAGCCGAGCCGGCTTGCGCATGCGGTCGATGGCCTTGATCTTCTCCGTATTGGCCTCAATGCCGCGCTCGGAGACGAGGAAACCAAGGAGCTAGCCGGCTGGCACACCGAAGACGCATTTCTCCAGGTTGAGCTTGATCTGGAACTAGTGCAGATTGGCAAACGTTTCCCTGAGATCCTCGAGGAGGGTGAGGTGCTGCTTGGTCTTCACCACGATGTCGTCGACGTAGACGTGCACATTCCGGCCGATCTGCGGCAGGAGGCACTTTTGCATGCAGCGCTGGAAGGTGGCGCCGGCGTTCTTCAAGCCAAACGACATGGTGATGTATCAATACGCCCCGAAGGGGGTGATGAAGGACGTCTTGAGGGCATCCGCCGGGTTCAGCTTGATCTGGTGGTAGCCAGAGTACGCGTCCAGGAAGGACAGGAGCTCGCAGCCGGCGGTGGAGTCGATGACTTGGTCGATCCGGGGTAGGGCAAACGGGTCCTTGGGGCAGGCCTTGTTCAGGCTGGTGTAGTCGATACACATGCGCCAAGTGCCGTTTTTCTTCAGGACGAGGACCGGGTTGGCCAGCTACTCGGGGTGGAACACTTCCATGATGAACCCGGCTTTGAGCAGCCGGGCGATCTCTTCGCCAATGGTTCTTCGCTTCTCCTCAGAGAAGTGGCGTAGCGGCTGCCGAACCGGCTTGGCATCCGGCCGGACGTGGAGTTTGTGCTCGGCGAACTTCCTCGGAACACCCGGCATATCTTTAGGGGACCATGCGAAGATATCCCGATTCTCATGGAGGAAGTCGACGAGCTCGCCTTCCTATTTGCTGTCGAGGCCGGAGCCAACGACGACGTACTCGCTGGAGTTTGGGTTGGACGGGTCGAGCGAAACGTTCCTTGTGCCCTTGGCCGGCTTGAAGGACCCCTCATCGGCCGGTTGCTTGAGCTGAGCCGGCATGATCGGCTGCTCGCCAGCCAGCGCGACAAGATGGTCGACCTGGCGCCTCTCCTCGGCGATGACAAGCGACTCGGCCAGCTTGGAGCCGGCTTTGGCGCACTCCAGGGACTTCTTGTAGTCGCCGGTGATGGTGATGATGGCCCTGGGACCCGGCAGCTTCATTTTGAGGTATGCATAGTGGGGAACCGCCATGAACTTGGCCATGGCGGGCCGGCCCAAAAGCGCGTGGTAGGGGCTGGCGAGGTTGACCACCTCGAACCAGATCGGCTCGCGGCGGAAGTGGGCGCTGGTGCCGAACAGCACGTCCAGCCGCACCCGGCCGATGGGGGAGCACGATGCACCCGACACGATGCCGTGGAACACCGTCTGGGTGGGCTGCAGCTGGCTCTCCTCGATGCCGAGCATGACCATGGTGTCGCGGTAGAGGATGTTGATGCTGCTGCCGCCATCGATCAGCACCCGCGAAAAGTGGCAGGTGCGCTTCTCAGCGACGAAGGTGGGGTCGAGGACGAGCGCGTAGCCACCCGGCATGGGCATCACGACCGGGTGGTCCTCCCGGGTCCAGCTGACGGGACGGTCGGACCAGTGCATGTACTGGGGGACCGGGGGGACGACGGCGTTCACCTCGTGCTGGTACCTGCGCTTGCTGTGCTTGTCGTTGCCCTCACTGGTGAAGACGACGTAGGCCGCGTCCGGCTGCGGGTAGGGGTTGTTGGCGAGGGCGCCGGCTGCCGGAGGCAGCGGGGGAGGCGGCGGGAGCTGCGGGTCGGGACCGGGCGATGGTGGTGGGAAATCGCCACGCATCAGGCGCTGGGTGATGCTGCAGATCCGGAGTGTGTGCGTGGATGGCTTCACGCCGCTGTGGTGCTTGTAGGGGGCGTCCAGCATCTGCTCGAAGTAGAATTTGGGCAGCCAGGCCATCTTGCCGGTGCGCTGGCGTTTGACGCCGCCTTGCTCGGCCAGCTGCTCCTCCGCCACGGCGGCCACTTGCTGGTTGCTGTAGCAAGGAGCCAGCTGCTCGGCCTTCTGCTTGTTGTTGTTGTCTTGCTGGCGCTGGTTTATTTCGCCAGCCGGCTTCGGGGCGGCCGGCTGGACCGGCACCGGCTTGCCGTCCACATCGACCGTGATCTTTACGCGCATCGCGGAGTCGGCCGTGGCGTACTTGTCCGCTACCGCCATGAGCTCCGCCAGGGTGTCCGGCTCGTCGCACATCAGGCGGTGCTTGAGCAGGGTGCCGTCTCGGCACCCGTCGACAAAATACTGAATGGCTTGCACTTCGTGGACCCCTTCGCAGGAGTTGCGCAGCTCGGTCCACCGCGTGAGGAAGTCGCGGAGAGGCTCGCCCGGGCTCTGAACGCACATGGAGAGCTGGCGAGGCCGACCCGGACGCTTGTACGTGCTGGTGAAGTTGCGTACGAATGCATCCTCGAAGTCCAACTAGGAGTTGACGCTGCCGGTCCTCAGGCTGTTAAGCCATGTCCGGGCTGAGCCGAGCAGCATGAGGGGGACGTAGCGGACCACCACGCGCCTGTTGCCGCTAGCTATGCCGACAGCCGTGGTGTAGTCAGTTAGCCAGTCTTCCGGCTTGGTGATGCCGCTGTACTTGGGGGTGTCGCGGGCCAGCGTGAACCCTTTGGGGAAGGGCTCTTCGCGGATGCGGGGTCCGAAACACGTGGGGCCAACGGAGCTCTCCTTCTCGAGAAGCGTGGACCGCGCCAGCCGGTCGATGCGGTGGCGGGCGTCGGTTTCGTCATAGGGCTCGCGGGGGCCCAGCCGGCTTGCGACGGGGCCACGTGGCACCGCGCCAGCGGAAGCCGGCCGAGGCCGTCGAGGCGGCGGGGGAGGGAGTTCCGGCTGCTGAACCCGGTCGTTGCCGGCAGTCTCATCGGCAATGCCGTCACCGGCTGTCGTGACGCGGTTGTGCCGGCTACGGCTTGCCCGGCGTCGGCCAGAGCGGCTGGTGCTACCGTCAGGGGAAGACGCCTGCTGTGTGTCCCGAAGGGCCCTCTCCGGGTTCCCGGTTTTGCCTGAGGCGGAGGCGGATGGCTGGGCCGGGTCGAAACGCTTCTGCTGCTCGTTCGCCACGGTGATGAGGTCGCGGATGCGCTGCTGCTGCTGCAGCAGCTCCTCGCCCTGCAGGAATTTAAGATCCGCCATGGCCGCCTGCGCCGTGCGCATGTTCTTGACGGGGGTGTCGTAGATGGGCCGGCCTGCGCCTAGCGCACGGCCGATCATGCCCCCACGGATCCGCACTTCCGCGACCCGGCTGGGCTCAGCGGCGGTCGGTGTGAAACCGTGGATGCTGTCGTACTCTCGCTGGGCGGACTCCAGCCGGCGCCGCGTTGTCGCGAGCTCCGTGGCCTCGACCAGCAGATGCTGACGGTCCTCGTTGAGCTGAGCCGCTGTGGCCGCCGTGTCGGCGTCGGGCGTGATGGGGGCTTGCAGGCTCCGGATCGTCTCGCGGAGCGGGTCGACCCGGTGAGGCAGGGCTGCAGCCAAGGCAGCGGCAGCCGCGGAGGCCTTCTCCTTGCTGCGCGAGGAGCCGCAGCTGGCGCCGATGGTCAGCACCTCTGCGTAGGCGCAGAGGGCCGCGACGTCGTCGAAGACGACGCGGCCAACGGAGATGGGCGAGTCGGCAAAGCAGTGTACCTCGCTGGGGTACTCGTCGGGGATGAGCGCGACGAAGACGCGCAACGCGCCGAAAGGGACGACGAGGCAGCCTGCGGGGCTGGCGGCGCCCGTGCCTGGCGCAACGTCGCAGCCGGCTGGGTTAGCCGCGCGAGGCGCGCGGACCAAGCCGTGCGTGATGCGCTCGCCGGAGCTGGTGAAGGGCCTCGTCCAGAACTTGACTCCGGCCGACGCCGCGACCAGCCCCACTGTGGGCGCCAACTGTCTTGGTGAAATCACGGCAGATGCCATGAGATGGCTAAAAGTGGGGGCCTGTGTGAGGACGCCGGTGGGTTCCGGAAGCGAGGTTGGCACACGCGTGCGGGAGACACAAGGCGTACCCAGGTTCGGGGCCCTCCGGGGAGGTAACACCCCTAGTTCTGCCGAATGGGATGATACGCACAAGGGTTACAGGGTTGCTCCTGGAGCTGTTTGAACGGAGGAGGAAGAAGGAGCTAGGTCTCCGTTCGGCCTCTCCTGTGAGCGTGTGTGCATGTTGCTACTGGGTGTCTAGGACGAAGAAGCAGCCCCTCTGCATGGAGGGCTCCTGGGGTGTCTTATAGCCCGAACCCCAGTATGGGTAAAATCGCACACTACGGGACCCGGATGTCGGCGTTCGGAGCCGGCTGCGGGGTCCACCGGCTGCTGGGCCCCGCCGGCTGCTCGGCACTGTGGCCCGTCGCCTCACGCGTCACAGAGTGACCGGTGTCGTGGGGACTGCAGTGGCGCGCTGGTGCTAACGCTGGTCGTCCCGGTCAGGGGGGATGGCAGCACTACCGCCGCGCCTTCCTGAGACGGATTGTACTGTAGCCACGATCTCCCGTCGTGGGGGGCTGTCTTGTCATTGGGAGCGATGGGATGGCCGCTGACCCGTCACCAGCCGGCTAGCGGGCAGCCGAACCCGGCCAGGGGCCGGGCCTAGCCGGCTCGCGTTGGGAAGCCGGCCGGACGGCCAGCCGGCAGGGAGGGGCACGGGCTGCCCCGACATTTTCGAAAAGGGGCTCCGGGTCCGCGTGCCTACTCGGGGGTTATCCCCCCGACAGTTTCCATCTTGATGGCATCGCCGAGGAGCCCCGACCCACCTCCAACCAATGGGACCTCGTCTTCTTGGTGAAAACCCATATTTAGTTTGCTAGACTAGATGGCGGCGGCGTTTTCTTTGACACCATTTATCTTTCTTGGAGGCGCCATTTCTGGAGACGAGGTCCGGTGGGCGCTTGTGGCCTTTGTGCTTCTGGTGGTATGCCGAGACGGTGGATGCCGGAGCGGCGGCTCCGGACGGTGGATGTATGCCGAGGCGGTGGCCTCGGATGGTCATGCATCGGTGGCCCTATGGGGTATGTTCGCTGTTTTGCTTGGCATGGGCGGCGACCTGGTGCTGCGGGCGTAGCGAGTTCGTCGGCTCGGCCGACGCGATCTGAGGGTCTGGCTGGCTGGAAGTCGGGGCGGCCAAGGATGTTTGGCGCAGCGTATGTGGTCTGCGGACGGTCATGTCTTGTAGCAAGGGCTACAAGGCACCCGACCCGTGCGGCGTTTTGGCTTGCGTGCTGGCGGGGGACGTCGAAGCAGCGGCTCTGGAGTCGGGGGTGTCTGTTTGTTGGGATGTAGCCTTGGGTTGTGTGGTCGGCGAGGGTCCGTTGCTTGTGTGGTTTTTCGGTCTGGTTTTCCGCATAAACTGGCCACTCTGTTAGGTTTTAGATCCGGTTTCCCTTATAAATTGGATCAACTCTCTTCTTCTATAATGCAATGCCACCTGGCCCTCTGACGAGGTTCCGTCAATTTATTTTTGGACATTTTGGAGCTCTAGTTTTGTTTGTTTTGTACCAAGCTTGTGTGATGTCATCTCAAAACTAAAATTTGCAAGCACGTAGAAGGGTGGAACATCTTTGATTTTAAAATTCAATTTTTTTTGCTATTTTATTTGAATTTACTATTTACCCGGGAGTAGATCTCGTGATTATGGATTTCTGACCTTCAAGTCCATATACTATCTTCTATAAAAAAAGGTCATATACTACGTACTATACATGTCATCGAGGTAGGTTGGTACTCGATGCATTTTATATTTTTTGTCATGGTAATACGTGTCTCATTAATAAAATAAAGATTCAGTTACAATCCACGTAAACTCCGACATTACAGGACTGAAAAGATAGGATAATCCTACGCAAAAAACCAGCTCCTGTCCCTCTCCACGAAGGAAAAGGAGATAGATCACCTCTTCACCCGAGCTCGACGCGGCTCCATCGCTGATCTGCAGCTTTACGGACCTCCAAGTAGTTTGTCTCAAGCAAAACCATTGCCGTTGAAAGAATCAGACATGGGTAACGTGTCCCCGGACACGCCATCGAACTCCAGAACTAACACCTCCACACGACTACGATGTTGCAGGAGGAAACCAGAACTGTAAGCCTCCAACCACCAACCCAACACAGGATGCACCTTCTTCCAGCTGTCACCTGCGTAGACAACCGTCTGCGTGTACTCCTGGACGACAAAACCTCCCTGCTCCACCATGACGTCGGAGACAATGCTGCACCAACGAGGACAGAGCAGAAGGAGAGACACACCTGAAGGGGTCGCCGCCGCCGCCTCGCCGACACCATCTATGAACCCTAACGACGCCGATCTAAAGGATCGGAGAACACACGATGCCATCAACTCCGAGACGCTGATACGTCCCAAACGTATCTACTTTTCCAAACACTTTTTCTCTAGTTTGGACTCTAATTTGCATGATTTGAATGGAACTAACCCGGACTGACACTGTTTTCAGCAGAATTGCCATGGTGTTGTTTTTGTGCAGAAATAACAGTTCTCGGATGGACCTGAAAATTTACGGAGAATTATTTCAGAATATATAAAAAATACTGGCACAAAGATCTACTAGAGGGGGGCCCACAGGCGCCACAAGCCTGGGGGCGCTGCCACCCCCCAGGGCGCGCCTAGCAGGCTTGTGGGCCCCTGGCAACTCCGTTTGACCTAACTCCAACGCTATAAGTACCTATTCGTGGAGAAAAAAATAGAGAGAAAGAATCATCGCGTTTTATGATACGGAGCCACCACCACCTCCTGTTCTTCATCGGGAGGGCTGACCTGGAGTCCGTTCGGGGCTCCGGAGAGGGGGATTCGACGCTGTCATCATCATCAACCATCCTCCATCACCAATTTCATGATGCTCACCGCCGTGTGTGAGTAATTTCTTCATAGGCTTGCTGGACGGTGATGGGTTGGATGAGATTTACCATGTAACCGAGTCAATTTGTTAGGGCTTTGATCCCTAGTATCCACTATGTTCTGAGATTGATGTTGCCATGACTTTGCTATGCTTAATGCTTGTCACTAGGGCCCGAGTGCCATGATTTCAGATCTGAACCCTCTATGTTTTCATGAATATATTTGTGTTCTTGATCCTATCTTGTAAGTTATATGCAACTGTTACGTGTCATGATCCGCATACCCCAAGGTGGCAATAATTGGGATTCTTTCCGGTGATTGCCGTAGTTTGAGGAGTTCATGTATTCATTATGTGCTAATGCTTTGTTCCGGTTCTCTATTAAAAGGAGGCCTTAATATCCCTTAGTTTCCTTAAGGACCCTGTTGCCACGGGAGGGTAGGACAAAAGATGTCATGCAAGTTCTTACTATAAGCACGTATGACTATATACGGAATACATGCCTACATTACATTGATGAATTGGAGCTATTGTGTATCGCCGTAGGTTGTGACTATCATACTACTGTGCTACTAAACACTTTGCTGCAGATATTTAGTTCTCCAGGTGTGGTTGAATTGACAACTCAACTGCTAATACTCGCAAATATTCTTTGGCTGCCCTTGTGTCGAATCAATAAATCTGGGTGAAATACTACCCGCGAAAACTGTTGCGATCCCCTATACTTGTGGGTTATCAAGACCTTTTGCTGGCGCCGTTGCCGGGGAGCATAGCTCTATCTATTGAGTCACTTGGGATTTATATCTGTTGATCACTATGAAGAATCTGAAAGACGCTAAGACTAAGATCGTCCCCTCTATGACTAGAGGAGGTAAGGAACTGCCATCACACTCTGCACTTGATTCACCTTCTGTTTTGAGTAGGCTTGCGACACCACCACCTGTTATTCATTCTGATATGTTGCAAGTTATTAATGATACTACTTCTGCTATTAATGATACTTATTATGATGCTAGTACTATGCTTGATAATACTGTGCCACTTGGTGAATTTCTTGATGAACAAATTGCTAAAGCTAAAGAAACTGAAAATGTTGAAACTCTTGGAAATTATGATTCACCTATTATGCCTAACTCTCCTACTAGAGTTGAAATACCTGAAACATCTGATGGTCATGTTTTTGATAGGGAGACAGCTAGGGCAATTCTTGCTTGTAATGATAGAGATGAGGTTATAAAATTGCTTGCTGAAATGAAAGAAAAATCTATGAGGGAGAGAATGAAATATGATCCTAAGTTTGCTACTTCTCCCATACTTATTACTGATAAGGATTATGAATTCTCTGTCGATCCCGAGTTAATTACTTTGGTTGAATCTGATCCTTTTCATGGTTATGAAACAGAAACTGTTATGGCACACCTTACTAAGCTGAATGATATTGCCACCCTATTTGCTCATGAGAAAAAAATTCGTTATTACTATATTCTTAAGTTGTTTCCTTTCTCATTAAAGGGTGATGCTAAGAAATGGTTTAATACTCTTGCTCCTGGTTGTGTGCGTAGTCCCCAGGATATGATATATCACTTCTCTGAAAAATATTTTTCCGCTCATAAGAAACAAGTTACCTTACAGGAAATATTTAACTTCGTGCAAATTGAAGAAGAGAATCTTTCTCAAGCTTGGGGGAGGCTTCTCCAGTTACTTAATGCTTTGCCTGATCATCCTCTTAAGAAAAATGAAATACTTGATATCTTTTATAATGGACTAACCGATGCTTCTAGGGACTACCTAGATAGTTGTGCTGGTTCTATTTTCAGGGAACGAACTGTTGAACAGGCTGAAGTATTATTGAATAATATATTGAGAAATGTCGATGATTGGACACTTCCTGAACCACCACCTAAGCCAACTCCAAAGAAGAGAGGTATTCTATTCCTCAGTCCAGAAGATATGCAAGAAGCTAAGAAATCTATGAAGGAAAAAGGTATTAAAGCTGAAGATGTTAAGAATTTACCACCTATTAAAGAAATACATGGGCTCGACATCCCGACACAGGTAGTGGAGGTAAATTCTCTCACTAGATTTGATAAAGGTGATATTCCATATAATAAATCTGCTAGTCAATGCCTTTATGAATTTGATAATTACATCATTAAACAGGAACACTTTAATATGTATGTTAGCAATCAACTAAAATGGAATGCCATCATGATTGAACGCTTGAGTGATTTGATGTTTAGAACTGCTAATGATGTTAAATGCTTGAGTAAACATGCTTCTATGGTTCAGACTCAGTTAGAACAAATTGCTAAGTCACAAAATGATTTGCTTGATGAGATGAAAAAGAATGATCATGCTGTTAGAGTTGTTACTAGAGGAGGTAGAATGACTTAGGATCCTCTATATCCTGAAGATCATCCTAAAAGAATTTAACAAGATTCTCAAAGAAATAATATTGATGCACCTAGTCCATCTAAGAAGAAAAAGAAAAAGAAATTTGATAAAACTTTGCCCGCTCCTAGTGAACCTGAGATAGAAAAACCTCCTGAGAATCATAATGATGCTTCTATTTCTGATGCTGAGACACAATCTGGTAATGAACATACACCTAGTGATAATGATAATGATAATGATAATGATGGTGTTCATGTTGATGCTCAACCAGATAATGATGTAGAAATAGAACCTGCTGTTGATCTTGATAACCCACCTTCTAAGAATAAAAGATATGATAAAAGAGACTTTGTTGCTAGAAAACATGGAAAGGAGAGAGAACCATGGGTTCAAAAACCTATGCCTTTCCCTACTAAACCATCTAAAAATAAGGATGATGAAGAGTTTGAGCGCTTTGTTGAAATGCTTAGACCTGTCTTTTTGTGCACTCGCTTGATTGATATGTTGAAAATGTCTCCCTATGCTAAATACATGAAAGATATTGTCACTAATAAAAGAAAAATATCTGAAGCTGAAATTTCCACCATGCTTGCTAATTATTCATTTAAGGGTGGAATACCTAGAAAGTTAGGAGATCCAGGAATACCTACTATACCATGCTCCATTAAAAGAAGTTATGTTAAAACTGCTCTATGTGATTTGGGAGCCGGTGTTAGTGTTATGCCTTTCTCTTTATATAGAAGACTTGATTTGAATAAACTCACACCTACTGAAATATCTTTGCAAATGGCTGATAAATCCACTGCTATACCTATTGGAATTTGCAAGGATGTTCCCGTTGTAGTTGCAAATGTTACTATCTTGACAGACTTTGTTATACTTGATATGCCCGAGGATGACAACATGTCGATCATACTTGGTAGACCCTTTTTGAATACTGCAGGGGCTGTTATTGATTGCAATAAAAGCAAGGTTACTTTTCATGTCAATGGTAATGAGCATACGGTTTATTTTCCTAAGAAACAAACTTCAGTGAATGGTATCAATTGTATTGAAAAAGTTTCGACAATCACTATTGGGGGATTCAAATTTCCTCTTCCCACTGTCAAAAAGAAATATGAAATTCTTATTGTTGGGTAGATGCATATCCCCATTGAGGTAACCTAGTGTTATACGAACATTCTTTGGTTTCATGTCACTCGGAAATAGTTTGTTAATAAGACTTAATCAACCTTATTAATGGATTCTTTTTGAAGGGCATGTGGTCGATGAATTTAGTAAGCACAACTTTCTGTACCCACCTTTTGCTCTCTGTTATTTTTAGTAGAATGAAATAAAATGCCATGATTATCCTGTTTTCTGAATTATCCGTGCAATAAAAAAATGGCCCAAAAATAAAAGTTCTCAGAATGCCATGAAAATTTAGTATGATTTTTTCCAGAATATTTAAGAATTTTTGGCACTGAACACACCCCAGGGGGGTGCACCTGTGAGCCACAAGCCCACAGGGCGCGGCCAGCAGGCTTGTGGGTCCCACAGGGACCCACTCACTTATGCCAGCCACCCATCTCCTTCTTCTTCCTCTAGAAAAAATCAAACTTGCTCCCAAGCCCATGTTCTTGCTCATTTAGCTGTGATTTTCGATCTCCTTGCTCGAAACTCCGTTTCAAAAACTGTTTTGAGGAATTACTCCTTGGTATGTGACTCCTCCAATGCTCCAATTAGTTTTTGCTCTAGTGCCTTATACTTTGCAAATTTTTGCTGCTGTGGTGACCATGTTTATGAGCTTGCATGTTGAATTTGTATGGTCCAAAGTAGTTTTGATGCATGATATAGCTTCTAGATACATGCGGGAGTAGTTGGTATCAATTTTGTTGAGTTTTGTTCACTTTTATTTTGAGTCACTAAAAATTTCAGAAAATTTCAGAAAAAGAAAATGCTCAAGTGGAGGTTGAGAGGTTCTTCGAGCCGAAACCCCAAGGAGACTCCTAAGCCCAAGTATACACTTCCTCGTGCGGCCGAGGTGCGGCCGTGCGAATGGCCATGCGACAAGTTCTTGAGGGATGCGGGGATTTACGACGATTTCTATCATTTGGCGAACAACGCCGGCATTATCCCATTCCTCGAAGATAAGTGTGACCAGTATCTTCTCCTCACTAATACTTTCGTGGAAAGCTTTCATTTTCATGCTAGGAGAGATACACCCACCATGACATCTAATTTATATGATGTTCCCCAAGAGATGACACTTGAGGATTTTTGCGATGTATGCAAGCTTCCCAGTGAGGGTAGCCCCTTAGAGCCACATCCCAGGGATGTCGCTGAGTTAATCCCTGAGGTTACCGTGGGGGAGTCGAGGGGAGTTTCTGAGGCTAGGGTTGCTAGTTTGCATTTCCCTGTTTTGTGCTATTATTCATTATTTGCTGGGAGGTGTTTGACTAGTCGGTGGGAGAGTGGCACGCTCAGCTCACCTGACCTTGCTATTTTGCGCCATGCTCTTTACGCTGATAGGACTTTCAGTTTAGGCACTATGGTTGCCCGGCGGTTGCACACCAACCGTTCGAAGGGCGTTATCTATGGTGGTATTTATGCTTCCCGTCTCGCTAAACATTTCGAGATTCCTATTAGGCATGATGAGAGGGAAGAGAGGCTTTTACCTGTTATGCATCTTGATTACGAGAGTATGGTTGGGCATGACTTTATTAATAGGGGCCGTAAACAATTTCAGTATAACTTGGTATTCAGTCAGGGTACATGTGAGATTATTACTTTGCATGCGCCTACTTTGTTTGATATTCAAAGGGGCAGATACATCATTATGCCTGAGGACATTTATGCTTATTGGGGCTTGGATCAGCCCCAAGTACTTGAGCCAGCACCTGTGCCAGAGCCGTACCAGGAGCCCATCTATCATTGGGAGCCTCAGGAGGCCATTTACCAGTTGGATCCTCAGCAGCCTCCGCACTATCCGGGAGGTGCTGACTTCGACCCGTGGCTGTAGACCAACTTAGGCCAAAAGCCTAAGCTTGGGGGAGTACATATTTCTCACCGACATTACATTCATGTTCACACACTCATTCCAGTTGTCGGTGTTCATCCTTTTTCATTGTATATCCATGTTAGTTTTATTTTCGCTTTCTTCTTGCTTGTTTGAAAAACTTTCCAAAATCCAAAAAATTTAGTTGTAGTTTCTTTCCTGTCTAGTTAATTCGTAGTAGTAAAAGAAAACCCAAAAAGATTTCTCGTTTCTTCTTTTACTTGTTGGGAGCTTTCCCGTGTAAATAGTTTTTCTCGTTTTTCGTTTTCCTTCGTTAATTTGCTTCCTTCAGAAAAACCTAAAAACTCCAAAAATATTTCAGTGTGTTTCTCTGAATTTCTTTTCTTTTCGTTGAGTCGTCACAAGGAGAAAGACCACGATGAAAATGTTGAGTGGCTCCCATATGCTTTATTGTTGATCTAACAACGAGCCACTATTATTTTATCTTCTCCTTTGAATAAATGTTTGCAGATTCCAGCTTAGTCCATGGCGCACTTGCACTATTATTATTATCACATCATTCGGTCGTGCAAGTGAAAGGCAATAATGATGATATTTGATGAAGTGATTGCGGTGAAGAAAAGCTGGTATGAACTCTTCCTTGTTTTTTTCTCTGTAAATCTGTTCAGCTCAATATTCATGATTCAACATTATTATGAGTAAACATATTTGTGATGACAATTAGAGATCATAGTTGCTCATGCCATGCTTAAATAGCTAGGAGTGGATCATGATTTATCTTGAATGTCAACATGCATTAAAATGGTTGTGATGTAGTATGTTAGCATGATATCCTCCTCTGAGTAATTCGAGTGGCTTGACTTGGCACATGTTCATACATGTAGTTGAATCAAAACCAACATAGCCTCCATGATATTTATGTTCAGGGTGTTGATATCCTACTCATGCTCGTGTTCAATGTTAATTATTCGCAATGCATGTCTATGACCGTTTTCGCTCTCTAGCTGGTCGCTTCTCCATCTATTTGCTAGCCTTCGCCTGTACTAAGCGGGAATACTGCTTGTGCATCCAAAATCCTTAAACCAAAGTTGTTCCAGATAAGTCCACTATATCTACCTATATGCGGTATTACTCTGCCGTTCCAAGTAAATTTGCAAGTGCCACCTCTAAATATTCAAACGAACATCTGTTTTGTGTGCCTGTACCACTCATGGAGCGACAGGGGGCGGTCAGTATCTTCCATGCTAAGTGGGTTATTCTCGAGATGAGTGTTTATTCACTTGTCATTGCACGAGAGAGGCTGGTATTTGGGATGCCCAGTCCTATGCTCAAAATCGTTATATAATGCAAACAAACTCCCCTGAAAAGTTGTTGGTATGGAGGGCACCCGAGGATTCGGCTAGCCATGGCTTGTGTTGGTATGGTGGAGGGGGAGTAAACTTTACCTTTCCGCTTGGGAACCGCCTATAATGTGTTTAGCATGGAAGATATTGAAAACTCTCGGTCATGACGTTGACAGGAAAGGCATACCTCCCAAAATTATTTTCATCTCTAATTTAAGCTTCGAGCTCTGGCATCGCTGCAAATCCATGCTTCCCTCTGCGAAGGGCCTATCCATTTACTTTTATGTTATTTTACTTTTATTGTTGAGTCATCACCCTCTCCTTTAAGCACCAGTTGGAGAGCACTATTGTCATTTTTATGCATTGAGTATAGTTAATGTTGGGTGTGACCATGACTGGATATCCTCTATCCTGAATTACAATGTTTAGTCATTGCTTGAATCTCAGAGGTGCTCTGCATTTATGTTTTGCGGTCTCAGAAAGGGCTAGCGAGATACCATGTTATCATATTATATCATGATTGTTTTGACAAAGTGTTGGCATCCGAGATATCTTATTATTGCTCGCTAGTTGGTTATGTTATTGCCTTGAGTAAATGTGAGACCTAAGTGTTATCATCAATATGATTAGTTCATAATCTTTGCTGAAAACTTGGATGCTAGTTAAGTATGTATACAGACAACAAGAACAAAAGAGTTTGTAAAAGTTTTTCTTTATCACTTTCAGTTTGTCAACTGAATTGCTTGAGGACAAGCAATGAGTTAAGATTGGGGGAGTTGATACGTCCCAAACGTATCTACTTTTCCGAACACTTTTGCTCTAGTTTGGACTCTAATTTGCATGATTTGAATGGAACTAACCCGGACTGACGCTGTTTTCAGCAGAATTGCCATGGTGTTGTTTTTGTGCAGAAATAAAAGTTCTCGGATGGACCTGAAAATTTATGAAGAATTATTTCAGAATATATAAAAAATACTGACGCAAAGATCTACCAGCGGGGGGCCCACAGGCGCCACAAGCCTGGGGGGTGCGGCCACCCTCCCAGGGTGCGCCTAGGAGGCTTGTTAGCCCCTGGCAACTCTGTTTGACCTAACTCCAACGCTATAAGTACCTATTCATGGAGAAAAAAATCAGAGAGAAAGAATCATCACGTTTTATGATACAGAGCCACCGCCACCTCCTGTTCTTTATCGGGAGGGCTGATCTGGAGTCCGTACGGGGCTCCGGAGAGGGGGATTCGACGCCGTCGTCATCATCAACCATCCTCCATCACCAATTTCATGATGCTCACCACTGTGTGTGAGTAATCGAGTCAATTTCTTCGTAGCCTTGCTGGATGGTGATGGGTTGGATGAGATTTACCATGTAATCGAGTCAATTTGTTAGGGCTTTGATCCCTAGTATCCACTATGTTCTGAGATTGATGTTGCTATGACTTTGCTATGCTTAATGCTTGTCACTAGGGCCCGAGTGCCATGATTTCAGATCTGAACCCTCTATGTTTTGATGAATATATTTGAGTTCTTGATCCTATCTTGCAAGTTATATGCACCTGTTACGTGTCATGATCCGCATACCCCAAGGTGACAATAATTGGGATTCTTTCCGGTGATTACCGTAGTTTGAGTAGTTCATGTCTTCACTATGTGCTAATGCTTTGTTCTGCTTCTCTATTAAAAGGAGGCCTTAATATCCCTTAGTTTCCTTAAGGACCCCGCTGCCACGGGAGGGTAGGACAAAAGATGTCATGCAAGTTCTTACTATAAGCACGTATGACTATATACGGAATACATGCCTACATTACATTGATGAATTGGTGCTATTGTGTATCGCCCTAGGTTGTGACTATTACATGATGAATGTCATCCAACATAATTATCCATCACCGATCCAATGCCTACGCTTTTCGCATATTGATCTTTGCTAAGTTACTTTCGTTGCTGTTGTTGTTACAATTACTACAAAACTGCTTCTGTTACTGTCACTACTGTTACTACTGCTATTGAAACTATCATACTACTGTGCTACTAAACACTTTGCTGCAGATATTTAGTTCTCCAGGTGTGGTTGAATTGACAACTCAACTGCTAATACTCGCAAATATTCTTTGGCTCCCCTTGTGTCGAATCAATAAATCTGGGTGAAATACTACCCGCGAAAACTGTTGCGATCCCCTATACTTGTGGGTTATCAGACGCCACCATGAAGGACATTGCTGGTGTGGGAGTGGAGCTGAGGCAGATTTATTTGTCCGGACGCCGCTCCCACCACCCCAACGACGCACCACGACCTACAAAACCAAACCCTAACTACAGAACGAAGGAACGGGGTCCCCCCCCTCCTGCCACCGAAGCAGCCGTCGAAGGGAGAGGTGACCAGCCCTGGCTGCTGTAGATCGGAGGTAAAGGACCGTCTCCCTAGTCGCCTTCACGTGGCTGCTGCTAGGTTAGGGAAAAGTGATGCTCCCGTAGCGGCCTCTCAGGAACCTACCGGTGCATTTTACATCTTAACCCTCTATTTTTAGCACGTTGCTCCTACCACCTATATCTTTTTTTGCATGGTAATACATGTCACATTAATAAAATAAAGACTCAGTTACAAGACATGTAAACACCGACATTACAGGACTAAAAAGATAGGATAATCCTACCCAAAAACCAGCGCGTGTCCCTCTCCACCAAGGAAAATGAGACATATCACCTCTTCACCCGAGCTCGACGCTGTTCCATCGCTGATCTACAGCTTTATGGACCTCCAAAGTAGTTTGTCTGAAGCAAAACCCTTGCCGTTGAAAGAATCAGACCGAGGCAACGTGTCCCCGGACACACCATCGAAGTCCAGAACTGACACCCTCGCACGATTACGATGCCGTAGGAGGAAACCAGAACTGTCAGCCTCCAACCACCAACCCAGCACAGGATGCACCTTCTTCTAGCTGTCACCAGCGTAGACAACCATATGCGCGTACTCCTGGACAACAAAACCTCCTTGCTCCACCATGACGTCGGAGACAACGCCACAACAACGAGGACAGAGCAGAAGGAGAGATACACCTGAAGGGGTCGCCCTCTCCGCCTCGCCAACACCATCCGTGAACCCTAACGCCGCCGATCTGAAGGATTGTCAAACACACGATGCCATCAACTCCGAGACGCTGCCATGAAGGACATCGCCAGTGTGGGAGTGGAGTTGAGGCAGATTTATTCGTCCGGACGCCGCTCCCACCACCCCAACGGCGCACCATGATACGTCTCCAACGTATCTATATTTTTTTATTGTTCCATGCTATTATAGTATCAATCTTGGATGTTTTATATGCAATTATATATTATTTTTTGGGACTAACCTATTAAACCTAGTGCCTAGTGCCAGTTGTTGTTTTCTACTTGTTTTTGGTTTTTCGGGAAATCAGTACCAAACGAAGTCCAAACGCCAGGAAACTTTTTGACCATTTTTTTCTGGGAAAAAGAGACCCTGGAAGCTTTGGGAGGATGCCAGAAGCCTCACGAGGAGGCCACAAGGCAACAGGGTGCGACCCTAGGGGGGGCGCTCTGATGCCTTGTGGGCCCCTCATGGCTCCTTTTAACCTAATTCCACTTCTATAAATTCTCAAATATTCGGAAACCAGCAGAGAGCCAGACGAGAAAACCCTACCGCTGCCGCAAGCCTCTGTTCTTTTGTGATCCCATCTGGAGGCCTTTTTCGGTACTCTGCCGGAGGGGGAATCGATCACGGAGGGCTTCTACATAAAACTTGCTGCACTTCTGATGATGTGTGAGTAGTTTACCACAGACCTACGGGTCCATAGCGAGTAGCTAGATGGCTTCTTCTCTCTCTTTGATCTTCAATACCATGTTCTCCTCGATGTTCTTGGAGTTCTATCCGATGTAATCTTCTTTTGCGGTGTGTTTGTTGGGATCCGATGAATTGTGGGTTTATGATTAGATTATTCATGAATATTATTTGAGTCTTCTCTGAACTCTTTTATGCATGATTGTTATAGCTTTGTATTTCTCTCTGATTTATCCATTTGGTTTGGCCAACTAGATTGATTTATCTTGCAATGGGAGAGGTGCTTTGTGATGGGTTCAATCTTGCAGTGTTCTATATCCCAGTTACAGAAAGGGACAAGACACATATTTGTATTGTTGCCATTAAGGATAAAAAGATGGGGTTTAATCATATTGCTTGAGTTTACTTTGTCTACATCATGTCATCTTGCTTAAGGCGTTACTCTGTTTTATATTTAATACCCTAGATGCATGCTGGATAGCAGTCGATGTGTGGAGTAATAGTAGTAGATGCAGGCAGGAGTCGGTCTACTTGTCTCGGACGTGATGCCTATATACATGATCATTGCCTTGAATATCGTCATAACTATGCGCTTTTCTATCAATTGCCCAATAGTAATTTGTTTACCCACCGTATGTTCTGTGCTCGAGAGAGAAGCCTCTAGTGAAAACTATGGCCCCCGGGTCTACTTTTACCATATATTAAAATCCAAAAATACCTTTTTGAAATTTATTTACTTTTATTTTCATTTGCAATTTACTTTTTATCTATCACTATCAGAATTAATCCTTGCAAATAACCGCTAAGGGGATTGACAACCCTCTTATTTGCGTTGGGTGCAAGTGTTTGCTTTTGTTTGTGTAGGTGTTGCTAACGAGGTTCTGTGTGGTTCTCCTATTGGATTGATAACCTTGGTTCTTAACTGAGCGAAATACTTATCTCTACTGTAGTGCATCATCCTCTCCTCTTTGAGGAAATCCGAACGCAGTTCACAAGTAGCAGGAAGAATTTCTGGCGCCGTTGCCGGGGAAACATCACCAAAACCTATCAAGTACCTTCGCACAAACTATCATCCACTTGCTCTTATTTTCATTTTTCTTTTATTTGCATTTGCCTCTCGTTTTCATCTCCCCCACTTCTCTAAAAAATCAAAAATACCAAAAATATTTTGTGTGCTATCTTTGCTTGTGTTGCCATATGCCTTCTATTTGCTTGCATCTTCGCTTGCTAAAGAATTATTGATATGTATCCTCATCCACTTGCTAATCTTTTCAAAAGATCCAATTATAATGAACCAATTGCAAGTGAGTTGAGTGCACTTGATTATCTCTATGAAGTTTTGCTTGAAAATCATGAATCTAAAAATTATGATGAAGTATTAGAAGAAGAAATTATAAAGTGATTCATTGTAGCTCCTTGATTAAAAAGCATGATTGCAATGATGTTATTATAAATTCTATTAATGTCAATTGTGCTAATAATATGCAAAACTACAAGCTTGGGGATGATGATTTTGTGCTATCCACTACTCATTGTAATGATCATGATTGGGGTGATGCTTCATATGATCTTGAAAATTTATTTAAGCCTCATGATGAATATGTTTGCAATAATATTGAAAGTGGTTTTGGAAGAGTGTCAACTTTAGGTAATAATGATCCCACTACTTTGGAGAATTATCAATATCGTGATTTTTTGATAAAAGTGGGTTTGGAGAGGTCATGACTTTAGTTAATGTTAATCCCACTATCTTGGAAGATTATAAGACTTTTATGCATGTGGATCATGAAGAGAATATTTTATGTGATAGCTATATTGTTAAATTTGATTATGAGAGAGGAAAATATGGTTATTGGAATTTTCATGTTGAATTACCTCTCTTGAAGATCAAATTGTTAGTGTTTTGTTCTTCTTCTTTGCATATGCTAGATACTTTTTATCTTGATAATTTGTTTGCTTATAAAATGCCTATGCATAGGACGTATGCTAGACTTAAATGTGTATGTCACATGTTTTATGATGCTCTCTTTGTGTTTCCATTATTATCTTTCATGTGAGCATCAATAAAATCTCAAGCCTATCTTAATGGCTATAAAGAAAGAGATTGTTGGGAGACAACCCAATAGTTATCTTTTCTGTTTTGTGTATTTACTCAATTGTAGCTTCTGTTATGATTGTGTTTTTATCTTTTAATTAGTGTTTGTGCTAAGTAATGCCTTTGGGATGATTTGGATTATAGTATAATTGATGCTGTTTGAAAACAGAAACTTTTGCGTCCAGTACTGGAATTTTGATTTTTTGCCGGAGCATGATAAAATTCTGATTTTTTTACACAGTATTGGAATATGAATTTCCCACGTTGTCCTAATTGTTCACAATTTTTGGAGTTATATAAGTATGACTTTAATTCAGATCTTTACAGACTGTTCTGTTTTAGACAGATTCTGTTTTTATTGCATAGTTTGCTTATTTTGATGAATCTATGGATCGTATCGGGGGGTATGAGTCATGGAGAAGTTGGAGTACAGTAGAATTATGCCAATATTAAATATGAATCAATTTACAACAGTACCTAAAGTTTAAGATTTATTTGTTATACTAACGGATCTCACGAGGTTTCTGTCGAGTTTTGTGTGCTGAAGTTTTCAAGTTTTGGGTGAGACTACGATGGATAAAGGAATAAGGAGCGGCAAGAGCCTAAGCTTGGGGATGTGCTACTTGTAGCTTGCATTGGTATTTTCTCCGAAGAGGAAGGGATGATGTAGCACAGTAGAGATAAGTATTTCCCTCAGTTATGAAACCAAGGTTATCAAACCAGTAGGAGAATCACACAACACCTCGTTAGCAGCACCTGCGCACAAACAACAAATCCTTGCACCCAACGCAAACGAGGGGTTGTCAATCCCTCGGCGGTCAATTGCAAGATTAAATTGTATGTGATAGATAGATAGATTGAAACAAAAATACAAATTAAAATAAATAAAAGAAAATGGCAGCAATATTTTTAGGGTTTTAGTAATATGATTTAGATAGACCCGGGGGCCATAGTTTTCACTAGAGGCTTCTCTCAAGAAAATAGCATACGGTGGGTAGACAAATTACTGTTGGGCAATTGATAGAAAAGCAAATAATCATGACGATATCCAAGGCAATGATCATGTATATAGGCATCATGTCTGAGACAAGTAGACCGACTCCTGCTTGCATCTACTACTATTACTCCACACATCGACCGCTATCCAGCATGCATCTAGTGTATTAAGTCCATAAAGAATGGAGTAACGCCTTAAGAACGATGACATGATGTAGACAAGATAAACTCATGCATGAATAAACCCCATCTTTTTACCCTTAATAGCAACGATACATACGTGTCATGTCCCTTTCTGTCACTGGGATTGAGCACCGCAAGATCGAACCCATTACAAAGCACCTCTTCCCATGGTAAGATAAATCAATCTAGTTGGCCAAACCAAATCAATAGATCGGAGAAGAAATTATAAGCTATAACAATCATGCATAAAAGAGATCAGAGAAGACTCAAATATATTCATGGATAATCTGATCATAAACTCATAATTCATCGGATCCCAACAAACACACCGCAAAAAGTGATTACATCGGATAGAACTCCAAGAACATCGAGGAGAACATTGTATTGAAGATCAAAAAGAGAGAAGAAGCCATCTAGCTACTGCCTATGGACCCGAAGGTCTGTGGTAAACTACTCATGTATCATCGGAAGGGCAGCAAGGTTGATGTAGAGCCCCTCCGTGATCGATTCCCCCTCCGGCGGAGTACCGGAGAAGGCCTCCAGATGGGATCTCTCGAGAACAAAAACTTGCGGCGGCGGAAAAAGTATTTCGTGGACTCCCCTGAGGGTTTCTGATTTTTCCTGAATTTATAGTGGTGGAATTAGGTCAAACGGAGCTGAGGTGGGCCCACGAGGCACCAGGGCGCGCCTGCCCCCCCCAGGCACGCCCTGGTGGCTCGTGGCCACCTCCTCTGGCGTCTAGTCTTCTCCCGAAGCGTCTAGTGTTTATCTTGTCCAGAAAAAAAATCTCCAAAAAGTTTCGTGGCATTTGGACTTCGTTTGGTATTGATTTTCTGTAAAACAAAAACAGGGTAGAAAACAGCAACTGGCACTGGGCACTAAGTTAATAGGTTAGTCTCCAAAAATGATATATAATTGCTATAAATGCATATAAAAACATCCAAGATTGATAATATAACAGCATGGAACAATCAAAAATTATAGATACGTTGGAGACGTATCAGGATGCCCAAGGCACCCCAAGGTAATATTCAAGGAAGACTCAAGCGTCTAGGCTTGGGGATGCCCCGGATGGCATCCCCTCTTTCGTCTACAATCTATCGATATATCACTTGGAACTATATTTTTATTCATCACATGATATGTGTTTTACTTGGAGCGTCTTGTGCTATAGTTTGCTTGCTTTTGTTTGATTTTTAGTTTGCCACAATCATCTTTGCTGAACACACCTTTTTGAGAGGGACACACATTATTCGTGATTTGTTAGAATACTCTATGTGCTTCACTTATATCTTTTGAGCTAGGCAGTTGCTCTAGTGCTTCACTTATATCCTTTAGAGCACGGCAGTGGTTATATTTTAAAGAAATAGTTGCACTCTCATGCTTCACTTATATATTTTTGAGAGTCTAATAAATAGCAATGGTAATATGCACGGGTTATGAATTTGGTCCTAATATGATAGGTATTCAAGAGGGACATAATAAAAACTTTCGTGTAGATCACTGAATATGATAAGTTTGATTCCTTGCAATAGTTTTACGATATTAAGATGGTAATATGGGGGAGGTACTAGTAGATAATTGTGGTTTAGTAAGAATATTGGTGTTCAGGTTTGTGATTCTTGAAGCATGCACGTATGGTCTGTCGTTATGCTTGTGCCAAGTCAAGCCACTTGAAACATTCATAGGAGTATACCATACTAACATACTACATCATAACCATTTTAGTGCATGTTGACATCCAAGATAAATCATTATCCACTCCTAGCTACTTAAGCATGGCATGAGCAACTATAATCTCTAATTGTCATCACAAACATGTTTACTCATAATATGCTGAATCATGGCTACTGAGTTAAAAATATTTACAAAAACAAAAACAAAAAGAGTTCATACTAGCTTTTCCTTGCCACAATCACTTCATCAAGTCATCGTCATTATTGCCTTTCATTTGCACGATCGAATGATGTGAAAATAATAATAGTGCAAGAGTGCCATGGACTAAGCTGGAATCTGCAAACAATTTATTCAAAGGAGAAGACAAGGTAATATTGGCTCTTCATTAGATCAACCACAAAGCATATGAGAGCCACTCAACAATTTCATCGTGGTCTTCTCCTTACGACGGCTCAACGAAAAGAGAAGTAATTCAAAGAAACACACTGAAATATTTTTGGAGTTTTCATTTTTTCTGAAGAAAGCAAACTAAAGAAGAAAAACGAAAAGCGAGAAAAACTATTTACACGGGAGAACTCCCAACAAACATGAAAAGAAGAAACGAGAAATCTTTTTGGGTTTTCTTTTAATACAACAAACTAACTAACGAGAAAGAAAAACCGAAAAGAAGCAAGAAATATTTTTGGATTTTCGAAGTTTTTCAAACACACAAGAAGAAAGCAAAAATAAAAGTAGCATGGATAATACAATGAAAGAGGATGAACACCGACAACTGGAATGAATGTGTGATGCATGAATGTAATGTCTGTGAGAATACGTACTCCCCCAAGATTAGGCTTTTGGCCCAACTTGGTAATCACCACCGCTGGTCGGGATAGTAGTCATAATGGTAACTCGGGGTGGCATTGAGTGCTGCCTCCTCAGCAAGACAGGCAGCCTCCACTCTCTCGTTTTACTCATGGGCCTCGAACTCATGAACAAAATGCCTTTGTTTGCTCAGAAAGTCAAAGATGATAGGCGCAGACAAAATAACAGAGACAACACGGTTTTTATCGAATATCAAATTATAGTCATATTTGTGGGTCTCGTATTTAATGAACTCGTGGTGTTGCATCGGCTCAAAATCTAAGTATTTATCAGGTAATATGTGATCATTGGGTCTGGGAGAGACCCCAAGTCTTGCAGCTACGCAGGAGGCATAAATTCCTCCATACAAATCACCATGTCTCGCGTTTCGGTTCAACCGACATGCAACAATTGCCCCAAGGTTATAATTTCTACTGCCAGTTAAGGCAGTGTGAATAATGCTCAAATCAGGAGCACAAAGTGTGCTACAGTCATGTTTACCAACAATATACATCTCCCATTAAAAATTGCAAAGTAGCGAATAGCGGGAAAATGAATGCTTTTTGTTCTAGCTTGTGTCACACCCCTATGTTCACCATTGCAAAGACCACTGAGAAACATATCATAATCAGATTTCTGCAGTTCAACAAGCGAACCCCAATACGGAATTTTACAAGCATCACAAAATTCTTCTAGAGACATACTATATGAGCGCTCATAGAGGTCAAACAAAACTCTAGAAGTAGAAGAATGATATTCAAAACTTTGATTGAATGAATGGGTGAGATGGTAGTGTTGTGTGCACTTATCTGCGACGAAGGCGGTTAGCTCGGCATTCTCAATATATTGATCAAACTCTTCCTTAATGCCAGCACTTATCATGAAGGTGTCGCACGGCCACTGACACGATTTTGTTTCCGCACCTCGCACCGAACTCGCCCGTGGTTCAATGTACGCTTGACGTGTCGAACTTTGGCTTGACGATCCTTCCGAGGATTTTCTACTCGAAGAAGTCCTCCTGAAGAAGTTCATTTTCCTAAGAGAAATTTTCTAAAAATTTTGGACCACAAAATGATGTCAACAAAACTTCACAAGATTGATAACAACTACTCATATGAATGTCTAGAGGCTAAATCAAGCATTCAAACTACCTGGAACTCAAGGAATTCAACATGCAAGCTCATTTTCAGTAGCACCAATAGCAGCAAATTATGCAAAATATAATCCACTAAAGCAAAAACTAATTGGAGCAATGGAGGAGTCATATACCAAGGAGAAATCCCCCAAAACAGTTTCGGAAACGGCGCTCCGAGCAAAGAGATCGAAAATCTCAGGTTTGGGAGCAAGAACACGAGAACGAAAGCTACCACGATTTTTTCTGGAGGTTGGAGATGAAGTGGGCTGAAGCACTAAGTGAGTGGGTCCCTGTGGGACCCACAAGGCAGCATGGCGCGAACTAGGGGGGTAGGCATGTCGCACCCTGGGATGTATTCAGTGCCAATTTTTTTTAAATATTCAGGAAAAAATCATGTTAAAATTTTATGACATTCTGAGCACTTTTATTTTTGGGCCATTTTTTATTGCACAGGTAATTCAGAAAACAGGATAATCATGGCATTTTACTTTATTAAACTATGAATAACAGAGAGCAAACTATAATTACAGAGAGTTGTGCTTACTAAATTCATCGACCACATGTCCCTCAAAAAGAATCCATTAATAAGGTTGATCAAGTCTTATTAACAAACTATTTTTGAGTAACTTGAAACCGAAGAACTTTCGTATAACACTAAGTTACCTCAGTGGGGATATGCATCTCCCCAACAATAAGAGTTTCATATTTCTTTTTGACGGTAGGAAGAGGAAATTTGAAACCTCCAATAGTGATTCACTACTGCAGGCGACTGCTAACGTGACACATGTTTCAGAGACCCTTGGACCAAACTGTGTGTGATGCATGAATCGCAAACGGTATCGTAATAAACCATCACCAATAAGACGAACTGTGTGCGATGGCGGAGACATAAAGCATGATTCAGATTAGAGACACGTGTGCGATACGTGGCATACAGTTGATCCATACGAACTGTTTGTGATGAGCCAGAACAACAGAAATACGGCATACAGTTCACTCGGATGAACTGTTTGCGATGATCCAGAAGAACACAAACAATTAGCCAGATCAAGGTGTGTGCGATAGATGGCATACAGTTCACTCGGATGAACTATTTGCGATGATCCAGAAGAACACAAACGGTTAGCCAGATCAAGGTGTGTGTGATAGACGGCATACAATTCACTCGGATGAACTGTTTACGATGATCCAGAAGAACACAAACGGTTAGCTAGATCAAGGTGTGTGCGATAGACGGCGTACAGGTCACTCGGATGAACTATTTGCGATAAGCCAAAATAAACACAAATGATTCAGGTTAACAAGATGTGTGTGATGCCCGGCAAACAGGTCAGTAATCAGAATTGTGTGGGAAGACCGATAATAACACAAATGATTCCTCCTAATAAGCTGTGTGTGTTGTGGGCAAACGGTTGGTGGTAAATAATTGTCAGTGATTGATAATTGTTCAGAAGACAATGTCTACTATCCCTAAAAAAATCAGATCTAAATTTGAAATGCACAATGAGAAATAAAAAAGACAAATTCAACATGAATAGTGTCAGAAAAAGACAAAAGCAGAATTGACACTATTCACATGTGGATTTGATTTGTCTTTTTTGTTTCTCCATGTATATTTCGACTTTGGATTTGAAATTTTTAGAGAATTTAGATACATGTCTTGTGAACATTCATAAATTTTTTCGTGATTTTTTTAAACATCAAAATTTGAGTTTTGTAACATTGTATCATGGTATCATGTAATAGTTGGTATCATGTGATATCTTCATTAACCATGCTCTAATAAGCTGTGTGTGATGTGGGCAATCATATGTTGGTCTAAGAAAAACATAAAATTCTATCAACCAAACTGATTGCATACTCATCCCACATCTAGACATAAGTGAACATAGATATATATATAAGCATACTCAGGCATAGATAATTAATAAGCATACTCAAGCATTGTTCAACCTTAGTTCAACCGATATTAAGCATACTCAAGCATCTATCTATACCTATACTAATTAGAGACTCCCAAGAAATTACCACGTTAATTAGATTTTACAAGCCGTTAATCTGGTGGGACCGAATTATTACGGTGTAGATACTCACAGAAGAAAAAAAACAGACGTATCTCTCTCCCATGACCTTCTCAATCTCTCACGTCACGTATCTCTCTCCCATGACCTTACTCTCTCAATCTCTCCCGCCTCACGTATATCTCTTCAGTGAGAAATAAAAATCACGTGTCTCTCTCCCATGACCTAACTCCATCAATCTCTCACGTATCTCTAACAAACTCTCACGTAAAAAGCTCTCATGTATCTCTCTCCCATGGCCCAACTCTCTCAATCTCTCACGTAGTTCTGTATCTTCACCCCTTCACCCTAATCTCTCTCATATCAGATCATCTCTTCCTAGGGTGCGATCGTGCAAGAAGTGTAAGATCCATCAACATCTCTTGATGGGGCACGATTCTCTTCTTCTTCTGTCCGAGATTCAAGTGGTGATGATTCAGGTATTGACAGATGCACATGCACAGATTGACCAACCAAAGGCAAGATTCAAATAGTTTTTTTTAATATGCCCGCTCAGATCAATTCCGTCTGATTCCTAATCTATTTTGTATCTTCACCCCTTCCTCTCTATCACCTACCCAGGCCCTAATCTCTCTCATAACAGATCATCTCTTCCTAGGGTGCGATTGTGTAGGAATTGGAAGATCGATCAACATCTATTCGTACGGCGCGATTCTGCTTCTTCTATATGGCATTCAAGTGGTGATGATTCAGGTATTGACAGATGCACATGCTCAGATCAACCAACCAAAGGCAAGACTCAGATAGGTTTTTTTTTTGCAATATATGCATGCTCAGATCAATTCTGTCAAAGGTGATTGATGTGATGTGATTATGCATGGAGCGCTGGATGTTCTTCCTATTCCCGTGCTATGTGCCAAAATCTGGCAGAATTTGTCCGCTCTTCAAGTATCGTAGCAACGTCAGATTATTTCTTCTTCTCATGTCGAACGTTCAATCCTAGCAGCATTATTGTGATTGACCTATGTGTATACTAACCAGTACGATTCTTTTGTATACATGAGTACATGATGATGTTCCAGCAACAAATGCAAGATTCAAACTATATTTTTTTTCTTCTAATATGCTCAGAACAATTCCGTTGATGGGGATTAATGTTGTGCGATTAAGCATGGAGCGCTGAATGTTCTTCCTATTCCCACCTGCGTGCTTAAATCTGGAAGAAATTTGTCTGCTCATCAGGTATCGCAACCTCATATTTATTCTTCTTCTCATGTCAAAGGTTCAATCCTAGCATTCTTATAATTGATCTCTGGGGATAGTAACCAATATGATTGTTTTCCATCCAAAAGTCCGTGGTGATGTCGGACCTATCTTGAACTTCGAGTAGGTGGATGGAGAAAAAAAGGTAATGTGAGATGCGATTGGGGTAACATAAATAATAGCACACTTATATTTTTTCTCTTTGCAATGAACCGATCACTTCTCCGAACTTGTATGTCTATGTCTAGGAACTCTTTCAATAGATTCTTTCTCACAGGACCATGCGGTAACAACTTCTCCAGAATTTCGCTTGGACATGCCAGCGACATCCCATCAAAGGTACCCCGCTCAAGCCTCTTGTGTGGACACACATGCATGTTGTCGTCGGCAACAATTTCGCGCTTGAACATAACAGACATCCCGTCAACCGCACCGCGCGAGCTTCTCCTACAAACCGCATCTCACCAATCAGTTTGCATAGTTGAACTCTTCTGTAAAATATTTATACGAACAACTGTATGTCAAATTATCTCTCTGATATTTCAGCATGGTGAAAACCGCAATGGCCGTATGCAGAACTTTACGTGAGAGCATGAGAAGCAAGAAATGAATAATCATGGCAAAAATAGCCACACTTTGGGATGCATTACTAATCACTAATGGAAATATGGATAGTCTTTGGATGGTCCTCTGGAGGTACGATGATTTTTTTAATGAGTTACACCTTCGTTGATTTTTTACCTGTGACTTATTTTCTATCTCCATGACTGTTATAAATAGACATGAAGGGAATGGAGTTATCAAGAGACCTGTACTGAAAACTTCAAATACTAGGCTCGAGAACAACAATACAATAACGAGTAACAATGCAATGTCTTGGAAAATAATATATCAGGTAGCTCTAAGAATTTATAGACAACATAAGTACATGGATTGCGGCGAGTAGAGCATGTTTTGGAACATGGAATAGAGATCGGCGTTGCAAGTGCACATGGTTGTCAGGAAGCAGCGGTCTGACATTGGCCAGGGTCTCGAGCGCATGGTGGAAGAAATGGAGGAAACGGCTATAGGGCACCAGCTGGCGCAGATGCAGGACGCTCATGTGTGTTTCTGCATTTCTCTTCATCTACTGGAGACACGCTATGATGCTTCTAATCTATATTTACTATTGCAAGGTTCTCCGTTATCACATTGACTCCATGCTGTCCTGTACTAGAAGATGTATATGATCCTGAATGCCTTTCATAAGTGTCTTTTCATTGTTGTACACACTTCTTTCCCCATATAATATATTGTATTTTTTAGAGCTTTATTAGTACCTAAAAACTACAAATAATTCATTAATGTTTAACTGACTACTTCTAATTTTCTTCTTCATGTTTTTTTGCAATATTTTATCTTTATTTATCAAGCTTTTGTTTTGATGAGCACAAACATTCACCCTACAGTATACTTTGACATGTCGCTCGCTCTAGAAGGATCATCTTTCCCTCTTCTATCTGAGTCGCTTGCTCCGGTCACTGTTGTAAATCTAATGCTTCACACCTCTATCTATTTACTATTGTCGTGTTGTATCCTTAAGAGCAAAGCTGTGGAAACTTATTCATTTGTTGCTACCGAATAAGGCCAATCTTTCCTTATCGTCTTTTCTTCTGTTTTTTAGATTATAAAGTACTTATTTTATGTAGGTATGGACTTGGTGGTAGGATTTTCCCAGAGCCAGATGCTAAACATGAATACTTGATCTAAATGATATCCTACTAGGATGGACATTACTACAAAACACAATTATAAATGTGGAGAAATAGATGGGAAATTTGTAGGGCAATCATATATTTTGATGATCATATTCTTTAGTCCTTACAACAACGAGAGATTACTTAGCTTGGTATGACGATGTACTTTTGTCGATGTATCAAGCATATTTTAAATGTCGTCTAATGCAACTGTAGGCTACATGTTGAGCTTCTTCAAGACCCTATCTGTTGATCGTTGTTTGTGGCATGCCATTTTACTCAAACCTAATGTTCAGTGTAAGATAATCTTGAGATTTTCAAAATGCAAGGCAGAATTATGTGTGTGTCTTCTTATAGTTTCGAAAGTAAAACTATGCATGTTAGATCTCAGGAGGAGCGAACCAGATCGATTCAGCTGCATCCTATGTCGCCGTGTGCAAGGTAGTGGTGACATGATGCATATGTGTTGAATCATGTGGACCATCAATTAGTATTAAGCATTTTTTTACAAATATACTACTTTGCCTGATATGCATGCGATTCTTGACTTACATGGATTCACATGGTACGTCGGAGTTGCAGATTGCTAATAAGTATTTGCATATATAATACGTCTGTGCATGTCTTTTTTTGTCCTTATAACAAAGAGAAAATTAGCTATTCAACCATGTTTAAATACCTATAAGTTGCTGCAATAATAAAAAAGAATCTTGATGTATCATGCGCCACAAATATCTCTTATAAACACATGATTGTCTATGAGATAGACGTTAGTATGGATAGAAAATATTAAGAATGTCCATCCATGTTGATCAAAAAAAGAAATTGTTTAAGAATCTGCTGGTCAAGACACGAACTTCTAATCAGAATAATTTATGGTGCTCATAGTATAATGAGAATATACGACAATATCATTTTAAATATGTATAGAAACAAACTCTTTATAATTAGATGATGCTTCCAATGCAAAAAGGAAGATGTATGTCTTCTTTTGGTAGGGTAAGTAAGGAAGATATATGCTACAATAGGGCACTTGAACTTTATACCTTTTAGAAACTTATAGGTCACGAATACATGCAAAAACATGTGCGTTCGTAACCATGTTTTCTACCAACATATATAACACATATACCCTTATATAACCTTCATAAAGTAGCACAAACATATTTTCACATATCGTCTATAAATCTGAGGTGGTTTGCCATCACACAACGACAATATTTATGCTGTTGTAATACAATTAGACGCAAACAATATAATTATAAAATAGTCAGAGCAATGTAACTTTGTTGGACACTGTCAAACCAAGGTACACATGCAAGTGTAATAATAACAACTTATGTCAACATATTAAATATTATAGTTTGAATGTCAATTTGTCACATATTTTTCATATCTAATATTAGAATTGCTAGCCCGTGCAGATGCACGGTTGACGACTAGTAGTTATAATCAAGACACTACATAACCATAGTTCAATCCTACATCTCATTTGCCGGCAGCCTGCACGAAGGTGAAGCTTCTCCAGGTACTAAGCGTACGCGGCGTGCGCCACCCTGCGAGAATACTTCTACTTGAAGGAGCCAACGGCTCATCCTCTTGCATGCGCCAGAACACTTGCATACTCGTGATGAAGGATTTGGTTGTAGAACGGGCATCCAAAGCCCCGATTCCAGGTCCTCACACGCCTGTTATGCTTTCCTGCATAAAGCTCCCTGAGGTTTTGCTTCTTGAACCTCCTCTGGGCATCTTCATCCTCGCTATCGACATCCTCAGATAGCACCTATACATATAGTAAAAAATGTGGCGTCAGTATATTTTATAATGTGAATTCAGCATGCAGAGTTTATGAAATATAATATAACATGTGACAGCATGAACCCTAAATCATCAAGTGATCTTGATGAAAGAAATGCATAAATTGAGAGCACACAACTTAGTGCAACAAAATTAAGAGTCTAATTGGTTTGCTACCAACATTTGGCAAATCAAAAGTTGCCAACACTTGGCAACCTTTTTGTGAGATTGCCAATGAACATTGGTATGCAACCAATCTCTAGCGAACATTAGAAGTTACCAAAATTTGGCATGCCAACTTTTGGCATCAAACCAATTTACATGTCGAAACGTAGGATATCAAAATCAATTCTCAAGATCTGGCTACAAATTATTAGCACGAACACTAACCCTAGTCGGATTATTAGCAAAATTATTTGTACAGAACAAACAATAAATCACTAACGCTGGACGGATTATTAGCAAGATTTTGGTTCGATTTTTTAACCACAATCATCTATGTACATACCAATCTGGAAACAAAATTGGCACAAACATTTATGTAGGACATTCAAAATCAATTCTCAAGATCTGGCTACAAATTATTAGCATCAACACTAACCATAGTCGGATTATTGGCAAAAATCATTTGTACAGAGCAAACAGTTAATCACTAATCCTAGTCGGATTAATTATGAGCATAATCATTTGTACATATCTCACTTATCAACAGCTAGCACTTATCAATTGTACCATTCAAACAATAAATACACTACACGGATCTAACGAATCTCACTGTTATTTCATGGATTGAGAGTTGAGACAACATAACCATAGGGTTTCTATTCCAAAAAGGGTGAAGCATGACTAACCAGAGAAAACCTAGGATATATTTGCCACAAAGTGGGTTTAGATGACTAACCGGTTCTCCGTCGTCGTCGGAGTCGTCGCCGGAGTCGCTGTGGACCTCCGGCTCCGGCTGGGGAAGCACGACGGCGGCGACGACCTCAAGGTCGCGCTTCTGCCCGCGCGAGACCTTGTCGGCAGCGACATCGACCTCTGTGCCCAGCTCCACGCGGTGCTCAGGTGCTTCACCAGCCCCTGCGTCGCCACTCCCTCCGATGGTGCGCTTCGGCAGCATCCTCATACACTTCAGACGGCGGTGACGACTGAGAACGACATCGAGCATGCAGGCGGGGAGAGATGATTGTGTGTGTAGCGAGAATGGGGGGAGCAGCCGCGTATTATAACCAGCGGCTCGGGCGCACCATTAATATGGAGCAGCGGAGCTAGGCGGGCGGTGGTCAAAGGGCTGACTCGCCTCCCGGTGAGCCTACGCAGCGGACTGCTCGCATGCCACGCCTCCCGTCAGTTCACACAGCTGCTCATACGTCTCCCGATGACACTGCACAGCGAACACGCCTCCCGTCAATTTACACGCCTGATAGCACGCCTCCAGGTCTACCTGCGTGGCGGACTGCTCGCATGCGTCCTGTCAACTCACGCCTGCTCACATAGCAAGCGGGACGCGTGGTGGCACGTATATTATTTTTCTTTTTTTATGAGGATTAATTTTGCCGCTTTATTCCTTAAGCAAAGCATGGCACGTACATTGTTAGTCTAATGCCCACGGTTTGAATAAATAAACCGTTTGCGATATTCTGTTCCAATTATTAATAATCTCCCATTTTTAAGAAGCTTATATCAAAACTTGTCTCGAATTTGACAAAAGAAATAATATCACAGTCTTTTGGTGTAGATATGACACCACAGCAAGTTTCATGAATTTCAACTAAGTTTTGGATTTACTGGAATTTAATAATCAAGATTCTCAATGCTTAAAATTTCTTGCCATTTCTTGCATTGGGGACTAAACATGCACCCAAGGACACAGGTATGATTTTCCAAACCATTTTGGTACACTATCGCGTGTGCATGTAGTTCAAATTTGATTTTTACACATTAAATCCCTAGGAAATCAATCAATGTATTAAAACGTCTGAATGATATCCTCTGTTTTTTTTTCAAATTTTAACACGACACTCCTTTGGTCACATGTTCACCGCAGTAAATGTTTGACATGGCTCGAAGTGTGCCGATGTTGGTGCGGTGGGTGAGTGGGTGGGGGGGGGGGGGTCCGGCACACTAACGTGTCGTGATCCTCCGTGTGGGATTATTGACCGGTTTGTGAGGTAGGTGCCACATCAAAGTTGTGAATTGGGTATTTAAAACATTACACAACCCTTTCATACATATGTTTGGGCCACATGCATGCATTATATTGGTGGTCCTCGGACACTCGCTCGTGCGGTTATCAGCGATGCACCCATTCGTTAGCCCGCGCAGGTTATCACTTTGACCGATAGTGAGAGGTATGGCCAAAGGTGGATTCATCTTGGCCTGTATTATGGTGTAGATCATGGTGAGATTCCAGACCAAAGTTCGAGCGTGTGCGTAGACACACGAATCCCTCCCACCAGCTCAAAGTGAGGGGGATCTACGCGTCGTGAACCTCCGTGTGGGGCGTTTCCGGTTTGTGAAGCAGGTGCCACACATCAAAGTTGTGCATTGGGTATTCAAACATCACACAACACACCTCTTTGGGCCACACATACAAGCGGTGGTTGTCCTAGGACACTCACTCACGCGGTTATCGGCGACGCTTCCATCCATGGGCCTGCGAGGACCATCACTTTGACCTACAGCAAGAGAGGTTAATTTGACCGAGGAGGATTCTTTTTTGGTTTGTATTACGGTAGGAGTATATAGTACGCGTCGAAGAGGGGGGGACCAGCATATATACTACGCGTCGTGAACCTGCTCGCTCCGTGTGGGGACTTTATGGTTTTCGAGGCAGTGGCACATCGTCAAAGTTGTGCATTAGTTATTGGGTATTCAAACATCACACACCACCTCCATACATATGTTTGGGCCAAATGCAAGCGGTGGTTGTCCTCTGGCACTGACTCACGCGGTTATCGGCGATGCTTTCCATCTATGGGCCCGCTTGGTCCAACAATTTGACCGACAACGAGAAAGGTTAATTTGACATAGGAGGGGATCGAATTTTGGTTTGTCTTACGGTAGGTCATGCAGAGATTACATAGTATAGCTTGAGCACATTTGTACGCATGAATCCCTCCCACCTGATCGAAGTGCATGGGAGGGAAGGGATCAGACCAGCACACGACGCGTCGTGAACCTCGCTCCGTGTTGGGACTTCACGGTTTCCGAGGTAGGTGACGGTGTCCTGGATTAGGGGGTACTCACCACATCGTCTCCCGACCAGGTGGGTTGAGCCGAGGACCCCCATGGTGGTTCACTCATGGGCCACTTCGGGCAGTCCATGACGCATACACGGAAGACTCCACAAGACTTGGCGCCCATGCCGAGGACTCTTCTAAATCCTAGGCCTCCGGTGCATATATAAACCGAGGCCAGGCTAGTCAATAGATCGACTCATATTCATTAGAACAATCTCGTGGTAGATACATGTACTCTGTACTATCCCCATATCAATACAATCAAAAGCAGGACGTAGGGTATTATCTCTTCGAGAGAGCCCGAACCTGGGTAAAATCCTGTGTCCATGTTAGCATCGCTCCAAGACGCCTAGCTTAGGAACCCTACTACGAGATATGCTGGATTTAGAACCAACATTGGTGCTTTCATTGAGAGACTGCTGGGTAGTCGCCACGGTGCGATGGGAATTCAGATCGGCTCCACCGCGATTTACGCGTCGGAACCGAGCTACATCGTCTGCGTCGGCATCTTCGTCGCCGGCCCGTCCGGTCACCTTGGCTGGACCGAGGACTAGGCTTCTCTTCAGATCATCAAGATCGGACGGATGTCTTCATCATCATCAACTCCGATCTCATCCGGGATCATGGAAAAATCGTCCATGGTGCTCGGGGGCTCAACGTCAACATTGCCCTTGCGCGATCATGCAGTTTTTTCTGGACAGCGGATTCATGTTCGCCGTCCCCGTCTCCTCGAGCGTCGCTTTGACGATTGCTTCGGTGGAATTTTGCGGAATTCAGTCTGGAACAACCCTGTAAAATTTCACCGCGTTCCGATGGAGGAATCTCCGGCGATCTACGATATACCGGAGCCCTGTCAAATCTGGACGTGAATCCGGACGAGTTTCGGGCGAGGAGTCCAGCGTCCAGCTCGGACATCCTTTGGAAGATCCCACCGTTCATCGGCTGCAGAATTCCTATGTCAATCACCCCTCAAAATTTCAGCTCGATCCGACGGTTCAAACTCCGGGAAACGTCCGATGAGTGCATCAATTTTCGGATCCATTTTCTGCGCGAAAACGAATCCGACCCGAATTCATCTTTCTTCACGAACGGGATATTGGACATCCTTTTTGAAGGAATTTTTTCTAGGGTATTGTGTGTTGTTCTCAAACACGTGCCCACAAATTTTGAGTCTTTTCCGAGGCGATCTTCACTGTCGCGCTGATGTCAAACCGGCCCGACCACGTTGCTCCACGGCTACCGACCTACGCCAACATCGACTGCGCCGTCGCTCCATCGAGCCGACGACAATTACCTTGGATCTTCACCTCGGCGGGCCAACCAAGGGTTCGGCATCGCAAAGGCTAAATCATCACCAACATCATCGCCCCACGGATTGCACGGGTCGGGTGTGCCAGCATCGCCGCGCGGTCACTTCTCAAGCCGGCATTGACTACGTCACAAATTTCGACCTGCGTCGGCACCGCCGCGCCGTTGCTTCTTCAAGCCGATGTCCACCTCACCGATCTGTTTCGACACCTCGACTAGCATGGGGGCTGCAACGTCACCTTGCCGACCTGCTCTAACACCTCGGCTAGACCGGGGGCTTCACCATCTCTTCAACAACCAACTCTGGGGACTTCGGCGTCACTAGCCGATCTGCTTTGTCACCTCGGTTGGACCAGGGGCTTCACCTCGCCACATCGACCGTGTTGCGTCGCCACTTCATCAAGCCGAGCTCTTCGCTCGGGCACTTCGGGACCGGCTTGGGGGCTGGGACCTCGACCCGCCGCATGCTTGGCCCGCGTCATCAACACCGAGCACATTAACCAGCTAAGTCGCTTTCATGCTCAACTCTTTTCAATTTTTAATTTCTGTTCGATCGACCAAGCATTATATTTGTGTTAAAAAAGGGATGTTTGTCAAAAACGATGTCTGTTAAAAACAACTTTCTTTGCCTAGGTTAACTGGGGGCTCTTAAATTTATATGAGCCGTTTTATAATAAATATTTTTTCTTCTAAATCATTGCAAAGTCTTTTTCTAACACTCCTTTTTCAACTCGAGTGTATGGTCAATAGCCGGATAGCCTGGTTTCTCTCTAAAGCCGCTCGAGTTTAGTTCGCTAAATTGGCCTCTGAGAAGCACTCCGCCTTCGGGATATGGAGGTTGAAGCCGAAGGCTAACCAACTTGAAGTTTAGAGATCGGATGTGTCATGTTAAAGCACGGCGGAAGGAAAAATTTATTTTAAGACCAATTTTCGGATTGGCACCAAAAAAATTGATTTAGTTCGGATGTCAAGTTTTTACATAAATTTTTTGGCTTTTCGAGCTTATGGCACTTTCAAGCTATTTGTATGTTTTTCTTTCTGGAGGCGGGACATCCTCACGACCGAGGTGCCCTGCGTAATAATTTAGCTCGGGAGATATTTTTCCGACCCACAGCTCGGCATCTTTCCTGCCGACCTACACCTCGGCGTTGGCGAAACGCACATGACATCTGGACTAGTTCCCGAGGAGATTCGATCCTCAGGTTGGTCGGCCGCACCCAACCTGAGTCTCGGGGGATACTGTGTGTCTCCAGCATAACTCTCGCAGTACAACGTCGGATGCCTTTAAAGTATCGGCAAAATCAACGGGGGGCTGCGATTGGAGCCGAACCCACCAAAAGCCAAGGTACTCCGAGGAGTCCTCGGCAAAACATTCTCGGATATTGCTTTATATGCATCAGTTTTGAATTGTGTCTTCGGTCAATAGTTGGGTTGCCCGGCTCCTGTGCTTGCCTCCTACGTTCCGCTTTGTTCGGCTGGGTGTGCAAAGGGAGAACCACTGCGATTGTACTTCCGATTCAACTGGTCAAGTACCTCAGTGGAGAAAGCCGAAAACTGGCTGTCACAATGAGCGCAAATTGGTCAACGATCCGATGACTGTGTCAAACTATAGCTCGATAGAGGTTACCCCGTGGGCCTTTCATAAAATTGGCCGAAGTGTTAATGGCTTGACCTTGGCTGATGCCGAACACTAACCGGGGGCTAGTAACTGGCTCCCAACTTTAAGCTCCTATGACTAAGTGAAAGTTATAAAGCCCGGATATCTGATTGCCTCGTTTCCGCTAACACAACCACCTCCGGGCACCGAGACGTCGGCTAAGGGTTGTCTTGTTACTGCGAAAACACCCCGCGTAGCATCTACAAAGGGATAGAAGCCGACGATGGGCCACTCTCAAATGATAATCGGTCACTAAGGAGTCAAAATAGCATATAGCATAAAAGCGTTTGTATTCAATATACGAGCGCTGCCTTCTGTAATTATCGTTATAAAGTCATAAATATGCATCAATTTGACTTAAGATTTTGGCCAAGCTGGGTTGCCCAGCTCCCGTGCTTACCCCTTACGTTCCCTATTGTTCGGCTAGGGGGTAAAGGGAGCACCTCTGTGATTGTTACTTCCGGGTCATCCGGGCTAGTACCTCAGACTGGGTGAAGCCGAAAGCTAGCCATCTTAAGAATATAATTGGTCGACAAAGACGGAAGTGAAAATTTTGGTTCATTAAAGACCACAGAGTTCGGGAACTTTCCCAAACTAAATACTCAATATTTTCCTCCCACATTGATCGGAGGTGAGGTTTCATGATCATGGTCAACATGACAGCCTGGGAAAAGGAACTTATAAAGGAACTATTTTTCCCAGAAGATGTTTCTTACGTTAAATAGTAATATAACATATCTCTCCACGTACCTTTGTTTATAAACTGTATGGCCGGATTGCCTTGTTTTCCATAAATCTTTGCCCTTATAAAGGCTTTATAAAGTAGGACAAACACTCCTCGGCTACTGGCCGAGGAGGTTGAAGCCGATGATCGGTCAACAAAGTTTTGTACAATATGGATCCGAGCATTAATGATGTAAAGTACTTGAATACATAGAATCATTACACATAAATTTTGACTAAATTAAGGCTCGGGGGCTCCTGGGCTTCGCGCTTCTCACTTAAAAGCCATTAACGGGTTACATCGATCCCCTGATATGGTGTTGCCACCCGACCAGTGTCTCGGGGGCTACTGCATTGCCTATTCAATGCAGACAATTTAAAAAAGTGCAAAACAGTTTCCGAGGAGATTACGATCCTCAGGTTGGTTGGCCGCACCCAACCTGAGTCTCGGGGGCTACTGCACACCGCGTTTTAATTCCTAAAGTATGCCGCCGAGCTAGGAATTGATCCTCAGGCCGATTTCGTGAATCGTCCTAAGTCTCAGGGGCTACTGGGATCAGCGGTTTTGTTATATCCTTCAGGCGCATCCCGGATTTTAGGCCGGCACACACCTTGAGGGCTACTGGTTATACATCTCGGTAGAGAATAAATTGCACCAATCCATAAAAAATTAGCTCACAGCTGAGGTGGTGCACCACCTCGGAAGCAGTCCGGCATAAAGCTCGGCTGTGAGTAGCTGGCTCCATAGAGAACTTTTTCGGCGTTAAGCTCGGATAACCTCCTTCAAACTTTTTCAAAGACGAGGTACTCTATGCCTCCTCAGATGCAGTCCGGCGGTGGAGCTCGGATATAGACCGGCGTTGGAGCTCGGCCGCTAAAATGTACCTCGGATGCAGACCGGCGTTGGAGCTCGGCTGCAAAAGACACCTTGGATGCAGTCCGGCGTTGGAGCTCGAATGCAAGAGGACACCGCCGCACGGGAAAAACTTCGAACCCGAGGTATGGCGTAAAAAATAAAAAGGCATTGATAAAAGCCAAGAACCTAAAGGGGCTCCTCGGATACCCGACGTATGAACTCTTCGGATACACCTCGGCGATCCTCAAGATCGGAGATGGGAAGATTTGTTGAACCAGTTTTCAAGACCGACGACCGAAGACGAAGAACAGTTCGGTAGAACCGAGGAGCGTCCCCAACTTGAAGACCGGTTCAGGGGGCTACTGACGGTGTCCTGGATTAGGGGGTACGCACCACATCGTCTCCCGACCAGGTGGGTTGAGCCGAGGACCCCCATGGCGGTTCACTCATGGGCCACTTCGGGCAGTCCATGAGGCATACACGGAAGACTCCACAAGACTTGGCGCCCAAGCCAAGGACTCTTCTAAACCCTAGGCCTCCGGTGCATATATAAACTGAGGCCAGGCTAGTCAATAGATCGACTCATATTCATTAGAACAATCTCGTGGTAGATACTTGTACTCTGTACCATCCCCATATCAATACAATCAAAAGCAGGACGTAGGGTATTATCTCTTCGAGAGAGCCCGAACCTGGGTAAAATCCTGTGTCCATGTTACCATGGCTCCAAGACGCCTAGCTTAGGACCCCTACTACGAGATATGCTGGATTTAGAACCGACAGCAGGCGCCAAATCAACGTTGTGCATTGGGTATTCAAACATCACACAAAACCTCCATATATACATATGTTTGGGACATATGCAGGAGGTGGTTGTCTTTGGGAAATCTCCCTCGTGTGGGGCAAGCCCATTCCCTGGCCCGCATGGTTGTCCATCACTTCGACCGACAACGAGAGAGGTTACCAAGGTGGATTTCTTATTGATACGTTTTATGGTATAGGTAGGTCATGGTGTGATTCTAGACCAAAGTTTGAGCACATGCGTACACATGAATCCCTCTCACCATCTCGAAGTGGGGGGGGGATACTACACGTCTTGAACCCACGCTTTGTGTGGGGACTTTCCGGTTCCAAAGCACGGTGCCACATCAAAGTTGTGCATTGGGTATTCAAACATCACACAACACTTCCATATATATATATATATATATAGATATATATATATATATATATATATAGATATATATATATATATACAGCCCGTCTATTCTTCCAATATTGGCAGAATAGTTATTCTGCCCACACTTCCGAACTGCACGCTGAACGCTAGTGCACTGCATTTCTGTACAAATAGCACTGCAATGCCAGATGGGAGAACTGCTTCGTGGCTTGTGGTGCGTCCGTGTGTTCTGGATGCAATTGGGTGTTGCGGGATGGTTTTAGTTGTTTCTGGACGTTCATTGTCCATTATTGTTTGTAATTTTCTGGAATCCCGGCTAAAATCTGCACAAATCGTCCGATTTGGCGGACGAGCTTTCCTCTGTTCGTTCGTTTCGTGTGTGATTCGATTTTTTTGCACTCGAATGTGGTTTTTTAGTAGGAATTCTTAGCTGGCGTTCGTTTAAACGCTCCCGTTTATCTATAATCTGCATTTTTGTTCGTAATCTGGTATCATTTTTGTGAAATTGATTGTGCGGGCGTGATGAGCTTCGTCCGCTCCTCTGTGTTTTTTGGTTTTTTGGATTTTGCGCGTTGATGCATTTTGAATCTTCTAACTAGTGTCTTTCTTTCGTTTGAATCGACTGTATTGCATCTGTAATCAGTATACTTGAGTGTCAATTTTTTGAGAACAGCGTCTGTTGTTCATCCGTTACTTTTTTTGGCCCGTGAGCTCGATTGAAGTTTTTGCGGCATATTCTTCAAAATTGAGTGTTTGCACATCGATTAGGCGAGCTATCGAACTACGACTATATTTGCTGACCTCTGTTAGTCTCAAAACATGTCTGGATCTCTGTTGCTTTGTTCTTATTGTTGCAGTTCTTTCATATGTTGTAGTGTACTGCATGTTTGTAAGTTGTGGACTACACTGGAACTGCATTACAGTGTACATGATAGCGTCTGAGATTTCTCATCTTTGTAAATGCATTTTGTTGTTGAGCGAACTGCAAAGTTTGCACTCTCGTACTGCATTCTTATACTGAACAGAACTGCATACTATGAGAAGTTTTAAAGCAGCGGAGTTGAACTGCAAATGTGTCGTCCATTCGCACTGTATTGTTTTTACCTAGAGCACTGCACTTTTTAATATAGCGCACTTCATTATATGTATTAGAGATCTGCCTTTCTCCCACCAACTTATCAAAAGAATGTTAAAATGATGCATATGAGCTCACATACACTAAAAAGGTACTGTTCAGACCTTCTGAAGAACATAGATGATAGCCTATGAGATTTCTCATTTTTTGTAAATGTATTATGTGGTTAAGTGAACTTCAAAATTTGGACTATCGTACTGCATTGTTATACTGAATAGAACTGCATACTAAGACAATTTTTTAAAATAGCGGAGGTGAACTGCAAAAGTTTCGTCCATTCGCACTGCATTGTTACTAATTAGAGCACTGCACTCTTTAATATAGCGCACCTCAATATATCTATTAGAGAACTGCATATCTCCTGCCAGCTTGGCAAAAAAATGATAAAGTGATGCAGATGAGCTCACATTCATTAAAAAAGGACTGTTCAGACCGTCTGAAGAGCATAGAGTTGCGTTGTCTGATGGACTTAATTTTAAAAGCTTACAGCATAAAGGGTTTGCTTTATTTTAGACAGTCTACAGTGCAAATATTCTAAATAACAGGGAGCCTTTTTCCCTGTAGAACATCACCATCGCCACTTCTCCGGCCTCAAACCCATTCTGGGAGATAAACTCCTTCCAGCCAGCAGTTATGTTGAAGCAGCCATCAGAGTCAATGTGGTAGTCAGCTTGCATGTATTCATACCCATTCTTGTGCTCTGTCTCCAAAATAAGCTTCCCTGAAGTCGGAGCAGTAAACCTTATTGTGGATGGCAGTTTCTGCATTTTGGTATGCATGGAAAAAGAATCTTTATAAGTAAACACCACACGGTTTGCTATATCTTAATATTATCTGTTTATATTTGACTTAAATATGTATAAATATTTGACTACTATTAATAAAGAAGTAGCAGTATATGAACCAAAATATATACGGACTTGACCAGTAACTTTGGTAGAATATATACTATTCTGCTAACAGTTTGGCACTGCAAGTTTAGGTCAGGTGTACTGCTCTGAAATAGCAAGTGCACTGCATCAATGGGCGTTTGAACTTCTTTTGTTTGGGTGTTGTGGATCGTCTGTTCAGTTCCGTATTTAACTAGTGTTAACATCTGAGATGGGACTGAAAAAAAATATAGAACCACCTAGTGTTAATTTCTGACAAATCTGAAAAAAAACACAGATCTTGGCATTGATGATAAGACTGAAGAAAGTGATGGTACATTCAGATGTGTATTTGTAACCTGATATTGTGAAAAACTAAGAGGGGGAAAGACATACCCATGATTCCTCAAGGTCTTCAGTTGTGAGGCGATAAAGGAATGGTGCCCGAAATCCATGGTTTGTGGTCATCAGGCAGGAGAGCTGACTGCGCCGCTCAGACTCGGTGAGCTCCAGACCATCAGAGTACATGCATGCCTCCGCTATCGGCACGATCCTTGCGAGGCAGCCGCACGAACAGTCCATGGTGGGCTCAGTGGAAAGGCAGATAACAGAGGAAAGGCAGATAATAGGGGGGAATGGGCGGAACCCTAGATCTGGGCTTTGGAGAAGAGAAGAAGAGGGGAGGAGTTCTGTGAGTTGGGAGGACGAATGGATAGGTTTTATGTAGCCAGGATGAATGCCGGTTTTTCAATGAAAGTAATAAATGCTGTGGTTGGTGGTAGGTGGTATGCGGTAGAAGGAATCTGTTTTAGTTTGCCGAATTGCATTTCAGAAGTATTAGAACTTCTTCGTTACTCATACAGTATTGCATTGTACGAGGCCGCGGACTACATCCCTTCTGTGTCTTTGCAGCTTCCTGCGTTTTTTTTGTGAACGAACTGCAATTGCTGGCTGGCTGTGGACTGGTTTTTTGTTGTTGTTGTGGTTATTCATTTAATTTTTGTTCTATTTTTTGTTGTTGTTGATAATCTCATTGTAATGATCCTTTTTTTTCGAGTCTTTTTTGTTATTTGGTGTGCCGTGGAATAAGAGAATAATTTTATTAGATGCAGATATCCGTGCTGTGGCGTGTTGGGCCTGTTTGAGAGTAAGTTACATCCGGCCCGGGTAGGCCTGCGTGCACGGCTGGTTCGTTCTGTGCAGTGTGTATGCGGTGAACTTTAGTCCCACCTCGCCTGGCGAGAGCGCCTATGACCGGTTTATAAGCTTAGACTAGGCAACCCATTCGAACTCCTCTTGATACTCATTGGGCGCTTAGACTTGGCGCTCGCTGCCCACATCCCCTCTGACCTGTGGGCCGTTGTCTTCCTGGCCTCGTGCATGATGGCTTAGAACGGACTCGCCTATGGATCTCTGTGGGCGCTGTCCTAGTACGAGACTGGTTGGGGCCATGTTTGACTAGGGCGGTCAATTTTTTTTTCGTAAGTAATTGTGTTTTTTTTATTATAGATTGTGCACTGCTTTGTTACAACTTTCTGAACTAAACTGTATCTATGAACGTTCTGTACTGCATGTCTCTACATTTCCGCACTGCCTTCCTGTACAATACGGTTTGTGCACTGCATGGATGTTCGTTTGTGCACTTCCATGTGCACATGCTTTGTGCGATTTCTGTTTTTTTTATTATAGATTATGCACTGCTTTGTTACAACGTTCTGAACTGAACTATATCTATGAACGTTCTGTACTGCATGTCTCTACATTTCCGCACTGCCTTCCTGTACAGTACGGTTTGTGCACTACATGGATGTTCGTTTGTGCACTGCCATGTGCACATGCTTTGTGCGGTTTCTAAATCACACTATCTTTTGGAATGTTTATATATTTTTTAGTGCACTACATCATATTCTAACAGAGAACTGCAACATTATACAGGAAATAAACTTGTTCATAACATAAGCAAACTGCAAGATTACAAAGCAAACTGCATCACAAGCAAACCTAAATTTAACACAAGCAAACTACAAACTTGACAGAAAGCAAATCTGATGAGAAATCTAAAATGGCACGAGCAATCTTGTAGGTACTTTCATGGCCGGCACCACCTCTTTTCTTCAGTAGTCGTAGTCGCCCTAGGACCTGGCGCGCTTCCTGGACTTCTCCTTCTCGAGTTTTGCCCGGCGGAACCCTTCCTAGGTGATGGTGAGGCGGCTGCACATCTCGTACGCGGCGTAAGCGTCCTTTGCCGCGTACTCGATGTGCCTCATGGTCAGGGGCATGCACTCCCAGCGCTTGTGCTCTGCGTCTGTCATCTTCTTCTTCATGTTGTTGTAGTAGTCGCTGACGAGGATGCCGGAGACGTCTGCAAGGGAGTCCAGCGGCTTGGTCGCTGTGGGCACCCTCCATTCCTTCTGGATGTCGACGAAGTGGGCGATCTCCAGCCCGACGCGGTTGAGCATCTCTATGTGGCCGTCGATGGAGAAGCCAGCAAACGTGTACCTGGGGTCGGCGAGGAAGTTGTCGAACCTGATGCAGTTGTCGTGGGCTTCGCTGAGTTGGAAGAGCAGCACCGGATGATCCTTGTCGATGGAGAGCTAAACGAGCGTGGCCTTCTGGTTCGGGCCTTCCTCCTTGGTGTACTCCACGTCAACTCCGGCAATCTTGTGGTGCTGCCACTGGAGGTGGCGTTCGTACTGCTCGATGGTGGTCGCCGCCTTCCTTAAGTCGCTGGTGTGGATGACGTGCAACTTGGTGTTGCTGTGGGCCTCCACGTCCTTGAACTCCTTGATGAACCCCATCGGCTGGAGAACTTCTTCCTCCTTGAACTTTGTCTTTTTGTGGAGATCGATGGCGATTTCGGTTGTTGTGGATGAGAAAGTGCTGGCGGAGGTATGAATTTAAGGGCGGGATGGCGGCAAATGATGAACTGCACGATCTCCCTGACGATGCGGTTCTGCAGATCGTGGGTTTGGTTGTGTTTGTGATCGTGGCTTTCTAGCGATGCGACCGCTCGGAGTGGTGGTCTTCTGTGATCGTGGGTTTTTGATCGTGTTTTTTTTTTTTTTTTCTGAATTAATATTGTTCACCACTTCTATATATCCAGACGTGTATGTTTTTGGTAAGTGGTAGTCCGTATAAATAACCTGATTCAGATGGCGAACTGCATTTTAGTTGTGACCGCACTTCTTTGTAGAAAATCCCACACTGCATTATTGAATAATGTGGACTGCATCCTTTAGAGGAAGTTTTTTTTTGCGGGTATTCATTTAGAGGAAGTTTTTTTTTGTTTGACGTGCTATGTCCACGGGCGGACTGTTTTTTATCGGCGGAACTGATTTTATTTACTATGTGTACTGCATCATGTGTTTGCCCGAGCGTCATTAACATGAGGAGCGAACTGCATCTTGTTTCATGCATTTTTTACTTAATTTTTTTATGAAAAATGTGAACTGCAAGTGTTTCCATTGTATACAGGTGGACATCTGCTTCCGTTCAAGTGAGCTTCAATTATTTTGACCGGGCCTGTCATTTCGGTTTTTGTTGATGGGCTGGGTACGGCTCCTTGTAAATTAGCCGGGACGTTACGGGCCGGGCCGTTTGTGCAACTCTTCCCAAGTGCCTATCACACGCGTCCCTCCCAGGCGCTCACACTTCTCCCTCTGTTCCAGTGCCGCCCGGAGCAACCCCCGTCCCCCGCAGCAACTGCCGTCGCCCGCGGCACCCGCTGTCCTCCACAGCATCCGTCGGCGGCCGGGTTTCCCTTTATCGGTACGTTGCTTCAGATTCTTCTATTTCGCACCCCCCTCCGCTCCCCCCTCCTCCCCCCTCCACTCCTGGCACCGCCGCCGCTCATCCCCACCGCCTCTCATCCACTCGTTCGTGTTCGTCCCCCGTCTAGTTGTTCCATTGTCTTAGTGCCTGCGCTTTTTGCTGATGTAGTTCATTTTCGCAAGCAGGCGATTTCTTCTAGATTTGAAGCCGGTACTCGCGTGGGCTCCATGGGTAGAGCAAGGTGTATCTAGGGTTTCATCGAATTTTCTCTTTTTTGTTGCTGGTATTCATCAGGTCGTCCTTACTCGGGACGCAAACACCATGTCTTCGCCAAGCAAAGCACATGGAGGAGATGAAGGTATGTGGACTGCTTGCTTCCCCTTGTTTATTTTGTGTCTTGTTTATCTATTTATCTTGGTATTGATGTAGATTCGTTTTTTCTGTGTTAGTTCTCATCATTCTCATGATGTAGATTCTGACATTTATTTAATTATGTTTCTGCTTTTTTTGAATCCACTAGGTAAAAATGTTGGCAGTGGCCCTAATGATGCTGTTTATGATTCGCCGATTGTCTCGCGTTGTCCTGGTGGTAAGGATCATGGTGGTCAGGCTAGCCCTGAAGTGAATTCACCAATTGAAACCTCCCCTATTAGTGTGGCTCCTCCTTCTGGTATGTTCTTGGTTTTCCCTTATTTTAGTTTTGGCAACTTGTTTGTATCATTGTGTTTCTTGTAAACTACATTCCTGTGTATGAATTGTGAACTGCTTTATTGCTCTCTTTACCATCTTGATATTTTGTTGTGTATTATTTTGTTTATTGTATGTTCTGCTTATTGTTGTTGTGTGAACTGCAAACTGATTGTGTGTGTGAATTGTGAAGTGCATTATTATTTGATTTATATACTAGCTATTTTTGATGTTTTACAAACTGCTGATGGCTTTGTGAAGTTAGTCAGCCTTTTTTGTGATCAAACTTGGACTTGGTGATTTTTTTCAAGGATATTTTTCCCTTTATTATGTTTTTTGTATAAAGCACTGCATTATGTGGATAGGTGAACTGCATTTTGTTCGTTTGCGCACTTCTTGCTGAGCATAGCTAAACTTCATTCCGACGCAGCGACTGATTTTTCTTGCATTATACTCACTTGATTGACCATTATTTCGCAGAGGGTGTCATTGGTGTGAGCTCTGACCAGAGCTTTAGGTGGCCCGTGTTGTCTGAAACACAGTCACAATCTGTTGATGGTACAGAGCAAGTTACGCAGGAGTGGATGGTCCCGGCACAAATCTAAGCTTATGAATCGAAGAAACGCAAGAAGTTGTTGAGGTTTGAAATTGATACAAAGAAGTATGAGGAGATGGAGAAGCGGAGGAGGGCTGCAGATGCTGCCAGGAGTGTGAAATTTGATAATGTCAAGCAGCATGTTGTGCAGAAGAAGAGTCTGAGTTCTGTTGCTGAGCAAGGTAGTAGTCCTCGGCGCAGTCCCCGTGTCGCTTACATGGAGAAGAACGTCAGTAAGAGAACTGTTGAAGCTGGTAGGGAGGATATGCAACGGAAGCGGGCATATGTTGATGATGAGCCCGAGTCCGACGACGATGACTTTGTTGTTGCTGATGTTGTGAGGAATGCTAAGTCTGGCAGACGAAAAGATTGTGGTCCATCTAAGAGTCAACATAAGCGGCCGCGTGTTGTTGCTGACGAAGATGAGGATGCTGTCTCGGGTGGGGAGGCAGGTGTTGTTCCAAAGGTTTGTTGAAGTGCTGCCTTTGTTTCTTCCATTGTTGTTTTATTTACCTTTTTTTGTCTCTTATCTGCCTAATTTATTAATGTGGACTGCATCTTCCTTTACACAGAAGAAGAAGACTAGTAAGAGGAAGAGAACCGGAGATGACGGCGAGGAAGGAGATGATGTTTGATTTAACAAGACCGTACGTTTGTCACTCCCCATTGTGTGCAAAGCTGCTGGATTATTGAGAGATCCACACCGTAATCGTGTTCGTGACGCTGGTTTTGGTGCTGTCTTTAACTTGACAGTAGAGAAAAATGTGTCACGCATTCTTATGTGCCATATGATGGGAATTATTGACCCTTCCAATATGGTAATGGACTTTGGGCCTGGCAGGGTTCTTCGAATCAATCGTGCTGCTGTTCATCAAATATTTGATTTTCCTATGGGACCTCACACTGCTCCCACGCCTGCTAACAGTGGCCATGACGATTCGTTGTCTACCCTCAAGGACGAGCTTGGCTTTGATCATTCCAAAAGTATAGGTGTGAAGGACTTGCTTGAACTGCTGGCGGTGTTGGTGGAGGGCGAGGACACCGTGACGGTTGATCTTGCTGTCAAGGTTTTCTTCCTGATACTTTATCAGAATTTGCTATGCCCTGGGCCTGCTGTTCGTTTGGGCAGGGTTGCTGCCATGGTTGAGAACATGGATTATGCGGCTATGGCTCAGATGGATTTTTGTCAGCTTGTTGTTGATGAGCTCCAGGTAGCTGTGGTGAAGTGGCAGTCAGAAGGTAGCACACAGAATTGTGCTAAGGGTTGTGCCATTGTCCCCCTGATTATGTATTTGGATTGCTTGAACCTTCGCAAATTTTCAGTTATGCACACGTTGACGCCACGTGCGTCATACCTGATGAACAAAAACTTGTTGAAGATATACAACGAAGATATGATTGTCAAGGGAATGATTTATCTGGAAAATTACAGATTTGGGAAACTGCCGGTTAGTGCATTTGTTTTTTAAATGTTTTTTTGTTCCTGTTATCCTTTGTTTTTTGAACAGTGTCTTTCTATTTTTGCTGTCAGAGAAATCTGAACCTCCTAGTATTCACATGTGGACTTCTTTCCCTTCTTTCCTTTTTTGCAGTGGAAGGCGTCTGGTGATATTGTCTACAATCGTCCAGTTGCACTTTTATGTGACAGCTCTGGTGCAGGCCCTAGCAGTCCTGCTAGGTTCCATGAGCCTATCTGTAGCCAGCCGCCGCCTACACGGGGTTTCACGGTTGGTCAGATCTCTAATGCTAGAAGCACTTCTGATCAGACGTTTGTTGGCGGCAGAAGACACGAGGAGATTGATGAGCTTCTTCAGAAGGTTATCAAGTTAACAGAAGATTTGCCAACCTCTGGTGATAGGTTGAGGACAGTTGCTGGATTTTTCCCTGTTGGCCACGGCCCCCCTGAAGAAGAAATTGTGGCTGCACACAACCTTGATCGTGGTGTGGTCGAAGGCTAGAAGATTGCGGTGACGAATATTCGGTCTTCGTATGCTCAGTTGAAGCAGTCGCAAGATGAAAAATGTGCTCGGTTTGAGAAGGATGTTGAGCACATTTTGAAAGAAATGGACCGACAGGATGCTGGTGCTGACGCTGAAAATGTACGTTTTCCCTTTATTTGTCATTTGTACTTCATTTGTGTATTATGTGTACTGCTCCTGAGTCTGTAGTTTTTTTGCCAGTTATATATTTTCCTATATTGTGTCTGTGATTTTTTTTTGTTGTAGGCTGGAGTAGATTCTTCTGATGTTCATGCATCTCAGGACGATGGGACTGATCAGGACGATGGGACTGGAGTTGCAGATTGTGATGCGCACCAGGATCCTCCCGATGGCTTTGGGAAGGACGAACACTTGGCTAATGCGTCGTCCCCTCCAGTTGTTGTAGCTGAGAAGGTTTAGTGGAATGATCACTTTTTGTACTATTGTTTTGTAATCTATGTATCTTGTTGGTCTAATGCATTTGTTTTACATAAGTGAGCTGCATTATTTGGCATAAGTGAGCTGCAGTCTTTGACATATGTGGGCTGCATTCAGTTAGTGAACTGCATTGGTTTACATGAGTGAGCTGCATTTTTGGCATAAGTGAGCTGCAGTCTTTTGACATATGTGGGCTGCATGCTGTTCTGTTGGTGAACTGCATTATTTTAGATAAGTGAGCTGCAATCTTTTATACAAGTAGGCTGCAGTCTTATTTTTTGACATTAGTTGGCTGCATGTTGTTCAGGTTGTGAACTGCATTGTTTTACATAAGTGAGCTGCATGTTGTCGTGTTAATTTCATATCATGCTCATTTGTGTTATCGTTGGCTTATTTTTTTAAATGTTTTGGCAGTCTGGAGAGGGAAATGCAAAAGTTCATGAGTCGGTTGGCGTTGTTTGTGTTGATGTGAACCAGGAGGACCGCGCTGTTGCTGGTGGTGATGGTGCAAGGGTTTCTGTATCAGCAGCTTGTGAGAGTGCAGAAGCTTCTGTAGCTCAGGAATCCGATCCGGCTGTTGCCCCTAGTCGTCATGAAAATGTTGATGTTGATATTGAAAAGCTGCACGAGAATGATGTTCATGTTGATAGTGTTGCTGGTTCTCCTGTTTGTCTGGTTGCCGATGATTTTCCTCATGTTTTCAGTGTGGAGCCTCGTGTGGGTGAGTTATCCGAGGACGTTGCGGTTGCACCGTCTATTCAAAATGCAGAAAACGCTGATGTTGACGCAGTAGGTCAGTCTAGTGAGGCTACGGTGCTTTCAGCGCAACCTACTGGTGGAACTGTTTTGATCTCATCTGAAGAGCAAGAGCACCAAGAGTCTGACACTGAAGGCAAGTATTTTGTTTCGAAAAGTGAACTTGACGTTTTTGTCAGTCATTGTATTTACTATGGTAGCTACATATCACATGTTTTATGATAAAATGAACTTTTTCTTTGTTAATGCTTTCAAAATAGTTGCTAGCTAGCATATTTTCATTTTCTTTACAAGTGAACTTCATATTTTTTTAAATTCTTTTTCTTAATATACCATCTGTATGGAATATATCATTTTTTGATAAGTGAACTTCATTTTTTTTACTTGTTTCTTTTTTTTATATATATTTTGCAGATGACGAACTTGCTGTTGTGGCTCCTTCGAGCATTGATCCAGCTCTTCTCAAGAGATACAACGAGCTGTACAGTGCTTTTACCAGGGCTCGGAAGGACAAAAAGAAGAAGTATGACGTTTTTTGAAATCTTAATTTGTTATGTTAATATGTATTTTCTAATCGCAGACTTTGCCCTTTTTCATTCTTGTTATTTTGATAGTATCTTATGTTCCAGTTTTTGAACAAAATTTCAGGGGCCTGATTGCTTTTGTAACTGAGTTGGGCGATATTCCCATTGCCGAAGTTGGTGAACCTTTTTGGACGAAGGGGATGTTCACTACCCGCCTTGTTGATTTAGGGGTTTCTTTGCTGGTAGATAAGTTTAAGGGATCTTCGATGATGGTTGTGCCGTACCATATTTGTGTAAGCATGCATAACTTTTGTTTGTTGCTTTATTCTCTTTTTGTATTCCGTGTGACGACCTGTATGCTTTTCCACCCTTTTCCTGCCTTGATTTGTTTGGCAGACAAGTATTTGGAATGGCGGTAGTGTAGGCAGGGCGGTGAAATTGATGTTCTCGTCAAGAGCTGAGGAGCGTGTCGATAAAAAAGATATGGTGAGTAATGTTTTATGTGTCCAGAATTATTTTGTGTGTGTCGGTTTTATAGTGTTCTGATTTTTGTTTTTGTAATGCATAAATGGCTGAGAGGATAACATATATATATATACATTTTTTACTTCCAACAGATCATGTTTGCAACATTTGATCCTCCAAACAAGAATGAAGTCGGAGCTGTTGGCCATTATTGTGTAGTCGCCTTGAATCTGAATGAAAGGCGGTTTGAATATCTTGACTCGCTCCATAAACCTGGCAGTGTTGAAGCAAACAGGGTTTTCAGGAGGATGGTTAAAAGTATCAAGCGTGCATGGAAAGAAGGTAGTGCAAGCTCTGATGATCCGCTAAATCCTCCGACACTTGATGGCTTTTCGTTGAAACATGTGATTGTCACAATTCAGCCAAATGGGTATGTTTGTTGTAGCCCCCCCTCCATTGCTATTCCTCAACTGTTCTTTTATATGAATGTGAAACTTATTGTTTTGTTCTTTTGCAGGCATGATTGTGGATTCTATATGTTCCAATTCTTGCAGATATGGGATGGGATTCGAGTTGCTCAGTTTGGTGTGGAGCACATCAGCTACATCAGGAAGGCCATGCTCTACAGCTGGCTCGCATCATCGAAGTGTTCCTTGGATCTATCTTCGCTTTTAATCTTTGAAGATAAAGGTTGTGTTTTGTGAACTACTTGATTTCCCTCCTTTTTTGTGTGTGTGTACTGCTTGCTTCTCTTTCTTAGGCATTAGTTTTTAGTGTGAAAGTGGACTGCGTTTTTTTGAGAGTGGCGAGATGCGTGTTTTGTTGTGTTAGTGAGCTTCAGATTCTTGATGAATGAGCTTCAGTTTCTTTATAAGTGAGCTGCATTGTTTCGGATAAGTGAGCTGCACTGCTTTTGATGAGTGAGCTGCACTCCCTTTATGTGAGTGACCTGCATCATATTCTTTAGTGAACTGCATTTATGTACATTAGTGAGCTGCGTTTGACTCTTCTGGTGTTGTACTTGGGTATTTCGTCGGCGCTGGACAAGTTAGCTGAGTGTTACCGTGTTGTTTCCCATCTCTTTTTCAGGTTTTGATGGAGGCCTTCATGGAGGCTGTACATCACTTTTCGAGACCCAGGTTTCTGAACAAGCTATGGAGGATTGTGTTGTTGAAATCTCTCCTGATAAAACTGGTTCTTTGGCTGGAGTTGGTGTGAACACTGGTGTTGCATCTGGACCTGTTGGTGGAAAGGAAGCTGCACCTGGCTCTTCACGTGAGGTATTAAATCTTGATGATGATGATTTCGTGACACCGGTTGTGCCACCCGTCAGTAAGAGGACTAGGAGTGCAGCGATCAATCGTCCCACGGGTGTCGAGGGTATTGTAGTTTCGAACAAGAGGGCAGTAGAGAGGCCTGTTAAGCTTAGATGCTCTATGGAGAAGTTGAAGCCTTCCAGGTTCAGACATCTTAATGAGGCGAGGCAAATAAAGGATCACATTCTTAGCCAAGATTTCAGGACCAAATACAAAGAGTGAGATCTATGTGCCTGTCCTTCATCTTTTTGTGTGTTTAGTTTTTGTTTTTGAACTTTATTTTTTGACCCCATCTGTGTTTGTGTCTCTTGTGATATCTTTTCCACAGAAGCTCACTCTTCATGGTCAAAGGTCCTTTTAATGATGTTGAATCAACCAATGTTGACTATATGTTTTGGACATTTGGGAAAGGAGCTTTCATGGACTCGTATCTCATGGATTTTGTCATTAAGTACTGGAAGGAAGATCCTGACATGAGTTTAGTTTATCGTTCTGGCGATCGTGTGCTACTTACTCCTTTATTCATCATGGTAAATGTGTCTGCTATCATCTTCTTTTTGCTTTTGTGCACTTTTTTCTTGAGTACTGAATTTTTTGTCTATGCGTGCATGCATTTTTTCTTTTTTTTGCATGTCTCATTTTATTCTTTTTATATGCAGGATGTTCTTCAAATGGAAACTGTCGTGAAGAAAAATGAAGAAGGATATCCTGTGTTGCCGGTTGTGCATACCCCATTTATTTTAGAACATGCGGTTGAGCAGTTCAGGTTTTTTGTTGGTGATGATAACCTGCTCGACGCAAAACTAGTAAGGCCACTGTGTCCTTCATTTTCTTCTTCTTCCTTGTTGCATTTCCTCTGTAGTTATTTTCAGCAGTGATCCTAGTGCTATGTGTGGAATGAACTTCATTGATTTTTTTTGCTGTCCCCTTTCCCGTATGTATCTCCCCCCGACAGATTTTGATGCCGTGCTCTAAGGACGGACATTACTCCCTATACACGATGAACCGCCATCGCGATACCATTGATATCCATGATACGAGGAGGTACACTGGCAATGCTGATGAAGTGACAAAGTGGCGTAGGTCTGAGTACCACGCAGACTGCACTGAACTGGTATGGCAAAGTTTTGACCATTCTGACTACATTATTACCTCTCCATAGAACTGCACATGCTAGTACAGTGGACTGCAGTATCCGTGTTATAGAACTGCCTTTTCTCGCAGCACCAACCTGGTTAAACGAGTGATAAACCAATCCTAACTACGTTGTTAGTACTCATAGCACTGCACTTGTTACTATAGTGCACTGCAATATCTGTGACATTGAACTGCATTTTCTCGAACCTCCTACCCTGGCTAAAAGAGTGATAAAGCCATTTTTTGTAGATGAGCTCGCATGCATTAAAAGAGGGACAGTTCAGATCGTGTGGAGAACATATAGTTTCAACGTCTTAATAGAAATAACTTATTAATATAATATCTCTGTTTTTTGTTTTACGTTTTCTTTTATTTTGATCTGTAACGTGTGTTTTTGGCTCTTGTGGCTGCCTTTTTCCTTTTGCCAGATGACCAAAATGACCCTAGTGATGAAGGCGGTTTATGGTGAAAAGTTGTATAACTCGAAGAAGCACCCTGACTGGGTTAAATTGGCAGAGAAGCCCTTTTTCCGGTCACGCCAGAACAGGGGCCAAATGAGTGTGGATTCTATGTTCTGAGGATGTCACAGTAGTATGACGGCACGCGTATGGTCAAAAAAATTGCTAAACAAGATGTAATACTTTTCTGTTTCTCCCTTTTTGGTAATGTTTTTTCTTTATCGTTTTAATTTTTGTTTTATGTCACATCCTTTAATCATCTATCTGCATTTTCAATTTTTCCAGCCTGCTGTCGAAGATTGGAAGGCGGAGTACATTTACCAGCTGATTTTCCATCCTTCCAACATGTTGTGTATTGAAGACATGCCGCTTGAGCTCCGCGAGCTCATCGATAGCCTTGGGCTTTCTTCCCAATCGTAGTCGCGTTCACAGTAACAGTGTTAGGCATAAACATGTTAATGATTTGGACGAAAGCTAGGTTTTAGGGTGTGTACTGTGTACTGTCTAACGTATATCATGTTTTGCAAATAATTTGTATGAAGGCTACAATTACAACATGTGTAGCGTCTGTTTTTTGTATGTACATGATTTTTTTATGTGAAATCTGGTTCTTCTATGTGTGTTCTGCGTGCATCAGTGTAGTTGTAGTCGTCTCTTTTTCTTTATCTTATTTTTATCGGTGAAAAAACTTGCAGAATGGCACTACATTCCATTTTTTTTGAACTGCACTTCATTTCTGTATATAAGTGGACTGCAGTCCCCCCTCTTGGCTGACTTTTTCTGCCGCAACTTTTTATTTTTGATTTCATGTTTTTTTAATCTAGCATTTGCGTGATGGGATAGAGTAGAAATTGAACCGCACTGCTCATGTCAAGCAAGCGCATTGTCGCGTTAGCGCGAGGCCGAGCCGGAGCAGGCGACGACGCGGCGTGCCGCGGCGTCGCATGCTGAGGCGAGTCCGTCACATCCGTGACCCCACTATTTACCTTAGGGGTGTTGGGTGGGGGGTGCGGTTGTTCGGGGGGGGGGACAGAATAACCGCACTGCGCCTGTCAAGCAAGCGCACTGCCGCGTTAGCGCGAGGCCGAGCCGGGGGTGGGGGATGGGGGGCCCCGGCGAGGCCGAGCCAGGAACGAGCCGGAGCAGGCGACGACGTGGCGTGCCGCGGCGTCGCATGCTGAGGCGAGTCCGTCGCATCCATGACCCCACTATCTATCTTAGGGGTGTTGGGTGGGGGGTGCGGTTGTTCGGGGGGGGGGGGAACAGAATAACCGCACTGCGCCTGTCAAGCAAGCGCACTGCCGCGTTAGCGCGAGGCCGAGCCGGGGGTAGGGGAGGGGGGGGTCGGGACCCCCCTTCCCCTACCCCCGGCGAGGCCGAGCCAGGAACGAGCCAGAGCAAGCGACGACGCGGCGTGCCGCGGCGTCGCATGCTGAGGCGAGTCCGTCACATCTGTGACCCACTATCTATCGTAGGGGTGTTGGGTGGGGGGGGGGACAGAATAACCGCACTGCGCCTGTCAAGCAAGCGCACTGCCGCGTTAGCACGAGGCTGAGCCGGGGGTGGCGTTCCCACTGTTATTATTTTTATAAGAATTTTGTAATTAATTTTGAATAATTTATCTAAGTTATTTAATTGTACCTTTTCTGATAGTATTGATTGAACTGATTGTCTTTAATGTTTATTTTTTTACGCACTATTTCAGTTGTTGTTATTTTATTGTATTTAATTAATATTATTATGTTTTAGTAACTGCCCCGAGATCATGGGCTTTGGACATTTTTTTTTCTCCCACGGTCGTGGGCCTTGGGCGTACTTTTTTCTCTCACTCTGCTCTTAACTTCCCCTTCTCTTCCCCTCTCCCCTCTGCTCTTCCGTCTCCTCTGTCGCCGTGGGAGCCTGCTTCTCCACTGTCGCCGCGGGAGCATTGTGCGGCGGCTGGAACTTCAGGAGAAGTTTTGTGTGGCGTGTTGTTTCCCTTCCTCTCCCCTCTCCTCTCCACTCCCCTCTCCCTCCAACTCATTCTTGATTTTGCTGGCTTCTAACTTGTTCCTCCCCTGTGTTCTTGTTAATCTTCGCGAGGAGAAGTTTCTTGTGTAGTGGTTGTTTCCGGCGAGGGGCGCGCGGGTATCTTGATTCTGTGGCGGATTTCTTGCTTGGTGGTAAGATTTTTGCTTGTTCGGTGTGCTTGCTTTCTAAGCTGTAAGAACCCTAATTTTTCCTTGTGTGATTTGCAGGTCTGGATTGGCGGTTGCATGTTTTGTAGATCTCGATGGGTACGCCACCGAGTCGCAAGAATGTACACTCAGGTAATTAGTTGTGCTCAGCCTAAGTTTTCTTTTTGTTAGGTGCTTGGTCTTTGCTAGATCTTGTGTGTAATAGGTTTTTTGTCCTGTGATTCCTATAGTTTTTGTATGGATAATGCTAGTTGTTGATTTTTGCCCTGGATTGTGTGGTATGTGTATTTTTAGGTCGTTTTAACCTCCACCTATATTGTAGTACTGAACTTCATGTACAGTTTGAACTGACTAGTGCTATCTGAATAGTTTGTATCAGTTTGAGAAGAATTGCTAGCATGTTGAAACGGTGCATATTTTGAACTGGGTTGTGGCAGTTGTGCTCTTCTATGATTTACTTTTTGGTGGTCTTGTTCTTGAACTGATGTAATTTCATGTTTTTGCACTTGTATTGTTCATAGGATTGAACTGAGTGCTTGATCATATTTTTGCATACTAGTTTTTTTTGCTAACTTTTATGTTGTTGCAGATGTTGGAGTGCCAGTACCTCCTGATTCTGACAAGTCAGATCCCCTTCAAGATCTTGCGAATGCTATTTTTGAGAAACGAAATCCTCTAGAAGAACTTGCCAGTGTTGTTGGTCTTACTCTGTTATTTGATCTGTTCAGTAGTGTTGTTTACGTAAATGTGTTGAGTTACATCAGTTATTCCTTTTGTTTGCTTGTGTTGTCATGCTTCTTATGTAATTGTTTCTATAGTGTTATTTATTTTTTTTATTTTTTTTGCGTTTATGTTATTTGGTTGATGCAGTGAATGATAGCCATCGTGCTACTGAGGACATTAGTGATGTTGTCAAAGATATCAATGATGGTATTTATTCTGTCAATTTTGGTGATGGAGATGGGAGTTTGCAGTTGTCAATTACTTAGTCTCAAAGTGTGGATGGCACTGAGCCTGTTACTCAAGCTGATGTTGTTGGTCTGCAACTACAGTTGGAGGATGAAAGGGTAAGAAAGAAAAAGAGTGATTTTCTTAAGAGAAAGGAGTTGGAACGGCGTCAAAAGGCTGCTTGCGTTCATCCATGTGCTGATGATGGCGCGGGATCTGGGCATGATGAAGGTGTTGTCGAGGCTGGGGGTACTGGACATCCTGGGGCTGGTGGAGCTGAGATGCCTGCCAAGATGAACTTGTTGCAGACTCGGTTGACTCAAGTGTTTCCTCGTGATGCAGTGAAGGTGAAAAGAACTGTTTTGAAGAGGAAGTTGTTAGATCAAAATTCAGATGGCACGCCGAGGCGTAGCCCACGCTTGAAAGCTGCTTGCCAGGCTGGTGATAGCAAAGCCAATGCAGATAATGTTGCTGTCAATATTGGTCCAAGCACTATTGGTGGCTCCCCTGTTCGCCGGAGTCCTCGAGTTTTGGCATATAATAAGCCTTCTTCGTCTCCTCTTCCCGAGCGCTCTTTTTTGAAGGAAAAGATGAAGCGCAAAGTTCCCCCTGCAATGGTTAACAAAGGTGTGAAGAAGCGTGCTTGTGTGGAGGCTAAAGATCCTGCATTTGAAGGAGATGATCTTGAAGTTAATTCTGAAGATGAAGATGCACTGGTATGAATTTTTTTTGTGTGTGTAGTATTTGAGATTTTGCTACGTTTATTAGTTGTTGTGATTAATTTATATTGCTTTTGTTCTAGTTTGGCTGAACTAGGGTACATAGTGAATGTGTTGATGTCTGGAAGCTATGTGATCGCTATTATCTTTTTATTAGTATTTAGTTCAATTTTTTCTGGTACTCACATGATTTTGGTTCAACTTTTACTAGTTCAACTTTTCTTATTTATGTGTTTGTACTGTATGTGATGTACTAGTTGTACTTCCAAGCATGAGTTGTGGCCTGGTAGGGTTGTTGGCCAGGTGAGGCTTGATGCATTTTCTGAAATTTGTGTTAGTGGTTTTGGTCTTTTTGTTTTATTGTCTTGTATATCTATTTGTACTGTAGCTCGTTTATTAGTTGAACTTGTTCATGCATCTTTTTTTCCTTCGTAGTTTTCTTTTGTTTTTTAGATTCATTTACCTAAATCTTGCTTTCCTTGATTTCCTTTTTAGCCTGTTAGCATGATGAGTCCGGTCAGGCAGAGAAGAGGAACAAAGCAAAGTGTTTCTGTGGATGAAGGCGACTCACAGTGTTTGAATGTAACTGTGCGATGTTCGCTGAAAGAGATAGATATTTGTGCTCGTTTGCTCAAGGAACGCCATGTGGCCCGAGTTCATGCTGCTGGTTTTGGTTCTATCTTTGATTGGAAGGTGAAGTCTAACATTTCGCGCCCTTTGATGGGAGTCTTGTATCTGAAGATAGATCCTGACACCATGACTCTTGACATGGGTGAGGCGAATAAGAAGCTTCGCATCACTAGTGATGGCATACAACAGCTGTTTGGGTTCCCTCGTGGTGGTCGTTCTGCACCAAGGCCGTCCGAGGACAGATACGACGATGCTCTGATGAAGTTAAGATCAGATCTTGGCATCGGCAGAAGCCAGGATATCAAGACAAAAGATTTGAGGGATAAGCTCAGGGTGCTTGTTAATGATCTTGAAAAAGATGACCTGGCTCTGCGGGTGTTCTTCATTGTTGTCTTCATGAAAGTCGTGTTGCCTAGTCCAGCCACTCGGGTTTCCAGGGAGGCAGCAATGTTTGAGAACCTCGTCATTGAGGACATGGCTAATATGGATTATTGTCAGTTGATGGATGATGAGCTTAGAAGGGCTGTTGTGAGGTACCAAAATGGTGTTACCTTGGGGAAGGCAATCACAGGCTGTGCTATAGGGCCTGTACTAATGTATCTTGACTGCATCATCCGTGGCAAGGCTTCGGACATTGACATGCGAGTCCCCCGCATATGTTTCATGAACCAAGACAAGCTTGTTGATCTTGCTGATGCAGATTTAATAAGAAAAGGCAATGCAGACCCAAGGACGTGGGTGTTTGGGAAGCTTCCGGTGAGCTTTGTTTCTATCCTGGTATTTTAGTCATTTTTTTAAAGTCCAGCTGTTTTGGTGGACGTTCATGTGTAGTACATAGTTATCTGCTTAGTCTGGTCAGTCTGAAGCTTGTGAGTTTTAAATTTGTTCTTCAGGACTGACTTGCCTTTTTTTGTTGAACTAGCGTTCTTGTTTTCATCATATTACCTGTGTGTGTAAACATTTGGCACTGCACTGACTGTGAAAGCATGTTAGTACTGAGGCTTTAAATATGTTAATTAGGTGATTTTTTTTCTGTTGGTTGCATTGATTAGTTACCTTTTTTCTCGTTCCCAGTGGAAAACTCAAGAGGAAGTGGTATATTTTCGGACTTATAAACGGCCGGTCCTAGAGATGCCGTCTCAGGTTCCCAGGATTGCAGCATCGCAGGATTAGTTGAGAGATGGTTGCCGTGTTGAGGGCGCTAGTGATATCCCCCTGGCCCTGGCCCTAGTAAGGCTAGTACTTCCCAGAGGCCAGGTTTTGGTATTGATGTAGCTGTTTCTGCGTTGGAGCGCGTCGAGCATAGTTTTAGTAATGTGCGTTCTGAACTGGAAAAGGTCCCAACTATAGTTGAGCGTCTGAGCCGTATTGATGGCATTCTTCCTGATGGTCATGGATTTAATGCTGATGAAGCGTCGGACTATGTTGAGATGGAGAAAATTTTAATTAGCGATATGCATGATGGTGTTGCTCACCTTATTCAGAGCTCGGCACGCCTGTTGAACACTGTCAAGCGTTTCAAAACTATGCAAGACTCTCGCTGCAAGCCGTATGAAGAAGATGCTGATGTTGTTATCAAGCAGATGGAGCAGAACGAGGCTGCTGCCGGGAGGACTGCTGATGATACCGAGGCTAATGTTTCTAACCACGATAAGAATGATGTTGGTGTCGACTCTCCTGTTCTTGAGGTGAGTCAGCTTTTGATCTTTGAATTTTTACTGGGTTGTTCTGCTGTCAGTACTGTAGTTGAACTTATCCATCTGTTTTTTTATTATGTTTGATGTAGGAGACCACTCATGGTGTTGAGGCTGATGCTGTTGACTGTGGAGTGAACGATTTGTCTGTTGATAAGAGGAAGGTTAGTTTTATTTTTACTGTTTAGAAAGTTTATTAAATTTTCATGCGCACGCCCTTACCTGTTCATTTTTTATTTGTTACCATCGTTCAGGATCCTGTTGATGGTGATGAGTCTCATTCGCCCAACGGTGATGTTCCTTTGAATGTTAGCATCAGCAACGTTGGTGATGATGCTGCAGATGCTTCTAAGGTTTGTTATATGTTCTTGCATTATTTTTTATGCATCTTTCCCTGCTGTTTCTTGTAGTTTTAAAAGTTCCTTTTGTGCACCTCTCGTGGGCTTTTTTGGTTGTTAGTTTTGCTCATTTTATTTACTGTCTGAATTTTTTCTTTTTCAGATTACTGGTGTTGAGTGTGAGGCGACAGGTGCTGGTGATGCTGGTGGTGTTCCACTTAGCACTGATTATGACTTCGGTGGTAAGGTTGCTAATGAGGATGTTGGTGGTGCGAGCAATCTTTATGGCAAATCTTCTGGTGTTGGTAGCGCTGAGATTGATAATGGTTCTGATTCTGAGGATTTGCCTCCGGAAAATTTCCCGCCTGGAGGGCTTGACTACGGTGATGCATTGGAAGACGCTGTGGTGTCTAGCGTGGAAGAGGTCCCATCCGAAGATGATGATTTACTTTTGTCAACTTCTTCCGGCCCCATGACGCAGGAGGCGCTCCTGTCTTCGCAGGATTTTCTGTCGTCAAATCCTGACAGTGCAGTCAACTTGCTGTCGTCAGAGGAGTTACCGTCGTCGAACCCTGAAAGTGCAGGTAAGAATTTGTGTTAGTGTTTGGTGCCCCTTTTTGTTTGTACTTCTCATATATGATGTCGTGGCTGTGTTTCCCCTGTAGTGTTTGAACTTATTTGTTTGTTCCTTTCTTTGTGTAAGCAGATGGTGCTAATGCTGCCAAGGTTGATTCGTTTTTCTTTGCTGTTACAAGGTTGCGTACGAATCGTGGGAAACGATTAGTGATGGATTTTTGTGTCCTTGTTGTGCCTGTATCATTTTTGTTTATTTTCCTTTCTCTGCTCGGATTATTGTTGACATCGCACTTGTTTTGATTCTTCGCATCCTCTGTTTTTGCTCAGTGATAAGCCAATGTTTCAAAATGAGGAATGTGATGCCAGCGTTGGTAAGGTGGCTTCTGCGTTCATCCTCGGTGGCATGCTCAACTCGGATTCTGCTGATGTTGTTCTATATTGTCTGCGTGAAAATTACCGAGGCACTAACAAGCTAATTGTTCCCAGATGGGTGACGGTGAGCATTGCTTGTTTAAGTTTTATTTTTGGTTTGATTGTCCTTACTGTGTTGCGTCATGTTTGATAAGTTATTTGTTTATTTTCTGACTGTTTTTGGTGTTGCGTACAACAGACAAAGATACTTGATGGAAATATCAATGGCAACGTATGGTTCACTAGATCAGGGGCTGATAGTTATGAGTTTGTACGTGACTCATCCTTTGTTAATCCTTTTTTTTCCTGAACTGATAAAAGAATTTGTGCTCTTGGTTCATAGTTGGACTCATTGTAGTAATGAAGTTGAACTGATATGTTCCTTGCAATTTTGGTAGTCTAAATAAACTTTTGTATGCTGCTTTTATTTTTTGTTTTGTACTGAGGTTCTTACTCAATTAGAACTTTGTTTTGGTGATCTGCTAGGACTGATGAATTTCCTTTTCGCGCTTGATTATTTGTTTGAAGGCTGTTAATGAGTTTTATTTATAATTCTTGAATTCATTTTCTTCTGCACTTGTTTTATTTCAGCTTCTTTTCCCTACTTTTGATCCGCCGGCATTTGTGCCTGGCATGGTACCTGGTGAAGATGTTGGCCATTGGTGCTTGGTTAATCTCAATTTGAAGTGTCGTCGCTTCGAGTGCCTGGATTCACTCCGTGATGAAACCTGGGATGACGCGGTTAGATTTTTCAGGACCATGACAGATAATATTAAGAGGCTCTGGAGGGAAGCCAGTGTAGATAGGGCCAAACCGTTCTCTCCGGTGCGTGTAGATGATTTCTCTAGCGAGTTTGTTCGTGTGCCACGTCAGGAAAACACGTGAGTATCCCTTTTCATGAAATTTATTAGTTGTTTTCTGTTCCTGTTATTCGTAGTTTCGCAATTTTTGACGTGTTCATGTATTTTTATTTTTAATGTATCCTTTGTTTTTTCTGGTTAACAGGCATGATTGTGGATTTTTTATGCTGCAAAGCTGCAAGTCTTATCATTGCCGTGATGATGGTGTTGTTGAAATGTTGGATTACACATTTGAAGATATTCCTGACATTAGAAAGACTCTTCTGTATACTTGTTCGACTAGCGATGTGTTTGAGGTCGACTTCCGGGGTTTGTTTGGCAATGAGCCTTGTACGTATGCATGTCTTTTTGTTTTTTGTTTCCAGCTTACCCTCTTGACTAGTAGTCTTATGAATTCTGTAGTTGAACTTACCATTTGTGCTCCTCCTTTTTTGTTGTAGGTGAGTGGTTGGATCTTGGGGAGCATGACTACAGGATCTTTGGCAGCCAGTTCTTGGAGCTGGAGCGTGTGGCTGTTGATTTGAGCCAGGGGCGTTCTCCTCAGAAGACAAGATCTGGTGTTATCAAGGGTCGGTTGGGAGCTCTCAAAGGTTCTAAAGCTGTTGATTCAGAGAGCCCCGTTACACCCAAGAAGCCCATGGTCGAGTTGATAGACAGTGATGATGACACGTTTGACAAGATTGCTGGGATGGGACGGGTCACCAGGAGCGCTGCTGCCAAGGGCGTTTTCCCTCTTGCTGGAATAGTCTGGCGTAGAGCCGGTGTTGCTAGGAAGGATCCTGCGTTGGAGTCTGGCTATGTTACAAGCACGAAGCGTGCACCCAGAGCTCCGATTAAGTTTTGCTCCCCCCTGTAGGAGCTACACTCTTAGAAATTCCCTCACCTGGAGAAGGCTCGCAAGTTGTATGATATCCTCCTTAGTGATGAAGGACGCGAGAAGTATGCTGAGTGAGTATCCCTCATTATGTTTCATCTTTTTTCTTTTTCTGTTTTTATCGCTGCTATATATATAGAACTTCAGCTAATCAGTATATTTAAGTTGAACTGCTATGAAATGTCTCATCTCTTTTTCCATGCTTTTGTTTTGTGTGAGCTGCAGGACTACATTCTCGTTGATACCTCAGCCCGATGATAGTGTAACTTCATTCACTGGCAATCGTGTCTGGGAAGTTTTTGCACCTGGACAGCTGATGGAGGGGGATGTAATGGACCTCCTTATCGATGATTGGAAGAAAGATCCCGAGAGAAATGTTTATGTAACATCTGGTGATAGGATCTTGCTGAGTCCATATTTCATCACGGTAACGAATTAGACCATTTCTTGTCTGAAATACTTTGAGTTTTTCACCTGTTGAGTGTATATAGAACTTCTCACTGCTATATATATAGAAATTCTCACTGCTATGTATATAGAACTTCACCTGTTCAGTATATTTAACTTGAACTGATATGAATGCCTTATCTTCTTTTTCCTGCTTTTTTGTATAGTGTTTTTTGAGTTTATTCAATACTTTGCTTACTGATATTTTTTCCCTGTGTATTTTCTTTTTTGCCTTTTTGCAGGTTGTGCTTGACTATTCGTTTTTCGGCAATGAAACCGATAACTTTAATGTTGAACGGGCAGCGAGAGAGTTCAAGGGCTATGTTCGAGATGGGGAAGATTTACTCACTGCGAAACTTGTCATGATGCCTTTATACAAACCTATGATTATAACGAAGGGCAAGAGTTTGTCGCACTATTCCTTGTACACCTTGAATCGGTACCGAAAGTCCATTGACATCCTTGACCCATTAGCATACGGGAAGAATCATCGTCCTTCAAAGAACACCCACCACAAAGATTGTGAGAAAATTGTGAGTGTTGTTGATTTCCGCTAGCTAAAGCTTTTATCTCCAGTAGATGAATCTTTGCTATTTTTTTGTTTCTACTTTTGTGAGACCTGAAATGTGTAGTTTTGGTGCTTTTTAATTTACAGTTCACTAGATTGGTCAAAGTCATGAAGGCTGTGTATGGTGAGGCTCAGTATAATGCAAGCAGTCAGCTCAACTGGAGTGTTATTGCAAAGAGACCAAGGTTCGTCACTGTTCCCTTCCAAGGGCCAAATGAGTGTGGACACTATGCTCTCAAGTTTGCGGCAACCTATGATGGTGAAAAGGTCGTCGAGAATATTCAAAATAATGACGTGAGTTATAGTTCAGCTTTTCCTTGCTGTCTTTTGGCTAGTTGTCTTTTCCTTTTTTTCTGTTATCATTTTCATCATTTTCTTTTGTTTGCAGCCCCGTATTGTAGATTCGAATGCTGAGTATCTGTATTCAATCGTGTTCAACCCGAGTAACCAGATCTTGTTGACGGAGCTTCCTGGGGAGATTCAAGCTTTGGCTCCTGGTGCATGAAACAATTGATGATCTTTGTGTAGTGATTGGATACTTGTGCGATTTATCTCTTGAAAACATTGTAGTAACCATCGCGGCATTGTGTTGTTTCTCAGTGTGGCGCAGCATTTTATAAACTATTTTTGTGTGATGACAATGTGTTTGAATAGCTGTTTCACTTTTATCTTTTTGGCATAAGTAAGCTGTAGTCTTTGACATATGTGGGCTGCATTCAGTTAGTGAACTGCATTGGTTTACATGAGTGAGCTGCATTCTTTGGCATTAGTGAGCTGCAGTTTTTGACATATGTGGGCTGCATGCTGTTCTGTTGGTGAACTGCATTGTTTTAGAGAAGTGAGCTGCAATCTTGTACTGATGGTATAGTAATGTGAGGACTGATTTGACAGGGTTGTTTCTGAACAGTGGGACTGATTTTATTTTCATCTCTCTTTTTGTATTGATGGTATTGTAATGTGAGGACTGAATTGTTTTTCATACAACAGAGGGCTTTGAAAATATTGATGTCTCAGTACTATGTGGATGCAGTATGAGTGGACTGTTGATTCCTGGTTTTCTAGTACTGTTGTCTTATATCTGTTCGAACTGAAGTCAACTCGCATTGAAATTATTTACGGCAAATTTTTTTAATTGAGGTGTAGCCAGTTTTTATTTAAAGAATAATTTAAGCAGACTATGCAATAAATATGTCTAGAACTTCTCGAATATAATTAGTTGAACTTCAAAGTTAAAATAAATTGCCTGTTTTAAATTAGCTCCATTTAACAGATAGCTTATTAAGGTCTCCATTTTTAAAGTATCATTTATTTTGTAGCGTTTTTAAATTCCTTTGGTCGTGCTGCAGAGCTAAATTCATTTTATTTTATTTTATTTTTAAAATTATTGCCTGCGAACATGTATTTGAACTTTTCTATATTCAGTTTTTGAACTTTTTTGTTGTAGTTTATAATTCATTTTCCCCGCTCTAGTTCCTTCAATGGGCCTTATGGGGTGAGTGTAATTTGTAGGCGAGGCAGGCTTCCAATGCGCAGGCGTATTGGGCCCTTTTTCGGCCCAAATAGCTCGTCCGTTCGTCTGTGCACCGGCGTCTGCGCGTGCGCTGCGAGTTTAGTCCCACCTCGCTAGTCGAGGGGGCTCTCGACCAGTTTATAAGCGCTGCCGAGTCTCATGTGTCGAACTCCTCTGTATACTTACTTGAGCGCTTATACACGGCGCTCGCTCTTTGTTTCATGACCTGTGGGCCCTGGTCGGTTGGCCCCGCGCTATGTGGTTTGCGATGGATTCGCCTATGGTTCGCTGTGGGCTTGAGTCCAAGTATCCTCCTGCGTAGGGCCAGCGAGTACCTTGGCGGTCATTTTTTTTATAAAAAAACTAGTACTTGGCTGGTCCAGTAGTGGGACTGATTCTTCTTAGCATTTTTGTTGCAGTGCTTGTGAATTTACTCCCCTCATAGAAGCATGATAGTACTGAATGTTCTCCTCGGGTTGAACTGTCATCTCTATAGTGTGTTTTTGACTTAATATTTTATAAGTAAACACCACACGGTTTGGTATATCTTAATATTATCTGTTTATATTTGACTTAAATATGTATAAATCTATGACTACTATTAATAAAGCAGTAGCAATATATGAACCAAAATATATACGGACCTGACCAGTAACTTTCGTAGAATATATACTATTCAGCTAACACTTTGGCACTGCAAGTTCAGGTCAGGTGTACTGCTGTCAAATAGCAAGTGCACTGCATCTATAGTGTGTTTTTGTCCCTTTTTTGTTGTGGTCATTTTCAGTGTTCTTCTGGTAATATTTAGTATGGAAGTACTTATGTACCAACTAAGCTGTACTGAGCTTTCTAGTGTTCTGGTACTGTTATCCTTTAGCATGTCAGTGCTCATAAAATGCGAACTGAAGCTTCTTAGCCTTTTTGTTGTAGTACTTGTTAAATTTCTAGCCTATTTTTTAGAAAGCATGATTTATTAGTACTGACTGTTTTCCTCGGCTGGAAGTTACTTTTTTAGTGTGATTGCACCTTTTTTGTTGTGCTTATTTTCAGTGTTCTTCTGGCACTATTTAGTTTTATAGTACTTGCGTACACAACTAAGTTGTACTGAGATTCCAAGACTACTAGTATCTCCATAACTAGTGCTGAAGAGCAGCCACAAAGTTTCATTCACAAGCTACTTCAACTTCACATGGTGGATAAACAATATAGCAAGCTAGCAAACTTGTTCAACCACATAAGCAAACAATGTACTTGACATAAGCAAACTTGTTCAACCTGACACACATGACATAAGCAAACTGGTTTAACCTAACAAAAGCAAACTACTAACTTGAAAAAAAAGGAAGGACAAGAACAAGCGCAAGCAACACGTAGCCAGATTGTGATGTTTCCTCATCCCTAAAAGTTGAGGTGGAAGTAGGGGTCCTCTGCCTCCCATTTTGCCCTTTCCAGACCTTGTTTGAAGTTGTCGATTTTCTTCCATGACTCGTAGGTGGCGTACGCATCTATTGCTGCGTACTCGATGAGTTTCTCTGGCAGCGGGCTGATCCCCCACAGTTTATGGTCTTCCTCCTTGTTGATCTTCTTCTTCATGTTCTTGTAGAATGGGTGGATCACGCTGGATGCAACATCAGCCAAAGAGTCGTACTTCTTTCCAGCGTATTGAACTCTCCATTCGCACTGGATGTCAATGAAGTTTTTGGGGTTGATCTCCAAACCAGAGTTCTTTAGCATCTTTTATCACGTTCAGTGCTGAAACCGGCAAAGGTGTACAACTTCTCCTCCTTCAGGAGCTCGTGGAGGCGCTTGGGCCTGCAAGGGGAGAGACATATTGAAGATTAGTGTTATTTTCAAGATTTAATTCTTCAGTTCTGATTTACAATTGATGAATCCATGAAGTAGATGCTTATATAGTATAATTCATCGATGAATGTAGTTCAGAAACTAGTACACAAAGTTCAGAAATTAAATTCAAGTACACCATGTTATTTTTCTTTTGGTATCTACAGTTGAGTCATTGATCTATCTGCTGCTTAGTACTAGTTTAATTTTCTTTGTTGAATAAAAAAACATATACTAGTTCTTCACCAAGTTCTTACTTTTTTTGCTGATGAAACTACTTTACTACATCAAATTCAGAAACTACTTTTACTACCTCAAGTCCAGAAACTAGACTAGTGCTTCAAGATCAGAAACTACACTAGTACATCAAGTTCAGAAATTAATCTGTTGCAAGAATTTCAGATACTAATCTAGTGCATCAGGTTCAAAATCTATTTTTAGTGCATCTACTTGAGAAACTGCACTAGTACATCAGGTTCTGAAATTGCACTAGTACATCTATTTCAGAAACTACACTAGTACTAGTTTAATGAAATATCAGGATGCAGTACTAATTAAACAGATGCACGAAGAGGTTCAATGAGTAGGATGGTTCACCATTCTTTGGCCGCGGTGATGTGGTATACCAGGCAGAGTTCCTCCACGCATAATTGCATAATTGCTGCCCTCTGCGGAGGTTCGTCTTCCCTTGTAAACTCCACATCAACGCCGATGAAGCTAGGATACAAGCCGCCGTCCCTCATCCTCAGCCTCCTGATCATCTCGTCGGCTTCGTCTGGATTGCTGGTGCAGACGACCTCCAGCGTCTCCTTGCCGTGGAGATCAACATCTTTGAGCTTGGTGGTGTAGTCGTACTTCCCACCGGTGACCTGGACGTTGTCGACCTTGCTTGTCTGGTCGGACGTCTCACCACGGTGTCGCTTGGCAGACGGTTCGTCCGCCATTGCGCTCCTCCAGCGATGGCGGTCTTGAGACAGAGGTGTTATGGGGAGTTGCTAGTGGAGTTTGAGCGGCAATGGTGGTTTTCCGAATGAGGCAGAGATGGAGGCGAATGGGATTTTTTATGGCGTGGTTTGGGACGTGGGGGAGGTGGTTGAACACGGACTTGCCGTGGTAGTGGTTGTAGTGGATGTGGGCTCGTCGTTGCAGTCCGTTGTGGCAACCGCCCAATGGGTGGCGCGGGAGCTGGCCTGGGAAAACCAACCGTCCAAGCCTGTACCACGCGATTATCTGTTTTTGGACGGATGGTTGAACCCAGGTTGAACTTACCAGTGCGCGCCTCGCAGTTGATGTCAGCGTGGTGACGAGGTTTTTATTAGTCCCACCTCGTTAGTTTTGTTCTTGACGAAGGTGTTTATAAGGTGGGATATTTAGCTCAGGGTATCTTGTTCCCATGAGGGCACTCACACATGGGCCTGCTCCAACCATCTACACAGGGCCGTCCTGGCACACTAGGCATCAAGTTTGTCACGCCAGCCCTGTGCCGTTGGTTGGAGCAGATTTACTCTTTTTTTTTGTGTGCTGATATTTTTTTAAACCTTATTTTTTTGAAATGATTGTTTAAATCAATAAAAAAATTGAAAATATTTTTACATGTAATAAATATTTAATTGTACTGCATCGGTAATTAATGTTGAACTTCTCCATAATTTTAGGGGTGGTTCGTACAAATTCAAGTGCACTGCTTTTTCATGGACAGTGTATATATTTTTAGTATTTGTACGTAACAGCTATCTAAATTTGTGGGGTTGTGTTTTAATTTTTAATATCTATCTTGGGAACAAAAATATAGCTGAAATATAGTAGTCAATTTTTGTAGGTAACCGCACTGCAATTTAGTTGAAAACGGACTGCGATGTTTAACTGACAGCACATCTTGCTTCAACATACCGCACTGCACTGTTTGACGCAGCAGACTGCATTCCTTTTGTGACTTTGGAGCTTCCTGCATTTTTTTATGTGAGCGAACTGCAGTTGCTCGCTATGTGTGTGGTGGGGGCAGGTTTGGGCCGTGAGAATGTGTTGGGCCTGTTGGGGTGTAAGTCACATCCGGCCCAAGTAGGCCTGCCTGCAGGCTGCTTTGCTCTGCGCTGTGTGTATGCGGCGGTAAAGTTTAGTCCCACCTCGCCTACCGAGGGCGGGCAGGACCGGTTTATAAGCCCTGGCGAGGCAGCGCCACCGAACACCTCTTGATACTGATTTGGCGCTGACGAACGGCGCTCGCTTACCCATCCACGTTGACCCGTGGGCCCTTGTGTGCCTGGGACAAAGCATTGTGGCTCAGAACGGGCTTGCCTATGGTTCCTCTGTGGGCGCAGTCTTTAGTACAAGACTGGCTTGGTCCAGGTTGCACCTGGGTGGTCACCTTTTTTTCATTCAACTAATTTTCTTTTAGCACTTCATTTAATCACGTACAGAGCTGCACGCATCCATAGTGTGGCACTGCGTTAGCTAGTATCGTGAACTGCATGCATCTTTCTGCGTAGGTGTTTAGTCTTTTATTGAATTATATTAAAAAATATATGTATAATATGTCCTTGTGTACTGCTTTTACAAACGTACAGCGTTGCACGCATCCATAGTGTGCACTGCGTTAGCTAGTATCGTGAACTGCATGCATCTTTCTGCGTAGGTGTTTAGTCTTTTATTGAATTATATTAAAAAAGTATATATATAATATGTCCTTGTGTACTGCTTTTACAAACGTACAGCGCTGCACGCATCCACAGTGTGGCACTGCGTTAGCTAGTCTCGTGAACTGCATGCATGTTTCTGCGTAGGTGTTTAGTCTTTTATTGAATTATATTAAAAAATATATGTATAATATGTCCTTGTGTACTGCTTTTACAAACGTACAGCGTTGCACGCATCCATAGTGTGCACTGCGTTAGCTAGTATCGTGAACTGCATGCATCTTTCTGCGTAGGTGTTTAGTCTTTTATTGAATTATATTAAAAAGTATATATATATAATATGTCCTTGTGTACTGCTTTTACAAACGTTTCGCACTGCACTGCGTGTACAATTGTTTTTTGAGTACTTCATTTAAGCACGTACTGCTCTGCACGCACCCATTAGTGTGAACTGCATTAGCTATATTGGTGAACTGCATGTGCCTTTCGGCATTGGTGCGTTTGCGGGGTGTGGGTTGCAGAATTCCATTGAGCAGTCAAGGTACATTGGTTTCTCGTCTTCCTATTTTCTTGGAAATGTAAGTTGTATTGATTGTCCTCTTTTTTTGGTAACGGAACTTACATTAATTTTTCTGTTTTTTCCCGGTGTTCCTAGACCTTTTGCATTCCTCTTCTATATATTTAACTCTCCTTTGCAGTTCATTTCCCCTGTAGCCGCATCCACACTCCCTTTCAAAGAGGCCTTTCTATCTTTTCGGTTTCTAGGGTTTTTTTGACATGGCGCCACGCCCCTGTGCGAACCTCTCCTGCTGCGGCCATGGCTGTGGTGTGCCGACGCACTGCGACTGCTCAGCCTGCAGTGCGGCCCGGCGTGCTCGCCTGAGGGGCAATGTCCTGTGCCAATCTGGGCGAGCGCAGGAGCTTGCGTATGGCACGGTTTTCACCGAGGGATTGGATCTGGACGATATCAATGTCGTTCAGTTCCATTCTGCTCTGCTTCGCCGTGGCCTTGGGCGCACCAGCCCATTTGTCCATCGCCTCACGCCCACAGATGTGGAGACTCATTACAAGATGGTAATTTTCGTTTGATCTGATTATTATTTTTGTCTTTTATTATTAGCTATAATTCCCACATCAGCCTGAACTGCTATCACTTTAGAAGCGTACCTCTTTTGTCTATTGAAGTGTATTGCACGATGTTGTTGTATCCTGTTTTTAGGTTTTGCTATTGTAGATATAGCTTTTTTTTGTATGTACTACATGGTTAGAAGATGTGGACTGCCTAGATATGTGATGAGCACTATTGGTTTGCACTATTTGTTTTAATATCATATATGCAGTACATGCATCCTTATGTGAACTGCATGAAAATGAGACTTGTACTGCATATTTACCATGTTCCACACTGCATCTACTCCTTCTGTGCACTTCATGTAATAGGGTCACGAGCTGCATGTACGTTCTCTCTGTACTTCTTATGGCTCCACTATGCACTTCAACTATCTTGCGTCAGCACTGCATAGTGGTTCGTACTGCTGTTAGTCCTCTAATAGTTTTATTATTATTTCTGTAGAAAATCCCCCATCGAGCTATTAGGTATCTCAGGCTTAAGAAGGCGGGTATTCTCCAAGTTGTTCTCGGCGAAGGTCACCCAAAACCAGCTGAGTATCGTGTTGGCGTTGATGGGCGGTTGTATCTGCAGAGAGGCTGGAAGGAATTCGTCATTGAGAGTGGCCTGATGTCTCATCAAGTTGTTGTCCTCAACTTTTTTGAAGTTGGGGATCGTACTATTGAAATCACGTTTGACGTGATTGGCTAAGATTTGAGGTGGTTTGTAATAAGTACTTTTTGCGTATCGAATGCTTCATCCTACTCTGTTATGTGGACTGTAATGAAAACTCGTATTTGTTTTCTATCTGTGAGACATGCGTATTTTTACCTAATCCGAACTTCCTGGCTTGGATGACTGAACTTCCTGGCTTGTATGACGGAACTTCCTGACTTTGTGTTTGTTTTAGTTGGTTCAACGCAAGTGCACTGCGCGGCTACCGAACTGCACGCTCAACTATAATGAACTGCACTTTTAGGGAAAGAGAACTGCATTTTCCAGGAGAGAGAACTGCTTCGTCGCTCCCGTTCTGTATGCAGTCGGGTGCTGCGGGATGATTTGAGTTGGTTCTGGACGTCCATTGTCCTTTGTTTCTTTTTTATTTACTGGGATCCCGACTAAAATCTGCAGTAACCGACCGATTTGGCGGACGAGCTTTTCCTCTGATCGTTCGTGTTCGTGTGTAATATAAGCTTAAAGTCAGCGTGTAATTCGTGTTTATATAAGTTTTACAGATATGCAAACTGGTATATGATTACTATAGTGAACTGTATCTATTTTGTTATTAACCTGCTACTTCTTCTTGGCGACTGGAGCGCGTCTTTTGTTGAGTTTGCCGTGTTGTTCTTGGCGGTGTTGCAGTTTCTTCTCTTCGCACTGTGGTGTTTAGAGCACCTTGCCTGGTGGTTGATGGCAGTCTTTGTTTCCCACGGCTATGAACTGCAGTCTTTGTCTTTCCTCGCGTGCTGGTTGATGGCGGTGCTGGTTTGTACCACTTTGAACTGCATCCTTTCGTGCTTCTAACCTATTTTTTGTATGGTGTGTCGTCGTCGTTTGTTTCTGTACAGCTTTCCCTTCAGTTTTTTTGTCTTTTGTTTGGTTGTGTTATTGGCATTGTTTCTTCAGGTTCTTCATCTTCTTCACTCTCTTCTTCTTCTTCTTCATCCTCTTCTTCGTCTTGATCTTCTTCAGAAACAAATTGCTCCTCTTCTTCGGTTGCATCACTATTTTCTTCTCCAATATCATGTTCATCCTCTTCTTCATTTTCTGATCTTGTTCTCTGTGGGCAGGTTCTCGAATTGTGTCTCTGCCTCTTTTTGCAGATGCTGAAGAGTCTCGGTTTTGTCAAATTTTGAGTTTTGCCAGCAGAACTGGTATGGCTATTATTCTGCTGCCTTGGTGCAGCATCCCTGTTTTGTTGCGCATCTCCAGTGTCGTGGTTTTGTTGTTCATGTTTTTTTTACATGTCCTGGAATTGTGTCCACTGATGACATTACATGTCAGGCACCTTCTTATTCCCAGCGGCCTCCCATCACTGTCCAGCTCAGGCTGTGGCTTACTATTTGTTTCAGCATTTTTCTCATTGGATGCAGCCTTTTTTGGGGCTGCATCGCCCCCTTTCTTCCTCCCTTTTGTGTTTGAAACAGGAGGTGGAAGGATTGTTTCCTTATTGATTTGAGCAATAGCAATGTGTTCAGCACCTTCCGCTTGCTCGGTACTGTTGTCACCCAAGGAATTCTGAGCTTGCTGAATTTTCGCTGCTTCTTATTCTTCATTCAGCACATCAACCTCCTCGATCAGTGCCCTCATACCAGACATCGCCCTGTGGTACCCGGCGTCGGACCATGTCCCTCTGTTTGCCAGGTCCATTGCTGTTTCTGCCAGCGTTTTTCTACGGAAGAATAGTGAAGTTCCATCTGGTGCTGTTTGTTCGTAGTCTCTATGGTCAAACGTTGGATTTGATCTTGCATTTCTGGTGTATCTTTTCAAGATGTACACTTCAGGAATCTTGTCTACCCTCAACTGATGGAGCATGCATATCACATGGACGCAAAAGAGCCCTGTAGACAACACAGAATTCTTTCTTTTGTAAGTGAACTGCATTAAATTAATAGACCATACTTTTCTTTTTAAGCAAGTGAGCTTCATGCATAGCTTGCTGAAATTAAGCTTTTTGTGCAAGCGAACCGTACCTGTGTGTGTCCACAGTTTGCACTCGCATTCGTAGACACCATTCTCGACATCGGCGACCACTTGGAATTCATGCCTTGCCCAATCAAATGCATCTGATCGGTTGTTGTGGTGAACGAGGTATTTTGTTGGGTTATCAGGGCACTGCTCTGCTCTGAATGCTGTGCTGCGGTAATGTGTCTCCTTGAAATCTGCAAAAACTGCCCTTGTGTATATTTTGGATAGCTGGACTTCAAATCCAAATTTGGTGGTCGCCTTTACATCTGACTGCGTGATCAGAAAATTAGTGTTAGACATCACAAAACATGAATTTTTTTTTGTTTTTGAAGTTATTACTAGTTTGATGAACATTTTTTGTACCTCATTCCCGATTGTCTCTGCGTGCTCGATGGCCCTCCTGGTGTGAATGCACTTGTCCACCTGTTGAGCAAACAGATGGAGATCATGCTTCTCTTTGACGAAGTTTTTCTTCCGTATACGGTTCATACTCTCGCTTCTCTGCGTGGAAGTCATCCACGCACAAAATACTTCCTTGTAGTAAGCTAATATCCACTCTTGCCGGTCATCCCACAGCGAATTCATCACCTCGTCGTTTTGCAAGTTGTATTTCTGCATGAGATCCTTCCATGCTCGTTCAAATTCTGACGGCATTAGTGGATGGTTCAGCACCGCGGTGAGGTCAGCCTTGAATGTGTCGTACGCCTTATACAGCAAGGCGAGGTGGTCTTTGTACTTCTTCATGATGTGCCACCGACACAACTTGTGCAATGTATCTGGTAGGCTAGTTTTTAATGCTGCCTTCATCGAAGAACATTGGTCTGAGAGGCACAAGTAGTGTATTTTTATTAAGTTGTCCATGTGCAAGAAAGACGGAAGAAATAGAAGTGGACCAAAAAAATGTAAGTACACAGGTATTGTATTGTACCTGTGAGCATGCAGATTGGCGGCTTGTAGTTCATGCATCTCAAGAATGTTTTGAAAACCCATTCGAACCACGGGATCGTTTCATCTCGCACAAGGGCGACAGCAAAGATCGTGCTCTGGAGATGATGGTTCACTCCCACAAATACTCCCAGCGGCATGTGGAACTTATTCGTTTTATATGTCGTGTCGAATGTCAAGCAGTCTCCGAAATCTTCATACGATCCTCTGCAACTTGCGTTGGCCCAGAAGACGTTTCTTACACGTTTATCTGCATCGACGTCGTAATCATAGAAGAACTCTGGGTTGATCTTCTTCATCTTCTCGAAGAAACCTAGAAGTTTCTTGACGTCATCTTGAGACTCCTCTCTTGCAAACTGCTGTTTTCTGCATTTCAAACACAATGCAAACTTATCTTATCAAAACGGTAAATAATTACCCAAATAATGCTCAAGGGAGATGTTATGTGATGTGCTTACTTGTTGACCCTGTCGCGGCTAGTATGCCCCATGAAGTGCAGACCACCGGACATACGCGACAGTGTTGACATCATCTGTGCGTGTGTGTGGTTGTCCAGCTGCATGTCCTTCACCAACTGGCCAATCAAAGGATCATCTCTTTTGTGTGAGTGCAGGAGCAAAAGCATCCCGGGGCTATCGAGCATCTTGTGATTGTGCTTGAGCTCAACCTTCTCTATCACAAAGCTCCCTTTCTTCCTCTCTTTCACTCTAATTCTTGCTCGGCAACCAGCCCTTTTTGATGTCTTCACACGTTTTCGGTCATGTTCTGCAACAGTCTCCTTGTGCTTCCCTTCTCTGGAGCAGACAATGTAGTTATATGTCTTGTGGTTCGACCTTTGGCGTATGCCAAAACCTGCATGTCTAGCATAAGTGTTGTAAAACTCCCATGCATTGTCGTACGAGCTGAACTTCATTCCAGCGACAGGTATCAGGTTTGACGGCATGTTTTTATTCTACAAGGGAGCATTTGTCGTAAACCATATTAGGAAAAAATTGCATCATCATATTTTTGAATTTGTTTATGACAGAATTATCTTTTGTCACATTTTTAGAGACTAAGTGCACTGCTCTATCAGACTAAGTGTAATGCTCTGTTATAAATAAGAGGACTGCATATTGTTAAGTTTTCGAATAGTTGACTGCATTAGATATTGCAACAAAATTCACATGGAATGTAAGTGCGCTGCTTTTCTCAATGGACTGGAATATTATAATTTTTCAGGCCAGAAAAACATACATGGGTGTACTCTCTTTCATCCGATGGCGTTTGCAGCTCGCCGGGTTGTATTGGACATGGTGGTGTTATAACAGATCTGTGTAGTTGAGGATCTCGCGGTGGCAGTAGCGAGGAAGACTTGTTCCTGCTGTTGACTTCTCGCCGAGGCACCCTTGGTGGTCGCTGTCTTGAACTTGATGCTGGAGGTGCACGCGGAGCTCTGTTTTGTGGTGCAACAGGTGGACGCGGTGGTAGTCCAGTGTTGTGGTGATGTCTCACTTGATTGGTTTGAAATTGTCGGAGCGACGGCACATCATCATCATCATCATCACCTTCACCATCATGGCCAACAGCATCATCGTTGTCTGTTCGGACATTCTGTCCAAATGTAGTGAACTCGTGCTTGTACTCTGGCTTGAGAACTGTTATTGGCTCATCATCATCGTCATCATCATCGTCATCATCATCCTGTTGATGAGTGCCCTCCCACATGAAGGTGACATCGTCATCATCTTCCACCACCTCTTCTTGCTGGAAAAAATCTTCTTCCGAAGAGTATTGCACCCTGTTTGTTGTAGTGTAGAATCCTCGAGGTATCTCAGGAGTTACCCATCCAGTGTTTCCAGAAGCTTGGCTCATCTTGCAGTTCAGGGGCTTTGGGTTGTGAATTATCCGCGGCATTTTTTGTCTGGTGAACTGAACTTCCTGCACAAAACGGCCGAGCTGCATTGTCAGGTGAAATGAGCTGAATTATGCGAACTGCAATGCCTTTATAAATAGCACTGCGAACTAATGCAGACGGACTGCATCATCGCGCAGTGCGAACTGAAGCAACCGCACTGCATCATTATTCAAGGTGAACCTATGCAACCGCACTGCATAATCGAGCTACCGGACTGCATCATTATTCAAGGTGAATTGAAATAAACGCACTGCATCGCCCTTAGGGACGTACTGGACTTCATGCACTGCATTGGCCGAATAACAAAACTGATAGCGGAGAAGAGGTGAACTGCTTACCTCATGTTGCAGTCCGTCTTTGCATTTGCATGAAGTTCCTTTCGCTTCCGTCTGCAGTCCACTTGCCCTTGCAGCCTTCTTGAGTATTTCATGCACGATTTGAACTTGAGTTAACGTCAATGGAGATGGAGGTTTCGAGCAGAACCTCGTCTTAGCGTGCATCCAAGAACTAGAAGCGGAGGAAGCAGCCTTGCGAGCACTTCTTCTTCGTCGAACTGGTGCAATGTCGAGGCAGCACCAATCCTGATATGGCGATGTGCCACCGATCTCCGAGGACGTTGCCGCGGAAGAAGGCCGGGTGGAGTGAGGGGGCGGCGCTCCGAGGCTGCTGCCGTGGAAGAAGGCCGGGAGGAAAGGGGCGGCAGCGCTCCGAGGCCGCTGCCCAGGCCGCCGCCGCGGAAGAAGGCCGGGAGGTGTGGGGCGGCGGTGCTCCCAGGTCGCTGCCGCGGGAGAAAGCAGGGAGGAGAGGGGCCGCATCGATGCCGGCCGCTGCGGCGGAAGAAGGCGGGGAGGAGAGAGGCGCCGGCGCTCCCAGGCCGCTCCCGCGGTAGACGGCGGGGAGGGAATGGGCGGCGGCGCTCCCAGGCCGCTCCCGCGGTAGGAGGCGGGGAGGGGAGGGGCGGCGGCGCTCAGGTGGGGTTGTTGGCAGAATAAGGAAAAAGATGGTAGAATAAGGTCTTAAGGGGGTTGGTAGAATAGACCCACCCTATATATATATATATATGCTGGGTCTATTCTCATAACACCCTTAAGAGTCTTATTCTCCTAACACCAGGTTTATTCTGCTAACAGTTCGGCACCGTCGTGCAGCAAAAGCCCCACCCCACCCACCTACTAATCCCACGCCTCACTTCCCCTACCCCCACCACTTCCTCTCTCCTCCCCACCGACCCGGACTGCCGCACTCCCGACACCAACTACCACCGGTGCTCGCCACCCCGACCATCCTCTTCAGCCACCTATTGCCGCCACCCGACCAACCTCGAATGCCACCGCCTCCCATCTGACCTGACCCACCTCCGCTGCCCCTCCCAACTCCCCTCCACCTTCCACTGCCGGCACCACCAGGGGCTGGTCCCTCCTCCGCCTCCTGCCCACCTTCCCCTCCCCCTCACCTCTCCATCCCGAGCTCCCACGCCACTAGATCGATGCCGGCCCGCCGCCCTACAGCCTCCACCTCGGGCCACCCAGCGGCCATGGAGCCCCCGCCGCCCTTCTGCTTACTAGCGCCTCTAGTGGCCGTGGACTCCGTGGATCCAGTGGATCCGGCCTCCACCGTCGCAGTAGCCACGGGATCCGTGGATGCCCTCGCCGTGCGGGTGATCCAGCAGGAAGGGGCAGCACCTGGAGATGCTGGCGGCCCAACACCGGCGCCTGCTCCTCTGTGCTGGTGATGTCCCCTCCTCCTCCTCTGTGCAGAGCACCCATGGGTGCATGAAGGTGGACGGCAGCCGTGCAGTTCATCGGGGGAACGAGGTGGTGCGGTTCACCCTGCCGGCGAGAACTGGCCGCGGGCACCCACCCCTATTGGCCCCCGGGGGTAGGGCTTGTTGCGTGTGTGCATTAGTGGGCTGCAGGTCCCCCCTGCTGCCGCCGCCTTCACCACCGGTCACCGGACTGCTGCTCCTCCTCCAGTCTACCTTCTCCGAAATGCCGCATGCAGAATTTCGTTGCTTACTCATTTCCTGATTTCACTGAGAAAATGTGCAGTGATCCTATATTTACATCAGAAATACTACTACTGGTAGTCACATAGTATTTCCTAGTGTTAATAGGTTGCGATTTTGGCATCACAAGTGTTTCTTGTTTCATTTAAGTTTTCTTGTTTGCAGTTCGCTGAGACGAGGTCCAGGCAGAAAAAGAATTGCGATTCACTTGCCGTCGTGCGGGCGTTGTGCCCCCGAGATTCAGTTCAGGCAGTGCGCCAGCGGTGGTGCTCGGGCGCCGCCCCCGTCCAGCTCGGGCGCCATTGCGCTCCTCCAGCGATGGCGGTCTTGAGACAGAGGTGTTATGGGGAGTTGCTAGTGGAGTTTGAGCGGCAATGGTGGTTTTCCGAATGAGGCAGAGATGGAGGCGAATGGGATTTTTTATGGCGTGGTTTGGGACGTGGGGGAGGTGGTTGAACGCGGACTTGCCGTGGTAGTGGTTGTAGTGGATGTGGGCTCGCCGTTGCAGTCCGTTGTGGCAACCGCCCAATGGGTGGCGCGGGAGCTGGCCTGGGAAAACCAACCGTCCAAGCCTGTACCGCGCGATTATCTGTTTTTGGACGGATGGTTGAACCCAGGTTGAACTTACCAGTGCGCGCCTCGCAGTTGATGTCAGCGTGGTGACGAGGTTTTTATTAGTCCCACCTCGGTAGTTTTGTTCTTGACGAAGGTGTTTATAAGGTGGGATATTTAGCTCAGGGTATCTTGTTCCCATGAGGGCACTCACACATGGGCCTGCTCCAACCATCTACACAGGGCCGTCCTGGCACACTAGGCATCAAGTTTGTCACGCCAGCCCTGTGCCGTTGGTTGGAGCAGATTTACTCTTTTTTTGTGTGTGCTGATATTTTTTTAAACCTTATTTTTTTGAAATGATTGTTTAAATCAATAAAAAAATTGAAAATATTTTTACATGTAATAAATATTTAATTGTACTTCATCGGTAATTAATGTTGAACTTCTCCATAATTTTAGGGGTGGTTCGTACAAATTCAAGTGCACTGCTTTTTCATGGACAGTGTATATATTTTTAGTATTTGTAAGTAACAGCTATCTAAATTTGTGGGGTTGTGTTTTAATTTTTAATATCTATCTTGGGAACAAAAATATAGCTGAAATATAGTAGTCAATTTTTGTATGTAACCGCACTGCAATTTAGTTGAAAACGGACTGCGATGTTTAACTGACAGCACATCTTGCTTCAACATACCACACTGCACTGTTTGACGCAGCAGACTGCATTCCTTTTGTGACTTTGGAGCTTCGTGCATTTTTTTATGTGAGCGAACTGCAGTTGCTCGCTATGTGTGTGGTGGGGGGTGGTTTGGGCCGTGAGAATGTGTTGGGCCTGTTGGGGTGTAAGTCACATCCGGCCCAAGTAGGCCTGCCTGCAGGCTGCTTTGCTCTGCGCTGTGTGTATGCGGCGGTAAAGTTTAGTCCCACCTCGCCTACCGAGGGCGGGCAGGACCGGTTTATAAGCCCTGGCGAGGCAGCGCCACCGAACACCTCTTGATACTGATTTGGCGCTGACGAACGGCGCTCGCTTACCCATCCACGTTGACCCGTGGGCCCTTGTGTGCCTGGGCCAAAGCATTGTGGCTCAGAACGGGCTTGCCTATGGTTTCTCTGTGGGCGCAGTCTTTAGTACAAGACTGGCTTGGTCCAGGTTGCACCTGGGTGGTCACCTTTTTTTCATTCAACTAATTTTCTTTTAGCACTTCATTTAATCACGTACAGAGCTGCACGCATCCATAGTGTGGCACTGCGTTAGCTAGTATCATGAACTGCATGCATCTTTCTGCGTAGGTGTTTAGTCTTTTATTGAATTATATTAAAAAATATATGTATAATATGTCCTTGTGTACTGCTTTTACAAACGTACAGCGTTGCACGCATCCATAGTGTGCACTGCGTTAGCTAGTATCGTGAACTGCATGCATCTTTCTGCGTAGGTGTTTAGTCTTTTATTGAATTATATTAAAAAGTATATATATAATATGTCCTTGTGTACTGCTTTTACAAACGTACAGCGCTGCACGCATCCACAGTGTGGCACTGCGTTAGCTAGTATCGTGAACTGCATGCATCTTTCTGCGTAGGTGTTTAGTCTTTTATTGAATTATATTAAAAAATATATGTATAATATGTCCTTGTGTACTGCTTTTACAAACGTACAGCGTTGCACGCATCCGTAGTGTGCACTGCGTTAGCTAGTATCGTGAACTGCATGCATCTTTCTGCGTAGGTGTTTAGTCTTTTATTGAATTATATTAAAAAGTATATATATAATATGTCCTTGTGTACTGCTTTTACAAAAGTTTCGCACTGCACTGCGTGTACAATTGTTTTTTGAGTACTTCATTTAAGCACGTACTGCTCTGCACGCACCCATTAGTGTGAACTGCATTAGCTATATTGGTGAACTGCATGTGCCTTTCGGCATTGGTGCGTTTGCGGGGTGTGGGTTGCAGAATTCCATTGAGCAGTCAAGGTACATTGGTTTCTCGTCTTCCTATTTTCGTGGAAATGTAAGTTGTATTGATTGTCCTCTTTTTTTGGTAACGGAACTTACATTAATTTTTCTGTTTTTTCCCGGTGTTCCTAGACCTTTTGCATTCCTCTTCTATATATTTAACTCTCCTTTGCAGTTCATTTCCCCTGTAGCCGCATCCACACTCCCTTTCAAAGAGGCCTTTCTATCTTTTCGGTTTCTAGGGTTTTTTTGCCATGGCGCCACGCCCCTGTGCGAACCTCTCCTGCTGCGGCCATGGCTGTGGTGTGCCGACGCACTGCGACTGCTCAGCCTGCAGTGCGGCCCGGCGTGCTCGCCTGAGGGGCAAGGTCCTGTGCCAATCTGGGCGAGTGCAGGAGCTTGCGTATGGCACGGTTTTCACCGAGGGATTGGATCTGGACGATATCAATGTCGTTCAATTCCATTCTGCTCTGCTTCGCCGTGGCCTTGGGCGCACCAGCCCATTTGTCCATCGCCTCACGCCCACAGATGTGGAGACTCATTACAAGATGGTAATTTTCGTTTGATCTGATTATTATTTTTGTCTTTTATTATTAGCTATAATTCCCACATCAGCCTGAACTGCTATCACTTTAGAAGCGTACCTCTTTTGTCTATTGAAGTGTATTGCACGATGTTGTTGTATCCTGTTTTTAGGTTTTGCTATTGTAGATATAGCTTTTTTTTGTATGTACTACATGGTTAGAAGATGTGGACTGCCTAGATATGTGATGAGCACTATTGGTTTGCACTATTTGTTTTTATATCATATATGCAGTACATGCATCCTTATGTGAACTGCATGAAAATGAGACTTGTACTGCATATTTACCATGTTCCACACTACATCTACTCCTTCTGTGCACTTCATGTAATAGGGTCACGAGCTGCATGTACGTTCTCTCTGTACTTCTTATGGCTCCACTATGCACTTCAACTATCTTGCGTCAGCACTGCATAGTGGTTCGTACTGCTGTTAGTCCTCTAATAGTTTTATTATTATTTCTGTAGAAAATCCCCTATCGAGCTATTAGGTATCTCAGGCTTAAGAAGGCGGGTATTCTCCAAGTTGTTCTCGGCGAAGGTCACCCAAAACCAGCTGAGTATCGTGTTGGCGTTGATGGGCGGTTGTATCTGTAGAGAGGCTGGAAGGAATTCGTCATTGAGAGTGGCCTGATGTCTCATCAAGTTGTTGTCCTAAACTTTTTTGAAGTTGGGGATCGTACTATTGAAATCACGTTTGACCTGATTGGTTAAGATTTGAGGTGGTTTGTAATAAGTACTTTTTGCGTATCGAATGCTTCATCCTACTCTGTTATGTGGACTGTAATGAAAACTCGTATTTGTTTTCTATCTGTGAGACATGCGTATTTTTACCTAATCCGAACTTCCTGGCTTGGATGACTGAACTTCCTGGCTTGTATGACGGAACTTCCTGACTTTGTGTTTGTTTTAGTTGGTTCAACGCAAGTGCACTGCGCGGCTACCGAACTGCACGCTCAACTATAATGAACTGCACTTTTAGGGAAAGAGAACTGCATTTTCCAGGAGAGAGAACTGCTTCGTCGCTCCCGTTCTGTATGCAGTCGGGTGCTGCGGGATGATTTTAGTTGGTTCTGGACGTCCGTTGTCCTTTGTTTCTTTTTTATTTACTGGGATCCCGACTAAAATCTGTAGTAACCGACCGATTTGGCGGACGAGCTTTTCCTCTGATCGTTCGTGTTCGTGTGTAATATAAGCTTAAAGTCAGCGTGTAATTTGTGTTTATATAAGTTTTACAGATATGCAAACTGGTATATGATTACTATAGTGAACTGTATCTATTTTGTTATTAACCTGCTACTTCTTCTTGGCGACTGGAGCGCGTCTTTTGTTGAGTTTGCCGTGTTGTTCTTGGCGGTGTTGCAGTTTCTTCTCTTCGCACTGTGGTGTTTAGAGCACCTTGCCTGGTGGTTGATGGCAGTCTTTGTTTTCCACGGCTGTGAACTGCAGTCTTTGTCTTTCCTCGCGTGCTGGTTGATGGCGGTGCTGGTTTGTACCACTTTGAACTGCATCCTTTCGTGCTTCTAACCTGTTTTTTGTATGGTGTGTCGTCGTCGTTTGTTTCTGTACAGCTTTCCCTTCTGTTTTTTGTCTTTTGTTTGGTGGTGTTATTGGCATTGTTTCTTCAGGTTCTTCATCTTCTTAACTCTCTTCTTCTTCTTCTTCATCCTCTTCTTCGTCTTGATCTTCTTCAGAAACAAATTGCTCCTCTTCTTCGGTTGCATCACTATTTTCTTCTCCAATATCATGTTCATCCTCTTCTTCATTTTCTGATCTTGTTCTCTGTGGGCAGGTTCTCGAATTGTGTCTCTGCCTCTTTTTGCAGATACTGCAGAGTCTCGGTTTTGTCAAATTTTGAGTTTTGCCAGCAGAACTGGTATGGCTATTATTCTGCTGCCTTGGTGCAGCATCCCTGTTTTGTTGCGCATCTCCAGTGCCGTGGTTTTGTTGTTCATGTTTTTTTTACATGTCCTGGAATTGTGTCCACTGATGACATTACATGTCAGGCACCTTCTTATTCCCAGCGGCCTCCCATCACTGTCCAGCTCAGGCTGTGGCTTACTATTTGTTTCAGCATTTTTCTCATTGGATGCAGCCTTTTTTGGGGCTGCATCGCCCCCTTTCTTCCTCCCTTTTGTGTTTGAAACAGGAGGTGGAAGGATTGTTTCCTTATTGATTTGAGCAATAGCAATGTGTTCAGCACCTTCCGCTTGCTCGGTACTGTTGTCACCCAAGGAATTCTGAGCTTGCTGAATTTTTGCTGCTTCTTAATCTTCATTCAGCACATCAACCTCCTCGATCAGTGCCCTCATACCAGACATCGCCCTGTGGTACCCGGCGTCGGACCATGTCCCTCTATTTGCCAGGTCCATTGCTATTTCTGCCAGCGTTTTTCTATGGTAGAATAGTGAAGTTCCATCTGGTGCTGTTTGTTCGTAGTCTCTATGGTCAAACGTTGGATTTGATCTTGCATTTCTGGTGTATCTTTTCAAGATGTACACTTCAGGAATCTTGTCTACCCTCTACTGATGGAGCATGCATATCACATGGACGCAAAAGAGCCCTGTAGACAACACAAAATTCTTTCTTTTGTAAGTGAACTGCATTAAATTAATAGACCATACTTTTCTTTTTAAGCAAGTGAGCTTCATGCATAGCTTGCTGAAATTAAGCTTTTTTTGCAAGCGAACCGTACCTGTGTGTGTCCACAGTTTGCACTCGCATTCGTAGACACCATTCTCGACATCGGCGACCACTTGGAATTCATGCCTTGCCCAATCAAATGCATCTGATCGGTTGTTGTGGTGAATGAGGTATTTTGTTGGGTTGTCAGGGCACTGCTCTGCTCTGAATGCTGTGCTGCGGTAATGTGTCTCCTTGAAATCTGCAAAAACTGCCCTTGTGTATATTTTGGATAGCTGGACTTCAAATCCAAATTTGGTGGTCGCCTTTACCTCTGACTGCGTGATCAGAAAATTAGTGTTAGACATCACAAAACATGAATTTTTTTTTGTTTTTGAAGTTATTACTAGTTTGATGAACATTTTTTGTACCTCATTCCCGATTGTCTCTGCGTGCTCGATGGCCCTCCTGGTGTGAATGCACTTGTCCACCTGTTGAGCAAACAGATGGAGATCATGCTTCTCTTTGACGAAGTTTTTCTTCAGTATACGGTTCATACTCTCGCTTCTCTGCGTGGAAGTCATCCGCGCACAAAATACTTCCTTGTAGTAAGCTGATATCCACTCTTGCCGGTCATCCCACAGCGAATTCATCACCTCGTCGTTTTGCAAGTTGTATTTCTGCATGAGATCCTTCCATGCTCGTTCAAATTCTGACGTCATTAGTGGATGGTTCAGCACCGCGGTGAGGTCAGCCTTGAATGTGTTGTACGCCTTATACAGCAAGGCGAGGTGGTCTTTGTACTTCTTCATGATGTGCCACCGACACAACTTGTGCAATGTATCTGGTAGGCTAGTTTTTAATGCTGCCTTCATCGAAGAACATTGGTCTGAGAGGCACAAGTAGTGTATTTTTATTAAGTTGTCCATGTGCAAGAAAGACGGAAGAAATAGAAGTGGACCAAAAAAATGTAAGTACACAGGTATTGTATTGTACCTGTGAGCATGCAGATTGGCGGCTTGTAGTTCATGCATCTCAAGAATGTTTTGAAAACCCATTCGAACCACGGGATCGTTTCATCTCGCACAAGGGCGACAGCAAAGATCGTGCTCTGGAGATGATGGTTCACTCCCACAAATACTCCCAGCGGCATGTGGAACTTATTCGTTTTATATGTCGTGTCGAATGTCAAGCAGTCTCCGAAATCTTCATACGATCCTCTGCAACTTGCGTTGGCCCAGAAGACGTTTCTTACACGTTTATCTGCATCGACGTCGTAATCATAGAAGAACTCTGGGTTGATCTTCTTCATCTTCTCGAAGAAACCTAGAAGTTTCTTGACGTCATCTTGAGACTCCTCTCTTGCAAACTGCTGTTTTCTGCATTTCAAACACAATGCAAACTTATCTTATCAAAACGGTAAATAATTACCCAAATAATGCTCAAGGGAGATGTTATGTGATGTGCTTACTTGTTGACCCTGTCGCGGCTAGTATGCCCCATGAAGTGCAGACCACCGGACATACGCGACAGTGTTGACATCATCTGTGCGTGTGTGTGGTTGTCCAGCTGCATGTCCTTCACCAACTGGCCAATCAAAGGATCATCTCTTTTGTGTGAGTGCAGGAGCAAAAGCATCCCGGGGCTATCGAGCATCTTGTGATTGTGCTTGAGCTCAACCTTCTCTATCACAAAGCTCCCTTTCTTCCTCTCTTTCACTCTAATTCTTGCTCGGCAACCAGCCCTTTTTGATGTCTTCACACGTTTTCGGTCATGTTCTGCAACAGTCTCCTTGTGATTCCCTTCTCTGGAGCAGACAATGTAGTTATATGTCTTGTGGTTCGACCTTTGGCGTATGCCAAAACCTGCATGTCTAGCATAAGTGTTGTAAAACTCCCATGCATTGTCGTACGAGCTGAACTTCATTCCAGCGACAGGTATCAGGTTTGACGGCATGTTTTTATTCTACAAGGGAGCATTTGTCGTAAACCATATTAGGAAAAAATTGCATCATCATATTTTTGAATTTGTTTATGACAGAATTATCTTTTGTCACATTTTTAGAGACTAAGTGCACTGCTCTATCAGACTAAGTGTAATGTTCTGTTATAAATAAGAGGACTGCATATTGTTAAGTTTTCGAATAGTTGACTGCATTAGATATTGCAACAAAATTCACATGGAATGTAAGTGCGCTGCTTTTCTCAATGGACTGGAATATTATAATTTTTCAGGCCAGAAAAACATACATGGGTGTACTCTCTTTCATCCGATGGCGTTTGCAGCTCGCCGGGTTGTATTGGACATGGTGGTGTTATAACAGATCTGTGTAGTTGAGGATCTCGCGGTGGCAGTAGCGAGGAAGACTTGTTCCTGCTGTTGACTTCTCGCCGAGGCACCCTTGGTGGTCGCTGTCTTGAACTTGATGCTGGAGGTGCACGCGGAGCTCTGTTTTGTGGTGCAACAGGTGGACGCGGTGGTAGTCCAGTGTTGTGGTGATGTCTCACTTGATTGGTTTGAAATTGTCGGAGCGACGGCACATCATCATCATCATCATCACCTTCACCATCATGGCCAACAGCATCATCGTTGTCTGTTCGGACATTCTGTCCAAATGTAGTGAACTCGTGCTTGTACTCTGGCTTGAGAACTGTTATTGGCTCATCGTCATCGTCATCATCATCGTCATCATCATCCTGTTGATGAGTGCCCTCCCACATGAAGGTGACATCGTCATCATCTTCCACCACCTCTTCTTGCTGGAAAAAATCTTCTTCCGAAGAGTATTGCACCCTGTTTGTTGTAGTGTAGAATCGTCGAGGTATCTCAGGAGTTACCCATCCAGTGTTTCCAGAAGCTTGGCTCATCTTGCAGTTCAGGGGCTTTGGGTTGTGAATTATCCGCGGCATTTTTTGTCTGGTGAACTGAACTTCCTGCACAAAACGGCCGAGCTGCATTGTCAGGTGAAATGAGCTGAATTATGCGAACTGCAATGCCTTTATAAATAGCACTGCGAACTAATGCAGACGGACTGCATCATCGCGCAGTGCGAACTGAAGCAACCGCACTGCATCATTATTCAAGGTGAACCTATGCAACCGCACTGCATAATCGAGCTACCGGACTGCATCATTATTCAAGGTGAATTGAAATAAACGCACTGCATCGCCCTTAGGGACGTACTGGACTTCATGCACTGCATTGGCCGAATAACAAAACTGATAGCGGAGAAGAGGTGAACTGCTTACCTCATGTTGCAGTCCGTCTTTGCATTTGCATGAAGTTCCTTTCGCTTCCGTCTGCAGTCCACTTGCCCTTGCAGCCCACTTGAGCTTGGCCTTCTTGAGTATTTCATGCACGATTTGAACTTGACTTAACGTCAATGGAGATGGAGGTTTCGAGCAGAACCTCGTCTTAGCTTGCATCCAAGAACTAGAAGCGGAGGAAGCAGCCTTGCGAGCACTTCTTCTTCGTCGAACTGGTGCAATGTCGAGGCAGCACCAATCCTGATATGGCGATGTGCCACCGATCTCCGAGGACGCTGCCGCGGAAGAAGGCCGGGTGGAGTGAGGGGGCGGCGCTCCGAGGCTGCTGCCGCGGAAGAAGGCCGGGAGGAAAGGGGCGGCAGCGCTCCGAGGCCGCTGCCCAGGCCGCCGCCGCGGAAGAAGGCCGGGAGGTGTGGGGCGGCGGTGCTCCCAGGCCGCTGCCGCGGGAGAAAGCGGGGAGGAGAGGGGCCGCATCGATGCCGGCCGCTGCGGCAGAAGAAGGCGGGGAGGAGAGAGGCGCCGGCGCTCGCAGGCCGCTCCCGCGGTAGACGGCGGGGAGGGAATGGGCGGCGGCGCTCCCAGGCCGCTCCCGCGGTAGGAGGCAGGGAGGGGAGGGGCGGCGGCGCTCAGGTGGGGTTGTTGGCAGAATAAGGAAAAAGATGGTAGAATAAGGTCTTAAGGGGGTTGGTAGAATAGACCCACCCTATATATATATATATATATATACATATATATATATGATGGGTCTATTCTCATAACACCCTTAAGAGTCTTATTCTCCTAACACCAGGTTTATTCTGCTAACAGTTCGGCACCGTCGTGCAGCAAAAGCCCCACCCCACCCACCTACTAATCCCACGCCTCACTTCCCTTACCCCCACCACTTCCTCTCTCCTCCCCACCGACCCGGACTGCCGCACTCCCGACACCAACTACCACCGGTGCTCGCCACCCCGACCATCCTCTTCAGCCACCTATTGCCGCCACCCGACCAACCTCGAATGCCACCGCCTCCCATCTAACCTGACCCACCTCCGCTGCCCCTCCCAACTCCCCTCCACCTTCCACTGCCGGCACCACCAGGGGCTGGTCCCTCCTCCGCCTCCTGCCCACCTTCCCCTCCCCCTCACCTCCCCATCCCGAGCTCCCACGCCACTAGATCGATGCCGGCCCGCCGCCCTACAGCCTCCACCTCGGGCCACCCAGCGGCCATGGAGCCCCCGCCGCCCTTCTGCTTACTAGCGCCTCTAGTGGCCGTGGACTCCGTGGATCCAGTGCATCCGGCCTCCACCGTCGCAGTAGCCACGGGATCCGTGGATGCCCTCGCCGTGCGGGTGATCCAGCAGGAAGGGGCAGCACCTGGAGATGCTGGCGGCCCAACACCGGCGCCTGCTCCTCTGTGCTGGTGATGTCCCCTCCTCCTCCTCTGTGCAGAGCACCCATGGGTGCATGAAGGTGGACGACAGCCGTGCAGTTCATCGGGGGAACGAGGTGGTGCGGTTCACCCTGCCGGCGAGAACTGGCCGCGGGCACCCACCCCTATTGGCCCCCGGGGGTAGGGCTTGTTGCGTGTGTGCATTAGTGGGCTGCAGGTCCTCCCTGCTGCCGCCGCCTTCACCACCGGTCACCGGACTGCTGGTCCTCCTCCACTCTCCCTTCTCCGAAATGCCGCATGCAGAATTTCGTTGCTTATTCCTTTCCTGATTTCACTGAGAAAATGTGCAGTGATCCTATATTTACATCAGAAATACTACTACTGGTAGTCGCATAGTATTTCCTAGTGTTAATAGGTTGCGATTTTGGCATCACAAGTGTTTCTTGTTTCATTTAAGTTTTCTTGTTTGCAGTTCGCTAAGACGAGGTCCAGGCAGAAAAAGAATTGCGATTCACTTGCCGTCGTGCGGGCGTTGTGCCCCCGAGATTCAGTTCAGGCAGTGCGCCAGCGGTGGTGCTCGGGCGCCGCCCCCGTCTAGCTCGGTTGCTGCCCCCATGCAGTTCGGCGGAGTCGCTGCTGCAGCATGTTGCCAGTGGTGCAGTGTGCACGTGTGTCGTCTACTTGTCGTGGTGCGGTTCAGTGTGTGCATGTAGGTCAGCGTGAGCGGGCGTGCAGTTCAGTACACATATGTGTGTTTTGTATTCTGAAAAAGTTTGTGTCGCTGTAGTGGCGGTTTCACTTTGTTCTGCCGGCGCTCGACGGCGGCACTGCGACATGGTAGACAAGCCCGTGCCGGCTGGGGAAAGGGTCCAGAATCGGATGGCGTTAGACTCTCTCAAAAAAAAGTCGGATGGCATTTTATTATGTTTCTATCTTACTGATGGCAGTTTGGTGGCGCGTATGGTGCGGTTCGGTGGTGTGGGGCTAAAACACATTAAAAAGTTTGCAATTTAGTGGTGTGGCTGGAGTGGCATGAACGCAGTTCACTGTAAATTATAGTGCCTCACTCTGTAAAATAAAAAAGTCACGGTGTAATTCACTAAATCCCAGGCGCGGCAAGTGAAAAAAGGATATAAAAAATTTGTAAAAGAAAATGTGTAGTTCACTCGTTTGCCTCCATCATGTTGCCGCAGTCCAGAACAGACAAATTCACTAAGAAAAGAAAAAAAAATGTAGCTCACTACATTGCCCTTGTAAATTTGCACTTAGTCGTGCAGTCCGCTTGATACGGTCTGCTCTGGCCACGCCCGCAGTTCAGACCAGAACTTGTCGAGTTTCAGATTCAGAAAAAAAAAACATAGATGACAAAAAAATTGATGGCTAAAAAACTTGAAATAAAAATGCAGTGCACTTTTAATATGCGTTGGAGTTCGCTAGATATATTAAGTATACTTTAAAGTTTCTACAAGTTCACTCGGGCTCAAGGCTACGCAATTCCCTTTGACGACAAAAAATAATGCGGTTCACTTTCGAGAGTGTTACGGTTCACTTTCTATAGTGTTGCGGTTCACTTTCGGTAGTGTCGTGGTTCACTTACTCTCAAAATGTGAAGTGCAGAAAAATTGTTTCGTTCATAAAGAAAATTAGAAAAGGGACAACAAAAACTCATGCGGTTCACTTTCGGGGTCGTGTCGCGGTTCACTTTTGGTAGTGTCGCGGTTCACTTACTCCCAAAAAATGTGAAGTTCAGAAAAAATTGTTATGGAAACGACAAAAAAAGTAATGCGGTTCACTTCTCGATAGTGTTGCGGTTCACTTATGCCAGATGTGAAGTGCGGTCAACTTTTTCGTCTAAGAAAAATTTACGTCTGAAAAAAAAATTGTGTGGTTCCCTTACCTATCCGATGCAGTGCGGTTTTCAGTCTGAAGCAGTGCGTTCTTCTGTCTGATGCAGTACACACGACAATTTTGGTGTCGCGAAAAACAGAGTATCCGCATTTTGGTAATTTCAAAACTGCTCCGTAGGGAATTAGAGAGAGTCTTCTACATGAAAAAGTTGTGCCTCGTCGATATCTTTCCAATGGCATATCTTTTGTATCATTCCGATAAGCGGTTTGCAAAAATTCGCGAAAAAATGCTCGCTGACACTCATTGGTCGCCGCACTATATTCAAAATTCATTTAAAACCGTAAGGAATCTCAAAAACATTTCTTCATGTGAAAGTTGCGCCTTGTCCATAGCTTTCCAACGGCGTATCACACACCTTGTTTTGGCAAATAGTTAAGACATTGGAGCGAAAATAGTACCGAAAAATTGCCAAAAATTTGAAAAACAGAATTCCGCGATTTAGTAAATTTGAAACTGCTCTGAAACCGTAATGAATTAGAAAAAGTAATATATATGAAAAGGTTGCGCCTCGACAATATCTATCCAACGGCGTATCATTTGCTTCATTCCGACGAGCGATTTAGGAAAAATAGCGAAAATACACTCGCTACCACTCGTCGTGCGCCGCATCGTTTTCGAAACTGCTCTTAAACGGTGACGAATCTCAAAAAAAATTCTACATGGTGAAGTTGCGCCTAATCCATAGCTTTCCAACGGTATGTTACATGTCTCGTTCTGACAAACGGTTTAAAAACTGAAGCGAAAACAGTACCGAAAAAACTGCATGCAGTTTTTTGCGACAGGAAGTTCACTCGCCTCAGTACTGCAGCACTATTGCTTCAATAATGACGTGCACTTGCATTGATCGTGCAGTTCAGAAGTGTTAGCAGAATAACTATTCTCCTAATATTAGGAGAATAGACCAGCTGTATATATACATATTTTGCCTATATATATTCGTGTAGGATGTATTTTGCCTATATATATATATATATATATATATATATATATATATATATATGTTTGGGCCATTGTAGGCTGTGGTTGTATTCAAGCACTCCCTCGTGTGTTTATCGGTGGCAAGCCCATCTGTGGGGCCGCGTGGACGTCCATCACTTCGACCGACAATGAGAGAGGTTACGTACCAAGGTGGATTCTGCTAGGTCTGTGTTACAATATGTCTTGGTGAGATGCCCTCCCACCAACTCGAAGTGGGTGTGTGTGTGTTGGGGGGGCACCACTTTTTGTACGTCCTGAACCTCCGTGGGGTTGGGGATGTCCGGGGTGCGAGGCGCATGTGCCACATCAAAGTTGTGAATTGGGTATTTAAATATCACACCACTCTTTTCACACATATATATAGTTGGGCCACCCGCAGGTGGTTCATGGTCTCACTCATCTCGCGCCACAAGCACATTTGTGGGCCCACACGGTCCACCTTTGACTGGAAGCGAGAGGGGGGGTGACCTTGATGGATTCCTCTAGGTTTTGTGTTACGGTAGGGTGAGATGCCAGACCTAGCTATTTGGGGGCATGCGTTCATAGTTAGGATTCGCGTCCTGCCATCACGAGGGGGGGGGGGTCGGATGAGCAATACTGTGCACTTTGTGAGACAGGTGCCACATCAAAGTTGTGCATTGGGTATTTGAACATCAAACCACCATTTTCATACATATATTTGGTCCACATGCAGGTGCGTTTGTGTTCTGACCCTTTCCCACGTTTTTTTGCCAAATTTATAGACGCAATAGACATGGTTCCCTCAAAGTACCCGTGTGCCACGCCCGTGCGCCTGTCACATCAGCACAATCGATTCGGCTCCACGAGGCTTCCCTCGCAATCTCAAAAATATCTACCCGCCCAAAGGGTTTTTCTGTTTGATAGCACACGGTTATGATTTTTGGGCCGTGTGCGATGTTTGTTGCTCCCGCTCCGCTTCAACCCCTTCATCCAAATTTTCAGTAGCCCCGGCATTTTACTCCCGCCTGCATCCCTCGGAATCTCAAAAACATCTACCCGCTTGGAGGGTTTTTCTGGCATTTTACTCCCGCCTGCATCCCTCGGAATCTCAAAAACATCTACCCGCTTGGAGGTTTTTTCTGTCTGATTGCACACGATTATCATGTTTGGGCCGTGTTCGATGTTTCCCGCCTGCATCCCTCGCAATCTCAAAAATATCTACCCGCCTAGAGGGTTTTTCTATCTGATAGCACACGATTATCACGTTTGGGCCGTGTGTGATGTTTCCCGCCTGCATCCCCCGCAATCTCAAAAATATCTACCCGCCTAGAGGGTTTTTCTGTCTGATAGCACACGATTATCATGTTTGGGCCATGTGCGATGTTTGTTGCTCCCGCCCCACTTCAATCCCTTCATCCAAATTTTCAGTAGCCCCGGGCGCATCTTACTCCCGCCTTGTCAAATTTTCAGTAGCCATGGCATTTCCTCAAACACCACCTTGGCCACCCCCCCCCACACACACCCCAAAACCTCCGGTCACACACACACACCACCCCTCCCTCGCTCGAAACCCTAGCTAGGTCGCCGCCGCCGCCACGCCGCCTCCATCGTCAACCTCTGCTGGTCTTCCCGTGTAGGTTACCCACCGATCTCCATACCCTGGCCGCCCGAGTTTCTTATATGAGTCCTGCGAAATGCCCCCTTTCCCACAGATCCGCATCCTCATCCCCCTCCCCCACTCCAGAGCGCTGAAGATGTTGATGAAGATTGGTCCTCCCACGATGAGAGGATCGTTGCTGATGTCGATGACTTCGATTTCCCCCTCCCGGAAGCAAGTATCCCCGGCGGAATCGCTCGGCCGGATAGCAAAATAGCTCCTGCCCAGGTTCCGCCTCGAGACTCCTGCTCGGAAGTCTGAGCTATTAAGGTGCGGTTGACGGATAAGAGGCCTTCGATATGTTAAGGGAGAGAGGGGAGAGTCATTCCAGAGTTGGGTGGGAATCGTTGATAGAAATTTGGATTTTCCCTGAGGTACGATAGCATCTGAACTAAAGAAAGGGAATATGGAAAGTTAATGTGGTAAAGGATACCAAGAGTAGGTTCCCTGAATGATTTTTAGGCGTCTTTTCTTTGAACAAATAAATCTATAAAGAAAATTGGATGGATCTTCCACCTATTCTATGAGTGAATCTTATCATCACTGGCGAGTGGTATCATATCACCGTCTTCGTCCTGAAAACATCTGCAGAGCTAAGCCAGTGTAGGCTTTGACACTACTTATATTCGCTACAAGTATTACACTCGCTTCGCTACACTCTTCTCTTTTGCTTCGCGCTTCGCATAGGCTAAATAAGCCGCTCATCCCTGGCGAATCCTACCCACATAGGAATGCGGAACCATCGGGGAAAGGCAAAACATATTCAATCCCAGGAGAGAAGTCACTGGTTCGATAGGACAAGGGAGAGGACCCTGATCACCTTGCCAACGAATTCAAGGCCTTAGGAAAATCATCCTACAATGGACCGTAGGGACTGAGAACGAAGAAGACATAAAAATAAGGTTAGGGGGGATAAAAAGAAAACCTCCTCCCATTCAAAGTCGTCTTCAAGTACCTTTTTGATTCTTTACCAAGTATGGATGGATCAACTATAGGTTCGAGTTTAGCCAAGATACGTACACGGCTAAGTGTATGAAAATCCAAGAGAGAATCATAAAATCTAAAAGCTAGGAAGGAGAAGACCGGGTGACTGAATATGACTTGCTAACAGATCCTACTCTTCCTTAAGCGCTAGTTCTATTCACGATGGTTCAGTTTCGAGAGCAGCTAAAGTAGTTACCTAATAAGATAGATGAATATTCCACGATCTACGATTATAAAAATCTTCTTATAGAAGTCAAGTTCTTTCTTATTTTAGAAAAGGAAGTCTTGCTCTCCTTTCTTGCCGCTACATGCGTTGCGAGCCAATCTTCAAACTGTTACGGACAAGTCGTTTACTGATTAGCTGCTTGAACGTGGAAATATTTCGGCATATCTGCTCTTAGGTTAGTACGAGAACTCGACTCTACTCGTGCTATAGTCGAGGATGTACTTATACTACCCTAAAGAGGGATCAATTAATGGGGTGCATTTTTCTTAGGGCAATTCTAGGCAAGACCTTGAATCACAGGGTTTGTTCCTGGCAACCCAGCATTCTTTATCTTGGCGTAGATTGGTGTGATGGGACGGATGCCGTGAAAAAGATTTTTTCTTTGACCAGAATCAACAGGTGTGAACCCATCTAGGATGAGTCAAACATAGGGGGAAGGGCCTCCTGGCAATATCCGGCAGACTAGTAATCGATTATTTGGCCTTTTGCGATCGAACAACCTATGAACAGTTGTAGCCTACATAACCTACTTACCCAGACCAAGGGAAGAAGGTATCAGATCACTGTAGTTCTAGACCCCTTTTTTCAAATAAAGGAAGTGACAACGTTTGCCCGAAGAGGTTGAATCAATAGTAAGAAGATACCACCCAGGCACAGAATCCGAAATAACAATCAGGAATAGGACTAGGAGAATGAGGTCTAATTTACGGAGTAAAGCTGTAATTGGGCTTAGTGCTCCGATTGCGCCTTAGGACTAGGACTGACAGGTAAATGCCCCTTACTCAACCAATGAAGGCGGGTTGTGCACCATGTACCCCTTCTTGTACCGCTAGTGGTCTTGGATGAAGAACCACAAGAGCAACCTGAGGTAGTCGAGGAGGAGCCACAAGAGCAAGATGGAGGTGAAAATGAGACAGGTGGTAATACTTCTTTGGAATTGCCGCTTGCACTACGCAGAGAGACTAGGACTAATGCTGGAAAGCCTCCGGTCCGATATGGCTATGAGCATGACATTGCAAATTGAGTTTCAGACTCTTATGTCTCACCCGCACACAAAGCATTCATTGCATCTCTACAATCAGTGTCTATTCCAAAGGATTGGAAGGCTGCAAAGCTGGATCCCCGGTGGAAAGAAAGACACAATGAAGGAGGAGCTTGGTGCACTTCAGAAGAACAAGACGTGGGATCTTCTTCCACTCCCAGCAGGAAAAAGAGCAGTTGGATGCAAATGGGTGTTCACCGTAAAACAGACTCCAGAGGGTAAGGTGGATAGATAGAAGGCAAGGCTAATTGCAAAAGGTTATAGGAAGACGGGAGATAGACTATGATGAGACCAAAGCACCAGTGGCGAAGATGGACACGGTGAGAACCTTAATCTCATGCGTAGTTAACTTACTTTGGGTGGCCTTTACATCAGCTAGATGTGAAGAATGCTTTTCTTCATGGTGGTTATTTACAAGAAGAGATCCATATGGACATTCCTCCAGGTTTTGGAACAAACAGACTGATGGGAAGGTGTGTAGGCTCAAGAAATCTTTGTATGGCTTGAAACAGTCGCCACGGGCGTGGACAGGTTCAGGAGAGTTGTTTGTGGTATGGGCTACTCTCAGTGTAATGGAGATCATACAGTACCGGCATAGACGAATCCATATCACCATTTTGGCGGTGTATGTGGATGATATTGTGATTACTGGAGACGATGTTGAAGAAATCAAATGTTTGAAGGCAAGACTGGGAGAAGCATTTGAGGTAAAGGATCTTGGACCTCTTCGATACTTCCTTCGGATTGAGATTGTTCGGTCGAAGAAGGGGGTAACATTAAGTATAGTGAACAGGTAGCTGATTGTTTTACTAAACGAGTAGGTCCTTGTGAGGGTTTAGCAATTTGTAACAAGATAGGCATGTTAGATATCTTTAGCCGGGGGAGTGTTGAGTATTGGGCTGGGCTGTATAGTGTGTGTTAGGCCCCATGGCCCATGTACCTTGTATGTATAGCAGCACATAGGAGCAATGGAAGAGATTGATGATCACTCATCAAATAATACCCATGAAACGAATCCAGACTCAGTGAGTGGTGAAGACCACTGACCCCAATAGGAATACGGAAGACCTAATTATTGAAGAGAATAGTACAATTAACAACTAAACCTAAAGGGATCCACTTGTCACAGAAGCAGTCTATAACTAATAGGAAGCGCCTATCTCTTACTTGATATCTGATTGATCTTGCAGAGCCGAATTGTTTGAACTTGATCGACCTTAAACGCTAGTTCAATTCCAGGACGATATCATATAATATACACGAGGCTCAACCAATGATTTTGATTAGACACTTCTCCTTGTTGAATGAGAATGAAGGAAGAGTGCCGAACGACTAAAGCTAACAGTCAGCCCGGATACCTAAACTGAAGAGGATGTCCCACCATAGCAAGATATGATACAGACCAATTAACTGGTAAGCCAACCTTCCCCATTGCTTTTCTTTCAACTAACTAGAAAAAGAAGGGGGCTCTTACGCGACTAGGCCGAGGAAACCTCCACTACTGGCTGAACTGAAACACATCATCCCATCCATTCCATCAAGTAAGTACGGGTCCCCAGTGACATATTAAAGAATGCCAACTTTCTCCCAACCGGTCTGTGAGAAGAAATGCCTAGATACTCGGTATGAGGAGAGCTCGGTAAGCAGGCAAAGAGCAGGGTTTGGTAGGCTGAGCCTCTTCTGGGGCAGGAAATTGGTCTATACCCACAGTTGCTTTTGTTTTTTCGTATGGCACTCTTAGGGTGATTTGCGAAGTTGTTGTTTCTGACTGTAGCCTGTAAGAAAAGAAGTGTGTCTGCATCGATCGCATCAAGATTAATCTATGTTATTTTTCATACGCATTTCATTTCACTGGGCTGCGGTTGGCCTTAGCTTTAGTAGCAGGGTTGGCGCTTTCTTTTCAATGAGGGAATGGCTGGCGCTATCACCCATGGCACCTTCATCCTCAGCAAGAAGTGAGTAGTTGGCATTTCCGGTTTCCGAACAAATGGATACAAATTGACCTTGTGGATCTGATGATACCACGCCTGGGAGACTTGAAGAAGAATAAGAAGAAGAAGGCGGATTCAATTCTTCAAGTCAAAGTCAAGGGCTACTGGCAGTTTCCTATCAATAACGATCCTTTGGATCTATAATCATTGAAAGAGGTCTCTATATTACAACAATTGAGAGTTGCCTCTTGCTATCACTACCTCGTACCAATCAAGGAGCTCTAAAGCATGCTGAGCTGGCCGGGCGGGATCACTAGCCTCCGGTAATATGTGCTTGTCACTTCACTCGAGCCTTGAGAGAATCCGCCAAAGCCTATATCTACAAAAACTAAAGATAAAGAAATAAGCAAATCTGAATAAGTTGATAGGAGGGAGTGCGGTGTTCTGTTCAAGATTTCTCTCAAGCCTAAACCTTCAAAGCTAACTAGTAGGCTTTGGATCCATGGCTCTGGCCTGGTGGAAGGTACTCTCCAGTAGCAAAAGTGAGTTCTACGAAAAACAGTGATTCTGCTTTCCTCCGCAATTTGGCCCATAGTAAGAAAAGGTAAGGTTGCGTAAGATATGGGAACTCGTAACCGACTATCGAACACAACTGAGAGTTCACTACTGGTCAAGTACACCAATTCCGCTCATGTTAAACTTACTGGATAAAAACTCTAGTAAAATGGTAAGATGAATCAGTCAAAGGCAATTCAATATCCAAATCATCATAATAAGAATAGGGCCTCAATCAGAGCATATACTACCAGATAGAGAGCGAGGCAGATGGAGGGGATTATGGTTCCAATTTGTTGGCAGGTGCTTTCGCTGTAAAAGCAAAGGAACTTTTCAAGAGTTTCGATGAATTGAAAACCGGTTCTGCTTCGCTCTTGCTTCGTGGTCTTGAGCAAGGAACTACTCAGATTCGCACCCTGATGTTTATTGGAAGGAAAAGCCAGAAGCAAAGAGGTTTGGTTTACGTATGGTGGAAGGTTACATTTTCCAGTCGGAACGACGGAGCTCTAAATAAAAGGTATGAAATCCAATCCCTTATCTTTCTTAAGCGTAGGGATGAAAGCCAAGAATGAAGTCGCCTCATCTCGTATGG